>CM063527.1:35695046-37135046 GCA_032199755.1 Ambrosia artemisiifolia
GTGCATTCCACTCTTAAATCGCACTTTTGAATGAATTGTCAATTACCATAACTAAATGATTATTAAATGGACGCGATACAGATATATAAGGGGTCACAAATTCTATTCAATGATCATTAAATGGACGCAAAGTGAGAAAAAATACACTCGAGCTCGTCAAGTGTTTAGTCATGCATATTATAACATAAATTGAAAATAAAATACGTGTATGACAACAAACATGAATAAACTTGAAACACCACTATATAAGACCTATAAAATAAGAAACGTGTACTGCATGCACATGTGCATTTCACTAATATTGTTAGATTTTTTTAGTGGTTTAACTTTCGGACATACATATACGCATGCATCATCCTTCAAATAATAAAGTTTTTATACCAATTTGTTTTTATCATACAACTACATGTAGTTTATACCAAACGTATTAACTCAATAAAACAAACGATAACAAAAAAATAACCATATTACAAACCAACTATGTTAACCACCTACATACAACATTCTAATTATCTCACAATCTCACGTTCACCAACATAACAAAAATGTTAAACCAAACATACATTACACAAAATGTTATACAAACTTCTTTGTTTATTTGACAATTTCCTTATCCCCAACCAAAGTTGATGTGGTGTAACGTGTGTTTGTTTCAAACGACAATTTGCTTTTTTCATAACCTTCTTTTGAGCTGACTTCGTTGCCACCGTTTTAACACGCTTTGCTATTTCTTTTCTTTACTATACTTGCATCTGCACACACATTTGTCATAAAACACATTATATCACGTTCATCCATAATTATGCACATGTGCATAATCAACAATCTATATTAAATATTGCGCAAATCAACATACCATCATTATTTGCCGTGTCAATATGTTTCCGCTTGTTTGACCTCATTTGAACCTTCCTTTTTAATTCTTTATTTGCATATAGTATATTTTGTGTGCATACATTCAACATTTAATATTTCACAATAAAAAAATGCATGTATGCACATGTGCATTCTATATAAATGAACTAAATAAACTAATAACCTGATTCAACTTCCTGATAAACAACTGTGCCATCACAAGCTTCTGCATTTGGGAGATAAAACGGAACTCGATCAGGTTCTGCTATAAAATAAATAAAAAACACAACATCGAACAAGGGAATACTAATTACATAAGCACTAAATAAATAATTCCAACCTGATTCAACTTTCTAATTAACAATTGTGTCATCATCTTCACTTGCATCCGACAACTTTTTTGTTCCTTTCTCCCTTGATTGTAATACAAATTTTACTTTTTTTGCTGTTTTCCCCCATCTATTAACTACAAATAATAAATAACACATGAGAAAACCAAAATTTCAACCTAAATGCACATGTGCAACAACACCACTTCGTAATTATAACAAAACATTTGCACATGTGCATTATTGTTAATCACTTACTTATAACAGTTTGTGATTTCACATTACTTTTAACATTGTAAACTATGTTTTGCGCATGTGCATTAATATCTTAAAGCACATGTGTATTCATAACATAATTTCTTTCGAGTTGTCCTATACTTTTTGCATTAGTTTCGTATAATCTTTTCATATATTTCAAAAAAAAAAGTAACAAGATGAACAAGTCATATTATATAACACATATCGTTCAACAAACATAAAAAATCACTAAAATATATATAATACTTGTAAACTACACCAAATCACAAGAATGATACGATGTCTAACTATTTAATAAAAAGAAACAAGTTGTATTAAAATTAACTTGTATAATAACTGATATCACAAATACGTATACCGATACGACAATGTCGATGACAGAGAAAATATGGAGTGAAGAAATACATAAAAGGAGCATCCACTTTATGTTAATTAATTAATTGTAATGTATATGTTATGAAAATTAAATATATACTACTCTCCTAGGTATTCAGTATGTATGGACCCAAACTCCTAAGAGAGGGTTAATTGTCTTATTTGAAAATAATAATAATCAACGCACATGTTACAATCAAAATCAAATTCAAATCTTAAGTATCCCACGTCGTCGATGAATAAAATAAATTAACATGAAAAACTAAAAACACACAATAACGATCGATATATACAATCAGTATCATGTATTTAATAGACTAATAACCTGCAAAACAAATAGATCTGTGGTGCAATGAAAGAAGAGAGAAAAGGCAAGAACCTCTTTTTGAAATAGATCTGTGGTGGACGGTTGATTGTTGATGGTGGACGATGGACGATTGATGTCGGACGGTGGTATTACGTGATGGAATTGGACGGTGGACGGTGGCGGTTATTGTTAATCTCTGTGGATCTAGGGTTTTTTTAAAGGAAAATGGTTGAAGGTGGCCTCTTTTTGATGAAGTATCCTATTATTATATCCGGGTCAGAATATAACCCGACTATCCATCTAAATATGACCCACGGGTAGTTTTTTAATTATCCTATGTATTTACAACAATGCCCTCAGTTCACAGTGGTTCCTTGGTTCTCTCCCTAAAGTTGGTTCTCGTATGATCCATACCCTATATATATATATATATATATATAGGTAGAGGATCCTGTAGGAAAATTAGTTTGTGTGAGAAGTGTGAGAAGGATTAAGAATTGATATGTAGCCATCATGTTTTTGATTTTGAAATAATGTTTTAGGTTGTTTTGGCTTGAAAAACACTTAACACAACAATATACAATAATTTAAAACACAATCCAATATATTATAGTCATAAAATTTAAATTACAGATAAAACACCCTAATAATTACTTAAAACACTCTTCTTAAATGTTCTTGACATAGTGTTTTAAGTTTTAAGCCTAAAATACATTGTTTTCGGTTATTAATTGTTATGTTTGTTGTTTTTCTAAGCAAAACAATCCAAAACATCATGAATACATCCAAAAAAATAATGCATACATATCAATTTTTAATCCTTCCTACACTTCTCACACAAACCAATTTTCCTATAGGAACCCTACCCTATATATATATATATATATATATATATATATAGAGGGTTGGGTTATTTTGAGAACCTTAGTGAGTTGAGAGAACCATGAAAACCATTGTGAGTCATTGATCTTGGGCAATCAAAGGTTGAGATTAAAAGTTTTGGTCTTTTGTCTTTTACCCACACATTCACTTGCAAGTTGTTTTTTTATTGTAAAAGAAAAGACAAAAGGGTGGTTTGGGTATTTCACATGCCATTTTCTCACTCCTTGTTTCCCTCTCACTGACACACTGTTTCTCTCTCATCAGTTTATAAACGAATTTGAAATTTTTACACTCTCTCATAAATCATTCTCTTTATACACAAAACACTCTTTTATAACCGCTCGGCGATCATCGGATATCAGGAGGCTAAGTACGAAATTCCGATCATCTGAATATATTCTTGTGCAAGTCAACGTCTGTTTTGTAAAAAAAGGTATGTTTCTTTGAAACTTTTTTTCTGTTGTTGTCGATGAATCGTTATTAAAACCCTACTTCTTGAAAATCTTTTGTTAAGCATTACGATATTTTGTAGTTAAAGCATGAATAAAAAGTAAATTAAACAAAACCCCTAATTTTTCTGTTATGTATTTGATGTTTGTGTGTTTGTGTAAAAGTTTGAATGTTGTTGGTTCATTGTTTTAACATTGGGGTAAAAAAACCCCTAATTTTATTTTATTTTTGCTGATTATCCGTTTTAGGGTTTCAATGTTGTTGGGTTATTGTTTGAATACATTGGGGTGAAAAACGACTACACACTACCGATGTTTTTGCAGTTGAGTTTCTAAGAAAAAAAGAAAAAAATAATTTTTTTGCTTTTTGGGTCAGCCCACATAAAAGAAAACAAAAATGGTTGCCAGTACAAGAAGCTCTAAACGAGGGCATAGGGAACTTTCAACTCTTGTAGAGGTTGCTTGCCTCAGTTCCGGATTAAGGGGTTAGTTTTCCCACTTTTTCATTTTGTTTGTTGTGTGGTTGAAAAAATTTCGTATCTTTTGGATCCCTGATAAGTTGTTTTGCAGGGGATGGCGCGCCAGGCCCTAGTACCGGACAATGTAAAAGTGACCCAATTTATATAGGCTCGTCTGCAGGGACAGCGGGTACATCGTTGTGCCCCAAAGAACAAAAGAAAAATAAACGGCGAAGGGTTAAGCCCAATTTACAATCAGACGACGAGTATGTGTCTGAGACACCTCCACATAGGACAATGGCCAATGCCTCCCACAAGCATTCATGGGGCAGCTTGAAAACACGGTCATCCCCAAGACAGCTTTTTTTGGCAGTTTCGAAGCTTAGTAGCCGACAGCGCGAGGCAATTAAGGAGATGGGCTTTGGAGCGTTGTTGGGCTTCGTTGTAGATGGTATCCCGGTATAACTAGCGCACTATGTGGTTGATGTTTTACAGCCCGAACGAATGAGACTGAAGTGCCGTCAACGAGAGGTAGCAATAGATGCGGCTGTTGTTCATAGAGTGTTTGGTATCCCAAATAGTGGCGTGAAGTTTTCAGCTGTTACTGAGCCAGCGGAGTGGGATCCGAAATTAAAAGCCTGGCGCAATCGTTACCCGCTACAAAGTTATGTTGCACCGTCGTTGATTGTTACTAAGATAGAAGCTGATGATTACGAACACTTGTTCTTCTTCAAGATTGACTTCATTATGTTGTTTGTGACAACAATGATCTCTTCACATGGGAATGGGCTTTGTAGGGAAGAGATTGCAAAGGCATTTACTAGCAAGACGAAGTTTGAGAGTATTGATTGGTGTGATTACATGATACGGTCTCTGGAAACTTGCAAGCAAAAATGGAGACGCAGCGATCCAGGGTGCGCCTTCGCTGGCCCGTTGACTTTCTTGACGGTTAGTGGCTTAGATAACGTTATGCATTTTATATGGTTTGGTTTGTAGGAATTACTGTCTAAGTAGTTTTTTAAAATTTTGTGTGCAGCTTCTATATGTTGATAGTTTTGCAGTTGCGAGTATGAACACTCCAGTAGGTGCCGGGCAATGCGTTATTGGTCACTTGACTTGCTAGGCAGACGTCAGGATTATGAGATACAACATGGCGGCTTTGGGTTGGGGAGGTTAAAGGAAGTGACAGTTGACTCGGTTGAAGGTTGTGGGCAGGCTGATTTCAGGGACGTTTTAACTGGTGGCATGAATGATGACTTGGAGGTATAACTTAGTATTTTTTTGTGTTCCTGAATAAAATTAAAAAGTCGTAACCAAAAGTTAATGCAGGCACAGTTGCGTACGGCTCAAGAAAGTTTGACTGATTTTAAAGCATTGAAGTTGCGAATGAAGAGGTTTTTATCATCATTGCGTTCACATTATCCGAATAATAGTACCGTGGCTGGACTGGACGCAGAGTACAAAAGCACATTACATGACGAAGCTGTTGTCGGCAATGAAGAACCAAAAGAGTTTGTAACGCCATCAAAGGCGATAAACGAGGTTGTTAATGATTTGGCTGCGCAATACAACAAGGCGGCACCGAATGATGTAACGGACAGTTTTGAAGGTACACTTGACGCGTTACTTTTTTGATAAAATGGTGAAAAAAAAACAAACGTTATTAAAAAGTTATTTTGAGTTTCAGGCTGTAGTGGGGGTGCTGGTGCGGCATCAGACTCGTCGGACTCATCAGAAAATGGTGAATGGGTGATTGCCCGTGTTTCACCTACGACCGCTGATCGTGTGCCGACACATAATGGTATGCATACAGAGACGATTGCTGGTGATGATGGACTTGCACATGGTGGTAAGCATCTTTGTATACATGTGTTTTATATGTTGGATTTTCTTTTATTTATTTATTTTTTTATATATTATCATATTTGTGAATATGAAACGGGGCCAAGCCAGCCCAGTTTCAGCTTAGGAATAACCCAGGAGGCGACGGAAACAGAGAGGCCGGAGGGCAATATTTCTGGTACTGGTGGGGCGACTGAGTTAGTGGCGAAAACAGCAACGCCTGATGCACTGCGTAAAGAGCAAGAGCAAGGTTAGTTTATCTGTTAGGGCATAGAAACTTTATGTGTTTGATTTAACAAATTTAATAGTTTTTGGATGTGTGTGTTTGCAGTGTTTTACACCAGTGTAAAAATTTAATACTTGAACTGTTTTGGCATGTTGCAGTTACGGGTCTGAGCCAACCCAGTTTCAACTTGGGGATAACCCAAGAAGTAAAGGATTCCGTAAGCCCAGGGGGCAAAGTTTGTGGTACTGGCATAGAGGTTTGTGGGGTGCCTGAGTTAGTGGCGAAAAAAGCATGTGTTCTGGAAACACAACCTCGCGATGCTGTTCAGGGTTAGTATTTTTAAAAAATAGTTTTTTAGTTGTAGTTTTTATTTATTTTTTTTATTTTTTTGTTGTAACACAGGAAACAACGCAGCTGTGTACCGGCGCGTGTCAAGGGATATGGTAGCTAGGTTGCCCGTCATCCTAAACAATGAAATTGAGATAAACATACACAATACAAGAAGGGAGATACTAGTCTGGGATTTGCTTTTCAAGACTGTTGATAAGACAGAATTGATGGCACAGGCAAATCTTGAGGCTATGAAACAGTAAGCCATCCAAAAGGTATTAAGAAACAAAAAAGGTAGTTTTTATTGTATAAAAACATAATTTAAAAAAACCTTTTTATTATGTGATGCTGTAGAAAACCGGCTGCAAGATCTTCTGTGGATGTGACAGACATTGACCCCACCGAGCATTACCCGTAAGTAAAAAAATACGTTTTTTGTTTTTCATTTATGTAAAAAAAAAGGAATATAACTCCCCTCCTTGCTTAGGTACGTGTTGTTTGAGACTAGATATGGTTTTCGCTTAGAAACCCCACTGCTACAGTCTCTGGCGGTCGGTAGGCGGCTCTACGAGTCGGTGGTGGATGCCTTTGTAAATGTCCTTAACAACGACAGGTTGTACGAATCTGCTGGCGGAGTGCGTCGCTTGTTTCTCCAACTACTGCAATTGTGAGTTGTTTATTTTTCTTTACTGTTTAATTATTTATTTTTTATTTTTTCTTTTTTTTTGTGTTGACCTAATTTTCCCCCCCTGCTTTTGATCAGGTTGAGTGGATGTTGGCATTGGATGATGACCCGGAGGGTAGCCGAGTGGCGTCTTTGAAGAATGGTCTTTTGGGGGCGCTGTGCGGCGATGATACAAAGTTGGATCTGCAGTCATTCGACCTGGTTTTCGTACCGATGCTACAATTGGAGCACTATTATGTGGTTGTCTTTGATTTTAAGCATCAGGATATCTGCTACATAGACAACATTGTTCCTAGGAAGTCTCCTGTGGTGCTATCAGACAGCAACTTGTACTGGGGGAAGAGCACGCCTTTCAAAGTGGTAAGATAACATTTGTTGTCTTCTAGTATTTTTAGCAAAATAAACACTGATTTCGCAAAATTTTGGTCCACAGAAACAAATCTTCATGGACTACCTTGTTACAGTTAATCACCCTAAGGCAGCTGCAATGAATGAATGCACCATAAGACGGGTTCCTTTGCCATGGGCTACCTCCAAGAACACGCAAGATTGCGGGGTTTTCCTTATGTGCCACATGGAGAACTACTGTGGGGTGTCGGCTCGTTTCAGGTGTGGCTTTAGCCTTAATAGTAAAAGAAAGCAGTCACAGGTGGACGCATTGAGGAAGAGGTACGCGTCGACTATCCTGTTGTCAAGCGCAAACATCTACACGGATCGGGTATGGCGCGACGCTAACAAGGTTTGACGGAGTCCGTGCAAAAAAGGCTGCCTTTTGTTTGTTGTTTAAGGGTCGGGTTTTAAAAAAGACAATTCTTATTTTGATTATGCTTTAAAAAGTGTGTGTTAAAACAGTTCAGTCGGCTTGGCGCCTTGAAATAGTATTATGTAGGTTAATGGGATGGTTGGCTTAGAATAGCGTTGGTATAAATATTAAGACTCTGGGTGGATGTGTTTTGATGTTGTGTTACATTCCCTATGGTTGTATTTATTGACACTCTGATGGTATGTTTTTTTTCTAGTATGTTTTACATCTGTGTAATTTTATTCAAAAATGAAATAATGGTTAGATTTGCTGACTGTGTTTTACACCGGTGTAAATGAAAAACAGTCGGTACAAAACTACTGAAAACGAAAAGGACGATACAACCTGTATTTTACACCGGCGTAAACGAAAAAAAGACGTGGCCCACTTGATTTTATAAGAGACGTGACAAAAAAGATTATATCACGTGGCCCACTTGTACAAACTAGTGAAACAGACAAAAACACAAAAACAGTTGATATGATAGGGACAACGTGGCCCACTTTATTCCCATTTGTTCTTTGTTTTCAAGTATTTTACACTGGGGTAAAACGCCATCCAGTGAAAAAATAATGTCAGTGCCACTTGGGGGGAAAAAAGAAAAAATAATGGTTATACTATTGCACATGTATCCACTGTTAAAGATACAAACAAACCGTTGACATGATAGGATGGCAGCGTGGCCCACTTTGATGACGTTTATTATTGTTATGAAGTATTTACACTGGTGTAAAACCAACAAAAACAAAAGGACAAAAAAGTAGGTACGCAAGAAGAAATATGAATCCTGATTTTATTCCTTACATTTTCACATGGGTCATTGAGGTTTTTTTTAAGTGCATGCATGATTGTATGCATAGCATTGGTCACTTGATTTTTGTCTATTTATTTCATCCTCAAAAGTATGAGGGGATTCACTCATCGATACTCAGGGGGGATTAAAAAAAAGGTAGTTTTAGATATATACAAATCAACATACCCCTTGTCCCTGGTGTAAAAAACATACCTCTAACAAGTGGTTATGTTGGTTTATTTGTTGTTTTTTATTGATTTTACTATACTTCCTTTTTCTTATTGACATTTCTTCGCATGTTTAAAAAAATAACACAGGGAGCGCCTAAAAAAAGAGAATTGGCGGCGGTGACGAACGACCTCACAAATTTCCACATAACGACAGAAAGGGGAAGCTAGTGCAAGTATGGGATCGTTCGCAAATGGGTATAACGTACAACAGACCTGATCCTCCACCAACCCAAGGTGTAATAATAACCCTCCACCAATGCAGCGACCAACTACCCCCGTGTTTTCAACGTTCAAACCACTAACGACAAAGGGAAGTCAGTCGTGCACGACACTTATGGCTAGATACCAGGCTACGGCCCAGCGCCACACTTTAGTAATGACAGGGGCAAAGCGCTCGAATACAATGCGCCCGGCCCCAGGCCAGGCTACGGACCGCTGCCAGTGTACCCTAGTCAAGGGAACGCATTTCCACAAGGGAACACATTTCCACAAGGCGCACACGGGACGTCCAATATACCACAGGGGGCATACTACATGGGCAGGGGTCCCGTACGCGCCGCGTAGGAAAGGGACTGAAGTGGAACTGCTAGACATGGGGTATGGAGAACCATTGGATCTGAATGTGGCAGTTGATGTACCGGTAACTAATCGTAACATCAGTGGTGGGTCTGGCAAAAAAGGGCGCGGGAAACAAGTGGCGACTCCTACCCCAAAAGCCGTCGACAACAAAACAACAAAAGTTTCCGAGGAACCCTACTCCCCATATGATGACTACAAGGACCTCTTCGACGACCCGGTAGGTTTCGACTGGCCATCCGAAGACGAAACAGATTCAGATGCAATCATGTCGCCGAAAGGGCGTGATTAAAAAGACCAATGTCCTGCCTTTTCAATCTGATGTAGTCTGTATGTGTAAAAAAATAATGTAGGTTTGGCTGCATTTTCCTGCCCGGGTTTTATGTATGCTGAAAGTGGTGTGTGTTATGTGGGGGTATTTTACACTGGTGTAAATTTACCCCCTGTTGAAGTATCTTAGTTTGGTATGTGTGCTGTACTCTTATTCTGCTATCTATGCATCTAGTGTGTTTCTATAAAAAGTTGTGTAAAATTACACTGGTGTAATTTATCCCCCCTTATGCCCACTGATGCATTCTACTGTGTAAAAAATAAACATGTAAAAGAATAAAAAAAACACACAAGACAAAGTAGAAAAAAGATACTTATAAACAAAAGAAGGCAACCCCATACAAACCTACGCACCACCCTGCGCCCCAACTGTTCCTAGACATTGTCATGGTTTACAAAAATGCTCGTTCCACAAGTACTACGTACATGCGGAAAAATCATTTACACCATACCAAAATAAAAACCCCGACAAACCATCAAAAAACAACTGAAAAGCAGTGTCGTTTACTTACATACCATACTAGCATAAAATAAAGGGGGGGGGGGGGGTTATTTTAGCAGCTGCAGGGGGACCCGTTCATACCAGAACTACGGTATTGCATCCTTCTTCTTCGTGGGACAGTTCCTGGAATCGTGGCCAGTCACGAACTCTAGGCAGGTCTTGCATTGGCGCGGATGCTTCTTGTTTTTTGTCACAACTTTCTCGCCCGAACCGACTAATCGACAATTGGTACCGCATCCCTTGTTCCAAATCCCATGTGGATTGCTGCAGGAAACCTCAACCTCTTCTGGAACACCTAACAAGTTGGCGATGACATTCTGGTTCGACCCCTCTGGTTCCGCTGACTCAACAACCTTCCCCAACAGATCCTCCTTCATCCCCTTCAATTGCTCTGAAAACATACTTAAACGCTCTGGTGAAAGACTTAAGCGATCAACGCATTCGTTGAACATATCAAGCAACTCATTACGCCTGACTGCGCTATCACTATGGTCAACCCCGTAACGAGAATCTACGGAAAACACAGATTTTGGGAGCGCATCACGCCTCCACCGGTCCATGATGTACTTGTCAGGGATTTGCTCAACCTTGGTGTACCTAAAAACACAGAATATATGACGACACAGGTATCCGATTCGCGTCCACGAATTGCACGAACATGTTACATCCCCATTCGCACAATCAACCTTCACCTATATAAAAAACAAAGGGGCAAAAAAAAGACAAAATTGCAGAAAACGTCCTTTATGTTTACCCAAAATTGCAGGTTTAGTCCTTTAACTTTAAAAGTTGCAGGATACATCCTTTATCGAACTTTTGGTTGCAGGAAACATCCTTTAATGAACTTTTGGTTGCATAAAACGACCTTTACCACTAACGCCGTTAAATTATCCTGTTAAGTTACCCTCACATGCCAAGCATGTGAGGGTATTTTCGTCAATTTGTATTTAAAGGACCTCTTTGTCTGCCTTAAACTCACACCCAAACACCCTTAAGTGAGCTGTTATACCTGTAACCAAACACCCCCTGATTTGGATAATTTAACGGCGTTAGTGGTAAAGGTCGTTTTATGCAACCAAAAGTTCATTAAAGGATGTTTCCTGCAACCAAAAGTTCGATAAAGGATGTATCCTGCAACTTTTAAAGTTAAAGGACTAAACCTGCAATTTTGGGTAAACATAAAGGACGTTTTCTGCAATTTTGTCAAAAAAAAGGATAAAAATAAAATACAGAACAAAATTATAAAAATTAAAAAACAACAGCAAACAAAAAAAAGTAGATTAAGGTCGTACCGTGTAGTCATTCACCGGGTCTGTCCGTTTGTCAAGATGCGTAACGGTGTACACCTTCATACCGTCAACATCGTCTTGCTTTGTAATGAAACACCACAGCAACGCTTTGTGAATTTCCTTACGAACTTCATGGAATATCGTTTGCGAATAAACCACAGCACACTGCTTTTCAACCTCCGTCGCAGTTTTTAATTCAGGCACTCGACTATCAGTTTGAAACACCGCAACCCTCTGCTTGTATCTCTGGGAGTCCATGGTGGTGTCGAAACACAACAAAAACTGGACAAGAGTATTAGCCCAGCTAGAGTTAACCTTGAATGCTGCATTCGAACTTTCACACCGCGATGTAGTCTTCATTAGGCACGACATGGGGATTTCACGGAAGTATGCTGGGACCCAAAGCTCCCTGATATTGAACATGTCTCGTAACCAGTCATTCTCAGTCAGCCCATGCTTGTCAAGTAACTTTCCCCACCTGGTTTCAAATGTGCTCGGTTTTTTGTAGACGTTCCAAACAAGCTTATGGATTGCAGCCCGTACCTCTGAATTGTCAACATCCCCTCCAGCAAGCTATTTTTTTTCCAAAAGGAATATACAAAAAAACACACCACAATTCAGACTTTGAGAAAATAAAAAACTGCTCTAAAAACATATTGGACAGGAAAAAAAAATACAAAAAAAATGCACTACCTTGGCTGGCAACTTCTTCATAATATGCCACATACAGAGCCGATGCCTTGCCTCAGTAAATATCGCAGCCACCGCTTGCTTCATCGCTGGATCCTGATCGGTTAAAACCAACTTAGGTTGCTTCCCATGTGCTCCAAGAAACGTGTTAAGCAACCAACAATAGGACTCGATGGTCTCATTAAACAACAGGCGTGCCCCAAACGTAACATATCGTTTGTTGTTGTCCACTTCGGTGAAGGGGACAAAAATCAAATTGTACCTGAGCATGACATTTCATACACAAAGATAACCATTTTTTTTGTTAAAAAAAACATACATACAAAACACATAGCACACGCATTAAAAAAAACAAAACAAAAAATGATAGTTATACCTGTTTGTCTGGTATGTTGCATCAAATGCAAGCACGTCACCAAAAGCTTGGTAGTTTATCTTCGATATCTCGTCAGCCTAGAAAACGTACCTAAGCTCCCCATTAACAAGACTATACTTGAAAGAGAAGTTCGGCAAATTCTTGACCCTGTCATTCAACTTGTCAATCAACATTTGCGAATCCCTGTTTCCGATAAACATGCGCATGCTCCTTGCGAAATTCTTGTAGTCAGCAGGAGTACCCCTCACATTGTGATGTCCTCCTTTCAGACTAACCTGCATCCTATGCGCTACTGATGGACCAACTTTGTTGAGGCTTAGACGATGGATGAAATCTTTCGTTGCGAAATCTAGCTTCCTCCCTATTTTGGTTAAGTCCCTGTTATAAGCAGGAACCAGTATATGATTGTGCGCCTCTTCGAAATGATAAATCTGCCACATGGATGTAGTGTTGCATATCTTGGCTCTGATGCTTGCTTTACAATCACACACCTGGAAAGTTGACTGCCTGATTTTCAGGGAACTTTGTGACACCCGGCAAATTCAGGTTAACAACGTCGTCTAGATTAAAGTCTACCTTAGCGAGTCACGCATATTCTGTACTTAACTGGGTTAGTTGAGTCGGGTTATGGTTCGGGAACTGTTATGTGAGTCTAGGGAATCATTAGATGTTGGCCTAGAGGATCGTTAGATGTCAGTCCTTAACCAAGTGTACAAGGGGTGACGATTCGGAGAATCGTCAAAGCATAGGGACATGCAAGTCTCGAGTCCCGAGAATTGGTGAACAAGTGTGAATGTGTTTATTTGCAAGTGTTATGTGTTTACAATCATTATGTGACTTGTCGGTATGTGAAAATGTGTTAACATATGTTAAAACGGGGTTTAACGCGCAAAATACTTGGAACCATACCCTGTAGGCGATTAGGGTGAGCTAATCGCCTATAGGGAGGCATCTAGGAGGCGAGTAGCCTCATCCAGGTGGCGAGTAGTAGCTTCCTCTAGGCGATTAGGGGGCTAATCGCCTAAGGGGGTGGCGATTAGCAACCCTAATCGCCTGCAACTGAACCATAATCGCCTGCAACGTGGGTTACGACTAAAAACGACTATAAATACAATACTTGACCTCCTAAACTTCATAATATCAACCCTAGTCGCCCCACAACTCATCCCAACACCCACACAACCTCAGGAACACGATTTTGGATCAAACAACTTGATTTCAAGCCTATTTCATCAATCAATCACAATCTTAAGGTGTGGTTTTCATCCATGCAATCTTTACTAATGTTTTTATTGAATCCCTAATGGTCCAGGCCTGTTCATAAACACTTGTGTCTTCTGTAAATCGTTAATAATCGTTATTGTATGGATTCTAGATGCTATGCATGTTGTATGTGTAGGTTTTAATTTGAAGATAGGATTTTTATGATTCAAGAAGGGTTATTAACATGATATTAGGGTAGTTACTGAATGGTAATGATGGTTTGATGTGGTAATCTGATTGATTGTTCATTAGGGTTGTGTTTACGCATGTTAGTGAGATGATTCATGATACTTGTGTTATGTGTTAGAAACATGGTTGCATCCAGGACTACTAGAACAAGGTAAAACGAAGTATTTTGGTTTAAACATGTTTAGGATACTTGTTTGATTGATATTGGAGGTTTCCACACGTTCTAGGTTTGATTTGGAGTGTTAAACGCGCGAAAAACCGGAACAGACCTGCAGGTAGCGATTAGCAGGGCTAATCGCCTAAGGGATAGGCGATTAGCTAATCGCCTACCAGAAGGGGCTAATCGCCTACCTCTTAGGTGATTAGCATGCTAATCGCCTAACATGACCTATTTTTGCATGCTGCATGACCCTAATCGCCTAATAAGTTCTGAAATGCATGTCACATGACCCTAATCGCCTACAAACTCAAAAATTAGCATACCACATGACCCTAATCGCGTAATGTATAGGCGATTAGCATTCCTAATTGCCTGTTGACCAACGTAATTGCTAGTTGACTTTTCCTAATCGCCTGTACTGCTGCAGTAAGTGTATTTTAGCATTCCGAGGCCCGTTTTGACACCTAGGAACATGCTAGGAACCCCGTAACATGTCTAATAACTCGGTAACATGTGTTCGGGTCAATAATGTGTTAATTGAACTATGTGCTAGAACTTGTTGGACTTTAACGTATGTTAAGTGTGACTGCATGGTTATGTGTTTGTGAATACTAGTGTAACACGGGAAGTCTCGGGTCACCAATGGGATGTCGAGTCTTGTACGTTTGGTCATGTTAACAGTAAACGTGTTGTCAAACAAACTTGCTTATGGTCTGGATATCTAGGGACTAACTAACCTACGGGTTATTAGTCTAAGTACTTGTAACTGTCATATGTTAGGTCGCCGCTTTACGGGGCTAGCATAGCTTGTTGACTTATTCTGTTATCTGAAGTAACGCAACCTAAGGTGAGTTTACGGCCCCACTTTACTTCGTTTTCACTTTTGGGGGAGAAAACATGTGTTAAACAACTATTTGGTAACAACTGTCATACTATGGGTTTTCAAACGGTTTACTATACGATCTTTGGAAGTCCCGGGGGGAACCATGAATGTGCTGGTTTGCACAACGGGGAAATGTGAATAGCGCTATTGGGAGTGACCAACCCCACCCGTCGGCTTGGAGGGCCGGGCGGGTGCATATTGTCTCAAACAGGAACAGGTTTACTATTCGGGCACAACAACTGGTTTGCGAGTTAGTAATGGTTTTCCAATCGTAGTAGTAATGGAACATGCGTCTAGCTAGCGTACTTGGTTTACAATTGTTATAGTATGGACAGGTTGAACTTGGAACTTTGATTACAAACCTGTAAACTCACCAGCATTTTTGTGCTGACGTAAACTCTTACATGTTTTCTCAGGTCGCTAAGGTAGCACAATGGAACTAGGGCGCACGCGTCTGCACGGCGTCTAGTTAGGGTCGCATGGTCTTTGAACATTGAACATTTGGTTTTACTTTGGTTATGTAACGATATTTAGCTTCCACTGATGTTTGGGATTTTTAAACTATGTTTTTGAAATTCATTTAGTATTGTTTATTGTGATCATTGACTTGGATCCTGGTTTGTCATGCACCTCGCGTTAAAACTCCGCAAGTGGATTTTGAGGGTGTGACAGATTGGTATCAGAGCCAATGGTTATAGTGAACTAGGACTGCATGTAGAGTCTAGTCTATAACTGAGTCGCACACACTAGATGATCACATGGTACTAAACTTTATACTGGGTTACTTATAGACTTGTTGGGGTGTCTCTAAATCATCTTACCCTTCTGTGTTACATCATCCATTCTCTCTTACTGGGTTACTTGCTTACTAGACAGTGCGGTACATTGGGGTTAACTGTATACTCTTGAGATTGGTCCAAGACTCGGACATCTCCCTTTCCTACCCCAATAGAAACCCTTGTCATGAACTACCGTAGTATTACGGTGTATAGCTAAGAGTCTATGTCCGGTGATTTGAACTTTGAACTAGGAGAACACTTGGAGGACCATGTAGGGCGGTTTATCATTTTGGGTGCACACAAAATCATAAACCGAAATGCATGAAAACCCTAGTGAGCTCTGGGTTTGAATGGATAGTCCTGGGTTGGATCTAGCTTTGATCTTATGAACGCTAGTGGTTGTCATTAGTTGTGGAACTAAATCCTCTCGTTCTTTTTGTCAGAATCATGTCTGGAGTACGTGGCGGACGCAGAGGTGGTCGTACCGGTGGAAGAGATGGTAGTGGTGGTCGTGGGGGTGTGAACCTCACGCAGGAGGACTTGAATAACTTGCTGCAGGCTGCCTTCCAGCTAGGGCACAATGGCGGTAAGTTGACCTAACCACTTCTATCTCATCGGTGAACTTTGTTTACATTTCCCGTGGTTTTCTTACGTGTTTCTTTACAGGTGGTCATGTTAATCCACCACCACCACCCATGTGCACCTACAAAATGTTTCGGGACTGCAAGCCCCAGGAGTTTTCGGGTACTGAGGGTGCAGTAGGTTTGCTCAGGTGGTTGGAAAAAGTGGAGTCTGTTTTTCTGATGTGTAACTGTCTCCCGGAGGATCGAGTCAAGTATTCTGCTGGGTTATTCTAGGATGTCGCGTTGACCTGGTGGAACGATATCACCCAGACTATGGGTATAGGGGAGGCTTATGCTATGCCTTGGGAAAATTTTGTTCAACTACTGAAGCGAGAGTACTGTCCCAGGGAGGAGATTCAAAAGCTGGAACACGAGGTGTGGAACCTCAAGATGACGGGATCGGAAATTAAGAAGTATACTATGAGGCGGAATGAGTTAGCCGTGCTTTGTCCCGATCTGCACGTACCAGAGTATAGGAGGATTGAACATTATATCTCGGGTCTAGTACCAGAGATCGCAGGGTTGGTAGCTGCGGGGAATCTTCCTACATACTCGGACGTGGTCCGATCTGCTCATAGGATGACCAACCTAAAGATAAGTGAGGGTATCTTGCCTGCCAAAGGTTCAACTGTTAAGGCTCCTGAGAGCAACAAGCGTAAGTGGGAAAATGAGGTGAAGAGTTCTACTCCAGCACCAACTCAGCAGGGGAAAAGGTTTGATAGTGGGGGTTCGTCTTCATCGGGTTCTAAGCCAAGTGGTGGTTATTGACGTGCTTGTCGTGGTACACGTTAAATTTCCCAATTACAACTAATGTATAGTGGCAAGAAGGTATCGAACACAGGGAGTTTGTGGAAAATGTGTAATTTCTAGCTTTGCTAATTAACTAAAATTAAACTACTCAACAAAAAGTAAATGATTATGATTTTTGATTGTTTTGGTTTCAACTAGAATAACGACTAATTATCAATTCAAACTTAGAAGCGTTTCTTCAAATTATGAGATAATGACCATTCAAGGATCCGGTTTCTCTAAACACGTGTGTGAACTTCAACTAGAAAGAGTTACATAGACATAACTCATGTATAACCAATTGTTGTGATAAAAGGGAACAAAGTACTCGGATTATATTAACGCGAGGTTGTTTCCCGATGACCAATTAATCAATAACCAACCCCCAATCCTTCCCGTGATATCTCGATTGTTAGCAACACCAAGAATGTACGATAGAGACTAAGAATTAGTAAATTAATCAACACACTACAAGGAATTGTTCATACACCATAATAATCAAGCAAAGTACCAAATTATTATTCTAGAAATGTAAGAAAAACACACACAAGAGTTTTAGAAAAACCTTCACCACGAATGATCACCAATTGTTTAGCCTAACATAGCTTGGTGGATCATTATCATCTTCAAGCAATTGTTCATAAGGATTACAAACGTCAAAACAATGATTAGATAATGTTTCCAATGCTTAGTTGCAGCCAAAAATTCGCCCCCCAATGATAAAAAACGTTCAGAATGAAAGAGATGATAAAAAGGCACCATAAAGTGGTCTTTAAATGAAGGAGTTACAAAAAAGTGCAGCGGCCACCGTACCCCTACGGTCCCACCGTAAGGGTACGGTGGGTTACAAATCTTGACGCCCCCTTGCTTCTGGCCTACGGTGAACAAAAGTTGTCCTGAGGCCACCGTAACCCTACGGCTGGGCCGTAAGGGTACGGTGGACCTGTAACAAATCTTCATTTTTCTTTTGTTTTGTTCCATCTTGTTCCAATGCCTTCCGGTCCATTTCCAAAGCCCGTATTTCGTCATTTTTAGCTCCTTATTGCACCTACAACCAAAGCAACCGTAGTTATCCAATTCCAAGCAATATCATGATTAAATGTGATTAATATAGGCGTTTTAACATTATAAAAGGGTTGTTCCTTGAACCACCCGTCACATCCCCACACTTAACCATTGCTTGTCCCAAGCAATCCACCAAAACTCTATTTCTCACAAAAACGATCATTTTAAAGTCAAGCATCAACATGTAGTCCTTGTATTAACCCATCCTCAACACCCAAATCGACACACCCCTCACAATATCTCTCCTCTCGGCTACAAGTAAGCTCTAGCATAGATGAGCGAGACACACAAAAAGGCAAACGAATGAGTGCGCAACCATAAGCTTGTACTTGAATCAACCCTCCTCTTACACGCTAAACATAAGTGCAAATCAAAGGGGCTTGTCGGGTTGTAATGTGGCTAAGTGTAAAGGTAGGGAATGGGGTATATTTTTAGTAGCGTATAACTTAACCCGGTCTTTTATTACACAACGACACACACATAACTAACACACGCGAACACAAGTACGAACAAAATTATAATAGATATCACATTTTTTTCTTTTTTTTTTTCTTCCTCTCTTTTTTTTTTCTTTTTCTCTTTTGATTTTTTTTTTTCAATATATCAAGAAACACTAATACATACACATACAAACACACTCAACTAAAACTTCAACTTGTAGTACTAAATTAACACACTAACACTCTATTTAAACACACAAGACCGGGTCAAGTTTGGTATTTATTTAGGGAACTAGCTAAAGGGTTAACAATCGATAGGCTTTTAGGCTCAAAGATGGGCAACTAAATGTCCAAACCCCCGCCCCTCTCGCTACCAAGCTCATATATATAGTGCATGAGGTCCAACCCCCCAATTCCCACACTCTCACTCAACATAACAAGGCTACCTAGCTACCTAGTGCCCTTATCATCTCTACACTTATGCTCACTCCAAAATTCAAGTCGCATTCAAGCACAAGTTCTAATGCACCCCTACCCGTTGCCACTCTCTCAAAGAAAAGTATTATTTATATACAGGTGCGGCTTAAACTCTCACCAAGAAAAAGAAACGGGTATCAAGGGTTGCCGGTATGTCTAATGGGGTTAAATCAAGGTGTTCCAATTTTTACAACATTGCACTTGACCTAAAAATTTTTTTCAAAAAATCTCCAAAAATTTCCTCCCATCCCCACACTTGGGATGCATTGTCCCAATGCATGGCTTTGGAGAGGAATGATCGCTAATTTTAACCACCAGACCAACGTCTTAACACTCAATCACAAATTTCTTTTTGGATTTTAATTTTTTCATCATTTTTTTTAACTTTTCTCACTTTTTAACACACCACCTCCTCTCACAACCCAAACATAAACATCAATCACATACACCACCCAACCTCACAATCCCAAAACATTAAAGCAATAAACTCTACAACTATGTACAGGAAAAAAAAACGACCTGATGAGTAATAGCGCGGCTGAGGCGACCCGAACACCGAAGTGAACAAATCATTCCATTCGCCAAAACCGAATGCTCCGCCACCGCTTCCGCCTTTTGTATGAACCAAACTTATCCAAAGCACACTTCAAACGTCTTGGCAAGTCTTTGAGCTTCAACTTTGGTGGTGATTCCAATGATGGTTTAGTGCCCGAATCAATTTCCACCGGTAAACTCTCAACTTGATGAGTCCATGGTGGCCTACCTTCCTTCAACGCCATGGCATCTTGCTTCACCTCTTCAACCCTTATTGCACAAGCATGTACCTGTTCAGAAAAATCACAAACACAAACATCTATACCATTCTCTTCATACTCATGTGGGTTGCATCCATCAACCAAATCTGCCATAAAACACTCATCAACACCAATAGCATTAGAATTGTTAGTAAAAACATTCAAACGCATTTTCCGATTTCCAAAAGTAATATCAACCGTACCAAATCTACAATCAATCACCGCATGAGCGGTACTCAAAAATGGTCGGCCCAAGATGACATTTTGTTGTTGTTTTGGGTCCGCGGTTGAGTAATCCAAGACTAAAAAGTCAACCGGGTAGTAAAACTCATCAATTTTAACAATCACATTCTTAACCATCCCCCGAGGTGACTTATGAGACAAATCGGCTAAAACAACCGTTGTCTCCACCCGAGCCAATGGACCAAAATCATATTGATCATATAAGCTCCCCGGTAAAATGCTCACCCCGGCTCCAAGATCTAGCAATGCCTTTGCCATTTTAAAATTACCAACTTGAATGTTTATTAAAGGCGTGCCCGGATCTTGGAGCTTAGGAGGAAGCTCCCCATTTAAAACTGCACTCACTTGACCGGTAACATTTACCCGCTTAGGCACTTTTTTCTTTTCTTGCCTTTTTTGTGTACACAACTCTTTTAAAAATTTTGCATAAGCCGGCACTTGCTTTATTGCATCAAGTAAAGGAAGGTTAATTTTTACTTGTTTAAACATGTCCCACATTTCTTCTTTTTGGGGACCTCTTGATGCAATAAAGTTTTTCTTACCCGGGTCAAGTAGAGCCGATGGAAATGGAACTTGTTTCGGCTCATTTTCATTTTTCTCACTCTCACTCACTTTCGGTTTTTTAACATTTAATTCTTTTTGTAAAACCGGTAAGACTTCATCATTTTCACTCTCATGACCCGTAATATCCTCAACTTCACCCTCAACACCACCCGGTGACAAATTAGCTTTAAACTCTTTACCACTTCTCAACACACTAACACTATTAACATTAACATTGTTACCTCGCGATGAGCCATGAGACGGATTTACCTTGGTGTCACTAGGAAGTTGACCCTTGCTTTTCTTCAATTCCGCCACATCGGTTGCTAATTGACCCATTTGAATTGTTAGTGCTTGAATGCTCTTGTCACGAATCTCATCTTTTTGAATCCGGGCTTCATCAAGTTGGTTCCTCTTTTGCATGTCTTGTTGCATTGCTCTAAGCATCTCCATAACTTCATTCCCACTTAATGACCCTTGCCCCGAACCACTTTGACCCGTTGATTGGAATTTCCCGAGATACGCATTGTTATTTCCACCCCGATAATTTCCTTGATCATATTCTTGACGAGGTGCATAGTTGCCTTGGGCTTCTTGAAAATTCGGGTTGGCTTGATTAGATGTATTTCCATACCGGAAGTTAGGATGATTTCGCAACCCGGGGTGGTAAGTGTTGGAATTCATATCATAATTTCTACCACCCCCTTGAATGGCATTCACCTCCTCCGTTTGCCCCTCATTCATTACCACACCACAAACATCGGCTGTGTGGCCTATCTCTTGACAATTTCCACAAACATTGTATAATTGATTTGTGGTTTGAACATTACCAGTCTCCACTCCATGCACTTGAGGTCTTTGAATCACATGCCTCGCCCGTCTTGATGATTGAGCTTTTCTTTTGGAAGTCACCGCCATTTGCTCTAAAAATGCCCAATCATCTTGCTCATAATTTGTACCAAAAGTACCATTTGTGATTGACATTAAGTCACGAGCATCCTCCGAACTCAACCCTTCATGAAAAGCATTTAATAACTCCCATAGTTGGATACCATGGTGAGGACAATTTCTCAACATCATATTGAACCTCTCAAATGCTTCATGAAACATCTCCCCTGATTGTTGTTGGAAGCTTCTCAACCCTCTTCTCGCATCATTAGTCTTTTGAGAGCTATAAAATTCATCTAGGAAAATTTGTTGCATGTCGGCCCATGTAAAGATAGATGCGGATGGTAGCGTATGGAACCATCTCTTTGCCTTGTCTTCCAATGAAAATTGGAACAGAACTAACTTGACATCATCTGCAGAAAAACCTTGTCCTCCAATTGTATTGCAAATGGAATCATATGTCTCCAAGTGAAAATAAGGCTCTTCCGTTGCTAGCCCCTTAAATTTTGGTAAACTTTGGAGAGCGGTTGTTCTAACTTCAAAAGTTCTACCATGTGCATTTTGGGGAATCACTACTGGTGATGGGTTGTTGGTGATGATAGGCCGAAAATGTGCTTCAATTCCCCGTACAACATCACGGTGAAGTCTTCTAGGTGCTCCCAATGGCGCTCTTGGTTGACCCATTGGCGCTTGTGGTGGCCCTTGTGGTGCAAATTGTTGTTGATATGGGTATTGACGCATAGGTTGTTGAACAGGCCTTTGAGCTTGACCTTGCATGTTTTGAGAGCGCATTTGATTAAGCGGTGCAGGACGTTGAAATTGCGGCCCTTGAGGTCTTACATGTTGCATCCCAACCGGTAGTCTAACCGGGTCTTGAAATGTTGCAAAGGTTGACTCATTTCTGCTTGAACTCCCACATAATTTCCATCTCCCCCATAATAGTAACCCTCTTCATTATACCCACTATACTCTTCTTCATACACCTCATCATATCTACCCCCTTGAACTCCCGAATGTTGGAAACCCAACTGGTTTGGTGGTTGGTAAGTAGAGGTATGAACAACGGTTGACCCATGTGGAATTGGATGGGTTGAAGATGATTGACCCGTTGTTGGAAAGAAATGGTGGAATTGTAGCAGATGGACTATAAGTGAGATTGGGTTCAACTTGTGTGGAATTTGGTAATGTGGTATGGGTTGGTGTAGTAGGTAGTGTGGTGTTTGGTGAAGGTTGGGTAGAAGTTGGCATGACTGAGGTGATTGGTTGACCCGTTGTGGGTGGTATTTGGCTTTCTTGCATGATGTTTCTTGGTATGATAGGTGAAGTAGGTGAACCAAGAACTCGATTTTCACGGACTAATACTCGATTTCACCTCAAAGTTCTTTCAATTTCCGGATCAAACAATAGCGGTGATGACTCGTGAGAGCTTCTAGTATGCATACACTTGAAGTACCTGCACACTAAACACAACCAGTGTAAACCCGAAAATAACAAACAAAACTATTAACTAACACACGTTGCGCACTACTCCCCGGCAACGGCGCCAAAATTTGACGTGCTTGTCGTGGTACACGTTAAATTTCCCAATTACAACTAATGTATAGTGGCAAGAAGGTATCGAACACAGGGAGTTTGTGGAAAATGTGTAATTTCTAGCTTTGCTAATTAACTAAAATTAAACTACTCAACAAAAAGTAAATGATTATGATTTTTGATTGTTTTGGTTTCAACTAGAATAACGACTAATTATCAATTCAAACTTAGAAGCGTTTCTTCAAATTATGAGATAATGACCATTCAAGGATCCGGTTTCTCTAACACGTGTGTGAACTTCAACTAGAAAGAGTTACATAGACATAACTCATGTATAACCAATTGTTGTGATAAAAGGGAACAAAGTACTCGGATTATATTAACGCGAGGTTGTTTCCCGATGACCAATTAATCAATAACCAACCCCCAATCCTTCCCGTGATATCTCGATTGTTAGCAACACCAAGAATGTACGATAGAGACTAAGAATTAGTAAATTAATCAACACACTACAAGCAATTGTTCATACACCATAATAATCAAGCAAAGTACCAAATTATTATTCTAGAAATGTAAGAAAAACACACACAAGAGTTTTAGAAAAACCTTCACCACGAATGATCACCAATTGTTTAGCCTAACATAGCTTGGTGGATCATTATCATCTTCAAACAATTGTTCATAAGGATTACAAACATCAAAACAATGATTAGATAATGTTTCCAATGCTTAGTTGCAGCCAAAAATTCGCCCCCTAATGATAAAAAACGTTCAGAATGAAAGAGATGATAAAAAGGCACCATAAAGTGGTCTTTAAATGAAGGAGTTACAAAAAAGTGCAGCGGCCACCGTACCCCTACGGTCCCACCGTAAGGGTACGGTGGGTTACAAATCTTGACGCCCCCTTGCTTCTGGCCTACGGTGAACAAAAGCTGTCCTGAGGCCACCGTAACCCTACAGCTGGGCCGTAAGGGTACGGTAGACCTGTAACAAATCTTCATTTTTCTTTTGTTTTGTTCCATCTTGTTCCAATGCCTTCCGGTCCATTTTCAAAGCCCGTATTTCGTCATTTTTAGCTCCTTATTGCACCTACAACCAAAGCAACCGTAGTTATCCAATTCCAAGCAATATCATGATTAAATGTGATTAATATAGGCGTTTTAACATTATAAAAGGGTTGTTCCTTGAACCACCCGTCAGTTATGCGGGAAAGTTACCAAAGTGCAATAAGTGTGGACGCCATCATCAAGGGGGTTGTGACAATAATCGTTGCCATCGCTGCCAGAGGTTGGGGCATTTTGCCAAAGACTGTAGGGTGACTCTTCCATCGACCCAAGCCCCAACTACTACTCCGACTTCTGCTACTCAGGGGACTTCGGGCAAACAGGGATGTTTTCACTGTGGGGAAACTGGGCATTATAAAAAGGAGTGTCCAAAGCTGAAACAGGGAGGGAACGGGAATGGTAATGGGAATGGTAATGGTAACAACGGGGGCAGAAACAGGAACGCACGTGCCTTCGTTATTGGAACTGCAGAGGCAAGACAGGACCCTGACACAGTTACTAGTACGTTTCTTCTCAACGATCGCTCTGTTAGTGTTTTATTTGATTCTGGTGCCGATAAGAGTTTCATATCTGTGGAAGTTAGTCGTTTGCTAGACGTAGTACCTGTACCTCTAGAGGCTAAATATATTATAGAATTGGCTGACGGTAAGAAGATAGAAGCTACTTGCATTCTTCGGGAGTGTCACATAGAGTTGTCGGGTTTGTCTTTTCCTATCGACCTTATGCCGGTACCGTTGGGTAGTTTTGACGTAGTTATAGGCATGGATTGGTTGTCTCTGTATCGCGCTGAGATCGTTTGTTACGACAAGATCATCCAGATTCCTCTCCCTGATGGAGAATTCCTTTCTGTGTACGGGGACAAGAGCGGTGCTCCGCTAAGTCTCATCTCTAGCATGAAAGCCCTTAAGTATCTTCGGAAGGGTTATTCGGCTGTTCTGGCACTTTTATCCGTTTCCACTACTAGCGAGAAGAAAACCGATGATATTCCGGTTGTACGTGAGTTTTCTGATGTTTTTCCTGATGATCTATCTGGTCTTCCTCCCCATCGTCAGGTTGAGTTCGGTATTGATCTTGTACCTGGCGCTGCTCCTATTGCTCGGGCCCCCTACCGTCTTGCACCTCCTGAGATGCAAGAATTGTCTAACCAGTTACAGGAACTCTTAGATAAGGGTTTCATCAGACCTAGTTCTTCCCCTTGGGGAGCCCCGATTTTGTTTGTTAAGAAGAAGGATGGAAGTTTTCGACTGTGCGTGGATTATAGAGAATTGAACAAGGTGACTATCAAGAATCGTTATCCTCTTCCTCGTATTGATGACCTATTTGACCAACTCCAGGGTTCTAGCTACTATTCCAAGATTGATCTAAGGTCCGGTTATCACCAGTTGCGCGTAAGGGAAGCTGATGTTGCTAAGACTGCCTTTCGTACACGTTATGGCCATTTCGAGTTCTTGGTCATGCCTTTTGGTCTCACTAACGCACCGGCGGTTTTCATGGATTTGATGAACCGCGTTTGTAAACCGTATCTTGACAAGTTCGTTATCGTGTTTATTGATGACATTCTGATCTATTCCAAGAACGAGACCGAACACGAGGAACACCTGCGGTTGGTTTTGAAACTTTTGCGACGAGAACAACTTTATGCTAAGTTCTCAAAGTGTGACTTTTGGTTGCGCGAAGTTCAGTTCCTAGGACATGTGGTTAATGAACTAGGAATTCATGTCGATCCAGCTAAGATCGAAGCGATCAAGGACTCGGAAGCACCAAAGACGCCAACTGAGGTGCGGCAATTCCTAGGCCTTGCGGGCTATTATCGTCGTTTCATTAAGGGGTTCTTGAAGATCGCTCAACCCCTCACCACTCTTACTCAGAAGGATAGAAAATTCGACTGGGGTGAACCACAAGAGTCAGCATTCCAAAAACTGAAGACTAAGCTTTGTTCTGCTCCTATTTTGTCCTTGCCTGAAGGCACTGATGATTTCGTTGTTTACTGTGATGCTTCTATTCATGGTCTCGGTTGCGTGTTGATGCAACGCGAGAAAGTGATTGCGTATGCTTCTCGTCAACTCAAGGTGCACGAGAGGAACTACACCACCCATGACTTGGAGTTGGGTGCAGTGGTTTTCGCGTTGAAAATTTGGAGACATTACTTGTACGGTACCAAATGCACCATCTACACCGATCACAAGAGTCTCCAGCACATTTTTGACCAACAGCATCTGAACATACGACAGCGCCGTTGGGTTGAACTCCTGAACGACTATGACTGTGCCATTAAATACCATCCTGGCAAGGCGAACGTTGTGGCAGACGCCTTGAGCAGGAAGGAATCAACAAACCCTCGTCGCGTTCGGGCGTTGCAACTCACAATCCATTCCTCTCTGCCTGATCAACTCCGTTCTGCTCAGTTAGAAGCCTTGAAGGAGGAAAACCTTAAGGCTGAAACTATGCACGGTGCCGACAAGCACCTCGAGCAAAGGCCTGATGGCCTGCGTTACTTCGCAGAACGCGTCTGGGTTCCTTTATTCGGGGGACTTCGGGAGCTGGTTCTTGATGAAGCTCACAAGTCTCGGTATTCCATTCATCCTGGTTCAGACAAGATGTACCAGGATCTAAAAATACTGTACTGGTGGCCAAACATGAGGGCGGATATAGCCTCATACGTGAGTAAGTGCTTGACCTGTGCTAAGGTCAAGGTGGAATACCAGAAACCGTCGGGTCTATTGCAACAACCTGAAATTCCAGAGTGGAAATGGGAACGGATTACAATGGACTTTGTCACAAAGTTGCCTAAGACCCCTAGCGGATGTGATAAGATATGGGTGATTGTCGATCGTTTGACGAAATCAGCCCATTTCCTTGCTATTAAGGAGACCGACACCATGGATCGGTTGGCTCGTATATATTTGAAAGAAGTTGTCTCTAAGCATGGGGTACCAGTTTCTATTATCTCGGATCGTGACTCCCATTTTACTTCGCATTTCTGGAAGTCTTTGCATAAGGCTTTGGGTACCCAGTTAGACATGAGTACAGCTTACCATCCACAAACTGACGGTCAGAGTGAACGTACAATTCAAACTCTAGAAGACATGCTGCGGGCATGTGTGATCGATTTTGGCAAGAGTTGGGAAGTTCATCTACCGTTAGTAGAGTTTTCTTATAACAACAGTTACCATACGAGCATTAAGGCAGCTCCGTTCGAGGCATTGTACGGACGAAAGTGCAGGTCTCCTCTCTGTTGGGCCGAGGTGGGTGAGAGCCAACTCACTGGGCCTGAACTAGTGTACGAAACTTCTGAGAAGATCGTACAGATTCGTAACCGGTTGGCAGCGGCACGGGATCGACAGAAGAGCTATGCTGATCATCGCCGTAAGCCATTGGAATTTCTAATTGGTGACAAGGTACTCCTAAAGGTTTCACCGTGGAAGGGCGTCATACGCTTTGGGAAGCGTGGAAAACTTAACCCGCGGTATGTCGGTCCATTTACGATCCTGGAACGGATCGGACCGGTGGCATATCGACTTGATTTACCGACGGAGCTCGGTAACGTACATAACGTCTTCCACGTGTCTAACCTGAAGAAGTGTCTGACTGACGAGTCTCTCATTGTTCCACTAGAAGAGATCATGGTTGATGATCGTCTTCGGATAGTGGAGGAACCTGTCGAGATCCTTGATTACAAGATTCGCAGTCTACGTCACAGTAAGATTCGCATTGTTAAGGTTCGATGGAACTCGAACCGGGGACCGGAATACACTTGGGAACGCGAGGATCAGATGAAGTCTAAGTATCCTCATCTCTTTCCTAAGGAGGCATTCGAATCGAGACATGTTACCACTGCAACGGAATGAATCTTGGGGCGAGATTCCTTTTAACGTGGGGATGATGTGACAACTCGGGTAATTCTCTCTCTTGGTTTCTATCTTTTGTCTGCTTCTTTTGTTCATACTCTTAGTACTTGTATAATTTTCGGGACGAAAATTCTTTTAACGTGGGGATGATGTGACACCCGGCAAATTCAGGTTAACAACGTCGTCTAGATTAAAGTCTACCTTAGCGAGTCACGCGTATTCTGTACTTAACTGGGTTAGTTGAGTCGGGTTATGGTTCGGGAACTGTTATGTGAGTCTAGGGAATCATTAGATGTTGGCCTAGAGGATCGTTAGATGTCAGTCCTTAACCAAGTGTACAAGGGGTGACGATTTGGAGAATCGTCAAAGCATAGGGAACATGCAAGTCTCGAGTCCCGGGAATTGGTGAACAAGTGTGAATGTGTTTATTTGCAAGTGTTATGTGTTTACAATCATTATGTGACTTGTCGGTATGTGAAAATGTGTTAACATATGTTAAAACGGGGTTTAACGCGCAAAATACTTGGAACCATACCCTGTAGGCGATTAGGGTGAGCTAATCGCCTATAGGGAGGCATCTAGGAGGCGAGTAGCCTCATCCAGGTGGCGAGTAGCAGCTTCCTCTAGGCGATTAGGGGGCTAATCGCCTAAGGGGGTGGCGATTAGCAACCCTAATCGCCTGCAACTGAACCATAATCGCCTGCAACGTGGGTTACGACTACAAACGACTATAAATACAATACTTGACCTCCTAAACTTCATAATATCAACCCTAGTCGCCCCACAACTCGTCCCAACACCCACACAACCTCAGGAACACGATTTTGGATCAAACAACTTGATTTCAAGCCTATTTCATCAATCAATCACAATCTTAAGGTGTCGTTTTCATCCATGCAATCTTTACTAATGTTTTTATTGAATCCCTAATGGTCCAGACCTGTTCATAAACACTTGTGTCTTCTGTAAATCGTTAATAATCGTTATTGTATGGATTCTAGATGCTATGCATGTTGTATGTGTAGGTTTTAATTTGAAGATAGGATTTTTATGATTCAAGAAGGGTTATTAACATGATATTAGGGTAGTTACTGAATGGTAATGATGGTTTGATGTGGTAATCTGATTGATTGTTCATTAGGGTTGTGTTTACGCATGTTAGTGAGATGATTCATGATACTTGTGTTATGTGTTAGAAACATGGTTGCATCCAGGACTACTAGAACAAGGTAAAACGAAGTATTTTGGTTTAAACATGTTTAGGATACTTGTTTGATTGATATTGGAGGTTTCCACACGTTCTAGGTTTGATTTGGAGTGTTAAACGCGCGAAAAACCGGAACAGACCTGCAGGTAGCGATTAGCAGGGCTAATCGCCTAAGGGATAGGCGATTAGCTAATCGCCTACCAGAAGGGGCTAATCGCCTACCTCTTAGGTGATTAGCATGCTAATCGCCTAACATGACCTATTTTTGCATGCTGCATGACCCTAATCGCCTAATAAGTTCTGAAATGCATGTCACATGACCCTAATCGCCTACAAACTCAAAAATTAGCATACCACATGACCCTAATCGCCTAATGTATAGGCGATTAGCATTTTTAATTGCCTGTTGACCAACGTAATTGCTAGTTGACTTTTCCTAATCGCCTGTACTGCTGCAGTAAGTGTATTTTAGCATTCCGAGGCCCGTTTTGACACCTAGGAACATGCTAGGAACCCCGTAACATGTCTAATAACTCGGTAACATGTGTTCGGGTCAATAATGTGTTAATTGAACTATGTGCTAGAACTTGTTGGACTTTAACGTATGTTAAGTGTGACTGCATGGTTATGTGTTTGTGAATACTAGTGTAACACGGGAAGTCTCGGGTCACCAATGGGATGTCGAGTCTTGTACGTTTGGTCATGTTAACAGTAAACGTGTTGTCAAACAAACTTGGTTATGGTCTGGACATCTAGGGACTAACTAACCTACGGGTTATTAGTCTAAGTACTTGTAACTGTCATATGTTAGGTCGCCGCTTTACGGGGCTAGCATAGCTTGTTGACTTATTCTGTTATCTGAAGTAACGCAACCTAAGGTGAGTTTACGGCCCCACTTTACTTGGTTTTCACTTTTGGGGGAGAAAACATGTGTTAAACAACTATTTGGTAACAACTGTCATACTATGGGTTTTCAAACGGTTTACTATACGATCTTTGGAAGTCCCGGGGGGAACCATGAATGTGCTGGTTTGCACAACGGGGAAATGTGAATAGCGCTATTGGGAGTGACCAACCCCACCCGTCGGCTTGGAGGGCCGGGCGGGTGCATATTGTCTCAAACAGGAACAGGTTTACTATTCGGGCACAACAACTGGTTTGCGAGTTAGTAATGGTTTTCCAATCGTAGTAGTAATGGAACATGCGCCTAGCTAGCGTACTTGGTTTACAATTGTTATAGTATGGACAGGTTGAACTTGGAACTTTGATTACAAACCTGTAAACTCACCAGCATTTTTGTGCTGACGTAAACTCTTACATGTTTTCTCAGGTCGCTAAGGTAGCACAATGGAACTAGGGCGCACGCGTCTGCACGGCGTCTAGTTAGGGTCGCATGGTCTTTGAACATTGAACATTTGGTTTTACTTTGGTTATGTAACGATAATTAGCTTCCGCTGATGTTTGGGATTTTTAAACTATGTTTTTGAAATTCATTTAGTATTGTTTATTGTGATCATTGACTTGGATCCTGGTTTGTCATGCACCTCGCGGTAAAACTCCGCAAGTGGATTTTGAGGGTGTGACAAACTTTCATCTAGCAAGTCAAACTTCCTTTTGGTTTGCGGTTTACCAGCCTTGGAGCACAAAATGTACCTATGAGTGATGAAACCTTTAACCCTTTTCACGGTTCCAATCCTGATGGAAAACCCACACTTCTCCGCATACGACTCATACATTTTTACAACATCTGGCCACTCCCTATACCTAGCGTTCATGTCCGGTTTTACACTGTCTTCGACTATGGGCTTCCAGTAGCGTGTACTGTTGGGCGTAAACCAGTAAGCACACCCAGCCCCTACAAAAAAAGGCATAAGGAATGAAAACTATTTTTACTTTAAAACACTAAAATCTCTTACTATGGTGTAAAACTTGCTAGCGAATAAAACCTTTACACTGGTGTAAACTATTAACCAGTAACCTTTAATCCCCCTTGACGAAAGTTTTTTTATGCAACAAACTTACTAAAAAACAACCCCTCACTAAAACATATATATTTATCCTGTGTTTTATGTTCAGACATACACACCAACACAACTAAAAAAATCATAAGGTGAGTACACCAAAAAAGCCCCCAAAAACCACCACCAAACACAACTAAAAAACGAACAAAAAAACAACAAAAAAAGGGAATAATGCACATTTAACCATCATCATCAACTACAGTCGGTTGGCTCACAGGGGAGACATTGTAGGGATCAGCAAAAGAACCACCATCATCCGAGGAGAAAACTCCACCATCGATCGACTCCTGAGTCACATTCACCATCTCTTCATCATCAACAACGACCCTTTTCCCCTTGTCTTGAATCGAAGGCACACTACTCTCCTCCCTTCCATTGTCATCTTCTGCACTACCTTGATTCTCAACGACGACCCTTTTCCCCTTGTCTTTTGGGGTTACGAAAACTACAACACCCTCTATTTCTTGTTTGGAGAATATCCCAAAACCATCACCGGCATGATCGTCATCTTCCATAGTGACGGAGACAAGTTGTTGGTTTTTAGGGTTTCTTATGTTTGTTTAATTCGGAGAGGGTTAGGTCTTCTTTGGGGGTGTTTGCATGTCTGAACTATGTGTGTATGTGTGTGATGTTGATATATTTTGTATGTAATATAGAGAGAGAAACTTGTGGGCGGGAAATAATAACATTGGGGTGTGTATAATACACTGACACAGTGTCAATAATTCAACACAAAAGTCTTGATTAAAGACCTTGATTGTACTTATAAGAGAGATAAACATAGTGTTTAGACCAAAATGCCCATTAATAAAAAACACAATAGAAGCTTATGTGTCAGATTCCTATTGGACCATCCTAGTTCTCAAGTTCTCTTAACTCAAGTAGGTTCTCATATGAACCCATTCCTATATATACACACACATATATATATATATATATATATGGATTTGGTTCGAATGAGAACCTTTCCCCAAATTGAGAACTGAGAGAACCATTCTGGGCCACACATTTCTCTAAGGCATTTTTTTTTTTTGCAAAAATCGCTGCTTTATATGTAAGAAATTTTTTTATTTATCTTTTTTGTATTTTTTTTCAGTATGCACATGTGTATAATTGCATTATACACATATGTATAATACAATATACACATATGTATAACTGAAATATACACATATGTATAGCTGAAAAATGCTATATACACATATGTATAACTGAAATATACACATATGTATAATTGACATATACACATATGTATAAATGAAAAAAAATTAAAAAAATAATTTTTTTTTTTGCCTTTATATGAAATGTGTGGCCCAGAATGGTTCTCTCAGTTCTCAAATAGGGGTTGGTTCTCTTAGGATCCCTACCCTATATATATATATATATATATATATATATATATATATATATATATATATATATATATATATATATATATATGGTATCATTATTATATAATGACTAGGAACTTGTTATTAGATAATAACCTCTTATTAGATAATGATGAAGTTAATTATTATAATATAAATAAAAAGATTGATCATTATCTAATCACTTGTTTAATCTCTATCGAGTCCAAATCCAATACACCTAGATCAAGTCCAAGACGTGATATAAAGCCCGAAACCCATAACCAATAAACGTCATATTATTTATAATTAGTATAAATAATAAGAACCCGTTTATTTCGTTAATTGTTCGTGATTACAGTTAATCAAGTTAAGTGGGTTTAATGTTCGTTGCCCAAGGTGTAACTCTTACGGGTCACAGCTCAGTCAGTAGCGTTAAGTTATCGAAACTATACATATAAATCCAACAGTTGTCACTTATAAAACACTTGCTAACGGATTTTCGAAGGAAGGGAAGATTGAGGAAGCCCTGCAATTGATGAAATGTCTCAAAGAGGTGCACATAGAGTTGGATGAAATAACATACACTAGTCTAATTCATCAATGGAGCGCGAAATCAGATGTAGAAAGTCAATAAGTATCAATCTTTTCATCAAGTAAATCATTTACAATCCCTTCATCCTTCTCCAAATCATAATTTGGACTTCCTTGAACATGAAGTGCCTCCTCAAGGCCCCTGATTCACGCCCCAGACGCACTTTTTAAAACTGAATTTGTGCATACAATCCTTACTTGACATCAATCATCCAATTTGAAAAGACTATTGCATGTTCATGCTCATTTTGTTAGTCAAGCTTAGGAACTTTGTTAGAAAACTTTTAGTACTCTTGAGCTTGAATGCCATGTCTTCTTAACCTTGCATCATTCGTGTAGACCGATGAGTTCTCATTTCTTCCATCACACGTCTTTCGCCACAAGGTGAAAGGTTAAAAAAGAAAGCGAGTTTATAAGTTAGTTAGCACATTTGAACAATTTTTCACACGTGCAAGTAAATAAAACATAGTTTTTGTGCAACCACCAAAACTTGTGAATAAACATATATTTTCACAAGTGCAAGTAACAAACAATGCAAATGTCACATGTGCATGTTGGACAAAATGATTTACAGCACTTTTATTTGGTACCGTTACACACTAGACAAATAGGCCGATTAGTCGCTTCTATACCAAAATGTATATGCTACGAGTAACTATAATTAAATTGGTTTGTTTGAATATAATTATATAACAAAACATGCAGTATATATACAACAGTTCATAACTTTATAAAGTACTGTAATTGTGTATATAAAATTGTATATTTTAATTTATTTTAGTTTAGTTTTTTCGGTGATAAAAACTAAACTGTATATTTTAATTTAGTACTAAAATTGTATATTTCGATATCATTATCATCATCTTATGTTCGTATGTGAAATCGATCTTTATTCGTCATCTTGCTTTTAGTGGAAAGGTTTAAGGAGTTTGAGACGTAACCTAGTTAAAACGACTGTTTTGCTCATCATGTGGTAGGCATGTGATTAAACTAAGAAGACTAATTGGTTTTGTGGTAAATGACGTGCATTGTAATAAAAAAATAAACGTAAAGTACATACACTAAAACTTTTAAACATAAAAAAACGCCAGTGCAATTTAATGTATACGTAAAGGACATCCAGTGCGATTCGTCAAAAAAATAATTCTCAGTGACAACTTCTCAATTACAAATATATTGTCACTAGTAACTTGGATCAATAATGTCATTTTAATCTTCGGTGCCAACTAAAAAGCAATCAATACCAAGCTACTGTTTAGAAATAGTAATTTAGTACCTAGTTAAGTAGTAACTACAAGCAATAGAAACTGATAAAGTTTCCACTAAACCTTCCACTATTGCGTGCAACTACCAAGAGTTGTACCTTATAAACCAACTTTTATACTCTCTTAAGAAAAGTTTCACTGGTTTACTTAAGTTCATGAGGCGTGGTCACTTGTAGAGTGACCATCACCACCATTCATCTCAACGTCAAGTCACATCAACATCTCCTTAGCTCTCTTTTCCACTAAAATGAGGTGTGGTTTCTATCCTTAGCTATCCCCAACCCAACTTGTTTTTAATTGTTTCTTCCTATTCATTTAATTTTAAACAAGAAGATAAACATTTCATTTATATTAAAAAAAATAAAGGCAAAAAAAAACAACTAGAAAACAAACAATTTGAACTAAAAAATATTACTAATCTAACCTAGGCCTTAACATTTATCACGCCGAAATGTGGTCAAAACTCTCACCCTACCTACTTGTATACTCAACTTGGGTCAACTTGATAGCCACATCTTTGGCAATATCACCCTCCTCCTCCAAGGTTCTTTTGAATTGAACATCGAATCGTTCACACTTGCCATAAAGATCCAACCCCTTTCGATTTAGTGAATCAACACTGTGGTGTGATTCAGACTAGGTGTTTAAATTTACTAAAAATTTATTCCAAAACGAAGACCTATCGGGTTTCGGTGATTCTTTCACGTCAATCCAACCTGTGACCAAAGCAATTTCCTCTTCCTGGGTCCACCAAGTCATGATAAAGATTGGATGACATGGGTAGTGGAATGATAAAAGTTGAAAGAAAATTGGTTTAAATGGAAGAGAATTGTAAAAAAATGGGAGTATTTTATAGGTGAACATGTAAAAAAGTTATTTATTTTTTAAAGTTACCCCCCTTTTTTCCAGCGGTTACATTTTTTTTTGGAGCTCGTGGAGGTTTCCATGCCTTCGACGACCACAATCAAGTGAGACAGTTTTCCTTCGTGGCCACATCAGCTCACGATCCGTCAATATAACCTACACCGTATGACCTAATCATTACGATGGTTTACCTCTATATAGAGGAAGTTCATTTTTGTTTTCTATATAAAGGAAGTTCATTTGGTTTGTTTTTTTACATGAATACATTGTTTTTTACACAAATTTATGTGTGCTCTATTATTAATTTCTTACTCATGAAATACTAATATGAAAACAAGTCACTCACGATTTAGAAAGCCGTTTAGATATATTTGAAACTATGAAACAGAAAACATACATGTATTGTAGAGGCTGTGAAACTGAATAGAGGAGTCGCAACTCGCAAGTAGGACAGCTTCTTCGATTGGAATTAAGTCGGGAGGTCGACTTTGGACCAACTTGATGGTGATCGGTGGTACACAACAGCGGGAAAAAAACAAAAAGAAATAAATGGGTTTCAAATAACCCAAAAAAAAAATATCTATTACACCTCATTATTTGAGTCTCTTTTATTTTTCGTAAACTCACTTACTTTAAATTTATATTTCATTTTAGTTTTTTTTAAGACAAATTTCATTAACACCACGGAACGGGCATTATCTCCAAGTCAGAGATAAGCCGCCGAATAACAAGTTACATCAAATTGAAACAAAATTTACATCAACCTTTCCAATCAATCGTACCCTTCTTACTTCTGCTCTTGTACCACAAATAGCCCAAAGATTTGATGTCCGTTACTATCTTAATCAATTCCGTATCTAAATCTGAGAACACTTTATCGTTTCTAGCCTTCCAGACGCGCTAGCATGTCAGAATAAGAATACCATAAATTACCTCTTTCTTAGAATCAGAGATCGCCATAAACTCTATCATGTTTAACACATCCTTGACTGAGAAAGCGAAGAACGGAGCAATCTTACACCATGAGGCGATGCCAAACCAAACTCCCGTTATAAACCTGCAAGCTGTAAACAAATGATCTGCAGTCTCTTCTCCTTCGCCGCAAAGAGCACATAAACCATTCCCCACGTTAATATTTCTTTTACGGAGAGCACTCAATGTCGGAATCCTATCCAAAGAAGCCCGCCACATAAACACGTTACACTTACTTGGAATCCAATTGCTGCATTTGTAAACTGCACTGTCGTTACTCTGCGCCTCACCTTTACGCCATCTTCGAACCTCTTTGACAGAAAATTCTGAATTTGCTGCAAAATACCAACACCATTCATCGTTCTCCTCGACTAATTTAGTGTCTGAGACCTTCTTGTGCAAGCTGATCAGCTGGGTGATCTCCTCATTTAAAGCTGGATAAGACTTCCAATTCCACTTAACCATACACCTTTGATCAACCAATTCGATCCTATCTTCGACTAAACAAAATTTGTCTTGTTCGAGTCTAAACAGATCCGGATACAAGTACTATAAAGAACCATCTTCAAACCAGCGATCGATCCAAAAACGAACCGATTTTCCATTACCAATTTTCCCGCGGAACATCTCGATAAAGCTTTTTCCTTGGACTTTCACCCAAGAACCAAAACTGGCGATCTTACACCAAGTAGCATGGAACTTTTTATTATACGGAATCGATTCCCATCTTCTTGCCGAACCGTGAATATCGTCAATAGTTTTCCTCCACAGCGCATTTTTTCAACCCGATATCGCCACACATTTCAAAATCAACGCGTTTTTACATTCATCAAGCTTCTTAATCCCCAGCCCTCCTTGTTGCTTAGGTTTTGTGACCACTTCCCAAGCCACCCAATGGATCTTATTTTTAACCTCATTTCCTCCCCATAAAAATCTCCTCATAATCGTTTCAAGCTTGGCGATCACCGTCACCGGGGCTTTATATAAAGAGAAATAGTAGGAGGGAAGGCTTTCTAACACCGAAGAAATAAGTGTAACTCTACCGGCTATAGATAAAATACTAGCCTTCCACCGCGACAATCTTTTATTGAACACATCTATTATCGCTTCCCAGTTGTTGATCCTATTCATATTGGCACCCACAATGATACCCAAATATTTAAAAGGCGTCGAACCCGGTCTACACCCCAAACCACTAGCCTTAGAACCAACCTTGTCCGTCTCTTTACCCACCCCAAACGGAGTAGATTTTTGCAAATTTATTTTAAGGCCGGAACATAAATGGAACAACCGCGAAATTCTTTTCAACGCCTTCAAATTAAAATCAGACCACTCCCCCATAACCATCGCATCGTCTGCGTACAGAAGGTGTGAAATCAACGGACAACCGTTAGGAAGCCGAACCCCATTAAACGCTCCACTATCAAATGCTTTGCGAATCATACTTGATAAAGCCTCCATCACAATGATAAATAAAAAAGGTGACATTGGGTCCCCTTGTCTAATGCCTTTTTCACAGTTAAATTCAAAAGTAGGAGAGCCATTCACAAGGATAGACGAACGAGCCGAAGATAAAATACCTCTAATCCAATTTCACCACACTTCGGGAAATTTCATTTGTCGCATGATCGATAATAAAAACTCCCAATTGACGTTATCATAGGCTTTCTCGAAATCAATTTTAAAAGGGAATAACTCTTTCCCACTCGTATTCGCCCAAGAAAAAATCTCGCTAATGATCAAGGGACCATCAAGAATATACCTCCCAGATAAAAACGCAGATTGCGTTTCATATGTGAGCTTACCCATCACCATTTTTATCCGATTAGCGAGAATCTTTGAGATTACCTTACTAATAACACCAATGAGAGTTATCGGCCTATACTCACCAAGACTGGTCGGGTCATTCACTTTAGGAATTAGCGTCACGAAAGAAGAACTAACCCCTCTGTTAATAACACCATGATTCGCAAAGTATTGCATAATAGCCACAAAGTCTTCCACAAACAAATTCCAAAAACGTTTAATGAACCAGAAGTTGAAACCATCCGGTCCCGGGGCTTTATCGCTACCACAATCAAACACGGCGGCTTTTATTTCTTTCTCATCAAACGGCTTCACGAGATCAGCCGCATCCGCTTCAGAAAGCTCTCTGAACCCATAACAGGATAAATCCAGCCGAGTCCTAAGGTCTTCCACAAAACGTTGCTTGAAAAAACGGAACACCTCTTTATTAACTTCCGACGGGTTAAAAACCCACGAACCATTAATCGTCAAACCCGGAATATTATTACAAGCTTTCCGTTTACTAACCACCCCATGAAAAAAAGGCTGTATTCTCATCTCCATCTTTCACCTAACGAACCCGTGCTTTGTGTCGAATGTCTTTCGTTTTGCTCATTTCCAACTCTTGTACTTTCTTAGATGCCTCTTCGTACACCCATTGCTTGGCTTCCGTCAGATCTCTATCCTCGACTAAAGCATCCAATTCCAAAAGATCTTGTTTTAAATTTAGTTCATCCTTAGATTCCAAAAGCGTAACCTTCTTCCTCCATTCGACAATAGCTTGACGGATCTTCTTGAATTTATGCATAAGCATCAAATCTGGCGGACCATTTCCATTGAAATCTTTGACAGCATTGACCACAACTTCTTCCAAGTCTTCCCTAGACAACCAAGAGTTAAAAAATCTAAAAGGCTTTGCGCCATAGTTACGCGCAACCACCTTTAAGACTAAAGGACTATGATCCGATTTATCTCTACCAAGAGCCCTGTACTCCGCATTCGACGACTCATTAAACCCATTCCAAGAGAGCAAAATTCGATCTATCCGGCTACATTTGTTACCCGAGACGAATGTAAACTTCCTCCCTTTCAAATGAAACTCATGTAATCCCACTTTGTCGATGAACTCATTAAATTCATTGCTAACTGACGCAATAAACATTGAATTCCTTCTTTCCGATTGGTCTCTGACGCAGTTGAAATCTCCCCCAACTATCCAATAACGATGATCTATCACAATACGACACTCTAGCTCGCGCCAAAGCAACCGCTAATCTGTTATTTTTTGTGGAGCATATATATTAACCAAGACCATCTCCTTCCCAGAATCCTTAACCAAACCGTGGATACTTAAAAAGTATCTATGTTTCTCCACCGAAATCATCTCGAACTTACTAGGATCCCGAAGAGAGAAAAGCCCTCCCGATCGACCCGAAGATCCAACCCAATCATACTCAAACGCTCCATTACCCCAGAAAGACCCAACATTTATACCATCTAACGAACCAAATTGTGTTTCTTGTAACATTATAAAGCCCACTTCATTAGCTACTTTCAACCCCCGAATCCATGAACCTTTCTCTTGTCTACCCAGCCCACGGATATTCACGGACAACACATTCATCTAACAACGGCTTGTAAACCTTCTTCATTTATGACCTTCTCAAGAACTACTTCGTAAGCTTCCAGATTGTTGACCCCTACTACATTAGCCATAAGCATTGTACCATTCACTTCTTCAACGATATCTTGATCAAAACGGCTTGTATCGGAATGATCATCAACGTCTCCATTCCCCACATTAGGATTTTGTACTTGAGGTTCCTTATTAAGCACGACCCCATTTAAATCTGGTGTAAGAAACACCCCATCCGAACCATCCAAAAAGCTATTCCTTTTCTCAGAAAGAACAGAATCACCCACATTAAAAATCAAACGATCAATATCATACGGGTCATTATCATCCCTTATTCGCTTTTTTGGACATTCAACTCCCGAAGGCGAGTTGGACTTACTTCTATCCGCCTTCTTCCTGACAAAGTCACCCCTCTTTTTTCTTGAATTACGATCTTTCCATCCTTTCGAAAACTGATTAGAGTCCACATCTTGCATCACCGAACCAGTACCTTGAGGATCTAAAGAAACATTAGGCTCATTATGATCAGCAACCTCGTTTTCTACCCTAACTTCCATCACCTCATCAAGAGTAACAACTTCTTCCTTATCCTCAAAATCGACAATACAATCTGGTATCCATTCTTCAACATCATCCTCCACAAAAACCGAGTACAGTTTCCCCTTCCACTTTAACGACACCATCTTTTGAATTCTTTCCGATTGTTTACAAATAACTACACCACAAGCGTAAGATAAGTCATCACCGTTTTCAGGGAATTGAGCAGTTTGGATAACCGTACCAAATTTTATCCCTCTCCAACTCCTGTCCCTCCCAAATAACCAAGGATTGAAACAACTCCTTCCATAACTCTTCTTTATCCAACAGTACCTTTGCATCCTCCTTATTCTCAAATACCAACATAATTTGCAACCCACCCACATATTTAATCGAAAACCGAAGTTGAGAAATATCTTCAAAGCATTTCCTCAGCCTCGAGAAGTCATGAACCCCATGCACCCTACCAATTAAAGCACTATGAAACCAATGACCAAAAGCCAAAGAATCATCATCCACAATCACATCAACCAACCCCACGTCAATTTCTTTATTCAATAAAGTGTCTCTAAAGGATCTACCCCCATCGACAGATGTACCAGCCTGAATGTCCACTGGTCCATCTTCTTTGTCTACGTGCATGGTATCTTCAGTGACAATATTATTCGTAACCGGCTTCCAAATAGGGTCCCCTTTTCGTTTCAAATCAACCCCATCAACAAACCTCGCCAAAACTATATAAAGTTTATAGCTCTCTATCCAAATATCCTTAAGTTGGTTTTCCAGATCACCCATATTCCTTCCCTTCTTAAACGAAGCAAACCCAAATATGTTACCTAGTTTGTCGTATTTTCTAGCAATGTACGTACCTTGGATCTCACCATAGCTTTTGAGGACTGAAACCAAATCCGTTGAAGAGCATCGAGGCGGCAAGTTTGAAACGAAAAACTTGACGATCGACTCCGAATCTTTGTTACCTTGTTGTTGTTTATTCCCGTTCCTTGTCTTGATCGACACATCACACCACTGATCTACCTTGTATTTCCCCTACCCGTCATATTGTTGAAAAAACCCTAATTCGCCCTGTTCACCGTCTTCGATTTTCTCATATTTCATTTTAGTTAGTTTCATGTTTAGATAGCAATTTCAAACTTTTATACTGATATTTTAAAAAGCATAAGTGTATTCTGTTTAAACCTCTTTAGAAGGGGGCGGGGCGCTCACCGTATTTGACACGGGTACCTTACGATAACTCCACTATCACCATGGCAACACGACCATCGGTGGTGCTGATAGGGGTACCATGAATTAAATCAGTGTGTTTGACCACGGTTTCTAAACCGTGTGAAAATAATATTTTGCAATTAATTTTGAATTTCAAAGTCCAAAACGGTTTAAAAAAAATTAAAACACACAAAACATTAATATTAATATTAAACAAACATAATACATATATTAAACATAATTAAAACTACTTATAAAACATAATCTAAAACATATATTTTTAAATCTAACTCAACAACTGTCATGCCGAAACATGGTCAAAATTGTGGTGGTATCGAGTCACACAGTTGAAATGTGTGAACTTGATTGCCAACTCCTCGTCAACACCGGATTTCCCTCATGGTGGTTGCGAATAGGGTGTTCTGCTGATCACACTTGTTGTTGAGATCGGTTCACTTGCGTTGGGGAGATTCGATTGTGCGGTCGTTTTCGCCCACTTGTCAAGTGAAGTCCGTCAAGACCCGGTTCCAAAAGGAGTTGCCCCCCAAGTGGCGGCGACTGTTTTATTGTTGTAGAGTTTGGTCGTTTTGGCCTTCTTGTAGCACACCACCAAAGTGATTTTGGTTGTAACCGTGGGTTTATGTTGAAAGTTTTCGCTACCCCATGGTGAGTATTTATAGGATTTTTTTAACATTAAAAAAACAACCATTGATGGCTACAGTAATATGACCGCTCTGACACCCACGGTTACAAGTTTTTTAATTTGCATTTAATGTTTTTTTAAATGAAAAATAAATAAATGAATAAGTGAAGTGTTGCCTCTAAAATTATGTTTCAATGAAATGAGTGAGTGTAGAATTGATAAAAATTACTAAAGTAAAAAAACAGAAGTTGAGTGCCCCTCCTAATTAGCATTCAACAATTTTATAATAGTAGTAAATTATAAAATTATAAAATTTATCATTTTATCGTTAGCAGTAGCATTAGTAATAATCATTGTCATCCTCCTCATCAATTCATTTAAAAATCAGGATGTTACAATAGTACTATTTTTTATTTAAATTATTCTTAAAATTATAAGTCATATGATAATTGATGATAACTAAGAGTAAACTGTCAAAATAACTCATGAGGTTTGGCCATAAATGACACTTTAGACAGGATAATTGTTTTGTCACTAGGAACCCAGTGGTATTATTTTGGTGCCATATCGAACCATTTTTCAAACGGGGTTAGTGAAGTCAGTTAATTTTAGAGCCAAAATTGTCAAAATAAATAGTGAATATGATATTTAAGCTTCCTTTAATTTTGCTATTAGTTCAAATTAAATTGAACAGCTTGATTTTTTTTCCGAATCTAACTTCAAAATTTTAAATAACCCGAAACACCCCTCATGTTTCACATGTAGAAAAGAGATGGATACGTCATGTCGTCATGACACAATGACACTTCTTACCTTATCGCTTATCCTTAAGAAGTTTGTTCTATAAAAAGACTTGAGCTTAAATCAAGGAACTCACATCATATGATTTGTTAGGAAGATAAAAGGAAAGTCACACCTTTTCCCCTTCGTCACATGTTTTTAATGAGGCACACCCCCATAACATACTAAAAAATTATGTAATATCTTACATTTGGTTAGAAGGGTCAAACTATTCCATACAGTGTAATAAAAATGAAAAGAGTGGAAAGGATACAAAAACCACAATGGATCACGAAATATGACACAATGAATCACAAAATATAACACAGTGCCAATAAATATAACACAATGCCAAGGAAAGTAGACACAATGAACCACATAAATGACACAATAATGAAAATAAAGAAAAGACATAACGCAACATAAAAAACACAATGATATAACACAAATTCTAAAACTACAAGCTAAAAATCCAAAAAATCAACATAAAAACTAGATCGTAGTATACGATGAGACGATTCCAATACCGCTTGAATGAGTTCAATCGGACTCCGTTTGATACCCTTCCTACGACTTCCTATTTTTCTTTTATTGTGTATTTGATCGTAACCCTTGGTTAGAAAGATTTTAACAAGACGATCCTTTAAGTTATAAGCATCCAAAGATTGGAGTTGAGGACTTGTGTAACACTGCTAAAAAGAAGGCATATTCGGGGTTCAGGTCAATGTTGATGTGAATGTGATGTTAGTTTCCTCTTCTTGGGTCACTATACAAGTTGCAACCACAAAATACCAGTTAGAGGGTCTATGGGCTTAAAGTCTTTTGGAAACTCAAAGAATCAAGTCAGTCGAGACAAGTAAAATCGGAATGTATGTAATATTATATGGGGAGTGAGATAAGAGTATAAAGGACCACTAAGGCACATATAACCCCATAACATTAAAGAAGTGTGGCAAAGATGCATTACTTTACACACATTCAAAGGATTTTCAGATTGCCCCCAAAACCTTCAATACCATCAATGGAAATACCTTACCTTAAGAGTTAAGAGGCATTACCAGCATAGGGTGCCAAAGAGGCATTACTTTACACCACATTTGAAGAATCATTTTGAAGGGGTAGGGTACCGCTTCTCAGCGCTATCAAAAGCGCACCCTACCCAGCGCCCAATAAACAGCGCTCACAGAAGGCCAACACAACACTAAGGGGGGAAAAGGCAGCAGCGCTTAAACTGCGCTGCTCACTCCGCGCAGTGTCACCAGTTGACAGCGCCGGATTCATCCCCCTTAGAGTTCAACTTGCCATCTCCTGTCAGGTGTCAGCTGACAACTGGTCAGCCGCCTGACACAGCCTGACAGCAGGAGAAAAACAGACCCTCTGCAGACCCAGCCAGAAGGCGCCACGTGTACCAATGGCAGAGCACCGCCCAGCCATCCAATCATGAAGCGCCACGTGGCCCAATCAAAATAAAGCCTCTCCAACTTGGACCACTTTACCCAACTAGGAATTGAGATCCAACTAAGTGGACTCCAAAAGCTCCCGGGCCCAAGCCCGTCAACACCCGAAATGGGCCTGGCTGTCCAGGCCCACTTACCCCCTATAAAAGGAGGCATTCATCTCCTTTCTTAGGGTAATCAATTCTTAACCAATTAGAAACAATACACTTGTATCATTACTCGTACTTTGTATTTATAAAAGAACATCTCTTGTTAGTGGACGTAGATCTTACGAGATCGAACCACTTATATCGTTGTCTCTTACATTATTCTGCTTACTGTTTATGCATATAACCATAGATCAACCATCGTTGTGAGCCAAGGATTATATCCTGCAGCGAACACGAGTCGTACCACACACCTACTACCCCCCATCTATACTCGTTGTTTCTTCATTGGCGCCATCCGTGTCGGCTGAAAGAATCACTAAACTTTCAAACCTTTATCCTTTAAGCTCACTAAAATGGCAGATCTAACACCAGCCGGAGTCGCAGGAGCATCCCCTTCGGCAGTCATTCAGACTACGGGAGCAGGCATGCTCCAAACTCCGGACAAGGGCATAGCAACAACAGCCACAAGGGAGGAAACACCGCCCCAGGCGGTCTCCTGCTCAGACTCATCCGAGTCCGACACACCCACCACACCAGTGGATCCAGACGAGTGGCTTTTTCGCAAACAACTCAAGAATACAAAAATTTATCAAAACATGTTAGCTAAACTTCAAACCGATAAGTCTAAGGCTTCCCCATCGGCAAAACACAGCCGTCGGGGGAAAGAAAAGCAAGCCACACGTCCCAAGTCTCGGGGTGGAGATCGCAGCAAGCTTGCGCGCGATCAGGACCCCGCAGGCACAACCTCAGAATCTGATAGCTACCAACCAACCAGCGATTCAGACAACACAAAGATCTCCAAACGCAAGAAGCGAAAGGTGACAAAGACCCACTCCACCTCCTCACATAAGAAGGAGGACGACGACTTAAACAAGCCATACAGGCCTAAGTCGTTCGCCCTCAGCTCCAAGTTTTGCCAGCGGATAGCCACCGCACCCATTGAAAAACAAGCAAAACTCCCAAGCAGCATCGGTCGATACGATGGCCTGCGAGACCCCACCGATCACCTACACGACTTCGAGTGCGCAGGAACCACAGTCCTCTGGCCCGTGCAAGTCTGGTGCCACCTTTTCGCACAGACCCTCACGGGCGCAGCCAGAGTCTGGTTCGACAACCTCCCGGTGGGAAGTATTCTGGATTTCGACGACCTCATCCAGAAATTCAAAGATCACTTCTCCCACCTCATGCGCCACAAAAGAGATAAATCCCACATCCTCCTCTGTCAACGTACGGACAATGAATCGATTGAAGATTTCATTGTGCGTTACAACAAGGAGGCACTACAAATCGGCTGTGGAGAAGAGCTCATGCGCGCAGGCTTTATCAACGGGGTGCGCAGTGAGGACTTGATGAAAACATTGTCCGGAAAAACGGGCATCCCAGATTCCTGGGAGGAAGTCATCAAAGCCTCCAAGATTTACGCATCCTCGGAACGCTCCATCAAACAGCAGCGCGGCTACAGCCAAGCCAACAACTCCAACAGAAACAAGGGGAAACAGTCCGTCTGGTCGCGAATCTCAGGACCAACGGACGAAGGAAAGTACTCGCCCGCCAACGATGCTCGGCAGACAATCAACAACAAACAACAAAGGGACCAGAGACCCCAACCAAAAAAGAATACCGACTGGACCCAGCTCACAAAAACTCCGTCACAAGTACTGAAGACGGAACAAATCAATTTCAAGGAGCCCAAAGTGTTGGGCAAAAGAAAGAACGTCGATCAAACCAAGTTCTGTGAATTCCACAACGACTATGGCCACTTGACAGACAATTGCTACAGTCTGAAACTAGAGATCGAGGCGGCCCTAAAGACAGGCCAGCTAGGTCACCTCGTCAAAAATGTCAACAAAGGCGGACGCAACACCAACCCAGAAGTCAAACGAGAAGACACCGGAGGTAAACAAATCCGGAACCTCCAAACAAGCTACATACAATACGCCCCGCGCCATCATTGTAACATGCTCTCCAACGCGGGAACACGCCAACACACTGGTAAGCGCCCAAGACAAACTGACGACTCCTGGAAGGAGGTGGACGTCCTTCTCCCTCGGGTACGAGGCGGACCGTCCGCAACAGCGCCTCTAATCATCACTGCCGTTCTAGGGCATTATCGAACGCAATCCATGTTCCTAGACGGCGGAAGCAGCACTGACATAATCTATGATCAGTGTTTTCAACAACTGGACGAGGAGGACAAAGCCCGCCTCGTTCCAGTCAACGCACCAATCTCGGGCTTTATCGATGAAGTCATCATGCCCCGCGGCATAATCACCTTCCCGGTCACCTTGACAGATGGTACCCACGAGCGCACAGAAATGTGCGATTTCATGGTACTACCGGTAACTTCACACCACGACGTCCTACTAGGGTGGGAAGGCTTGGCAAAGTTTAACGCCAACGCCTCCACGCCTCACCAGATGGTAGGCTTCCCTACCCGCACCGGCGTCGCCATAATCCGAGGAAACAAACAATGCCACGCACTAGAGGTGGCAAAACCACAAAAAGCGCAGGCCCGTTCAGAGCCGGAAAACTGGGTACTGAACCCAAAATTCCCGGACCAAACGGTAATCATCGGCCATGAAATCTCCAACACCACAACGGCGCACCTCAAGCAACTCCTGGTCAAAAACATAGACATATTCGCCTGGCAACCATCCGACATGATAGGTGTTCCAAGAGAAATCGCGGAACATAAGCTCAACACTTACAAATCTGTCGAGCCAGTCGCCCAAAAGATGCGCAAAATGGGGCCGGAGAAAACAAAGGCGATGAATGAACAGGTCAACGAGCTCCTCAACGCAGGCATCATCCGCCCAATCCGATACCAAACTTGGGTAGCCAACCCAGTCATGGTAGGGAAAGCAACCGGCAGATGGCGCATGTGCGTTGACTACAAGGATCTAAACAAAGCCTGCCCAAAAGATTGTTACCCTCTACCAGAAATTGACTTAAAAGTGGATTCACTCGCGCCATATCGCTTCAAATGCTTCCTTGACGCCTACAAAGGCTATCATCAAATCCAAATGGCAAAAGAGGACGAAGACAAAACCGCTTTCCGCACGGACACGGGGATCTTTTGCTACACCAAAATGCCCTTTGGCCTCAAGAATGCGGGAGCCACATACCAGCGACTCATGGACAGCGCTTTCACCGACGAGATAGGCGTACGCTTGGAAGTGTACGTCGACGACCTCGTCATCAAAAGCAAAGACGAGGACCACATGTTAGAAGACATTCAGAAAACCTTCAACCAGCTTCGAAAGGTGCGCATGAAGCTCAACCCCAGCAAATGCTCTTTCGGCATGGAAGAAGGAAAGTTCCTAGGAGTTGTTGTCACAAGAGACGGATTCCGCGCAAATCCAGACAAAGTCCTAGCCATCGAACGAATGCCTTCACCAACATCCTTAAAGGACGTCCAGACACTTATGGGGCGCCTTGTCGCTCTCAATCGCTTCCTATCAAATTACGCTTCCAAGTCATTTCCTTTTGTAGACACTTTGAAAAACTGTCTGAAAAAAAGCAATTTCCGCTGGACCCCTGAGGCGGAGAAAGCTTTTCAAGAAATGAAAAAATGTCTTATGAATTTACCTACTCTCACCGCACCACTTCCCAAGGAACCGCTAACATTATACCTCTCTGTCACAGAAAGGGCAATCGGCGCGGTACTCCTTGTGGACCGCCAGGGTGTCCAGACACCCATCTACTATATAAGCAGAACCCTGCTAGATGCGGAAACTAGGTACTCCACAATGGAAAAACTAGTACTAGCTCTCATTCACGCATCGCGCAGACTACGCAGATATTTTCACGGTCACCCAATAAACGTCCTCACAGATTACAGAATCAGTGACGTGCTACGAAAGCCTGAAACTTCCGGACGCCTAGCAAAATGGGCAATCGAATTGGGTGAGCACACCATCAATTACAAACCCAGACCGGCAGTCAAAGGACAAGTCCTCGCCGACTTCGCCACCGAAATACCAACTGATAAAATCGCGGAATGCCTCGCCGAGCAAGATCCCGCGCCACCAACCTCCAATGAAAGTTGGAAACTCTACACCGACGGCGCCTCAAACAGCGACGGCGCAGGTGCGGGGTTACGCTTAATCAGCCCCAACAACAAAGAGCATACATATGCCATTCGCCTGGATTTCACCGCAACGAACAATGAGGCAGAGTACGAAGCGCTACTAGCAGGCCTGCGCATCGCACACCAACTGGGAGCCTCCCACCTTGAAGCGCACGTCGATTCACTATTAGTGGCCGGCCACATCAACGGCACATACGACGCCAGAGACGCGACAATGGCCCTATACTTGCAACAAGCCAAGCTACTCATGCGCAAATTTGCCTCATGCACCATCACACACATCAACCGGAGTGAAAACAAACCCGCAGATGCGTTAAGTAAAATGGCTTCAACAGTTTTCGACCACATGGCCAAGAATGTTCGCATTGAGCTACAAGAAAAGCCATCAGTCCCGCCAAGACAAGTAAACATCATCCAGACCGGTACAATATCTTGGATGGCACCACTAAAAGCTTACTTGACATCCGGATCTCTACCCGACAACAAGGCCGAAGCAAGGAAACTACAACACAAGGCCCTTCACTATGAACTAACAGAGGGAATCCTCTATCGCCGATCATACCTGGGCCCCTTACTGCGGTGCGTCGACAAAGAGGAAGCCGCCTTCCTCATTAGAGATATTCACCAAGGCATTTGCGGACTACATGCCGGCCCAAGAATGGTGGTGGCTAAGTTAATGAGCGCAGGTTATTATTGGCCTGGTATGCACCCAGACGCAGTGGCAGAACTACGCAAATGCGAATCCTGCCAACGCCATGCGCCAAACACTTTGCGCCCCAAAAACGACTTGGTACCCGTCACAGCGGCGTGGCCATTCCAAAAGTGGGCGATAGACCTCGTTGGCCCATTCCCCACCGCGCCAGGAAACGTCAAGTTCTTAATAGTGGCCATCGACTACTTCACAAAATGGATCGAAGCAAAGCCACTAGCAAAGATAGACGGCCCCCACATCAAGAAATTCATATGGGAATTTATCATATGCAGATTCGGCCTACCGCACCAGATCATAAGCGATAACGGAACCCAATTCACAGACCAACACTTACAAGAGTGGTTGGCACAAATGGGGGTCCAACAGATCTTTACATCAGTCGCCCACCCCCAAGGGAACGGTCAAGTCGAAAGAGCAAATCGAAGCATAATCGAAGGGATCAAAAAACGACTGGGAACCAAACGAACTGGATGGGTGGATGAAGTCCCCCATGTCCTATGGGCAAACCGCATCCTCGAAAAATCCAGCAATGGCGAAACACCATTCAGCCTAACTTACGGATCCGAAGCCGTCATCCCAGCAGAAATTGGATGCCCCTCCGCCAGAGTACTTATGGCGGACAAGGGGCAAAACAACCAAGAGCTGCGCTTGAACCTAGACCTACTTGAAGAGCGCCGAGAGCTTGCCGCCATCAAGGAGGCTAGATACAAAAATCAGTTGGAACGCTATTACAACAAGAAAGTCAAACTCCACGAATTTGACATTGGTGACTACGTCCTACGCAACAACAGCGCTTCCAACGCAGAAAAGCCGGGCAAACTTGCACCAACCTGGGAAGGACCTTACAGAATCCAAGATATCCTAGGCAAAGGCGCCTATGCGCTGGAAAAGATTGATGGCACACCTGTTCCGCGCTCATGGAACGCGGCTCAGTTGCGCTTCTGTTACATGTAATGTACTTGTAAAACCACTTGGGCTACACATGCCTAAGTCCTTTTCTAAAAAGTTCTCTATAAAGTTGCATAACGCTTATCTTTATGTGTGCGTCATCGGATCTTTGGGTCTTCAAGGCATAGATTTTAAACATAACTATCGCCTGACTCAATACTCAAATCCAAATACATCACACTACAAGATTAGACAATATATAGAAAACAAACTTAGAAAATTTTCATTCCAACCAAAAAGAGGCGTTCAAGCTGCCTCAAGCTTTACAAACACATAAAAACAAAACATACAATCAATCTCCACCAGACCCCTCAAAGTCCACAAGCTGCTCCTCCATGCCTTCCGGACTTGCACCCGATGTCCCTTCGCCAGTCGCCTGCTTCGCGGTCTTCTGCGCCTCCGCACCCAAGCGGTCTGATTCTTCCATAAAGTAACGGAGGGCGCCAGCAGGGTCAGCATACTCGTTACAGTCTTCCACTGTCTTGAGTATAGGGAATTTGATCTGCTCAAACTTCAGAAGTTCAGCCTCATATTCCTTCTCCCTGGGCTTACCATAATGCGCACCTTCAGTTATACGCCCTTGATTCAGCGCATGGTAAAACCCAGTCTCAAATCCCTCAGCTTCCCCAGCAGCGCGTGCAGCACCAGCAATAGCAGCAACCTGATCGCCGAGATTTGGCTCATTCCAGAACCTCTTGAAAATCTACAACCAAAGGGACACAACAGTCAACAAAGTATCATACACAAACAAATTAAATAAAGGAGACAAAACTTACCCCGGCGATACCCTGGGTCATCACCCAACGAATGGAATCCTGGGCCTTCTGCTCCGCAACGGCGGCTTCGTCCAGCAGAGTCTTTGCATTCTCAGCCTCTGTCTGGGACACAGTTAAGGACTCCTCTAAGGAAGCCCTCTCCGCCGTTAGCGCAGCCTTCTCCTTCAACCAACCCTCCTTCTCACCAACCAACTCAGATAACTGGGTAGACGCGCTCAAAAGCTCCTGATCTTTCGCGTTCAAATCAGAGCGCAAGCCTGCCACCACCGAATCCCTTTCGGCCAACACCTTCTGATGACCTTCAGCAGTCTCTTGCAACTTAGAATTTTCATTCTTCAGCACTTGGATCTGCTCTTCCAGCCTCATCATTTTTTGGTTGGTCACCTGGCAGGCTTCAGTCCACCTCTTCTGAGCTAGCGCATGATCGCGCTCCAACGCCTTCACCTTATCCTCCGACTTATACGCTCTCTCCCTGTACCTCTCCACATCAGCTTTCAGCTTCTCCTCCCTCTGCGCCTGCGCAGACCGCCAGGAGTTAAACTCAGCAATGTCACGGGCAAACGCTTCATCACGTCGCTTCAGCGACTCCACAGCAGCAATCTGAAGCGCCTGCCCCACACATATATCAGTGATAAGCTGAGCGCGCGGCAAGCTGTCTTGGTACAGCTTCTCCCTAGGAGGTACCACCTGGGATACAAACTCCTCTGCGGTAAGAGGATTTGCAAAGCGGGAATTCTCTCGAATACTCCAGTGCGGGCGCCAGATTACATCGCCCGCGGAGTAACTCGAGTCACCCCGTTCAACACTTACCCTTCCACCAGAAGGGTTATCACCCATCACCCCAGTATCACCACCAGGTGAACCCTCAAACGCCACTTGTTTTGAGGCAGCCTCAGCAGCCTTCGCTTTGGCTTCCGCCTCCAACTTCTCCTTCTCCAAACGCAGCTTTTCAGCTGCCGCTTCCTCTTCGGCCTTCCTGGCCGACTCCTCCATACGCAGCCTTTCGGCTGCAGCCTTCTCCTCCTCTAACTTTCTAGCAGCGGCCTCCTCGGCCCGTTTCTTGGCGGCAGCCTCCTCGGCCTTCTTCTGCGCCTCAGCTGCCTCCTTCTCCAACCGCAACCTCTCCGCCTCCGCCGCCACCCTCACCTCTTCCTGCCTTTTCTGAGTGGCCTCCACCTCAGAAGGGGTAGGACCAGCGGAGCCTTGGGTCTGCGGAGACACAACTGCAATAAAACAAAAAATCAGTCACCAATACAACAACAAAAACAAACAAAGAGAGGCCAACTTACTGGTAACTTTCTTCACAGTCTTTTGGAACAAGGGGCGACGCTCCGGCGGAGGACTGATCTCCAAAGAAAAGGGCCCCGCGCCACTTCCACCCGCACCGCCAGCCTTTGAAGACACAGCCTTCTTGCCCTGAACCTTCCCAAGCTTCCGCTTCTTTTTCAAAGGGCTCTCAGGCGTCTCCACATCTTCAGGAGCGGAGGACGAAGACTCCAACGTCTTGTCGCGTTGCCCATAGTATGGCCCTTCACCACCTGCACTCAAAGGCGCAGATTTTACTTCGGTTTGCACCTTATGCTTATGCATTACCGGCGCACTCTTCTTACGACCACGAGGTGGCGGCGGATGCACCAGTTCCACAGAAGACCCAGTTGATTCCTCATCAGAAGAAACAACAAAATAAGGGCTCTCTTCATGTGGAACTGAAGATAAAGGATCAGGATTTATAGGGTGCTCACGTGAGATAATCATACCAGAGGGCTTGAACTCCAAGTATGGGTAATAAAACCTATCCACCATCTGGTCAATCACAGACACACCACCCTGCGCAGGATCCCTCCACTCCAACGGCGCTTTATCGCGCAAAAGAAATGCAGCAAACTTTGACATCCCTGCGCAACTCAAGATCAAACTCAGTCAAACATGAGATTAGCACAAAAATCAAAGCAACAGAGAAACAAATAAACTTACCAGAAACGGCAACCACAGGCTCTTTTCCTTCCACCAGCTGCACACGGCTCATACCCAACAGGGCCAACATGGCCTCCGAACAACTGCCCGTGTCAAACGGGGAAGCATGAGCCACCAAGTCCTTGAACCATGCTTGCTCTCGGAAACCCTCCATCACAGGATGATCAGGCACCTTCTGACGTTCAGCAATAACCTTCCAAGCAAAATCCACAGGTATGACCCCCCTCTTAACGTAGAAAAACTTCTCCTTCCAGTCATGAAGGGACTTAGGAGGGGTGGTTCCAACCGGTGGTATATGTGGCCTAGGGACAAAGCTAAACCAGGATTGCTCCATGGTCATCATATAAAAGACATTGAACCGTTCAAAAGACGGTTCAATGTCCAAGGCCCTGCAACAAGCCTCAAAGTGTACCAGACGAAGCATCCCAAACCCACTAACCTGGGTAACATGGACACCATGCTTCACCAACGTGTCCACCTGGAACTTGGTGGCAGGAAGACGGAACCCACAAAGAGCAAAGTGGGCCCAGTACAGGCTCATCTTCCCCGGAGGAGGAGCCAAAGCAGTGTTCTTCCCAGTGGGAAGTTCCACCTCCCATGAAGGATCAAACTCCATGGTCTTCACAAACTTAGCAAACGTCTTCTCACTCCATTTACAGGGAGTGTTGTGTATGAGTTTCTTTGACTTCTCAGCAGCTTTCTCTGGGTTGCCCCCAACAGTGGATCCCTCAGACATGACGATATAAGAAAAATAAAAATTTCTTCAACAGGAACTCACCGGAAAACTTGAAGGTCTACCGGAGAAGATGAAGTTTTGAGGAGCAGAAGTTGAAAGGATTTTTGTTATGAACGGTGAAATAATAAGAAATCCAAGGAGTCTCCTCGAGTATATATACCCATCGCATTTAATGCAATGGGCACAGCTGGCAAGAAACTTTTCAGTCTCCCAGACGAGGGCAGATCTGGACGCTACACGTGGCAGACAGCTGGAAGCAAACAGTCGTCTGGAGGCACGTGAGTACACGCGTCTGCTGGAAGGACAACTCTTCACCTGCCACATGACAGCAGTTACCCTGACACTGCCCCACTCGCGCGCGTGTACGGCTACTCGCCTGACACACGACGAAAAAACTGCCCACCCACGTGCTGACTTGACTGACAACTGTGCAGACATCCTTTCTGTACCCTGACACGTCCACCAACCGTCTCAGCTTCTTCAGCACGTTTCCTAAATTCAAGGAAACCTCTTCATTTTTCAAATTCCACATTAAACACCTGGGACTGCCACGTCAGCACTCGGCGAAAGGTTGACGTAAAATCTGAAAGGACGTTCTCCGCCAGATTTTAATAAACCTGAGATTGCCACGTCAGCACTTGGCGCAAGGTTGACGTAAAAGCTGAAAAGACGTTCTCCGCCGTATTTTACTAAACCTTAGACTTGTCAAGTTTTCACTTGGCGCTAGGTTGACGTAAAATCTGAAAAGACGTTCTCCGCCATATTTTACTAAACCTTAGACTTGTCAAGTTTTCACTTGGCGCTAGGTGGACGTAAAATCTGAAAAGACGTTCTCCGCCAGATTTTACCTTTTTCACCTGGACTTAAGTTTTCACTTGGCGCTAGGGTGACGTAAAATCTGAAAAGACGTTCTCCGCCATATTTTACTAAACCTTAGACTTGTCAAGTTTCCACTTGGCGCTAGGTTGACGTAAAATCTGAAAAGACGTTCTCCGCCGTATTTTACTAAACCTTAGACTTGTCAAGTTTTCACTTGGCGCTAGGTGGACGTAAAATCTGAAAAGACGTTCTCCGCCAGATTTTACCTTTTTCACCTGGACTTAAGTTTTCACTTGGCGCTAGGGTGACGTAAAATCTGAAAAGACGTTCTCCGCCAGAATTTACCTTTTACACCTACACTTGTCAAGTTTTCACTTGGCGATAGGTTGACGTAAATTCTGAAAAGGCGCTCCTCACCAGATTTTTCTCTCTCATAAACCCTGGCTATCCACAACCGATGCAATGTACAAAGATAAAGGGACGCTTTTATCTTTCCACATGGCACCAAAGTGGCCAAGCCCAAACTAATACTTGACTTCAATACAGGACACATTTTAGTCCAGCGCCCCACCAGCCCTCTAAGCAAGCACAGGAGACACCCTGGATTTGGGGGACTTGAAGGGGTAGGGTACCGCTTCTCAGCGCTATCAAAAGCGCACCCTACCCAGCGCCCAATAAACAGCGCCCACAGAAGGCCAACACAACACTAAGGGGGGAAAAGGCAGCAGCGCTTAAACTGCGCTGCTCACTCCGCGCAGTGTCACCAGTTGACAGCGCCGGATTCATCCCCCTTAGAGTTCAACTTGCCATCTCCTGTCAGGTGTCAGCTGACAACTGGTCAGCCGCCTGACACAGCCTGACAGCAGGAGAAAAACAGACCCTCTGCAGACCCAGCCAGAAGGCGCCACGTGTACCAATGGCAGAGCACCGCCCAGCCATCCAATCATGAAGCGCCACGTGGCCCAATCAAAATAAAGCCTCTCCAACTTGGACCACTTTACCCAACTAGGAATTGAGATCCAACTAAGTGGACTCCAAAAGCTCCCGGGCCCAAGCCCGTCAACACCCGAAATGGGCCTGGCTGTCCAGGCCCACTTACCCCCTATAAAAGGAGGCATTCATCTCCTTTCTTAGGGTAATCAATTCTTAACCAATTAGAAACAATACACTTGTATCATTACTCGTACTTTGTATTTATAAAAGAACATCTCTTGTTAGTGGACGTAGATCTTACGAGATCGAACCACTTATATCGTTGTCTCTTACATTATTCTGCTTACTGTTTATGCATATAACCATAGATCAACCATCGTTGTGAGCCAAGGATTATATCCTGCAGCGAACACGAGTCGTACCACACACCTACTACCCCCCATCTATACTCGTTGTTTCTTCACATTTAGTGTCAAGAAAGTAGATAAAAGTTATATTCATTGGCTAAAGTTTTTAAAAGTATACATGATGATCAAAAGATATTGTTATTGATTTTACTTACTTATTAAGTAAAACCTCACCAACCCCACTCCAATAGGTCAAAATCTATCCCTCACTCTTTTAGTCTTAGGTAGAACTTTTGCAACCCAAGGCATTATAGCCTAGTCGTATCTTAGTGGTGAGATAAGACTTAGGGACCATAAGGTCCTGGGTTCGAATCTCACAAAGGGGGTTTTCTCATAATTATGAGTTTCCTCCTGAATTGGTGACTTGGTGGTGGAATATGATCGCGTGACAACACTGGTGGCACGATGATACTCCAGTGTTCCGTGAGTGATTCCAATTTGTTGGCCGTTCAAAAAAAGGTAGAACTTTTGCAAATACTTTTCTATCTGAACATATTTAGTAACTTGATTTTCAGTTTAACGACACGATATGATTTGGTATATGTTATAAGCCGATTCGAGATGGCTAATCTCCCAATAGACCCGTAAAGTGGGTTAGGCTCTAAGAATAAGAGATAGATTGAGACTTTACTAATTTTTCTTCTTATCATTATCAAATGCAAAAGTACAATATTTAAACTAAACAATCATGCACTTACCGCTACTGCTACGTGGATGAAACATGTGAAAATGTAAAACTACATTACTCCTAAAAACATGCATAGTGAGGTGGGCTTTCATGACCGGGTCATGGTCACGTAACAGTATAACGATAACTTATAGTAAGATGTTGTTCAAATGGTTGCCAAGTGCTACTCTAAAGTCAGCAACATTGCTAATAATTGATACACCACAATTATGGAACACAAACATTATTGGCCACAAGCATACCATATCGACTTCATCGAGTGTGATCCATTCGTCCATTTCATTCTTAGTAACTATATATATATTAGATTAGTGAGAGAGAACTGAAGCGATATGGATAAGTAATACTTTTTACATATAACCACCCCCACCTTTTGGTGGTTTTGGTGGAGTGGTATGGAAGCCTAATGATAGTTGACTTGGGGCCTATTTGTCACAAGTTCGAGACTTGAAGGATACTAGGTTTTACTGATTATTCATTGTCATGCCTTTGGGCGGGTGAGTGTTCGGGTTTTCCCTATATTGGTGGACCTGTAGGACCGAGTGCCCCGTGGGTATCCTGAATTCGTCATAAAGGGGTTCCCACGGAAGTCCGTGAGACCGTGACGACTTTGTTGGCTTTTCAAAAAAAAAAAAAAAAACTTTTTACATATAATGTCATAAAAATATCTTCTACAAAATAATCAATCATATCCAATTATCCAAATATATCTCATAATCCCAAGGTTGTATAAAGTGCAACTCTTCATTGAATTCGGCAGAGCACTTCTTTATCTCATGTGATCCAGCGAAAGTGGTTTGGCAAATGGTGATGAGGTGGTGCAAGCTTCAGCAAACGCTTTCTAACTCGATTGCTTCCCTACTCGAAATCCCCAACTCCATTGCACGTCTACCTGCTAACATAAAAACCATCTCAGATGGTCTTTAGGATGAAAGGGCCGCTTTAGGGTACTTACCCTGGTTCCGACCACTTATGGAACGTCATGTCAAATTTAAGGTAAAACACCTTAGAACCACCAAATCACTGGTGACACTCTAGGTACTTTGCCTAAAGCTTTATTATTTTTATAAAGCCAATCATTTAAAGTAAATAAAATTAAAATTGCATTACATTAACATTAAACATCTTAAATTACATAACTTGAAAAAAAAAACAAAAATTAAAGTAAATAAACGTCATTTTCTAAAAAAAATCCTAATTATTCATCAAATGATCCCTTGGCCAATTATATTTGTCACCAATTTCTATTTTGCAAGCTATCGCGGATTTTTGCACGATGGGATCTACATCACAAATCCTCGTTCAACAACGGGACCTTGCCCCACTTCTCATGCTCTTTCACAACCTTCTAGCATGTTGTATTTCGCTCGATAATCACCAAGCGCTCTTTGCATAACATTCAAGCCATTGCACCCGTTTTATCTTAATACGTTCCTAGAATACATATATATTAACCAAAACTAAAAAAATAGAATGGATGTAATTAAAAAAATATTTGAAAGAATGTAATTATAAATTGTACCGCTTGTATATGATAACCGTTGAAATAATTCAACTTAGTCAACATATTCTTCCATTTTGGGCTCACTTGATCAACATTTCTCTCGCTTCCACCCTTAAGGTTGTTGAAGTGTTTAAGAACAGTTTTCCATAAACTTTCTTTTCTTTTTGTAATTTGCTTTTTCTCGATCGGCCGAGACATGAACGTAAGCTTGCACCAGTATTGTTTCTTAGTTTTCGGTCCAATTCACTCGGTCAGCCCGATTTGTAAATTTTCCTTTTTTTTCTTCCATTTACCAACTTCAAAAACCTCCTCTTCTTCTTCATAGTTATCATCTTGGACATTCATTTCATCGAAATTTGTATCGAATTGTGTTTCTAGCACGCGGTCATCGTCATTATCACCAAGATCTTCAAAAAGAGGCGGGTCACGATGAATCGGTTCAACGGGTGCCTTTTGATGTGGTGGGCTCCTATACGTGGCAAACACATTGAAGTTGGCCATCAATTCTTGAGAAAAGTCAAGCCGAACGGGTGAAACCATAGATTATCAAAGCATAGGTTGGGAAAATATATTATGTCCATATGAGCCATAAGATAAATTATATGAAGATTGTGGTGTTATGAAATTTTTTTGTGGCGATGATTGCGGTTGTAGTGTATAAATGTTCGGACCAATTTGTTGATCCGTAGCTTTAGTTGGTGGTATAGATTATTTTGAGATTGTTGGATTTGATTTGGAGTAGATAATATGTTAATTAAGTTTTGCAAGATATATATATATATATATATATATATATATATAGGGATTTGAATTTTTAAGATTTACAAAATAATAATAATACATAAAATATGACCGTTGCCAACATTTGACCGTTGACAACAGCCGACAATAAATGCAAATTGCGTATTTTGTCCTCGGTTACTTCTTGCCGATACCAACAAAAGACTACCGTTACCGAGGGGGTGACGACAGTGTTACCGATCGGCAACGATAACCGAAATGAGGTTGTCGAGGAGTGCCCTGTACCCCCTTATAGGGGTGAGCAAAATTAACCGCTATAGCCAATAACCGAACCATAACCAACATAACCGAACCGATTTTAACCGATAACCAACATAACCAATGGTTATGGTTACGAATTTTTTTTAAACGACCGAGCGGTTATGGTCATGGTTATGAAACTTTGGATAACCGACATAACCAAAACCGAACCGAACTTCTAATTTTAAGTCTTGTAATAGGTTTATGTTTTACACTAACCATGTAGAGTTTTCTACTAAGATAAAAAGTATACTAGTAACAAAACGATCTTGATGTAGGTGACCTTTATGTTAATAAAAAATTAAACTTAAGGTTTGGTAAGTTTTTTTTATTGTCTAGAAATATCTTAATAACAATGATCCCCCATTGGTAGTTTAACAAAAAATGTAATCTTGTTAGTCTTATAAGAAAAGCTTAAGCTAAGTCTACCATCGTAGGTTCCATTTTTTATTTTGTAGACTCACGCGATTTTAATTTTTAAATGTAAGTCGAAAGTTAGTTTTAGTTGAAGTTTATGGTTAATAACCAAAATAACCATAACCGAACCATAACCGAATTCATAACCGATTAACTATAACCAAAGTTTGGTTATGATTATGGTTAATGGTAAAAACCGAACCAAACTGACCCATGCACACCCCTACCCCCTTATAGCAAGTAGCAACTATATGGGTGTTATGGAAATCATAAAATAGGATGGTTTTTAACAATCAGTCACATAATCTGAAGGAGATAATGGAGATAATCAGGTGCATTCCTATCTTCGAATCAATATAGGGCGAATATGCACTCCTAAATTAGAACTCAAGCTATAATTTCGATTTTTATTTAGTTTTCATCCGGGTGATGTAAATTGTTATCCCGTTTTCCTTTATTTTTAGTAAACATACCCTCTCCTTAAAGTCCCATACAACTGTTTTAATTATTTTTTAAAATGTCATCGAAGGTAAATATTTTTTCTTTTAGCACAACCATCGTCAATATGTACTGCAGATTTTCCTGCAACTTTCAAATCGTTAACACCCACAAATCATTTAAAAGCACATAGTTTTTCAAATGGTGGTCGATTTGAAAAATAAAATAGGTAAAAACCATGCATTTGTCGTATAGGAATATTTTTTTCATATTTGCGATGTCTTAACATATATTTTCATTCCATAATGTAGAGGTTATATCAAGATAACAGGCAGACGGACAATAAGCTACGCCGCTGCCACTTTTTGGATTGGGAACCCTCACCTGCTAAATGGAATTAATACAGATCAAAAAGATTGGAAGCACTAATTAAGAACTGAAAAAAATTAAGCATCTAGTTATAGCATGAAGAAATAATTTTCTTTTAAATCAAGAAAGGTATTTGACAATTTTTAAAGTGATTCTTGAAAAGAGGGGATCTGGCCCGATAAAAAGTAGGGTGCATTTAGCCACCTCAATCTTCATCATCTGGCTAGGAATGGTAAAAAACCTGAGTCCGACGGGTATATGATTAGTTTAAAAAATTTTGTGGGTTTAGGTAGGGTATGGGATTAGGTGATACCTGACCCGATTACCTCAACCACATACCAGTTTACTCGAACTATATACCCGATGATATACCCGGAATTCTTTATGTTGGTGATTTATTTTAGTAGATACATTACGTGAAAAAATAAATTTTCTTTAGGAATTTGTATTTGATAATATTATTTATATTTTATGTGTCATGTAGTATACACATGAAACTAAGAAAAAATTATAAAGTTATTATTTACTTATGATAAAACTTTGATACATGTAGTGTATATTTTAGTTTATAATAGTTATATAAATAAAAATTATAATAGCGAACAAATGTATTTCAAAATCTTAATAGGTATCTTTTAACAAATTAATAGGTATACTCGATATCTGACGGGTAATTACCCGATGAGTGTTGAATCAGGTATGAGACATGATTTTACAACCGGGTATAAGTATGATCGACTCCGACCCATTACCATCCCTAGTTTTGGATTCTTCCTAATAGTATTTAGCCGTTAAAATAATTGACATTATAAAAGCATGTGTAAGCTGTAACGGTACTATAATTTAATTTGTTTGTTTGAAAAAAAAAAATTAAAATAATACAAGGTTGAACATTGTGGTCTAAAACCATTGATTGATTATTATTGTACCCATATATTAAAGGGAAAATGACCAAAATAGCCCGTTGACCGGACGTTTTGCACAAATAGCCCTCTCCACCCTCTTTGGAAAGAGGGGTCACGGTTCCCAACATGCCTGAACCGTCTCCCAAGGGGGTTCCCATTTCAGCCAACCGTCTCCCGCCACGTGGCGTTGTGGATCCCGAGGCAGACCTTTCTCTCTCCTGAACTCTCTTTTTCTTTCTCTCTCCTCCTGAACCGTCTTTTTTTTCTCTCTCCTAAACCCTCTTTCTCTCCTCCTCACTCTCTCTCTCCCTTTCTCTCTCTCTCTCTCTCTCTCTCTCTCATCAGATCTGCACCCAAACATCACAACTCACCCCTCTTTCTCTCCTAAACCCTCTTACCCGATTTTTCGGGTTTGAATGAGTTACAGAATTTGAGTATTAGAGACAATAGTTTCACCGGGCCGGTTCCGGATTCGTTAACCAGGTTAAGTTCGTTACGAGTTGTGAATTTGACTAATAATTTGTTGCAGGGGCCGAAACCGAGGTTTGGGGAGTCGGTTTTGGTCGATATTTCGGGTCAGAATAGTTTTTGTCCTGATGACCCGATTAACACACACACACACCATCTATGATAAGAGAGAAAGTAAGGAGCCGGCTAGCTCCTATCGCCTCCATGGCGGAGCTCCGGCGAGTGCACCCGACAGTCACACACCCACCACCAGATAATATTGTAGAGAGAGAGAGAGAACAGTATGAGAGAGAGAGGGACCGGAGGGAGGATGGCCGCCACCACCACCGCATACGGTGGTTCTTGGTGGCACTACTCTTGAATATACACACACACCCGTCAGAGGGAGAGATAGAGAATAGAGGAGAAATCAGTTGGGTATCCTCGGGTTTTTGCTGAGAATTGGAAGGGGAATGATCCCTGTGGTGGTTCTTGGTTAGGGATTATTTGCAGTGCTAGTGGGAATATTACTGTGGTTAATTTACAAAGGATGGGGTTGACTGAGAGAGAGAGAGAGAGAGAGAAAGGGAGAGAGAGAGTGAGGAGGAGAGAAAGAGGGTTTAGGAGTGAGAAAAAAAAGACGGTTCAGGAGGAGAGAGAAAGAAAAAGAGGGTTCAGGAGAGAGAAAGGTCTGCCTCGGGATCCACAACGCCACGTGGCGGGAGACGGTTGGCTGAAATGGGAACCCCCTTGGGAGACGGTTCAGGCATGTTGGGAACCGTGACCCCTCTTTCCAAAGAGGGTGGAGAGGGCTATTTGTGCAAAACGCCCGGTCAACGGGCTATTTTGGTCATTTTCCCTATATTAAATGTGGTAATGGTATGTCTGGTTTGGTTGATAATAATCAATAAATATGGGTTCCAGCTGTGTATGTCTTTGACTTTATCGATGCATGGTCCAATCTGCGAATGCTTGTCTTCGTCGGTGCATGTTACTTTGCTCCAAACGCGTCCCCTCATATTATCTTTTTTCATTCACTTCTCTTTATTCGTTTTATTCCTTTTTATTAATGCTTTGCTTTTTTGTTTTCTAAGAAATATATTCTTTCTTTATAATAATTACAATCATAATGTACAAAGTATTTTTTTCTTGTTAATTTACTTCTTTTGCTACCTTCTTTTTAGTGTTTTAATGAAATTGGCCATTTAAAAAAATGTTAAAATGTAGAATTGTACTTTTTAATCTTCGTAAGTTAAAATTAGGGCTGGCAAATCGTGTCTTAACAGGTTTAACAGGTCTCTGACGACGCGAACAAATTAAATTTTAAACATGAACACGACTCATTTAACTACTTTATGTCTCATGTTTATAACATAGTTTTATGTTTTATCTACAAAAAAAGAGAAATGATGGATATTTGCCTCTTAATTCTAATTATTTAAAAAAAAAGTAAAAAATCACATAGTGTATTTTTCAGTTAACAGGTCTTATCGTGTCTTATACAGGTTACCTATTGCCAGCCCTAGTTAAAATGAATGGTGTTTACTGATGAGATAAAGCCTGAGAGCTTAAATTTTGTGAAATGTGAGTCTAGTGTATTAATTTAATCATTGGCGCATGATATATGGGTAGGGGGTCGCCCGTCCCTCTACACGAATTTTCGTTTAGAAGTTCCGATTATATAATATTCGGATAGAATTTTTTTGCTATATACGGTTTCGACCCATGTTTTTTTCTAAAAAAATAGTTATATACTTCCGACCCTCATTTTGAATTCTCAAGCTTCGCTAAAGAATTTAATTACTGAGAATCTAAAAATTGTCGTTAAAAAAAAAAAAAATAAAACCGTAACTTGTAACTTTTGGTATGGTTTGAGTTGCGTCTTTTATAAATATATGACATTATAACATATCAATTGGCATTTATTATTTTACATAGACGACAACTTTGAATAAAGATTTTTCTTTTTCTGTTTTATAGGCATAAAGAAATTTTTTAAAACTATGGAATAATATATTGTAACATATTGCTAGGTTCAATACCAGAGGCGGTCTGGTTTTTGACAAGAGCTCAGCGAGTGATCCATAACAACTTTTCGACCTCCAAAGACGAAGATTTGTTTTCAGTAGATTAGAGTTTTCTATTAGAAAATGATCCGAATATTTGATCTTGCTTTTTCATGGTTAAAATGACTTAAGAAGAAGAAAGAAAACATTGATGTACTTGTATAAACTTTTTATAATAATTTAATAAATTATATGAGTTACATGTAGTACAAACATGCTGAGTATTAATAATACTATGGGCAATTATGACGAACGTCCATGTCTACACAGATAATGGTGGCTTTCAGGTTAAAAAACTTTTTAATAAAGTCCCTGTATATTTTGTATTTATATACATGATACGTTATATTCTTTTAATTAAAGTATTATAATACTTTAATACTATAATAATCACATTATCTATAATCACTGCTATAAAAGCAAACACCTCTGCTAGACACCTCGTGACTCTCATTATTATTTTTTTCTGATCCATTGTTTCATTTACGATCAACAATTCGATCTAAGGTACCATTATTTTTTTTATATTTTGCAAATCAAGTTTTATATTGCTTCATATGTAGTTTGATGATTTTATATCGTTAAAAATCTTGTACCTATTGATAGATAATCAAGGATGGTATTAAGTGTGTGTGTGTGTGTGTGTGTTCAAGACATAAGTATGGTTAATGTGGATGTTTTTTTTATTTTGTGGTTAGTTTATGTTGATTTCAAATCTTTTAAAGCTCAATCTAGACATAAACATTGAAAGTCTTTTAGAGTCTTTATATCTTAAGTATCATCTTTAATAGTAAACAGTTAAAAGAATTTATATTTATTGAGTTTAGAAATAGACTCCTGTTGACCAAAAAAGTCAACACTACTAGTTAAGAGATGTGACCATGTGGGTGTATTGCTAATAATGGAAAGAGGCTTGCTTTGCTTGAAAAAGATTATTTTTTTTTTAATTTATTTAATATTTTATTCTGAAAGTTTTGTGTAGTTGAAGGGTATGATGATGGAAGGAGGAAGAAGGATATGTATAATTTTTGTGGGATTATTAAGCCTGCTGACAACTGAAGCTTATGAAGTTGGACTCACTGTTCTAAATAGTGCTGTTGCTAAAGGAGCTGGTAAATACTTATACATTCTCTATATTATACACAAACTTAATGTGATGTGTGTGTAGGGGGTTAACTTGGTGTTGACTCAAAACTTATGATCATGTACAGTTTGTTTGGATGGAAGTGCACCTGCATATCATATAGACAAAGGATTCGGTGCAGGAATCGACAATTGGTTGGTTTTCTTCGAGGTTGGTCTTTGATTTTCGGTTATTACAACTTAAATATGCTCAAGTTTTTATATATGCTCAAGTTTTTACATGATCTCATTAGTTAGCTGGGTATTGGTGGGTCTCGTGAGTTTTCAACAACCTATACCATGGTTACGAAAAAAAAGAGCTAAATTAGAGTTTTTTTGTTTTTTTTTGTGGGTTTGATAATAAACTTATGCATAATTTGCAAGTTGATTAATTATTATAATAATAATTATAGTGTATTGGTGGGTCTCGTGAGTATCCGAAGAGGTTCACACTATTACCAACATATATGCTCAATTTGATCTGGGTTTGATGATAAACTTATGTATAATTTGCAAAGTCTATTAGAAGGGGTGCAAAGGGACGGTTAATGAGGTTAAGCAGGAGAGGGTGATGAGGAATAGTAAGGAAGGGTAAGAAAGGGAGGTAAGCAAGGGGAGTAAGAAGGAAGACAGTGGATCGGATGGGAGATGGGACAGCCAAAGCAAGTGGCTGTCGCCGGCCAAGAAGAAGAAGGAAGGGCTAGGGATCCTGGTTATCTCTTGATACCATGTAAACAATAGGATCCTTGATCCTTTTCTCTCTATTCACAATCATTATATAATGAAACTACAATCCCTTATTTTAGGGATTATAATGAAACTACAATCCCTTATTTTAGGGAAACTATTTAAATTACAAATCAATACTATACATAGCTTATCTATTAATTAGTTATATGAGTAACCAGCTGGGCTAGCCCAGTTGGCCACCTCAATGAGGATTCGAAAACATAACCTAAGGGTTGTGGGTTCGATTCTGAGGGGGGGAGGGTTTACCCACATTATGTGGGGTTCCCGCCTGGGGTTTCCCCGGTTCGACTCGCAGCTCCAGCAGACCGGCCCTAATAAGTCCTACGGGCAGGGGTATCAAACGGCTGTTGGTCGGGCTCGAACTCGGGTAGGATCAGGATTTCACACAAGGATTTCCCAACTGATCTACGCCTTCCAAAAAAAAAATTAGTTATATGAGTAAAGTTATAATAGTTAGGATGATTGTTTTGTTTATAGTCAGGAGAAAATTGCATGTAAAAGAAAAGTAAATGCAATCAATTTCTATTTTAGGTAATTGTCACAAAAGTTTATCCAGAAAGTACATGCCCAAAAATAGATATCTGGCTGAAGTTCTTTTTAGTTTTAACCACAGTTTGCTATTTTATATGTAATAACAGCTGAGATTATGGATGTTTTACTAAAATATTTTTTACTTAATAACCTTCTTTTGTATCAAAATTAGGGAGGAGGTTGGTGCAACAATGCCACGACTTGCCTTGAGCGTAAAGATACCCGTTTAGGTTCCTCCAAGAAAATGTTGACCACTGAGACCTTCTCGGGGATGTTTCATAACAAGGCAAAATATAACCCTGGTATGGATTTGCTCTATCGTTTTTAACAATGAAAACGTAAAAGTTCTTTTTTTAATAAATTCTATTGTGTTTCTAGATTTTCATGATTGGAATAGAATCAAGGTCCGATACTGTGATGGATCTTCTTTTACCGGTGATGTGGAAGCAGTTGATCCCGTAAGTAGTTGATGTTTAACACATTAATTAAAAACGTACTTGTTGCTCGGCCCAATCTGGGCCGTGCTAAAAAGTTACTTGTTTTTGACCCGATCCGCCCATCTTGCCATCTCCTCATTCTAGTGATGAATGTTGTATTTAATATTAATATTCTTTTTTTTTTTTTACAGAAAACCAATCTTCACTACAGAGGAGCAAGGATATTCCGCGCTGTTATTGAGGATTTATTAGCAAAGGGAATGAAAAACGCTAAGAATGTAATCCGATACTAACAATTTTAACCATTTGTTACCTTGGTTACATATATCTATTTCGATTTTAATTTCTAATTTTAAACTTCTATATTGTAGGCCATGCTTGCTGGCTGCTCAGCTGGTGGACTGACTGCCATATTACAGTGTGACAATTTCAGATCACTTTTACCGGCAACCACTAATGTGAAATGCCTAGCGGATGCTGGTTTTTTCATTAACGGGTAAGCTTTCATGTTGATGTTTATTTCATGATTTTAGCCATGTGTTGGTATCACACTGCCTATTTATGAATATTGTTTTACGTTATTTTTTATATAAATCTGTCAACCCTACATGACTTAAGCCGTTTTAAGTTATGTTTTATCTTTGACGACTCAAACATGTAAAATCAAGGATTTTGTTGTTATAAAAAAAGTCTCATATGTTATTCGAAGTCACCCAAAGCGCATATATATAGTGCACAAAACCTCTAAATCATTCTATCAAAGAACTTACATTATTGTATATTGAAGTAATGTAATATTTGTAATCATATACCACACGCAGCTTACTTTTATTAAACTTACATAAAAAGAGGTCAACCCAAGTCCCCAACCTAACATTAGCCATTTTGGCAAGTCACACAAACCCAGAATGCCGTAGACATCTACCCGTTGTTCAGTCTATGTTTTCCAGTGCTTTTAATATAGCGTGTTGACATTACTGCTTCATAAACAGGAAGACAATTATTGGAACAAATCACATTGAAGGCTTCTATGCAGATGTTGTTAGGACACATGTACCTCCTAATTCCCTTATTTTTTTCATTCCATATGTAGTTTATTATATTATTCATTTGTCACTAAATTTTCTAAGTTATTTTCTTTTTAGGGATCAGCTAAAGTTTTGTCACCAGCTTGCACATCGAAAATGAGTCCTGGTCTGGTAAGCGCGAATGTTTTGAAAAATAAGTTTACTCTATTTTTTTTTTTTTTTTTTGTCATAACTTAAAAACTAAACATTTCTTGTGTTTTTTGCAGTGCTTTTTCCCACAAAATATGGTGCAATACATTAAAACACCAATTTTCTTGATAAATGCAGCCTATGATTCATGGCAGGTTAGGCAAACTTCAATATGAACAACAATAAAATCATTAGTTTCTTTGGTTTAATTTTGATTTATGTTATCTTATCTTACAGATAAAGAATATATTGGCTCCAGGAGTTGCTGATCGAAAAGGCACCTTTCGTGAATGCAAACTCGATATAACAAAGTGTTCAGCAGCTCAACTCAATGTCCTGCAAGGTTCACTCTTGTCTCTTTTAACATCTTTAACTTGCACGATGGGGCGGGTTGGGCAACCTCTAGAAAATTGGCCCAATTTTGTTTCTGGTCAAGTGACCCCTTATTTTAATCCATTTGATTAACAAAAACCGTTCCTTGCTTCTATCTTGGGTATATTTCACAGGGTTTAGAGAGGAGTTCTTGCGGGCGCTGACTGGATTTGGTAAATCTCCTACAAGAGGATTGTTCATCAATTCTTGCTATTCCCACTGCCAAACTGGAATCCAAGAAACATGGTTGAGAAATGATTCTCCACTGTTGGGCGGCACGGTATGTATTATTGTGCTTTTCTCCATAGGGGTGTAAACAAGGTGAACCGATAATTGACTTCGCCTAACCTCGTGTTCAACTCGTATAGCTTAATAGAGCTCGAGCTCGACTCGTTTTGAGCTCTATGTCCAAAGCTCGAGCTTAACTCATGAACAAATTTCAAGCTTGAGCTCGGCTTGTATTTCATTTATTAAATATTTATTTTATTAACAAAATATTGAAACTATATAAATAAAAGGCTAATTTAGGCTCGTGACCCTAGAATAGCACATTATATTAAGCTGGACCTCGGGTTTATTACTCAATTTGGCTTTTTAGCGAGTTCAAGTAGTTCACGAGCGGCTAGACTTGTTTACACTCCAAACTAGTATAATAACCAGTGTTTTCTTTTCAAGTTACTGTTTTTGGATCTAATATTTTGTTACACATTAAACTTTTGTCAGACAATTGCGAAAGCGGTTGGAGATTGGTACTATGGACGGGCTGCATTTCAAAAGATAGATTGTCCATACCCATGTGATAAAACATGCCACAATCGTGTTTTCGACTAGAAGGTGACATTGATTGTTTGGTGGTTTTGAAGAACATCCACCAAGAAAGTTTAATTTATATAGCATACATGCCAGTACACAATATTCTTTGACCCGGGTTTCGTGCTGGTATTAGCGATAATCGGGCTGTGTATATCGAAAGGTTCAATGTCCACAGTATGGTGGAAGGCTCTTAGATATACAAAAGTTTAAGTTAAAGTTTGTACGGTGATGAAATAAGAGATCACCTGTCCTATGGTGGTGTTGTTCTTAATTTGTTCTTGAAAATAATTCTAATCAATAAATGTGGTTATTATGGTTTATATGCACTTTATTTATGGTCATGTTTTGAGGTTTATATGCAGATTATCTTTTATTATTGTACTAAGTTAGAAACTCCTCTACTACACGACCTAGAATTATTTTTTTTTACATAATTAGTAATGAAGATTTAGGATATTTTACGATAAGATATGATTGAAATTAAGAAATAAAACGTGAAAAAGGTGAAATAAAAGAAGCGGGATAAAAAAACAGCTCATAAAATTTTGACACGTGGCGCAATCTGTTATTTATTAGGTGACGGAATTCGATTCTTACTAGTTTTCGATTCTTACTAGTTTTTATTCTTTTTTCGGTGCGGCGGGTTTCATGAATAACAAGCCGCTAGCAAAGGCAGACAACTACAAACAACCAAGAGAGATTTGATGAGAGAAGTAGTAAGTTGGTAGATGTAAGACTCTCCCCGATAAACAGGTAATTATAGAATAATTATACGTGGAAATAAACTTAGGTTGGAAGTTTCGAGTAAAAAAAAATTACATACTAAATAAGTTCCACAAACTTGTAGTACATAGGCATCGCAACTTAAAACCTACGCACAGACTAGTTAGTATCTAAAACGATGACGATAACACCTTCCAAAAACCAAGTTATAAAAGATTAATTCAAAAGTTGCGGAGGCGGACGAGTCTTGTACGTTCGATTCTTTATCTAGCCTTGATCATCATCTGTTACGCATACTTGTTTTGCTGGGGGTTAATCACAATCAAATAACCCATTAAACGTTAATAAATTCGATTAAAAATTAAAAGTAATGAAAATTTAGAAGTTTGGGTGGTTTGACATGTCCCCGCGGACCGCGAAGGACAAGCCCTCTCTCTCGCGGTCCGCGAACCAACATTAGCCTACGGTGGTTTAGACTCTCCAGCGGAGCGCGAAGAGTTTGCTTAATCTCCCGCGGTCTGCGGGGCCGTGGTATACAGTCCTGGTGCATCAGAAACTTTTGCTCATTTGTTGCACTTTTATACTTAGCCTTTTTCACCCAATTTCCACTGCACCAAGCTACACTTTTAGTGCAACTTCAAAACCATGTTAGGAGTCCCAGCTTCATAAAACTCATTTTTGGGTCACAATACATAGCTCCTACGTGATTAAATCTCGAGTATATTTCTTTATTCGGTTTCTAATACTATGCAATAGTAATTGATTCCACTTCTACTCGACCCGTTAAGGTTTGTATAAATTGAAAACATGAAATTTTATGATTCCCAACTTTCTAATTGTGATTTACCCACGACTAGTCAAGCCTCGACTTGACAAAGTGATTATCTGTCCAATCCATTCCGATGTAGTAGCGATGCCTCGTGTTCATGGCAACATGTGCAACTTCTCTTGTTCTTACACGCATGACCCATATATATGACTCGTGAAACTATTTTTATTCAAGGTTTTTATACCCCTTGGGGATCACAATAGTATCTCAATTCACATGACATCTCCGTTGGTATACCTTTCAAAGTATGCACACACAAACACACACATATATATTTAAAGTCATGGTTATGACTTACCTTACTCGTGCCCCTTTTGCTTTAAGTCTTTACTCGAGCTAGTGGCTCCCCAAAGACTCTAGCTTTGCACCTAAGATTGAGTGTTCCACATATACGTTTAGGTACTTGTTCATAGGCACAATTTCATATATTCATACAAGTTTCACCAAAATAATATAGGTCCAAATGAATCGAGTTTCATTGAGGCATTTTATTAAACACTTGGTAGGCGCGATTTACCTAATGTCATTTATAGGACCTTAAGTCCACATTGATCCATTGTTATCTCAATATCAATAGTACTAGCATACATTTGAACACCCCAACCAAGATTTTTATTCATAAGCATAACATAATTAGTATTTTCATAGTTTTGAGGTGGTTTCTACCAATTATCAAGAAACCCAATATTTTCTACAACGTGGATTCTTATGAACCATTCATCACACAAGAGTTTTGCTAATTGCATACAATTTATCACATATTGTGGTCCTCTAATACTAGAGTAACATTTACAAGCCCTTAAATTCACGTTTTATGACAACTCTAGTTATCACCCATCTCATCTTTGATTAATATCACCAGTTCAAGTTAAATAAAGCTTACCTAAGTGATTGTTTTGCCTTGGTGATTCATTTTAGAGCAAATGCACTGAGAACCCCTTTGATTTGGGCTTGAATTGAACTTGATTTTTGAGTTTGGTTATGTGTGTGTGTTTTGTGTGTGTTGGAGGTGTGATGATTGATCTCCTGATTATGAGATGGCCTCCATATATTTTTTTTATTAAAACTTAACTTTGGGTTTTTTTTGCATGTTTAGTCCTTCTCAAGTTAGTTTTGGTTAACTTCACTAACCAAGTTAGCATTATGTGTTTATCTAGGTCATTATACTAATGGATTTAACTCGGTTACTAGGCCAAGATGGAAATACTAATATTTCCTCGTATGTGTTCGGTTAGTAATCTCCTATTATTCGCGAAAACAAGATTAATATTGATTAATAAAAGATTTTGGGGCGTTACAACTCTACCCCCTTAAAGCGGGTTTCGTTCGCGAAACTAGGAACTTACCGAATAGGTGCGGATAGAGTCGTTTCATCTCTTCTTCGGACTCCCATATGGTGTCCGAACCTTTTCCATTATCCCATTTGACCTTCACTTGGTCAATGCTTCTGCTATCGAGATGCTTCACCTTCCGGTCTAAAATCTCTATTGGACGAGCCACATAGTTTAGTTTCTCATTGATTCATGGGTATGTATATCGCTTGATCCGTTAAGCATTTTCGGAGATATGAAAGATGGAATGTATTGTGGATACAGCTTAGCTCCTCGGGTAATTCTAAACAGTAGGCGATTGTTACTACTCGTTCAAGGATTTTAAATGGGCCAATAAACCTTGGACCCAACTTTCCCCTTTTTCTGAACTGGATTACCCCTTCCACTGGGAGACCTTTAGCATTAAAATGTCTCCCGGTTGGAATTCAATTGTCCTACGCCTTTTATCCGCGTATGATTTTTGACGGTGTTGGGCAGCTTTTAGATGCACGCGAATAATGTCTATCTTTTCATTCGTGGACTTGACCACGTCTTTGTGAGCGAGCTCACGAGGACCCATCTCCCCCAACATACTAGGGTTCGACACTTTTTTCCATAAAGGGATTCAAACGGGCCATACCTATGCTCACGTGATAGCTATTTGTGAGACCAGTCAATGATCTAGGTCAACATCCGTACGCATTTTACTTATTATTATCATTTCATGTGCATATTAGACAATTTTGCACACAGTATACTCCGAGCCCCAGTCTTGTAAAGCCTGACTTATTGTAGGAATGCAATAGATTATCCGTTTATACATACAACACCCGAAATATACAAGACAATTGGTGTTGAACAGTCAAGCGAATCACACGCTCAACAGAGAGCAACCGAATACCACACAGGAACAAAACAACAACATATGTGACAATACCAAGATGGAAAAATACACAATTCCACTATTAAACCAAGCAATTCCTAATGTATTCCGTGGGAATAACACACAAAATTGTGGAACATTATCTAGAACACAAACATGTGTTAACATGAGTAAATATAACACAACAACACATGTTTATCATCAAGTAACACATGATGCTATAACACTTAGACGGGTATTATTATTACAATCATCACAATATCCGTACTCTAGATCAAACATACACCTATGTTGCCACTTGATAAGATATCATGGAAGACTAGAGGTTACCAAAAATACCATGTACATGTACCCGTATATATATATATATACACACACACACCTACGATTCGATATAATTCCCACATAAAATGATAAGTTAAGCCACTCATAATTGTATTACCATACAAGACCACATGTGATTGTAACTACCCATTGAACTATGCTTATATACACACACGCGCATATATATATACACATAAACAAGGAATGTTTGTCCCATCTTGTTGATTCACCAAAGTGGCCATCATAAACACCCACGCATGGAAGATCTTATACCATATTTGGATGCCAAAAAACACCTCCTTCCCACCTACCTCATTTCGGCCGAACACCCCCCCCCCCCATAAAACATCCATCTTGATCTTTGCTCTTTTCCCTATCATGCATGAGAGTTAGATAAGACAAACCTTGACAACACTTACTTATACCAAAACAAGCATGTGTCATTGTCATAGATTAATCCTAGATGTGATCTATTACCTTAAATTCCTTTGATCTTCTTTTTGTCTTGCTCTCGGCCGAAAACCACAAGGAAGAACATTTGATCACTTTTCATTTTCACAAGGGTATGTCAAAACATTTCACTAAAATGGATCAAGATCACCCTCACAAGTACACTTGCTTTGCGATAGAACTTCCTTATTGAACCTATGCACCAATCGGAATTAAGAAGAAGCAAAGATGATCTATAACTATCACCAAGATTGATACCACCTTCTCTTGTCTTGTACTCGCCCGAAACCCACAAGGAAACACATGATCTTGTGCTTAGTTGTCCACTTACACTAGATTAGACACTAAAACAAACCATACCCAACTTCCAATGCAAGTCAACTATCCTTGAATACCAAATCTTGTCCAAATCGGCTAGGATCAAGGGAGAAGGCATGTTATCATGTGTCCACATCATGTACCAATTAGTGATTAAAAACCTTGATCAATGCCCCAACCAAGATGATTAACTTTCCCCCTTTTTCTTTTGTCCTCACCCTAGTCGCCACTATATAAGAAGGTCTTGTGATCATTCCCATTTCACACACAAACCTCTCAACCTTCTTTAAATCTTGAAACCATTCGACCGATCCTATCATTAGACACCCACGAGTTGTTTAACCTTGGTACACACCCACACGAAGAGCCACAAGGGAAACCCGAAGCTACATTGAGGAATCACGACACTTGGGAAGCTTCTGTTCATCCAAACCACTCGCCATTCTCACCTCTTGTTGGTTTGTGTAGTCGCACACCTCTTGAACCTCTTTTATCTATCGGCCTATATCTATTACTCGACCCTTGTTCATGATTAATTGACTTAATTCATGGTCACAACAATGATTTTTCTAAGTAACAAGCTTAATAAGTAATAGTTGTTCAAAGATCAGTAATGTATATACACATACACATTCACACATACTCGACATATCTATGTGGCCTTTGGCCGATGCCTATGAACATCCACACGATGCCAATTCATATATGTGTATGAATCACACAAGTTATTAAGAGAAATCCGGTTATTGAAACCAAAAATGATGTTTATATAAACTTGGATATAACCTCTCTTTTATACAAAAAGGTACACGACTACGTGTAGTATTATACAATCACGTATTCAAGGCCGACTTTTACCACCATAAACAAGTTTCCAAAGGTTGATTTTGATTAATATAAATCGGATTTGGATCAAAGATGTTATTAGAAATTTCGGCTACTATGAATAACACATGTTAATATGGCCTAAGCACATGTTAATCTCTACATTGGCACTATAACATTAGAACACATATTAAAACACTTGTTTTACCCATAATTCCACCACACATGTTAGATTGGGAAATATTACGCACTTTTGAAGAATCGAATGCAATTTCCAATCATCGCTTCCGCAAATCTTGAACTTTGTGAATGATATTGTACGAACACTAGGATAAAATCTCAACTAGTTCTTAAACACTTGAATACTTATATTTTGTAATCACCTTGCAATTTCAAGCATGTGGCTTGAAATGACCTTGCAATTTCGTTTATGTAAATTTTTGGTAATGTTGGATCCATTAAGTTTTAATGGAAGTGTTAAATATTCTATTCCCATATGTGGTTTTTAATAAATTAAAAAGGGTAGTTTTTGGATAATGCTCGTTTAATCGAAACATGTCTTAGAACATACAATGGGGTTAAAGTTCGCTTCCTTATGTATTGTAATTTACTTCCCATTTGGGGAGGTGAGCTCTATCATCTTGCGGTAACAGTTTACGTGGGCATGGAATTGGGACCACCAATCCATTCCCACTACGACTTCGAATTCTCCCATTTTTATGGGTACTAGATCAATCGGGAAGTCCTCCCCGTTTATGCTTATGCCACAACCTCGACATATATCAAAGACAACAAAGTGTTTATTATTACCCACTTCTACTTCAAGTGGATTAGGTAATTTTACAATTATGAATGATGGGTGCTGAATAAGTTCCTACGAGACGAAAGACTTATTTGCACCCGTGTCAAATAAAACGCTTGCGAGTATTGAATTAACAAGAAAAGTTCCTGCGACCACATTCGGGTCTGACTTGGCTTCCTCGGCAGTGATGTTAAAAGATCTTGTCCTTGATTTGGAAGCCTCGGTGGTGCTTTTGGTGTTGGTACTTGACTTGTTCATCTCCGAGCACTCAGACTTTTTGTAACCCGGTTGATAGCATTTAAAGCAAACTTCAGCTTTTTGTGGGGCAGCTTGCCACAATGTGTCTTGTTTTCTTGCAGTTCAGGCACGACTTCTTCTTGAAATGGCATTTCCTATGGTGGGTCTTGCCATAGATTTTACATGAACTCGGCGACTTGCCCTTTGCGCCTCTCTTTTTGGGAGATTCACCCACTTTCTGCTTTTTAGTTAGGCTTGGATTTGAGTCTGCTAACTTTCTTCACCCCGCTCGACTTGCTTTTTGAGTGTCGTTTCCCGCTTGTAGGTTGCGTTGATCATATCCGTCAAGGTTTCATATCTTGAGGGGGGTCATGAATTCCATACACTCGGCCCCGAGCATATTGAGGTAATAATAGATTTTCTGTCCTTTGGTTTGAGCTAAGTCACCACAAAATTTGAGTTTACCCAGAAAGATCCCCGTGATCTTATCTATTGTTTCCCCTTTGTGTCTGAGTTGCGTAAACTCTTCCTTGATCTGATTCACCGCCACTTTGGGGCTATGATGTTGGAGGAATGGAACTTTGAATTCCTCCCAAGTAATGGCTCTTAAGGCCTCCGAGCTTAACCCGCTCCTTTTCACGTCCACCAATTCTTGGCTAGGTCGCGTAATTGTTTGGTGGCATAAGCCACTTTATCTTGCTCTTCGCAGCCGGTTTGATCAAAGATGTCCTCTATCTCTAATAGCCATCGTTGGCATTGGACGGGGTTTACCTCCTCTTTATACTAACTTGGCTTACACGCCATAAACATGTCATATGGACAAGCTTTTAGGGCTTTGTTTCGATTAACTTCCTGGAGAACATTCTCCTTGATTTCATTACACTTCTCATCCATCACGGAGAGAAGTGTTGATTGTAGTTGGCTTAGGCATCCAAGTTTACATTGCCTTTCTGATCTCCTCGAAAATGATATCTTTGATTTCTTCTCGTGTAAGAGAAGCTTGTTGATTGGCTTCATCATCAGCCATCCTATAGCTGAAAAGAGTTTTACCAGTGTTTAGTAGCATTTTAACGGATTCTAATTTATTATGCTACTTTAGTCTTATTTGAAAGCATCTTCTAAGTGATGCAATCATGTTTTCCCAATTCCTGGTTCGACTGAGGCTTAGCTCGCCATGACTGTACATTGGCATATATTCGTGTCTTAGATACTCGTTATACCTTTTCATTGTATCATCTGAGTGATACAACTAGAATCCTCTAACTTCTAGTTCACTCTAACCGTATAGCTAATTCTTTATCCTGAAACACCTTTTCATTCCTGACCATCGAAAACTTGTTTTCCTTTTTTTTTCCCAAATTTTCATTTCTAGACATTACATACCTTGAAAAATGTGAACTTAGTGTATAAATTTCAAAGGGTCGTGCTAATTAAACCCCCCAACTTCTAAATCAACCCCTTAATCCAAGCGCCTCGCTTAGGCCTAAGCGAGGCGCCTGGGTTAATCGTTTTCAGGAATCTTAAGCTTTATGTCTAATCAGGCAGTCAGGCGCCTCGCTTTGGCCAAAGCGAGGCGCCTGACTGCCTGATTAGACATAAAGCTTAAGAATCTCTGAAAACGATTAACCCAGGCGCCTCGCTTAGGCCTAAGTGAGGCGCTTGAGAGTTTGATTAACCTTGATTCAACGTAAAGCCTGATATTCCCTCGAAATAATTACCCCAGGCGCCTCGCTTTGGCCTAAGCGAGGCGCTTGGTTCCATCAGATTTTGGCTATAAATTCAATTGATTTCATAGCTTTTCATTATAAACTCGTTCGATTTGAATTCTTTGTCCACAAACATATATAACATGTCGTTTTACGACTTAATTTTCGGTGATTCTTATGACTATAATTCATATAATGTCGAGGAGGGTCCGTCATATAATGTCGGGCAGGGTCCGTCATATAATGTCGGGCAGGGTCCGTCATATAATGTTGAGGAGGGTCCGTCATATAATGTCGGGGAGGGTCAGTCTAGTAATGTCGAGGAGGGTCAGTCTGGCATTCGTTACCGTGACAATGCGGTACAACTGGACTTGAATACACAGTGGAAGGACCCGTATGAATTTGAAGACGAGCCTAGTCAACCTGCCTACGGTTATACTTACGACGCTAACCGTGGTGATGACACATCTGAAGAACAAGACTATACGCACTATGAAGACAGCGCTGTCGATGAGAAGCGGGTAGAAGATCAGGAGGAAGGACCTAACCCGATCAACCTTTGGTTCGAGACTAACCGGACATTTTCGACACGCGATGAGTTGGTCGATTGGGTACATGATACGGGAATGGCAAATGGTGACGTCATAGTTATAAAAAGATCGAAGAAAAGAGGAGAACATTTCGTGAAGGTATATATTTCAGTCACTGTTGTTTTTAAGTTATTAACAAATGCGTATTTTTTAAATTGTTATTTAAAAAGCAACAATAAACTTAACTTATAAATTAGTTACTAAAAACACGTGTTTTATCGTTGGTCAAGGTGAATTCCCTACGGGTGCACCAGTGGTTTTTGGGCCACACACCTTTAGGATTATGTTTCTCCTTTGCTAAGAGTATTGTTAATTTTTAATTAACAAACTTTTTTATAATTTATTATTTAAAAAAATTATTAAAAAAAACTTATTTTCTAATAAACTTATTTTTGTTAAGGTTGTATTTCAATGCACTCTTGGGGGGGAGCATAAGAGTGTGGCTTTGGTGAGGAAGACGGGTAGCAAAAAAATTGGCTGCCCGTTTAAGTTGACAGGGGTGTTTGAAACTCGGACACGGGTTTGGAGGTTCAAGGTGGAAAACCCGACGCACAACCACACTCCCTTTGAACACTTAGAGGGTCACCCATATGCCAGAAGGCTTTCTGTGGATGACAAGCAATTTGTGGGAGAGATGACAGAGAATGATGTTCCCAAGCGTAGCATCTGGAGAATGATGCTTTCAAAGAACCCAGAGAGAAAGACTACCCTGAAAGATATACACAATGCTGCTCAGATGATGAATGCTGGAAAGGGAGTCATTCCCAAAGGTGACATGGAGCACCTCGAATACTTTCTGACGGAGAGAGGATTCACCTACTACACGCGTGCGGATGAAACCACGAAGGCTCTCACGGATATTTTCTTCGTTCACAAACTTTCACATACTATGTGGTGCGCATTCCCGCATGTGCTGATGATTGACGCCACCTACAATACAAACATGTACAATATGGCGTTTGTTCAGGTAGTGGGTATGGCGTCGACAAACCAGTCGTTTTCGATTGCCCATGCGTTTATTTCTTCTGAGAGGATTGGTAACTACACTTGGCTGTTGGAGAGGATAAAGTCTATGTTGGACAGCTGTATGGAGCCGCGAGTGATTGTGACAGACAGGGACCTTGCGCTGATGAACGCGTGTGATGTGGTTTTCCCAAAGGCGTACAAGTATCTATGTCGGTTTCATATCTCGCAGAATATCAACAGGAACAGCAAGAAGGAGTTCACGGATAGGGAGTGGAAGGAATTTGTTCGAATGTTTTGGTGGCTGTGTGACTCTACGACGGAAACCCTATACGAATACGATTTGGGGCAATTTTAGTCATATCTGGAAAAGATGGATCGTCTGGGTAAGTAGTTTTACATAATTACATACGTACTTGTTTACATACACACGCCTGACAAGTTTTGGTTATATTTTTCAGACGTTTTTTCCTATACGAAGAATAACTGGTTGGACCGGTTCCGTCAAAAGTTTGTGTCTGCGTGGACTAACCAAACGCTGAACTTCCGCCAGACCACTACCAACAGAGTTGAGGGCATGCATGCCACAATTAAAAGTCACCTTCCAGGCAATCGCAACTCGTTGTCGACAATTGTGAGGTCCGTTGATCAAATGGTTGATAAGCAACATAGAGACATTAAAAAAGGTTTTGAAGAAAGCCTAAGAAAAACAATGAACCACCACAAGAAGCAGCCGTTGCTTAATAAGTTACTTCGGAAGGTTAGCAAACATGCTATTCAGTTGATATACGAAGAGATCGAACGTCTTCGAACGTCCATGCGCCTTTACAATAACACTTGTGGATGCCAGCTTTATAATAGTTGTGCTTTGCCATGTGCCTGTCGTCTCGAGCAGTTACAACTTAATGGTACTTAGTACTATTGTCCATATGATATTACTACATAATTTATTACATGATTTAACTTTATAACATATGTTATTTATTCAGGTGAGGAAATCCATTTGTTATCGATAGACGTGTTCTGGAGGAAGCTTGACTTCAAACCTGTGACGACTGGTTGCGAAGCTATAAATGTAGATAATTTATGGGCAGAATTAAAAGAAACAGTTGATACGAAACCAGTTTTTACCCAATTAAACTACCTGGACAAATTTGCACAAATCGTCAGAGGCAACTACTCCCCCAATAAACCGCCTGTTGTGCAAAAGAAAACCCGTGGTCGTCCAACCAAGAAGCAGCAAGAACACAAGAGAGAACAATCTGCAAGAAAGAGCTTGCATATGCCTGTTGAAGAAAGTGGGTCCGACGAGGAGTTTGAAGTTCCCCGGCACAGCTCTTTCGTACCATCATAGGAGGACCTCGTACGACCTTCCCAGTCCCAGCCATTCCCTCCTTACGAGCTTCACCGTCACAGCTCTTACATACCGTCATCGTCCCAGGGGGGCGGCATTTGGGATAAATTCAATTTCCCGTTGCTTCCGCGGACAAAAAAGTTAGAGAACTTAGTAAGGAAATATGGGGATAGAATTCCATCTGTGTTTCACCCATATATATCTAAAATAACCGATGTGAAACCTGATGGTCATTGCGGTTTTCGAGCGGTAGCTGTGGGGTTAGGGATAGGTAAAAATGAACATATGTTGGTCCGATCCCAAATGCTACTCGAGTTGCGCAATAACGAAGGCTTGTATAGGTCAATGTTTGATCCGAATGACGAAGGACATTATCAGCGTCTCTGCGATAGCATTTCTTTTAGAGGGGTGGGAGAAGCCCCAGAAGAGAAGTGGATGACGACGCCGGAAGCGGGATTTCTCATTGCACAGAAGTTTGGTTGTGTTTTTCATACACTCGACACTAGAGGTTCTGATACAGTTTTCCCTCTATTTTTAGGCCCAAGTGCTTCTCTACCGCCTATTCTGACGGTAGCAGTTTTGTTCGTGGACCGACATTACATCAACATAACGCTTGAAGGATCATATCCAATGCCTCCCCCGAATAGAGTTTGGAGTGCTTTTAGAAATGATGGTGGTGCGGAATGGGAAACTATGTTTGAAAATCAAATCAATATGTACAAAGAATTAGTTTTCCCGAAACGGGACACCAATCAAAGTCCCGAAATACAAGATTTAGGTTAGATATGTGAAATTTGTAAAAATATTTAAACACTGTTTACGTTCTTAAAAATCGTATTGGTTATGTTTATGTCTTCTAACGGGCTTGTCGGGTCGGAACAGTACGGTTCGTTAACGTGCCGATTAGGTCGGAAAAGTCCGGTTCGTTCACGTGCCGGTCGGGTCGGACTGTTTTGGTTCGTAAACGTGTCGGTCATAATAATAATATTAGTAATAATATTATTATTAATAATACTAATAGTAACAATAATAATAATAATAATAATAATAATAATAGTAATAATAGTAATAATAAGGAAAAATAATAATCGTAATAATCGTTCACGTGCCGGTCGGGTCGGACTGTTTCGGTTTGTAAACGTGTCGGTCATAATAATAATATTAGTAATAATATTATTATTAATAATACTAATAGTAACAATAATAATAATAATAATAATAATAGTAATAATAATAGTAATAATAAGGAAAAACAATAATCGTAATAATCGTTTACTTGCCGGTCGGGTCGGACTGTTTCGGTTCGTAAACGTGTCGGTCATAATAATAATATTAATAATAATATTAGTAATAATATTATTAATAATAATAATAATAACAATAATAATAATCGTAATAATCGTTCACGTTTATAATCGGATATTTACTGTTTTGATCTCATTGTTTTTACTGGCTTGCAATTTATAATTTGGTGTTAGTTCATTTATTATTTATGGGTTTAATATGGACCATATTTATTAGACAATTAAACATTCAAAACAGACAACATATATATATATAAACAAAAGATCAAGTGCATAACAATAATAATAATAATAATAATAATAATAATAATAATTTGTCCATACAAAAAAAAATACAACTAAAAAAAGTCTACTGCGGCGGTGGTGGTGGGGCCCCCTGTGCTGGTCCACGGTGTGGTGGTGTGCGTAACTGTACCTGCCAATGCGTCGCTATCGCCTGCATCGAGTCGACCGCCAATCCTGAATATCCCGCAGCTCACCGATGCGGCGATCGATGTCCTCCGCCACGAAACGCGCAGCAGGATGAGGTCATCATATATATGGCGGGGGTACTGCTGCTGTGGTGGCGGCGGAGGAGGTGGGGGGCCGTCATCGTCAGGCTCGTTGACCTGACCCGCCATGGGGACCAGGAGAGGATATCCCGGACGCACCTCAGTGTAGGGCGGTATATCATCGAAAGTAGGAAGGGGGGCCGGCTCAAAAGCCTTCTTGGTTCCGATAGCTCGAAACCGCTGCACACCCTTCGAGACCTCGAAGAGGATCCCCATGCTCCAGGCATTGGCGTCACCGAGCTCTACCGATGGGATCGAGGGCGACAACCGAGGGTCAGTATCTGGCGAGAGCCCCAGATGACGCGCAATGTGAGTGATGAACGCCCCGCCATGGAGATGTGACCGAGCCTGGCGTGTGTGGCAGCACTTAAAGTACTCGACCAGGGACGAGGCCAGGTTGCACGGCTGCCGCATAATCAAACAGTACAAAAAGAAAAGGTCACTCTGGTTGACCTTTTCCCGACTGTTCCCCCGTGCTGCGATAGAGGTGGAGATCGCATGCTGAAAGTAGTAGTACAGGGGGTCCCTAATCGACGTCGCCTTCGCAAAATTCTTGCCAAAGTGCGATTTAGCGATGAACCTCCAAAATTTGACCAGGGTCGGCCTATCCACCGTATGGAGAGCGCCCCGGTACAACGAAGACTCAATCTCCGGGGCTGTGTACAACCCCGATGCAATAGCAAACTCCTGCAAAAAATAATTGTAAATATTAACAACTTTGGTAACATAATAATAAATTGACAGATAATTGAAATAATAATAATACTAATAATAATAATAATAATCGTAATAATAATAATAATAATACTAATAATAATAATAATCCTAATAATAATACTAATAATCCGAATAATAATACTAATAATAATAATAATAATAACAATAATAATAATAACAATAATAATAATAATAATAACAATAATAATAATAATAACAATAATACCAAAGCGTCTCGCCGAGGGCAAAGCAAGACGCTTTGGTCGTCTTCTCCGACGAAGCCCCAACCGGAACCACCCAACGACGACAACCGGAAAAGAAACAAGAAAAATAGGGGGGATTTGGATCGAAAACTAACCTTTTTAACGACGGAGGAGCGGCGGAGGAAGGGGCGGTGGATGTGGCTTCGGAAGACGGCGGAGGAGCGACGGAGGAGCGGCGGAGGAAGGGTGGTTGTGTGTGTGTGTGTGTGGAGAGAGCCAAGCGAGGCAGATTTGATGCCTCGCTTTGGCTTTTAAACAAAAAAAGAGGCGTCTCGCTTAGGCCTAAGCGAGACGCTTCGAATAGTAACCGTCTATCCGAAGCGTCTCGCTTAGGCCTAAGCGAGACGCCTGGTCAGACAAAACGTCTAAGCCAGCCGCCTCGCTTAGGCCTAAGCGAGACGCTTGGCTTAGACGGTTACACTTCGAAGCGTCTCGCTTAGGCCTAAGCGAGGCGCCTGATTAGCCAAACCGTCCAAGCAGCCGCCTCGCTTTGACCTAAGCGAGGCGTCTGGTTAGTTTTTATTTTTTTTTAATTATTGTTTTATTTCATTTAAAATACTTTTGGGCGGTTAAAAATTTTTTTTAATTGATTTCTAATAGTTTTATGTTGTATCCAATCCAAAAAAATTTCGTTCGAATCGTTTCGGTTCGTTTCTTGCGTAGTTGTGGATTTCGGTAAAAACATCCGAGTTTGAAGAACATTCATAAATTGTTATATGTCATACACGGACTAAACAGTCGATACCTGTTTTTTTATATTAATTAAAATTTCGCGTGTCTAATCGATATCCTGGAGTTCCAGTCTCTGTTTAACGTGTTTGGGTAGGTTTAATTGTTCGTTTGTGGTTTTCGGTAGAAACATCCGACTTTTAAGAACATTCATAAAACGCTGTACATCATGGACGGACTATACAGTAGACCCCACCGGGACGTGAACGATTATTACGATTATTATTATTATTATTATTATTATTGTTATTTTTATTATTACTATTATTATTATTATTATTACTATTATTATTATGACCGACACGTTTACGAACCAAAACAGTCAGACCCGACCGGCACGTGAACGAACCGGACTGTTCCGACCCGACCGGCCCGTTAACGATTATTACGATTATTATTATTATTATTATTATTATTATTATTATTATTATTATTACTATTACTATTATTATTATTATTATTATTGTTATTATTATTATTATTATTATTATTATTATTATTATTATTATTATTATTATGACCGACACGTTTACGAACGAAAACAGTCAGACCCGACCGGCACGTGAACGAACCGGACTGTTCCTACCCGACCGGCCCGTTAACGAACCGAAACAATCCGACCCGACCGGCACGTGAACGAACCGGACTGTTCCGACCCGACCGGCCCGTTAACGAACAGAAACAGTCGGACCCGACCGACACGTGAACGATTATTATTATTATTATTATTACTATTATTGTTATTATTATTATTATTATTATTATTATTATTATTATTATTATTATGACCGACACGTTTACGAACGAAAACAGTCAGACCCGACCGGCACGTGCCGGACTGTTCCTACCCTACCGGTCCGTTAACGAACCGAAACAATCCGACCCGACCGGCACGTGAACGATTATTCTTCTTATTATTATTATTGTTATTATTATTATTATTATTATTATTATTATTATTATTATTATGACCGACACGTTTACGAACGAAAACAGTCAGACCCGACCGGCACGTGCCGGACTGTTCCTACCCGACCGGCCCGTTAACGAACCGAAACAATCCGACCCGACCGGCATGTGAACGAACCGGACTGTTCCGACCCGACCGGCCCGTTAACGAACAGAAACAGTCCGACCCGACCGGCACGTGAACGAACCGGTGATTCTTACGACTATAATTCATATAATGTCGAGCAGGGTCCGTCATATAATGTCGGGCAGGGTCGGTCTAGTAATGTCGAGGAGGGTCGGTCATATAACATGTCGTTTTACGACTTAATTTTCGGTGATTCTTACGACTATAATTCATATAATGTCGAGGAGGGTCCGTCATATAATGTCGGGTAGGGTCCGTCATATAATGTCGGGCAGGGTCCGTCATATAATGTTGAGGAGGGTCCGTCATATAATGTCGGGGAGGGTCAGTCTAGTAATGTCGAGGAGGGTCAGTCTGGCATTCGTTACCGTGACAATGCGGTACAACTGGACTTGAATACACAGTGGAAGGACCCGTATGAATTTGAAGACGAGCCTAGTCAACCTGCCTACGGTTATACTTACGACGCTAACGGTGGTGATGACACATCTGAAGAACAAGACTATACGCACTATGAAGACACCGCTGTCGATGAGAAGCGGGTAGAAGATCAGGAGGAAGGACCTAACCCGATCAACCTTTGGTTCGAGACTAACCGGACATTTTCGACACGCGATGTAAAAAGTTACTTAAATTAAATAAAAAAAGTTAAAAAAAAGAAAAAATAAAGAAATAAAAACACTTCAAAACAAAACACAAAAAACACCCAAAACCCTCCCAACACCAAAAACCGTCCAGGTTCATCCCCCCTTAAATCAGGCGCCTCGCTTTGGGCAAAGCGAGGCGCTTGGAACACGTTTTTTCAAACTCCCATGCAACCTCATACTCAGTCTGACATTGATTTGACTGAAGCGCCTCGCTTTGACCTAAGCGAGGCGCTTCAGATGGGAGTTGAAATAGAAAGTTGGGGGGTGCCAATAGACGGACCCATTTCAAAACACTCCACAATATTTTTTAAACAAAAACAATAATTTATTTACCACTTATATCGAATTAACCAAACACCCTTTGTAAAATAAAACAAGTAGCATAGCATTTTCATTATCAAACAAAATGACACAAAGCCCCACACTCTTTACACTTTTGTTGGTACAAACAGTCCCAACCTGCCTGACACATTCCGTCATCCCATCCAACGGTGGTTAACCGCCGTATCTCCGCCCTCCCTTATAACAATGCCAATCTATATATAACAATTATTATAATAATACTTATACACATCACCCACCTGCCCACACATTATTATTATTATTGGATCTAAACATTTTCTTTAATAAAGTTTATATTTTTATGCATCTTGAACATGAATTCTTTTGTGGGTTAATCTATTTTGGGTTGGTGGGTTTTTGGATAGAATAATATGGGATCGAGCACCAGCAAATCTGGTGACCCTGAAGCCGCTGTGGTGGGTCGCCGGAGTTTTTCAAGAAATGTGCTTCAAACGACGTCGTGTATTCGACCGGCTTCTGGATGTTCTGATATTAGTGATGATAATGATGATGAACAGGTTTTTTTTATTTTTTTATTTTTTTATATGTAATCTGATTCAGACCCTAGTTTGTGATATTAGGAATCTCCTTTATTATTGCTTGAAGAAATTTGTGGTATTTGGTTATGAATATTGAGTGAATTCAAGTGTTGGTTTTGTGGGTTGATCATCATTGGGTGTAAATGGATTTTATGATGCTTAAAAATAGAACATTTAGAGTGTGTTTGGGGTTGAGTTTTGAAATGGATTTTTTAGATTATTGCGTTTTAAAAGCACAAATAATCAGTTTTAGTGTTTGGGGTTGAGTTTTGAAATGGATTTTTAGGCTAACAAAACGCAATAATCTAAAAGCAACTTCACCTATACTGCAGCAAAACGCATAATCAGTTTCCAAAAAGCAATCCCAAACACCCTCTTATTAGGGTTGTAATCATGCGGAGCAGAGCCTGAGCTTGACTAGGGTCGAGCTCGGCTTGTTTAACCCGCTGAGAGCTTGAGTTCGTCTCATTTCGAGCTTTATTTCTAAAGCTTAAATTTTTCAAGCTGGGGAATTTGTTATATTTTAATTACTTCAGATAGATATATAAATATTTTGTATGCATATTTTAGTTATAGTTTTTATATGCAAGTTATAACACAATGTATGTTGTTTAGAGTACATTTATCATAATTCTTTTATATAACAATAGTTATTATATTAATATATTAGTTATTGTCTCGTTTAGGCTTGCGAGCCAGCTCGAGCTCGATAAGTGAAGCTTGGCCTCGGGCTGGTTTATCAAACAAACTTAATCTTAGGCTCGAGCTTTGCTTGACTCGACTAGTAGAATGAACCTGATGCAATTTGTTTTGACAATTGAATGTCTATTATCTCTTTTTTTTTGTTATTAAATTTGAATCATTTGATCACTTAAGATAATATTTTGATCTCTTCAGGTATCTGATCATCATCCCAAAGAAAATGGTATCAAAGACAATCATTCTAACATGAGCTCATCGAAGTCGAAAGGTAGATTAGACCGAAACAAACATGTCAAAACGAAACGGGCTGATAAACAGTCTCACATACCTTCTGAAACACGTTTCGGTGAATGGGGTGAGTCTAGCCTGAGTGGTACCGTGTCAAGAAACGGGAGTGGTTCTTCTCGCAACCCTTCACGTCGGTTTCTTTCTCATTTTAGTTTCTTTTCTGGTAATCTAAGCTCACGTTCGTCAAAGGCGTATGCAGAATCTTCTACAAGTTCCGTAATATCGAATGATGACAACCTTGGTTCTAGTCGTCTTAGCAATAAAACTAGAACCCGTCAAGGTTGTGAGATTTTTCCATCATGTTTCATGCCATCATCCCCTGGACCACAAGATGACGACTCCGATTCCGGTTCCGGTTCTGATATTAGTGATTTAAGTTCTATCCATGAGTTGGATCGGAATGGTAATTATAACAACGGAATGGAACCTAATCAACGTTATGGTGGTAATGGGCGAATGGAAGCCCGGGAGCCTAATGAACAGAATGTTAGGTTTAGTAGAACTTTAAGTGTTGGAAGACTTCGTGATAGAGTTCTTAATAGACCAACATGTCCTGAATTAGCATCTCTCCCATTGCAACCGGAACATGAAATAGTAATAGGTGGTGTAGCTGGTGAAGCGGCATCACCTTTGTCTAATGAGAATGTGATGATACCCACAACTTCTTCGAGTTATTCTTCGTCCACTGTGGCTAGTTCTTTGTACGGGAATCATGATTTGGAAGCTGATTATATGGGCGCTAGAGAAACGAGTTATCCTAACCTTTTGGAGCATAGGGCAAACTTTCTTGAAAGAAGAAGAAGAATAAGATCACAGGTACACACATTACTATCTAAATTGAGTGTTAGATATTTTTTATTTATTTAAGAAACAAGTGGTAAAGTTGATGAAAACAAACATTTGTATCTGTTTTTCGAAGTATACAGTATTCATATCGGTTAATACCATAGTTATCAAAGGCGTGAGACGCACTTAAGGTGCTTAGGCTCCGCCTGTGGCCTAGGCGAGAAGAGCAAATAAAAAAAAGTCACCAAAATCATTAAAAATAACCATCATGTTATAAATAATATAAACATAAACTGATTGATTTAGCCATACATGCTCAAAGAATTTACACGCCTTTGATAACTATGTAGTAGACAAAATCAGTTGGTGGTAAATCAATGAGTTGAGATGTTTATATATTGAAGAATAGTTCAATAGAACTGATTTAGGGATCGATATGCAGATTTTTTTTATCTCTTAAGTGTTTTAAAAATCAAATATATTTAAAAAAATTGATTGAAATTTAAATATATCTCTATAAATTGGTAAGTAATGGTTCGATAATATTGGTGAGGGGATTAGGTTTTTAAAAATTAGATTGTGGCTTTTTTTTATCTAGGAGAGAAAAGGCGGGATCTGGTGGCTTCTAGGAAACTAGTCGCCTAGGCGGTCAAGGCGATCACCTTTGATAACTATGGTTAATACCATAAAAAACGGACATACTTTCTTATTTTTCATGAAAAACTCACTCAACCTTATCTTGGTATATTAAAGTGCCTTAACGTGTAAAAAATACACGAAAAAGTCACTAAATTATTTTTTGTATCTTAAAGTCCTTAGACTTTTCTGAAATACATATGCTTTTGAATTTCTTTTAGTAATGATTCGTTAACTCTTACGCCAGTCAAAATGAGATGTTTTAGGCAAGTTTAGGGACTTTAATATACGAAAAGTAGTTTATTGACTTTCTTGTATAAGTTTTAAAAGTTGAGACTTTAATATACCGAATTTAGGTTGCGTGTCTTTTTCATGAAACGTCGAACGTATAGTGTTTTTTCATGGTATTAATCCAATTCATCTCTAGGGTATGGGAGTTTGTTTATCAATAACAAAAAATTAATTATTCCTCAATCGTTATCACTTCAAGCTACGAAAATCAGTCGCATAAAACAAATGCACATACTTTTATATGCTAATAAGTTTTAGTTGTTATAGGTACATGCGTTGCAGAGGATGGGAAATCGTTTTGAGAATCTATCAGGTCACGAGAGATCTTGTATATTGTCCGGTCAGCATAGAACGGGTCATTGCACATGTCGTCTCAGTAATCAAGACCCAAATAATGCTAGGGGTAGCATATCAAGAATCGTTTTATTAGCTGAAGCTCTCTCTGAGGTGACATAATGTTTTGACGATGATGCTTTTGTACATATAACATATGTATCATCTTTTAAGTACTTTATTATAGGTTGAACCTTGTGTGCTTATTTTAATCAGGTTTTGGATGAAATTCACCAGCAATCTGTATTTTCTACGTCTCGACACGCGCTGTCTTCAATTGGATCAGTTCCTGCTCCAACTGACGTCGTGGAATCACTTCCTGTTAAACTTTACCGCAAGTTGTCAAAGCATCCAAATGAAGAAGATGCACAGTATGTATTTGTTTTTCTTTATATTTGCTGCTTTTTTCGAACAGAAATGTTGAATCCGTTATTCAAGACCAATAAAGATTAAGTTTTTAACTTAAAAAAGCGAAGAAAGATTAACGTTTTATTTACTACATTTGTTTTTTTATAGATGTTACATTTGCCTTGTTGAATATGAAGATGGAGACGAAGTTAGGGTTCTCCCGTGCCATCATGAGTTTCATAGATTATGCATCGACAAATGGCTAAAGGAAATTCACAGGTGTGTTTCTGCTGATGTTTTGTTTCATCACTGTTCATATTTTGCCCGATGTTTATAGCAAGCACTTGAATCATGCCTTAGAACATGGTCACTGCATCCTTTTATTAGATGCGTCTACTTTGACCCGTTAACTTATTAATCGGTTGATTTCAGTAGTGTTGTGTCTCAAATAGGTTAAATAGGTAAAAGGGGAACAAGTCGAATGAGTCTGCTCACAGTCTATTAAAAAATCGCGAAAAGCTTGATCTTGCTTATTAAAAAATCAAGTATTTTTACACATTGATATACATATAATAAAAACTAATATTTTTAGCAAAAGCTTGATCTTGCTTATTAAAAAATCAAGTAATTTTACACATATTGATATACATATAATAAAAACTAATATTTTTGGCGTACACATATAATGCAGAATTTATAAACACAGTCTATAATTTTATATAAATTTGGGTTATAGTTTTAGGTTATTTTCATATACATTAAAATTTTGGCGTTAATATAAACAAGTCGACGAGCGAGCTATCCAGCTCGCTAAACGAGTGAGCCAAGGAGTTGAGCTTACCTTTGCTAGGGCTCAGCTCCTCCACAAAACGAATCGGATGTAACGAGCCGTGAGCTTTTCGAACAGCCTTAGATTCTTTGACCTGCACTAGAAAAGATCCATTCAAATTGTAACATATACGTTTACCCAATCCTCCAGACACACCGTATTGCCACATACAATGTTCCAGTGTCTTATATCCATAAAGTTATCTTGATTCCTGAATTCATCTGTACAAAAAGGCTAACTTAATCAGTTTAAACTTACTTGATGAAACAGGATTTGCCCATTATGTCGTGGTGATGTATGCAAAACCGGTTCGTTGCCTGCTGATGGTTTACAGTTATAATGATCCTTTTTTTATTTGACCCGCAAAAGCAAGCTTGGAGCTTGAGAGGCTGCGCCCTACCGCAGCGTGTGACGGAAAGTCAAAATCTCAACCGTTATCATTGTAATCATCCACGGCGAGTTTTATCGGGTAATTGGTTTTTGGTTGAGTTTGTTGACTTAAAAGTGTTGTAAAAAAGGGTATAACTTTGTATGCCATGCATTTTGCTGCCAGAATTCTTGTAAGAATAAGATTTGTTTTGGCTTCTTTCCTAGAAGCCTCACTTGATGTATTATGTTGATTGTATTCTTTGAAGTTTCAGTGTCAAATTATAGCTTTCCTTGATGCAAAAGTTTAAACATATGTTATATTCTTTTCTTTTTTTTAAACATCTACTTTCATTAAAAAAACGATGCAAGTCCTTAATGCAAGGACCGCGACACAACTAATCAAGCTATATACAATGGGTATTTGTACCATTCCTTCCAACACAGGTCAGAAAACCTTGCTCTATTTTTTAACCACAAGAACCACGACGACTTGACACTAGCCATTATTTTCTTACCTTAACAATCTCTTTCTTGTTAAAATTTTTATCATTCCGCGTTTTCCATAGTACCCAACATGTAACCAAAATAACACCATGTATGACCTTATTCTTTTCCCGTCACAAGTTTATATATAATTCAAGAAGATCACTAACCCCAAAAGCATATATTGGCTCCATCGTACACCACTTTGCAATTTGTCTCCACACCTGTGAATATATGTTCCGAGGACTCATCATCATAATCCAAAATGAGCATGTTTCGTTATCCAAACTTACATTCCTCCGAGCAAGCGCCTTCTTAGTCAGTATCCTATCCATTTGGGCTCTCCAAAGGAGGATGTTGCACTTCAATGAAACTCAACTCACCAATTTCATACGAAATCCTTCATAGCTTTTTTTTTTTTTTCCGATTAATTCTTTAACCTACCCCACACTAAATTCGTCTCCAGGTCGAACATACCACTTTCTTCTATCTTTCGATGTATGAACCATGATCGAGAGCATAAGGTCATTAAATTGGTGCCATAACCTCCTCCTCTTACTTTGACTGAGTAGCCCATAGGTGCTCCCCTTCGGTATTGACCTAATCTTTAAGTAGCCCTTCTTATCACTAGCAAGGTGAAATAAAATTTGCCATTTACTCTTTAACGGTTCTTCACATAACCATGGATCCAACCACATTCGAATGGATGCCATCCCCCAACACCCCCCGAATATACCTATGTAAAGGTTTGCCTCCTATCTTTAAGTGTTGCCTATCTTTACAATATCCTTCCAACAACATGGGAGATACTTATTTACTGTAATAACATTCTACCCTAGATTAGTATGGTGACACACATCGATTATTTTTCTCCAAAGGCTATCCTCCTCAAATCTATAGCACCACACCCACTTAAATAATAACGCATCATTTGTGTCTTTTAACTTACTCATTCCTAACCCCACCCATTTTCTTCGGTATCTTCACCTGCCCATAAAAACCGCTTCATAAGCATTTCAAGTTTCTCGATAATCTTCACCGGGGCTATATATAATAAATAGGTAAACTCTCCATGACCGATTTAAGCATTACAACCCGATCGCCTATAGATTAAACATTTTCCTTCTAAGATGCTAACCGCCTATAGATTAAACATTTTCCTTCTAGATGGCAACAATTCATATTAGCACCAACCTTTATACCAAGATATTCCAACGGAATCTCCCCAACTTGACAACCAAGAACCTCCGCCATAGCAGCCACTCCGCCTACATTAGATCCAATCCCGAACAAACTAGATTTATGAATGTTGATTTTAAGGCCCGAGCATACATAAAAACACCTTAAAATTCTCGCCGCCTTCTTTATGTTATTCTTCAACTACTCTCCTAAAATAAGAGTGTCATCCGCATAAAACATGTGAGGCAAAATCGGACCTTGGTTAGATATCCAAATTCCTTCAAGCGCCCCATACACGCTTTTTCTACAATACAACACCTCCATCACAATTAGAAACAAAAACGGTGATATAAGACCCCCCTGTCTAAGGCCTTTACCACACAGGAACTCAAATGCAGGAGCCTGTTTACCAACATCGAGGATTTGGCCGAAACCAGAATGCCTTTATCCAAGCACATCGTTTACTAGGGAACCCCATCTGATCAAGAATAGAGAGAAAAAACTCCAGTTTACGTTGTCGTGTGTCTTCTCGGAATCTATTGTTGTCGTGTGCCTTCTCGGAATCTATTGTTGAAATGAATGCTTTTCTTTTATTTTTTTAACCACGACAACAGTTCATTCACTATAGGTGGTCCGTCCAGAAAAGCCGTTTGAGACTAGAAATAACTAACCCGATCATCCTCTTAGTTCTTGAAGCAACACTTTATAATTTTACTTATAACCCCAATTAAAGTAATCGGACTACTCTTTCAAACCCAAAGAATTTTTTATCTTTGGAATAAGAGTAATACAGGAAAAGTTGCACCCTTTGTTAATCACCCTGGTCTCGTGGAACTCAACTAGAATATTATAGAAATAATCTTCTAATAACTCGATTTTTTTTAACAAACCTGAAATTAAGTCCGTCCAGGTCATGGGCTTTGTCCTCTCCACAATAAAAAAACCGCTGCTTTAATTTCTTCCTTAAAGAAGGTGGCAATCATCCCGTCTTTCATGTCATTCGAAATTTTCTTCAAACTCTCACAAACAAGACGAGGTCTAATAGTGTAGGTTTCAGTAAAATGTGATCTAAAATTTTTTTAATACCTCCTTTTTTACTAGAATCGGTTTAGAGATCCAATAACCACCCACCATCAAACCCAGAATAGCGTTATTTGCTTTCCTACCATTAGTTCCCTCGTGAAAAAAAAAACGCCATGTTTTCATCTCCCGACATCGCCCACTTAATTCTTGCTTTCTATTTCAGATCCTTAAAATGATGATTCTGTAATTCCTCAATATTCTTTTTACCCTCGGTCCAAACCCACCATTCATCTTCTTCTAAATCCCCCTCCTCCATAATTTCCTCTAATTTCTCAACATCTTGTTTCAAGGTGTGAAGTTCCTCCCCCTCCTTGACAAGCCCTCTCCTCCATTTTGATAATCTACCTCTAAGAGCATACGGAGAGGGGGGGGGGGGGGGTGGGGCGTTGGGGGGGTTCATGGGGGGGGGGGGGGGACACTGCCCCGGTTGGGCGTTGGAGGGAGGGGGATGTTCCTTGGGCGGGGAGGGGAAGACCGGCGTGGGGCTTTGGCTTGGGACACGTGGCATTTGACGATTGGGGGGCTTTCAAACCCGACCTCCTTGAGCACACAGCCATGCTCCCTGAGGTCTAAAAGAATAGGACATGCTCTCTCATAAGGGGGCGTCAACCCAATAGATCTATCAACATCCACGACTCTAAACCAAGAGCTAATGATTAAGAATGCGGGGGTAGTACCGCCCGTACGGATAGACGAGCGTATAACCGCAAACGTCGTGCATCTACCCAATGCCATCAAATGTTCTATATAGGTCTAGTCTACTCATCATACAAGTATGTTAATCCCCCAATTATAAAACGTTCAAAAACATTTAAAAGAAAAGGGGTCGTGAGACTCGCGCATCAATCAAGCAATTCCCTAGTCCAAACCACAACTTGTTTCTAACAATACCCTATTATCCAAAGGGCTATTTTAGCAAACATTCTAAGTTTGTCCAAGTTATTCACCAAACTTCCCTCGACTTATGTAAGGCCCATAAATAGAATAGGTTTACGCTTGTCTTTATCAAGCACATTTGATATATTTGGGCTTAGTTAGTCTATTGGGCTTGGGTCAGGCCATGTGGGACAAGTGGTTAGTGGACCATATATATAGTTTTGTTTAGGTCAAGCTACTACATTTGCAACAATCAGAGAAATTATTCTAGAGAGCTTCTCTAGAGACTAGTGGTGATTTGTGTATTGTACTCGACGGTTTTCATACCGTGTGCAATACAAAGCAGTGATTTATTATTGTTTATCATCGTGTTTCTTCTTTTGTTCTTACACTCAATCTTGTTTTCCGCACTCGATTGGGTGTGTTTGATACCACGGAGAAGATTCTGGACTTACAATTGGTATCAGAGCCTAAGTAGTCTTACGAACGCTCAGTTTGGTATCAACACGAAGATCGAAAGAAGAAGTTTTGCTGCTGCGTTTAGCCGGTTCAACAGGTTTATTTTGCATCTCTTTTTAATTCTATTTATCTAATCATTTTTGGTGTTTAAGAATTTTTTGGCAGATTTTATTTCGGTTGAAAAACAAGAAGAACACGAAGAACAGTGAGTTTGATCCATATTTTGGTGGTTCACAAGTTGTTTCCGCCTTCCGGGTTAATAGAATTTATTTTGTTTCCTTTTTGATTTTGAAAATCTTTTCAAATTTCAAAGAAAATATCTTTACTATTTTTGGGGGATTTTCACGTCAGTCAAATCTGTGTTATGTCAAGATGGCATGGTCTATTTCCACCCCCCAGCTTCTATTTTCACCCCCTTGAAAGCGCCTCGCTTAGGCCTAAGCGAGGCGCTTTCTTTGCTTTTTAACTACCTCGGTACGAGGTCAGAAAAAGCTGATTTTTGACCCAAAGCGCCTCGCTTAGGCCTAAGCGAGGCGCTTCGAATAATATTTTTTTTTTTTTTTTTTTTTTTTGGTCTTTTGAGATTAAGGTTTAACATTTTTTTTTTTAAGTCAGACGTTTTTTCAAAAAAACATTTTTTATGTCAATGAGAGGGTAAACAAAATCGTCGATCCGACTGTTGATTTCTTTCTGCAACAAGGAACAAAATGTCAGCTTTTTCCTGAATTTTACTTGCTTGTATGAAAAGTATATTTTAATTGTTCGTTTGACAAACGTCTGGCTAACCTGTCCAGTTATCAATCTCACTGTCCAACAACTGAATTTTACTTGCTTGCATGAAAAGTTTATTTTAATTGTTCGTTTGACAAACGTCTGGCTAACCTGTCCAGTTATCAATCTCACTGTCCAACAACTGAATTTTACTTGCTTGCATGAAAAGTTTATTTTAATTGTTCGTTTGACAAACGTCTGGCTAACCTGTCCAGTTATCAATCTCACTGTCCAACAACTGAATTTTACTTGCTTGCATGAAAAGTTTACTTGCTTGCATGAAAAGTTTATTTTAGTTGTTCGTTTTGACAAACGTCGGCTAATGAATTTTACTGTAATGATCAGAAACATTCCAAATAACTGTTCAATTTCAGCTTTTGTTTAACTATTTTAGCAACTTCCATAGAGAAGGTATCAATCTTATTTCTTGAGTCTGATTGCACCGAATCAAGTATTCAAGGTGGACTTAAGCACCTGAACGGGAAGTTGAAATTTTGAATGATGTTCGTCGACTGCACCTTGAGCGAGCCGCGTTTAATGAAATTTAACGCGCATACCGCATTCAGAGTCTGATTGCACCGAATCAAGTCTTCAAGGTGGACTTAAGCACCTGAACGGGGAGTTGAAATTTTGAATGATGTTCGTCGACTGGACCGAATCTAGTCTTCAAGGTACCATGGATCAGAGAGATTTAAGCTAATTAAAAAACATTTGGAAACACAAAGATGGAAAAATTCACTAAAAAGCCTAAAATTTCGGACCCTAACACACACAAGACGAATGTTGCAACATGAGTTCGACCAAGATGACACACGAAGCTTTAGACTCCAAGCAGATCCCTTGATTTGGGTGGAACAAGGTATCATCAATCTAGTGTTATCGGGCATGAACGGGAAGTTGAAATTTTGAAGTTGGTTGATGATGTAAAGTTTAAGTCATTGACAATGATTAGGGTTATTACTTTGTTTTTTAAATTTTTTTAACTTTTTATAATTATTAAATTAAAAAAAAAAATAAAAAAACCAACTCAAAACATCAAAACAACTACCAAAATAAATTACCCCCTTGAAGCGCCTCGCTTAGGCCTAAGCGAGGCGCTTGGAATTTGAAAATCAGCTTTTTCTGATTATCGTACTGACGGCATCGAAGTTAGCTCAAAGCGCCTCGCTTTGGCCTAAGCGAGGCGCTTTGAGGGGGTTAAAATAGAAGGGTGGGGGGTTTAAATAATACAACCCGTCAAGATAACAACTCATTTAAAAAAAAACTGTTCTCGGAACCACTAAACATCTCGGCTCCACCCGGAAACTACTCATCTTCTCGGAAATTGACGGTTGACCGGAAACCTCATCGGAGACCACCACAACTAATCGGACACTGCCTCAGACATCTCACCCGAAAAACCAAAACACCACTCGGAAACTCCTGTAACAGAACCAAACTCGAGAACTCCCAACTCATCTGAGAACAATCTCTCCACTCGAGAACCCATCATCATCCGGGAACGCTATTTTGCATCCGAGAACCTTCATCACTCGAGAACTCATTCTCCATTCCAGAACTCGTACCTCTGTCAAGAAAAGTCAACAGTCGAGAACCCGTTTCCCATCTAAGAACTCGTTATCTCCATCCGAGAACTCCCTGAAAATCCTCAGAACAAGCTTGAAAACAGCTTTACATTCAAGAACACAGTTTCCGATCCGAGAACAACTTGTCACGGGAGAACTCTTTGCCACCTCTGACTCGACAACATATTCACCTGAGAACTCCTCGGTACTCGAGAACTTACCTTGGCTCGAGAACAAGATCATCACTCGAGAACAACATCACACCTAGCTTCAACTCGGACAATACCCATCGGAAACCCATCACCACCGGTCACCCTACAACTTCTCGGAAACCACACCTTTTGGTCAGAAGTCACAACTCAACCCGTCTCCATCACCATCTCCGAATCTGGACACTCGAACTCCATCTTGTACTCGGACACATCTCCTTGACCGGACACCATATCGAACCCTTTATTACTTCTGCCGGCCAAAATCTGATGCATCAGGAGGTTTAATTTTTGTTTTTAAAGAAAGTGACATAAGAGAGACAAACTTGGGATTGTGTTTTTTTTTGAAAACTGACTTTCTATGTATAGACCGAATTGATCACCACAATTACCTGTCAGATCCGCATCCTCATCGCGATGTTCTATCGGGCCCCGGCCGCAGCGTTGTCTGACCTTCGCCCGGAAACCATACTACCCCCCACACGATAAATCACTGCGGTAAATAGCGGGGTAAAACCGGGTTGCCCTCCGAATCGAACCATGCCTCGGTAGGTTCTTTTCATCATAGGGACGTCCCGCACCTTTCGCTACCGCCGGGAGTCGAACCGTTGTCTCCAAGGAGAACACCGGCCCAAACTACCAACTGAGCTAGGGTGGGGGATAACTTGGGATTGTGTTTGATTCTTGAAAGTTGTGGTAAGGTGGTTGTGTTGTGAGAGGAGAAATTGACGGTCAAAAGAAAAGCAAAAGTGAAAGTGAAGAGTGTCTTGGGAGGTGAAATAATAATAGTAATAATAATAGGGGTGTTATTTAGTGTGTATAAGCTCAATTAGCGGGGATCGATCTTTTTAAATTCGGATTGAACTGTTGACTTGTTTGGACGTCCTGTGCTCGGACTAAATTTTTTGTGGAACGTCTAGATTTTTGGGGGATCACGGTTCAAAATTGAAAATGTCTTCTCAAAGTGAGGTGTTTGAGCAAAGACTTGAGAGTTTCAGTTACATTGCTGGTGAAACCGTGTACGCAGTGATTGGCAGATTTACCGAACTGCTGTCAGAAATGAAAAATGCAGAGATCGTGATGTCAAGTCGTTGGGTCAACAAGAGTCTTCTGGACGCTTTAAAAAGAATACCAGATCAACCAACATGCAGCTGGTTTAAGTATGTTAATTGGATCATTACAGAAAAAGTTGGTCCACAATGACGTCAGATGAGTTAATCTTACTCGTCAAAGAACATGCTAAGCGTGCAAAGCTGAAGACTCAAAGTAACACCTCTGCTACAACATGCTCATCCGCCTCTGACGCTTCATCTTCGAATTCAAATTCTGACTGCTCACCCGCTCTTGCTGCTCCTACAACCGAGGTATATTCTGATATGTTAGCCGCCTTTTGTTGTACTGAGCAGTGTAAGTTAAAAGTTAAGGGGTTTAGAGAAGAAACTCTCTCCGCATTCAAGTAGCTTGAATATGAGAAAATGGCCTTTTGGGATATGAAACAGAAATTTCATTCCTATAAAGAAATGGTCGAACAACAAAAACTCGATATCAACCGCTTGAATCAGGAGGTGAGCGAACACTAGTGTCGATACTTACACTTCAGACGACTGTCTGATACTTTAACTGCGGAATTGATCGATTTAAAAGCAAAATTTGAAAACGCTGACTTTCACTTTAAGAAATTTGATTGCTCTAGTGAATAAGCGGAAAAAATGATCAATTCCCAGTTGAAGTTCAGACCTAAGGAAGTGAGGAATAAGGGTTTGGGTTTTGTGAAAATTCTACCTCCGTTTAATGAAAATTATTCCTCAATTCCTATGTCGGATGAAGAGTTACTGGCTCTACCTATCAAAGGATATAGTCCTTCAGTAGAAGAGCCAAGTATTCGACCACCGAGGGATCAAGTTGAAATCTCCAAACCTGAATTGGTCCCCATTAGAATATCTAAACCCAAGAACCGACCTCCTAAGCAAGAGCATGCCCCATCAAAAACTTTTGTCAAGTCTCATGATGCTTCAAAGCAGACTGAGACATTAAATTATGAGAAAAATAAAGAAGTTGACAGAGTTTTTGAAGTTAAAAGAGATGAGATTCCGGTTTCAAGTGACACAACTGAATTGAATGATGTCTTAAAAGAAACCATTTTTGAAACTGAACCGAAAATTGAGCAAACTGAACCGACCTGTCAATCAAACTCAAATGTGCCCTTTGAGTTTGATTTCATGAATACGTTCAAGAATCTCTATGAAAAGTACATGGCACGGCATACCGTTGAATCAGCTGCCCCACCAACTTCTGAAAGTGACTCCAAATGTGAATCACCCGAAAAAACCGAATCTGAGAAATCAGTATTAGTTGAATCGACTGAATCCAGCTGTGAGTCCTCTAGAGCAGCTGAGTCAACGGGGGATTTAGTAGAACCACCACAAGTTTCTGAATCAAGTGGCTCAACTGAATCAAATGTCACGCCCTCGACTAAGCCAAAATCTGAAGAATCTGTGTGCTCAAGGCCAGTCGAGACTGAAAAAGAATGTGAGGATCCCTCATCCAAGACTGTTGGCACAGGTCTGGTAAAGCCAATAGTCCCTGAATTTAAATGTGTGAACGTTACTGATGCTTCTACCTCATGTGCAGATAAAGTTAAGGTAGAGGTTTAGGTTGAGGGGGATGATATTGTTTGCACTAACAATGCAGATGTTTGTATGAAACAATCCAATTTATCTGCAGATGCTCTTCCATATGTCAAAAAGGCTGTGTCTGAAACAGCTTTGAGAGGCCCGTCAACTAAATATGTGCCTCCAAAACCAGCAGTTCAAGCTAAATATGGTGAATGTAATAACTGTTGTCGACAGAGACATATGAAGCAGAGCAGAAAGACTGAGAACTCCGCAAACAAATCATCCAATGGATCCCATCACTCACATTCATCAGTGGGATCGAACAGACTGGAATCTGCTCCGTATGCAAAGAAGCAGACATGCTACACCTGTGGAAGACCCGGTCACATAGCAAGAAACTGCGCACATCGTCCTTACGTGCCCTATCACAGACAACATCAGAGAGTTATACCTAGGGATACCTACTACTCCAAGCCAATGAAGGTTGATAAACCTAAGGCAAGGAAGAACATGAATCCTAAAGTTAAACCTTCTGATGGAGACTGGAATTGTCACACCCTCAAATTCCACGTGCGGGGTTTTACCGCGAGGCGCGTGACACACCAGGATCTCAGTCAACGATCACAATAAACAGTCAACACCCATGCATTCATATATATATATAAAACCAAAATATCATGCTTTGAGCCGTAAACCAGCAGCGGAAGCATTTCTTGTTTACAACCAAAAGACATATTATAGTTTACAAAACATTGTTTAATATGTTTCAAAATCCTAGACGCTGTGCGAGACTCCGTGCGCCTAGTCCATTAACTGCTACATGCCAAAAATGTCAACATATAATGCTGGTGAGTTCACAGGTTTTCTTTTATAAACGAGTTGTTATAAGTTCCAAAGATCATATCCGTTACTACTAGGTTATAAGAACGTTAGCTAGACGTTAAGTGTTTTTACTACTACGGTTGGGAACCCATTACTGAACATGTACCAAATGTTGAATCCAGCCCAGATGACTGGGTTACCGATGCCTCGATAACCCGACAGTTAGAGACAATATGCACCCGCCCGACATCCCCGCCGTCGGGTGGGGTTTGTGAGGCCCAATAGATCTATCCACATTTCCCTCGTTGTGCGTTCCCGCACAGTCATGGTTTCCCCCCGGGACTTTCCGAAAAAGCCGTATAGTAACATAAAGTAACCATAGTATAACATGACCTTTAATAAATAAGTAAGTAGCATGTTTCTCCCCCTGAAGGCAAAACAGTAAAAGCGGGGCTGTGACACTCACCTTAGATTGCGTTACTTGAAAATAGTTAAGTAATTATGCTATGATAGCCCCAAATAACGGCGACAAAGATGATATGATCTTCTTGCACATGATTCTCACAAAAAAATGTATTGTGAATAGTTTGAGTTTTATTTTAGTTTGTTTAATTTTTTATAAAAACTGACCATTCTTGAAGAATTGACTGATTCTTGAAGGGAATTCAGGTTTTTGAAAAATTTAAAATGAAAGTACACGGATGTACTCGGTGTTCATGTGTATACTGGACCCTCTGTTGCATAAATTATTTTCTCACAAAATTCTGAGAATTTGCAGAATTTGATTCGAATCAAGAAACAGGGGTTGATGAAGAATGAAAAAGTTCCATTTGCTGACTAGCATGAAGCACCTCAATGAGAAGATGTACCTGAGTTAGAAGAATCTGAAGTGAATCATTTTTTGACAATGAAAGTACAACTGAAGAAGTACCTGAGAAGTTGCTTGAAGAGAAGATTGACAAAGAAAAGAGCTGTGAGAATCCTCCTCTCACATTCTCTTTTGGCAAGATATTCAAGCAAAAGCTGATGATAATTAAGCTATGTAGTCTACCTCCAAGAAAAGAAGAAAGAACCTAAGATTGAAAGATCAAGATCAGAAGATTCTTCCTACTAAGCCATGATAAAGACATCATAAACCTAGGGGGATATTGTAAGGCCCGTGAATAGAATAGGTTTACGCTTGTCTTTATCAAGCACATTTGATAGATTTGGGCTTAGTTAGTCTATTAGGCTTGGGTTAGGCCATGTGGGCCAAGTGGATAGTGGACCATATATTTAGTTTTGTTTAGGTTCATTTTAGGTCAAGCCACTACATTTGCAACAATCAGAGAAATTATTCTAGAGAGCTTCTCTAGAGACTAGTGGTAATTTGTGTATTGTACCTGACGGTTTTCATACCGTATGCAATACAAAGCAGTGATTTATTATTGTTTATCATCGTGTTTCTTCTTTTGTTCTTACACTCAATCTTGTTTTCCGCACTCGATTGGGTGTGTTTGATACCCCGGAGAGGATTATGGACTTACAACTTAGATTAACCAAAGAGATTTGAATTTCAATAAACCCTTACCCCATTGACCCATTGGTGACCTTGACGATTGGTCAGGTCTTAGACCTCACGTACATGCATATCACGTCTAATTACCCGACCCTTAGGTTTACACTTATATCAATCCAAGTCAAATTCCATATAACTCGACTTAGTAAACCTATCAATTCATCATAATAAAATATAATCACGTAGCATATAGTTTCACATAATCTATCCATATATCCACACATGCTAACACATCATCTTAACGCCTAATAAGACATGTTCTAGCGATTTCCATAGCATACAAGTTCCCAATGTCTCATGTCAACCTATGAACATTGTATGAACTTAATTTACACTCTAGGACCTGCATATAAACCTCAAAACAGGACCAAATTTGCTTTTCTAAATCAGCCACAAAATCTAGCCATTATGCGCCTTAAAAATCACATTTCGGCGACTTTTAGCACATAGTTTTGCACTGTAAGTATCCGTTACTATGGCAAACCTATTATACACTCTAAATGATGACTTTTATACACATTTTAACACTAAACAAGCTGTTTTACATCAGACCTGAAAATAAGTGTTTTTAACACGTAAAACTTGTCGAAAACATGCGTTTTTGCGCATCTTTTGCAAATACATTTAGGTTTTTACATTAGGACTTTCATGAACACTTAATCACATATTATTTTATATCAAAATAAGTCATGAAAATAAGTCATGAAATCCTGTTAAAAATCTGTTTTGAAATATCCGTTTCAAAAGTCGTATTTTGGCATTTTGAAATATTGTTTTATGTCATTGTTTAACTTTCCAAGAAAGTGACAGAATTTCCATTCCCTTATTGCCCTCCCTCTACCTCTCTCTTACTTTATGCAGCATTTTCCTAAAATAAAATAATATAGGATCAATCTTCACCATTGATCACTTTGCATCAATGGCTATGATAGAGTTTATGTAGTTTTCTCAAATTAATGTGGTTTTCTCTTTAGCCTTATCCTATATATATATATATATATATATATAGGGGGTGGTTAAAATAAAAACCCTCCAAAATGAAGAAACCTTGCAAACTCAATCTTAGCCATCCATCCATTTAATCTATGGTCACCATTTTTTCTATAATATTGATTTAATTAAATATGTGAAAAAGGACAATAAAGGGTAATAGGGTAATTTGGTGTTTCTGAAAAAGAGTATGACAAAAGTTGATATGACACCCCATCACATCATCTCTCTCTTACTTTTTTCACATTGTTATATAAGCTGTCAGATGCCCGTGTTACATATGTAACATGTGTTGTGTTACGTAGGTTAAAACTGAGTTGCCAGTTTATATTATTTAAAAAATGCTGATTTATTATTTTTTTTATTAGACCATATTTTTTTTCGTTTTATGGTACCAGCACCAGAATTGTTGCATACGTAACGAGAATTGATATGGTTATAGGCATTTTGTTACTTACAAAGTGCTAAATACAAACAAAACGGTCATTACAAAGTGCTAAAAACTTTATAGAACAAAAAACATTCAAATGTACACAAGAATTGGTTCTTACAAAGTGTTAAAAACAAACAAAACGGTCATTACAAATCAACAAATGCTAAAAAAACTATCATAAATAAAAAAAATTGTCTACACTTCATTCTTGATAATCATCTTCATCTTCAATGCAAAAAAAAATGCTCACCTGCAAAATAAAACAAAAATCACCAATTTACATGTAAAGCCCCCCCCGTCTTAACGTATGTTAACCATCTGGATTACAAAAAAACATACGAAACTGATACAAAAAAAACATTGTTTTATACATTTAGTTATCAAGATTATCAAACTTAAAAGTAAAAAAAATTAGAAACTAATTTATACCAACTTAGTGGTGCTGTTACATACGAAACAGACGCAAAACATAGATTTCATCCCATGATCAATGACATTCCATTCAGCAGTTTTTTCCCAATTCTTCCTCTATAATATGCAAAAAATCAAACCTTTGTATCTGGTAAAAAAATCGGTAACTAATTTATACCAACTTAGTTCTCTTGTTACATACGAAAACATACGCAATATAGGAAACAGATGCAAACATATATTCCACACATTATAATACTCATACAAACATGCACATACTGGTAAAAAACAAAATCAGACATATTGTTGCATATGTTAAGAGACATTAAAATTAACCAATTTTGATTAAAAAAACATATTAATAACAATAACATATAAAAAAGGTTAATTAATATGTAAACCTACGTGTTAACGTATGCTACCTACGTGTAAACATGATTAGTTATGGTGTTACATACGAAACAGATGCAAACATACATTTTCAAAACCATCACAAACAACTTCTTATTACCAAACACTAATTAGCTTAAATTCAAACTCTAACCATTAAATGTTTACTAACCCTATATAATATCATATAAAAAATTAAAAAACTAAACGTATTACACTTAAAACTCTTGAAACTAATCAAACTAAATGAAATAAAGGAAAAATAATAGCAAACCTTTGAAACTGGTAAAAAAAATCAGAAACTAATTTATACCAGCTTAGTTCTGCTGTTACATACGAAACAGACGCAACATAGATTTGATCCCATGTGTAACTCATGAAAGTCAAAAAATCAAAACTTTGTATCTGGCAAAAAAATCAGAAACTAATTTATACCAGCTTAGTTCTGCTGTTACGTACGAAACAGATGCAACACATATTTAATCCCATGATTAGTGACTTTTGTTTACTTAATATATAAAAAAGGGTTAATTAATATGTAAACATACATTTTCAAAACCATCACAAACAACTTCTTATTACCAAACACTAATTAGCTCAAATTTAAACTCTAACCAGTAAATGTTTTCTAACCCCTTTCAAAATCATATTAAAAATCAAAACTTGGTGATCACCATTTACCAAAAACCATTTCCCCAAACACCCACCAACAGAGGAGGTATCACCTTCTGTTGAGAAAAATCAATATTTATGAATAATAAGAATAATAATAATAATAATAATAATAATAATAATAATAATAATAATAATAATAATAATAATAATAAAAAAGCATTTCTATTATTCAAATCAATATAAAACGATTTGTCTCATTCAAATCAATATTATAAAACAATATAATAACGATGTACAGAAAGTGCCATTCAAATCAATTAAAACGTAAGCAGCGTACGATATTATATTGAATGCCCTCAAGTGCCATTCAAACGATTTTAAAGCTAATAAAAAATTTAACTGATCTGTTACGAATTTAAAGCTAAAAATGAATTTAAGGGTTACCTGGTTGATTTAGGGCTTTTTCTTAAAGAAGATGATGTAGAGTATTGGTGGTTGTGGATCTGGTTAGATCCATGGAGACGGTGGTGGATGACGGTGGATGGAGGATGAAGACGGTGGTGGTGGTGGTCAGGATGGTTTTAATAAAGAGAATATTGGTGGTGGTGGTGATGAATATTGGTGGTGGTGGTGATAATCTTGTGCAGAAAAGTGAAAGAGAAATGGAGAGAGAGAGAGAGTGTGAGTTGTTTATATAGGAGGGAAAAGAGAAAGATTCAAACCAAAAAAGAGGGGGAAGTGTAAATTTACTAGATTACCCATTTTTATTAAAATAATAGAGGGTGGTGTGGATTAATCTAGACCACAAGATGCGTTTTCGGGAGTTTCTTCGTTTTGGAGGGTTTCTAGTATCCCTTTAGCCTATATATATATAGGGTGAGGTTCCCGTACAAAGGCAATATTTCGTGAGAAGTGTGAGAAGGATTAAAAATTGATATGTAGGCATCATTTTTTGAATTTAGTCATGTTGTTTTGGATTGTTTTGCCTAGAAAAATACCGAACATAACAATTAAAAACCGAAAATAATGTATTTTAGGCTTAAAAGATAAAACACCATGCTAAGAACATTAAGTAGTGTGTTTTAAGTGTTAAGTAGTGTGTTTTAGCTGTTTTATAAATTTGATGACTATAATACATTGGATTGTGTTTTAAATTGTTGTGTTTGGTGTTTTTCAAGTTAAAACAACCTAAATCATCTTTCCTAAATGCAAAACATGATGCCTACATGCTAATTCTTAATCCTTCTCACACTTCTCACGAAATATGTCCTTTGTACAGGAACCTATATATATATATATATATATATATATATATATATATATATATATAGGGTGGGTTAGGGTCAAAAAGTGTGTTTTGTGAGAATGGTGAGAAGGCTTATGAGGGTGACATGTGGCAATGTTTTATTTAAGTCTAAAGGGTATTAGAGCAATTATATACATATTCAAGATTATGAAAATTTCAATCCATAATCAGTTTGAGATATTTTCTGGATTTTGTAATGTCATATTTTATGTGTTTTAAACTCATGTTAAATACACATAAGAACTTATTGTGTTTTATCAAAAACGTTGTGTGTTTTAAACTCATATTAAACTACCAGATGATTTTATTATGTTCTATCAAAACCATCTGTTTATAACACCCGTTTTAACCTATTGTGTTTTAAACTCATGTTAACTACTCATCTAAACTTATTGTGTTTTAAACTCATATTTACCCGATGTGATACACATAAAACACAATACTATAAACAATCATTAAACACACAGGACACATTGAAACAATGTCTTAAAAAATGAAGCACGAGTCACCAAGTTAAATACAAATCCACGTACGATAAACTTTCGAAAATGCCCTCTCAGCTCTAAACCAAAGCACACGTTCCAAGAGAAAACACATAACACCATCCTTCACTTTCACTTGTATATGATGCATCTAAAATTGTACTAAATGCCCTCCATATCTAAACCAAATTAACAAGGTCACAAGCTATTCATAGATTCACACTAAATGCCCTTTCGAAGATAAACCAAAGCACACGATCCAAGAGAAAATATATAACACCATCCTTCACTTGTACATGATGCATCTAAAATTATTAGGGCTGGCATATCGTGTATACCTGACCTGTTAAGACACGAACATGTTAAGACACGATACACGAAACCTGACTAGCTGTACACGACACGAAAATTTTTCGTGTCTATTTTTTCATACACGAACCTGTTAAATTTTTTAACAGGTATACACGAAAAGTACCTGTTAATACCTGTTTGTGACCATTATACTAATCGCATGTTTACGAACCTATTTAGTGAGACAAAATTTCCAAAAGTTCACCAAAGACCTAGATAATACCTGTTTGCGTACCTGATAATACCTGTTTGTGTACCTGTTAATACATGTTTGCGTACCTATTTGCAAACATTATACTTAGGGCTGGCAAATTATGTATATCTGACCTGTTTATACACGAACCTGTTAAGACACGATACACGAAACCTAGCTACCTGTACACGACACGAAAATTAACAGGTAAATTCGTGTCCACCTGTTTAGGACACGAAACCTGTTAAAGCCATACCTGTACCTGTTTAGATCGTTCAGGTTCATGTCAGGTAATCGTTTTCGTATACAAAATTGCCGACCCTAAAAATTATCCAATAATTTAAGTTAACCATTTTTGGCCTGGAACAAAAAGACTTACCACTATTATATTCCCATTCTCAATTCATATAAAACGTTGTTTCTCACTAGCCGGCCATTGCTATGTATAATGAAAAGGAATCGTGGGGAAGAGAGAGAGAGAGAGAGTAGAGAGAGATCTGGTGAGAGAAAGAGGAAAGATCATAAATTAGAGAGTTTTAATTAATGAGTTTTTAATGTAAATTAGGTGTTTTTACATATATATCCCATACCATATATTAATTTAATTAGATTACAACATAAATTTACAAGTTTTCCATTCATTTAATCTCATATATCCATCTATGTGACCTAATGGACACATTTATTTCTTATCCTTCTCACAAAAACCCCATCTTCATGAAAAACCCTTTAAACTCTATGGTGACCATTGATCAAACTTGATCAATGGTCCTTAATTAATTGTTTATAATAATAGAAAGCCACTTGCATTTGTGTGGTTGTAATGAGATCAAGGGCAAATGAGTCATTGAGCAATTTTCTGAATCCTAGGTTTAAAAAGGTTGATTTGACACTTGTCAAGTCACCTCTCTCCTACTTTATGGCACTTTCTCCAGCACGAAAAATTAACATACGTTAGTGTTGTGATGCAAAATTCTGACCTCATGTGAGACATCGCTAACATGTGTTACCAGACATATACTAAAAGAACATAATAAAAGATAACATAAAATGTGTATTTATTTAATAAATGATAAAAATGATCATTACAATCAATACTAAAAATGTATCAAAAAAGTTTTCATACATACATAATTATTTGTGAATGATAAAAAACTATCATAACAACATAAAAAAAATCTAGCTATGCTTCGTTCTTGATACCCATCTTCATCTTTAACACAAAACATCTCTTCACCTACAAAAAAAGATAACACGTGTTAGTTGGGCTCTCCGAAACATATAATGAGACATCACTAACATGTGTAGTGTATTCTAAAAACATATGTTTTACTGAAATAACGTATGTCATATGAACCCTAACACACGTTAGTTAGGCATATATTACGTATGTCATATGAACCCTACCACCTGTTAGTTAGGTATATACTAGCATGTGTTAGCATCACTAACATGTGTATAAACAATACCAAATCTGCAATGCCATGTGTATCCTACTCAATTTGAAGTGCCAAGTGTATAATACTCAAACATGTTGTTTAGTGTATAATACTCAAACATGTGTATAAACAACACTAAACGCGATTTTTACAATTATGTTAATACAACTAATCAAATACGATTAATAGGGTTTGAAATCCAACAATAATAAATTTAAAAAATCAAATCATAACCAATCCAAATCCATATACCAAAAAATTATCCTCATATTCATGAAATACATAATATGATAAAAGACATTAGTAGCATGTGTTAGCATATTCTAAAACATATGTTTTACTGAAAATAGCGTATGTCATATGGACCCTAACAACTGTTAGTTGGGTATATACTAGCATGTGTTAGCATCACTAACGTGTGTGAGCATCACTAACTGTTAGTTGGGTATATACTAGCATGTGTTAGTTGGGTATATACTAGCATGTGAAAACCAACACTGTAACAGATACATATGTTAGTTGGGATCCTCAAACACATAATGGGCATGACTAACATGTGTTAGCATATAGTAACATAAAAAGATTACACATTTATTCATCAATTACATCACTTACCACAGCCACATCACCAACGTCGCCTTGTTCAAATAGCCTACTCGTGAAAACCGACACTGGAACAAATAACATGTGATAGCATATACTAACATAAAAAAGACTACAAAATTATTCATCAATCACATGTGATCTATCAACCTCATGTCCTTAATCTAATAAAAATCTAACATAAACAAAATAATAATAATAAAAAATAAAATAAAAAAGGTTAAACATAAGTTTTTTTTTCATTCAAGCATTTGATCGAACACTTGGTATGCGAACAAAAACTATCCCCAAAACTGTTATTATTATTATTCTTGCAAAACCCAAAACCCAATCCAATAAAAATCTAACATAAACAAAATAATAATATAAAAAAAAATCTTACATAAACAAAATAATAATATAAAAAAGGGCATACGAGTTTATCCAAGAAAAAAAAAACAAATGTTAGATCTAAGAAAAAAAACAAATCTTACATAAACAAAAATTCTACATTTTCGAAAAAAAAAAGAAAACAGATCTAAGAAAAAAAAAGAACAAAAAAAGAAACATGTTTACCCAAAAAATCATGATTGTATCTAAATGTTAGATCAACGAAAAATAATCAAAAGAAACATCTTTATCCACTTTCTAGAAGTTTATACACATGTTTATCCATAAAAATCATGATAGTATCTAAAAGTTGAACACATGGAAAAATATACATAAATAAAATGAAGCACATCTGTGATTGAAAAAAAGAAATCAAAATCGAACAAACAAAGTGCATTAGACGATACTTTTTAGACGGTACCTGATGGAGCGGATCTGTTATCTCTGGATCTGTGGTGGTGGCGGTGGTGGTGGTTGTGGTGGTGGTTCTAGAGAGAGATAGAGAAAGGGGAGGGTAGATAGAGGAGGGTGATCTGATTTGAATTTCAAAATAATATGAAGAAAGAGAGTGGGGAGAAACATATATATATGGAGAGAGATAAGTGGTAGAGTTAAATTGTCCATTATGCCCTCTTAATATAATATAAGGTGAGATTGTCTTTGATAATGTGGCACCATATGGACCAAGTATTGGGTTTATTTGGGTTTTTCATCTAAAGTGGGTTTTTTGCATATACTTCCCCTATATATATATATATATTATATATATATATATATATATATATATATATATATATAGGGGAGGATAAATTGAAAATCCCCTTGAGTTAAGAAAATTAAGAAAACCCTTGTAAAAACCATCTAATTTTTTTTAAAAAAAATACACAAGGTGTGTGACAATAGTCAACAAACAAGGTCAACATTCGTACATGTTTTATTAGTTTCTATCTATAGGTGCATATTTAGACATTTTTAAATGCACTATACCCCCCCCCCCCCCAGTCTAGTAAAGCTAGAGTTAATCAGAAAACTCAACAATGGACACTTGTTTAGTCATACAACACCCGCACAAATCACTAAAAACAACATTTCATGAAGTTATTATGTCTTAACACATGATGGCTCACTTTTAACACACGTACATGAACACAAGAATCACCATGAGATATCACCTAACAAACATATGATAACAATGAAACAAAATACATGTTAATGTCATCATCAAGAGGCACAAAACTTGATCGACTCTCACCATTTCTAGACCGGATGATATTCCTATATCAAAGGGTACCAAAGGTCACTTAATGGGCATAGTGTACAATCACAATACCATTAACATAAATGGGCCGATTAACTAACAATAAACAAGGTCTTGAATCATAGCCAATCTATTTGTCTTGAAACCACACGAGCGATACTCATATGTATATACACATACATGCACACGGCACCTCACTAGACCAAACAAACATAAGGCAAGACATTCCTACAAACCTTGACACCTTTTCCTTTCTTTTTAATCTTGGCCGAAGGTTCACAAGAAAAACAATGGATTTAGGACTCACAACAAGACAATAACCTATCCTACACATTACCATGAATGGTATTAACTTGATCTAGACACTCCCTTTGGTACCCTAGCCGAGTTTCCACAACCATGTCATGTCTTTATCACCCTAAACCTCCCAAAGAATTCACCTAGTTAGTAGAACACTATGTTAGAAATTTTGTGTGAATGTGAGTTTGGTTTGTCCCACATTGGTTGGGAGATGAAATTGTGATGGGTTTATAAGGAGAAACCAAATGGAAGGAAGTAAATTCTTTGTGTTACTTTATACTCTGGCACCTACCCGCGCGCGCAGGGGGGTGCAAAAATGGGTTCTGGTTCGGGAAAAATTCTTGAATCAACGCGACGCCCGCATCTGCGGACATGAACGCAGCTCGAAAAACCCGGGTCCGCGCGACACGGTTTTTGCTACCCATTTTAGTTTTAACGTTTTTAACTAAAGAGCTTCTTCCAGAAACTGTTTCAACAGCAATTAAGTGAAATAATAAACGAGATTAATTGCCATTAATCTCGAATTTGATTAGTGAATTATTGCTGCAGAGGTTTCAAGTTCTATCTCTCTATAAGAACTTGGACTTATTAATGTTGTATAGTGATTTAAGAAAACTTCTAATCATTCATACACACGAAACAGAAACATATTCACTCGCATATATTGATGATCGATTGCTGCAGCTACAACGTTTTCAGAAGCAGCCTTCTTCCGGTTTCTTTTCAGGCAAGTGGGATAGTCCGGCAGTGCACCATCGACACTGCTTCGAACCGGTGTACCCTGGGAACAGACGAAGAATCTGTTTAAGGGAATTGTGTCAAACACAAGCCCGGTTCATGTCTATGATTTCGTTTTCTGAGCAAGTGCAGGGACTGGGAAACACGCGAGCCTCATGTACAAGAGGCGTTGAGGCGATCACAATGTAAGCTTTCTAACAAACTTAAACAGATTGTAAACAAACTTTCGTGTTCTTCCTAAAGAATTTGGGTTCGCGAAAGTTTGTACATGTTTTCTTTTGGTACATCGAATTGGATTACATTCATGATAAGAATGCAATCTTTAATCCGAAAGTTTGATAGACCCCAAATTTTTTGATTCAATTTTCGGATTCATGGGTGTTTGGGATGTGTTTGGATAAACCGAAATATTAACTTTTTAACATGTATATACACGGTTTGAATTTCTAATTAGAGTATTAGAAAAGACATAATTTTGTAAACCCATGTAAAACCGTTTGCTAACGTGTTCTTTCTAATTAGTGTATTAGAAAGATAATTTCAAGGTTTTGAAATGTTATATTTCCTAATAAGAGTATTGGAAAATAAAAGGTTTCGAAATATGAGGTTTTGAAACATGTACTTCTAACAAGCGTGTTAGAATCGACGACGTTGAAAGAATAACGTGTCATTTCTAATAAGCGTATTAGAAATTAATATTTACAAAATCGTAAGTTTAATGTGTAAACTTATATATTGATTTTTCTAACGGGCGTGTTAGAAATTGATGATTTTGTAAAAACAAAATAAGGTGTTTATATTTCTAACAAGTGTGTTTGAAAAGATTATTGTACAAAATACACAAACGTGTTAGAAATGATTATTTTGGAAAATAATCAACATTTAACCGGCTTGGTTAAAATTTGACGGTTTCAAACGAGTAAGTTTGAAACGGGTATATTTTGGAAAATCCAAAGTCAATACCATTTATATAGATGGTTTAATTTTCTAACGAGCGTGTTAGAAATGGTTTATTTTATATAAACCAATGAGTTATAAAATGATTGTCATAATCATGTATTTCTAACAAACATGTTAGAAACGGTTGAGAATATAAACCAATGATATTTAAAACGATTTTGGGTAATCGTTTATTTCTAACGGGTGTGTTAGAAAGGGTTTATTTAACCAAAACTCTATATGATGAAACGTGTAATCGTTTGTATTCTAACAAGTGAGTTAGAAATGGTTTTGAATAATAAAACTATATTAGAGTTCATGGTTTTGATTTGTAATCAAAACATAAATATGTATACTTTATGGAAAATACTTGTAAAAGTAGAAATGTTTTATGAATAAAACATGTCTTTTGCAAATTATATATGGTTTGATACTTGTATGAAAAGTATGATGACTTTAACCATATAATAGTCTAGAGAGACTATTTAGTGTAAATCAACTTGATGTTGTTTTGGACATATTTACTTGTTCTACTACTTTAAAGTAGTTAAGTCTAAACAACTTTGTTGCTTTGAACAGTGTATTGAGGGAGTACCTCGAAACATGCCATGAGACGATATAATTGTTATCATTTCGTCGAACGATAAAGTTTTGAAGAGAATAACACTTTGAGATTTGATGTTTATATGAATCCGGTTAAAGATATATATAATATGTTATATATATTTTGGATTATATTGAAATTATAATTTGGTAAATTATAATTATTAATTGGTAAAACTCTTCATATGGTGAATTGAAGAAAAACTCTATAGTAGAGTTAATTTATTTATGACGCTTGATTATAGTTTTAAGACCAAATTAAGTGTATGATTGAAACTCTTGAGTAGAGTTCTTAATGCCATTTGATGAGGTTTTATTTCATTTGGTGAAACTCTTGAGTAGAGTTCTTAATGCCATTTGATGAGGTTTTATTAGAGTCTTAATTAGAGTCTTAAGTCTCTAATTAAGTGACTAAGAAGAAAAAACTCTTCATCCATCCCCATTGAGATAATCATGGTCAACGTGGCAAGTGTATTGAAGTTAAATGCACGAAAACGAGATATGCCATCTAATGTTGAGAGCATTTACGTAGAAATGCACAAATGTAGTTTTGATGACTATAACATATGATAGAAATGTATGTTATTATTCATAAGTCTTTGATAAATATTGCGAGATTTATTATAAAAGACTTAGAATAGTGATGGACGTGTAGAGTTTCTACAAATCATCAATGTTGGTTGAACTATATGAAGGATTTGTAATATATTTTGGGAGAGTCACCCAATAAATAAGTTCAACAAATATATACATATCACTTAGGGATATGTGAATGTCATGCCGTCGAGTGTCAATCTAATTGACTTGTTGATGATGAATATGTTCATCAAAATGACTTATGTTAAGACTTATGTACAAGTCCTAAAGAGTTAATGGTGAAGCCTTGGATATTAAAGGCAAACGAGTCTTCATCCTAATGGATGGAATTAATTATGGTTTTGAAGCATTCTTTAAAACCAAGGTTTTGGAATGGTAAACAAAATCTCATTTTGTGTCTAAACTAAAATGTGAATGTTAGGAAGAGATAGCGAGTTATCTCTTAAGGCTGTGAAGAATCAGAATGAGGCATCTTCTGTTCACATGCTAAGTATTCGTAGTCTAAAGCATGCTAGACTAATACTTGTTAATTTAAATGCTCCATGGAGAATAAATTAACTTTGAACATTCAAACATACGTGACGACATAACAATGAATTTTGTAAAAACAAATATATAATTCATTAAAAAAGGATGACTCGAAAGTACCGTATAAATAGTTCGTTGGTTATGATACTATTTAGCTTAATATGAGGAGAACTCATATAGCTTAGAAAACGGTTCGTGTGGAAATTATGGGTTGAGTAATATAATGGATGACCTCAATAACACAAAGATCTAGATAGTCGCTATCTTATCACGGGTGTCTAATGTCATCATGAGTGATATTACTCAAACTTAATCAAAGTACAAGCAATGTGGGGGGAAGAGCCATTTAAGAAACAATCCGTAGGGATGTAAAAATGGTACTTGAGAAGTTTTCAAGCTACATATGAAAGAAAGAAACTTTCATCACCCCATTTGGTAGTTATCCAATAACAAGTGTGGAGGTGATTTGCATTTGAAAATAGAAGTTTTGATATGAACGGATGTGATTTTGGGAAGCACAAATCACACGAACCTAGAACAGACTGGTTATAAGTCAGTCCTATTATGTGGACAAAATTCTTGAGAAGTTCGATGGAAATGACTCTAATGTGGCTAGACCTTTCATTGACACGAGTCAATGTCTAGCTAAGAAACGAGGTGAGCCTGTTAACCAATTAGAGTACTCAAGAATTATTGGCAGCCTGATGTATGCCTGATGTATCTGATAAGTTGTATCAGACCAGACTTAGCAAGCAAGCTAAGTAGATACACGAGCATCCTAAGTTTAATTCATTGGAATTCCGTGACACAGGTGCTTTGGTAATTAGGATACATACGAGACTACGGGCTGCAATATAAAAGATATCCAACAGTTATTGAATTTACTGTGATGCGAATTGGATATCTTACACGAATGATTCCAAGGCAAATAGTGGGTATTTGTTCACACTTGGAAGTGTCGCGATAACATGGAAATCATCTAAGCAAATGGTTATTGCTAGATCCATGATGGAATCAAAAGTCATCGCTTTGGATAAAGAGGATGAATAGGCAGAATGGCTACGTCAATTTGTTAAGGATATACCTAGGTGGCCGAAGCCGGCATTGGCCCAATGCATACGTTGTGATAGTCAATCGGTAATTGGCAGAGCTCATATCACAATATGTATCATTAAGAATAGGTATATAAGACGTAGGCATGATCGGTACGACAACTAATCTCTATAAGAGTTATCACTATTGACTATGTGAAGTCAAAGGATAACATCGCGGATCCGCTAACAAAAGGCTTAAGCAGAGAGTTAGTTTAGAAGTCGTCAATGGGAATGGGACTAAAGCCCATGAAAGGCTAAGTTTATGCGAAGGAAAACCTAACTCAGCTGACTGGATTTCCCAAGATCTGAGTTCAATAGGACAACCTAATTGTATGAACTGGCGAAGGTCACTGTGGGGAAGAGTTGTTGGAAATCCCACATTTTGAAAAAAGGAGCTTACTATAAATTAAATAAGCTTCCTAGTCCATTCCTAAAAAGTGACAAGGTTGAGGTTAAGCCTATGGCTTTTAATGATTTGACTGAGGTAACCAGTCCCAGTAGATCACCTATGTGAGAGAGAAGTGGGGTCGCTTCGAAGGGTATTGTAGGGGCACAATACTTAAGAGCTCTCGCAGAACCAGGCACGTGTCCATGACCATAACGGACACAACTATGAGGACTTGACGTTGTCAGGGAGAGTCTTGTGTGAAGCGTATTGTCGTCCACACAAACGGCAGACGAGTTCAAAGACATCACGTTCTACTCAGAGCTAGTGGGCTAAGTGCGTTTCATAAGCGAAGGTTCAAAGGGTCACACCTACCTATCGTATGCAAAACTCAACTGTTGAAATTTAATCGGAATGAGGTTGTTTTTCTGTAAGCAACTCCCATTCATGTGGGGGATTGTTAGAAATTTTGTGTGAATGTGAGTTTGGTTTGTCCCACATTGGTTGGGAGATGAAATTGTGATGGGTTTATAAGGAGAAACCAAATGGAAGGAAGTAAATTCTTTGTGTTACTTTATACTCTGGCACCTACCCGCGCGCGCAGGGGGGGTGCAAAAATGGGTTCTGGTTCGGGAAAAATTCTTGAATCAACGCGACGCTCGCATCTGCGGACACGAATGCAGCTCGAAAAACCCGGGTCCGCGCGACACGGTTTTTGCTACCCATTTTAGTTTTAACGTTTGTAACTAAAGAGCTTCTTCCAGAAACTGTTTCAACAGCAATTAAGTGCAATAATAAACGAGATTAATTGCCATTAATCTCGAATTTGATTAGTGAATTATTGCTGCAGAGGTTTCAAGTTCTATCTCTCTATATGAACTTGGACTTATTAGTGTTGTATAGCGATTTAAGAAAACTTCTAATCATTCATACAGACGAAACAGAAACATATTCACTCGCATATATTGATGATCGATTGCTGCAGCTACAACGTTTTCAGAAGCAACCTTCTTCCGGTTTCTTTTCAGGCAAGTGGGATAGTCCGGCAGTGCACCATCGACACTGCTTCGAACCGGTGTACCCTGGGAACAGACGAAGAATTTGTTTAAGGGAATTGTGTCAAACACAAGCCCGGTTCATGTATATGATTTCGTTTTCTGAGCAAGTGCAGGGACTGGGAAACACGCGAGCCTCATGTACAAGAGGCGTTGAGGCGATCACAATGTAAGCTTTCTAACACACTAATCCCACTTCAACTTCCTAGGATAACTACACTACCCAAATTGAAACAAACAAACATTCCTACACTACTTGGATTTGCGGCCAATAGTAACCCTACAAGCCTACCATTCTAGTTAACATGACAACTAGGATTCTTGGAACTATCACATTCTAACATAAGACAAGGAATGAAATGTCACTATCAAAGAACACACCTCCATGTATGGTGGCGGCCGCAAGGACATTCCCAAGGAGTCATTGTGTAGGTATGATCCATCACTTTCAAAAACCAAGCTACCCTCATACTTCTTTGTCCTAGATCGGACGAAGGCTCCAAGGAAGCACATGCCTTGTGCTTAGTTGTAAACTATCACCAAAGAGGGAAACAAGACAAACCTAGAATTATATATTCCTAGCTAACCACCTTCTACATATATCCACACTAAGAAATCGGCTCACATGAAGAAGGAAACAAGAATGAGTTGACTTATCACACACTTACACCAAAATAGATACTTTCCAAGACTTAACATACTTCTAATCAAGTCAACACCCTCCCTCTTTGTTTTGTCTAACCCATCGGCCTAGTCCCCTAGGTAATAAGAGCATGCTTTTCACCAAATAAGGAATAAAACACTTGAACACCACACAAACCCATGCAAGGACAGCACCCATTCTTGTGTTTGTCTTCACCCAATCGGCTAGCAAGAGACAAGAACACCTCATGCCATATACCAAACTAGTAAAAACCTTTATACATGAACTCCAATCCATAGAGGATGGCTTGCCATTCAAACTAGTATATAAAGGCCTCACCATTCACTTCATTTCTTGCACCAAATCCCATCTCTCACTCACTCTAAAACTCACGGCCAAGTGATCAAGAACTCAAGGGTTGGAAGCTTCAATCAGTCGGCTCAAACAAGGCTTGGCATAGGAAGCTCTCTAAGCCTAAGGGTCTAGCACCCACAAGCACACAGGGTAAGTCCTAACCCACCCTATTAGATACACGAACCCCTTTGTGAACCCGATACCCAAGCACATTGATCACACCCATCGGCCTTAAGGATTCATTGATCTTAGATCGACATAACACACACCTAGAAAATGCATACTTATGTGAATAGAGTTATTATGTGATCACATTACTATAATATTGCACTTAGATGATAACCGATCGGCCTAAGTCACTAGAACACTTGCAAGCCCACGGCTTGGACTTAGCAAGCTTATATCAATCACTAATTAATCACAAAACCATCGAGTTGAAACTCCATTAGGAGCATTTGATTCGGCCATGATCACTTAACATAAGTTTAGTTATGCCGAAAACATGTGTTAACTCTATGATGAACTTAAAATGATTCTAAACATGTGTTACCTTACAAATGGTTTTAAAAGAGGAAATAAACATGTGTTAAGTAATGTTTTTCTCAAAGGCCAGCCACACATGGTGAATTGATGCTAACATACGACCCAAACAACATGTAAGACCCATTTTAGTTCACCATGGATGCTACCTTTCAAAACAACCAAAGTTTTGGAACTATATGTCTCATAGAACATTAACAAGTATCACGAACACTAAGACACCATAAACACAACAATCCACAAGTGTCGGGTGAACAATTTGTATGATAAACAACCTCCGGATGACTTACCATGTCCATAATGATCATAGGGTATCATTTGTCAGGACGGTGACCATCTACAAGCCCACTAGACCACTTACATCATCATCAGGTGAGTTTTCATGGACCCATATTATTACTTTTTCATTTTGGGGGAAATACATGCGTCAATACTTGTGTCATTTTCAAGTGTATGTACATTCTATCATGACTGCCATGTGGAACATGAGACATTTTGGTTCATGAGCTCACTAGTCCTCGTACATCGTTTACTGTAACCATTAGCTAAACATCTAGCCATGGAACACTTTAGTAGATCTATTGGGTTGACACCCCCACTCTTGGTTAGTCCCTCTAACCGGTCACATACAAAAGAGTGTTAGTATTCTACAATACATACATTGTCTTTAGTGTACAATGCGCGAGGCACAACAGTCAAGAGGTTTGGTTACAGGACTCATGGTTTGCACAGTGATCATTTGCCTAGCTAGCTTATGATTGGTCATACACGAATTACACGTTGGTTTTATACACTACAACCAAAACCCATGAACTCACCAACATTATTGTTGACAAAACTCGTTATGCATGTGTTTCAGGAAAGGTTCGAGCAAGCACTATGTGGTACCACTATGATGGTTTTACCTTGTTGTCCTACTGTTATTTAGTCACAAAAGTAATAGACACGTATTCTCTTTTGTTAACGCCATGGTGACGTTTTTAAATAATTAATGACAATGTCCATCTTATACGGTGGTACTATTTGAATAAAACTATGTGTTGCTTGAACCTTGTGCTTGAAAACTTTTCGGTCGTCGCATCTCCGTGTTTCCGCCTTGGTGGGGTGTGACAGATTGGTATCAGAGCACAAGGTTATAGCGAACTAAGATTCTTTTGAGTCAACTATAACATAAAACATATTTTCGAAACGTTTTCACAAAGTACCACGATATCACGTCTTGCATCTCTCAAATCCCAAGCCGCTCCACGAAGACATACGGGTATGATAGTTTGTTTATTTCTATGCGTAATTATTTACATATATATACATGTCATGACAAGAAACATGGTCATCACTATTTATCTCGTTTCTTCACCTGAGTCGGAGCCAGATTATTTGGCAGATGATTCCCAGGAGGATGACTTACCCCTCACCTAGCCAGTCCCCGAGTCCTATCAGAATGGGTGGATTTCTGAGTCTGAGATGGATATTGACCTGCCTCCAGTCCCGAGACGTACTTCCGACGACGAGGCAGATGATGACGCCCCACCCCTAGCCATTTCTGACCCCCATCCTTCTGTTACCCCTTCTGTTTCTCACCCTCCGGCTAGCCTCAACCCTTATTTCCGTTGGGACACTTCGGGAGGTACACTCAAGAAGTGTACACCTTGAAAGAGGGTGCGACCATCTCTCGTCATTGCTATACCTGCTAGAGCTCCTATCTTTTCTCTTTCTGAGCCTACCCAGCCCATTGACCCACTACCAGAGCCCCTAGAGGAGAGCGAGCCACCTAGGAGACTGAAGAGGCGCTCTCAGGCCCGCAAGCGACCTTACCTTACTAGCCTCTCGAGTTGCCTAGCACACTGAGACGAGGAGGACGATCCCGAGGTTCTGAGTTTGAGAGACTCATCAGGGAGACCCCTCCGCACCGAGCGTAGTGCCCTCATATCCCATGACGCTCAGCTAGTGCCATTAGGAGATCGCATCCGAGAGCTCGAGTGCCAGTGGGCCGAGGCCGAGCAGGGGAGACTGACTGCAGTGATGGAGCGAGCTGAGATAGGGAGACAACTTGAGGTGTTGGAGTGTAGGGCGGCGGAGTCAGATCGACGTATGAGGGAGGCGATTGTTTCTCTTGCTGCTGCTTTCCCACCCCCTTCTTAGTAGTTGTTTATATGTTTGTGTTATGATGACTTATGATGACATGTGATGTTTTATTTTGTGACATGATGTTCAAAACTAATTGCGTTTCTACCGCCCATTTTGTACTAAAACTTAACTGCTTTTTGGGAGTTATGTATGGGATTTATGATGTGTGATTATATTGATCTGACTTGACTTATATGTATGCTTGTGTTGGTTGATAAATGATTATATGTGATTATGCATCTCTTACGTTTATTGTGTTCTCTTCTTAGCTATGCCTACCCGACAGTCAGCACGGACAACCGTAGGCGAACCCCTACCAACCACACCCGCTGAGTTAGCCAGAGTGATTGCTGCAGCAATTGCTCAACACGATGCAGCTCGGGCTGACTCTAGTGGAGGTTCGGGAGCTATCGGTCGTCGCAGAGGAAGTGAAATAGATCACGAATCTGAAAACTTTATCTATGGCTGTTCGTACAAAACCTTCATGGCATGCAAACCATGGACCTTCCGTGGTAATGAGGGTGCTGTAGGAATTTTTCGATGGATAGAGAAGACCGAATCAGTCCTCGATATCAGCGGTTGCTCCGAGGATCAAAAGGTGAAGTACTCCATTTGTACTTTTCAGGATGAAGCCCTTACCTGGTGGAACCTACAAGTACAAACCTTGGGCAGAGAAGCGGCATACAATCTTGCTTGGGCCGATCTCAAAGCATTGCTCATGAAAAAGTACTGCCCTAGGAGTGAACTCCAGAAGCTGGAAGCCGAGTTCTGGAATCTTACCATGGTGGATGCCAACGTAACTGCATATACCACTTGTTTTCATGAACTCTCTCGACTAGTCCCACACATGGTCACGCCCGAATACAAGAGAGTTGAGCGGTATATTTGGGGTCTGTCACCCAAGATTCGCAGTATGGTTACCGCATCGGCGCCATCCACTATCCAGGCTGCGGTTACCCTAGCTCAGAGTTTGACCGACGACGCTGTTCGCATGGGTTCATTGAACAAGAAAGTTTCAATTGCCAGTGAGAATTCCGGGAACAAGCGCAAACGTTCCGACAACCAGAAAGGCAGAAACTCCTCTCACAAGCCACAAGATGCCGTGAAAGTCTTTGCTGCTACAGTAGTTCAGGAACCTAAGCGCCAATACAACGGGCCCCGTCCTCACTGCAGTAAGTGCAATTACCATCACGTAGGCACCTGTGAAAGTATCTTGTGCAAGAACTGTAACCGTCGTGGTCACTCAACCGCCAACTGTAAGGCCAAAGCCACAAACACTCCTCCTGCCAAGAACGAGTGTTTCGAGTGTGGTGCAACTTGGCTTTTCCGAAAGGACTGTCCCAAGGTCAAGGATCAGGCCCGCGGTAGAGCGTTCGTGTTGGGAGCCAACGAAGCACGCAATGATCCTAACGTAGTTACGGGTACGTTTCTCCTTGACAATCATTTCGCTTCGGTACTTTTGGACTCAGGCGCAGATTTTAGCTTTGTATCCACCGACTTTAAGAAATCCCTTGGATTAGAATCTAGTAAGTTGGATACACGATATACCATAGAGTTAGCTAATGGTAAGTTAATTTCGTCTGAGGAAATCGTTAAGGGTTGTGTTTTAATTCTTGACGGCCATGATTTCCATATCGATTTACTGCCCATTGGGAAGTTTCGATGTTGTCATCGGCATGGATTGGTTATCCAATCATCGTGCAGAGATAGTCTGTCACGAGAGGTTGGTTCGAATCCCCTTGTCAAATGGTAAAACCCTATCGATTCAAGGAAGCCAGAGTGTACCCACTCTTCGAGTTATATCCTGCATTAAGGCGTAAAAGTGTTTAAGGAAAGGCTGTGTCGAGTTTCTGGCACACATCATTGAACAAAAGGCCAAGGAACGGAAGCTTGTGGACATCCCAGTGGTGCGAGACTAACCTGAAGTCTTCCCAGAGGGCTTTCCAGGACTGCCACCGCCACGACAGATTGAGTTTTGCATTGATCTTGTCCCGGGAGCTGCCCCAGTAGCCCGCACTCCGTACCGGCTAGCACCATCAGAAATACAGGAACTGTCTAACCAACTCCAGGAGTTGTTGGACAAAGGCTTCATTCGTCCGAGCTTTTCCCCGTGGGGAGCGCCAATTCTGTTCGTGAAAAAGAAAGACGGAAGTTTCCGCATGTGCATCGACTATCGGGAGCTGAACAAGTTGACGATCAAGAACAAGTATCCGCTACCAAGGATCGATGATCTGTTCGACCAGTTGCAAGGATCCAGCTACTACTCAAAAGATCGATCTACTGTCAGGATACCACCAGTTGCGGATTTAGGAAGACGACATCCCGAAGACGGCATTTCGAACTCGTTACGGACATTACGAATTCTTAGTCATGCCATTTGGGTTGACAAATGCACCTGCCGTTTTCATGGACCTCATGAACCGCGTCTGCAAACGCTATTTAGACAAGTTCTTTATTGTCTTCATAGATGACATCCTGATTTACTCGCAAACTCAAGAAGAGCACGAACAACATCTCAGGTTGATTCTAGAGTTGCTCAAGAAGGAAAGACTGTTCGCCAAATTCTCGAAATGCGAGTTCAGGATTCGAGAAGTCCATTTCCTCGGTCACGTTGTGAACGAGAAGGGTATACAAGGTGATCCCGCAAAGATTGAAGCAATCAAGGATTGGGCTGTGCCCAAGACACCCACCGAGGTGCTACAATTTTTGGGATTAGCTGGTTACTATCGACGATCATCGAGAACTTCTCCAAGATTGCCCAACCACTAACTGTCTTGACGCAAAGAGGACAAGAAGTTCGATTGGGGAGTCAAGCAGGAGAAGGCATTCCAAGTATTGAAGGATTGTCTGTGCAGTGCTCCAATCCTTTCCCTTTCGGAAGGCACCGATGATTTCGTAGTCTATTGCAATGCTTTGCATCAAGGTCTTGGATGTGTACTCATGCAAAGGAGGAAGGTCATTGCCTACGCATCCCGACAACTCAAAGTTCATGAGAAGAATTACACAACGCATGATCTAGATCTAGGTGTAGTAATCTTTGCTCTCAAGATTTGGAGGCACTACCTTTACGGCACTAAGTGCACCATCTTCACCGATCACAAGAGCTTACAACACATCTTTAATCAGAAAGAGCTGAACATGCGGCAACGCATATGGGTTGAATTGCTGAACGATTACGATTGTGAGATTAAATACCATCCGGGCAAAGCTAACATCGTGGCTGATGCATTAAGCCTGAAGGAACGAGTTAAGACCTTGCGTGTGCGCGCACTAGGTTTGACCATCCATATGAATCTCACTACCCGTATTCGTGATGCTCAGCAGGAAGCTCTGAAAGGTGAGAACCTAAAGAGTGAATCGTTATTCAAGATGGTGAATCTGTTGGAACCAAGGTCTGACGGCACAGTTTACTTTGCCAATCGGATCTGGGTGCCACGTTTTGGTGGATTACGCGACCTAATCCTAGAGGAAGCCCATAAGTCTAGATACTCGGTTCATCCTGGTGCTGACAAAATGTACAAAGATGTGAAGGAACTTTTACTGGTGGCCCAACCTAAAAGGTGAAATCGCTACGTACGTCAGCCGATGTCTTACCTGTTCAAAGGTCAAGCCTGAGTATCAGAAACCATCTGGTCTGCTTGAGCAACCAGACATTCTTATTTGGAAATGGGAGCAGATTTCCATGGACTTTATCACCAAGCTACCCAAGAAGTCCAGTGGTCACGACACAATTTGGGTAATTGGTTACAGACTGACAAAATCCGTGCATTTTTTGCCGATTAAGGAGACCGACAAATTAGAGAAACTCGCCAAGCTGTACATCAAGGAGATTGTAACTAGGCATTGAGTGCCTGTTTCAATCATTTCTGACCGAGATAGTCGATTCACTTCCCGATTCTGGCAAACACTGATGGACGCATTAGGCTCTCGCTTAGACATGAGCACAGCCTATCATCCTCAAACAGATGGCCAGAGTGAGCGCACAATCCAAACATTGGAGGACATGCTTCGAGCTTGTGAAATCGATTTCGGTGGAAACTGGGATTCCCACCTGCCATTGGTTGAGTTTTCCTACAATAACAGTTACCATACCAGTATCAAGGCTTCTCCGTTCGAAGCCTTGTATGGTCGTAAGTATAGATCTCCTCTGTGTTGGGCAGAAGTTGGAGACAAATACTTGACTGGCCCCGAGCTTATTTAAGAGAGCACCGACAAGATCTTTCAGATCCGTGATCGCTTGAAAGCCGCTCGAGATCGTCAAAAGAGCAACGCCGATCGCCGCCGCAAACCCCTCGAGTTTCAGGTTGGCGATAAGGTACTCTTAAAAGTCTCACCCTGGAAGGGTGTACCACAATTTGGCAAGCGTGGAAAACTTAATCCCCGATACATCGGTCCGTTCGAGATACTTTCTAGGGTTGGTCCCGTGGCATACAGGCTTAAGTTGCCAGAAGAACTAAGCAGTGTTCACGACACTTTCCATGTATCCAATCTTAAGAAATGTCTGTCCGACGAGTCTTTGATCATTCCTCCCGACAAAATTCACATCGATGATCAGCTCCATTTTGTCGAGGAGCCAATCGAGGTGACTGATTGGAAAGTCCAGAAGTTGAGAAGGAGCCGCACCAAACTTGTGAAAGTCAGATGGAATGCAAAGCATGGTCCTGAGTTTACATGGGAACGCGAAGACCAGATGAGACACAAGTACCCAACTCTCTTCCCTAAGACTACATAAACTAGTAGGGAAACTCGATTTCGAGGACGAAATTCCCAAAACAAGGGGAGAATGTGACAATAGTCAACAAACCAGGTCAACATTCATACATATTTCATTAGTTTCTATCTATAGGTGCATATTTAGACATTTTTAAATGCACTATACCCCCTAGTCTAGTAAAGCTAGAGTTAATCAGAAAACTCAACAAGGGACACTTGTTTAGTCATACAACACCCGAACAAATCATCAAAAACAACATTTCATGAAGTTATTATGTCTTCACACATGATGGCTCACTTTTAACACACGTACATGAACACAAGAATCACCATGAGATATCACTTAACAAACACATGATAACAATGAAACAAAATACATGTTAATGTCATCATCAAGAGGCACAAAACTTGATCGACTCTCACCATTTCTAGACCGGACGATATTCATATATCAAAGGGTACCAAAGGTTACTTAATGGGCATAGTGTACAATCTCAATACAATTAACATAAATGGGCCGATTAACTAACAATAAACAAGGTCTTGAATCATAGCCAATCTATTTGTCTTGAAACCACACGAGCGATACTCATATGTATATACACATGCATGCACACGGCACCTCACTAGACCAAACAAACATAAGGCAAGACATTCCTACAAACCTTGACAGCTTTTCCTTTCTTTTTAATCTTGCCCGAAGGTTCACAAGCCAAACAATGGATTTAGGACTCACAACAAGACAATAACCTATCCTACAGATTACCATGTCATGTCTTTATCACCCTAAACCTCCCAAACAATTCACCTAGTTAGTAGAACACTAATCCCACTTCAACTTCCTAGGATAACTACACTACCCTAAATAGAAACAAACAAACATTCCTACACTACTTGGATTTGCGGCCAATAGTAACCCTAAAAGCCTACCATTCTAGTTAACATGACAACTAGGATTCTTGGAACTATCACATTCTAACATAAGATAAGGAATGAAATGTCATTATCAAAGAACACACCTCCATGTATGGTGGCGGCCGCAAGGACATTCCCAAGGAGTCATTGTGTAGATAGATCATTGGCTAACATCATACTCCTTGGAACTTGTAGAAAACAATCTAGGTATGATCCATCACTTTCAAAAACCAAGCTACCCTCCTACTTCTTTGTCCTAGATCGGCCGAAGGCTCCAACGAAAGCACATGCCTTGTGCTTAGTTGTAAACTATCACCAAAGAGGGAAACAAGACAAACCTAGAATTATATATTCCTAGCTAACCACCTTCTACATATATCCACACTAAGAAATCGGCTCACATGAAGAAGGAAACAAGAATGCGTTGACTTATCACACACTTACACCAAAATAGATACTTTCCAAGCCTTAACATACTTCTAATCCAGTCAACACCCTCCCTCTTTGGTTTGTCTAACCCATCGGCCTAGTCCCCTAGGTAATAAGAGCATGCTTTTCACCAAATAAGGAATAAAACACTTGAACACCACACAAACCCATGCAAGGACAACACCCATTCTTGTGTTTGTCTTCACCCAATCGGCTAGCAAGAGACAAGAACACCTCATGCCATATACCAAACTAGTAAAAACCTTTACACATGAACTCCGTTCCATAGAGGATGGCTTGCCATTCAAACTAGTATATAAAGGCCTCACCATTCACTTCATTTCTTGCACCAAATCCCATATCTCTCTCACTCTAAAACTCACGGCCAAGTGATCAAGAACTCAAGGGTTGGAAGCTTCAATCAATCGGCTCACACAAGGCTTGGCATAGGAAGCTCTCTAAGCCTAAGGGTCACTAGCACGCACAAGCACTCAAGGTAAGTCCTAACCCACCCTATTAGATACACGAACCCCTTTGTGAACCCGATACCCAAGCACATTGATCACACCCATCGGCCTTAAGGAGTCATTGATCTTAGATCGACCTAACACACACCTAGAAATGCATACTCATGTGAATAGAGTTATTATGTGATCACATTACTATGATATTGCACTTAGATTATAACCAATCGGCCTAAGTCACTAGAACACTTGCAAGCCCACGGCTTGGACTTAGCAAGCTTATATCTATCACTAATGAATCACAAAACCATCAAGTTCAAACTCCATTAGGAGCATTTGATTGGGCCATGATCACTTAACATAAGTTTAGTTATGCCGAAAACATGTGTTAACTCTATGATGAACTTAAAAGGATTCTAAACATGTGTTACCTTACAAATGGTTTTAAAAGAGGAAATAAACATGTGTTAAGTAATGTTTTTCTAAAAGACCAACCACACATGGTGAATTGATGCTAACATACGGCCCAAACAACATGTGAGACCCATTTTAGTTCACCATGGATGCTACCTTTCAAAACAACCAAAGTTTTTGGAACTATATGTCTCATAGAACATTACATGTATGTTACCTTGTGTATTTTTTTCAAAAAAAAAAAAAATTTATTTTAGATGGTTTTTACAAGGGTTTTCTTAGTTTTCTTAACTCAAGGGGGTTTTCAGTTTATACTTTCCCTATATATATATATATAGGGTTAGGGTAAAATGAGAACCACACTTTCGTGAAAGAACTACGAAACTCACTTTATAACCACAAACTTATTTTAATCAAAAAAGGATTTGTGGTTGAAAATTAAAGTTGAATAAAATATAAAAGGGTATATTCCCTTTCATAATAAGACAAAATAAGGTGGCCCCAGATCTTTACACCGCTGTAAAATTATTTTTTTTTTACGTCGGGGTTACCCATTTTTATACCGGTGAGATTTTTTTTTTTTAAATTCACATTTTACGTCGGGGTTCTTACGGTTTTTTCACGAAAGGGTGGTTTTCAATTGAACCTAATCCTATATATATATATATATATATAACTCTCGGTTTTGATTTCATATTTATATATTTATAATATAATTATTGAGTTAATAGCCAAAATCGTCCCTGAGGTTTGGTCACTTTTGCCACTTCAGTCCAAAACCCAAACCTTTTAAATCTGGGTCCGTAGGCTTTACATTTTTTGCCACATTCGTCCCTGACACTAACCTAGTTAACTTATCTCGTTAACTCTGGGGGCATTTTTGACTTTTTGCCTACCCCACCTCCACACTCATCTTCAACCTCTAGATAAGAAAACCTCCAACACAACCACCACCAACACCACTCCTCCGCCTCTTTCTCTCTCTCTAAAACCCACCCACCACCAACCCCACTCCTTCGCCTCTATCTTTTTCTCTTTCTAAAACCCAACCACCACCAACACCACTCCTCCGCCTCTCTGTAAAAACCCAGCCAACACAACCACTACTACCAGCACCACTTGACAAACACCACTTCCACCACCGTCTAACACAACCACCACCGCTGCAGATCCCCAACCTGCAACAAAATTTACAGAAAAAACCCTTAAAGCCCAACTTGTTCCCCTCCTGACCTCCACCGTCACCATCAACCAAACACCACCTCCTCCCTAAACCCACCACCATGAACGCGATTGAAGGATGAAGGCGTCGATGGCTTCAAGTATTGAAGAAAGACGAACAATCAAATGAAAAATCCCCAAATCCTATTATAAACCCTAACATCCTAATCCATCAATTACTTTCGAATCCGTTACAGATTATGAACGAATTCATAGGGGTATTATGGTTCCAGAAGTGGAGATGGTGACGGTAGTTTTGATGGGGTTGCAGAAGTGGAGATGGTGACGGTAGTGGGTGTTTGATGGTGGTTGTCTGCTCTCTCTCCTCTCTGCTCTCTCTCTATCTCTCTATGCTCTCTCTACTCTCTCTCTCCTCTATGCTCTCTCTATATCTCTCTCTGCTCTCTCTCTCCTCTCTGCTCTCTCTCTATCTCTCTCTGCTCGTATAAGCTTAACCACCATGAACTCAAAGGTTTTTGTTTTTATTTTTTTTCTTTTATTTATTTAGCCTTTAAATACATAATGTCTAAAATGCCCTCGATTTTGTAGGCAAAAAGTCAAAAATGCCCCCAGAGTTAACGAGATAAGTTAACTGGGTTAGTGTCAGGGACGAATGTGGCAAAAAATGTAAAGCCTACGGACCCAGATTTAAAAGGTTTGGGTTTTGGACTGAAGTGGCAAAAGTGACCAAATCTCGGGGACGATTTTGGCTATTAACTCTATAATTATTCGTTGTTTATTTGTTTGTTATAATATTTAAATGTGAAAAGTTTCGGGTAAAAAATCAGGGTGTTACATCACTCTTGTGAGTTTAGTTACCCATCGAGCTTGGGGTTCATGACGGTCTTGCGACCTTTATGTCTCGTTCCCTGGTACGTTATAGATATCGAAGGAAAGGAGAGGAAAGGAAAGGAAAAGAATCGAAGGAAAGGAGAGGAAAGGAACAGAAACGATACATATCTTTTCCTTCCGTTTCCTTCCAAATCGGAAGGAAAACTAAACTGAAGAATTTGGCCTAGTTTTCCTTCCATTTCGGCATTTCCTTTCTTTTCCTTCCTTAAATGAAACTCGAGAACACAATATGTTTTGTTTTCCATTCTTTTCCTTCCTTAAATGAAACTCGGGAACACAATCAAAATTTACTTTCCTTTCATTTCCTTTTACCCACGCTAAGTTAACTCGGGAACACATCATACATGTTTTCCACAATTGTTTTGTTTTTTAAGTTTGTTTTACCATTAAATTTAAATATTGATTTACAAATAAGGGTCTGTTAATAAAAATATTTATTAATATTTTATTTTATAACCTTTTTACTTTTTTTTGAACAAAAAATTTCATTAAAAACGGCAAATCCTCAAACAAAGGATCGCCACAAACGCTTTACATCAAATACAAATGGTATTTGCCCACTCATTCCAATCAACATCCTTAAATCTAGAACGATGTTTAAACAAAAAATAAGACGAAGCCTTCACACTCGCCACTATCTCAACTACACAAGGCCTTGAATTCTTGAAAATCTTGTTGTTTCGTTCTCTCAAAAGCTTTCTTTCCCATTTGGTCTTGCACGACAGGAACTTCATTTGCAGCAGACTTGTAATGGAGTCCACCCACACATCATTTATCTTGCACCACTTCCAAATCTTGGACCACACCCCAAAAGTAAACCCACAATCAATCATGATATGGCTAGCCGATTCGTTGACCGCTTCACACAGGGGACATAATAAGTCCGGAATATAAACCTTTCTATCCCTCAACGCAAGCCTCGTCGGAATACGCTGCAGGCCCAATCTCCAAAAGAAAACATTAACTTTCAGCGGCACCCAAGATTCCCAAACCATATAATGACCCGATGGAGAGTATCGCCCCTTTCTTAACCACTTTTTCACTTCAGCAACAGAAAATACCCCATCACTTCCCGGCTCCCAAACCCATTTGTCTCTATTACCTGTAAACTTGAACTGAGACAGAATAGAAATAACATCTTCTGCTTCTGAAATGGCCTCCACTGTGTCCGCCTGCATCATCCACGAATCAGCTAAAACAAGCTCATTACCCACCTGAGTTACCCGGTCTTTAACAACAGCATTTTTAAGCAATCCTGTCTAAAAAGAATCGGCCATCTGTAGAAAAAAGGAGCAGACCCATACCAAATCGCTTTCCAGAACAAAATACACTCGCCATTTCCTAAAATGCCCCTAATGCATGATTTGAAAGCTATACCATTAACCTCCAACCTGTCTAACATCCGAACTATGTTCTTCCAACATCCTGTATAAGCATTCTTTAACGGAAGAAAAGTCCAACGGCCTTTCCCACCATGAATACACTCAATAACTTTCCGCCACATCCCCTCATTCTCATTAAAAAATCTGTAAGTCCATTTCGCTAAAAGGGCCGTATTAACATCCGCTAAACACGAAATACCCAGACCCCCTTTCTTAATAGGTCTAGTGACCACCTCCCACGACACCCAATGTAAAGCTCTACCATCCTTACACCCGGACCACAAAAACTTCCTAATTAACTTCTCAATGTTCTCAATAACCAACGTCGGCGCTTTAAATAACGATAGATAATACACAGGGAGGCTAGAAAGCACTGATTTAATTAAGGTTAGACGACCCCCAATAGATAATAACTTAGCTTTCCACGAGTTTAGCTTACTACGAATTGTTTCAACTACCGGATCCCAATTTGCAACTCGATTCATATTAGCCCACACCTTAATATCGAGATAGGTGAAAGGCAATTTCCCAACTTTACAACCCAAAAGATTCGTCATGCCGTTTACCTCCGAATCATCGACTCCCAATCTAAAAAGCACCGACTTTTGGAGATTGATTTTCAGCCCCGAGCAAAGGAAGAAAAGACGAAGAATCCGATTAGTGTTTCCCACATTTTCCTTATTCCATCTCCCCAAAATCAAAGCATCGTCCGCATAAAACATATGCGAGACAACCGGACCCTCCCTCGCTAACCGAACCCCTTCTAATATCCCAACACCACTCACTTTAGAAATCAGACACGCCAGCGCCTCCATGACAATCAAAAAAAGAAAAGGAGAAATCGGATCTCCTTGCCTTAAGCCCTTTTGACATTGGAACTTAAAAGTGGGAGACCCGTTCACTAGCACTGCAGAACGAGCCGACTTAAGGATCCCTTTCACCCAACCACACCATCTAGGCGGAAAACCTATTTGAACCATAATAGACAGAAGAAACTCCCAGTTCACATTATCATACGCCTTTTCGAAGTCAATCTTCAACATGAATACCTGTTCTTTGTTCCTCTTAATCCACCCAATAATCTCATTAAGCACTAACGGCCCATCTAGAATATACCTATCCTTAAGAAACGCCGATTGGGAATCCGATATCACCTTTCCGATAACTTTTTTTAATAATTATTCTTAATAGATTTAAATTCAAAATAATAATTTCTTAATAATTTTAGAATTAATTAACTTTGAGGAAAAAAATTGTTTTCCATAGAAGATTAAAATACGCATGTCAATTTGTTGGTGCGTCACGCCTTGTTCCCATAAACCTCCATGTTTTAACTGTTTAATATATGAGTACCAAAACCGATTGAGTTCCTACTCGCCGCAACGTGCGGGATTGATTTCGTTAGGGTGTAAGGGCCTTTTTTTTAACTCGAATAAGGCACTTGAATCCTTAGGACCGATCCTGCTTAAGACTACACGGTGTGGTCATTCGGTGAAAGAGCATGGGGTGACATGTGGCAGCCACGTTCCCCGTCAACCTCCAAAAAACCACCGGGTGGTGGTGGCGGTAAGTTTTTTTTTTTTTTTTAAGTCAACCAACAAGTTAAAAATCATCTATAACCCAAGAACCAATCACTACCATCCACATCACACTCACATTTTACCCCACATCCGTGAAAATCTCCATCCAACCTGTCCACATCATCTTTCACGCCATATACGAAGTGGTGTTGACGACGTAAAGAAACTTCACATCACCTTCCACGCCCCTTGCTGTGTAGACCGAAAGAAAAAGAAAAACAAAAGGTCCTTGTAATTCACCTACCACGCGGAAGTCGATAAATTAAAAGTCAATAGATATCTATCGCAAGCAATTGCCCCACCACGCGGAAGTCAATAGAAAAGAACTTCTTTTGTTTCTTCTTCGATCTCTCTGTTCATAATCCACAACGCGGTAAAGTTTTCGATAATTATCGTTCTGTTCTTTTTATCTGTTAGTCTTACTAATATAGTAATCTCTCTCGACAAGCATTCACCATGTTAGTCATGTGTTCAATGATGCTTTTCAAGTTCTTTTTAATTTGAAGTCTATATATACTTGTTTCACAGAATTATATGAAAACCTTACAGCAACTTTAATTTGATTTTAGCAGTATTATTCTCATCTGTACTGTTTGATTTATAAGATGATGGCTTAATACCCTGTTTAATATAACGTGACGCAGGGGCGGGGTGTTGCTGGGCTGACGTTTTATATATATATATATATATGTGTATGTATATATATATATATGTATGTATGTATGTATGTGTGTGTATATATATATATATGTATATATATATATGTATGTATGTATGTATGTATGTGTGTGTATATATATATATATATATATATGTATATAGGGTGTGGTTCAAACCGTTTGAATTTCAAATTTTCCCCCAAACGTTTTAAATTTCAAATTTTGAATTTCAAACGTTTTTCCCCCCAAACGGTCATATATCTAACCCTATAAATACAACACCAAAACTGATTTTTCAGTCACACCTCCTCATCCTCCTCAAAGCAATGAATAATATGGGCGGTTTTGCACCAGAAGCTGCCGGACCTTCTAAGCTCCGGCAGTACTTTCGCCGGGTCCGGGGACGGGCCGGCCCCGGAGACTACCATTCTCCTCCTCCTCTTCTCCTCCTCCTCCTCCTGCTGCACAACCTTCTCCTCCTCCTCCACAACATTGGTTCTATCCTCCTCCTCCTGCTGCACCACCAACCTTCACTCCTCCTCCTGCTGCACAACCAACCTTTCCTCCTCCTCTTGAAACCGATGATGACTTCACGGATGAGGAATTGGTCTGGGCCATGGATTATGCCATCGCTGTTATAGAAATGGACCGACTAATGTTGTCGGCACCCACCCCCGGATTGCTGCTGCTCTACGACCAACCCCCACTCCCTACCACCAGACTATCCCCACCCCCACTACCAGACTATCCCCACCCCTACCACCAGACTATCCCCACCCCCTACCACCAGACTACCCCACCCCGTCAACGAGGGGAGCCAACTGAGGAGGACTTGGATCCCCTCGGAGTACTGCTGAGTACTGCTGGATCCCCTCCTTGTGAGTACTGCTGGATCCCCTCGGATGCGAGATCCGATGGTCGGGATAGCTCACGTTCCGTCTCCCCCGAGTACTACACACTCGAGGACTGGGACAACTACTCTCCATAGTGGAGAAAATTAGGATTAAATAAGTAATTTAGGAATTATCTAGTGTTTAAATAAGTAATTTAGGAATATGTAATGTTTAAATAAGTAATTTAGGAAGTGTGTTTTAATATTAGTTGTAACTTTTTTTTAATATTAGTTGTAACTTTTTTTTTAATATTAGTTGTGTGTTTTTAATACTATTTGTAATTTTTTATATTTATTTGTCTTTTCTTTTAATTATTTTGAATTAAAAGATTAAAAAATAAAATAAAATAATCAACCAATCAGAAACAGAGGCTTTATAAATAAAGCCCCTACCACTACACCCCTTTTTCACTTTATCTCTCAATGCTGACTCAGCTGCCACGTGGACCAATCAGAAAGAGGGGCTTTATAAATAAAGCCCACCACTACACATGGTCTTACTTAGAAGATATGCTATTTCCTTTCTCAAGAATGCACGTCTTTTCATCAGAACTTTTTCAAAAATACAAATAAAAGTTATGCAGAAGTTAATCTTCATGAGGAGTGGTACCCTCCTTTCTTTCCTCCTGGGAGGTGGGGAGTTCGAGTCCTGCCGGCATCAAAATGCTGCTGGTGGGCCTGGTAGGTGTCACATATCCCTTCTCGATCATCTTCAAGCAAGGATTTGGTAAATTTATGATACCAATTTCTTGAAGCTTGTTTAAGCCCAATCAATAATCAATATTGGGAGATTTTTGAGATTTTATCAATATCCTTAACCGATCAAAACATGTATATCTCTTCAAATCTCGTACTTTGCAACAAACTATTTGATTAAAATAATTAAAAAGATTTGATTGTTATTTTACACTTTTACCCTTATGATTAAGATTGAAGATGGATGGTCAGGATTAGTTCTTATGGTTCTTAACTAGGGTGATGGTTCTTATTTGATCCCAATCATATATATATATATAAAGCCAAGGTTTTTTCAAGAAAAATATGAGTGGAAACTTTAGTTGTGACCGGTAAAGAATAGAACCTCCAACTATGAAGTTCTAATTCCGCTACTTGTGTTATGATTTACATTATATTTCATTTGAAGAATGAAGAAAGTATTTTCATAAGAACTGGAAAAATTGCAATAACATCATGTAACTAATGCTGTGTATACCATTTAAGTCGTTTGGATTATGCCTTTTAGGAAAACGCTAAAGTGAACAGCCTTGATTATATTTGCGAGTATCTTCTCTAAATGGCGTTGAATGGATCTAACAATGACAAGAAGACTTCATTCTCACCGTTATTGCCTCATCTGGAGCAGCCATGTCGTCGCTTTTCAATGTCCGAGCTCGCTTTAGCAACTGATAACTTTGATGAAAAATGGTGTATTGGCCATGGGGGGAGTGCTAAGGTGTACAAAGGAACAATTTCTGATGGGCCAGGTAATACCTACGCCATTAAAAGGTTGCATTTCATGTCGGATCAAGGTGAACCTGAGTTTTGGGTTGAAGTCGAGATGCTTTCAAGGCTGCGCCATTGTAACCTTGTGTCTTTGATTGGATACTGCAATGAGGGGAATGATATGGCCGTTGTTTATGAATACATGCCTAATGGAACCCTTTATGATCATCTTCACAAGAATGGTACAAATTTGACTTGGTCTCAATGGCTCAAGTTATGCATAGGAGCCGCACGTGGTTTAGACTACCTTCACACCGGCACTGGCACACAACAAGGAGTCATACACCGTGACGTGAAAAGCTCCAACATTTTGTTGGATGATAATTATGCTGCCAAGATTGCAGACTTCGGATTGGCTAAAATAGGGCCGATAAATCAGACACATACGCATGTTAGCACCACAGTCAAAGGAACTTTTGGGTATATGGATCCAAATTATTTCTACACAGGCAGATTAACACCAAAATCTGATGTTTACGCCTTTGGGGTTGTATTGATTGAAGTGCTATCTGGAAGGCCCGCTGTGGACAATAGTCTGGATCAGGGTTTAGCAATATGGGCTCAAGACCTGATCAAACAAGGAAGAGTCACTCATATTATTAGTTCTAGTTTGAGGGATCACATTTCAAAGAGTTCTTTAAAGGAATTCTCACGAATTGCCGTTCGATGTTTGAGTAGTCATCCAAATCAGCGGCCAACAATGACCGAGGTTGTAGGCAGTCTTGGTCGGGCATTGTCATTTCAAGAAAGAAAGGCTTCTTCGGCCCAAGGAAGGATCACCCTCAATAATGTATGGTCATTGCTTACACTTAAAGGCCCTTTTGAACTTAGAAGCGCAGGGGCGACTGAAGGTAAAGAAATAAATTGCAATACAGTTGTGAGTGAAAATGTTAGCATACCAGTTCGCGCTGTTGTAACTGATGTTGGAGTATACCAACGAGAAGATCTAGAAGGACAAGATGAGATTCAATCAAAATCAAATCTGGTCAATGCTTCGTACCGAATCCCTTGGATTAACAAGCCTTCACCTGCTTCTACATCGGCTCACGTTGAAACAGTCACAGAAATCAAGGAATCAATACATATCTCTAACAGGGATTATGGATATTCTGATGATGTGCCTTCCCAAGAAGGTAAGAATAAGGCTTCCGATACTAGAAATCCAGCAAGTGATAGTAGTAATAATGCTGCTGATCAAGTTGAGGCTGAATGGATTGAACAATATGAGCCTGGTGTGTATCGAACAGTTGTGGTTTTGCGAGATGGAACTAGAGACTTCAAAAGAGTTCGCTTCAGGTAATGTTTCAATAATACTACTTTTATTCTTTTTCCAATTTCCAAATGGTTCAAGAGATTTTATCCATTATAACTACAGTTTACCTGAAATTGTACTTTGTGGGAAGTGTAAAACATAAGAAATTTTTGTTCAACCACTGCTAATCACTCTTTAATCTTTGTGTATGTCTCACATCGTAGGAATAAGTTAACAAAACTACCAAACTTTGTAATACTAATGTTGTACTATTGTGCAGCCGTAGGAGATTTAGTGAGCGCAAAGCAGAAAGATGGTGGGAAGAGAACCGTGGAGAACTTTATAAAAGATGTAACATAAGCTACTAAACGAATGAGTGAAGATGGGGATGAATCCGTGGAGAGCGGTTTTGGAGTAGATCCCGACCCTTACCACCCTTCAAACGCGGAACTGTGTTTCTAGTGACGTCTTGTGCTGCATGAGTGAAGATGGGGATGAATCCGTGGACCACCTTCTTAGCTCGTGCATTGTTGCCTCAGTTGTTAGGCAACATATAAGTGTGTGATGCAAGGTTTGTCCGTTTATTGTTTTTTCGGTCAAAAAATATTGTTGAAATTTATGAGCGATGCAGTTTGGGAAGGAAGGATAAGAAGGCGTTCAAAGGTATTTTAATGGTGACATGCTAGTGTATACGGAAAGCTAGGCATAACAAACGTTTCTGGAATGCCAATGTTAAAACCGAGGAGATTATACAAAATATAAAATCTCTTGGGTTCTTATGATATAGGAGTCAGTCTAAGAATAGGTTGGTGAGTTGGTTGGAATGGTGTAATTTTAATTTGATGTTAGTTGATGGTTGTTGTGGCCGCCCGTGTTTTGGGGGCGTGGTGTTGCGAATAATAGTTAACCTTTAAAACAAACTTAATGTAGTAAATATGATATGGACTTAGGGTGTAAATGAGCCAAGCCAAGCCCGAGCTTGACTAGGCTCGATCTCAAGCTCGGCTCGGTTTGAGCATACTATTATGAGCTTGAGCTAGAGCTCGGCTCGACTAGACTCGACATAATTTAAAAATAATTTTTAATGACCTAAAAGCTCGGCTCGACACTACTAGAAAATTGACTACTTGCTACAAAAGTTTTCCTACGGAAAAAATGCATCACAATTTTAGACAAAGTTGCTACGTATTTGTGATGATAAAAAAACTCTAATTTTTAAACAAATTTGCTACACAATAGAGACAAATATTTAGGAAATTGCATAGGAAATGACGTAGAAAATGCGTCGCAAATTTCCTACACCATATATTCGGAGGAAATTTGTTGAAAATTGCATAGTAAATGTGTAGTAAATGGTTTCCGACGTGGTTTTTTCCAACATCAAGATTTCGTTGTGAATGTGTAACAAACTAACGAAATCTTGATTTGCTATGCATTTACAACGAAATCTTGTTGTTGGAAAAAACCTCATCGGAAACCATTTACTACACATTTACTACGCAATTTTCAACGCATTTCCTACGAATATATGGTGTAGGAAATTTGTGACGCATTTCCTACGCCATTTCCTATGCAAATTCCTAAGTATTTGTCCTCTATTGTGAAGCAAATTTGTTAAAAAATTTAGAGTTTTTTTGTCGTCACAAATGCGTAGCAACTTTGTCAAAATTTGTGACACAGTTTTTTTCTGTAGAAACACTTTTGTAGCAAATGACCAATTTCTAGTAGTGTGAACTCGCTTCAATAGCATAAACGAGCAAAAGCTCGGCACGAGCTCCGCTCACCAATATTTTTAATTAAAATTGAATATTTTCAAAGGACAAAATCGCATACATAAAAAAAATAATATAACATTTGTTTGGGCTCGTTTAGGCTCATGAGCCTAAAAAAGCTTTGTATGTAAGGCTCGAGCTCGAGCTCGGGCTCGATAACTAAATAAGTCATATTTCAAGCTCGGGCTCGTTAAGGCTCAGCTCGATCGAGCTTTTTACCAAGCCGATCCCGAGTAGCTCTCGAGCTGTTACGTGTCTTTTACACTGTAGCTATGTAATTATTGCCTTATTTATGATAAATAATTGTCACACCCCGCCCAAGCCGGGGCACTTACAGTGACCAATTGGCGCAAACTTAAAGCGGAACCGTAATCTCATTACATAACTTGAGTATTTATTACAAGCCAATGCGATCCAAGTACCACCAAGCTAAACAAAGCTTAACTATAATAAGTGTATGTCCACGCCTGAAAAATATAATGATCATTATAATATATATAACACCCTAGATGCCACACCTATGGTTCGATGCATATACATGATCAATCACCACCAAAACAATTTTATGAGCAAGTATCAGGTTTTGAAAATAGTTTAAGTAACTCACCTCTTTATCAGCCCTTTGCAATTGACAACACTAATACAACCAGGTAATATTTCAGGGTCCTGATACAATTATACACCCCTAGGTTAGGTAACAGTAAACCTAACTAAATATTATTATGGTTGGATATTGGTTAGCGCTACCTTATTTAAGCATGGATGATCAGTCCATACCTAACTAAGGCTAGGCTACTCAGTACCCACCCCTAATAATAATCCTAATACCTAAAAATATTAATACTAAACTATCACTAATAACACTAATGAAAAAAATAATTGACAAAGCATAAACTTAAAAGAGAGAATACCTCTAATTATCTATGGCCAGCTAATGTAGAATTTCCCTACTCAGACTCCTACTCGTGCTCTAATACTTAAATCAATATTGAGTTTTTCAGATTTCAGTTGAGTGTTATTAGATTTCTGTATGTTCAAATATCGTTTTATGTCCCCTACTTATGGCAAGTTGTTAAGCTGCCTCTAAACTTAGTAACTAAGTTGTCTTCTTGATCAATGCGTTTCGTTGTTGACAGTATGTGCATACGTGCACTATCTCGTGAATATCATAAGATCATAATATAACTAAAAACTTAACCATGAAGAATCATCTTTTATTCGTACGTACATATGACATTTGAATGTATGTTTTTATTATATATACTAGATTATACCCCGGGAACGTCCCGGGGTTGAGAAATCTAATATGACATATTAAATTTATATATGAAATAAAATGATGCGCTTTACAGTTACATGCAGGAAAGCTTTGGGTAGCACCAAACCTAAAACAATTAAAAATATATTTCCAATGTTAACGTCTAACCTTAAACAATGTATAACTATAATATTAATATCTAACCTAAAACAATGTATAACTCCAATGCTAACGCATGTTGAAAATAGAATTCATATTTACTGATTTGAACATAATTAGTGACTTGCCTATACATGATTAATGATTTACCTGAACAATTTGTGTTTTTTTTCCTGTATGAACGAAACCACACAAAAAAAATAGTCGTTTTTTCTCCGTTTTTATATAGTACTATGGTACTCGTTAGAAAGATAATAAAACGCTCGTTAATTTGGTGTAATATTTTTCTTTAAAAAATCTCGTATATAAAAGATATTAACGTTTAAATATTATGGGAGGAAAGATAAGAGAGAAAAATCCAATTTTATTTTTAAATTATTTTTTCCTAAAATATCTCAATGCCACATGGGATGACACATGACACACTCAAGGAGGAGAATGCCTCTTTGAGTGTCATGTCATTAAAATGACTTTGATTTATTATTTCAACATCGTAGATAAGAACCTGGTTTAAAAGAAAAAACATGATTAATGAATAACATGAACACTTTGTGTTTTTTTTGCTGTATGAACGAAACCCCACAAAAAAGTCGTTTTTTTCCCGTTTTTTATATAGCACTATGGTACTCGTTGGAAAGATAATAAAACGCTCGTTAATTTGGTGTAATTTTTTTCTTTAAAAAATCTCGTATATAAAACATATTAACGTTTAAAAATTATGGGAGGAAACATAAGAGAGAAAAATTTAAATTTGTTTTTAAATTCTTTTTTCCTAAAATAATTCAATTTAATTTTAGTAGATTAGGTTTTATATTATTATTTGTTTTTTTTTAATTTGACACATGGCATGACACATGGCACACTCAAAAAGAAGAATGCCTCCTTAAATGCCATGTCATTAAAATGGCTTTCTTTTATTATATATATAGATTATACCATAATAAATACTTTGCTGCTTCACTCGTTTTTCTTACATAACTTTTAAACTATAACGTTTTATAAAATTTTGAATATACTGTTAAGATGAGCTAATTTTTATCTACGCATCAATCTAAGTTTCATTAGAAACGAGTTCAGTTCAAATATAATTATATTATTATTAAATGATTTCTTATAATACTAACCACTCACCTAGATCTCATATCTCAAATAATCATACTGACCATCACTTACTCGTTAACAAATTTTAAATACACAAATATCCATCTCACTTGTTACTGGTTCGTTTCACCAATCAATGACCCGTTTCATTCACTACTAAATATGAACCAGGACATTTTATTTATATAACAAAAGCGGGATGTTACAAATATACCCCCTTTAAATTAGGTTTCGTCCTCGAAACCTGTCATCTTTAAACAAATGAGGTGAAGACATCTTTGTCTCGCCATCACTTCCTATGTAATATTTCATCATTTCTATGTTCCAATATTCTAATGTTTGTTCGATCATTTAATGACATCACTGCTTTATCAGTTGTTTCATATAAGATCCTATGTCTAGATAGACCGTCGCATACTTCAGTCAAGAAGATGGGCGTTCTACATTTCTTCCCATATAAGGATTCATGTTGCCATAATATTGGCGTGGTAGCTATTATTGTATGAAGGTTTGATTAATGCTAGGTGATCGTCCTTACTACTACCAAAGTTTATTATGTACGCACGTAGTATACCTTCTAAAGCTTGATTGGTGCATTCATTTTGCCCACCACTCAGATATATTTAAGTTCTCAGTTGTCTCTAGGACCTTGCCCAAATCCTAAGGAGAACAAATCTCTCCCTTGTATATAGCTCATGTAAACACATCATGTCATAAGACAATCTATTCAATATAAGGCTTGACTTACATTTCATTTGTCCATAAGGATAGGCAAAGTGTGTAGATTTGACGAACCTATCAATTATTACCTAATTTGTGCCCATAATTCGATCTTGGAAGCTTAGAAACAAAGTCCATTAATATCAGAGTTAATAGCCAAAATCGTCCCTGAGGCTTGGTCACTTTTGCCACTTCAGTCCAAAACCCAAACCTTTTACATCTGGGTCCTTCTGTTTTACATTTTTTTGCCACATTCGTCCCTGACACTAACCCAGTTAATTATTGACGTTAAGTCTAGGGGTATTTTTATCCTTTTGGTTCCACCTTTTTAAAACCCATTTAAATCAGACATTCCTCACAATCCTCTTCATAACCCTTCAAATTCGTCCCTAAACTTAAACCCTAACACATCTCACACTTCGATCCTCACCATTAACAAACTGCAACGATGGATGAAATGTGGTCTGTAAGACCTAAAGATTCCAACTTCGATCCTATATTTGAATATGGTATGTTCATATAACAAGTGTAACATTTTTTAAAAAAATTGATGATTTTTATTATTATGGTTAATAATTATGAGTGTGCTTACTAAAAAAATGCAGGTAATACCCCTGAATGTTTCACATTGAAAATACATCATAGAGGTGACTTCAATGATTTCCAAGATATAACATACCAGGGGGTACTGTTGACAAGGTTAATTCTGACCTATTTTCTGTTATTATTTTGAACGATATGATGGTATTCTGAAGAAGATGAAATAACTTACCATTTTAAGGTTCCCGTAGGAGACTTAGATGTAGGTTTAAGACCATTGGCATGTGATAATGATGTTATTAGGATGATAAAGCATATAGAAAGTAATAAAGTAATTGAAATATACATTCAGCATGTTAAACAAAGTGCAACTACTGCTAAACCAGTAACAAAACCTGATGTGGTACATGTAGAATCTGATGCAAGTGATGAGGGTGTTGGTAGTGGTGAGGGAAGTGAGAGTGATACTGAAGATGTAAGGTATGAGCCAAGTGATAAGGGAAGTGAGAGTGATGAGGGTAGTGTTGAACTAACAGATAAGGGCAGTGGTAATAGAAGGAAACATAAGGCTGAAAAGGGAAGTGTTAGTACAAGCAAACATAAGGCTGATAAGGGCAGTGGTGGTAGTGAAGATGAAAATGATTCTGATTACATTGAAGATGAAGATAACATGGTGGATGAGCTTGATGTAGACATGGCAGAGTTTAGAGCTGCTCTTGATTTTGATATCAGTGATAAAGAGGAAGATAATGGTGAAGATGTAGATGGAATTGATGGTGAGGAGGTTGATTTTGATAACTTTGACAGTCTTAGTGATGAAGAGAATGATACCAAATTGCACAGAGCTGCTAGGAGAGTTAGGAAAAGGATGAAAAAGACTAAACTAACTGATGACTGCCCATTTTATGTTAGCCAAAGTTTCAATGATAGAGAAACTGTCAAGGGGCTGATCAAAAGTCATGCAATTCATACAAGGAGGCAATTGTATATCAACAAAAATGACAAAGTCAGAATTCGTGTAATTTGCTTGGGTGGGAATTTGAATATGAATACTTGTGGTCAGAATGAAGATTGGAAATTACCTGGTGGTAAATGTGAGAATAAAGGGAAGAATAAAGGTGGTGGGGCCAAAAAAGCATATGCATCAAAAGAAGGCAAGTGTGTGGAATCTCAACAAGTGGGTGGGGTCAATAATGGAGGTGAGGGTAGTTCAGTAAAATCCACCAACCCTAAACCTAAAAAACAGACACCAATACCAACATGCCCATGGAGTTTGTATGTTCCTAACTTAAAAAAAGAAGGCTCATGTATTGTTAGGACATACAACAATGTTCATACATGCTTGCAAACTAAAGATGTCAATCTGTGCACAGTAAGCTGGTTAGCCAAACAAATTGAACCTACTATTAAAGTGAATCCTGGTATACCACTAACAACTCTTCAAGATGAGTTGTAAAAGAAATACCAGGTTCAAGTGACTGTGCATTAGGTGTTTAGGGCTAGGAAGATGGCATATGAGAAGATATTGGGGCATTATAATAGACAATATGAGAAGTTGAGGGACTATGGTGAAGAGTTGTTGAGGTCTAATCCAGGGTCAATAGTTAAGATAGATGTTGAACCACTATGTGATCCTAATAGTCCAACAAGGCAATTTAGGAGGATTTACATATGCTTGGCTGCATTGAAGGCTGGATTTAAACTAGGAGGGAGGTCACTGTTGGGGCTTGATGGTTGTTTTCTGAAAGGACCATATCCTGGGCAGATATTGACAGCAGTGGGAGTAGATGCCAACAATAGTATCTACCCTGTTGCATATGCAATGGTTGAAACTGAGATTGGAGCTTCATGGACTTGGTTTTTGGAGTTATTAGGTGATGATTTGGATCTGGACTCTAATAGTATGTTCACATTTATAAGTGACAGACAGAAGGTATTATCACTTGTTACATGTTATAAATTGCTAAGTATATATAGATTGCTATTGATACATGTGTTTTCTTAAACTCGAGGGCTTATACCTACTATTCAGAAGGTTTATCCAAGGGCTGAGCACAGATTTTGCTTGAGACACATTCATGAAAACATGAAACCAAGGTGGAGAGGTGGTGTATTCAAAAACCTGTTGTGGAATTGTGCTACTGCAACAACACCAATAGTTTTTGAAAGGAATATGAAAGCTGTTCAAGATACAGACAAAGACCTACATGCTTGATTGACAGAGATACCATCCAAACATTGGTCTAGAGCCTTCTTTATTGGTATATTCAATCATCTTACTTGGCCATTTTTATGTTCAATTTAGTTAGAATTTTAGATGTTAAATGTTAATATTATCAATTCAATGCAGGTGATGCTAAATGTGAAATTTTATTGAACAACATTTGTGAGGTATTCAATAGGCAACTTATTCATGGAAAGGACAAACCCATTATCAGTTGCCTGGAGTTCATTAGGGAATACCTAATGAAAAGGTCATTGGTGATCCTAAAAACAATTGTTAAATGTCAAGGACCATTAACACCTAATGTTACACAGAAGTTAGATGAAATCAAGACTGAAGCAGCAAATTATATTGTAATTTGGACTTGAGGTTCAAAGTTTCAAGTTAGTTCTCCTAGCAATGACCAAAGAGCTGTTGATCTTGACCAGAAGATATGTGCATCCAGGAGATGGGAACTAACTGGAATTCCGTGTAAGCATGCAATGGCCTGCATATGGAACCTAGCATTACATGGAAAAAGTGATGGCATTATAGAGAAATGGGTGGATAAGGTCTACTGGTTAGATACATGGAGAAGTGTGTATGATAATACCATTGACCCAATTAATGGTATGGACTTGTGGCCTATTTCCCAATGCCCTAGTACCTTAATTCCTCCCAAATTTCACAAGCAGACTGGCAGACCAAAGAAAAAGAGAAAGAAGTCTGCAGAGGAGATCCATGAATTGAGTCAAAAGAAAGGCAAAGAGAAGATGGGAGAAGAGGTTGAGAAGTTAAGTCAACAGATTCCAATAACTGGTAAAATTCCAAGGAAAGGCAATCTGTTACCTGTGAAATTTGTAAACAAAAGGGGCACAATAGGAGGACTTGTTCCAAAAGGAGTGGGGCTGCAAAGACTACTGGTGCTGGAAAGAAGGGTGGGAAGAAGGCTGATGAAGTTACAAAGAAGGCTGGAAAGCAGGCTGCTACTGGGTCACAGGTTTAGTTATGGTTTAATGTGTCAAGTTGGTAGTTAAGGGTCATTTTGGTGGTATGTTATGTGTCAAACTGTTCCAGTTGGGTCATTTTGGTCAGGTTTAGTATGTCATGTTATGGGTCAGTTTAATGGGTCAGGTTTAGTATTTATGAACAATGGTTTGTCTTCTTTTGGCTGTTATGTATGAATAATAGGTCAACTTCATTATGGTTTATTTTGGTTAATGGAAATCACTGTTGTGTGCGTGTTTTCTTATGGCTTAATGGGTCAATTTGGTTTGTATTCCTTAATGGTTTCATGTATGTTTATTCATGGGTGTAATAGGTCACATTGTTTGTTTGTTAATGGCTGTAATGGGTCAATTTGGTTTCCTGTTTGTTTCAGTTTGTTTGTATTCCTTAATGGGTCACATTGTTTTTGTTTGTTCATGGGTTACATGGTTTCCTGTTTGTTTCAATGTTGTTTGTATTCCTTAATGGGTCACATTGTTTCTGTTTGTTCATGGGTAACATTGTTTCTGTTTGTTCATGGGTCAATTTGGTTTCTATCTGTTCGTTCATGCTATGATAATAAACACACATAATTAGATCATACAAACATAAACATTACATTTCATATTAGAAACCTTGGTTACACATGTTCAGTGAAATACATAATACAAGATTAAAATTAGCCAACTTAGGAACAACATTGTTTTGAGTCTCTTGTTCTCCTTAGTCATTTTTTCTTGCATAATCTTCAAGCATCATGTTCTTCTTTGCCATTAACCTTGCATTCTTTTCCTGCCTATTCAGTGAGTTCAACAGTTCACCCATAGCATCAGCAGCTCTTTCACACATTGGTCCCTCAGCCCAAGTAACAAATCCACATCTTCTAACCTATCAATTTTCAGAAATTTAGGGTATTGCATTGTTTTCCCCAAATTAGTGCAACTAATTAGTTCAAAATTAAGAGTTTAATTTCACATACCTGGTTATTGCAGCAATAAAATCGTCTACCTGGGTTTTGCACAGTCCACGAGGTGCGAATCTTGGTTGTTGAACAACAAGGGCAAAGCATGATTCAAACGGGTTGTAGAGATTTGAGTTTGATTGTGTGGTGTGATAGCTGGATGTTAGGGTTTGTATATCTAGGGTTCATCGTGCCTTATAAAGAAGAAGAGAGGCTCATTTAAATGGGTTTTAAAAAGGTGGAACCCAAAAACACAAAAATACCCCCAGACTTAACATTAAAAATTAACTTGGTTTAGTGTCAGAGACGAATGTGGCAAAAAAAATGTAAAACAGAAGGACCCAGATGTAAAAGGTTTGGGTTTTGGACTGAAGTGGCAAAAGTGACCAAACCTCAGGGACGATTTTGGCTATTAACTCATTAATATCATCTCCCGTTTCCTTCATGTGATTTCAGGTTCCTATATGTAGCCAAATGGTTTCAGATGCTCTGTATTGACTTTTAGGTAGGTAAGGTATTTCTCTACTCGTCTTGTGATATAGCTTTTTATTCCCAGCTCAACAATAATTATTTCTTAAATCCTACATTTTATTGCTACTACGGTATACGATGTATTTTGACTTATGAGCTTCCTCTGGCATTATATCCCATAACACGCCAAAACTAAGAATCTCATATTCGATTATCGAAACTTAAGATACTATCATTCATTGACCTCAATAATCTAGGCTACCAACCATTGCTTCCTTCTTGATATGGTTTTCCATTAAGGCCTATCATAGCATTCTTAATTTGGTATAAGAGAGTTACCTTAGCACCACTTCACTATGCATGAAGTTTATTATCGGTTGGGCTCTTTCTTATCTAGTGAGTGTATCAACGACGCGTTTGTCTTACAACTAAATTAATGAGATCTACGAATACTACAAATATGTTGGTCTTATGGCATTACTTACAACTCACAGTGATCATATCATATCGTGTCTTAACCTCCTGGCTATGGGTATCAACCACTACATTGAAATATCAACCCTAACCTCCAGGCTATGGGTATCAACCACTACATATCGTATCGAGTCCTGACAACGACCCATGTTGACGTGCTAGAATATATAAAACCTTATAGTAACTCCACCATTTGATTTCTTAATTCCATCATTGAAAGTCAAGGTAAGACAGTAAATGGCTCTACAAATACGGGTTGCCCCCGGGATCAAGTGGATTCTAAATTCAATTTTTTTAACGAATGATAGTCTAGAATGATCTTTTGGGAATGCCTCATGAAATCTGACTACTACTGGCACATCCATTAAATTCTTATCTTCCTTAGTCTCTAGTGCATTTACTAGTTAATCTAGTTAACCTTTTGGATACATTTAATTGCCTTTATCATCATACTGAAACTTATGGGTTTACTAGATTTTTCCCCTCGAGTTATCAAAGGTTTCCCCTTCGGGTCCTTGATTCGAATTTGCTTTTTATCACCCAATATACGAGTTTGGCAAGCTAACCAATCTATTCCTAGTACTATGTTTAACTCTCCCAGTTTCATTAATAGTAAGTGTATCGGTATCAAGGTATTTTACTTAATTCAAATGGTACAATCCTTGATATAGCTCATACTTTATTTTTCCCTCTCATTTGCTAGTTTTACTTAAAAATGGTTTATCTAACTTACATGGAATCTAGTTAATCAAAACTTGATCAGGTATTAAACTTCTATCTATGCCAATATCAAGGAGTATCTTAACATAAAAGTTACTTAGGAGTATTGTACCCGTTCTTACGCCAGGGTTCCTACAACTTCTTCAATCTTTGTCAAAGGATTTCTATCTTGATCTATTGGGCTCTTCCTTCTTTCATTTCTTAAAGCAATCATTCTTAAAATTTCAAAACACTTATGGGACCCTCCACAGTCATGAAGAGTGTGACTGGGTTTCTTACAACTTCTACGAAGTAACTAATAACATGGACAAGAATTCCTTTCTGCATGTCGGACATTGAAGTAGGGTTCCATCTTGCCTATTATAATCTCTAAAAAATTAATCTTCTCTGATCCTGATTAGTGTCCTATTTTCTCTTAAGAATAGGTTCTGGGGTTTTCTTTTGTTGTATCTCAATGACGAATAGTTTATTTGGCTTTTAATGCCTCAGTTCACAAGGCCTACAGTCCTTGTATGTGCACTTTGTCAATAGAACATCAACCATTGACATATCATCAACCTTTTCTGGGGGTTTCTCAACTAATGAACCTTTGACATTCTTGACTAAACTCCTAAGAGAGTTTTATACTTCATCTAATAGAGAAAGAAATGTTGGCTTCAAACGCCATCCTTACACCAGTACAATCTATCTTCGGATCACTTCTGAGCCTGGTTCTAATTAACTCTCGTGGGAGGGTGGCGACACCAAGTTCGGTTAAGTTCCTCACTTGATTACATGACTAACATGTCTAAGGTATTCTATTCAGCTTGATATCGCTCTATCTGCTTTGCGTATGCTATGGTTTCATTTAACACCCACAAATATGCATACTCATCTACGCTACGCATAAACCATTGGCATACTTAGAGGCATACGCTAAACAATATATACAAATTTTACTAGTTAACTTGGAGACACAAAATCAGCTCTTAATCTACTTATCAATCATTTTCCACACAAGCAAACTGATGGGCATAAGGTAAGCACAATATACTCTCATAGATAAACCTATATATATACATATACACACAAGTTTTAGTATCAAGTCCTAGAACTCTGCCTACTATTTGTTGATTTCAGTACAATATGATGTTTGCGAGATCATAGCGGTGTCATTCATTAACCTTCATACTGGCCAGGTATGAAAGCAATATACGATACATACCATGATACCCCCAATTACCATATAGTCCTTCCATCATAAAGTTCGGCATACCACTCATATACATCCTCTATTATACTAGCCTCTGCATACCAAGGCTGGCACTTCTACTTGGCTTACTAGTCCTAGTTTAAGTCTAGATACTTCAATGAGCACCTAAATCTCTTAAACTGATGCTCTAATACCAACTTGTCACACCCCGCCTAGGCCGGGACACTTACAGTGACCAGTCGGCGCAAACTTAAAGCGGAAACGTAATCTCATTACATAACTTGAGTATTTATTACAAGCCAATGCGATCCAAGTACCACCAAGCTAAACAAAGCTTAACTATAATAAGATGAACCGTCTAAAGTATTCCAACTTTCAGCTAGGAACTCCCATTCCTTACACCATCAACATGTGATAGATGCTCGAGTAATAATAATACATCAGCACACAGCTAAACTGACTCATCAGTAAAACAACAACATAAACATTTTATTGATCAAGTATATGAGCTCCATGCATGTCACCATAATCATAATCCAGACTAAGCATTATATATTCACACCTACAGCCTCAAAACCCGGAACAAGGCCTGTAAGTGTATGTCCACGCCTGGAAAATATAATGATCATTATAATATATATAACACCCTGGATGCCACACCTATGGTTCGATGCATATACATGATCAATCACCACCAAAACAATTTTATGAGCAAGTATCAGGTTTTGAAAATAGTTTAAATAACTCACCTCTTTATCAGCCCTTTGCAATTGACAACGCTAATACAACCAGGTAATATTTCAGGGTCCTGATACAAATATACACCCATAGGTTAGGTAACAGTAAACCTAACTAATTATTATTATGGTTGGATATTGGTTAGCGTTACCTTATTTAATCATGTATAATCAGTCCAAACCTAACTAAGGCTAGGCTACCCAGTACCCACCCCTAATAATAATCCTAATACCTAAAAATAATAATACTAAACTACCACTAATAACACTAATGAAAATAATAATTGACAAAGCATAAACTTAAAAGAGAGAATATCTCTAATTATCTATGGTCAGCTGATGTAGAGTTTCCCTACTCGGGCTCCTACTCATACTCTAATACTTAAACCAATATTAAGTTTTTCGGATTTCAGTTGAGTGTTATTAGATTTCTGTATGTTCAAATATCGGTTTATGTCCCGTATTTATAGCAAGTTATTAAGCTGCCTCTAAACTTAGTAACTAAGTTGTCTTCTTGATCGATGCGTTTCCTTGTTGACAGCTATGTGCATACGTGCACTATCTCGTGATTATCATAATATCATAATATAACTGAAAACTTAACCATGAAGAATCATCTTATATTCGTACTTACATATGACATTTGAATGTATGTTTTTATTATATATATATTATACCACAATAAATAATTCAGCTGCTTCACTCGTTTTTCTTATATAACTTTTAAACTATAACGTTTTAATAAATTTTGAATGTACCGTTAAGATGAGCTAATTATTATCTAAGCATCAACCTAAATTTCATTAGAAAGGAGTTCGGTTCAAATATAATTATATTGTTATTAAACGATTTCTTATAATACTAATCACTCACCTAGATCTCATATCTCAAATAATCATACTGGCCATCACTTACTCGTTAACAAATTTTAAATACATAAATATCCATCTCACTTGTTGTTGATTCGTTTTACCAATCAATGACCCGTTTCATTCACTACTAAATATGGACCAAGACATTTTATTTATATAACAAAAACGGGATGTTACAATAATATTGTCAAACCGGCCCCTCTTTCTCCTACTATGATTTTTGAGATTCTCTGTTTAAAATTAGCATGTGTGGGCGTGGACTAGGAACAAAAAGAAAAGTTTGTGCTAGTTAATCTGTTTGGTTGCAGTTATGATGATAATATTTGAAGAAACTACGAGTATAACGGTGCTTAACAGTGGGCACCGTTAGGTTAATACACGTGTTCGCTCTGGTAAAACTTTTCGCTCACACCGGTGGCAAAACCGTGACCCTAGAAACTGAGAAAGTGTGTGTGTGGTGAAAGTGAGAACACAAGAATATAAGTGGTTTGGTCGAGAATGACCTACGTCCACTTTGAAGAGATAAATATTATTACTTTGGAGATTGTAAAGTTGTTACAAGTATTATCTCTATGCTAATTCTCGCATGTAATTGCCGATCCTTTGTAAAGGAGAAGAAGTCTTATTTATAGGGGGAAATACGGGCCAGGTGTGACGGCCCGTAAAGTGGTGTAATCGGTCTGGGCCTCGACCCAGGCCCGGATGCCTTCAGCCCATGAAAATGGTGAGAATCAGGTGACAATTAATGCTGATGTGAGAGAAAACATGATTCGGCCTGCTACAAGTCCACGTGGCGCGACATGATTGGGCGGAGGTTGTGCTTCTCTCTGATACAACATGGTTGACCCTTCTGATGGCGTCTGATGTGACGTCTGGCAGTAGACATGCTTGTACAGTACTATGAGGAGTATTGTGTATGTATGGTGGAAGCATGGGAGCTGTCAAGTCACTGTTACTTGTCAGTAGTTGTTGGACCACTCCTAACACGTGTTGTTCTCTGATTGGCGCAGGACGCCCCCAGATCTGACCAAATCTTCTTCATTCTTGATCGTCCGTACCTCGTACCAAAAGCTGATATTAGTCGAATATTCCGCGCGTATATGGGCAAGTGAAGATTCTTTTAAGATGGTGATGTCACATGGCTGAAGTAATCCGGTGCGCGGATTGACTTCCACTCGCAGCCTTGGTTTCGCGGACTTAAGAAGTGTTGGCATGATGTTTTCCTTCGCGGACTTTTGTTCCGCGGAGGTATTATTGGATTATTATGGAATAGGGATGCCGCCCGCGTAGGGATTAGGCACCCTATCCCTTTAATATTGGATATAAATTTTATTAAAGTCTCGTTACTGAAATTAGGTAGTGTTGTGATGAAGGTGAGATGGAAAAAAAAAATGTTGTAGCACAGGTGTCATGTAGGCAGGATGATAGTACTTTATTAATTATGTCGCTATATAGTCCACCTACAATCCATTAATAAATTCATTAACCAGATTAGCTACGATCATATTTCCTTATAGATAATCGCTAACGAAGACAAGTCGGTAACCAATTCACCAACAGATTTCATACGTCCATCGGTTAGAGCCTATACTAATGGTGACTATTCCCTTGTTGAAGGTAGGGTTGTCTAAACCTCGTGCTCAGAAAATACTTATTTGGTTTTTGGCTCAGTAGTAAACTGAGAAAACTAAAAACATAATATCAAAAAATTGTAATTTATACGACATTCATGTGTAATATATATGCAGTATAGGGTCAAGTTATTCTACATAGTGTAACAAAAATGAGAAGGGTGAGAAATATACAAAAAAACACAACAGATCACGAAATATGACACAATGAGCCACAAAATATAACACAGTGCTAAAAAAATATAACACAATGCTGAAGAAAAAGACATAATGAATTGAAAAAATGACACAATGATGAAAATACGAAAAAGACACAATGGTACATAAAAGACACAATGATATAACGCATATTCTAAAAACTACAAGTTAAAACCCCAAAAAACGAAGACCTAAAAACTTACGTCGTAGGGTTCGATAAGACAGTTCCAATGCCAGTTGAATGAGTTCAATCGGAGTCCGTTTAATACCCTTCCTACAACTTCCTATTTTTCTTTCAATGTGTATTTGATCCTAACTCATGCAGTATATATATGACATACTAGGGATGAGCAAATGAAACCGGGTACCGGTACTGTACGTATTGCTATCGATATTTCCGTATCGAATTATTTTTTATACGAATTCGGTAATGACTTTTTAGTGTTTTTGGTATCGGTATTTTACCGATTCTACCTTCAAATACCGGTACCTTACCATACCGAGCATTTTTGATACTGGTACCGGTATCATTTTTGGCGATTTTCAATACCGGTATTTTTGTTCACTACCAATATCGGTATCGAGCTCATCCCTATTGCATATATGCAACATACATTTCATATATGTAGTACTTTGTAATATATCGTATACAACACATATGTGGTATATTACACATTTCTGGTATTGAGTTCTCTAGTTTTATCATGAAAAATGAGTTTTCTTAAGATTTTGTCCCCGTACATATAATATATTTATAGTTTTATATATACCACTTTCTTGAATTTTCACCCACCATATACAAATATACAGTTATATTCATCCTATCCCAATCTGCATGAAAACATTTAAAATATACTAATTACCAAAACTTTTGTGCATTAGTATGTTGTACCTTATGCTTTAATGCTTTTGTGTGCTTCTTTGGTTTGTGCTTTATGCATCATGTGTTGTGTCTTTTGTTGTCTAGCCTCCCCATCAGACACGTGCAGTTCACAAACACGTGTACTCATCTGCTTCCCCCATTGTATCCACTCTCTTCCCCTTTCTCAAGTCTCTGTCTAAGTTTCATCTAAATCTGTCCGTTTTTTTACTCTCTCTCTCTCTCTCTCTCCAAACCCTCACCACAGCCGTCGATGGTGGTTGGAGAAATTGGAGGTATGGGTGGTTATGACGACAAACGGTGGTGTTGTTGTTTGGAGAAGTTAGAGGTGAGAGTGGTGGTGGTTGCAGATCGGAGTGGTAGTGGCTGCAATTGTTCAGTGTTTTTGTAATTTCCATGTGTTCCCCTTTTAAATTTGAGAGAGAGAAAGAGAGAGACTTGAGCCGGCCATTACATCCAGACGACCCGATCCTTACTCTGGTGACAGAAGGTGAGGTGATGACGGTGCTTCCGGTAGTGGGTGTTATGCTGCTGATCCTTCTCTTGCATTCAAGGTTACTTCATTACTTCATGTCTCTTCTGTTATAATCATGATGATATTTGGATTCAAGATTTTATAAACTTTTTAACTTTTTGTTTGATGATGAATGGTAATCAAGGGTGGAGAACCCTATGGTTCTGAAGTGACAAGAGGACATGATCTTACTGGTAAAGATTTTAGTGGCAAGACTTTGATCAAACAAGATTTCAAGACGGTAATCTTTTCTATTTTTTCTACTTTTTTTTTTAATTTGGATTTTTTTAGTTGAAATTAAGAGCAAAGTTGGAATAAGATGAGACCCAAGTTGTTGATTTTATCTTATTATTATGATTACAGTCTATTTTGAGACAAGCTATTTTCAAGGGTGCAAAGTTGGTTGGAGCAAGCTTCTTTGATGTCTGATTTAACAGGTTATACATATTGTTTTTATGTTTTTGTTTCAATTTGTTGTTGGTGAGCAGTAGTTTGATCGGTAGTGGTTATACTAGCGTGTTATCCACTTATCCCCGACCTTCGAATGAGCGTATTAAGAAACGTGGCTTTTCACCTTAGTTCTTTTTTTTTTTGTTATTAATTTTGGATTTTAGTGGGTAACTATGTGTGGCTACCTTCTAATACAAATCTTACTTATTGATCATCGAGTTTATTGGCTGCCAAAATGGATAGATTCCATAAGTTAGGACTAGGTAGTAATAATTAAATAAAATATACAATACATTTAAATAGGCATATAGATTTTTTATATTTTGGCGCGGGGAGCACGACGACTGGTGTAGAAAAATGTGGAAGAGAAAGGGGCAAAGCGATACAAAATTAAACAAATGCCAAGTGTAGGTTTATCTATATACATGCAGATTAATTTAGTGTTCGTTTCAGCATGATTTTTGTTGCGCAGGGTGAATAGGCGTAGTGTCCATTCCGGTCACCTGCCAGTTACCTCGCCGCCACGGTTGATGCGATGGATAGGGTTTCGGTGAAGATCCGATTAGACTCCGACTAATCTTCGGTAAGCTCACCCCCTACTTACATGTTCTATCAATTGCTTCTGAACTTTTACTTCTTAGAGATAGGTGCTTAGAACTGTTGTTTTGAGGAGAGAATGTGATGGACTTGATCCAAGTTTTAACATAGCATGTTGGTGGGGGTCGAGTTGCATTATTTGTTAGGGTAACTTGCTTTTGCTGGAGACTTTTTATATACAAGGGTCAAGAATTGATTGCAAGACAACCCAAAACAAGTTACAAACAAGTTACAACGAGCTCACTTGGATGCCAACATTGAGGCAGTTTTCTTTGCTATTCAATCATCTCATCTTACAAACTTATTATAAGTCAATAAAATAAGTTAATTTCAAGTGCTTAGTTCCTCCTCAAATTTAGTGTTGATATTTTGAATTCTGTGGAGCAGATAGTTGCGAATCCCATGCTACTTTTACTGCTACTGTATAAAAAATTAATAGTTTAAGATGTATAGATGTTACTTAACTCCGTAAATTCAAATTTACTTTTACCTTTTATTGAGAAAAGTTTATAGTATAGTGGGCCATGGACGCATATTGCATTTCGGGAACGAAAGCACATGAAGTAGTTACTTTAATATATTGTTCATCAGGTGGTGGGAGAAGTAGAAGCTACTGCCTCTGATCTTAAGTCTATTATGGAAGAGGAAAAAGCAAAAAGAAGGCAAATAATGCAATTGGTTGCTCGATCAAAGTTCAGCTGATCATTCACCCGAGTTACGATGGTACATTTTTATTATTATCAGGGGCTTGGCTGAGTCGTGTTGGCGCTAAACATTATTTTTGTTCAAGGTTTTTGATTTGTTATAATGGTTAGTTAGATATGGTTAGAAAAATTATTTGGTTTTTATATTTTAACCATTGAAGAAATGATTTTGGAGGTTATTTATAACTGTGGCTATTACTGATTGTTAAAAGTCTCCAAAGGTATAATATTATCACTGTTTCAGTTTAATTTTTGTTTACAATCAAGAGTTGATACTTCCGTTTTGCTTCATATTTTTGTGTCAAGCTTGATGACGGAGCTTGGTGATGGCAGATGACGGAACTTGCTGATAGCAGTCGTGATTCCGACGATACTAGGGTTTGGGAGTTGGTCGTGCCCCTTTTTTGTATATACTCATTATGGTTGCTGCAATAAGTAGCAAGCAAATCAATGTCCACTGCTAAACATTGTCCATGATTCCTTATAAATCAAATAAAGATATTTCAATGGGTTTGACTGGAAGCTTACCCAACAAAGTTTAGACTAAACTGGAAGCCAGAGAATTTCGTGCCAGGTTCACGTAGTTATAGTTTTTGCTATTGACTGTGGTAGGTCTATATATGTTTTCATCTCTAAATATTACTTTGAAAACAACATGCCTGTATTAACAGTAAGAAACTATTTACTGCCTATATTAACAACAAGAAACTCTTGCAATAATTCAACTCTTAGTCCCGATGAATAATGACAATCAATGTTATATGGTTTGTTTCTTAAACATATAGGAGATTCAATCTCACCCTCATCATGTTCCTGGTTGAATAATGTTTTCTAGAATTCCGTAAACATGCCGTCACTGTTCGGGTTTACCTTGCAAGGACATCACTGGTATGAATCCAAGATTGCTCGCGACTGACCCATTTTGTACATATCGTCTAAGGGTGTGATGATACTAACTATGTTACCATGCAATTGTATAAAACACGATTATCCGATTGCCCCCCGCCGCAACGCGCAGGGGTCAACATCTAGTTAACACTAAATATAAAAGTAAAACCCATATCCTCTAGGAAAGAGTCTTCGACCTGGATAGTTTGTTCATCGCCTCATTGTCTGCAGTGTCACCCTAAGTCAATCGTCTCTTGCTCTCACCGTCATCGTTCTATGTAGTTGACTCATCGTCTCATCGACCACAATATTGTCATTCATGAAAAAAATAATATGCTATAAAATGTGACTGCTTTTTAAGGCATAAAAACAAAAAAAACATGAGATCAACATTGTCCTTGTCTATCCAGATTTAAATCGGATGGTACACTAGATAAAAGGGTTCTTCATATCGCTACTTTTTATTTTCGAGTCAATTATAAATGAGCTGACAAGCTTTGCTAGGTTTGTAAACGAGCAAAGCACGAGCAAATGTCCTTTGGGTTCGCCTTGACTTGTGAACAACCCCAGTAGGTGGACAAATTCAGCTTCTATGAAAGGTGCATATTAAATCTCACTCATCAAGGAATTCAACTTCATTGTTTAGCTAATCAAGTATGACAAAAGCTTTAATTAATTAATTAATTTATTTTCAAAATTATATAATTCATTCCATTATTCTGAAAAATTATATCAAAATAGGGGACAAGAGAACAACAAGCTTTATATGAGTAGTATTTAAAATTTAAGGTATTAGTGATATTCTTTTTTTAATTACAAATATATTTATAGGTGATGGAAATTGAACAGTAACATACATTGGTTTTTGTGTTTTTTTTTTTTTACTTTTTTACTAATATATATATATATATATATATATATATATATATATATATATAGGGTAGAGATCCTAAGAGAACCAACCCCTATTTGAGAACTGAGAGAACCATTCTGGGCCACACATTTCGTATAAAGGCAAAAAAAACTTTTTTAATCGCACATTTTTATGCAAGGAAAAAAAAATTTTATTTTTTTTTAATTTTTTTTTTCATTTATACATATGTGTATATGGCAATTATACATATGTGTATATTTCAGTTATACATATGTGTATATTGCATTATACATATGTGTATAATGCAATTATACATATGTGTATATTGAAAAAAAATACAAAAAAAATTAAAAAAATTTTTGCCTACATATAAAGCAGCGATTAAAGCAAAAAAAAAATTTGTTTTTTTTTTTGCCTTAGAGAAATTTGTGGTCCAGAATGGTTTTCATAGTTCTCAATTTGGGAAAAGGTTCTCATTTTAACCAAATCCTATATAATATATGATTAGGTTCCAATGAAAACCCACCCTTGGTGAATGGTGCCACATGTCATGCTTTGTTTGTATTAGGAAAGGGTAGTATGGTAATTATACATTAAATATTATTAATCAATAACCCACGAGATTCTGTGAACCCGACTTTGTTTCTCTTCTGAACTGGGACGGTCACTCCCTTAGACGGTAAACTGACCATGTAAGCGAACCTCGCTTTCTTCCTCAAGCTGTAACAAGATTTCCCTTAACAACATTCCACTGCTTATTTCCGAACTTAACCTCATGTCCCTGATCATCCAACTGCCCGATAGAAATTAATCTCTTCTTCAAACTTGGAATGACCCTGACATCTTTCAAAGTCCATGAACCGGCTGAAGTCTTCAAATCTAAGTCACCCATGCTCGTAACTCAAGAACCTCATCGTTCACCGATCTTACCTTACCAAAGTCACCTTTCTTCAAATTCTGCAATGCTTCATTGTTGTGGGTAGCGTGAAATGAAGCACCAAAATCCATGACCCAAGAGTCTCACTGCCTCCCACTGAGTCCCAATGTATCAAACCCAGTCACATTCCCAGAAGCAGAATTTCATATATATGACATCGACTCTAACAAATGTCCACCCCTCTATGCAGCCCCAACAAGTCAAATATGCCAAGCTCCTACTGTCCCTGTTATCCTAACCAGCTAACAAGCAAACAGTTATAACACAGCAGAGCTTTCATGAAATCAAGCGGTACCAATGGTTCTATGACCGTACACACGATCAGTTAACGCAAACCCTAACCGAAAGATCATCCAACTGGCAATAGTCCACATGACTATCCACTAACCTTTTTTTTTCACTTATGTCGTCACCAGCATACCTACTAGTTCCATTTTCTCCAGGTTTTACCAGTTAAAGAAAAACAAAGCTACTGACTCGCCTATACTGTTTTCTTTCACCCTGCGAAACGAACCAAATCCAAAGCCACCTGCTCGATTTCATTCTGTTTGTTTTTTCTGCGACCTGGTTGAACTTTACACCCCAGTTCACCAACTAAAATCTGTACCGTTAAACTTGTCGATTTTGCACCTTCCGTCTTCTGCCATGATAACACAATAACACGACTAACGAAACCAAATCGAACAAACAAATCAACTGAAAACAATAGCACCTGATTAATAATCACTGGTCTATAATCTTGTTTCTCTGGTTTTCATAAACGACTCCCCAAAACACATTGGTTAAATTTATCACCAAAAACCCCAAATAAAGATACCACTTCTTTAAAAAAAATCATTTTTTTCTTGACCTTTATAAACCCACCTTCTTTGTCCAGACAAAGAAACACCTGCTTTTAGCTCTCTAAACTCAACACTTCTCCACAAAACAAACACCTCAACGTTCTGACCTCCTAGGCATAGCTTATACATTGCTCAAACAAGACACTGACATACTCCATTAGTCTCTTGCTGGTCAGAGGTCAAGCTGCAACAGCAGCAATGGTGGTCGAGTGGGTTGGGTTCACGACAGCTGTAGTTTAAACGAAAAACTAGTAGGTCGGTTGTGGGTCTGGTTTGGTTCGGCAGAAAACCTAACCGGGATTTGGGGTGGCGGTGTGGCTGAGGTGACGGGTGGAGGATGGTGGGTGACGGGTGTTTATACAGGTACGTGTGTTCTTTTTCCGCTTACGCCTGCCCTCCGCCGACCTGACATACCTGCCGGCGGAAGCTATCTTCTCTAGAACCTGGCTCTGATACCAGTTGTTAGGATCGTAGAACACACACGCACACACGAACACGAAGATTTACGTGGTTCGGTCTAAACTAACCAACGTCCACAGGGGCAACTGGGATATTCTTATTATATTGAGTGATACAAAATACAAGTACAAGAGATATATTTATAGGCTCCTAATTAGGGTTTAACCCTATGCTAAACTTGCTCAACAAGTTAACCATACTGGGCTGGGCCTATATGTTGGCTTACGAAGACAACATCTCCAATAGGAAGCTCACTAATTTCACCACTCACTTCACGTTCGTCATAGATACACTAAATCGATCTACCTATGGTGGCGCGTTTGCTTTATTTCTTGCGCCACTTGCCTTTGAAATCCCACCCAACTCAGCCGGTCAATATATAGGACTGTTCAACATGTAAGTACACGATGTCCCTAGCCTAGTATATGTGATGATGGTATGTATTACGGGTGCTTGGGAGTGTTTACAAGTCGTTTTGGCATGTTTGGCTGTAACAGGCTAGTAGAACTTCTTAGGGGCGAGTAGCCTTGTTACTCGCCTGGGAATCAAGTTGATTGGGACGATTACAGTCCTAATCGCCCCTTCTACTCGTGTTTTATGGTTCTACTCGCCCCAAGGGCCCTGGACGAGTGGGACAGGTATAAAAGCCTCCAATCATTGCCCTAATCATCAAGTTGTCACATCACACATTCCATCAGAAAGTATTCGAGGTGCTGCATTGCACATTTGGGACCGACTCCCTTTTCAGCATTCATCATCTGAGCCGCATTGTGTATATCTTTCAAGGTAGCCTTTTTCTCCGGGTTCTTTGAAATGATCATTCTCCGGATGTTACGCTTGGGAATATATCATTCTCTGCCATTTGCCCGACCAGTTGTGTGTCATCTACAGAAGGCCTTCTGGCATACGCGTGACCCTTTAAGTATTTAAGGGGAGTGCGGTTGTGCGTCAGGTTTTTCACCTTTAACCTCCAAACCTGTGTTCGACTTTCAAGCACCTTTGTCAACTCAAATGAGCAGCCAATTTTTTTGTTACCCGTCTTCCTCACCATAGCCACACTCTTATCCTCCCCCTAGGGTGCATTGAAATACAACCTTCGCGAATATAAGTTTATTAGAAAATAAGTTTTTTTATAACTTTTGTAAATAATAAATTATAAAAAAAAGTTTATTAATTAAAAATTAACAATACTCTTAGCAAAGGAGAAACGTAATCCTAAATGTGTGTGACCCGAAAACCACTGGTGCACCCGTAGGGAATTAACCTTCACCAAGAGTAAAATATGTTTCACTAGTAAAGTTTTTAATTAAAAAGTAACAGTACTATTAGCAAAGGAGAAACGTAACCCTAAAGGTGTGTGACCTTAAGACCACTGGTGCACCCGTATGGAATTAACCTTCACCAAGAATAAAACACTTATATTTAGTAATTAATTTATAAGTTAAGTTTTTTCGTGGCTTTTAAATAACAATTTATAAAATACGTATTTGTCAATATCTTAAAAACAATAGTGACTGAAATATACACCTTCACGAAATGTTCTCCTCTTTTCTTCCATCTTTTTATAACGATGACATAACCATTTTCCAATCCCGTATCTTGTACCAAGTCGACCAACTTCTTGCGTGTTGAAAATGTCCGGTCAGTCTCGAACCAAAATTTGATCGGGTTAGATCCTTCCTCCTGATCTTCTACTTGCTTCTCCTTGCCAGCGTTGTCTTCATGGTGCGTATAGTCTTGTTCTTGAAATGTGTCATCACCACCGTAAGCGTAGTAAGTATAACCGTATTCGGGTTGACGGGGAAAGTCTTCAAATTCATACGGGTCCTTCCAAGGTGTATTCAAGTTCAGTTGCACCGTATTGTCACGGTAACGAATGCCAGACTGACCCTCCTCGACATTACTAGACTTCCTCAACATTATATGATTTAGACTCGTTGTAAGAATCACCGAAAATGAAGCCGTAATACGACATGTTGTATGTTGTGGATAAAGAATTGAAATCGAATGAGTTTATATTGAAATCGAACAAATTTATAGCCAAAATCTGATGGGGTCAGGTGCCTCGCTTTGGCCAAAGCGAGGCACTTTTCTTACGGGGTTGAATTAGAAGTGAGGGGGTTTAATCAGAAAGGTCCTATGTATAGTTTTAAAAATTTAGAGTGTGATTTTAATATAGTCAACAAGATAGTTGTGACTTATGATGTGATTGATCTGTACATCACACACATCCAAAGATTTTTTGTTTTAGGTGTAATATAGTCAACTGATATTACATATGTAACAGAGCTGTTACATATGTAACAGCACAAACTTTGTTTATTTTTTTTAAAAATATTCTATCGGCGCTTTTGTTATTTTTTTTGCCCAAAACGCTTTAATACATGTATGTTACCTTGTGTATTTTTTTCAAAAAAAATTAAAAAATTTTAGATGGTTTTTACAAGGGTTTTCATAGTTTTCTTAACTCGAGTGGGTTTTCAGTTTATAATTTCTGTATATAGGGAATGGTTCTAGAGAAAACCCTCCTTATTTGGTAAACTCTGGAAACTCTGACTTCCCAATATTTTTTTTTTTGAAAAAAATAGGGCAAGTAATATACATGATTTTAAGCATTTTGGGCGAAAAAAATAAAAAAGCGCCGAGTAGTTTTTTTTAAAAAAATAAAATAAAATTTTGACTAACACATGTTAAGCACTAATAACAGGTGTTAACCATGTGTTAACTATATGTAAACAGTAGACGTTTTTTTATTTTTTTAAAAAAAGCCGTTCGGCGCTTTTTCGATTTTTTTGGCTCAAAATGCTTAAAAAATGTATATTACATACCCTATTTTTTTCAAAAAAAAAATGTTGGGAAGTCAGAGTTTCCAGAGTTTACCAAATAAGGAGGGTTTCCTCCATATATTTTACCTATATATATATATATATATATATATATCAACAGAAATTTTATTTTTCAAATAATGAATCTATTAGAGTGAAACATTACTTAAAAGAGTTAGGGGTGCAAATAAGTCGTGTGGCTCGCGAGCTACTCGAGATCGGCTCCATAAAAAGCTTGAAACAAGCCGAGCTTGAGCGTAAAATAAAGCTCGTTTACTTATCAAGCCTGAGCTCGAGCCTGGCTTTTGAAGCTCGCTAGGCTCGATAGTATAATATTAGTTTTACCAATATTTTATATCATTTACCCCACATTTAAAGTTGTTTAATAAAGAGCCGAGTCGAGCCGAGCTCGACTAAAACATGTCTGAATGTCCACCGCCGCGACCCACCCCTCCTCCTCTTGTCACTCGATTTTGATCCGAATCTAGGTGGGTTTGGGCCTACAGTTGTGAGGAGGGTTTGGTGGTGTACAAATATTTTCTTTGGTGGATATTAGTGGTGACGTTGATGGAGTACAGAGATGGTGAGGAAATGTGGGTTTGGTGGTGATGGTGGTGGTGTACAGAGGTGGTGAGGAAAAGTGGGTTTTGTGGTGAAGATGAGACAAGTGTGTGTTGTGTGCGCTGGTGTGTGTAGACTTTGTAAAAGGGGAGTGTTTTTGTGGGTGATGTGAGTATAAATAAACAGTGGGTTTTCGTGAAGCTGCAGTCCTAAACCACAGTGGGTGGAGTGTGTGTGTGTGTGTGTGTTTTAAAGTTTAACCATTTAGATGTCTAACCAAACAACACTTACCTATTCAACACTTAATCATTCAGAACCTCTTAACCATTCAGACATCTTACTGGGTCAACACTTACCCATTCAGAAGTTGCCAAACGGCCCCATAAACATTTTCGGGTATATGTTTCGGATAAACGGGTATTTAATTTCGGGTAATCAGGTCGGGTATTACCTAATTTCATACCCGTCCCTTACCCTTGAATTTTTTTTTCAATCCCAAACTCATCAAGTATCGGGTATACCCGTCCCAAATGCTTTGGGTTTAAGGTATACTAGTTGGCCTTGGGTTTGTTTACCTTCCCTATTACTTAGCATGGTGGGGGTCTCCTCTTAAGGAAAAACAATGTAACCGGTCTTGTGTCCTTTTAAAATCAAACAACCTCCAAGCAATAGTTTATTTGTTAAAAAGAGATTAAAAGTGTGAACACTAACAATAAATAGTACATAGATATTTATTGTAATTCACACATGCAGAAGTCAATACAGTAAGAGGCAGCGATTCATCCACCTCACTGGAAGTTGAAGTTTTGCACTTGAAAAGAACTGCTTTTGTTTCTTCTACAATCTATCTGTTCATAATCTACAAATCGGTACGATTTTCGAATTTTGATGATTATTGTTCTGTTATATATCTTATTCTGTTAGTTTTGCTTATATAGTAATCTCTCTTAGTATGAATTTAGGGGTGTAAATGATGTGCAATGGCTCGAGAGCTACTTAGGATCGGATCGGTAAAAAGCTCGAACAAGCCGAGCCTTAACGAGCTCAAGCCCGAGGTTGGAACACGACTCATTTGTTATCGAGCCCGAGCTTGAGCTTTTCATACAAAGACCGTTTAGGCTCGCGAGCCTAAATGAGCCCAAACAAATTTTATATTATTATTATTATTTTATATATAGTATACCTAGTATGTAACATTGACGAGTCGAGCTCGAGCTGAGCTTTGGCTTGTTTAAGCTATCAAAGCGAGTTTGAGCCTAGCTTTTAGCTCCTTTTAAATTGTTCTATAATTATTTTGAGCCGAGACGAGTCGAGCTCGAGCCCTTGTGTTTTAATTTCGAGACGAGTTCGTGCTCAAAGTATTAGGCTCGAAACGAGCCGAGCTTGAGCTTCATAAGAGTACGACGAGCCGAACTCGAGCCCAGTCAGGCTCGGGCCCGGCTTGGCTCGTTTACACCCCTAGTATGCATTTACCAAATTAATCAAGTTAATTATAGTTGGATAAATTCATGTGATCAGTATTCAGTGATGTTTTTCAAGTTCTTTTTAAGTCCAAGATCTGTTGTGCAAATAGCACTATTTGTGTCCAAGTCTAGATAAACATGTTTTGCAGAATTAAGCAAAAACCTTACTGCAACTTTCATTTGATTTAACTTATAGGTACGGTTTGAATCATAAGATGATGTTTAATACCCCGTTTAATATGGTGTTACATTAAATTTCATTTGAAAGAAAGAAGAAAGCATTTTCTTAAGAATTGGAAAAATTGCAATAACATCATGTAACTGATGCTGTGTATACCATTTAAGTCGTTTGGGTTATGTTTTTTAGGAAAAAAGCTAAAGTGAACAAGCTTGATTATTTCGTTTTTGCGAGTATCTTCTCTAAATGGCGTTGAATGTAACTACCAAAGACAAGAAGTCTTCATCCTCACCGTTATTGCCTCCTCTAGAGCAAACATGTCGTCGCTTTTCAATGTCTGAGCTTGCTTCAGCGACTGATAACTTTGATGATAAATGGTGCATTGGCCATGGGGGGAGTGCTAAGGTGTACCAAGGAAAGATATCTAGTGGACCAACTAACATATATGCCATTAAGCGGTTGCATTTCATGTCGGATCAAGGTGAACCTGAGTTTTGGGTTGAAGTCGAGATGCTTTCAAGGCTGCGCCATTGTAACCTTGTGTCTTTGATTGGATATTGCAATGAGGGGAATGATATGGCCCTTGTTTATGAATACATGCCTAATGGAGCCCTTTATGATCATCTTCACAAGAAATGTACGCACTTGACGTGGTCTCAAAGGCTCAAGATATGCCTAGGAGCTGCACGTGGTTTAGACTACCTTCACACTGGCACTGGCACACAACAAGGAGTCATACACCGCGACGTGAAAAGCTCCAACATTTTGTTGGATCAGAATTTTGCTGCCAAGATTGCAGACTTCGGTTTGGCTAAAACAGGACCGACAAATCAAACATGTACATTTGTTATCACCACAGTCAAAGGCACCTTTGGGTACATGGATCCAAATTATTTCTACACTGGGAGAGTGACAAGAAAATCCAATGTTTATGCCTTTGGGGTTGTTCTGCTTGAGGTGTTGTCTGGAAGGCCTGCTTTGGACAAGAGTCTAGAGGACGGCTTAGCAATATGGGCTCAACACCAAATCAAACAAGGAAGACTCAGTCAGATTGTTAGTTCTAGTTTGAGGGAACAAAGAGGTCTTTGAAGGAATTCTCAAGCATTGCAGTTCGTTGTTTGTTTAGTCATCCAAATCAGCGCCCAACTGGTGTGCTCTGAGCATACATATAAATATGTACACTCGCGCAAATTGGGTTTTAAATTTATAAAAATGATTTTAATCTTAACATTAGAACACACATTAAAGGGCAAGCGCACCCTGTCACATATGTAGTAAAGCATAGATAAGAACCAAGTATCGATCCATGGACGCGCGCGGAGCGATTGTACTGAACCGTTGTCACTGATTTACCGGTAAGAAAAGATAGTGAATGTTTGTTTTAACTAATTTAATCTAATTTAAACTAAGCATAGCAAATATATATATAAGACTCCAAATAGAAAAATAGATATATAAATTATAATACGCCAATCCTAGCATGTCATCTACATATAATAAGAAATAAAGGCGTGATCAACATTCCCATTTTCGACAGTTAGTTTCCCTCTCGGGCATCCTAACATGACAACTATACAGAAAGCTAACACGAATACACACGTTAACCACTTCAAGTTGTTCATTAGCGCGCAGCTGATATGATCTCATGAGAATCTTTAAAGATAGGTTAGTATCACCTTTCGGGAGTCCTCAACCGCACTAGTTAAGGAAAGCAATATCGAATACACAATACGACCACCTAGACTAGCATAAAGTAGAGCATTTCACAACCTATTCCATTTTACCAACTTTGAACTCAAATCTACTAAGATCGCCATTTTCACCAAAATAACTAACAAAGATCATTAACCGTGTCAAAGATTAGTAACAACACCATTAAGCTTTTTAGACTCTTTTACGTGCAGGTAAACATTTATAATCATTATCCGAGTGACTTTAACCAAACCAATACCCGGTTACAGTTTCAAGGTGTAAACTTTATTAACAAGTTAACTAGTCTAGTACCGGACGATTAAACGGACGGTTTCTTCAACAAGTAATCCGCCTAACACATTCGACAATCATCAAAGTCATTCAAACACAACTACAAATCTAACAACAATGAAACAAGGTTGCGCTATGATCATCAAGATTCAAACATGAAAAACGCCAAATTCATACAAAATACAATTAACATACAAAGGTTGTTTAAACTACTAAATACTATTGTTTTTACCCGTAGGTTACAAATATTAAGCTAAACAACATAACAAAGCTTCAAAATCAGATTTGATATAATATTAGGTCAAGAATCAAACCATAAACAAGCAAGGTTATGATGGATTGGATGATGGTAATGGACTTGGATTGCTTCCCAAGCTTGTTAATCCGCTTCACAGCAGCTTACATGCCCAGAAAATCGCCCCAAAATCGCCCAAAATCACCCAAATATCACCCAATAATGAAACAGTGGGTTCTGCTCTGTATTTAAGCAGATTTCTGATATGCGTCAATTTATACATATAAAAGCCCCCGTTTAACTCCCGTTTATATACGTTTTTGGGCCTTATACACGATGAATTGGTACTTATTTGGGTATCTTTATGATTACAGGTCTTAAACGATGTCCCGGAAGCATAACAGACGAAAAAACGGAGTTTTCAGCGCGCAAACAGGACTTCAGAAGTTTCGCGCGGCCGCTCCAAAGTTTCGCGCGGCCGCGCGATTCTCCAGATTTTTTCAGCAACCTTCTAGAAGGCCTACGTCATCACAGCACTCGTCCACTTGCCTGGGAAGAAGGGAGCGGCCGCTCCAAATCTTCGCGCGGCCGCGCGAAGCCTCTGTTCAGCTTTAAATAACCCATTCAGCCCACTGATCAAATATTGGGTTTTGGAGACACATTTGGGGCGATTTTCTGGACGATCTAAGCTGCTGGAAAGGAGTGGAACAAGCTCGGGATCTCATCCTAATCATCTAACATCATCCAATCCTTCACATTCAAGATTTTATGGTTTGATCTATAAACTTTAAGTTTGTTCAAATCTGAATATTTTGGCTTGTTTGTGTCGTTTATGTATTGTATTATAGCCTACGAATAATATCTAGTAATCGTTTGTAGTTAAAACAATCGTTTGTATGAAATCGCGTTTTGTATGAATTTGGCGTTTTTCATGTTTGGATCTTGATGATCATAGTGCAACCTTGTTTCGTTGTTGTTGGATTTGTGATTATGTTTTAGTGACTTTGATGATTATCGAATGTGTTAGGCGGATTACTTGTTGAAGAAACCGTCCGTTTAATCGTCCGGTAGTAAACTAGTTAACTTGTTGATAAAGTTTACACCATGAAACTGTAACCGGGTATTGGTTTGGTTAAAGTCGCTTAAATAACGATTATGAATGTTTACCGGCACGTAAAAGAGTTTAAAAGCTTAATGGTGTTGTTACCAATCTTTGACACGATTAATTATCTTTGTTAGTTATTTTGGTGAAAATGGCGATCTTAGTAGATTTGTGTTCAAAGTTGGTAAAATGGAATAGGTTGTGAGATGATCTACTTTATGCTAGTTTAGGTGGTCGTATTGTGTATTCGATATTGCTTTCCCGAACTAGTGCGGTTGAGGACTCCCGAAAGGTGATACTAACCTTTATTTAAAGATCCACATGAGATTATATCAGCTGCTCGCTAATGAACAACTTGAAGTGGTTAACGTGTGTATTCGTGTTAGCTTTCTGTATAGTTGTCATGTTAGGATGCCTGAGAAGGACACTAACTGTTGGAAAATGGGAATGTTGATCACACGCCTGTGTTTTATATGATTTGTAGATGACATGCTAGGGTTGTGTTTATAGTTATATTTTCTATTTGGAGTCTTATATATGTTATTTACATATTTTAGAATTAATCTAGTTTAAACAAAACCCAAACTTATCTTTTACCTACTGGTGAATCGGGGACAGAGTTTTAGTACCATTTCTCCGCGCGCGTCCATGGATCGATACTTGGTTCTTATCTGTACTTACTACATATATGACAGGGTACACTTGCCCTAGTGTGTGTGTTTTAATATGAAGGTCGAAACCATTTTTATAAATATTAAAGCAAAACGTGTGTTAAAATCCATTGTAAATTATGTGTATATACGCGCACGTCAAGTGTGGGGATGTTTGATATGCGTCAATTTATACATATAAAAGCCCCCGTTTAACTCCCGTTTATATACGTTTTTGGGCCTTATACACGATGAATTGGTACTTATTTGGGTATCTTTATGATTACAGGTCTTAAACGATGTCCCGGAAGCATAACAGACGAAAAAACGGAGTTTTCAGCGCGCAAACAGGACTTCAGAAGTTTCGCGCGGCCGCTCCAAAGTTTCGCGCGGCCGCGCGATTCTCCAGATTTTTTCAGCAACCTTCTAGAAGGCCTACGTCATCACAGCACTCGTCCACTTGCCTGGGAAGAAGGGAGCGGCCGCTCCAAATCTTCGCGCGGCCGCGCGAAGCCTCTGTTCAGCTTTAAATAACCCATTCAGCCCACTGATCAAATATTGGGTTTTGGAGACACATTTGGGGCGATTTTCTGGACGATCTAAGCTGCTGGAAAGGAGTGGAACAAGCTCGGGATCTCATCCTAATCATCTAACATCATCCAATCCTTCACATTCAAGATTTTATGGTTTGATCTATAAACTTTAAGTTTGTTCAAATCTGAATATTTTGGCTTGTTTGTGTCGTTTATGTATTGTATTATAGCCTACGAATAATATCTAGTAATCGTTTGTAGTTAAAACAATCGTTTGTATGAAATCGCGTTTTGTATGAATTTGGCGTTTTTCATGTTTGGATCTTGATGATCATAGTGCAACCTTGTTTCGTTGTTGTTGGATTTGTGATTATGTTTTAGTGACTTTGATGATTATCGAATGTGTTAGGCGGATTACTTGTTGAAGAAACCGTCCGTTTAATCGTCCGGTAGTAAACTAGTTAACTTGTTGATAAAGTTTACACCATGAAACTGTAACCGGGTATTGGTTTGGTTAAAGTCGCTTAAATAACGATTATGAATGTTTACCGGCACGTAAAAGAGTTTAAAAGCTTAATGGTGTTGTTACCAATCTTTGACACGATTAATTATCTTTGTTAGTTATTTTGGTGAAAATGGCGATCTTAGTAGATTTGTGTTCAAAGTTGGTAAAATGGAATAGGTTGTGAGATGATCTACTTTATGCTAGTTTAGGTGGTCGTATTGTGTATTCGATATTGCTTTCCCGAACTAGTGCGGTTGAGGACTCCCGAAAGGTGATACTAACCTTTATTTAAAGATCCACATGAGATTATATCAGCTGCTCGCTAATGAACAACTTGAAGTGGTTAACGTGTGTATTCGTGTTAGCTTTCTGTATAGTTGTCATGTTAGGATGCCTGAGAAGGACACTAACTGTTGGAAAATGGGAATGTTGATCACACGCCTGTGTTTTATATGATTTGTAGATGACATGCTAGGGTTGTGTTTATAGTTATATTTTCTATTTGGAGTCTTATATATGTTATTTACATATTTTAGAATTAATCTAGTTTAAACAAAACCCAAACTTATCTTTTACCTACTGGTGAATCGGGGACAGAGTTTTAGTACCATTTCTCCGCGCGCGTCCATGGATCGATACTTGGTTCTTATCTGTACTTACTACATATATGACAGGGTACACTTGCCCTAGTGTGTGTGTTTTAATATGAAGGTCGAAACCATTTTTATAAATATTAAAGCAAAACGTGTGTTAAAATCCATTGTAAATTATGTGTATATACGCGCACGTCAAGTTTTTGGCGCCGTTGCCGGGGACGCGACGAGCTTTAGGAACGAACCGAGTCAACTTTTTACCAGTGTACATACTTGTGAATACTTGTTTATACTTCTTTGATTTGTTATTTCGTTCATTTATTTGCATATATGATTCGTTGAATGCTTATTTGATTTATTTGTCTGTTGATATTTTGGATTGATTCTAAGTTGGTTTATAGGTTAGTATATAGATTCGTTCATTTATCTGCTTATAGGATTGTTTGATTTGATTATTCGTTCATTAGGGTGTTGATAGATTTAATTGATTGATATGTGGATTGATTAGTTTGTCTATAAATTTGATTAGTTCGTTATTTGATTGATTAGATTTATTTGTTCGTATTTGAACTGATTATTAATTTCATTCGTTGTATAGTTTTAGGGTTAGTCTGCCTTTTCTGTTCTTCCTTTGATCCTATTTGTTTTTATTTTGATTTTCTCGATTTTATTGCTTTCTTTTGTTTTCGTATGAATTTATGAATTCTTTATTTATTTTTCTGTCTTTTATCGCCTTTTGGGTTTGTCATATATTCGCCTGCTGCAACTGTATCATTCTTATTTGCAGGTTGATGTCCGCAAACCCCGGGCCTTCTGGTGATCTTTCTGACGAGGAGCGGAGGCGTGTCTTGAGGAGAAGCGAGCGGATTAGACTTCATAAATTGCGTCTTGTTTCTGATATTCTTATTTCTGCCCCTAGAGTAGAGGTCCCAGTTGTCGAGGCGAGGCACGATCTGGCCGACGACGGGTCGGACGCCGGAAGCGACGTTATCATGGCGGATGACGACATTCCGCTAAATGATAGTGGTCGCCCAGGAGGAGATGGACTTGCGCCGAGTATTATCCGTCCGGCTATTTTGGCGGACCATTTCGAGATCAAATCCAGTATCGTGAATATGATACAGAACTCGGTGCAATTCGGTGGACTGGAACACGAGGATCCAGGCCGACATATTGCTGCATTCTTGGAGGTTTTAGCCACCTTTAAGATGCAAGGCATCTCCGATGATGCTATACGTTTGAGACTCTTCCCATTCTCATTGCGGGACAAAGCCCGGACTTGGCTTCTGTCACAACCCGCAGGGTCGATCACGACTTGGGCAGAGTTGTCACAACAGTTCATGCAGCAATATTTTCCTCCTGAGAAAACTCAAAAGCTGAGGAATCGCATCATGACTTTTCGTCAGGATGACGATGAATCATTGTACACAGCCTGGGAAAGGTTTAAAGACCTACTCTTGAGTTGCCCGCACCATGAGCTTTCGAAAAGGCACTTGGTGCAAACTTTTTATCAGGGACTCGGGTATTCGTCTCAGGAACGCCTTGATGTATACGCTGGAGGAGACATCGGAACAAAGTCTCCTAGGGAAGCGTGGAGCATTATTGAAAAGGCGTCCCTAAAGTCTAAGTCCCGGCAGAATGATAGATCTAGATCTTCATCTGCAAAGGCTGGTGTGCATGCCGTGGATAACTATACGGCGATCTCTGCACAAATAGCGGCTCTGGCTTCGAGGTTCGATAACTCTCAGCAGCAGCAGCAGCAGCAGCACGTAGCGCAGACCGATTGTTTGTGTGAGCAGTGCGGGGTATCTCACGAGCCTGGCTCGTGTGCTCAGGGGGTGATGTATACAGGCCACGAGGAGGTGGACTATATGGGCAATCAGACAAGACCCCAGAATAACCCCTACAGCAACACGTATAATCCGGGTTGGAAAAATCACCCGAACTTCGGGTGGAGATCTGGTTCCTCTAACCAGAACCCGCTCGGATATCAGCAGAGGGCCCCCGCACCACAACAGTCCCAACAGCCTTACCAGTCCAACCAACAACCCTACCAGTCCAACCAACAGCCCTACCAGTCAAACCAGCAGCCTTACCAGTCTCGTGGTCAATCGTCCCAGCAGAGACCGAACCAATATCAGAGCCAGGGCGCCGGGAGCAGCTCCCAGCAGCACGCCCCTCATGGTATGTCCAAGCTGGAGGAGATGATGTCGCAACTCCTTACCAACACCTCTGAAACCTATCAGCTCGCTGAGCAGCGCTACAAGCAACACGAGGAGCGCTTTACGAATTACGAGGGTGAGATGAGGGGCCAAAAGGCGTCGATGCAGGCCATAGAGAACCAGGTTGGCCAGATGGCGAAGATGATGTCCGAGAGACAGCAGGGTGGTCTTCCGGGCAACACTGAGCCGAATCCTAGGGGGCATGTGAATGCCATTATGACGAGGAGTGGTAAAACCACGGGACCTGACACATCGGACTCACCACCGATCACTGAGACGGTCCAGACTGAGTCTTCGGACGAGGTGCACGCTAGGCGAGTCCCAGCAAGTACAGCACAGATACCGAAGCCAGTCACAGATTACACTCCTCCTGTCCCGTACCCTAGCAGACTTAGGAAACAGAAGGACGAGGCCCAATACGGGAAATTCCTTGAGCTGTTCAAACAGCTACACATAAACATCCCGTTTGTGGAAGCCTTGGCCCAGATGCCTAAGTACGCGAAATTTCTCAAGGACATCCTCACAAACAAGCAAAAACTTGAGGACCTGTCCTGCGTTCTGTTGAACGAGAACTGCTCTGCAATTCTGCAGAATAGACTGCCCATGAAAATGGGAGATCCTGGTAGCTTTACCATCCCTTGTCTGATAGGTAACATGACTGTCAGTAATGCACTTGCAGACTTGGGGGCCAGCATAAACCTTATGCCTTATAAGGTTTTTGAGAAGTTGGATCTGGGTGAACCTTCACCCACCAGGATGAGTATTCGCCTCGCTGATCGTTCGATCAAGTATCCACGGGGATTTGTAGAAAATATGCTTGTCAAGATTGACAAATTTGTTTTCCCTGTGGACTTTGTTATCCTGGATATGGATGAGGACTCTAAAGTTCCTCTGATTCTCGGACGTCCTTTCCTTAACACGGCGAGGACGATTGTTGACGTGGCTGCGGGCCAGATCACACTCCGAGTGAATGATGAGCACGTGACTTTTGACATTCAGAGGTCAATGCGCCATCCTGAGAGCCAGGACGATACACTATACTATCTTGATATAGTAGACCAGTGTGTCAGCTCTCATGTCAGAGGTGCTTGGGAGAGAGATGTTTCGGACACACATCTGTTGTGTGGGAGCCTAGATGGCATTATGCAGGAGGGCCATAGAGATGAGCAGCCAGTCTATCAGATTGGTGATGATGGTTCCCAAAGTCCGGAGCGTTTTGTGGAGATTGAGCGAGAGGAAGAGGAGAAGGCGAAGCCGTCTGTTGAGGACCCACCGTCTCTAGAGCTGAAAGAGCTCCCACCGCATCTCGAGTATGCATTTCTGGATGAGGAGGGGCGTCTACCGGTGATCATTTCATCTTCATTGTCTGTGGAAGAGAAGAGCGAGTTGTTGAAAGTATTGAGACTTCATAAGCGGGCAATTGCCTGGAAGATCATGGACATCAAAGGGATTAATCCCTCATTCTGTACTCATAAAATCTTGATGGAGGATGTCCACAAGCCTTGTGCGCAGCACCAAAGGCGTCTGAACCCGAACATGCAAGAGGTTGTTAAATCCGAGGTGATTAAATTGCTTGATGCTGGATTGATATATCCTATCTCGGATTCTGTTTGGGTTAGTCCTGTGCACGTCGTGCCCAAGAAGGGTGGCATGACGGTGGTCACGAATGATAGGAATGAGTTGATTCCTACGAGGACCGTCACGGGGTGGAGAGTTTGCATTGACTATCGCAAGCTCAATGACGCCACCCGCAAGGATCACTTCCCGCTTCCATTCATCGATCAGATGTTGGAACGTCTGTCGGGGAAGTTGTACTATTGTTTCCTTGATGGTTTCTCGGGGTATTTCCAGATCCCTATCGATCCTGTGGACCAGGATAAGACGACCTTCACATGCCCCTTTGGCACATTCGCCTACAGGCGTATGCCATTTGGGCTGTGCAATGCACCGGCTACCTTCCAGCGTTGCATGATTGCTATTTTTCATGACATGATCGAGGACTCCATGGAGGTATTCATGGATGATTTTTCAGTCTTCGGGAGTTCTTTTGATCAGTGTCTGGGAAATCTTGAGCGGATGCTGCAGAGGTGTGAGGAGACCAGTCTTGTGCTGAATTGGGAGAAATGCCACTTCATGGTGAAGGAAGGAATAGTCCTCGGGCACAAGGTCTCTCAGAATGGGTTGGAGGTGGATCCTGCCAAAGTAGACATCATTTCTAGGCTCCCTCCGCCCTCCTCTGTCAGAGCTATCCGCAGTTTCTTGGGTCATGCGGGTTTTTACAGGCGATTCATTAAAGACTTTTCAAAAATCGCCCGTCCGATGACCCGATTGTTGGAGAAGGATGCACCGTTTGTGTTTGGTGCAGAGTGTGTAAAGGCATTTGGCCTTTTGAAGCGTTTGCTTGTTGAGGCCCCTATATTGGTAGCACCCGACTGGGGACTGCCATTCGAGATCATGTGCGACGCGAGTGACTTCGCGATAGGGGCGGTCTTGGGACAGCGGAAGGATAAGCACTTCCACCCGATCTACTACGCTAGTAAGACTCTTCATGATGCTCAGGAGCATTACACCACGACTGAGAAAGAGCTTCTAGCTGTAGTGTTTGCATTCGACAAGTTTAGATCGTATTTAGTGCTGTCGAAGACCATTGTCTATACGGACCATGCAGCGATCCGATACCTTTTCAGCAAACAGGACGCGAAACCGCGCCTGATTAGGTGGATCCTGTTGCTGCAGGAGTTCGATATAGAGATTCAGGACAAGAAAGGTGCCCTGAATGTTGCTGCTGATCATCTGTCCAGACTCGAGCATGATGATGCCGAGAACTGCGCGTGGGATACCATTAATGACAATTTTCCCCACGAGTTCTTGATGAGCGTTGAGTCGGTGGAAGATGTATCGCCATGGTTCGCGGATTTTGCGAACTACCTCGCGTGCGGGATCCTCATCAAAGGATTGTCGCACCAGCAAAAGAGGAAGTTCTTTGCGGACCTGAAGCATTACTTCTGGGATGACCCATTTTTGTTCCGGGTCGGGGCGGATCAGCTGATTCGCCGTTGCGTATTCGGGGTTGAGGCGGCGCAGATATTGCGTGATTGTCACCAGGGGCCTACCGGAGGTCACCACGGAGCGAATTACACTGCCAAAAAAGTGTTAGACTCCGGGTTTTATTGGCCCACGCTTTTCCGTGACGCTCAGATACTGGTCGGTGCATGTGATTCGTGCCAGAGGGCGACGAACATATCGGCACGCGACCAAATGCCGCAGAATCCCATCCAAGTCTGTGAGGTCTTTGACATTTGGGGCATAGACTTCATGGGACCATTCCCCTCCTCACGGGGTAATAAATACATACTCGTGGCGGTTGACTATGTGTCAAAGTGGGCCGAGGCGCAGGCCTTACCCACAAATGATGCCCGAGTAGTCGTGAGGTTTGTTAGAGGCTTGTTCTCCCGGTTTGGTGCCCCGAAGGCACTGATTAGTGACCGTGGCACGCATTTCTGCAATGCGCAGCTTGATCGCGCATTAGCACGATATGGTGTTCACCACAGGTTATCCACCCCGTATCATCCACAGACAAGTGGACAGGTGGAGGTCACGAACCGTGGATTGAAACGAATCCTTGAGCGGTCGGTTAATCAAAACCGCAAGGATTGGGCTGACAAGCTTGATGACGCGTTGTGGGCCTTTAGAACGGCCTACAAGACGCCTATTGGGACGACTCCCTTTCGGCTGGTCTATGGCAAAGCGTGTCATCTACCTGTCGAGTTGGAACATAGGGCATTCTGGGCTCTTAAAACGGCGAATTTGGATCTTAAGACCGGCGGTGAGACCCGTTTCTTACAGATTCACGAGCTGGAGGAGCTTAGGCAACAGGCCTATGAGAGCTCGATATTGTATAAAGAGCGCACAAAGAGACTGCACGACAGTCGCCTGAAAAGCCAGAAAAATTTTCAGGTAGGCGATTTGGTTTTGCTTTATAATTCTCGCTTGCGTCTCTTTCCTGGAAAGTTGAAATCCCGCTGGACAGGACCGTACACCGTTAAAGAGATATATCCGTACGGTGCTGTCTCGATCGCGAATTCTGAGGGTTTGACTTTCAAAGTCAACGGTCATAGATTAAAAGTCTATATTGAAGGACCGGTTGACCAATCCGTAGAGGAAATCGATCTCTACGCCCCACACGCTTCATAAAGTGTGGGGAAGTGAGTCTAGCTAGCGACTCGATAATAAATATAGCAAGGCGCGTATGGGCGCGCCAAATTGGGGTAAGTTGGTAATTTTCTAGTTTATTTCATAGTTTTTATGTGATTTCTTAGATTTTAATGTTTGTCTGAGTCGTGCGCAGGTTCATGCAGGTTTGATCATATCCGATGAGTGCAATGATGCAGGAAACGAGCTTCAAATGGGTTAGATGTGTATGGGCGCGCCGAATTGTACAAATGGTTATAGTTTAGAGTGAATTTTTAGTTAAATTGTTTAAGTTTTTAACTAGTTTTTTTTAGTTGTTCTTAGAGATTGCAGGTTTGATTCGCGCCTTGTGGATTATGTGGGAAGTCGCTTCACAACTGAGGTAATACACTAAGAAGCGTCAAAACACAGGTATGTTGGTTGTTCGGGTCAAAACGGACAGGTACAGGCGTTTTCGGATGAAAAACTGCACAAAAAATGCATGCGCAGGCACACCGAGCGGCCGCGCGATGGCTCCGAGCGGCCCGTTCCAAACGCCCAGGTCCAGTAAAAAAAAAAAAAAAAAAAAAAAAAAAAAAAAAAAAAAATTCGAGCGGCCGCGCGAAGGGACCGAGCGGCCGCGCGGTTCGTCTGTTCAGAATTTTAAAGAGGGTAAAACGGGTATTTCACATGGAAACTGAATTTTATTAACCCTAAATCATTAAACTCGGCCGCTCCATCAGATTTTGACCCATTTGCTTTGCTTTTTGCTCTCAAGAACACACCAACACAAAAACCTTTGAATTCCACTTTCAAATCTTCAAGAACAAGGTATGAATCCTTAGTTTTCTTGCTATTTCTCTTGTTATAATGTAATGTAGTTTAGTTTTCTTCAATCCTATCTTAATTTTTAGGGTTCTTCATAATGTTTAACAAACCCTAATGTTGTTAAATGGATTGTTTGGGTTGTTAGTGTAGATTAATGGTTGATTATTGTTCAAATCTTTGACTTTTTGGGTTTTCTTCATAATTTTCAACAAAGATCCGAAAATTTCTTAAGATTTATGTGATTTTGAAGCCTATTATTTAGTGTAATCTAATGCTAATGTAGTTTAATTTCTTGTTAGGAATGGTATGTTAGTGATAATCTTAGTGTAGACTAGATTTCTTGTTGAATTTTGGGGATTCTTCATAATTGACCAAAAATCCCCAAATTCATCATGATTTAGGTTGTATGATAATGTTTTAGTTGTCTTGATTTTTGGGGATTCTTCATAATTGTTTAACAAATCCCCAAATGTTGAGGTTGGTAGTATTTAGATTGTAGTTTAATGTGATGTTGTTCATGAACTTTGGGCGTTCTTCATAACTAAACAAACGCGCCCCGAATTCTAAGATTACTTCATAAGTGTTTGGATTTTGAACGCTTTTCGCTAAAACTTGAGTTTGAAAGGATTTTGCAAAAACATAGCGTGTAAGTGTTCAAAATTCCAAACTTGTTTGAAACTTCATAAGTGTAGAATCTCGGCCATTCAATCGCCTAACTTACATGATTTTAACCAAAACCAAGTGCTTGAATGGCCGATTTTTGAGTGCATTGGGCGAAAACACTGAAAACCGGGACAAAGCCAATGCACGGGAGCGAAAACGGGGCTGCATAGCACACTTTGGCGCGCGCAGGCCCTTCGCGCGGCCGCTCCAAAAAATCGCGCGGCCGCTCCAACCTACTGATGTGAATTTTTAATTTTTTGTTTTGCTCGTTTTGGGTCCGGGTCCTATCCCTTCGATTATAACTGACATATTTTAGCATTTTGATGCAGATGGTGCACCGTTTTCTCCAGTTCAATCCAGCGGACCCGCGAGAACGCGGGTGCATCGACAAATTCAACAAATTGTGGGGCCGAAGGAATTCTATCGCCACTCCGCGACGAATATGTTTTGATACTTTGGCGGAGCTTGGCCAAGAAGAAAGGTTCCGGGTATGGATGGACCCGCACATGGAGAGCCTGCTGTCGATCGAGGAACCCGTTTTTGAGGAAATTACCCTCGAGTTCTTCGCCTCCTTGCACTACAACCGGCCGGGCAAACATGACCAGCCGAATTTTCAAGAAAAGGGTGAGCGCTGGGGGTTACAGTTCCGACTATGCGGGGAGTGGCGCGACATTTCAGTCGCGGAGTTAGGTGTCTATCTTGGAATCTATGCTGAAGAAGAAGTCGAGGATGAAAGCTTCAATGATATCATGTATAAGTTCCCGGAGGACAATGTTGCTAGAGACGCATTTTGGGCCGAATTAACGGGGCAGCAAATCTATAACCCCCAAGCTGCCAAGGCGACCCAAATCATTGACCCGTTGCTACGGGTGTTTCAGAAGGCCCTATCCGGGACCGCGGCTGCTAAAAAAGATGATTCAACCGGATGCCCCACACCAGATCTACTATATCTTTATGCTCTCGTAAGTGATGTACCGGTTAATCTTGCTGCACTTATGGCATCTTTTCTCAGTTTAGCTTCAGGTTCAAGACAAGGAAGCCTGATATATGGTGGGGAATACGTGACTGCATTGGCAAAGGGAATGGGGGTATTTAAAGCAGCACGTAGGACACTGACCAGGGTGCCCGGTGGATCGAGGGTGAACATGGACGTACTCCGACGCATGAAGATAGTCCATGAGTACGGAGGGACAGCCAGGCTTAAAGGAAAAGACGAGTCCATCTGGAACCCATTGCCACCACCTCCACAGCAGCAGCCACCTCCACAGCAGCAGCCACCTCCACAGCAGCAGCCACTACTCCCTCATGAGCAGCAATATGTTCCTCCTCACCACTTTTATTCAGAATTCACCGCATTTAGAGACGAGACGCGGGAGAACTTTGGGTACATGTTCGAGAGCATGAACCACCTTTTCCAGGATTTGCGCGCAGTTCACCCAAACCACTTTGGCTACCAGCCACATCACTTCCAAGGTGGGCCGGGTGAAAAGCGCAGGAGAGGTGGTGATGGTGCGGGCTCATCCGGGACCCATCATGAGGAGGATGAGTGAGCGGTGGTGGTAGTATTTTGTTTATGTTATCTTTTATTATGTACTGTTATTAGGGTGCGAGCACCCAAGACATCTTTTATTTTTGTATTCGTACAATTTACTTTTCCGCGTTTTAAATTTTCAGTACTGTTTGTGTGTTTGAATAATTATGTTGATGAATGGATGGCTTTGATGTGCTTTTGCTTTTGTAAAGAATGGTGGTAGTGCAGGAAAAGACGAGCACCGGTTTGGATGCTCAATGCAGTCACCATGCTTTTTTCAGGGATATCACCGATAGGGGAGTATTATTTTCCTTTTTCCACAAAATAGTTAGCTTTTTCATAAACGCTTTCTATTTTCACATTGGGGACAATGTGACGTTTAAGTGTGGGGAGGGATTACATCTTATTGTTTGTCCTCTTATATGTATATATATATATATAAAAAAAAAAAAAAAAAAAAAAAAAAAAAAAAAAAAAAACCTTTAAAAGTACATATATATATATATATATATTCTACTATTAAACATCAAGCCTAACTAAATTTTGATAAAGATAACTCGAGGCGCGACAAACAGATGAGATACGAGCGTGTTAGATTCGTACACTTGCACCCATTTCCTACCGGTTACGTGAGCATTTGAGCCTTATAGTATAGATATTATTTCTTTGACATGCTTTCGAGTGAGCCGGATGTTTTGTGTAATTTAGAACTTGTCATTAGCATACTTGTTTAGATCAGAAACGTGTGAGACTGTATGAACATGATTGAGGCATTTAGGATAACCTTTTGTTTTGAGCCTTTTTCTTTTCGTTTTATCTGTTTTCCCGCACCCAAACAATATCCCCTAGTTAACCATGTTGAACCTAATCCCGTGTTTTTTCTTGTTTACCGTACCATTTCGCCACTTACCCAAATTTAGCCTTTTTCTTTTAAACCTTTTGGGTTAAAGCTCGGTTTAGGTTAATGTTTGACTCGTTTTTGCGTTGTAAATAGTTCGGGTTCGGGTTTGTATGTTTAGAGCCCGTTTGTTGTTTATATTCGTGTTTCTATTTCAGTTATATCTTAAGTGTAAAAAAAAAAAAAAAAAAAAAAAAAAAAAAAAAAAAAAAATCCAGAAAATTCCATAAAAATAGAACACCCTAAAATAGGGTGAGTTAGCAGTGATCGAGCAGTTTTTAGAGCTTTAAAGTTAGAAATTGTGTGTTTAGCTCGATTTGAATAAAATGCGGTTATGTTCGCGTATGTCCTGTATAGTAGTTTTTGCTTCAGTTTAGTTAGACTTAACCGCCGAGTTTTAACCTTTTCGTCACTGTTTATATTTCCATTCCACACCCTTACCCCTGCCTGACATTACAACCCTCATAAGACCTCTTGATTTGTGCTTTTTCACACGTTAGTTGGTGAAGACTAGATCTTTTGACAAGCTTATGATATTACACGATTCATTGTCTTGGCGATGGAGCGATTTACACATACACATTACACGTATGTTTCATAAATAAAACCGAGTGTGTGTGAACATTGTGAGTCGTGTACGGGTTAGCACGCTTTGTGGATCGAATGCGAGTCGTTGCTTTTGAGTATCTTGTCCCCTGTTTATATCTTCTGTGGGCTTGATTATTATCGTTTGTACAGGTTATATTTTGTTTTTGTTGGCTCTTGGCGAGTTTTTCGTTTTATTTCTGTTTTGTTGTTTGCTTGAGGACAAGCAAAGTTCAAGTGTGGGGATGTTTGATATGCGTCAATTTATACATATAAAAGCCCCCGTTTAACTCCCGTTTATATACGTTTTTGGGCCTTATACACGATGAATTGGTACTTATTTGGGTATCTTTATGATTACAGGTCTTAAACGATGTCCCGGAAGCATAACAGACGAAAAAACGGAGTTTTCAGCGCGCAAACAGGACTTCAGAAGTTTCGCGCGGCCGCTCCAAAGTTTCGCGCGGCCGCGCGATTCTCCAGATTTTTTCAGCAACCTTCTAGAAGGCCTACGTCATCACAGCACTCGTCCACTTGCCTGGGAAGAAGGGAGCGGCCGCTCCAAATCTTCGCGCGGCCGCGCGAAGCCTCTGTTCAGCTTTAAATAACCCATTCAGCCCACTGATCAAATATTGGGTTTTGGAGACACATTTGGGGCGATTTTCTGGACGATCTAAGCTGCTGGAAAGGAGTGGAACAAGCTCGGGATCTCATCCTAATCATCTAACATCATCCAATCCTTCACATTCAAGATTTTATGGTTTGATCTATAAACTTTAAGTTTGTTCAAATCTGAATATTTTGGCTTGTTTGTGTCGTTTATGTATTGTATTATAGCCTACGAATAATATCTAGTAATCGTTTGTAGTTAAAACAATCGTTTGTATGAAATCGCGTTTTGTATGAATTTGGCGTTTTTCATGTTTGGATCTTGATGATCATAGTGCAACCTTGTTTCGTTGTTGTTGGATTTGTGATTATGTTTTAGTGACTTTGATGATTATCGAATGTGTTAGGCGGATTACTTGTTGAAGAAACCGTCCGTTTAATCGTCCGGTAGTAAACTAGTTAACTTGTTGATAAAGTTTACACCATGAAACTGTAACCGGGTATTGGTTTGGTTAAAGTCGCTTAAATAACGATTATGAATGTTTACCGGCACGTAAAAGAGTTTAAAAGCTTAATGGTGTTGTTACCAATCTTTGACACGATTAATTATCTTTGTTAGTTATTTTGGTGAAAATGGCGATCTTAGTAGATTTGTGTTCAAAGTTGGTAAAATGGAATAGGTTGTGAGATGATCTACTTTATGCTAGTTTAGGTGGTCGTATTGTGTATTCGATATTGCTTTCCCGAACTAGTGCGGTTGAGGACTCCCGAAAGGTGATACTAACCTTTATTTAAAGATCCACATGAGATTATATCAGCTGCTCGCTAATGAACAACTTGAAGTGGTTAACGTGTGTATTCGTGTTAGCTTTCTGTATAGTTGTCATGTTAGGATGCCTGAGAAGGACACTAACTGTTGGAAAATGGGAATGTTGATCACACGCCTGTGTTTTATATGATTTGTAGATGACATGCTAGGGTTGTGTTTATAGTTATATTTTCTATTTGGAGTCTTATATATGTTATTTACATATTTTAGAATTAATCTAGTTTAAACAAAACCCAAACTTATCTTTTACCTACTGGTGAATCGGGGACAGAGTTTTAGTACCATTTCTCCGCGCGCGTCCATGGATCGATACTTGGTTCTTATCTGTACTTACTACATATATGACAGGGTACACTTGCCCTAGTGTGTGTGTTTTAATATGAAGGTCGAAACCATTTTTATAAATATTAAAGCAAAACGTGTGTTAAAATCCATTGTAAATTATGTGTATATACGCGCACGTCAATTTCGAAGGCGTGCACTGTAACAACCCAGAGCAGGTCCCGAAATTTTTTTTGAATTATTATCTATATACGACGAATAAACCATCAACCACAGATATTAAATAGTACGATTAGTTGTGTAACTAAAAACTGAATCATCGTATATATAGAATATTATTAGATTGCGTGTTATGAGACCAGACTGATACACGATACGAACTCAAACCCGGTCCGTGACCCTTGATTAGTCACCAACCGGGACATGTGTCACCTTCCCAAGGTGACACATGCCCCCACTATATTCTTGACACACACACCCTTTTCCTTAATAAAACACACACATATATCATCTGTGCCTTTCATTTTTTTTGCAACACAACACACAAACATAAGGAGAGAGAGAGAGACTTAGAGAAAGAAGGAGGGGAACCGATCTGGTGGTTCTCCGGCCACACACGGCGGAGCCGACGGCGGTTCCCTCAAACAATACAACCCCACCCCCAATCCTCTTGTTGAGATCTGTACAAGAGAGAGAAGGACGAGACGTAGAGAGAGAGAGAAGAACTCGAACAGAAGCGGAAAGAGTAACGAAGGGGAAGAAGCAGAAGGGAGAAAGAGAGAGATGACGCAGAGGAGGAAAGGAGATGGCGATGGTTCTGCGACAGCGATTCCCGGTGGTGACGGCGGTTGCTCAGGTCAGACCTGATTAAGAAGGTAAAAACCCCTCTTCTCTAATAACTGATGATGGTTATAACAATGGGTTACAGTTGAGATGATAGTGACGATGACTGTGTTGGTTCTGTTCGATAGTCACAAAGAAGACGTTGGGTTTGATTAACCAATGGTTGATGGTTGTTGGGTCAGGTCTAGGAGCCGGGTCATGGAGGCGGGTCAAACTGTGGTCAACCGAGCAGTCAACCAAAGTCAACTGTTTGGTCAACCATAGTCAACCGGGTCAGCCCCGGTCAACATGAATCGAGGTCCGGACATAAGGTAAAACCGAACCTACAACTCGTAAATTATAAACATTAATAATATATTATCTTGTGGGACTTGACGAGCAAGCACGGACTAAGACCGAACCAGGAATAAACCGGACGTTAGCGTGTATCTTGAGCTGGACATATAGAGTTAGACACTATAACATAAGACTTGAGCATTGGACTATAGATTCGGACATTAGTTATGGACACTTGGGTCTTAAGAGTTGAGCATTGGAACTTGATAACTTGAGCGTTGATACATAATCTCGGACATAGAGGTTGATAAGCAATCTGTACCTACTAACGACTAGTGTATAAATCAAGCATTGGAAAAGATATAAACTTGTGGACTATATGGGTGAGATATGAGTTATGGATATTAGAAACTAAGCATAGTACATAGCTAGATCCGAAACATGCTAAGACATAACTCGGATATTGATTTGGGCAAGACTATAACCGACATACACTAAGATACATTATATAATCCATATAATATTGAAATACTCATAGGATTGGTACTTGAACATAAAAACTTTAGACCTAAACACTTAGACCATGGATTTGGACAATTGAGACTTAAGATATATATTTGATAATAATTGACATGTGATAAGAATGACTAAGATACAAACGTGATCATCGGAACTTAAGGTTCGGACATAACTATAGATACCAACATGTATTAAGATACATTCCATTTACTTATATACTAGGACGGATATGTATTTGTAAACTAGAATGTTCAAACATCTATAGAACCGTGATAAATTGAACCATATGCTCGAACTCGTCCCACACATGAAACCTTCACGAATGAACCTAAGACTAATAATGGTTGTCGACTTAGGACTTGACCAGGAGAACACCAGGACGCAATCACAACGCATTCCGTTTTACACTTATGCTATATTACCAGGTGAGTTCGTGTACTTCCCCTCTTTGTTTTACTATTTTGGGGTGAACATATGCTTCCAGTGTAAAAACCAGAATGATAAACCAGTTTGATGTGACAAGGTGTGCTCTCGAATACCGAACCTTCACACTCATTAACCCAACAGGAGATTGGGCCACTTAATATGTGGGTAGTACTACTTGGGGAAACCCCCACACACAGTGGACCCGGAAACCCGGGGAACCCTCCACTGAGGTTTGTGACACGTATTCTGCCATGGGAATCCATAATGAGAGCAGATGGATTCAGTGTCTGGTTTGAGGTGTGGCTTGTACATCACCAGTGTAATCATGTGTTAAACCGTATTAAACTTGTTTTGGAATGTTAAACTTGTTTTGTGTTAAACCCAGTAAAACCTGTTTTCAAACGATAAACTATTTTGAGAAGATAAACTTATTGAAAACCAGTTTAACGCACACACGGACTCACCAACATAATTGTTGACCCAAACTCTTTTTAAGCATGTGTTCAGGTACTACTTCTGGATTGGAATCGAGGAACAATGTATATACATATGAGCTCATGGAATGTTTAGACATTTTGGAAAAGCTACGTGAGACAAGGATTATACTACTTGAGGATTAGAGCTAAGCAGCGGTAGAGATCTAGTGAAGTACACATTCGGGAATGCTTCGACGAGTGCCACGATTCGTCCACGCAATAGTTTTAGTTTTAACTATTTATTATTTGAGTTATGTTGTACTACTTAAGAACTAGAAATTGTATAAATACTTAATTATTAGACGATCGTTACTTCCGCTGTGCAAGTTTGGTATCAATCTGTATTTCGACCAGGCCCACCTTGGTCGGGTTGTGACAGTTGGTATCAGAGCAGCGGTTGTAGCGCACTAGGATTTCCCTTACGGAAAATTCCTAGACTATGACCGAAAGATCGTAGTTTAAGATTTGAGAACTATTTAGTTAGGAGATACCTTGAACAGGCATAAGACCAGACAAAGTAGTCGTAAAATAAGTCGAAACTTGAGTACCTGAACACACCAGAATGCTTAAATCAATTAAGAACCAGTTTAACCCGTATATGAGCATGGTTTGACACCTGAATTTCATGACTTCGACGGAGATTACTAGAATAATTTTGTGAGGTAAATTGACAATTACACTTGATATCACGTAATTGTGAATTTACAGGCACGAAAAAGTTCTAAGAAATCCGAGAAGTCGCTAAAATTTTTAGTGTCGAACATGGTGACCGAAAATTTTCGTGATAAAATGAACTACCTTAGAATCATAACGAACCTAAGATGTATTTGTGTGACCATATTAGGGACTGAAATCCTTGTTATTATTACAAGTTGACGTGTTTTGATATAACATATATAAATACATTCTTGACTAATGTGATACTTGCCCTCTTAACTTCTATATACATGTACCATGAATCTAAATGAATGCTATCATTTGTAAGTAGTTTTTATAATTAAGTTCTGAACTAACCATGAGAACCAGATACCACGTCATAACTTGGCACTACGTCTTGAAAGAATTCAAAATACCAAAGTGAAACCTGATCAACTTGGCTAATGGATACTCCTTAAATCCGGTAAGTTTTACTTCACAACCAAATAGTTATTGTCTAATATAGGACTTGTGCGTCAGTATAGGTGAGTCTCACTTTGGCAACTTCTTACCAGCTAGACCAAAGTTATAGATTAAACCATTGATTCCTAGATTTCTTAATTTGGATTTGATTTATATCGACCTTTGGAGAACTAAGTCGAGTATAGTGTCTTGAATTGTAATCACAAAACAGGTTTTAGAGAATATTCCTAGAACATTAGCTGAAAAGTCAGTAAACCAGAGACAAGAAAGCATTAATCACCATGAACACCCAATTCTTCTCGACCTGAAGAAATCTAGATCGAACACTGCGAGAGGTATTCTTAAGATTTAATATACGATCCGTCACTTTAATGACCCATGATGTCTTTAGATTAGTGCCAAAACCTTTGATTAAGTACCGTCACATGCTAATGCAAAGACAAGTTATCAGTATGAAACCTGTTAAAGTTAGACAGTTAGGCCCTAACGGGGGGAGTAAACACATTCTTAGTAACAGTTATAGGAAATATTTGATGGACGCCAGAGAATGAAGCCAAAATTTGATAAGAAAAATCTTCATAGTTAGCAATTCGACTATATGAGGAGCTAAGATTTAAGATACCAAAGGAATTTTGTACACCTTAGATTGTTTAAAAGCAGCATATTAAGTTTAGACGTCTAACCTTTTGGCGCTTTCAACAACTTGTCACCATATTCCACACCATGTATCACAGGAAGACCTTAAAAGATTAAGAATTCAGCCATTTTTCTGACAAAATAGATAGAGTTAACCAAAGTATTAGGCATAAAGACGGATGAGGGTGACCTGTTTTAAGATCACGACACCATAACTTAGTGCTCGACTCACTTAAAATAAGGTTATTAAAGACTAGTAGCTCTTGGAACATACATAGGACTTCTCAAGAACGTTTTCTATCAAGTTTTTGGAGATATTTTCAGTACGTTTATGATGGGGTGTCATTGGTGTGGTGGGTTAGCTGCGGTACACCCTATATATAAACACCAATGATACCTCGGAAACAAGACTAAAAATCAAACCAAAAACAAATCGTAATCTCTGAAATTTCTAGCACATTTTCGAGGTTATCAAAGGTGTGGTGGGTCGGCTGCGGTACACCCTATATATAAACACCTACGGTACATCGAAAATGGAACTGGGAATTTGACCAAGGGCAACCCTTAGCTTGTCAATAGTTTAAACCATTGCTTCAAATAAAAACCCTAGGCATTATGAGTAGTTCTACTCTCTATTTTTGGACTCTGGTGTTAAACCTGTAAGGTTTTGACCCTTCTCTTGATCTTGATAGATCTTAGCATTTCATAACTGTTACATTGACACCAAAATATGATGATGAAAGATATCCGTACGAACTCATTTGTACAAATAAATATAAGTGGGAAATAATTAGTGGTAGCAATACGTAAACTTGAACTTAGAACCTATAAGATCAACACATACCCCTTTGACGACTAGTGTATGCTCAAACCCTTGAGTAGAAAGATTGGACGCTTGAGGTATGATACATAAACATAGAGTTTTGAAGATTTGGAAACTAAGACGCAAACCAGGATAAACCAACCGAACATGATAACTCTTTTGATACACTTGTACACATAAGACTTTGTGCTCTTAATAACTCGGACTCATTGAATATTAACTACCGGGAGATAGGAGCATAGATATTAAGATTCGGGAGGCGAAATGTGTAGTAATTAATGTGTGGAGTATGGAATGTACAGTATGTACAACCAGAGAAAGCACGAAAATTAATTCCGAGGACGGAATTCTAATAACGGGGGGAGAATGTAACAACCCAGAGCAGGTCCCGAAATTTTTTTTGAATTATTATCTATATACGACGAATAAACCATCAACCACAGATATTAAATAGTACGATTAGTTGTGTAACTAAAAACTGAATCATCGTATATATAGAATATTATTAGATTGCGTGTTATGAGACCAGACTGATACACGATACGAACTCAAACCCGGTCCGTGACCCTTGATTAGTCACCAACCGGGACATGTGTCACCTTCCCAAGGTGACACATGCCCCCACTATATTCTTGACACACACACCCTTTTCCTTAATAAAACACACACATATATCATCTGTGCCTTTCATTTTTTTTGCAACACAACACACAAACATAAGGAGAGAGAGAGAGACTTAGAGAAAGAAGGAGGGGAACCGATCTGGTGGTTCTCCGGCCACACACGGCGGAGCCGACGGCGGTTCCCTCAAACAATACAACCCCACCCCCAATCCTCTTGTTGAGATCTGTACAAGAGAGAGAAGGACGAGACGTAGAGAGAGAGAGAAGAACTCGAACAGAAGCGGAAAGAGTAACGAAGGGGAAGAAGCAGAAGGGAGAAAGAGAGAGATGACGCAGAGGAGGAAAGGAGATGGCGATGGTTCTGCGACAGCGATTCCCGGTGGTGACGGCGGTTGCTCAGGTCAGACCTGATTAAGAAGGTAAAAACCCCTCTTCTCTAATAACTGATGATGGTTATAACAATGGGTTACAGTTGAGATGATAGTGACGATGACTGTGTTGGTTCTGTTCGATAGTCACAAAGAAGACGTTGGGTTTGATTAACCAATGGTTGATGGTTGTTGGGTCAGGTCTAGGAGCCGGGTCATGGAGGCGGGTCAAATTGTGGTCAACCGAGCAGTCAACCAAAGTCAACTGTTTGGTCAACCATAGTCAACCGGGTCAGCCCCGGTCAACATGAATCGAGGTCCGGACATAAGGTAAAACCGAACCTACAACTCGTAAATTATAAACATTAATAATATATTATCTTGTGGGACTTGACGAGCAAGCACGGACTAAGACCGAACCAGGAATAAACCGGACGTTAGCGTGTATCTTGAGCTGGACATATAGAGTTAGACACTATAACATAAGACTTGAGCATTGGACTATAGATTCGGACATTAGTTATGGACACTTGGGTCTTAAGAGTTGAGCATTGGAACTTGATAACTTGAGCGTTGATACATAATCTCGGACATAGAGGTTGATAAGCAATCTGTACCTACTAACGACTAGTGTATAAATCAAGCATTGGAAAAGATATAAACTTGTGGACTATATGGGTGAGATATGAGTTATGGATATTAGAAACTAAGCATAGTACATAGCTAGATCCGAAACATGCTAAGACATAACTCGGATATTGATTTGGGCAAGACTATAACCGACATACACTAAGATACATTATATAATCCATATAATATTGAAATACTCATAGGATTGGTACTTGAACATAAAAACTTTAGACCTAAACACTTGGACCATGGATTTGGACAATTGAGACTTAAGATATATATTTGATAATAATTGACATGTGATAAGAATGACTAAGATACAAACGTGATCATCGGAACTTAAGGTTCGGACATAACTATAGATACCAACATGTATTAAGATACATTCCATTTACTTATATACTAGGACGGATATGTATTTGTAAACTAGAATGTTCAAACATCTATAGAACCGTGATAAATTGAACCATATGCTCGAACTCGTCCCACACATGAAACCTTCACGAATGAACCTAAGACTAATAATGGTTGTCGACTTAGGACTTGACCAGGAGAACACCAGGACGCAATCACAACGCATTCCGTTTTACACTTATGCTATATTACCAGGTGAGTTCGTGTACTTCCCCTCTTTGTTTTACTATTTTGGGGTGAACATATGCTTCCAGTGTAAAAACCAGAATGATAAACCAGTTTGATGTGACAAGGTGTGCTCTCGAATACCGAACCTTCACACTCATTAACCCAACAGGAGATTGGGCCACTTAATATGTGGGTAGTACTACTTGGGGAAACCCCCACACACAGTGGACCCGGAAACCCGGGGAACCCTCCACTGAGGTTTGTGACACGTATTCTGCCATGGGAATCCATAATGAGAGCAGATGGATTCAGTGTCTGGTTTGAGGTGTGGCTTGTACATCACCAGTGTAATCATGTGTTAAACCGTATTAAACTTGTTTTGGAATGTTAAACTTGTTTTGTGTTAAACCCAGTAAAACCTGTTTTCAAACGATAAACTATTTTGAGAAGATAAACTTATTGAAAACCAGTTTAACGCACACACGGACTCACCAACATAATTGTTGACCCAAACTCTTTTTAAGCATGTGTTCAGGTACTACTTCTGGATTGGAATCGAGGAACAATGTATATACATATGAGCTCATGGAATGTTTAGACATTTTGGAAAAGCTACGTGAGACAAGGATTATACTACTTGAGGATTAGAGCTAAGCAGCGGTAGAGATCTAGTGAAGTACACATTCGGGAATGCTTCGACGAGTGCCACGATTCGTCCACGCAATAGTTTTAGTTTTAACTATTTATTATTTGAGTTATGTTGTACTACTTAAGAACTAGAAATTGTATAAATACTTAATTATTAGACGATCGTTACTTCCGCTGTGCAAGTTTGGTATCAATCTGTATTTCGACCAGGCCCACCTTGGTCGGGTTGTGACATGCACGGTCAGGTGCACGGCCGTGCGCCTGGCCGTGCACTTTTGCTTTGTGAGTTGACGTGCAAGTGGGCAAGTGGCTGGGTCCATTCCTGAAAATATCTTGAGTTGGCACGGGAGTGCGCCTAAGGCGCACGGGAGTGCCAATTTGGTCTGCACGGGAGTGCCACTAGGGCGCATGGGAGTGCCAGTTTGGTCTGCACGGGAGTGCCACCAGGGTGCACGGGGGTACAACATCTGCAGAATGTGCAGAAACTGTCCGTTTTTTATCCGGTTTGCTTCATGGACACCGTTTAAGACCTGTAATCATAAAGATACCAAATAAGTACCAATTCATCATGTATAAGGCCAAAAACATATATAAATGGGAGTTAAATTGGGGCTTTTATATGTATAAATTGACGCATATCACCAACAATGAGTGAGGTTGTAGGCAGTCTTGACCGGGCATTGTCATTTCAAGAAAAAAAGGATTCTTCGACCCAAGGAGGGAACGCCATTTGGAATATGTGGTCGATGTGAGATCTCAGGATCGTTTGAGGGAATGATAGAGAGAAACTAAGTGTTTTATAAACAAAGAAAGTTTCATACAATTTACAAATGATGGGGTACAAGCCTATTTATACTATGTGAATGGGTGTGTCTCTAATAGACATGGCCCTTCAAACTATCATAACTACCAATAACTAACTTGTGACACAATGGTTCACTTATTTCCATTCTAGACTTAGGATATATATATATACTTATGATATAAATCAAATATTATGCTAACATTCTCCCCCTTAATTTTGATTTATCTTCAATACTTTGCAGTAGGGTCTTGATCATCTTCATTGCGTCTTGCTTATAGCATTAATTACTGGTCCAACTTCTTCACATTGAATTAGATGAGCTTCCTCTTTTTCTTTTAGTTTTGGACATTCGTGTTTGAGGTGTCCAAAATCATTGCAATTGTAGCATCTTATATAGCTCTTGTTTTGTTGGTACCTCCTGTTGTCTTTGTTTCTCCAAGTCTTCCATTTTTTTTTGCTTTATCACGTCCTTGACTTGAATTTGCATGACCACAATGTTCGCATTTATCTTCCTTGAATTTTCCTTTAGCATCTTCTTTGGTGAAAAAGAGTTTACTGTGTGATTCACCTTCTTCTGGTTTCTTGATGCGTTCTTCGTATGCCTTTAATCTTCCGATAGCTTCTTGAAATGGCATAGTTTTAAGATCGGCAAATTGCTCGATTGCAGCAACAATTTGGATGTACTTTTCTGGTATGGAGCTGAGTAGTTTCCTTACTAATCTTTTGTTATCAATTGTAGATCCAAGGTTGTTGGCTTGTGAGACAAGTTTACTAATTTTGCCTGTAAAATCATCTAGTGATTCTGAGTCTTTCATCTTTAGAGCTTCAAAGTCTGATTCGAGTGTTTGCATTCTTGCTTCTTTGACTTTGTCTGCTCCTACATATCTTGCTTTCAAATCTTCCCAAATGTCTTTAGCGTTTGTATGATGAGCGAATTGAAATACTAGTTCTTCTGGCATGGCTTGATAAGATAAGCAATAGCTTTAGCATTTTTCTTTGCATCGACTTCACCTGTTGGTTCTATTGCTTCCCAAATTCCATGTACGTTGAAGATTGCTCTAACTTTTACTGCCCAAATAGTGTAATTCGTCGGACTTAGAGTTGGGCATTGGAAGGTCATTGACGTTCCTTCTTCTCTTATGACTTCCTTGGTCATTATTCGTGTCTTCTTTTTCTTCTTTCCAATATTGGTAGATACACTGACGTAACTTTAACTTCTTTGGTTTCGGACTGATTTGATATCAACTTTGCTAGTTTCGGATCAAATCAATATCAACCTTGCTTTGGATTAATTTGATATCAGCCTGAATGACTTCGGATCAAATTATCTTCTTCTGGTTTTTCGGTCGCGTAGAGAATCAAAACCTTACTTCCGAGAATAGTAACGGGGTCTTTCGATCGTTTATAACGAATCAAAACCAACTATTCCTTTCTAACACAACAATAACAGGGTCTTCGGTTGTAAGACGAATCAAAACCTACTAACTGGGTCTTTCGGTCGTCTAACAAATCAAACCAATTGTTGCGTGCCGAGAACAGTAACGGGGCTTTTGGTTGCAGGACAAATAAAAACCAATAACGGGGTTTTTCCGGTTGTCAAGCAAATCAAACCAACTGTTCTAGGAACCGGTCCTTCGGTTGCAGGGCAAATCAGAACCGTTCCTCCCTTTTTTGTTTTTTGTTTTTTTTTTCTTTTCTAAATCATATAATCTTCCTCCTTTTTTTTTAATCAGTGAACAAAACTCAAAAAACACTGATAATATCCAAAATTATTATCCCTCAATAATATAATATTATTTTGTGAGTTTGACTTCCCAAAGTCAACTCCTTCTTCTTCTTCAAAAAAACTTTACTGCCCGATACAAACACCACAACTTCTTTGTGTTTGTTTGATCCGATTAGAATACTGATTATGTCGGATCCTTCTAACAATTCCTACTAACTTGTTCCAATAATCGAATACGAAAAGGTTTCAAAAAAAAAACTTTGGTTCTAAAAACCCGAAAGAAAAAATCTTAATCCTTTGATAAACTTTGATGAAAAACGATTCTGTTTTGTGTTGGTGATGTTCGGAAACAAACCTTGAAGTATAAAACTTGGTTTTTGTTTATAGAAATTTTTTTGGCGGGAAAAATAAGTTTGCCGAACAAAACAGAGTATGAAAAATTTTCTGATTTCTGATTTGGATTAACGTTCTGTGTATTCGATTATGATAAACTAATAGGGCAGGATGATAAATAACCGTTTACTCGTTCGTTTTGATCTCTTCTGTGAATTCCGGTGTCTCGCCGGAGTTTTCTGTTTTCGCCGGAATCCTTCGATCCGGTTCTGTTTCTTCTCCTTTAACGGTTATAAACTTGTTTATTGATCTTCTACTTCAATCCTGTTTGGCCTTGATGATTGTTCCAACAAATTCTGATCGTCTTTTGTCTGCCTCTGTTTCGGAAACAAAAACAGGGGATAATAGAATCGTCTTCTTCTTCGTGTTCTTTTGCAACCGATGGAACAATTGACAAACCTAATGCTCTGATGCCAAATGTGAGATCTCAGGATCGTTTGAGGGAATGATAGAGAGAAACTAAGTGTTTTATAAACAAAGAAAGTTTCATTCAATTTACAAATGATGGGGTACAAGCCTATTTATACTATGTGAATGGGTGTGTCTCTAATAGACATGACCCTTCAAACTATCATAACTACCAATAACTAACTTGTGACACAATGGTTCACTTATTTCTATTCTAGACTTAGGATATATATATATATATATATATATATATATATATATATATATATACACACACTTATGATATAAATCAAATATTATGCTAACAGTCGATGCTTTCACCTAAAGGCCATTCTGAACTTAGAAGCATGGGGTCAACTGAAAGTATTAAAAAAATATATGCTAGTACAGCTACAAGTGACACATTCCCTGGATTCCCTGAAATTGAAGAATCAGTACTGTTTTCTAACCAGCATAAAAATCAAGTTGAGTTCGAAGAAGTATACGAGCCTGATATGTATATAACATTGTTGGATGAACAAGATGGAGCAGATGAAAGCGAAAGAGTTTACTTCAGGTATCATTTCAAATATCACATGAAGGAGTTAAATTGTATTAAACGTCTTTACTGACAGTTTAATCGGTTTAAACACACAACTTTGAGCATCGAAATATAAATTGTTTTTTTTAACTGAAAATGACACAATTTCCCTACACATAAAATGACAGCCGGAGTACTAGAAACCCAGCATCTGATTCTGGTGGTGATAGTAATTTTCGTAATCAAGTTGAATGGAATAGAGTATATGAGCCTGGCGTGCTTATAACACTTTCGCCTTTACCTCTTGGAAGTGGAATCAGGGAACTCAAAAGAGTTCACTTCAGGTATCATTTCAATAATATTGTTTTTACAAATGATTTAAGAATGCACCATGTATGCTGATTCTGATTAAGAAAACTCCATATATAGTTGCCATTTTATTGATTAACCTAGAATAATACGATTTTAGTGAGTGCTGCAAACTAATTTAATCTTTATATTTCTAAACATAGCTAGAAGAATATTATTGGTAATATGATAACTGTTTTTTTTTTTTTTTTTTTTTTTTTTTTTTTGTGCAGCCTTAGGAAATTTGATGAACACAAAGCTAATAGGTGGTGGATAGAAAACCGTGAAAAAGTTTATGAAAGATGCAATATTAGCATGTCTAATGACACCCAAGGTACATACTACATCGGCCCATACTGGACTCCTAAGGAATGCACGAACTCAAGTACCGTCAAAGCGTTTTGGGCAAATTGGCAGTGGATGAGAGAATAACTATGCTACTAAACTTCTTATGGGGTTTGTAGCACCCTAGGCATTAGATGACTTACATACCTGTCTTGGTGTGGACGTTATGCCTATGGATTAAAATGGACGACAAGGAGAACTTTATAATTGCTTTGCCAACAATGGGCATTTAATCGGTGAGAATGTTAATGTTGACGTAAGAATTTCGGGGGTGTAACTAAAGTTGGAGCATATAAAATGGAAGTGCAGGTGTTGATGACGAAGACTAGATAGGTGGTTTGAGTCTTTTGTTTGTCTTTTGCAATATTGTCATCATGTAAAAAAAATGTCTGAAGTATTGGCGTGAATAGACATCCACACCTTAAGTAGGCGTACGTTTGCAAGGATAGCCATATCTACGCCATAGGTTGGCGTGGATATGTGCATTAGGCATGGATGTTCAGAAAACCTATAAATATGATTTGTAGGTTTCTTTTTATGTATGTTAATTAGAGTTCAGATCTTGAGAGGTGATTTGTGTAATCATTGCATTCTGTTTGATCTGAATAGAAAGCATTTGTTGAAATTGTGTTTGTTACATCTTGTCTATTAAATACGTTGATATCTCACACATGTATGGGTTCCGCGCATTGTGTGCATGTGTTAGTGATCTAGCTTTACCGATCCTTGTGTCACCGGGAACTACTTCAACAATTTTCATCTTAGAGTCATCGCTCTAGATTGAGTTGGTTAGGTCCAGATATCGTGAAGTGTGTTTTTTATCTTAGCTTTAACAATTTTGATCAGTCTCGTTGTCATTTAATGCTAAAATGGATTTGGTTGAGTATTTTGATGGTTAGGATTGTTTTCTGGATTGAGAAACATTTGCTTTTCGATCATACTGTATGTTTTAATTCAAGTTCGTGAATGAAAACAACGTCGACATGGATATAGAACAGTAACCGGTTCCTAGGTGTGGTTAATGTTCAGGTGTGGTTATTGTGTTGGCGTACTTATTGATAAATGTGTAGTTTTCCATCTGGCATGGATACACACCTAGCGTGGATATATGTATTCTCGTCTCCCTCTTGGCGAGATTATTAAAGACTGTTCGAGACTTCAAGTGCTAGCAAGATTACTTATCGTCACTAGTTGATGTAACACCCCAACCGATGAAGGAAACATCAAGGTGCCACGTAGTGACGATTGTTCAGCAGCTCATGGTAATGAATATGTTTCAATAATCTTTAAATTTCAAAAATGAATTACAATCAACTGTTCTAAATGGAATGTGTACATAAAAAAATATACATATTCAAAGGTGACAAGATGTAATCTTCAAGCATTTAACTCTAGTATTCAAGCATCTTGGTTCCCTAAAACATGTGGGTTTGGAAAGTAGATTGGGTCAACTAAAAGTTGGTTAGAATACATAGGTTTTGTTTGTGTTGACCAAGCATGAAAAAAATATGTTGTAAAAGCATGTTGTACAATTCTCGTGTCAAATGTTAATCTAAGTCTACATGTGAAAACAACATCAAGCATCTAGCACGTAATCAACCTTGTGACATGTTTTTGTGGTCCATCCCATACGCATATGGTTCTCCTGTTGTTGTATTTGTGTTTATCGATTCCAATCACCCTCGTTGCTCAAAACCATGGTCAACGGCCTGGGTGGGATTGTCAATCAAATTGATCTATCATTGTTATCATCAGCTTGGCCAAAGTTAATGATTACACAAGATTTAGTTTTAGTCTCCCTAGTCTAATTGTTTAAGACAGGTAGCATTAAAGATTCACACAGAACACACAATAGAATTGTATGTGTTGAGTGCAAGTGTTTAACATGTTCCACCCAAAAAAATGTAAAACAGTAAAAAAAGGGCTATGTAAACTCACCTTGATAAGCCAGCAAATGTTCACACAAGTGGAGGTTGATATTGTGAGGAGAATTTCCAATAAATTTGTCCTATATTATTCAAATAAATATGCTCAATAAGTTGTTGGACTTGGATTAGAGCTTGGGATATTGGCAATTAAGAATCTAATTTGGTAATATCTGGGGTTTCTTTGTGATGTAATATAGTTTTTATGATAGGGTTTATGAAAATATGATGTAACATATTTATTCACTAGTTTATACCCGAGAGAGTTTCGGGGTTGAAAAATCTAATAAGATGTAATAAATCTAATGAGGAGGCCACATGTAACCAAAAATCAACATGTAAAAGAAACAAATTAATAAGTTGGTAGGGACCCACATACCTTAGTGACAATCTATCCAAGTAGGTTTCAGTATTTCACGTTCGATTGGAAACCATTCTGGGAATTTATCAAAAATCCATGATACCGTGAACCAAATCTCACAAGTAACTGATATGAGCGACAAGGCATATGCATCATTAACAGGTGTAGGATTCTATAGTGAAAAAATAAACCAAGAATCACCATACGAATCAATATCACCATTCGGTATGGATTTATCTTGCTGGAGGAAATTGGTAGCTTTCTTGAAAGTGGCTGCCGGCCCTCATCCATCCTATGCATAAAAAGCTGACCGTACTACTCAAGCTTGAGCCTACTCCTGCTTCATGGCCTAATTTAATATAATTTAATTCAGTAAGGGGTAGAATCTAGAATGTGAAGTCTAAACCTGGAGAACCTGTAGTCAACCTTGTTGACCGAGTCAAATGCACATGTCTGAACGGTTCATACTTTTCTAGAAAGAGTGGTTGAATCATGGAAGAAGTAGTTGCCTTATTATCTCTCATAGTACATTTTATATTTATTGTTTTTTAATTAATTATAAAAATGTGTAGCTTATATTACCCTTTGTAGTGTGATGATAAAGATGTTGAGGTTTTAAAGGGGAGGTTGGAAGTTTAAGTCTTACAAGAGGTAAAAATATGATGTATGAATGGGTGTAAAAAATAGGGGAGCAAACTAGCTGTTGAAAAAAATTATAAATGGAGTAGCATATTTCCATGTTTTAATTAACTGATAGTTACTCCAATTAACAAAATTCCGAGTGCAAAAACTTCACTGCCCAAATTCAGTAGACAGATTAATCTGTTCATTTTAATGCCTGAAGGGATAGGGTACCAAATCTTGCGGGTAGGTCACGGTCCTATCCCAAAAAAGTCTGTAGAAGCATAACTACACAGCTAAATAGCCAACTCCGCGGAAATCTTCCGCGGAGAGGATGCCTCCGCAGACTATAACACGTCAGATACCACTTCACAAGGATGACGTCACCAACATAAATACCCGCCAGCGTGTGGTATGGCACGCGCGAATATTCCATCAAGGCTTTATGATACGAGGATGTATCGAATAAAGAATGAAGAGGATCAGATCATACCCTGGGCGCAGTCTGCGCCAATCGCATAACAGCATGTGTCAGAGGTGGTCCAATAACCCCTGACACAAGGACAACGACGTAACAGCTTCCATGCCGGCTGCACTGTACATATACTGTGCATACTTGTCCACTTGCCACAGGCGTCAACTCAGACGCCACTGGCAGGCCAAACAGTAACGGTGTCAGCAAAAGCGCCAGCTGCATCCAACTACAATTCGCCACGTGGAGATTTTATAAGATACTACCCACATTCTCTCACCTCAACATTAATGGCACCTGATTCCCGCCATTTTTATAGGTGAAGAATATTTAGGCTTTGACCAAGGCCCAGATGGAGCACAAGACTTTATGGGCCATCACCCATGGCCCATAATTTCTTCTATAAATAGAAGACTTCATATTCAATGCAAAGCATCCGAAAAATACAAAGACAAGAGCTAGAATAGAGTTATTTGTAATACACTCGTTGTAATCCTCTCGATTAATATCATTTACCCTTTACAGTGGACGTAGGCGACTACAAGCCGAACCACTTACATGCTCTTGTTCTCACTTACAACACACACACACACACACACTTACGTCTTTTATTACATCTCTTGGGTTACGTTCTAACTATAGTGGTGAGCAAATGATCTGTCCCGAGCTAACACGAGTATCTAATACACATCGGTTAATTATTAGTCGGCGTTATACTCGTTGTTTCTTCAATGCCACAATGACAGCATAATTCTTTTCTTTCTCATCTAGAGGTCATGAAATTGCTTGTATAATTCTGTTTGTTTCTTCTTCCTTATTTCTCTTTCCTTTGTACGAATAAGTAGATTTGGAGATCAGTAGTTTTGTTTCTGATGAAAAAATATAGACTACTCAGGTGATGCGGAACCATCATCCGGTGCCATAGAGCTCAACCATGTTGATATAGTCCGTGTTGGCCATGCAAAATACGCAGATGCAGTCTAGATATGGGACAAGAAATCTAGGAAGCTGATAGCGTGTGGTTTTAGTGACTTAAAATACTTTTCCTTTAAAAGCGAAAAGTCCCCGGCAGATGTACCAAAAACATGATAAATAAGAGATTTAAGTCAAAAACTTTGGTGTGTTGCACTTTCAAATTTTAAATGTATAAAATAAAACGATAGTTGTTTAACGTTCTAAAACCCACACAATAGGCAAGTGTACCTATCGAGAGTAGTATAGAAATGAGCAAGTATAGGCAAGTTTACCTATCGAGAGTAGTATCAAAATGAGCAAGTACCGATTATCGAATCCAAGGACACGATTTTTATTACCCAGCTTTAAGTTGCTTTTAAAAATAAAAGTAAAAGTAAAAGATAACAAAAGTGGTCGAGATGATAACTAGTAACCAAATAGAAGTGTTGCTTCGGGATCCGACTTGTCTTGGTATAGATTAACAGTAAACATTTAAATGAGTGATGTGTTCAAGATGCGCATTATCACATTACTATAAAAACGATTTGTGATCTAGTTGTTATTGTGAGGGTCTCCCTGCCCTGGTAAGCTCACCTCTCAACAGTGAGGGGCGGATCACCCAAGATTGTGCGCTCCCAGCCCTAAAGAACCTGCCACCCAAAGTTGCGATATTGACATCTATCGACTAATCTTTTATGCATAACTTGTCGGCGACCGGAGCATGGCTGAACAAGCTACCACTTGACATCATAAAGGATTCGTAGCTTTCTAGCTTATGCTGATCCCCTACTTGAATTAATTAACTTCTCAAAAAGTGATTGGCCTATTATTATTTGTGCAACAATATAATAATGGAAGAAAATATAGACCATTTGCTTCCAACACGGGTTCACCAATTTTTAGTTTGCACCAAAGTTAACACATAGACCATGTAGCTAAGTCGCAAAACCAAGTCTTGGCTTATCACTAGGACCAAGTATAAAGATCGTACCGGCCCTAAGTGAAATTTGATAGTCGAGGATTAAGCCACAAAGTGTGAATGTTTCCAAACACAAATGGGCTAATCTCTACATGTGGAATTAGGTTAGCTTACAAGTGAGCGGGTTTTTACATGCCATGAGTACACTCACAAGTCTATCCACTTCCTATCAAAAATACCCACAAGACCAAATACTAGTTGATTGATTAATTAGTTCGTCAAACAAAGAAATAGTAGAAAGAATTAACAAGAACACAAAATATCACTCAAAATAACATGAACTATAAAAATCCATACCAAGAAAGTCTTGACCCTAACAACAATCTAACAATCCTAGCCAAATAATGGCTTTACAATAGGCTCACTGAGTTTGATTTGGTGTGAAATCATTGTGAGGGTTGATGGAGGATTTGGAGAGTATTTAGGTGATTTTGTGCGGTTTCTCTAAAAGATCACTTGATCCAAGTGTTTATGGAGTGATCCCTAGCTCCAAAGGTCACTTACAAGACCCTAAAACAGCTCTCATGTGGGAGAGAATCGGGTGGAATGAGATGGGATGGGATGCCAAAATGAAGAGTGAAGGTCTCCTTTTATAGAGCTGCCAGGAGGTGCACGACCATGCTTAAGGGTGTGCTTGCCCGTGCCAGACATCTAGGGCAGTCCGTAGTCCTTTCGTGTAGATTCTGTCGAGTTTGTTGAGGAGCACGCCCATTTTTTTTCCACATAGCTCTTCGTTTTGTCATTTTTGGTCTCTTAAGCCTTGGGGTGCACGTTCGGAGGGGTGCACGGTCGTGCCAAGTGATGAGCATGCCCATGCATGTTAACGTCTTCATTCTGGTTGACTTGGAATTGTTGACTGGTTGACTGGTTGACTTGGGCATGAGCACAGTCGTGCACGACCGGAGCACGGCCGTGGACCATCTGCTGCAGTCTAAAAAGTTTTCAATATCCTTCCCTTTGTGTCAGTTTCCGCTCCTTTTTTCTTGTTGCTTCCAAAAACTTGCATTTATCTCTTAGGAACGATTTAGCTACGTTTTATAAGGATAAAAGCATAATAAATGTGCAAAAATGGGGATAAATATATAAGTAAAACATGTGTAATTCTCGGCACATCAGAAGCTCTTTGATTTCACTACACTTCACTTTCGTAATATATATACACTAAATCCACCTAGCTATGGCGTTGCTTTTGCTTTCTTTCTTTCTCTAGTGGGCTTCCAAATCCCACCATACTCAGTTGAAACCAAATGATTGTTGTTGAGTTTGATACTATACCAGATACATAGATTGACCCTCCGTATGGTCATGTGGGCATCAACATCAAATCGCTTGGTTTATGTCACATCTTCAAGTTTCACTTGCGGGGTTTTACCACGAGGTGCGTGACACACCCGGATCCAAGTCAACGGTCACAACAAACGACAACTATATGAGAAAAACATTTAAACAAACACAGCACATAGTTCCAAAAGTTTTAACGTAGTACAACGGAAGCTAACATAAGTTTGCAACCCAACATGTTCAAAACAATAGTGTGAAATAAGTTCATCATTCATGCAATGCAACCTAGACGTCGCACGCCTATCCCAACCCGTTACCTTAGTGACATGAGAAAACATGCTAAATGTGTCAACATAAATATGCCAGTGAGTTCACAGGTTTTAGATAAAAATGTGTGTTTGCAAGATCAAATATGTTTTACTATTTTATTGAACGTTAGCTAGATGTTAAGTATATTATTATGCGATTTGAAACCATTGTTGACTGTGTGTGCCCCTTTTCGGATTACCATCATCCCTGGTAACCATGTGTAGTTTGCGACAATATGCACCCGTCCAACCTCCCGTTGACCCGGCTAGGGTTTGTCAGGCCTAATAGATCTATCCCCATTTCCCTGCTATATACCCATATTAGTGGTTTCCTTGGGACTTAGATGAGTCGCAAAGTAAACAAATGATAACAATAGTAATAAATGATCTTTAAGTAAAACCGAGAGTGTAGCATGTTTCTCCGCCATGAGAAAGTATGTAAAAGTGGGGTCGTGAAACTCACATTAGGTTGCGTCTTCGATTAATAAATAACCTGATGTGTGTCACTGAAAACCTATCATAAGACAACTATAAGTGTGTTGAACGATAACGTGTTGGTCAAATAGCCTTTAATTGTCCAAACCATGACTTTGTATGTTTGTATAAGTGTTTTGACTTTGACACGACCACATAAGACTCGATATCCCGTTGGTGATGCACAATATTAGTTCAATAGTCACATATACGTTATCAGGTAACCGTACACGTAAAACACGTAAGTTTGCATGTAATGGGTCATATCAGCATGTTTTACATGAAGGGGTCTCATTTCACACGAAGGGGTCAATATTCTACACGTAGGGGTCACATTCTAGGATAAGAGGTCCCATACAGGTGAAGAGGTCTTCCAGGGACGAAGAGGTGAGCCCTTCGCCCCCTACGGCTGTTGTAGCACTTTTCTCGTGCAAAACCCCTCGAATCGATCCCGAAACTTGCCAACCATGTCACATCATGCATGAAATTGTTTCCATAATAGGTAAAAATCACATATCATCATCAAATCATGTTAATATCATCATCAACCTCAGCTATGACTAATCTAACATGAATCCAAAACCATTATCATCATCAAAACAATCATATCAAGCCCTAAATCTCTAGAAAATACCCAAATGGGTCAAACACATAACATACCATATAATAATCAAATACACCCTAAACATGCTTCTCACGTCTCAAAAATCATCATATCAACACCATGTTATCATCATAACAACATATAACATACAAGTCCTAATTATTAGATCACCAACATCTTTGAAAACATGGGTTTTTATCATAGAACTCATTAAATAGTTTAGATCTTGTTTAGGATATGTTTAGGAAAGTTTTTGTTTATGAAAACACTTTGAAATCAGGTTTTGGACATCAAGGTTTTATGAAAACATTATCAAAATGAAAGGAAAAGATATTGTATATGATACACACCTTAGATCTAAGCTTGTTAATGGATTTGTAAGTGTTTTTGGGTTGGAAATTGATGGTTTTAGGGCAAAAACTTGTTATTAGAGCTTAGGGGCCGAGAGGGAGCACTTGGGGGCGAGTTAGGGTTTGTGAATGATGAAAATATGTCAAAACTGGGTATTTATACCTCATGTGTCTGCAGATAGGCGAATGGGTTAGCCCTTTTCCTATAATTAACAGCACAGGGGTTTGTCCTACTCCTATAAACTCTTAGCACCGGGGTTAGCCCTTCTCCTATAATCTATAGCACAGGGGTTAGCACTTCTCCTATAATTTATAGCACATGGGTTTGTGCTTCTCCTATAAACTCTTAGCATTGCGGTTTGCCCTTCACTTATAAATTCAAGTTAACGCACAAAACTCGAATTATCATATGATTTCACATATACACGTATCCTTAAGCTACCAATGATCGTATAACATGTAATTATCAACAAATTACCCATATTGTATTATTGTTTTACGAACGGTTGGGATACGAGACTTGTGTCGGTGTGTTCCCCGGTGATCCTTTGAATCACCAACTCATGGCCTTATACTCTAGACTTTGATCAGTCTAAAGTAAACATAGTGAAATGGTCATTCACTGCTAAAAACTTAGTGATGATTACAAGAAGAGATCGTTCAAGCAAGTTCTTTAAAACCACAGAAGAACTAAAGAATCTATCATCCAAATATCGTCTTACAATTAACATCTTGAACCTGAACAAGGATCTCTCATAGAACAACAAGTTCACCAGCTCAAGGTCTCCATGGTTGCAGAAATATAGAGAATACTTGAAGACAGAAAGAAAGACAATAAAGATTAGATAAGATTTTGGCTTCATCAATCCAGGAGGAGATTGTAAGGACAAAGAGGATTTACAAAGCCACTTTTGATACCTTAGTCTTAATCATATTCTGCTATATTATTCTATGTATGGAAACTGCTGAAGAAGAAGATAACAAGTACTGAAGAAGCAAATAACAAGTGCTGAAGAGTAAAGATCAGAAGTTCTGAAGACGAACGAGACAACTCTCTAAAGAACTACTGAAGACAAACTTCTGAAGGTTACTCATCAGCAGTTCTGTTAGAAGCTTGCCACCGCCCTTATACTTCAGTAGTTTAGTATTATATTAGTTTTGTTAAAGTCTTTATACAAGTTCTAATACTACAGCCTGTTGTAGTATTATTATAATCTTTTGTACACTTCACTTGTACGTATTAATCTGTCTATAAATAGATGGGTTCATCCCACTATTTTAGACACCAATCCTTCAAGACTTTTGTAGTTAACCATTTCATATATTTGAGAATCATTTGCAACACTTATTACTATTATATTCATTAACTGTTTTGATTCTCATTTACTGATTTTAGTTCATTGATTGAGGGGGAGTAATAACTCCTGCTAAAAGTGAAACTTTAACTTAGAGCACTTACATTTATTCCGTTGTGCAAATTTACTTTGATAAATCTAAACAAGTGTTCATAATAAGAACTGTTAAAACAGAAACTGATCTAACAAGGATACACATTGTATTTTTTTTTTTTTGCAAAAATTTGAGCATTTAATATAAATATTTTAAAGCATTTTATCAATAAAAATAAGAAAAGTGCGGACAGAATTTTTTAAAAATTGTTTTTTCCATGTGTACTTTATTTTTACTTTTTTATTGTAGAGATATATTTCTCAATACACACGCGGGCTTCCCGCCTCCTTCATTCCTACTGCCTCCTTCGGTGAGAAGTTCCCTTCCTTTTTCTAAAAAAAGAAAAAAGAAAAGAAAAAGAAAAAATGTTAGGTTTTATTTTGAAAATACAAGTGTATTTTTGTAATTTTTAAAAATAAAAAAAATAATAATATCATTTGTGGCCAGGGATATGTCTATATTATGATTTTCATACATACTTCGTGAAAACTTTATATATATATATATTACTGGTATCAAATTATGTATAAACGTAAAATGTTTGGTCTCGCCACAAATAATGTTATTTTTATGGTATTTGACTATTTTTAGGATTAGGATCAAATACACATTAAAAGAAAAATATAAAGTCAGAAGGGTATCAAACGGACTCCGATTGAACTTAGTCAAGCGGTATTGGATGCGTCTCATTGAACCTTACGATCTCGATTTTTTAGGTTTTCGCTTTTTTGGATTTTTAGCTTGTAGTTTTTAGAATTTACGTTATATCATTGTGACTTTTATATAGCTTTGTGTCTTTTTCTTATTTCATTATTGTGCATTTTTATGATTTATTATATCTTTTTTTCACCATTGTGTTATATTTTTTGACATTATGTTATATATTTGTGGCTCATTGTGTCATATTTTGTGATCTATTGTGTTTTTTTTATCATTCTCACTTTTCTAATTTTTGTTACACTACGTAGGATACCTTTACCGGTAAGATAGATATCAATTTGGCTTTTTCTTTCCATTTTTAATTAGGTTTACTCAAAAGTTAAAAGTTTGAATGGTGTTCATATGCTGAAGGCCCACATAACTAAGTTAGTTGGTAACTATAGCAATCAACGCAATCGTCAAACATGGCTATTTATTGCCTTGTTTAACAGGGATGTGTGATGTGTGCTCTTGCTGATCATGGCTACCTCTTTCTCATGCTTCTTTTCTACAGTGCGTGAAATTGCTTGTATCATTCTCTTTGTTTCTTCTTCCTTATCCCTCTTGCCTTTGTCTGAATCATTAGATTTCAAGATCACTAGTTTTGATTCTAATACAAAAAATATAAACTACTTAGGTGATTCGGTACCTTCTTCTGGTGCCATAGAGCTCAACCGAGTTGATGACTACATGCGTGTTGGCCATGTTCAATACGCGGAACCAGTCCAGATATGGGACAGAAAATCTAGAATGCTTACTGATTTCGCCACTCACTTTACTTTCGTCATAGATACACAAAAGCAATCTAGTTATGGTGATGGTCTTGCTTTCTATCTTGCACCAGTCGGCTTCCAAATCCCACCAAACTCAGCTGGTAGATATCTAGGTCTGTTTAACACAACTAACTATAATTCGCCCCAAAACGAAATAGTTGTTGTTGAGTTTGATACTTTTGTAAATCCAGAGTTTGATCCTCCAGATGGTCACGTGGGTATCAACATCAATTCGCTTACTTCAGCTAACTTCACTGATTGGAATGCTAGTTTGCACAGCGGAGATCCTGGGGATGCTTGGGTGTCTTACAACGCTACCACCCAAATCCTGACCCTGTCTTTGCGCTACGAGGCTGACAATAATAGCATCAATATTTCGCATGAAGTTGACCTAAGGGAAATTCTGCCTGAATGGGTTACAATTGGATTTTCAGGTACCGTCGGTCTTGTAACGGAGAAACATACTATTCGAGCCTGGGAGTTCAACTCAAGCTTGAAAACAACACATGAAATGGAAGATAAATCAAACAAGTGGCAACTAACAGTGGGATTAACCGTTCCTCTTTGTATTCTAGTTGTAGGTGGCATAGTAGCATATGCTATATTTTGGAGAGGAAGAAAAACTACCCAACAGCCAGAAGATGTAGTTGCCTTGACAGCAATAAACGATGATCTTGAAAGCGAAACAGGACCCAAAAGATTTAGTTTTAGAGATCTAGCCCTGGCTACCAACAACTTCTCTGATGACCAAAAGTTAGGGGAGGGAGGATTTGGGTGTGTCTATAAGGGCTACTTATCCCGCGAAAATAGCATTGTAGCTGTCAAGAAGGTTTCACAGGACTCTAAACAAGGAAATAAAGAGTATAGGACTGAAGTGAAGATCATCAGCAGTTTAAGGCACCGAAACTTGGTAAAACTCATTGGTTGGTGCCATGATGAAAGTAAATTCTTGCTAGTCTATGAGTTTATGCCAAACGGCAGCCTTGATTATCATCTATTCAACAAAAAAAGTATCCTCAAATGGAATGTGAGGTATAACATTGCTAAAGGTTTAGCCTCCGCATTGCTCTATTTGCATGAAGAGTGTGAACAATGTGTGGTGCATCGTGATATCAAAGCAAGCAACATCATGCTTGATTCAGGATTTAATGCAAAGCTTGGAGACTTTGGATTGGCTCGACTAATGGACCATGAACTGGATCTAAAAACAACTGGCTTAGCCGGAACTCTAGGCTACATGGCCCCTGAGTATGCAATAACGGGGAAAGCTAGCAAAGAGTCTGATGTGTATAGCTTCGGGGTGGTTGCATTAGAGATAGCTTGCGGGAAAAAGGCAACAGATAAAGTTGACCCAAACTCTGATCTTGGGTTGGTTGAGTGGGTGTGGGGTTTGCTAGGAAAAACTGAGCTGCTTTCTGGTGTGGATCAGCTGCTGGACAAGGATTTCAACACAAAAGAAGTCGAGAGTTTGATGATGGTGGGTTTGTGGTGTTCACACCCTGACCGGAGTGTGAGGCCATCTATTCGCCAAGCTATTCAGGTGCTAAAGTTCGAAGGTGCGCTCCCAAATCTTCCTACAAAGATGCCTGTGCCCATCTATTACTCAGCACCAGACGACACTGAAGTCAGTTCGTCTAGCGCTACAATGACCAACAGTAGCATTGACATGGCACGTTGAACAATCATAATTGTTCGAAACTAAAAAAAATTGAGCATGCTATATGCTAGGTCCAACTATTCTTATTTGGGTATTGTACTTAAATAGATTGTATGAATTGTTGCGGATTGTATTTTATTGTAACATGAAAACCAAGGAACTATCATCCACGTTTATTAAAGTATATGCATTTTGTTGTTAAAATTAGAATTGTCACATATAATGATGATCACATGATAACTTTATATAAGAAAATCACTACAAGAAAAATAATCCTTATTACCAACATATATATGCCATGGCGGTCTACACGAAGGCTATACATATCCTAAGGAGACCGGTGAAAAAGACAGTATTACAAAAGAACACCAGAAATGAAACAATTGTATACGATCAACCAACGATTAACGCCTTAATTAATGATCAAAAAGAACTACAAAAGGAATTGAATGAAAACGATTCACAGAGATGAACCCTAATTATGATCTTGACCTGGCTTTATAAGCCCTAATTGCTTCCTAACGGTCTGTAACAACCAGACTTCTATATTGACAACCTTAGTCCTTATAATTTTGGACTTACATCCGGACAAAGTATAAACTAACTCACTAAAGAAACTTTGAAGTAATGACAGAATACCCCCTGGACTTTATATTTCTTACCAATTCTGCCCTTTGACTTTTATTCTTTGACTCTTGATTTTGATTTATAATTCTCACAATCTCCACCTTAAGGCCAACAATCAAGATACTATCAAACTCATAGCACCTTCAAACAATAATCAAACTTGGTTCCAAACACTGATTTTGTTAACATATCAGCTGAATTATACTCGGTTCCAATGTGTATCACTTTGACTTGTCCAGAATTGATTATGTCTCTTATGAAATGAAGCTTGACATTTATGTGTTTTGTTCTCTCATGAAATACACCATTTTTCGACAATTGCACAACACCTTGATTGTCATAATAAACTTCAATTCCACTCAAATCAATTCCCAAATCACTGACAAAGCCTTTCAGCCATAATGCTTCCTTTATTACCTCTGTCAAAGCAATATATTTTGTTTCTGTGGAAGACAATGCTACCACATGTTGTAACTGAGCCTTCTAACTCAGAACATTCCCCATGACTTGAAATGCATAACTTTGTTATGGACTTGCCCTTGTCCATATTGTTTACATAATGGACATCAACAAATCCCGTGACCATTTTACCCATGTCACCGTCTTTGTCCCTAAATACCAATCCCACCTGTCTTGACCCATTCAAATACCTTAGTATCCATTTAGTAGCTCCTAATGCTTCTTCCCTGGATTGGCCAAGTACCTGCTAACCATACTAACAACATATCCAAGATCAGGTTTGGTGCGGACCATTAAGTACATCAAGTTGCCCACCAACTCTTGCATAAGGATCTCTCCATATACCACTTTTCTACATTTGTCACTAGACAATCCTAACTTGACAATTTTAAATGAGTTGCTATTGGTGTTTTTACTGATTTTTAGCCTTCCATTGAATAGTTCTTAAGAATCTTATTCACATATGGGTACTATGTGAGCTTGAGCTATCTTTTACTTTTATCTCTCACAATTTCCATGCCCAATATCTTCTTTGCTTGTCCCGTCTCTTTCATGTGAAACTTTAGACATTATCAGCTTCTTAGTTTCTTCAATAATCACCTTATCTTTACAAGCTACTAGCATATCATCAACATACAAAAGTAAATAGATATATTTACCCTTGTCATACTCCCTAATTTATACACAGCTATCATAGGCACTTCTTTTGAACTCATTATTCAAAATATAATCATCAAACCTTCTGTACCATTGTCTTGGTAATTACTTTAATCCATACAAGGATTTCTTTAACAAACACGCCTTTTCTTCCTAACCGTTTACTTCATAACCCTTTGGCTGCATCATGAATATTTGTTCTTCCAAATTTTCATGTAAGAATGTTGTTTTAACATCAAGCTGTTCCAACTCAAGATCTAATCCTGCTCCTAAAGACAGAATTACCCTTATAGATGAATGCTTGATTGCAGGAGAGAAATTCTTATTATAGTCCACTCCAGCCTTATATGTAATTCCTTTAGCAACCAACCTTGCATTGAATCTAGGACCGTCACCTGCTGTCATACCCTCTTTAATCTTGTATATCCATTTGCAGGACACCAATTTCTTATCTTTAGGCTTATCAGCCAATACCCAAGTCCCATTTTTGTACAAAGATTCCATTTCTTCATCCATTGCCCTGCACCACTTGTCTTTATCAACTTAAATCATTGCCTCTTCATAAGTCAATGGTTCAAAAGTACTTTCATTTTCTGCAGCAATAAAGGCTACTGCAGAGATGTTATCATTACCCCTGAATCTCAATAGCTTCACAACTTGCCTTCTTGTTATGTCTCTTGCTAGACTATACTCTTTATTGCTTATACCAGAACTCTTGGCGTGAGTTTGAATGTCTTCTTTTGCTACATTAATAAGCTCCACCTCAAGTTGGACTTCCTTTTCTACTAATTTCTCCACAGTCTTCCCTATCACATCTTTATAAATGTATTTAAATCTACACTCAACATTTCTGTTGTTAAAAGCCCTTGGCTTCCCCCCATCTAGTCCCCATGCCCTGAACCCCTTTACACCTTTAGGATATCCTAGAAATACATATTTCAAGTGTAACACCCAACAGATGGTGGAAACATTGGGGTGCCATGTAGCGATGATTATTCGATAGCTCATGATACTAAAAGTCTAAATATGTTTTATTTATTCCAATTTTTGTACAAGTAATTACAACATACAAACAAGATAAAACTTAACAACAAATATTCAAATACAATTGATTTTCTAAGGCCTCAAGCATTCTATGTGTCCAACAGCTTCTAAATACTCCATGCGTTAATAAATCCTGAAACATGTTTAGTTGGAAATATAGGGGGTGAACTATAAACAGTTGGTGAGAATACATAGGTTTTGTAACTAAAAAAGAAAACAATATTTTTACATAGCAATCATAGTTAAGATATATCAAAGCGTAACTTGTAAGAATGAGTCAAACATGTAACAATGCGTCTTTATACAATCAAACCTTGGGTCGACAGAGACCTAACTCACAAGTTAGTAAAAGTGTAACTGTTTTCGATCAACCCTGATTTTATGCGAAGGGATGGGTTTGTCAGACCTATGGCACTATAATCTAAACAGGCGGCTTGATCAATGTTAATAATTGTACTGTGTCTTTTTGTTACAAGTCAAAATGAGTCAACAAGTTTCAACATACTTAGAATAAGTAATTGCTATTGAGTCTAAAATGTTTAAACATGTTTCACCCCAATAATATAAAATAATAAAAAAGGGCTATGTAAACTCACCTTGACTGTAATGATGAATGTGTTAGAATTTGGCAAGAATCAATGAATTTTTCTTACACCTATTTAAGATTGATGTTTTAGCATCTATAATTATAGTTTTCATTCATAGTATGTTACTTTTGATTAATTTATAGACCTTTCAATGATCGTTTTTTTAAAGAAAAGCGAATACATGGCTTAAAAAAGTCAATTCTATTATATGTTCTAATCTTTATCATTATAATAAATAGAATTTATAGTTATGTTTCGTATACACTAAAGATGATATAACTTAGTTTGAAAATTATTTTGAAAATTTATAAGTTTATATTCGAAATTAGCCATGATAATATTATAAACACACGTTTAACTTTTTGTATTCCATGTTATTATTATTATATTAAAAAATAAACATGTGTGTAAATAAAACAAAAACTAGTGCTAATTATTGACGCGAATGTGTTAGTTTTGAAACCCAGGCACCAGTACGAACTTGACAATTCATATCGCTATTAATATGTGAAGAGAACATGTGGTTTCAGGCCGAAGGCCGAACCTGAATGGTTGGTTCGAGCCGAACCTAACTCTCTAATAATAAGGCTTCGGAATAAAGGCCCATGGGCCCCAAACTTCCGAAGCCCATCACGAAAAGTATAAATACTCCCAAGAATTTCCTTATTTGGTAACTTATCTCCTCTGAACCAAAACACTTTTCTCTCATTTTTACCACTTCGTAAAACCATACTTATTCACACGCCGGAGGGTGGTCACAGAGAGACCTTCCCTCTCCCCTGTGATGAGCCTAACGGTGTTCTGTTTTGCAGGTTTCACTGGATCTAATTGTTCACAGTCGAGCTCAATCGAATCATAACTCAGATCTCTCATACCGAAGCAGAGAGGTAGCTCTTTTCCTCTTCAATTGGCGCCATCAGTGATTTTTCTTTGTTTCTCTTTTTTCTAAGGTGAAACACAATGCAATCTCAACCCATGACGGCACATTTTGAGGGATTCGTGATTGATGACATCACGGCACATTTGCTCCTATGGCACGTTGACGGGTGGTTCAAGGAACAACCCTTTATGATGATAAAACGCGTATTATACCCACATTTGATTATGTTATTGCTTGGAATTAGATGACTACGGTTACTTTGATTGCAGGTATATCATGGAGCTTAAAACGAAGAAAACCGAGCTCTGGAACGGACCGGAACGGGATGGAACGAGGAAGATTTGAAAGAAGAAAAAAATAAATTTTTGGAGGCTTCCACCGTACCTTACGGTAGCCACCGTAAGGTACGATGGCTTATGGGAACAAAATAGCCAGCGTAGGGCAGTCCCTTCTCACCGTCAGAATTCTTCCTCCACCGTACCTTACGGTGGCCACCGTAAGGTACGGTGGCCCCTGCACAAAAATGTGTAACCACTCCCATTTAAACCGTTTTTGGTGAGACTTTTCACTTACTTTTGATTGGGGACGTTTCTAAACACCTTTAGGGCGATTTTTGGCTGGAGAATTGATTGGAGAACTATCACAAACACTGGTTTATGTTTTTGATTCATATGAACAATTCCATGGATGTTATGTTGATTCACCAAGCTATGTCAGGCTAAACTTTTGGTGATCATTCTAGGTGAAGGTTTCTTATTAAACTCTTGTGTATGTTTTCTTGCATTTCGAGAATAATAACTTGATATCTTTGCTTTGTTATTATGATGTTTGAACAATCGATTGTAGTGTGTTGATTAATTTTCCAATTTCTAATCTAAGCGTACGTTCTTGGTGTTGCTAACCATCGAGATATCACGGGAAGGATTGGGGTTGGTTATTGATTAATTGGTCATCGGGAAACAACCTCGCGTTAATATAATCCGAGTACTTTGTTCCCTTTTATCACAACAATTGTTTTTACATTATTTATGTCTATGTAACTCTTTCTAGTTGGAATTTCTACACAAGTGTTTAAAGAAACCGGAACCTAGGATGATCATTGCTTTCATAATTTGAGAAACAAACCAATCTTAATCAGTCATTAGTTAACAATTTAGTTTTAAATCAAAACAACCAAATCACTTGATCTTTACTTTTTGTCTAATAGTTAATTGTAGTTAATTTGCAGAACTATAAGTGTACACATATTCCACAAACTCCCTGTGTTCGATACCTGTTTACTACTATCTTTTAGTTGTAACTTGGATTAAATTTACGTGTACCACGACTGCACGTCACACGTTTTGAAACTATCAGAATTGTGCTTGCAGTAGCAGCCCATAAAGGTTGGTTAGTCCATTAAATGGATGTTAAATCAGCCTTCCTCAATGGAGAATTGACCGAAGAAATTTATGTTGAGTAGCCTGATGGCTTTAAAGTTAAGGGTGCAGAAAAGAAAGTATACACGCTGTATAAAGCCTTATATGGCTTGAAACAGGCTCCACGATCCTGGTATGCTAAAAATAGATGGTTATTTCACATGTAATGGGTATGAACGAAGCTTTAATGAGTCTACCCTCAATGTAAAGCAAGTGTCTTCAACTGATATCATCTATGTATGCTTGTATGTGGAATGATATAATTTGTTGTTGTTGTTGAGTTTGATACTTTCGCAAATCAATTTGATCCTCCATATGGTCACGTGGGTATTAACATCAACTCGGTTACATCAGCTAACTTCACTGCTTGGAATGCTAGTTTGCACAGCGGAGATCCTGGGGATGCTTGGGTGTCTTACAACGCTACCACCCAGATCCTGACCCTGTCTTTGCGCTACGAGGCTGACAATAATAGCATGAATATTTCGCATGAAGTTGACCTAAGGAAAATTCTGCCTGAATGGGTTACAATTGGATTTTCAGGTACCGTAGGTCTTGTAGGGGAGAAACACACTATTCAAGCCTGGGAGTTCAACTCAAGCTTGAAAACCACACATGAAATGAAAGATAAATCAAACAAGTGGCAACTAACAGCTGAAATAACTGTTCCTCTTTGTGTTCTACTTTCAGAGATCTAGCCCTGGCTACCAACAACTTCTCTGATGACCAGAAGTTAGGCGAGGGAGGATTTGGGTGTGTCTATAAAGGCTACTTATCGCGTGAAGGTATCATGGTAGCTGTCAAGAAAATTTCACAGGGTTCTAAACAAGGAAAGAAAGAGTACAGGACTGAAGTGAAAATCATCAGTAGTTTAAGACACCGAAACTTGGTGAAACTCATTGGTTGGTGCCACGAAGAAATGCAATTCTTGCTAGTGTATGAGTTTATGCCAAACGGCAGCCTTGATTATCATCTATTCAGCAACAAAAGTATTCTTAAATGGGATGTAAGGTACAACATCGCTGTAGGTTTAGCTTCTGCGTTGCTCTATCTGCATGAAGAATGTGACCAGTGCGTGGTGCATCGCGATATCAAAGCGAGCAACATCATGCTTGATTCAGGATTTAACGCAAAGCTTGGAGACTTTGGATTGGCTAGACTAATGGACCATGAACTGGATCTAAAAACAACTGGCTTAGCCGGAACTCTAGGCTACATGGCTCCTGAGTATGCAATAACAGGGAAAGCTAGCAAAGAGTCTGATGTGTATAGCTTCGGTGTGGTTGCATTAGAGATAGCTTGCGGGAAAAAGGCAACACATAAAGTTGACCCACACTCTGATCTTGGGTTGGTTGAGTGGATATGGGGTTTGCTTGGAAAAACGGAGCTGCTTTCTGGTGTGGATCAGCTGCTGAACAAGGATTTCAACACAAAAGAAGTCGAGAGTTTGATGATGGTGGGGTTATGGTGTTCACACCCTGACCGGAGTGTGAGGCCATCTATTCGCCAAGCTATTCAGGTGCTGAAGTTTGAAGGTGCGCTCCCAAATCTTCCTACGAAGATGCCTGTGCCCATCTATTACTCAGCACCAAACGACACTGAAATCAGTTCTTCTTGCGCTACAATGACCAACAGTAGCATTGACATGGCACGTTGAACAATCATAATTGTTCAAAAATAAAAAAAAATGAGCATGTTACATGCTAGGTCCAACTATTCTTATTTGGGTATTGTAATTAAAGATTGTATGAATTGTTGCGTATTAGACAGTGTGTTTAGTAGTGCTTAGGCCCGGCCCTATAAGCTATGTCAGTCAGCCCTACTTGTTTAACCTAAGTCTATATATAGTCATCTATTGTAATCATTGTAATACACACAATTATACAATAATACACAAATCATTACCAAGTTTATCTTGGTATCAGAGCCCTCCTTTTCCTAACCCTAATTGTGCAGCCGCCACCCAGGGCCTGCAGTTTCTTTTCCGCCGCCACCTACAGCAGCTTTTCTGTCAGCAATCACAGCCTTTTTTTCACCACTCTTACTTTTCTTTTTCACACTACAATGGCCCTTATAGCAGCCTTCACTCAGGATTACAAAACAACTCACGATTCCCACAAGTTTGCCTTTAAACTTTCACCCACTAATTATGGGTATTGGAAAGCAATGGTACAACCCTTTCTTCTTACCAACAATCTGTTTGGTTATGTTGGCGGCACCATACCGTGTCCGCCAGAAGTTCTTGCACCCACTGCTTCTTCAGACAAAGCAGCCACACCACAGTCACAAACCAAATCCTAACTATCCTATCTGGATATCCAATGATGCTTATATCCGGATGGTTTTGGTCTCTACGATTTCTGAAGCCTCCTTTGAGCATGTTACAGGCAGCAACACCTCGAGAGAACCATGGCTTGCTTTAGAGCGAGCCTATGCCCCGAATACGGCTTCTAGGGAATACACCCTACGTGGACAACTACTCAAGATCGAGATGAAAGGTGATGAAATCTTACACGTGCTCAAGAATATGCAGATGTGCCCTCGTTAATATTGGTGCACCGATGAATGAGAAGGACGTGGTTATGCTCGTCGTGTCTGGTTTGCATGAGGAATACACAGGGCTGAAACAGAACATTCTGACATGCCAGTTCCCTCTACCCTTTTCTGAACTCTATGGCCTGCTATCATATCATGATTACATGGTCAAAAAATGTGTACCTGATGTGCCTCCGGCTCAAGCGTTTACTGCTGCCTCTATCAATTCCAGTGCCCCAACAGCCTCAAGTAACTCTGTTGCATCACCTTCAAATATTCAGGCACTTCAGCAGGTTCTTGGACAGCTTGGTCTTCAAGTCCATCCAATTAACTCATCTTCTCCACAAGCCTTTTACACCAACACTGGTACTGGGAATCACCATGGTCGTGGAAACAGGCGTGGCCATGATAACAACAATACATACAACCGCAACCAAGGCAGAGGTAATCATTCTCAATTTCCTTGGGCTTCAAATTAGAATTTAGTCTTTGGTACATGCAATAGGTGCGGTATTGGCCATGTCCTTCACAATGTCCTAATAGGGATCCGACCACCATTCAGGGACGTCAACCATCTGTAAACTACATCGATTATCGTTCCCAAGCATCTGATAATCGCTCCCAATCATCCCATTCTTGGCTCAATGACACTGGTGCCGATGAACATGCAACTTTTGATCATTCGAGCACGGATTATTCTGAACCATACTGTGATAATGATGGTCTTCATGTTGGCAATGGTGAGTCCTTACCCATTATTCATATTGGTTCCACTTGTATCTTTTCACCCAACAAAACCTTTGTACTAAAAAATGTCCTTCACGTTCCAGGAATTAAAAGGAACATCCTTTCTGTCCAAAAGTTTTGCTGTGATAATAATGTCTTTTTTGAATTTCATGACACTTTGTTTTCTATGAAGGACAAGTTTACACACACTACCCTCCTCATGGGTCCAAGCATTGATGGGTTGTACTCCTTCAACTTACCAACAATCCAACCACCTCCAAAAAATGCTTTCTCTACCGTTCATGCTTCTACAAACACCTGGAATTAACGGCTTGGTCATCCGCATTCACAACTTGGTCATCCGCATTCACAACTTTTAAATTTTATGCTTTCTCAGTATTGTTTACCATTTTCTTCTAAACATTCTAGTATGGATTGTGATTGGGAAGTCTTCTAAACTCCATTTACCATTATTTACTTTTAAAAGTTCTAATATTTTGGATTTGGTATTTGTGATGTTTGGGGTCCGACCCCGGTTACTTCTTGTGATGGTCATAACTATTTCTTATTTTGTGTTGATCATTATTCACGTTTCATGTGGATATTTCATTTCAAGCTTAAATCTGATGTTTATAACATTTTCAAAAACATTTTAGTCACTATTGAACGACAATTTAAAACCAAACTCAAATCTGTCCAAACTGATCGGGGAGGAGAATTTAGGAAGCTTTCACTCTTCTTCTCCTCTCTTGGGATTGTACATCGGCTCTCTTGCCCACATACCAGCGAACAAAATGGGTATGTTGAACGCCGTCATAGACATGTTGTTGAAACTAGGCTCACCCTCCTTTCACAATCCAATGTCCCACAACGTTTTTGGCATTTTGCAATCAACACAGGTGTATATCTAATTAATCGAATGCCTTCTCGAACCAACTCCAAAGTCTCTCCTTTTGAACAACTTTTTCATCACCCACCTAACTTCTCGTTTCTTCGGGTATTTGGTTGTCGATGTTACCCTCATCTTTGTGCCTACAATAAACACAAAATGGATTTTCGATCCATGCCTTGTGTGTTTCTTTGGTATAGCACCTCCCATCACGGCTACCGATGCTCGGACATCCAATCTAATCGTTTATACATTGCCCGTTATGTCCAATTCCATGAACAAGTCTTTCCTTTTAAACCACCTCCTATTTTTATCCCCTCACCATCCCCATCCCCATCCCCATCCCCATCCCCGTCTCCGTACTTCTCATCTTACCCGACGGATGCTCACCTTAATCCACATAACACCCCGTCCAGTGATCAAACATCATCGGGCCAATTACCTACATCTCCTCCCACCACTGCCCAGGCTGACCATCCTGTCTCGGCCCAACCACCTGTAATCAATAATCCTATGCCTCATGCTGACACCACAACCTCGGCCCCATCCGGCCCACCCAACAGTCCCCCACCCCAGCCCGACTACGGCTCGGCCCAGACCAGCACGCACCCTGAGTCAAACCCAACTTCACCCCACACTACGCCAGCCCACTCACAACCACCTCACACACCTACACCAACACCACCACCACCTCATACTTGTCCTTCACATCTTTGTCCTAATCCTAAACCTGTTAACTGGTACAACCCTTCCTCCCTTCACACTACTACAACTTCTGAACCATCTTCCTTCACTATTGCTAACAAAGATCCTCATTGGCGTGCTGCCATGGCTGAGGAATATTCGGATTTAATGAAACACGGTACATGGTCCTTGGTCCCATGTGCTCCAAACACCAATATTGTAGACTGTAAATGGGTATACAAAATTAAGAAAGATCAACATGGGGCGGTTAAGCGTTACAAAGCACGCTTGGTTGCTAAAGGTTTTCGTCAACAAGCAGGCATCGACTATCATGACACGTTTAGTCCGGTTGTCAAGGCAACTATCATCCGAGTTGTCTTATCCATTGTTGTCACTAAAGGTTGGCCTCTGCGTCAACTGGGTGTACAGAATGTGTTTTTACATGGTGACCTTAAAGAAACAATTTATTTACAGCAACCACCTGGTTTTGTGGATCCAAATAAACCAGATCATGTGTGTTTTCTACACAAATCTCTTTATGGTCTCAAACAAGCCCTACGAGCTTGGTTTCACAGATTATCTACGGCATTACTTGGTCTCGGCTTCAAGGAATCGAAGACTAATAAATCCTTGTTCATTTTATCTGCTCGTGGAACTTTATTATATATGCTTCTCTATGTTGACGATAAATTCTTACAGGGAACAATCCTAAGGCGATTGACTATGTTGTTCACAGTCATATTGGTCGTAAAGGCTTCCCGGTAAGATACTTACACTAGCTCCAAGGTCTAGGAGTGCCCGAGTTATTTTAAATTCTCCCACTTGAATGGGAATAATGGGCGCCCCCGGATCGTTTAACTTTTGTGGAAGTGCACCCTAAAGAATGGAACTAACATTTTCAGTTAAGTCAACTTTCTTTGGAAATTTGTTAGTCCTATTTTGGGTGCATAAATCTTTCAAGTACTTGGCATAGGAGGGGACTTGCTTGATTGCATCTAAAAGTGGTAAATTAATTTTAACTTGTTTAAAAATTTCCCACAACTCTTCTTGTTGCGGGCCCTTTTCTTGACCACTTTTTTAGATGGCTCCAACAATGCTTCAGGATAAGGGATGGTATTACCCTCCATACCCTTTTCCTTAGCCTTGGGAGCTTATTTGTTCTCAACGGGTTTTGATTTTTCAGAAAAAATTTTACTTTGATTTTGACCCGTTTCCTCTTCTCTTTCATTCTCATCACTCACATCTTCTACCTCCCCTTCAACAAATTGGGGAGATGGTGGCTCAATTTTATTCTTAATTTTATTATCAATGATTTTAGCACTACGAAGAACAGTCACCTTATTGATGGGAACATTGCGAGTGTTCTTCGAATTCGAACCTTGATGTTGCGGGTTGATAGTGGTATCACTAGGAAGCTTCCCCGCGCTTCCTCTCCATTGAGCCATTTCTTCAGCTAGTTGACCCACTTTGTTTTGCTAGGGCCTCATGAGACTTGTCTCTCACTCCCACTTTGGTTGCTCGAGGATCCACCTTGATTATACCCATTTTGATACCCACCACCTTGATTGTAGTTCTTCGAGTAACTTCCTTGACGGTTTTGGTACGAACCCTCTTGATTATTTGATTGAAAATTAGGATTCATTTGATTAGAAGCATTACCATACCTAAAATTAGGATGGTTTCTCAAACCCGGATGGTAAGTGTTGGAGTTCATGTCATATTTCTTGTCTCTCCCATACACTTGATTTACTTCCGCGGTGTCTTGAATCGAATTTTCCGGACACTCACTCGCCTTGTGTCCCATTTCATCACACACTTCACATATTGCATATTGCACCACTGACACATCTTTTTTCTTCATACAGGACAACTCTCGTTCCAATGTAGCAATCCGGTCTTTCGTATTAGCATCCAAATCGGGAAGGGATTTTGAAATGGGATGCTTGGTTCTTCTATCCGCGGATTCCTCGGCCTTTGAATTTTTACTCATCAATTCCAAAATATCCCAATCCTCTTGTTCCGGGTTGGATAGTAAAGTTCCATTGCTTGTGGACTTCAAGTACTTCCTTTGTTCCTTATTCAACCCGTTTACAAAACTATTAACCAACTCCCATAACTCAATCTTATGATGTGGCCATTTCCGAAGCATTTCCTTGAAACGGGTGAAAGCTTCATGAAGTGGTTCCCCCGGTAATTGTTGAAAGGACAGAATTTCCAACCGAGCCCCATCCATCTTGAAACTCGGATAATACTCATCCAAAAATACTTGTTGCATTTCTCCCCAAGTATATATGCTATGTGAAGGCAAGGTGAGAAACCAATTCTTTGCATTGTCTTTGAGGGAGAAACGAAACAAACGCAATCGAACTTCATCTTGAGAGAAATTGTGACCTCCCATAGTACTACAGACTGCTGTAAATTCGGAAAGGTGATCATATGGGTCCTCGGTGGCCATCCCATGAAAGTGAGGAAGAATGTTGATGTAGTTCGGTTTGCAATCAAAGGATCTTCTTCCTTGAGGCGGTGGAACAATAGGTGACTCATTTTCAGAAACAATTGGTCTAAACCGACCATTAACCCCTTGCATTGGGACTGGAGGCCTTCTTCGTGGAGCATTAACCTCTTCATCCCTTGGTTGTCTTCTCTCATGAGGTCTTCTCTCTGCTCGACCCACAAAGTTTTCACCCCGGTTTTGGTTATTGTTGCGATTCTGGTGTCCTCTTTGGTTTTGCCTTGGTTGCTGATGGTTGAAGACATGACGATAATACCCTTCATTACCAAAGTTTTGGTTCACACCTACATTGGAATGATGATCACTTTGGTATTCTTCTTCATCTTCATAAGCACCATTACCATTGCCATAACCCCAACCCTCGTCTTCTTCGAAATAATTCCTCTCCGAATATTCATCCTCCCCCGAATGATAAGAATGCACACTCACCCGATCCGTTGATTGATAACCCAGAACACTAATTGTATCATCATCGTTGATGTTTTCTCTTTACTCATCAATATTACCAAGATGCTCATCATATCCGGCTTCATGGTGTCGGTTCACGGGGTCAAATGCGGGATTGCCACGGTTTAGTACGGGAGGTTGTTGGTTGACATTTCGGTTGTTGGGATTTCGGTTAGGAACCGGTTGGTGAGGTGGGTGTTGTGGTGGTTGTTGGTTTCGGTTTAGATGTGGTGGAGTGGGTGGTCTTCGGCTTCCACCCGAATGGTTATTTGTTTTCCATTTGGACGGTTCCAAAGGAAAAATTTTGATTTGGAAGTGGTGATTGGAGTGTAGGTGAGTTAGAAGGAATCGGCTCCTCTAACCGGTGTTGTCGGTTTCTTCTTGCTACTCTCTCGATTTCCGGTTCGAACACTAAAGGAGACGTCCTCCCCGAATGTCTTGTACGCATGCACTACCTGTAAACTGCACAAATAACACACCCCGCGTAATAAGGAAGAATAGAGAATACAATAAAACCAACATACAATTAAACAGATTATCACAAAATCAACTAATCACTAAACACCAAGCGCACGTACTCCCCGGCAACGGCGCCAAAATTTTATCGGTTGTCGCGGTCCGGTCAAAAATAATATTTATATGTTTACCTTATCACCTTTAACTATGTAGTTAGTGGTAATAGGGTGTCGATCCACGAAGAGTTTGTGGTCGGTGTTAATGTTTAAAGTTGATTGAACTATTTATGAAGATGTGTAGTTGATTATGAAGCTTGCTATTGTATTCATTTAAGATGATGTGAAAAGATTTTGATTGTTTAAGTAAAACTTGAAATTAGATTTTAATGAAAGTAATTGGTAAAAAATGAGTTGTAACAATAATAAGTAAAAGATTCACACCCGGGTTTCAACAATTGATTACTAAGGCTCTAACAAATGGGTCAATTATACTATTGCAAATGATGTTCGCGGGTTGGTTGTCTCATTAGGCTTAGGTATCAAGAATCATCAACATCTAGGATGGACGATAATATACTATATAACTCTAGAACATACAACCCTAGATTTGTGTTAAAGCAAGGAAACATGTTCATGACACTAGAAATTGGCACAAGACCAATTAACTAAAGTGACTTCAACATAAGATTAATCGCAATTCAACACAATTGTTTGACATACAAAAGCAAATAAAGATAGAAAATACCCAAATGTTTGAAACCCTAGAATCAATGTTTACACCCGGATATGAATAAATGGTTAGCCAAGCATGGCCATAAAGTTCTTCAAAACTTGTGTTCTTTGGTCTTCAATCTTCAAGAATTAATGAAAATGATGGAGAATGATTTTTGAATTAATTGGAATGATTGGGAGTGATTAGTAATGATGAAGATGATGTTTTTGATCCCAAAAATCCCTCCTTTCTAAGTCCCCATTGAAAATCCTGGTCAAAAACCCCCATAAAATCCCTTAAATTTTGCATTAAAATTGATTTTGACCAAATCTTGTCAGATGGCGCCGTCAGAGATGGCGGGACTGCCGTCAGAGACGGCGACGGCGTCAGAGACAGAAGGGTTGCTGTCAGAGACGGCCAGAACCTTCATTTTATGTTTTTCTTGGTCTTCTTTCTCCCAAAGCTTCTCAATTCCAATATTTCACTCTAACACTATGTAAAATCCATTCAATAAATGCTTTTAACCTGAAACATTAAATCAAATCAAAGTGCTATATTTTGTCTCAAATAATCATGTAAAAGCACATTTTAGATTCCATAGAGGCGGGGTTTTCAACCGCGCATCAGTTCGTTATCATGCTTTCTGGGTATTGAGATTGTTCCCAAAGGGGCTGACATTATTCTATCTCAAAACCAGTCTCTCTGAATTGAGTATATTTTGGATATTATTGCTCGCGCAAGTCTCTCTGAATCAAAACCAGTCTCATCTCCCATTCCGAGTACTGCAAATCTCTCTCTTGGTGATAGCTCCCCCTATTAAAATCCTGTTCGCTATCGTCAAATTGTAGGAGCTCTGTAGTATGTTACACTTTCTCAGACCGACATTACGTATGTAGTCAACAAAGTGTGTCAATTTATGCATTCTCCCACTACTAATCAATGGTCGGCAGTCAAACGGATATTGCGGTATTTGTAGGATCGACAAACGGGTCACCCGACAATGACGAGTTTGATATTCAGAGTGCGGAAACCTCTGAATATGTTCCAATAACAGAAACAACTAAGAAACATTGATAAATGAGTAATCAACACACACAAATGGGTCAAAAGCTTTAAGATTTATCACTAAAACAGAGCACGAGTGTTTACAATGATCAAATTAGACTTTCAGACCTGGGGGAGGGTGTTTGGAGAGTGTGTGAGGTGAGAACTAATGATTAGGGTAATGATTGGGCATATTTATACCTCCCGTACTCGTACAGGCTGCAACAGGCAATTACAAGTCTATGCCACATGAACAACTAGCGAGTAGGAGGCTATCCACCATGTACAACATGCGTGTAGAGCCCTACTAACATGTCATAACACACGATTACAAGGCTACTCGCCTGTAATCCATCCCTACTCGCTAATAGCATCCAATCACTCCCAAAACGCTTACAAACACTTACAAACACCCTGTAACGCGTCCAAACATCTAATATACTAGCCTAGGGACATCTTGCACTAACAGACTCCCCCTTGGACCAGGCTAGTATACGTACAAAACTCAAAAGAAACAAAGGTTTATAACACAGCAAGCAACTATACAGACACTTAAACAAAAACAAACAAAACTTGACTAGCAGCAACTTCAGTCTTCACTTTGACACTGTCCTGATCCTTGTAATTCTTGACCAGTCACATCCAGCATGAACCTTGTTAGCATAGCAGAAGCGAATCGCCCGCTGAAACTTCATAGCTTGATCTACTTCGGCTTTCAAATGCTGAATGGGATACAGGAACAGAGTCTCCACATCCTTCTCTGAACATCGGGTCCCAAATCCTGATCTTTCTGCACGGCTTTGGAGAGTTGTTCAAGACGATCACCGCTTCAGTAGTCGCCGCATCATAGTGCCAGTAATAGATCTTTGAGGTGAAGTCTTGTTCAACTGGGACAATTGGAATCTTTGACACGCAATCTGGTGGCTTGATCTTGTGTTCCCAAATTGGACTTTTGGTGGTAGGATGAAACTTGTCTATTTTGAATGACTTGGGGTACTAAGGCTGGAAGGTTTTCCATTCTGTCCTACTTTCTCTAGCCAGAATGTTGTAAAAGCTTACCAGGCTAGAGTCATTAGTGTAGTACAGAGGAAAGTGTAACTAAATTAGATCGCGAATGTACCAGAAAGGGAGACTAAGAACCTTCCGATAGGGCTTGAAATACAGTAGCCCTTCTTCCCATTTGACACCCAACATCTTTGTCTTCTCAACATAAGCCCAACTGATTACATTTCAAGTCATCTTCGATAAATGTTTCTTGAAGATAGAAGCCTGCACAGGACATTTCTTCTTCTCACGCTATTCTTCTGATGGGAACCATTGGGTATATCGCTTCTTGATCTGTTCAGGTCTTGCTTGTACTTCATCCGGAACAGGAGTTGGATCAGCCTTAAGCTTCTCTTCAGCATCATTTAACATCTCTTCTAAGATATCAGGTATCCTAGTGCTAGAGTCATCAACAACATACTCAGGAGTAGGCACTCTAGTCCCATCATCCATTTCAACCTCATTGTTATCCGGATTTGTCTCTGGAGGAGGGCTGTTGCTTGCACCGGAAGATTCTCCGCGTGCTAAGCCATATATCCTTTTCAGGTCTTCAGTGGTTAGCTCAGCTGGTATCTCACCCTCTTCTAAATCACTCTCCGGAGACTTGGGTAGTTCTATCAGATTACCATCATCATTGTATGCGAAAAAGCTATTCAATGGTTCAACTACCTCAACAGGAACTAAATCCTGCTTCATTAACTCTCACATCTGTTGTATCATATCACTGACAGACTCCCCTTTAGCAGAAGAACCTGCTTCGGGATCCTTGTCTTGTTGGTCATGATCTTTCTTTTATCGCCTTTCTCCAGATCCGGATGATGACCCCCCACCACCTGCGGCTCCAAGATCACCACCACCACCATTACCACCATCTTTATCACCATCATCATCACCATCACTGTCATCATCATCTTCATCATCATCTTCTTCTTCATCACCAGTACCAGCCCCAGAACTTGTAGCACCAGTGAGTCTAGGAAGGTCTACAGTTAACTTGTTCACCTTAGCCCTCAACTTCTTGTTTTGTGCCTTATATTTTGTGATTCTTCATTCATTGTTGACATTCGCAAGCTGAAGCTGGCCATATTGAGATTCATCACCGATTAGTTGGACCAAATCGATCCTAGTCGGACCTATAAAAACTCAAAATTAGGTCAAAAATTAATTCCAACTGGTCAAAACTGGAGCAAATCGATCAAATAAACTTATATCAAAATTGGATGATAATCCGTGATTTAGAACCAAGGTAGATTTAAGTTTAGGTATTTTAATGTTTAACAGCCCCTCCATATTCACTAGTTTATTTGGCCCCTAAACTTCTAAAGTTATACATATAAGGTATAAAATTAACATTATATATGTATAAATTTGGAAAAATATATATAAAACTCCAATCAAATTAATCCGTAGTTGGTACCCCACCGGCCGACTATATCGAGGTCTACAACACTGTGTAGAGCAGACACCCCACACTCATGCATCAACCAATTCTCATAACGATCTCGTAGAGCTATACGCGAGAATAGCCTAGAGCCATTGCAGACGATGACTTTACAAGACCCTACCAACCCACTACGCTGGCCAACAACTCAAGCTTCACATGACGGATAGCCAATGTCGTGCTTCGGCCCAAACTCAATATGCTAAACACAGTTCGTATGTACGATGGAACGAGTGACCTTGATGATCACCTCAACAGCTTATCGTGCATGGGGTAGTAGAGAACAATGGCCTTTCCCTGTCTTGTGCCATATGTTTATGCAAACACTTGTTAAGCTGCGCGGGTTTGTTAGGATAATAAGTCATCAGGTTCAATCGATAACTTTAAAGAGTTATAGGGAAAGTTTTCCTACAGTTCAGTTAGTAGAGGCGCCATACCAAATACATGGATGAAGTCATGCATATAAGGCAAAGAGATAATGAGTCGCTTGACAATCTTATCATCAGTTTCAATAAAGAAAGGTTGCAGATACCCGACCTCACCGAAGAATTGGCATGTACAGGTTTCACCATGGGTTTAAATTAACGACGATGGACACGCTAGACTCATAAAAATCGACAGGAGAACTAGAGCACCAGAATACCAAAGGAAGAAACAATATGGTCAATCTTTCCATAAAGAAGGTCGACATGAATCCGGCAGTTGCTCCGAAAGGCAAAGAGGTTCTTACGCTAGTCGAAGCGAAGAATTGACAATAAGCAAATTCGAACATCCCAATCTGATAAAAACACCATCGAAAATCTTGGTAACTCAGAACCTCAAGTTTTATAGTCCCCTCCCTTTGAAGGACTCACCATCTCGTGATACAATGAAAATACTATGAGTATCACAAGGGGCATGGACACGACATCAATGATTGCTTTCAGCTGAAAAAGCAAATAGAATACATGGTAAAGGTCGGCAAGCTAGTTTATCCTGTGTAAAAGATATTAAACAAGGTCCTCCAACAGCTAACGATGAAAAATCAACGAAAAAGGACACGAGGAGATGGAGATTGTCTGCGTGGACAAAACTTCAGGGGTAAATTCCACTCATACATAGTTAAACGTGTTACAAAAACTATTATGAAACTTACAAATAATTACGCAACCTATTTATAATTATGCATGTTGTACGCACAACATGTCCTCTTCTTTAGGAAAAAATAATTTTTTTAAAGTATAGCAACACTATACTCAAATTAAAGACAATAAATAAAATCCTTAATTTTATGGAGAGTTTTTTAAATAATGTCAAACATGTTATTAGTAATTGTAAAAAAAATATAAAAGATTTCTTAAATTTTGATGTATTAGTTTGGTATTAAGAATATAAAACAAATAGACTTTAGTTTTATACCATAAATAATTGTATATCTATACTATATTATAAAGCATGAGGGAAGGATTCCAACAAGATTTAAGTAATTACAACATGTAATACATATGGTACAATGCTCTAATGAAGTTAGTAAGAGGGCAAAATAGTATTTTTATATGAATATTAAATTGTTCAGGAAATAGATGTAAATGAATAATGCATGTATTAAATAAAAGGGAAGTTCATAAGTTTTTTACCAAATAATTTAATTCTTATAATATATATATATATATATAATATTACCGATCCCTGCCGATTGTGCTACTATAGTATGACGCGAACCACAACGAAAAACCAGACGATCTATAAAGCTAACTTTTGCATAACAACAAAGTCGGTTAGGGTTAAGTGAGGTTTATAATGATAATAAACACTCAATAGTAATGACGATAAACACTCAACAGTTTCTAAACTGATATAACATTAATCTTGAAGTTCTTCTCATAAATTTGTATGTATAAAAAAATATGAATTAAAATAAAATAAAAGTTTTATACTTGGAGTAATATTATGTTAAGAAATTATGTGTATAATTTTCATTGAAATGAATAAATGTAATCCTAAAGAATTTAAAAAGACTAGGAAGTAAATATCAAAATGAAATTAAACATATATGAGTTATAGACTTAATAATTATGTGGTTAAAACTTCTTGACTTCATAAAACCAAAAGCCCAAATAAATAAATAATACAACCTTTCATGTACCGGTACATAATTAGCCTTAAATAGTCAGTTTTTTTTATCCTATCAATTGTAATGTCAAACAAGGGGATGAAAAACCAATTATAGATTGTTGTTTGATTCCCTCTTAGTTTCATCATCCGTTGTCCCATTGTATTTCCACAACCACCTCACATGGATTATCAAATCCTAAAAACATTAGTAGCTACCTACGGAAAAACCAAAGTTGTACTAGACTTCCAGACCATCAAATCTCGTTGTGTGCCACCACAAAGACTCGTTGACAGCCGTGATTGTTTTCTAGGTGCAAAAAAAATAGAGTTGCGTCTGATTTCATTTGTGTCTAAAAGAAGTAATTTTGTTTGATGTTAAAGCGACGTATAAGTTTTAACTTTTGTCTTTAGTTGTAAAAGTCATGGTACAGTGGAGTGCAGATAATTTTCAACTACTTGATTTGCTAAAATCAAGCCTTAGGACTTGGTTGTCTAATGTCTATTATAGAGAGAAAATTTCAGTAGCAACTATAACATGTTTATAATTAACATGTAAATCTTAGTTCTTTTTATCATATGAACATAAGTTGTAGAAATCTTAGATATTTTGTAAAACTAAAGCTTTTGAAAAATTTAGAAATTTTAAGAATTTGAAGATATCTTTTATTTGGTTATGATAACAAAATCTTCCATATTGCCTATCCACGTTAGATTTAAATAAATATTATCATGAAATTCGATTATGATAACAATATCCTTATACATCAATAACATCTTTGAATAAAAGCTATTTACGAGGTTGTGTACATAAATATAAATGACATGTAGGTTGTATAACGATCTCTCATGGCATCCTCACTTCATTGACCACTTGATTGTCTTAACCATTTTGTTTTTCAATTACGTGTTGTCAACTACGCTGCAACGCGCGGGCTCCACACTAATATATATATATATATATATATATATATATATATATATATATATATATATATATATATATATATAGGTTTAGGATCCTGTACAAAGTACATTTTTCGTGAGAAGTGTGAGAAGGACTAAGAATTGACATGTAGACATCATGTTTTGGATTTAGGAATGATGTTTTAGGTTGTTTTAACTTGAAAAACACCAAACACAACAATCTAAAACACAATACAATGTATTATAGTCATTAAATTTAAAAAACAGCTAAAACACACTACTTAACGCTTAAAACACACTGCTAATGTTCTTAGCATGGTGTTTTAAGTTTTAAGCCTAAAATACTTGTTTTCGGTTTTTAATTGTTATGTTTGGTGTTTTTATAGGCAAAACAATCCAAAACATCACGACTAAGTTCAAAAAATGATGCCTAAGTATCAATTTTTAATACTTCTCACACTTCTCACAAAAAAACACTTTGTACACGATCTTGACCCTATATATATATATATATATATATATAGGATTAGGTTCCATTAGGAACCTACCTTTCATGAAGGAACCATAGAAACCACTCACAACCATTGATCAAATTAATCAATGGTTGTGATTCAATCTAGATTTTTTTAGGTATAAATGTAATTATCTTTTGGATGGAGGGGCAATACAGTCTTTTTCTCCCCCATGTCCTTTCCTATCTTTTTTTTAATATTATCATCTATTTACAAACATCATCATCATTCATCAGATTTATACTATCTTTCTCTCTCTTCTTATTTCAAATTTACTCACTCTCTCTTCTCACTTTCAATTCTCCAGGAAGCTTCAGGAAGATAATAATAATAATAATAATATAACAACAAAGAGTCGTAGAATAGATTTGTGAATAATAATAATAATAGTAACAATAATAATAATAATATCGATGAACAGATCTGGGGGGTATGGTGCAAGTTTGATGTCGATCCTTCGATGGTGGCTGTGGTGGGTTCGATGGTGACGGTGGTTGTGGTGGGTTCGATGGGTGGCTGTGGGGGGTTCGATGGTGGCTGCGGTGGTTCGAGTTGTGGTGGGTTCGATGGTGGTGGGTTCGATGGTGGCTTGTGGTGGGTTCGATGATGGTGTTCAGGTATTATTATTATTATTATTATTATTATTATTATTATTATTATTATTATTATTATTTTGTTTTTGAAAGAGACCCTAGTGTTACAGATCTGTTTGATGGTGGTCAGATGATGATGATGCTGGTTTTGGAAGGGAGACGATGGTGGTGGAAGGAGATGACAATGGTGGATATGGGTTATGAATTGGACTTGATAATTCTATAGTAGGTATGATTCTTAATGGCACAATTTGAGTTAACAAACCTATTGAATAGGTCTGATACTATATATTTTTAAGTAATGGACAACTAAATATCAAGTGAAGAAGGATTTGATCCTCAAGTTATGGTTTTAGTTTATTGTTCAAGCTTAACTTAAGTTCTTCCCAGAGTTACCAAAAATAATATCTTTTATTAATGTTAATGGGGTTTTACACTGATGTAAACTGTGTTTTTACCAATATAAATTGTGTGTCTACACTGATGTAAACTGGCGCAAACGATGTTGCTAATGGGGGTTTTACACTGGCGTAAAAGAAATGGTTTGTTTTTTTCATAAAATAATAGGGTTTTTTTTTCATATAAGAAGACGATGATGATGCTGTTTTTTGATGTTAAATACTAGGAGTGTGTGAATTAAACTGGTTTTTTTACATAGATGAACAAAAAAAAAACTGCTTACATTGTACATCGATATGGGGGTATGTAAATACTTTTACATAAGCAAAGTTGTATCAAATTTTTTTATAGAGGGTTATTGGTAGGGGGTATGTTTGACAGTGTTAAGTTGTACGTTATTTTACACTGGTCTATGTTCTTTACATTAATGTTTGTGTTGTTTTAGGGGTCTTTGTCTGGTGTAACCTCCCCTATTTTTATATCCTTGTTTAATAATAGTAACATGTGTTTATTTTTACACAAGTTTGTGGTATCCTTGTTTAAAATTAGTCACCTAAGTGTGCTTTTACATTGGTTTGGTTTTTTCAGGGAAGAAGGTCGGAAGGACTACCAAACTTCTAAAGCCAGAAGAGGCGTTTGAGCACTTAGGTAGCAGAACAATTGTGCATTGCCTAGTGACCTTTTAATGTGAAAGTGTGTTTTACACTGATGTAAAGTAACATAAACTATGTTTGCCAATGGCGTTTTACACTGGTGTAAAACGAATTATTATTATTATTTTCTAATATGTTTTTGGTTTTTTAATTCATCAGATTGTTGCTGTTGCTGTTGCTGCTGCTGCTGCTGTTGTTGCTGTTGCTGCTGCTGCTGTTGTTGTTGTTGCTGTTGCTGTTGTTGTTGTTGTTCATCAGTTTGAATAGAATGAGAGAAGAGAGAGATGAAATTTGACTTTTTGAGGAATTGGTGTTAGGTGGGCCCATGTGGAAGGAAAAAGGAGGAGAGAGAGAGTGGGTGTGTCTTTTACTATTATACCCTTCCTAATTATTTTATTATTATCTTTATTCAAGGGTTGTATTATTTAAACCCCCCACCCTTCTATTTTAACCCCCTCAAAGCGCCTCGCTTAGGCCAAAGCGAGGCGCTTTGAGCTAACTTCGAGACCGTCAGTACGAGAATCAGAAAAAGCTGATTTTCAAATTCCAAGCGCCTCGCTTAGGCCTAAGCGAGGCGCTTCAAGGGGGTAATTTATTTTGGTAGTTGTTTTGATGTTTTGAGTTGGTTTTTTTATTTTTTTTTAATTTAATAATTATAAAAAGTTAAAAAAATTTAAAAAACAAAGTAATAACCCTAATCATTGTCAATGACTTAAACTTTACATCATCAACCAACTTCAAAATTTCAACTTCCCGTTCAGGTGCTTAATACTAGATTGATGATACCTTGTTCCACCCAAATCAAGGGATCTGCTTGGAGTCTAAAGCTTCGTGTGTCATCTTGGTCGAACTCATGTTGCAACATTTGTCTTGTGTGTGTTAGGGTCCGAAATTTTAGGCTTTTTAGTGAATTTTTCCATCTTTGTATTTCCAAATGTTTTTTAATTAGCTTAAATCTCTCTGATCCATGGTACCTTGAAGACTAGATTCGGTGCAGTCGACGAACATCATTCAAAATTTCAACTTCCCGTTCAGGTGCTTAAGTCCACCTTGAAGACTTGATTCGGTGCAATCAGACTCTGAATGCGGTATGCGCGTTAAATTTCATTAAACGCGGCTCGCTCAAGGTGCAGTCGACGAACATCATTCAAAATTTCAACTTCCCTTTCAGGTGCTTAAGTCCACCTTGAAGACTGGATTCGGTGCAATCAGACTCCGAATGCGGTATGCGCGTTAAATTTCATTAAATGCGGCAATCAAGGGATCCGCTTGGAGTCTAAAGCTTCGTGTGTCATCCTTGTGTTTTCAAGACACAGGCAAGTCCTCGTCTGATCCACAAAACAAAACATCATTCAAAATTTCAACTTCCCTTTCAGGTGCTTAAGTCCACCTTGAAGACTGGATTCGGTGCAATCAGACTCCGAATGCGGTATGCGCGTTAAATTTCATTAAATGCGGCAATCAAGGGATCCGCTTGGAGTCTAAAGCTTCGTGTGTCATCCTTGTGTTTTCAAGACACAGGCAAGTCCTCGTCTGATCCACAAAACAAAACAATAATCTTGAAGTTTTTTTAATATAGCCATTTTCCCCTGGGTTTACCAGGAATGGGTTGAAAGTGTGTGTTGCACCGGCTTGAGATATGAGTTTGATTAGCTTGAATCTCTCTGATCCATGGTATCCGGTTGTCTTCATCGTTGACCGCTATCTGTCGGATAACAACTGAAAAAGTTGTAATTACAAGAAGATGATCAAGGATGCTACAACATAACTTGCACCGGCTTGAGATATGAGTTTGATTAGCTTAAATCTCTCTGATCCATGGTATCCGGTTGTCTTCATCGTTGACCGCTATCTCTCGGATAACAACTGAAAAAGTTGTAATTACAAGAAGATGATCAAAGATGCTACAACATAACTTGCACCGGCTTGAGATATGAGTTTGATTAGCTTAAATCTCTCTGATCCATGGTATCCACATTTCAGGTTGTCTTCATCGTTGACCGCTATCTCTCGGATAACAACTGAAAAAGTTGTAATTACAAGAAGATGATCAAAGATGCTACAACATAACTTGCACCGGCTTGAGATATGAGTTTGATTAGCTTGAATCTCTCTGATCCATGGTATCCGGTTGTCTTCATCGTTGACCGCTATCTCTCGGATAACAACTGAAAAAGTTGTAATTACAAGAAGATGATCAAGGATGCTACAACATAACTTGCACTGGCTTGAGATATGAGTTTGATTAGCTTAAATCTCTCTGATCCATGGTATCCACATTTCAGGTTGTCTTCATCGTTGACCGCTATCTCTCGGATAACAACTGAAAAAGTTGTAATTACAAGAAGATGATCAAAGATGCTACAACATAACTTGCACCGGCTTGAGATATGAGTTTGATTAGCTTGAATCTCTCTGATCCATGGTATCCGGTTGTCTTCATCGTTGACCGCTATCTCTCGGATAACAACTGAAAAAGTTGTAATTACAAGAAGATGATCAAGGATGCTACAACATAACTTGCACCGGCTTGAGATATGAGTTTGATTAGCTTAAATCTCTCTGATCCATGGTATCCACATTTCAGGTTGTCTTCATCGTTGACCGCTATCTCTCGGATAACAACTGAAAAAGTTGTAATTACAAGAAGATGATCAAAGATGCTACAACATAACTTGCACCGGCTTGAGATATGAGTTTGATTAGCTTGAATCTCTCTGATCCATGGTATCCGGTTGTCTTCATCGTTGACCGCTATCTGTCGGATAACAACTGAAAAAGTTGTAATTACAAGAAGATGATCAAGGATGCTACAACATAACTTGCACCGGCTTGAGATATGAGTTTGATTAGCTTAAATCTCTCTGATCCATGGTATCCACATTTCAGGTTGTCTTCATCGTTGACCGCTATCTCTCGGATAACAACTGAAAAAGTTGTAATTACAAGAAGATGATCAAAGATGCTACAACATAACTTGCACCGGCTTGAGATATGAGTTTGATTAGCTTGAATCTCTCTGATCCATGGTATCCACTTTTCAGGTTGTCTTCATCGTTGACCGCTATCTCTCGGATAACAACTGAAAATGTGTCTTCAATGATTCTAAAAAACTTGAAAGACTGGATTCGGTGCAATCAGACTCCGAATGCGGTATCCACTTTTCAGGTTGTCTTCATCGTTGATCGGTCAAAGTCTGTTAGCAATGATAACGAAATGATCGTTATCTCTCGGATAACAACTGAAAAGGTGTCTTCAATGATTCTAAAAAACTTGAAAGTAATTACAAGAAGATGATTTTACTGTCTAGTTACTGTCTAGTGGTTGGAACAAGGTATGGATATGGAGAACATGGAATGAGATGGTTTCGATTTTCGTACAAAGATTCCATAAGGTGCTATGAAAACCACCAACGATCAATTATAATATAGTCTGGAAGTCAAACATATCAATTAAACATGCAAAAATTATGTTTTGAAAAAATATGGGTATCGAATGTTTAGTCGGAGGACCACTTACAATGATTCATCAAAGTTGTACAAAGCTGGATGTTTTTACTGGAAAACCAAAACGAGCAATAAACGAAGCGGAACGGAGAGATATAATTTTCTTGGCTTAGAAACAACTTAAAAGAAGCAAAAATGAATTAAAATTATTTTTTGGTGATTAACAGATAATTTTAAAGAATTAAAAGAAATTCAAGTTTTTAAAAAAAAGGCCAAAGCGCCTAGCTTTGGTCAAAGCGAGGAGCTTGTGGTCTAATCAAACCAGTCAAGCGCCTAGCTTTGGCCAAAGCTAGGCACCCAAGCGCCTAGCTTTGGCCAAAGCTAGGCACCCAAGCGCCTCGCTTTGACCAAAGCTAGGCGCTTTGGCATTTTTTTTAAAAAACTTGAATTTCTTTTAATTCTTTAAAATTATCTGTTAATCACCAAAAAATAATTTTAATTCATTTTTGCTTCTTTTAAGTTGTTTCTAAGCCAAGAAAATTATATCTCTCCGTTCCGCTTCGTTTATTGCTCGTTTTGGTTTTCCAGTAAAAACATCCAGCTTTGTACAACTTTGATGAATCATTGTAAGTGGTCTTCCGACTAAACCTAACTCGCAACAATTGTTTATAATTCATTTTTTAAGTGCTTTTAATTACTTTTCGAGAAATGATAATTTTCAAATATTACAGAGGTGTTACCAAGCATGTGAAGAAATGATAATTTTCAAATATTTGCAAGTCCAAATTATTGTACGATGTCTTTTTTCAGAGGACCTCGACTCTTGAGATGTTGCAGGTGTTTGAAAAGTTTGAACTGAAATTGAACTGTTATTTGGAATGTTCCTGTTTTCATATATTGCAGATCAAGGTGTTACCAAGCATGTCAAGAAATGATAATTTTCAAATATTGCAAGCCAAATCATTGTACGATGTCTTTTTCAGAGGACCTCGACTCTTGAGATGTTGCAGGTGTTTGAAAAGTTTGAACTGAAATTGAACTGTTATTTGGAATGTTCCTGTTTTCATATATTGCAGATCAAGGTGTTACCAAGCATGTCAAGAAATGATAATTTTCAAATATTGCAAGCCAAATCATTGTACGATGTCTTTTTCAGAGGACCTCGACTCTTGAGATGTTGCAGGTGTTTGAAAAGTTTGAACTGAAATAACTTTTAATGCAAGCAAGTAAAATTCAGTTGTTTTACTAATTTCATAGTCTTGATACTTTAAAAATCGGATCGGCATTAACGCGGGAACCTTCGTTTTTGCAAAAACCTTCCTTCCTTATTATTATTATTATTATTTACATTATTATCGTAAAACAAAAACGATAATAATGTAAATAATAATAATAATATGAATAGTGACCCTCTGGCAAACCTGCGTAAAGGACAGTGAGATTGATAACTGGACAGGTTAGCCAGGTGTTTGTCAAAAAGGTAGAGCATACCACTAGAGCAAAAAGTTGTGTGTATGAATAGTGACCCTCTGGCAAACTGGACAGGTTAGCCAGGTGTTTGTCAAAAAGGTAGAGCATACCACTAGAGCAAAAAGTTGTGTGTATGAATAGTGACCCTCTGGCAAACTGGACAGGTTAGCCAGATGTTTGTCAAAAAGGTAGAGCACACCACTAGAGCAAAAAGTTGTGTGTATGAATAGTGACCCTCTGGCAAACTGGACAGGTTAGCCAGGTGTTTGTCAAAAAGGTAGAGCACACCACTAGAGCAAAAAGTTGTGTGTATGAATAGTGACCCTCTGGCAAACTGGACAGGTTAGCCAGGTGTTTGTGAAAAAGGTAGAGCACACCACTAGAGCAAAAAGTTGTGTGTATGAATAGTGACCCTCTGGCAAACCTGCGTAAAGGACAGTGAGATTGATAACTGGACATGTTAGCCAGGTGTTTGTCAAAAAGGTAGGCCACACCACTAGAGCAAAAAGTTGTGTGTAAGTTTTATTTAGCGTAAAAAGTTCATTGTACATATACCTCCTTATCTAAAAACAAATCACATCATTTGAATGAATAGTGACCCTCTGGCACACAACTTTCTTCAACCAAATCATTTCTTCAAGTTCATTTCACCAAAAAAAAGCAAAACTCAAGAAAACAAAGATGAAACCGATTAATGTTCTAGTGGTGTGCCAGAGGGTCACTATTCATACGCAGGTTTGCCAGAGGGTCACTACTCATACAAATGATGTGATTTGTTTTTAGATAAGGAGGTATATGTACAATGATGAAAGAAGTTATCAATCTCACTTCTATTGTTTCGGGTTCCCTTTCATCGTTGACACATATCTCTCTGAGATGATAAAGGTAGATCATGGAAAGTTCAACTCAAGAAGTAAGATTGATACCTTCTCTATGGAAGTTGCTAAAATAGTTAAACAAAAGCTGAAATTGAACAGTTATTTGGAATGTTTCTGATCATTACAGTAAAATTCATTAGCCGGCGTTTGTCAAAACGAACAACTAAAATAAACTTTTCATGCAAGCAAGTAAAATTCAGTTGTTGGACAGTGAGAGATTGATAACTGGACAGGTTAGCCAGACGTTTGTCAAACGAACAATTAAAATAAACTTTTCATGCAAGCAAGTAAAATTCAGTTGTTGGACAGTGAGATTGATAACTGGACAGGTTAGCCAGACGTTTGTCAAACGAACAATTAAAATATACTTTTCATACAAGCAAGTAAAATTCAGGAAAAAGCTGACATTTTGTTCCTTGTTGCAGAAAGAAATCAACAGTCGGATCGACGATTTTGTTTACCCTCCCATTGACATAAAAAATGTTTTTTTGAAAAACGTCTGACTTAAAAAAAAAATGTTAAACCTTAATCTCAAAAGACCAAAAAAAAAAAAAAATTATTCGAAGCGCCTCGCTTAGGCCTAAGCGAGGCGCTTTGGGTCAAAAATCAGCTTTTTCTGACCTCGTACCGAGGTAGTTAAAAAACAAAGAAAGCGCCTCGCTTAGGCCTAAGCGAGGCGCTTTCAAGGGGGTGAAAATAGAAGTGGGGGGGTGGAAATAGACCATGCCTTATTCAATAATTGGACTAGTGGGCACTAAAGGACAAGAAAATCATGTGGCATAATATTAGCCATTGGATCACCAAAGATCAATTGATAGAAATGGTTCCCGGTGTTCTTTCACGAAAGGTAGGTTCTCGTTTTACCCTTTCCATATATATATATATAGATATAGAAATAATATGGTAGTGGCAAGTGGTGAAATTATAAGTGGATACCATTGGAACGGTGGTGAAAATCTAAATAGGGCTTATTTTTTAAAAGAGCTTGAAACTATGCCAAGTATACTTTATTTTTGTTTACTATTACATGGATTAGGGTTTAGTCAGGGGCGGACCTACTTAGACGCAGTGACGGAGGGAGGGGGGACCAAGGGGTGTCTAGCCTCCCCCAATGGCCCAAATTTATTAAGTTTTTAAGGTTAAAATTCAATAAAATTAAGGTTAAAATTCAATAAAATTGTATGAAGCCCCCTTAAGGCTCACTCCAATAATCTAAGTCCCCCTTATTTTGAAATCCTAGCTCCGCCTCTGCTCATACGAGTATGTAGTCACGAGACTACAATGAATTTACAGGCACATATAAAGATATATGTGCGGGTTTTTCGAGTCACAAGAATTTTTCTTGAAAGGTGACTTCAACCCTTGATCATTGGAACCAGAGGATGTAAAGGGGCTGAAGTGTATCCTTGAGGTTTAAGCCCAATGTCTTTTTACTAACTAGAAACTCTTATTGAAGTTCACCATTTATTTAAGCCCAAGAATTTTTCTCTGTTAAGTGCCATGTTGGCATCACACGTGGCAGTCCTATGTGGCACAAAGTGTGGATCTGTCAAAAAAAGGGTGAGCCCATTATCCACCATCTCCATCATCTTCATCATCTTCACCACCACCACCACCACCACAACCACCTGCCACCACCGTCATCTTCAACACCACCACCACCAGCATCACCACAACCACCTGCCACCACTGTCATCTTCACCACCACCACCACCACAACCACATGCCACCACCGTCATCTTCACCACCACCACCATCACCACCACCACCACAACCATTCTGCCACCACCGTCATCTTCACCACCACCATCTTCACCAACACCAACACCAACACCAACACCCACCACCACCTTATAAATATACAACCATCTCCGAAAGACAAAAACGAGTCTAACACCTTCAAATCGAACCCAATCACAAATCTGGTCATACCCACATCAAAAACGAGCCTAACACCTTCAAATCGAACCCAATCACCTTAAAAAACGAGCCTAAATACCACGAATTGAATCCATATAATCATTCATGCATCTTAGTCGATCCATTCTGCGCAAAAACCCCCATCAAAAACATCCAAATCAAGCTCCAATTCGTTGGTTTTATGTTCGGTGGCCGAACACCCTTTTTAATCGATTACACCTCGAAAACGAACAGGTTAGTGTGATTATTTAGTATGGTTTTGTTCGGAATTCATTTTTCTATAATAGCCCTAACATTAATTTGATTAACGGGTTCGAATCGTTGGTTAATTAATCGAGTATAGAATTAGGGTTCTTCGTAACAAGTGGTTGGTGGTGGTGGCAGGTGGTGGTGGCAGGTGGTTGGTGGTTGGTGGTTGGTGGTGGTGGTTGGTGGTGGTGTTGGTGGTGGTTGGTGGTGGTGGTGTAGGTGGGGTGGTGTGGGGCCCATGTTTTTAAAGATTTTTTTAAATAATTAATAGATTTTTTTTAATTGAAAAAACAAGTGGGGCCCACGTTTTTTACCAGCTGGACATATTGTGCCACATAGGACTGCCACGTGGCACTTAACAGAAAAACTTAACTGGGGTTAGTTTGGGACCATTAGAATAAAAACATTAACAAGTTGAGACCGTTATATTACAACTTTCAAGTTGGGACTGCTCCTTCCAACCCCTCAAAATTGGGATTATTAAATTTCATTTTCCCTAAAAAAATTTTGTAATGCGAGAAAAAAGTGTGCAAGAGGATAGTCTTTTTACGAAACGATGAGGTGAAGGTTCACGAAGCTTTGTAGACTCCAGCTATGTGATCCTCTAAAGCTTGCTGAAGACTTGAAGTCAATAAAGTAAGGGACATTGAGGCCCACAGGGAATCTACCTGCAATCACTGGAAATCAAAATTATTACTTCAAATGCATTCTTTTTTTCTTTTTCTTCAACTATCTCTCTGTTTATAGCCAACACCTCATTACGTTTTTCATTAATCATCCTTCTATTCACTGTAAGTTATTCATCTATCCACTAATTTTGCATATATGAACTCCTTTTAATCTCTCTAATGAAGCATTCAACATAGTTAGTAAAGTTGAACATGTAAAGAACATGAAATTGTTAGCTGTTAGAGGTGCTATTAATTTGTAACATCCCATTGTTTAGCTCTATTTTAGCATGTTTACATAGCAAAATGATCAAAAACATTACTGCAACTTTCTTCTAATGTTAGTAGTATTATCTTCATTGCACTACTTTACATGATTATGGTTAATTAGTTAACTACCAAATGTAAAATATGTAGGGCTGGCTCAACGTTTGTAGAGGCCAAAAGCCAACTAAAACGTTGGGCCCTTTTCTAAATTAAAGACAAAAACTCTTTGATATAAACCTTCACATTTCCCAAACTCGAGACCGACAATAAGAAATTAAAAATTTTATTGTTGGCGGAGTTAAAAAAAAAAGTAATATCTCGTGTTTGTATTTATATGTTGAGATAAAATTTATATTTCTTGGTTAATTTGATGCATAAACTATTTTTTAAGAAAAGCACGCACACACTAAATGGGGGCCCTCTTTTCTGGAGCAACATTGTAGAGTCAGTCCTGATAATATGGTATTTATCATGAAACTAATATTGATAAAAAGAACATGATAATATAATAAATGTTGTTTAGTAGAAAGCATTTCTTAAGGTACCATATATGCAGTTGTGGTATAGTTAGTGAAAAGTTTCAAGTCGTTTGGATTGTCTATTTTAGGGAAAAGCTAAGTGAACAAGCTTAGATTATTTTGGGACAAAGGGCGTATATCGATATTTGTGAGTGTCTATTTAAAAAGATGTTAATTGTAACCACCAAAGACGAGAAGACTCGGTCCAAGACTTTACTACCTGCCTTGGAGCACCAATGCCGTTGCTTTTCAATGGCCGAGCTCAATTCAGCAACGGATAACTTTGATGAAAAATGGTGCATTGGCCAAGGTGGATTTGGTAAGGTGTATAAAGGAATGATCACTGATGACCCAAAAAATTACTGCGCCATTAAGCGGTTGCATTTCATGTCAAATCAAGGAGAAACTGAGTTTTGGGTTGAAGTCGAGATGCTTTCAAGGCTGCGTCATTGTAACATTGTGCCTTTGATTGGTTATTGCAACGAGGGGAGAGAGATGGCCCTTGTTTATGAGTACATGCAGAACGGAACCCTTTATGATCATCTTCACAAGAAAGATACAGTTTTGACTTGGTCTCAACGACTCAAGATATGCATAGGTGTTGCACGTGGTTTGGACTACCTACACACTGGTACTGGCACAAAACAAGGAGTCATACACCGTGATGTGAAAAGCTCCAACATTTTGTTGGATCAGGATTATGATGCCAAGATTGCTGACTTCGGATTGGCTAAAGTTGGGCCTATAAATCAGGCGCTTACACATGTTAGCACCGCAGTCAAAGGCTCCTTTGGGTATATGGATCCTTCTTATGTAAACACATGCAAATTGACAAGAAAATCTGATGTTTATGCCTTTGGGGTTGTATTGCTTGAGGTGTTGTGTGGCAGGCCCGCTTTGGACAAGAGTCTGGATGACGGTTTAGCTTTATGGGCTAAAGGCCTAATCAAACAAGGAAAAGTACGTCAGATTATTGATTCTAGATTGATGGGCCAAATTTCGAAGCGTTCTTTGAAGGAATTCTCTGGTATTGCAGTTCAATGTTTGGCTAATCGTACTGAACAACGGCCAACAATGAGTGAGGTTTTAGGGAGGCTTCATCGGGCATTGTCATTTCAAAAACGAAAGGCTTCTCCGAACCAAGGATGGATCACCATCACTAATGTATGGGAACTGCTTACACATAAAGGCCCTTTTAAACTTAGAAGCTCGAGGGCTGCTGAAAGTAAAGATATAAATGACAACACAATAATTATCAATGAGAATGTTAGTGTAACAGTTTCCTCTATTGTAACGAAACATGTATACCAAAGAGAGGCTCTCGAAGGACAAGATGAGAATCAATCAAAATCAAACATAGGCAGCACTTCTTATCTTATCCCTCAGATTAACGCGCTGTCATCTAATTCTCTTAAAGGAGGTGGTGCTTCAAGGCTAAATTTGCCACACGTGTTTATGCTGGAGGCTGTGCCTACACCAGAAGTTGAGAATAAGGCGTCGCATAATAGAAATCCAGCATATGATAGTGGTAATATTGCGGCTGATCAAGTTGACGCTGAATGGGTTGAACAATATGAGCGTGGTGTGTATGTAACGCTCGTGGTTTTACAAGATGGAACCAAAGACATCAGAAGAATTCGCTTCAGGTATTATTTCAATAACTCATTCCATTATAAATACACTTCGGCTGCAATTGTACTTTGCGTGAAGTGTGACATCCCCGATTTGTCCATTGAAAATAGCCAAGAATTCGTTTTGTAATAAAGTCTTTTTTAGAAGGAAAACAGGAAGCTTTTAGCGATATGTATAAATAGTTATAGGCAAAAAATTTGGTTCAACCACTGCCTCACTTCATTGAAATAAATAAACCATATGACCTAAATCTGTAATACTAAAAGTTGTAATATCGTGTTTGTTTTATGTGCAGCCGTAGAAGATTTCGCAAGCACGAAGCTGTGACATGGTGGTCAGAAAACCATGAAGAAGTTTGTGAAAGATATGGAGTATCGCGGTTTGCTGCCAGCTGAAACATTACCCGTATTAACATATGGATGTTATATTTTTATCAACTTGGTATTTATTATTTGTTTAGATTTTTATCTGGTGAAAACTGAATTTATGTATCTTATCTGGTGCTTTTGCCTCTATTATTATAGATGTGTGTGTACTAGAGTACCTAGCATTTTTAGCCCATGTACTTAAAATTGGGTCCATTTGGGCTTCAAATACAATAGTATGGTCTCTTTAGGTGGTGTACTATTTCCCAAGGGTCTAATTTGCCCGTATGTGAAAACTACAAAACACAAGCACGGGTCAGTCTGGGTAGCGCCATAGGGGTGTTCATCGGTTTGGATATCTATTTATTTGATTCGGTTCACTTGGAGCCAAATCAAAAACCAAATTCACAACTTGGTTCAGTTTTTTTGTACACACCTAACACTACTGGGTGAATTTGAAAGAACTTGGAGGTAGGTACCTATTGCCTTAGTTTGTTACGAACACAATTGGTAATCAAGCACAAGAGCGATAAAGAGAAGAAGAACACTAAGAGAAAGGGAAGTTTACTCAAGTCATCGATGTTTTTATCTCATTCATCAAGTCGCTTAAGTACAACCATTTAACTAACTGTTACACAATAGCCCCTTGACAATAGGATAGTTACAGAATAGACCTGCTACTTATTATCTCTAATAAATCGTAACATAGTTATTGATGAGTCCAGGCGTCTTAGCCTGACAATAAAACCCATAACGGAACAAACAAGATCGAGCCAAACGTTTTACTTTCACATCATCAAATATTGTAATTTCATGGATTATTGTCGTATTGATGTGATTTATTAATAAATGCGGGTGTGATTTGGAAAAAAATATGGTATATATCGTGTCTTCACAGGTTCTTAGGGGGGACGGGGCGTCACCCGAATTTTCCACGAGTACCAACTACCAGCACGGTAACACCGCCACCCAGGGACGGATATACCTTTGTTGCAGGGGTAACACATGTTACCCTTCAACTTTGCATCATAGTGGAATTTATTTTTTTTTTTTGATGTGTTACATATTATATTACCCCTTGAAATTTTGTTATGTTACCCCTGAAAAGGGAGGAGAATGCTGCTATGGTGGTCATCGGTGACGCTGCAGTGGCTTCAAGAGGCGGAGAACGACTGTGTTTTTATATAAAAAAAAAGAAGTGAAGGAGATGATAATGATGAACCTAAAGTCGACTATATGCATTTTCAAAAGTGGACTGCCACTTATATTTTCAAAACCAAAGACTTTCATACGTAGGGTATAGCTTAACAACACATAGAAATTAAATACTTTTACTTCTTTTTTTTTTCAATTTCTTTTTATCAGATTATATATATTTTTATGTGAGGTGCGATTACTGTTTCGCACAATACAACACTTTAAAGCGCTGTTTATACAGAGTACAAGTCTTCAAAGCTACTACTCCTCCTTCATATATATATCCACCGTCTTTCTCTTTCTACGAATCTTTCGCCTCTGTGTCGGTTCTAAGGCGGCGGCCTCCGCCTCCGTCCCCCTCATCTTCCTCTCTGTTGCTTCTTTTGTAGAACCCCTGGTTGCCTGTTGTTGACCGGTTACGCCGGTCGTCGGCTTCTTGGGTTGTTTCGTTATAATTTAGTGACGCTGCTTTGAATCCTTACTCGATGTTGACGGTATTAACGGTTGTGGGAATCCGATATGGTTTCCGGTAACAGAGGGGATACCAGTGAGGTCGTAGGTGGCGATGGTACGGTGGTTGTGTTTATGTTAATGAATGGAAGAAACCAGCGCAAGCTTGCTTTGGACACACTGATCAACGGGATAGTAAGCCCTTCCTTTTCTTTAATTCCTTTTAATTAATTTTTTGATTTATTGCATTTAAGTTTGACCTTTGACTTGATTTATAGTGATTTAGTTGCAACTTCTTTAACTCCATAATTTGTGTGTAAGACTAAAAGCCCCTGATGCACTTCTTTTTTCAAATTCCTTTTCTTGCCTATCATGTTAGATAGCTACAGTTTCCTTAAGGTTCAGAAGTTGTATTAGTCCCCATCAGTAATTGTTTTCATGAGTTATAGCATGTGCTTATTGACACTGTGAATTGGTTTTATAGTGTGTGTTAAAAGTATCAACTTTCTAGAATAACAGTTTTAAGGCATATAATATGTAGAGATTTATCATTTATGTGATGCCCCATGTTTCTGATCATTTATTGCTACGGTACAGGTTCGCATGCCTTGCGCCTTTCACAATGATGGCATACACTTTGTGTAACAGGTTATGCTCTCTAACTGTGACAGCAACATAATGTTGCAACCTGTTACTTAGTCGCCTGCCTTGCTTCGTAGTCGTACTATTTGATGCAAATGATTTACCTAATTTAGGGCGATGATAACAATGTATGTCTATGGTACCATTTGCGCATCGTTGTGATGGCGACTTAGCGTGCGCAACCGACTGATGTGATAAATGATCTTGCACATGTTGACTGAGCCCATTATTTCTCTACACGACCTCTACTAAAAATTGCAGGTTTCTGAATGATTTGTGTTTGATGGTGCTGTTTTGTACTTTCAGCAAATTATGTTTTGCCTGGGAGCAAGGATATGCCTGGGTCAGATGAGTATTTTGATCAGGTCACCACTATAAGCCCGTGTTATACGCTTTTTTTTATCATGCACATACACACATATATGTATGTGTATGTAGTGTATAATATATTAGTATTACTTATGTAGCTATGTTTTATGTTAGCCTTCTGATTTATAGGTTGTCTACATACAACTGGACATTACCGAGTCAAACAAGTGTTTGGATGAAATGAAAGCAAAATTGCAATCAGGCATTACTATATCTCCATATAGTAGTAGCAGTCCTGTGGGATATTGACAGGACAATGTCTTGGAGCCTCACCTGAACTTGACATATCTCCATCCTGTATTTAGTCCCTACACATTTATGTTATCCAACTTCAGGGCATTCCAACACCTCCAACTTACAATATCAAAAGATTTCATCAGCTATCTTTCGACGTTGGCGAAAGTGGTGGCTCAACATGTCGACGCCTGTGGTAACGATGTTGTTTTAGATTATCTTATTTGACCTTAGGTTGAACACAATCACTCAATGGCATATATTCCTTATGTTCTATCATCATGCAACAGTTTGTTAAGTTTTGACCCGTCATATGCCGCCGCTGCAACGTGCGGCGGCTATGTATGACGCAGTAACCCGTTCGCCCCCGCCGCAGCAACGCGCGGCGGGTATAAAACTAGTATATATACAAATAGCAAAATTTTGTGTGAGACAGCTTTACTGTTTCGCTGAATACAAGTATGTGAAGCACGGTTTTGACGACGTACAAGCACGTAAAGCAGGACAGAGACCATATATATTTCATCGTTCTCTCTCCTCCTCTCTACAATTCTCCTCCGTGATCGTCGGCTCCGTCCGTTCCGCGGCTCCGACCACAACAGACCACACAAACCGTCCCCCCCTTCTTCTCTGTTACCAAACCCAAACCCTCTCCGGTCATCCCCTCTGATTTTCTCCGGTGAAGACGTCCCGGCAACCAAACAATAACTACCCACAACCGCTTCTTCTCCGTTAAACCCTTTCCTCCGTCTCCGATTCGAATGACTATCACCAACACCGTCGTCGTGTTCTTGAACTTCAGGTAATAAGTGACGCAAACAATGATACCAGGCGGGCCAACGACGGTGGCGGTTGGTACTTGGTAGTGGTGGTAGTCGAGAACCATAGGTCTCGGTAGCGAGACAGTTTGGTCGTCGTGATGGTGTTGGGTCATTAGGTGATGGTTGTGGCCTTTCTAGGGAGAGAGCTAGATAGAGACATAAGTTGCAGAGTTTGACGGTGAATCTGAGTTGGTTAGCGAAAAAAACAAGACGCCGGAGGTTGGTTGTAGTGGTGGTGGAGGGTAGGTGATTGTGGTGGTGTTTAGCCGGTTTGGTGGTGGTGGGGGTTTTGTGTTGAGTTGTGTCTGAACAAAAAGATAAACAAAAAGTTATGAGTTTTTTGCAAAAATGGTGGTTTTTTTAACAAAATTTGTACAAATGGTAGGTGTCAGAAGAGGATTTTGGAAATAGGTATTCCCGCAATCTTAGATTGCGGGATTGATGATGTGGATTTCCAGCGTGGAGGAGCTGCTGGTCTGGTGAGCCAAGGTGGACGAGCTACGTGGAAGTCCCGCAATCTAAGATTGCGGGAATGGGTTTCAGGTACAGTCTCGCAATCTAGGATTGCGGAATTACAACAGCCCTTAGAATGTGTTTGACAGCCTGCAAATGATCTTATTTTGGCGCAGACATGTATCGACTTACTATGCCCAGGGACGGAACTACAGGGGGGTCAGGAGGGTCCGTTGACCCTCCGGCGACCGTCCGACAACCCTCCGGCAACCAATGTTTCATGACGTTTTCGCTAGCAAGTGCCTCTTACATAGTCGTTTTCTTTTGTTTTGACCCTTCTTGTTGTCCTTGGAGTTGTTAAATGAAAAAAACAAGAACACACAAAGCGGTAGTCTGCAACTTTGAGTTGCAGAAGAATCCAAAGGAAGAAGAGAGGTAGATGATGGTGTGTGTGTATTTTTTAGTGAAAAGTACACATACATAATATTAAAGTTTTAGTTTCTAAATATTTCTTTTTAAATCTTAGGTTAAACAGACTAGACTAGTAGAGTGTCAACTCAAAAGTCAAAAGGCTGTTTTTTTTTTCTTCAAAAGTTGACTATCAAGTTTAAATGGTTTTGGTTTTGAGGTGTTTTTTTTTTCTTCAAAAGTTGACTATCAAGTTCAAATTTGGTCTCCATTTGTTTTACAAATGACTCAACAGATTGCCCAATCCCGCAATCTAAGATTGCGGGTCTTCCACATCAGCTACAAGTCTTCCACATCAGCTACAACCTCGTCCAACTCGTCCTACCTGGAAATCCACATCATCAATCCCGCAATCTAAGATTGCGGGAATACCTATTCCCAAAATCATATTCTGACACCTACCATTTGTACAAAAAACTTGGGAAAAAACCCCATTTTTGCAAAAAACTCAAAAGTTATTGTGTGTGAGAGAGGTTAATGTAATCTACACAAATTAAAGGTTAACTTAAAAATCTTATAAGATTCCTGCCATTTTGGTGATATAATATTTTTACCAATAAAAGGTTGATATACATAGGCAATCTTTTATAGTCCATGTCAAGCTATTTATATTGTGACAATAAAAACTAGCTTTTATCAAGAAATATTTTAAACATAAAACTAATAAACGTATTTGTGATTTGATTAGAAGTTTAGACACAAGGCAACTGTTAGGTGGCCTATAGATTGTTTTCGCCGTTGTATTTATTTTCGGATTTTTTATTAGCCGATGATGACAAAATTATTTGCCGGTGCTGCAATCAAACGTTGGTTGCGAAGGTGGTGTGATTAGTAACGCACTTGCAACGCAACTGGCTGATGTGTTATTCTGCTTCAACGTCTGCGCCTTTTTGTAACGTGTGAGGCGTCATTCGCGTTAGCGATTGCTGCATAGTATGGCGATGATGACAACTAATTAAACAACTTGTTGCTGTCTGTTGTGTGTGATAGCATTGATATGATGCAACCGCGCAACGTATGACACGGTAGCAGTTGTCGAGTCTGAACCCTCTCACACCCTCTCACTTTCGTGTGATCAGTGATCTATGATTATTTTTCACGTATTCTACAAATACACATATTAGCTTTCTCAAGCTACTGATGTCCTTTGTGTGGGACGCCATCCATAGGATGCAACCACGCAATATACGGTGCAGTAACCCGTTCGCCCCCCGCCGCAGCAACGCGCGGCGGGTATATAACTAGTTATACATATACTTAAAGTACAAAGTCGGCGGCGACGAAATAGATGACGTTGGTGATGACCGCAGTAATACGTCAGAATATATACGAAACAGCAACGCCGGTGCCGACCACTTGTGGCTTGGTTTGCCCGCTTCTTTTTATCAAACATGTGCCGTTTCCAATCTTTCCTTTTCCGTTTGCTTTCCAGCACCTTTTACGCCTTCTTCGGCCTGTTGTGCTTTCTCTGTCATAGTGTTTCTTCTCCAACCAGTTGAACTACCAAGGCAGCGACAACACTAAAAATTAGCAATCGCACACACTTGAGCTTATGTAGTTATGTAGTAGTCGTTCGACGGTTGTTGCACGGCCTATATCGGAAACGAAGGAGGCTTATCGGGTGCAAAACTGCTGCATCTTTTCTTCTCAGAAAACCGAAGAAGGGGGTTTTATAAAGTCTCCGGCAGCAGCGAAACTTGACCGATGAGGTTGCATGTCTCAATTTCGGGTAGATCCGACGCTGATCTCCGGTTATAAGGACGTTTTCCGGTGATTCGTTGTTGGGGTCGCTGGTTGCGAGTGCCCTTACGGTTGGCTGTAGTCACGACACGAATTGAGGCGGTGGTTTAGTTGGGTGAGGGGTGAGGGGTGAGGCCATGGATCTGGGTTAAGCATTGCTTCCTTTTACTTCACAGGTTTTTATGTATTAAAATTGTTTTTTGCTAGATCCACATACATATATGCTTTAAAATTTCTATCATACTTCCCTTGAATACGTCAAATTAAAGGCTCCTTTTTTGTCTTTAGTCATGAAAAGTACTTTACCCAAGTATAGCTTTATTTACAACTCTTTTGAGAACATATTATTATTTTTTTTTTACTTCAGACAAAGGATAGATGGAGTCTAACCCTGTGAAAAATAAAAGTATAAGAGTCTGAAATTGCCAAAAACTAATACATGTATGGCTTCAACATTACCTGGTGTTGACTATAGCTATCATCGTTTATATAAGGGTATAACAAAGTCAAATACTAATGCCATAATCATAGTGCAATAACGTTAGTGGTTTTGTTTGTTTGATATGTTGCAAGTTTATGTCGCGGGCCAACACTCGCGGGTAAAGCGCGGGAAAACCACATACGTTAACATATGGTTAACGCGTTACATAATGCTTGGACTAATCCGTTCAATGTTTGCAATATACCCGCGCTGCAACGCGCGCGGATCTAATTACTCGTTTATTATTAACGTACAAATAAGTTTACCTTTTGTTGTATTTAGTTTTTCATTTGACTAATTAATTTTTATTTCTTTCTTTAATTTAGAATATATTTATTTATTTCATTTTCTTAGGTTATCTGTTTTTTTTTTCTAAAAAGTTTTATAATTTATAACCATTTGCTTATTACGGTGATGTTCCCTTTTATTTATTACATTAAAACTTAAAATACAAATGAAAGTAAGGGTTATGATCAAATACACAAAATAATAGGAAGTCATAGGATAAGTATCAAATGAAATCCGATTAAACTCATTCGAGCGGCGTTGAAACCGTCTCATCGTAAAGAAGCCATCAATTCTTTATTGACAAACCAGTTGACCATAGATCAAGTAAGTAATTATTTTCTTACTTTGGTGCAAGCAATATGCGAGGAGAATTTAATGGATTAAAAGCATTGATTTTGAGAGAAAAATCCATCAGCCCATTACATGCATTGCTTTACGTAATCGGATGGGTAAGAACTATTTGAACAATGTTTTAATTTGTGCAGAGAAATCTATTAGGTATCTGTTTAACTTTGTTTATTATGGTGTTTTTTTTCGTTTACATTGTACGAAAGTACGACAAAAAAAAAATTTGAACGTTACCCCTGATTTTTTTGATTAGATCCGTCACTGCCGCCACCACCCACGCTGGTAGTGGTCCTGTGGACCGTCTTGCTGATTCTATCTAACGGGCTGGTACCAGTTGTTTTATAAAATGCAATTTTTTTTAGTTTACCCCCGTGTGTTTTAGTGTTTTATATTTTTACCGTTTAATTAAATAAAAAACATAAATAAAAACATTTCATTAAAACATAAATATTAAACATAATAATATTAAACATAAAAAAATACATTAAAACATAGAAAAAAACTTAAAGTGGGTGCAACAATCGCCATGCTTCGACATGGTAGAAATCGTTGCCGTATCGCGCCTCATACTCATAGTTAGTGAAGCCGATAGCCAACTCCTCATCAAGCTCCGGATAGTCCCTCACCGTTTCCTCGTATAGGGTGGTCCACCTCTCACAATTGATGTTGAGGTCGGCCCATTTGAACTGGAGGTCTCGAAGGGTCTTGGTGGTGTTGGTGCCAACGTGTTCGATGAAGTCGCTAAACACCCGAGCCCAAAACCCCTCCGGGGGAAGGCCGACTCTTCTTCCCTAGGGAGCTGTTGAATCTCCGGGTCATTTGAGGCATCCTTGTGGCAAACCACAAGGGCCATTTCTTCCTCGTCGGTCCACGGGTTCATTTTTTGAGTGTTTGTTTTTTTTAACCGTGGTAAAGTGTGGCTTTTAACCCCACGGTTTGATCAATTTATATACAATGACGGTGGTACTGTTAAAATAAATTCACTGATCGTTTAGGTGAGTTTAATTCATTTCATTAGACGGTTTTCAAGATTTACAATTAAATTTCTTTGACCGTTTGGTGAGACGACTGTAATAGTAAGTATTAAGTTTTAAACCCGTGTAAAAATGTAAAAAAAAAATTGGGTATTTAAATGAAAATAAATAAAAGAATCAGTGGAGTGCTGCCTCCAAAAACGTGTTTCAGTGAAGTAAATCAGTGAATTGATGTGGCAAAGCAGGATTGGTTAAAATCAGTGAAAGAAAAAAAAACACTATAAGCACCCCTCTTATTCACCTAAAGGATGGTAAGTAATTCCGTAAAACTCATTCTGTTTTTAAATTTTTGTTTTTGTTAGAGCAAACATATTTTTACTTATATTATCTTCTAACAATTTTCATTCAGGGGATCCTAATATTGGTGTTAGGTTTAATCTGATTGCCATCATTGTTCTAACCTGGATATGGCATATCACACTTGTGAACAGGTTGAAAAGCAATGTGCTAATTTATATTCTGCAAGGATAACAAAGAAGGAAGCATTGGCTGGAATAGTTTGGGAATGCAATCAGCGGGATAGAGCAAATTAAAGATTTGTAATTATACGAGTTAATGAATTCTTTATGTAGTTTCGATCTTTAAGCTGAATCCTATACTTGATTTTAGAATTTGAAATTCAAAAGTGATTCGGTGATTTCGTTTCAAATTTAAGCCATTGATTATGACATAAGTTGATAAGCAGAAACCAACCATTTATTCATCTAATTCGATACACACAAAATCCAAATAAAGGAAAGCAAACGAAGAGTAAGGCAGTTATGGTCCATGGAAAAACAACCAACAACGGTACTGGACAAGACAGTGATCCGCGGACAAAGGCAAGGCTGGGTTAAGGCTTTGTGTCGCAGGTTTGTTATATATAGGTCAGAAACTGGGTCGGAAAATTGTCATAAAAATGTCCAGTTTCTTTTCAATACCTCTAATTTATTAATGATTACAGTTGTATTGGTGGAATAATAATACTCATTCAGAACTTCCTTACGTTTCCGATTCACAAACTCCTCTGACCAACAGACGGCCAAACATAAAATTCGACCACAACACTCCATCTGCATTCAGTCTAATTTGATCAGCTTTATCAATACAATGCGACTAACAAGTAACAAAGATCAACTTACACACAAACAAACTCGCAACCACACAATTTGACCACAACATTGCACTTCAGTGCAATTTAATTATTTAAGTAATTTCATTCACTTTTAACACTCATCAATATTTTTATTTTCAACCCCGGGACTCTCCCGGGTAATCAGCTAGTTTCATATAAAGGCAAAAAAAAAAATTTTTTGCTTTAATCGCACATTTTTATGTAAGAAAAAATTTTGTTTTTTTTTTTCATTTATACATATGTGTATATAGCAATTATACGTATGTGTAAATAACAATTATACATATGTGTATATAGCATTTTCAGCTATACATATGTGTATAGTGAAAAAAAAATTGTATATAAAGCAGCGATTAAAGCAAAAAAAAAAATGCCTTAGAGAAATTGTTGTCCAGAATGGTTCTCACAGTTCTCAGTTTGGGAAAAGGTTCTCATTTGAACCAAATCCTGTATATATATATATATAGGTAGATAAGGATAGGATCAAATGAGAAGAAACTTATGGTGAGAACAAAAAAAAGAAATTAAACATTAAATACTTTAACTCTAATTACATTAATTATCATCTCTTTAATTAATTAGTCATTAATATTTTATCCTACACATTATCAAATTTTGTCTTACACATATCAAAATTCATCCTACATATATCGAAATTATCACGCGTTTATCATACACATATCGAGATTATCGTACGTAATCCTACACATATACATATTCAACCTACATTTGTCCTACACATATCGAAATCATCATTCACTCTAAGTTAGGATTGCTATGAAAGAATATATTTTGAAATTGCCTTATGAGTTTCATTCATTTAACTAGTTTAGGGGGAGTTACAAAAATTAATCATTTATTTAACATTAAGTATAATTATTACATGAAGGATTCCTATTGGTTTAAATTTGTTCTTTTTCTTCTTAAAATATTTTTCTTCTCATTTGAACTCTCCAATAGGAATCCTCCATATAATAATTGGATTTAATGTTAAGTAAGTGATTAATTTTTTGTAACTCCCTTAAACTAGTGAAATTAATTAAACTCTTAATTCAATTTCAAAATATATTCTTTCATATCAATCATAATTTATAGTGAAGGGTAATTTCGATATGTGTATGACAAATGTAGGTTGAATTTTTATATGTGTAGGATTAACATATGATAATCTCGATATGTGTAGGATAAACGTGTGATAATTTCGATGTATGTAGTAGGATGAATTTTGACATGTGTAAGACCAAATTTGATATTGTGTAGGATAAAGTGTTAATCATTAATTAATTAAAGTGATAATAATTAATGTGATAGGAGTTAAACTATTTAATGTTCATTTCTTCTTTTTTGTTCTCACAATAATTTTCTTCTCATTTGATCCATATATATGTACTAGTAGGTAACCCGCGCGTTGCAGCGGGATTTTTATGTGTCCAAGATTTTTTATGTATGCATGTCATGGTCGTCAAGGCTACCGGGTTAGACCCTAATATGGACTTATCAATCTTTTTTATTACCTTTTAGAAGGTTCACAACTCCATTACAAATTGTATAGATTCTCATGATAAATAAACCCTCTCAATATTAATCATTGAATACATACATGATACACTATCTTGGGAACTTTCTTGATTAAATGTTTTTAAATTTTCTTATATTACACAATAGAAAGCAAAGTCAAATTCAAAGCCCCATGATCACAACTTGTGAATACATGTTTCAGTAAATGCAAACAGATAGCCTACGTATTGCATCAGTATATATAGCATTTACTACTATAACCTTTTAAATATAATATTTTCAACAATTTCATATTATAATAAGTTAACAAGAAAATTTAAAGAACAACCTTAAAACTTGATATTTTTTTTGTTTCATTTGTTGTTCCCCTTAACTAAAATACAAATGCAACTCATAGTGTATGAAAGAAACACACTGGTTTCATGAGTGTTTGCGGGCTCTACTCTTTGACCCGTTCCTCACTGTAGGAGAATACATTGATGAAGACAGACCGCGGTGAAGCTCAACCTTGTCCTTGGTGAAGGCTCTTTGGACATCTTTTTTAAGCTCCATGAATCGCGTTCTTTTTATTTCTTGTTCTTCCAAGGTGCCTTTCTCGAGGATAAAAAGATCTTGTAGATCGTCCTCCATGAACTTATCAAGAACTTTAGAACAATGAGGGAAATATCGCCTACCCGTTTCCACTGCATCCACATAAAGAAAATAACTTATTTTAGACTCTATTCCTACTACCAAATGGGTCTTTTCTGCTACCCGACACGATTGACACCGCTAGTTTTATGAGTAAAAGAAAACATATCCAATGGGTCGAAAGTCAACCAAAGGGCATTTCTGTAACTTTTCATAAATGACACCATCTGTTTACCCCATAAATAAGTTTTTGGATGCAAAATGTTTCAGTTCAAACCAGTACCAAAAAATTACCCATTTTACCCAAACCGTTGTCACCTTTTGATGACTCTAGATGAATGGTGGTAAGGATTTGAAGGCATACCTGTCCGGGTAAGGGCTTCCATTCTTAAAAGCAATCTTTTTTTCTGCACCAACGGTGTCTCATTCAGATCCATCTCCCTTAGATTACCATTTGACCCTTTTGATGCCAATAGACCAGGGAAGTCTGAGGTTGTCTGAGCATGCGCAATTTCCATTGCTAGTTTCGCTTCTGATGGAAATAATAGCCGGGCAAAATGCCTCTGCAAAACACATACGACATACAAGTAGACATGTAAGCGCCAAGTGGATATTTTTGTAAAAATATAAAACATATTACAAATCAGCACACTCTAGCTCAGCCAATGAAAAAATGATTAAAAAAAACGAATAAGAGGGAAAGAAACTCACCTCGGTTTTCTAAGTAAAGTAACTTCATATGCAAATCATCAGTCATCGCTGATGAACACACGGAAAAATCCCCTATCATTGGATTCCTCTTAATTTCCTGCTCCAAAACATCAATGCATATACGATCATTATTCTTTTCTTTCCCATAGTGAATTATGAATGTTAAAGCAATTGCTTGATTGAAAATGAAAAGTATCAATAATCAATGTTACCTCCAGTGACTCCGAGTTATTAAAAATGCCAAATACATGCGCAAAAGACTCCACCAAGCAGGGGCACCTAACGCATTGAACTTCTTACAACTGAATAAAGTTGTATAGAAGCATATGATATGTGACCGGATACGTAACAACATTTATAAAAAAAACTGACATATCAAGAGTTATAACTCACCATAAATACCCCAAGAAAGCCCCTTCCAAGATTGATATCCAGATTTGCCCCCGTATTGCCATACTAAAATCATTGTTGTAATCCTTCTATGATGGAAATTAACAACTAATCGGACCCTGAAAATATTTAAGTTTATAAAAGTTGGAAATTGATTATAAAAGAATATTATTAAAAAAAAGTTCAGATTTGCATACAGTATCAACAGAATGAGATAAAGTGGTCCTGCTTTCAAATCTATGAGATGGTCGACTTTGATGAATCAAACCATGTTTAGAAAGTTAATCCAGCATCTCAAGGAATTGGTGTCCTTATTCTGCTATTTTAATTTGGCATGTCGCAACATGTTCAACAATCTAAAATCAAAAGAAATATATCAATAAATATTTTAAAAGATGTGATTAAACATACCAACCGTGGTATGATTTAAAAAAAATGGAACACCGGCCGGAAATTGATTAGGTAGGGGTTGCAGATTTACCTGGCCATTCTTGATTTGGCCGGATCAATTAGGCATCCGGCTGACCGTGTCTACACAATGTCTTCTCTTTGCACCACCACCGCAACCTAACCATCACCACCTAAACCGATTAGGGGTTGCAGGTTTATCTCGAATCCACCACCATCTTTGTCATTATCATCAGCTTTGAACACCCTGTCTCCCCCTTTCTCCTTCATACTCATTCTTTCTGTGTTTGTAAATAAGGGCACAACCAAATGGGTATTGATTATTTCCTGTAGAGAGAGGGTCGGTTAGGGGATATATCTATGTCTCTATGTGAGATAGTATATGTTTAATAGCATTAAATTAAAACTTAATGTGAAAGAAGGTGAGGGAGAAACGGATAGTATAGGTTTAATAACATTGAATTAAAATTTAACGTGAAGGAAGGTGAAGGGAGGAATGGGTTTTCAAAAAACAATGACTTGAATGAAGTGCATTAGAAATTGTATGATGACCATCAAATGCGGTACACAAGGGTATTAGTGGAAGAAATGGGATAAAAATTTAGAGATTATACTTGTGGCTTTTGAGATGCCATCTTAAAATGGTAGTAAAATTACTTTAATGCCCATCCAGGATGCATTATATAATAGTATAGATATAGATATAGATTTTTAGACAAACACGATAAATAAGTAGACTTTGGTGCAATGAAAAAAGCACGGGGTTGGAAATTTATAGTTGTTGAGTTCGATTCCTAAGTGGTTATATATCTTGTTATTATTATTTTACTTCCCTGGTCCGTCCATTGTCTGTTCAAGTTTGTTGATGGATCCTTTTTATACATTTTGGCAATAAAAATTCTATTTAAGGGGCCAAAATTTTTTTAACTCGCCCAAGGCCCGTGGATTTTTCTCATCGTGTGAAGGAAATTGTGAATATATCATTAAATCGTAGACTTCATACATTTGCTTCAATGATCCTGGTCTTGACTCGACAAAATTAGAGCATGAAAACGTCTTTCTGACCCGAGTTTGGAAGCAAGTTTTGTCATATTGATACAGACAAAAAGTTGTTATCAGGTATGTTTGTTCTATACTTTAATGTGATAGTTTTAGAGTTAACCATTCTTTCTTTATATAATGTAATGTCAACACAGTTTTTCAAATAATAATTTATTAACAACTTCCAAAACAAAAGTACTTAATTAATCTTTCGAGTGTACTTAGTCCAAGGAATAAGACTATCAGTGATTCAGTGGTGACATAAGAAAAGCTTTTCTCGACTAAATTTCGTAGCTATTACGACAAAATTTGTTTTCCATAGTTTCATTCCTATTGCAATATTATATTAATTAGGCCAATAGTTTGAGTTTTTTTTTTGTAGTGAATGTTTTTATTTAAGTTAATTAATTAAATAACAAAATCAACATAACATAAGTTTTGACTTTTTGTTGTTTTACATATATTGTAAACATGTTTTCCCTCTCTCTACCGGCAATGGCCTGCATGTTTAATATTTTAGTCTTCGCAAAATGGTATTTATGGACATGTTTAGTAATTAGTTGTATTTACTTTTGCCAATCATGGCTACCTCTTTCTCCTGCTTCTCATCTCCAAGTCGTATTATTACTTGTGTCATTTTCTTTGTTTTTTCTTCCTTACTCCTCTTGCCCATGTGTGAATCAACATCTTTCGAGATCACTAGTTTTGTTCCTGATGGAAACAATATAGTCTATTTAGCTGACGCTCAGCCTTCTTTTGGTGCCATAGAGCTCAACCGTTTTGAACAGGCGCGTGTTGGCCATGCTAAATACACACACGCGATCCAGATATGGGACAGAAAGTCTAGGAAGCTCTCTGATTTCACCACTCATTTCACTTTTGTCGTAGATACACTAAACCAATCTAGCTATGGCGATGCATTTGCTTTCTTTCTTGCTCCAGTTGGCTTCCAAATCCCACCTAACTCAGTTGGTAAATATCTAGGTCTGTTCAACGACACAAGCAATAACTTGCCTCAAAACCAAATGATTGTTGTCGAGTTTGATAGTTAAGTAAATTCAGAGTTCGATCCTCCATATCCTCATGTGGGTATCAATATCAACTCGGTTATTTCAGCTAATACAACTCCTTGGAATGTTAGTTTGCACAGTGGAGATCGTGGAGATGCTTGGGTGTCTTACAATGCTACCACTGTTAGGTATACGCACGCGGAAGCAACACACACACAAGAACGATTAATCTGCAGAAAATAAACGAACACGAGAACACAAGGATTTACGTGGTTCGGTCGGCTGACCTACGTCCACGGGCTGCAACCAGGATATTTTATTATTGCTTTCTGCCTCACTCGTGATGAGGAATTACAAGTACAAGATGCCTATTTATAATTATAGATTAGGGTTTACAACTTAATCCCCAAGAAAACTAATAATGGGCTAATTAAATAAAACGGGCCAAGTCTTCAATTTAATTGGTCTGCCACTTATTGTCTTCTAATCCGAGCCCAAATCAAGTCTCCACAAACCCAATAATCTCCCACTTGGAGGCTTGATAATCTTCAAACTGCCGTCCGCTGTGAACTTGTACCTCTTGTAATCTTCCTCATTTTCCTGGTTGCAGCGACCTTCTCATCGGTTAACCTGAAGGCCCGTTGAAGCTCCCCCGAGCTTCAACACATCAGTCATGGCTATGTCTGCCCCTGACCCATTCTCTGTCTCTACTGGCTCCCATTGACACGAACTGCCGGATCCTGAAACACCCTGAGAATAAACACTCTCCGAATAAAGCAGATAATCACCTGGAGAGACTTTGACAGCTGGAATACTAGTTCTCTTAACCCATTGTCGTCTAGTAACTCTGACTGAAGCACAACTCATGCTCCCACTGCCACGAATACCCCTGACTGGTAGTTCTGAACCTTTCCTAGCACGCTCAACCTGAATCTTACATGTGGCTCTGGGTTTATCATCTGCAAAACAAACCTTCTTCTGCCCACAAGACTCTGTGAACCCGACTTTATTTCTCTTCTGAACTGGGACGGTCACTCCCTCAGACGGTAAACTGACCATGTAAAGCGAACCCCTTTTTCTTCCTCGAGCTATGACAAGATTTCCCTTGATAACTTTCCACTGCCCGTTCCCGAACTTAACCTCATGTCCTTGTTCATCCAACTGCCCCACTGAAATCAACTGTTTCTTTAAGCTTGGAATCACCCTGACATCCTTCAAAGTCCATGAACCGGCCGAAGTTACTATATCCATATCACCCATGCCCGTAACATCAAGAATATCATTGTTCGCCAGTCTTACCTTACCAAAGTCACCTTTCTTCAAATTCCGCAAAGCTTCAGTGCTGTGGGTAGCGTGAAATGAAGCACCAGAATCCATGACCCAGGAATCCACATAACTCTCTACACTACATATTAATGCGTCATCATCTGAGCAGTCTGATGCAGTGTTAACTTCTTTCTTCTCGTTTCGACATTGATTCCTAAAATGTCCAACCTCTTTGCAGTTCCAACAGGTTACATCACCTCGAGCCCTAGACTGACTCCTCATTCTGTTCTTACTCCCACTACCTCTGTTATTCTTCCTTCCTCTGCCAACATTCAGTAATTCACTTGATGATCCACCTGAATTTCTTCGTCTGACATCTTCGCCCAGAATAAGATCCCGAATCCCATCAAAAGTGAACTCGCTGGTAGAACTAGTAATCGCTGTAACAGTCCCTGACCAGCTATCTGGCAATGATGATAACAGTAGTAAAGCCTGAACTTCATCTTCGAATTTAATGTCCACTGACACAAGTCTGGCTAAAATCGAATTCAACTTGTTGATGTGCTCTGTAACTGAACTGCCTTCTCTCATCCTTGTATTTACCAGCTCTCGAATCAAAAAAACCTTGTTAGCTGCCGAAGGCTTTTCGTACATGTTAGATAGGGCTAACATCATACCACTAGCTGTGGTTTCCTTCATGATGTTATATGCCACATTCTTTGACAATGCCAATATAATAGCTGCCCTGGCTTTCCTGTCTTTAGATTCCCAAACTGCTGGTTCCATCTTCTCTGGTCTAACCCCTGATAACACAATATCTAGATCTTTCTGAACCAATAACGCCTCAATCTGCATTTTCCACCAACTAAAATCCGTACCATTGAACTTTTCAATTTGCACCTTCCCGTCTTCTGCCATGATAACACAAACACGACTACACGAAACTCAAATAGAAAATAAATAGAAAAACAAATATCACCTTGTCACTAGTCTAATATTTTGTTTCTCTAATCTTCAAAACAAATGGTACACCAAAAAAAAAGTTGGAAAAACCTTGGTCTGATCGTAGATAATAAAAAATTGTAATCCTTGGGCTAACCTTTATTACTTTTGATCCATGAAAACAAGAATACCTCAAAAATAAAAATCACGGTCAAACCTTGAGCCTTCTAGAAGATCCAAAACAAAGTAAGTTTGTCTTTTTCTTCCTATCCCAACGCAAACAACAACTGTTGCTTCTTTTTTTTTGCTTCGATTTGCGATTTTTGCAAAAACCGTAACTGCTCAATGATTTTTTTTTTCAGTAAATGTCGGCTACAACTGCCGGTCACACCACAAAATTCCGATCGCGATCTTTAAACGGGTAAACGGACCTCCTCTCTGCGAATAGTTTTGTGTGTGACGAGCCAAAGCTCTGATACCAGTTGTTAGGTATACGCACGCGGAAGCAACACACACACAAGAACGATTAATCTGCAAAAAATAAACGAACACGAGAACACAAGGATTTACGTGGTTCGGTCGGCTGACCTACGTCCACGGGCTGCAACCAGGATATTTTATTATTGCTTTCTGCCTCACTCGTGATGAGGAATTACAAGTACAAGATGCCTATTTATAATTATAGATTAGGGTTTACAACTTAATCCCCAAGAAAACTAATAATGGGCTAATTAAATAAAACGGGCCAAGTCTTCAATTTAATTAGTCTGCCACTTATTGTCTTCTAATCCGAGCCCAAATCAAGTCTCCACAAACCCAATAACCACCCAGATGTTGAGCCTGTCTTTGCACTACGGGGATGAAAATACATCTAATGATAATACCAATCTATCGTATAAAGTGGACCTAAGGGACGTTCTGCCCGAATGGGTAACATTTGGCTTTTCAGGTACTACCGGCGTTGGAAGGGAGAAACATACTCTTCGATACTGGGAGTTCAGTTCAAGCATAAATACATCACGAAAAGGGGAAGATAACTCAAACAAAAGGAAACTAGCAGTGGGCTTAACAGTTCCTCTTTGTGTTCTAGTTGTAGGAGCCATAGTATCATATCCTATATTTTGGAGACGAAGAAAAACTACACACGAATCAGACGACATAGTTTCCTTGACATCAATAAACGATGATCTAGAAAGAGGAGCAGGACCTAAAAGATTTCCTCTAAGGGATCTCGCTTTAGCTACCAACAACTTTTCTGATCACCAGAAATTAGGAGCGGGGGGATTTGGGTGTGTCTATAAGGGCTACTTATCCCGTGAAGGTATTATGGTAGTTGTCAAGAAAATTTCACAGGGTTCTAAACAAGGGAAGAAAGAATACATGACTGAAGTGAAGGTCATCAGCAATTTAAGGCACCGAAACTTGGTGCAACTCATTGGTTGGTGCCATGATGAAACTCAATTCTTGCTAGTGTACGAGTTTATGCCAAACGGAAGCCTTGATTCTCATCTATTCTTTAAAAAGAGCATAATTAAATGGGATGTGAGGTACAACATTGCTATAGGTTTAGCCTCTGCATTACTCTATCTCCATGAAGAGTGTCAACAATGTGTGGTGCATCGTGATATTAAAGCAAGCAACATCATGCTTGATTCAGGATTTAACGCAAAGCTTGGAGACTTTGGATTGGCTCGACTCATGGACCATGAGCTGGATCTAAAAACAACTTGCTTAGCTGGAACTCTAGGCTACATGGCTCCTGAGTATGCAACAACCGGAAAAGCCAGCAAAGAGTCAGATGTGTATAGCTTTGGGGTGGTTGCGTTAGAGATAGCTTGTGGGAAAAAGGCCACAGATAAAGTTGACCCAAACTCTGACTTTGGGTTGGTTGAGTGGTTATGGGGTTTACATGGAAAAAGTGAGTTGCTTTTTGGGGTAGATCAAATGTTGAACAATGAATTTAAGGCAAAAGAAGTCGAGCGTCTGATGATGGTGGGATTATGGTGTTCACACCCTGACCGGAGTTTAAGGCCATCTATCCGCGAAGCAATTCAGGTGCTTAAGTTCCAAGGTGCCCTCCCAGATCTTCCAACGAAGATGTCGGTGCCCATTTATTACTCGCCGCTAGAGCTAGAAAGCTCGTCTAGGGCTACAATGACCAACAATAGCATGGATCTTGTACGTTGAGCAACCGTGATTGTTGAAAAAGAAAAATTGAGCATTCTATATGCTAGGTTCTTATTATTTTTTGTGTATTGTGTTAAATATTGATTGATGTGTGGTGGATTGATTTATTGTAAAATAAAAACGGATTGATAAATCATGAATGGACGGTCATCAAAACTTCACCTCTTTAGTAATTAACTAGGTTAAAGATTTGTGTTAACAGGTACATCTCCAAGTCAAATGACAAAATTATTTTATAAAGATTGTAGTATACAAGTTTTATTTGTTGGAACTTACGCATTTCAATTCTATGAATTTTGGTTGCTTGGAAAATATCACAAAAACATTTAATGTTACTCAATAAATGATATATTAATTATGCAATGTTTGATATGACGTCATTAAAAACAAATAGTTAAATGAAGATGCAGTCATATCTATTTAAACGACATGCAAATGAAGATGAAAATTATAAGTAAATAAATATAGTTTAACAAAAAATACAAAAAAAAACGAAATTAAACTGTTTAAGAAAAATATCATTGCATACTTATTCACAAATTTCCAAATATTTCTTTGTAGACAATATTTGCAGTTTGATTCTTAACTTTACCTTCTTTATCCAATATTTGTATCTTTAGTCCATCTCTACGCTTGACTTTTGACAACGCGACATACAACTGACCATGTGTAAAAACAGGATCTTTCAAATACAGACATACTCTAGATAGGGACTGTCCTTGGCTCTTGTTTATTGTCATTGCGAAACACAAAGCAAAAGGGAATTTTCTTCTGTTAAATTTGAAAGGAATCTTCTTATCAGATGGGAACGGGCTAATTCTTGGGATAAATGTTCGCATATAATGTTATCCCTGAAATTATTTTAGCTTCTATAACACGTTTCCCCATTTTAACAACTTACAACCTTGTCCTGTTACAAAAACCGCTTTTCTGATCAATTTTTCTCGGTAACATTACCGGAAAACCAACTTTCAAAACCAATCGGTGGTTTGGTATACCTGATAACTTAAGACCATTCAAAACATCAGGTGATATCAATCTTTCATCAAACATCACTTTAACATTTTCAAACTGACAAACACTATCAGAACTTAGATATTCCATTTCTTGACGGGAAACAATGAAAGCAATCGATCGTTAATTTCTTGAACAACTTCATTTTTTGGTGCCAATATTGCTCGCTCTTGAAAATAATCCGGAGTATTGATATTATCCAAAATAGATGGATATACAAACGATATCAAATTAGAAACAAAATCCAAAGATTGAGTGATGACTAAGTCATCAAGTATCTATATCTAAAAGCCAATTTGCGATTTTTTTTTGTTTCCTCAATATCGGAATGACCACTTCCGGAAAGTAACCTCATATTTTTTGATAATTTCAAAACAACACATTTATGCCAAATATATGATGAGCTTAAAGAGGCATTGACAATGTCGTGCGTGGTGCCATTCGGCACAACTGGTAGAATCTACCTAAAGTCTCCCCCAAAAACGATTACCTTCCCTCCAAATGGTTTTCTGAACCGTTAACATCACAAGCACAAAAACATCTTTTAAACTTCGGTCTAATGCTTCAAAAGCATGTTTATGAATCATGTGTGCTTCATCACGTATAATCAAATGTGTTTTTTTAAGCAATTGGGCAACATCACTGTTTGGTTTTATGTAGCACAGAGAATCTTCAGTAAAGTTTATAGGAATCAAAAACCTAGAATGTGATGTTCTACCGCCTGTCAATAGCAAAGATGCAATACTACTTGAATCAACATTCAAAACAGTCTTAATTTTAGATCTTTGGACGAAAAGAGTGTTTTCCACAAAAAAAGTTTTACTAGTCCCCCCGTAACCATATACGAAAAATACACCTCCTTTTTTAATCATCAACAACTTTCATGATACATTGATAAACATTTTTTTGTTCATCTGTTTTTGAGCAAAATTGGTTTTGAAAATCTTCGTGTAAAATGTTTGTATTGTATCCCAACTCCTCAAAAATCAACCGATTATGTAATGTCTCTACAAACTCAGCATCAGGATATGGCATACTTATGAAATGTCGAAGACTTGAGCTATTATGGAGTAAGAAATTTTCAATATCTAGTAAAGTTATAGTCTTAACTGATCTTCAGAAAGCACCAAGTCTGATAAATAGGAATATAAATGAAAATTAATAAAAAAACACAGAATAATTAATTACCTTGAATCTAGAAAAAATATATGTTTAAAATATTAGTTAGTTGAACATTTTGAATCTATCCTTCTCTGTTGTAAAATGTTATCAGACAAATCTTTCTATGTTTCTTCCATACAATGTTAGGTCTTGACAAACTATTAGAGCATTCACAATAGAAGCTCTATAATAGTGTGAGATAAGCCTCTATATTATATAGAGTGGGTATAAGTGGTTGTGAGTAGAGGAGAAAGAAAATATATAGAGGAGACACTGTTCATCAGTAAATTTGAAGGGGATATTGTTCACCCTCCATAATTTTTTAATATTTTTAAAAGTGGTTGTGAGTAAAGGAGAGAGAAAAGGTAATGATAAAAGTATAGAATAAATATTATAAAATAGAAAAGGAGAGAGAAAAATAGTGATTTTTAGTGTAATTATAGAGATGAAGATGGAGGATTTACTGTGAATGCTCTTAGACACTAACGAAGTGGCAAATAACTTCCTTAGATATTGACCAGACCTGACAAAGGTTGCTTCCCTTATTGCTGCAATATATTCGGAATCATCATCCAATAGCCACATAGCAAAACATGCATCTCTAAATGAAGTTTGTAGCTTTCCATCAACAGTAAGAATATCTTCAAATGACTTTGGTCCATTAACCTTGTTCAACAAAATTCTCAAAAAATAACACTCACCAACTGAAGCAGGAACCGAATGAATACGACCAGTTGATTTTACTCTTTGTCATTCTTCCCAACATCTTTCTTTTTTTTCAAACATATTGTGAAGGAAACTCAATATAACTCAGCTTTCTTGCATTCTCACCAGTCTGATTTTTTCCATCCAACCCAAAAACATTGATGAAACGATTGCTGGTTTTTGGAGAACATGCATCGTCAATATCGTCGTTACCACCGAAAACAATTTTCTGTTGTCCAGAAAGATGAAAAGGTAATCTTATCACTGTAGGTGTCCTATAATGTATATCATATTAGAATATTCTCTAGGAAGCCTCACATGCAAATAGATACCGACAGTCACAGTGGTGTTTTATTTCATCAACTACTAAATCTTGACATAGTATTTTTTTTTTGCTTTGAACAACATTAAGCGTAACTCTATCTGCACCCTTGTTAATGTATTTAAAAAATATTTAATAGATACAGCTTGGTTACACCACTCCACATTGATATGTGCTTGAGTCATATGTGTTTAGCTTCGGTGTGGTTGCGTTAGAGATAGCTTGGGGGAAAAGTCCACAGATAAAGTTGATCCTAACTCTGATCTTGGGATGGTTGAGTGGGTATGGGGTTTACATGAAAAAACTTAGTTGCTTTCTCGGGTAGTTCAAATGCTAAACAATGAATTTAATGCAAAAGAAGTCGAGCGCCTGATGATGGTAGGATTATGGTGTTGACACCCTGACCGGAGTTTAAGGCCATCTATCCTCGAAGCAATTCAAGTGCTGAAGTTCCAAGGTGCCCTCGCAGATCTTCCAACGAAGATGCAGGTGCCCATTTATTACTCGCCGCCAGAGCTAGAAAGCTCGTCTAGGGCTACAATGACCAACAATAGCATGAATCTTGTACGTTGAGCAACCATGATTGTTGAAAAAGAAAAATTGAGCATTCTATATGCTAGGTTATTTTTTGTGTATGTGTGAAATATTAATTGATGTGCGGCGGATTGTATTTATTGTAAGATAAAAATCGACAGATAAATCATAAATGGACAGTCATCAAAACTTTACCTCTTTAATAATTAATTTGTTTCAATACAGACGTAAACCACCTTACGAAGTTGAATTGGAGAGCATACCAAACAATATGGCTCAGATATTGTTCTTTTATATCTGAATTTAGCATGTATCAATAAGTTTACAAAGTTAAATATTTGTTTATGCGAACACAAACATATATTTCTAACAGTGTATGGTACGTATTTAAGGTCAATGTCCTTAGTTGCTCCCAAGGGTGGTTAGCTTTATCATTTTGGAAGGCTAAAACAAATTCTAAAACTGAGTTCATTTTCTAAAGGTAAATATTTTTCTTATAATCCAAATAAATTGAGATACTATGTTCCTTTTCATGCAAATGCACATGTAATGCATTTGTAAAATACTTTAAATGAATGTTGATGGATGGATATAGTTAATGTACCCACTCTTAATGAGGTAGGAGGGGTTCCCTATCATAGGCATGAATCTCACTAGCTTGAAGGCCAATCAAATCTAAAACAATTGGTAGAAGTCAAGGATGAATATATTATCACGTTCATTGCCAACTATAGAGAATACAGCTACGACTTATAGACTTCCATAGAGTAACATACAATCACATGGAAGAGCACCACTAATGAAGACATGAAGTGGCTAGCTCTTCATATATTAGAAAAAAATAAATGGTGGCTCTTCGTTAGAAAAAAAAAATAAATGATCAGAAATAAAGGCTACATAATATAATGGCGCTAATATGCTCCCTCAAGCTAGACGTTGACAGCAACGTAAAGCATGTAAATAAAAGTATACACAATTAAGTTTATAGTTCTAATAACTATGTCACGTATAAAGTTCAAATGATTCTCCAACTGTTCTATATGTTGACTGAGAACTTAGTTAGCTACAAAGTAAGTATCCCCAACGTTGTCAAACCATAACGAGGGAGTACTAGTAACGGGAACAACAAGAACATATTTTAGTGTGAAAGCGTGTTCAGATAAATGAATTGATGTTTGACCAATATGAGAGATGCAAGTACCATACCATTACCAACAAATACCCTTTCTGGACCTGAGTATGGAACCGCATTATCAACTATGGAGATATTAGATGCCATGTGTGCCGTGCAACCAGAATCGGGTACCCAAGATTCACATGCATCGGAAAAACTAGTTACAAGTCCAAAGTGGGATGATTCAGGTTGTGAGGCCCAAAACGCTAAATGGTATTGTCCAAACTGTTTTGAGTATGGGTCTGATAGATTTCTATTAAACACTGTAGGACCGTTGAACGAATCCGGATATGACAAGTTTGGTTCTCGACAAGTGCAAAATCCTTATCTCAAAGTTATGTAACAATATAATAATCAAAACACGCAAAAAAAAATGTTTAAAAGTTGTTGAATGATTACTAGATTCATAAACAGAGCACAAGTGAATTCAAATCCATTCTGATCATCAAACACACGATAAACACTAAAAAATGACAACTAAAAGACTAGGGTTTAGCAAGTTTGCTTAAATACTTGTTGCCATTCGCCCATGTCCTTTGGGACGAATGGCTTTATCTTGACCAAATGGGTGGGGGCGAATAGGTACTGCCTATTCGCCTTGTTCACCACACGAATGGCTAAGCCATTCGTGTATAATTATTTGCCCAGACAAATTAAAATTATACCCTTAGTCATACAAACGAGCTATAAACGTCAAAAACAACATATAAACACCTATACTAGGCTAGGGACAATATAATAAATATGTACTAACCGTTGCCATTAGTATTATTATTATTGGTTTGGGCTTGAAAACCAATGGAAGTCTGCTAGTGTAGGGGAGGTGGGTTATATCCGATCGTAGGTCTTGCCCAGTGCTCTCAATGATAATCACAAATGAAATATAACTACAATTGGGACCATCTAAGGTATGAAGAACTAGCGATTCATTAGATAAAAGGTCTCCTATAGAGACCAACGGATTTTCCATTTTCTTGGCCGAATCACAATACTAGGTTATATTCTAGGTTTCTTGTTTTAACATTTGATATTGTTTTCTTAATTACAGTTTTTAGCCAAAACCTATTTATTTTTTGCAAACTTACCATTTTTGTTGTTCCAATAATAGGGTGGGCAACCTATGAATCTAGTGTTGTGTTCACGCATGCAAAGACATATTATGTTTTCCTTCTCCTACTAGCTAAATTTCTAGAATCCTTATTTAGTATTGGTGCATAATCTTGAGAATGGTAACCATGTTTCAGGACAGGTATTTTTCACTATCTATGTTTTACGGAAATAAAGTTGCCAACATTTGAAATACTTATGAACTCCAAACCGGGAGTTGTATTTGAGCTAGTATTTTTAACATGCTTTGATTATGATGGAGGGTATTAGTTCAACGAATAGGGTGTGGTATTTCTTTTCGAACCTTGAGCTATAATATGAAACAATCAATAGAAATCAATGTTGAATATATGAAGAGATGCAGAACTTCAAAGGTTAGCGGTCTTTTATAAAGACCAGCTTGATAAGGGGAAACAGGTAGAAAAGACCCAAACTATACAAGGGCATAATATGGGTGGGGTTTGACAGAACTGTGAGACCCAAATTCCTTATTTAAAGCTTCAATTTCATCAATCAAGATTTTCCAGTTTTTTTATTGAATCAATTTGTGTGTCAATTTATGATCTTAATATTGAACCTTGATTCATGATCTTACTCTTAATGGGCTGCACGTTTATTTTCTAGTTATTATGTAATATCTCTGGGTAGTATAAATTGGGCCATGAAACATTAGTTACTAAGGCATGTAGACTTTAGTATTGGATCAGATTTGGTACGGCATTTAGTTCGGATATTTCACCGGTTCGCCACAACCCCACGGTCCACCCTAGTAGTGAATATTAAAAGTAGACACTACCTATGTATCTCGAGAGTGTTATTTGGTTACAAAATATATGCATTTGAATGTCGATTCAACTCTTTGCATCTCACCCCACATGTGCTAAATTAAATATAAAAGTGCATACAAATATAGCAAAATTGTTATTTCAACCGTGGTTTTACAAAGAGCTATAAGACCACCCGTAGTGGTATATAAAATGAGCGTGAAAAAGGGCTTTTCGCCCCCAAAACCGCCCAGCACACCGCCACCCCTTTGAAAGGGGCGCTAAAGGGGCTAACGCAAAATATTTCACGTCAAAGCAAACATTCATACAGCCACTCACCATAATTATTTTTTTTTCTTTTTTTAATTCAATTTTAATATCCTTATATACACACACTCACAATCACACCACGCCATTACAACCTTTTTTTATTTCAATCCCTAGTGGGACCCACATGTCAATTGTTAAAAAATGCTTAAATGCCCAAGTGAGAGACTTGAAATTTTCAAAGACTCATGTTCAATACCTGGGCAAGATAAAATTAAGGAGAAATTTGCCGTTCAAGAGAAAAGAGACTGCATTGATTAATTAGTTTTACTCTTAATCTGGAAAGTATATAGTGGATGAACAATTGTAATTGTTGAGTTCCTTTATACCAACTAGTGGGTTTACCCGCACGTTGCTGCGGGATTCAAATAGGGTCAAAAAAATGAAAAATATAAGATGAACGCGTAAAATTTAAATAGGGTTAAAAAGTGAAAAATATAAAATTTAAACACGGTTAAAATTGAAAAATATAAGATGAAGGTGTCAGTTATTAAAGTTTAAACATCTACAGTGGAAAGAAGAAGGTGATCGGAATTTTGCGAGGCGCGCGTTGCGGCGGCGCACGACAGGTCCAACCGTACCTTAATAGACGAAGTGTAAAACACAATGTGCTACACACAATTCGTAAAACACAATGCGTAAAAGACAATTACTAAAAAGTGTAAAACAAAATGCTTAGTTAGGCTCATATAAACAAACACTCCCAGTGTCGAGCTAAACCCATTAATGTTTTAGTATTAAAACCCATTTATAAAACAATGAATGGAGTCCGAAAATTAAACAATGCACAACATGTTGGGGAAGGGGCGACAATCGCTTAATAACTTTATCAAGTGATATTTTAAGCCCACATCTTTTCTACCGGCCCAAGGCCCCCAAATCTAAATGATTCTTAGAGATGGCTCTGAATATTTACATTTTAACTATTTCAAGTTTCCAACCAAAGATGAGGATTATTTAAGTCAAAAAAATACAAAACGAAAGTTAATTCGCCATTACATTAAACAAACCAAAATGAGGAAATGAGAAATAATCACCACAAGTCTCTTAGTTACTACTTTTCATAAACTTTTGTCTCTTTCCCACTATATATCACATGAACCTTCATGTTTCAAGGATGAAATGTATAATCAATAACCTTAGCATCACCAACATAAGGTTCATAATTGTTAAAACACATTTAATTTAATATCTATAGCTTCAACGTTAGGTTCATCAAATAAGAAGAAAAATAATTCATATTATCATATACTGGACCAAAATCTTTGTACACATATGCAATGCAGAACCATGGGGTCAAAAGGTCCGCTAAATCGCGGCACCGATTAATTGTGGCTTTCATATATTAAACATGAGGTTTTTTATAACGAAAAACATGACTTGAACTTCAATAGGAGATGTCTTTTAGCATGGTATCCTCCATAAATTGAAGATCCAAATAATGATCGTCTGCAACTAAAAAGTTCTGGTTATGCACTGCACAAATGTTATTGGACAACATAAGATATTAAAAATCGTACCTGAAACCATAAAGGAAAATCACACACCAGCAACAGATGCAATGACCTGAAAGCTAACAGGAGAGTGAACTTATTCAAGTTCATAGATTGTCTTACTCAAAGAAAATGTAAGTGTTGTTCTCTAGTGAAAGCTCATCGATGTAAATCAGCTTCATGAAATTTTTTTTGTATCAAATCCACTAATTACTCTTTTTAAATGTTCAAGTGCAAAATTCAAATATACATATAGTCACATAACCAAATGCATTACTATCACACTTCATACATAATACATACATTAACATAATGATGATCCATAAACAAAGGACACGTAATTTGACTACAACTAAGAGTTGTCCGTGATCAATGCAAATTTCATCCAACCACAGGTCTTAGAAACCCAAAACATAAAAAATGACATACCTTTTTTCACTGTGAATTTAGTGTGAATCTGATTAACCACAGCCAAGATAAAGAATGTGTATCTATTCCAATTATACAGCAAGGTCGCGAAATCAGCCTTTGGAAATATAAGCACACGCCTGCAGAAAGAGGATCGACTATGAAAGTAGAAAAATAAAGAGCATCACAGGTAAACGTAAACCTTAAGTAGGCAAAAGATTATCATTTACCATTTATATCCCCCAACCACAAAAACATCAGAGTAAAGCTTTTTGCTGCTCTGACGAGAGAAATTCTCGATCACCCATGTAAACATAGATGCCTGAGTTTCATTTTCTGCTTGATTCTCTGTCATGCTAACAACTTCTGCTTGGCCATCCACCAATAAATCCAAATTAAAACATTTACAACTTAGATATGTAATAAAGAGCACAGCTACCTTCATCACAACAAGACACACATACAATTAATAATTACAAATAGGAAGCCTTTAAAAAACACGTGCAAATTTTGGCTTTAAAAAGCATGCCTAGGCGCAAGCAAACTCATGCACATCCTCTCTCACTTCTAACTACTTGAGGCGCCAAAAGTGCAAAGAAGAGTAGCACGCCTTTTGTACTGGGGCTGGATTTGTGCTTCAAGATGTTGTACAACAAGTTTTTTAGGTTTCACATATCGGTTATTTAGATAGTAAACCATGTAGAGCTTATTTGTGCCTAAATTTTAGGCAAATGATGCTACAAACCCTATCGGAAATAAATCCAAATCTAATATAATATTTTGGGTATTGCGTACAAAAAGCGGTGACAGACACATTCGCCTCGGTTCGTTTCTCGCTTTATAAACCAAGGTACAAATGTTACTATATTTGCCCAAGCAAAGTTAATTAAGCCAGGAACTTTTAAATGTTTAAAGGGTGATGTTATTTACACCGGTATGTTTGAAGGAGGTGCAAATAAGAGGCCTCTACAAGCTGTAGACAGGTGCAAATAAGTTTGAAGGAGGTGCAAATAAGAGATGCCATGTTTAAATCTTAAATCAACAAACATCAAACCTTCCATTTGCTGTGGAGATTCAACAGGTTGAGTACCATCTAAAGCATTACGTCCTTCCACAACCTCGTTGTGCGTCATAAGCATCTCTTCATTTTCTTGTTGTTCAATTGATCGAAACAAAACTGTAAAACACATAGTTTCAACCAAAAAAATACACAGACAACTAAACGCCTAACTGTTCATGATCAAACTAAAACCTTAATTCATCCACCACATAAAAAAACTAAAAGTAAAACTTCAAAATCGCCAACTAATCCAGAAACATACAAACAGCTTTTGCCTAACTAATTTTGATCAAACAAAAACCCTAATTCATCACACATAAAAAACCAAAAATTAACACTTTGTTACATCAACTGATCGAAGAGTATAGTTCATTACATGCAATGACAAAAACATGAAAGCTTCGTTTTAAAAAGCTTGAGGCATTCTTAAGCGTTTTGGTTCCAAACGCCAAGAGGCGCGAGGCAAGAGCTTCACGTAGCTGCAGAGCTCAAAATAAAAAATAAAATTATAAACAATAGTTATTAATGTCAATATGACACACATTACTTGTTAATCAATAATAAAAACATAAGCAGAATTATAAAACACACTTAAATACTTAAGAAAATAATCAAAACATATACTGAAGTCGAAACACACTTAAAAGTCTAAACTATTTAAACAGAAAACAGGTAACAATAGGTGCCTAAACTGAGTTATTAAAAACGGAACAGGTGCTTTAACAAAACAGAAAACAGTGGACTGGTACAGATTAATACGAAGGCTGGAGTATTGGATTCTGAAGTAGGTTACAGTTTGGTGAAGCTATTAATAAAGCTAGAGAAAGACAACACAAGCAAACCAAAAGCATTTACAGATATAGAACAAGAGGGAAAAAAAATAAATCTAAAGCTAACAAAAAGCTTCTTGTTCTTTTTTTTTTTTTCTATTTAGCATGATGTATTAAGCAGGTAACGGAAGTAAATCTCGTTAAGTAACTTACTTGTGAAGCCACTACACGGTTATCATCAGCAGCCAAAAGCGCTCTGATAGCATCATATAAACTGGGAATGCTCCCTTTAGCATATTTCTTCTTGATTGTAACTATTATTTCATCTATGTGTAATTCCACAAAAGATTCCTTAATAACCTCATTCCCATTTGAAGCAGCAGTAACAACAGAAAAATATATAGGAGTTAGACCATATAAGTCGTGTATAGTATACGCATATATAGGAGTTAGACCACACCAAGAGGAGATACTTGACCAAACCTCATGAGCTATTGCGCAGCTAGTGAAAATGTGGTATGTCGACTCTTCGCCCCAACCATACATTTCAATGGGATCCAATTGACCCATTTAAGCACAAACCCATTATCCGTCTCGTTATTCCTCTGAAGTATACCTTTAACAGCTTTAACTCAAAAATTCCCTGCCTCCTTATCCGCCCAAGCCTAAGTATCTACTTTATTCGACCTTTGAAGGCCCGAAATCAACTCTTGCAACTCATTGAATTCTCTGGCGCTGGACTCATTATATGGACCTGTAAAAAAATCAAAAACAAGATGCCATTGTTGTTCTGTGCCAACCAATCTGTCAACAACAAGGCAATACTTCTTTGCCTCCATCTCATATAGATTTGGCCATTTCAAATAAAGAGGCTTATCACACAACCAAATATCATGCCAAAATCTAATCGATTTTCCGTCGCCAGCAGTTGCAGCCATGTTGTAATAAAGAGGCTGATCACCACCATCCTTTAGGCCATCAATACTCTTAACAATCTAAGTATCTAACTACGGGTTGTGTGAGGTTGGGGCGACCCAAAAATTCGTCATTATCCACTTTTTGAATTTTTACAGATATATATAGTGGTAGTTAACCAACTTTTATACAAAAACTATATAATCACATAAACAAATTACATGTTTAATACGATTTAAGAAGTTTTTATGCATTTGAATATGCTACGGTGACTCAGCCTTCTTGACCAGCTTGACCCATTTGACTCAATTCAGTTCTAAATTCTAATAAAATCTTTTAGTTATCACATTGATGACCTGTTAGAAATGTTACATAACTCAAAATCAACTCGTTTTAAGAAATCGCACGATTTGTATAACCAAAACATAAGAAACCGTGTGAGGTGTATATACAAAAATAAATGTACTACATTTTATGCTATCAATTTACACGTTGATATGAAGAAAAAAAATACAAAAAATAAACAGATATTTAAATTGTTTAGGTTGATAACCTAATTTAAATTCTTAGAAATATACACAAGTAAAAACCATACCAAGAATAGAATTGGTAATGCAAAGACCAAGCACACACGATGCCAGTAAACATGACCGTAACCTCGATCGGAATCTTCATCCTCTACTCATGATGTTTGAGGGGTTCACGCGCTTCGATGGAAGGGGTGCGCCTTCATACGCGACGGCGCTCCGCCGTGGACCGCCGGAGACCCGTCGGTCTCTCCTTTTCTCTCTACCGTTTCTTTCTTTTGATGTAGTAAGTGTGATGGTGTGTTAGTGTGTATAATTAGGGAGATTGGGGCAAATGAAAGTGTCTTAATTTCTCTCTGTCTCTTCCTTTTCCTTGTAATAAACACAATTGAAAGCTCTGGGAAGACAAACCATCATTATATGGGCATGGATGGAAAATGAAGGGTAAAATTGTAAAAGTGTTTTGACATTGCAAAGGAGGAGATAGGTGAAATGTCTACATTACCCTCCTAAGTGTCTTAATTGTCATTATTATGCCAATAATACCCTTAAATTTATTGCTTAAATATGTTGTACATAGTGCTTGTTAAGTAGTACGGAGGTGAAAATGACCATGTTGGCCATCACTCTTCCTTTATAATGTATATATTAGGCCTTGTGTAGTGGTAACACATAGCGCCGTTTTAGACCCTATAGCGCCCGGGCACACCGCCCCCGGGGCGCTATAGGGCGCTATACTCGAGAAGCGTTATGTCCATAGCAGCGTTATGCATGTGAATTTATGGAATCTTGCAGCTTTTCTTTTTGACCGTTTGATGCATTAAATAAAAAAAAAAAAAATTTCGAAGAAGAGCATATACATACATCCATTTCACATACAACACACAAACACACAAACACAAACATTACATTCTTGTACACACTGTGTTGAAGCATATCACACACACACTCTTGAAGATGAATCCATTCGGTAGGGGTTTTGGTTTTGGTTCCCAAACCAGTGGCGACAACACCCGACCTATTGCTCCGGGTTCAGGTTCAAACCCGCAAAGTTTCACGAACCTGTTAAACCAACCCTTTGGTTGGGACCCGAACATGTATAACATGCCAGGGAGTTTTGGGATGCCCATGGGAGGTGGGTTTAACCAAACACAAGTGTTCGGCTCTTCCCAAATGTTCGGCTCTTCCAATGCTTGGCAAGAGTCGGTTCCAGAGACACAACAGCCGGTCGCAGAGGAAGAGCCCGTGCGAGGCAAGGCAATCGCCCAAGGAAGCCGGGCTCACAGAAGAAAAGAGACGGCCGGTCGTGCCAAGAAAAAGGTTCAACGGGGGTGAACCAGTTAATCCCTGCATTTGCTGAAATGAACCAGCGGCTCCAAGACTTACGCGACATTGGGGCTCAGCGTATTCAAGAAAACCGAGAGGTGGTTCACATCATGAGGGATCGACAGTTTGAACGCGACTTTGCTTTTTACACGGCAAAGCACGACGGCCTAGAGGGCAAAGCGTTGGAAATGTTCTTGAAACGAAAGAAACAAATCGAGGAAAAATATAATCTTTGAGTATTTTTATCTTTTATTTGGGTTTGTATTTTTTTTTAGTATTTGTATTTTTTTTTAGTATTTGTATTTGTATTTTTTTTAGTATTTGTAATTTTTTTTATTTAATGAAATATTATTACGTATTTAATATTCTTATTTAAATAAAAAACAATAATTAACCAATCATTACCAATCATTTATAACCCCCCTCATAACCCCCTTCCCACTACACCCTCTTTTTACATAACCCCACTTTTATTACTTTTTAATATTTTAATCCTACAACCCCCCCATAACCCCCCACCACTACACATGATCTTATAGATTATAGATTATAGATTATAGATATTATAGATAAATTAGATAATTCAAATTTATGCATATGTTCTGTTCATGAGTATTGACTCTGCATACTTGATTAGTATTCAATTATGTATATGGGAATCTATATATGCATACTGTAGAAAGTTATGGTTCAATGCTTGAGATTTCTTTCATTGAACAACCCATATAAATACAATATACATTCCCTTATTTTAGGGAAGAGATAATTACAAAATAAATGATAAATCTTATCTCTATTTACAATTCAAAATATTCAAAATATATTATCTATTACACCCCCGCAGTCGAAGCAGGAGGTTGGCGGATGTTGAGACTGGAGCGGAAGTCTTCAAAGAGAACTCGAGGTAAACCTTTGGTAAAAATGTCCGCAATCTGGAGACGAGTGGGCGTATGAAGAATCCTAACAGTACCACGTTGCACATGTTCGCGCACAAAATGTATATCAAGCTCGATGTGTTTGGTACGTTGATGCTGAACAGGATTGTTGGAGAGATAAATGGCACTGATGTTGTCGCAATATACCAACGTAGTAGAAGAGATGGGTGTGCGTAACTCCAGCAGCAAATTGCGAATCCAACATACTTCAGCAACTACATTTGCAACTGCTCGATATTCTGCCTCTGCACTGGAACGAGATATGGTAGACTGACGCTTAGACGACCAAGATAAGAGGTTCGGCCCCATGTAAACACAGTAACCGGAAGTGGAGCGGCGAGTGTCTGGACAACCAGCCCAGTCAGCATCAGTATAGGCCCTGAGAGAGAGAGTAGCGCAAGAGGTGAGAGTAAGACCAAATGCGGCTGTGCCCCGAATGTACCGAATAACTCTTTTCAGGGCGTTCCAGTGATCAGTGGTCGGGTTATGCATGTGCATACATATTTGTTGTACTGCATAAGTGATGTCCGGTCTCGTAAAAGTGAGGTATTGAAGAGCACCGGCCAGACTTCTGTAAAGAGTAGGATTGTCAAAGGGAGCACTGGAGGTGGCACTAAGCTTCGGTTTAGAGTCAACCGGAGTAGCTACCGGATTGCAATTATCCATACCGGCTCGGCTAACAATATCTAGAGCATAGGATTCCTGAGAAAGAAACATAGAGTCTCCAGATCGGGTGACAGAAATACCCAAAAAATAACTAAGTGGTCCAAGATCTTTCATAGCAAATTCAGCCGCAAGGCTGCCCATGAGCTTCATGCGAAGCGACTCGGAAGAGGTGGTGAGGATAATGTCATCCACATAAATCAATAGGTAGGCGACGTCACCCCCGTGGTGATAGGTAAATAAAGAATTATCACATCTACTCTGCACAAAACCAATAGATGTAACAAAGTCAGTGAACCGTTGGTACCATGCCCTGGGAGCTTGTTTCAGACCATAGAGAGATTTTTGAAGCTTGCACACGTGATCAGGAAAGTCACGATGTCGAAACCCAACAGGCTGGTGCATATAGACTGTCTCAGTGAGGTTCCCGTGAAGAAAAGCATTTGTGACGTCCAGCTGATGAATGGACCATGACTGAGATAGTGCCAGAGTCAAGACCGTCCGAATGGTTGCTGGTTTCACCACCGGACTAAAAGTCTCACCACAGTCAATACCGATCTCCTGATTTCTGCCATCGCAGACCAACCGAGCCTTATACCTTTCAAGAGTACCATCAGACCTGTATTTATGACGAAAAAGCCACATACTACGTATAATATGCATGTCAGGACGTCTCGGGACAAGTTCCCAAGTCTTGTTTTTAATTAAGGCATTAAACTCGTTGTTCATGGCGTTATGCCATTCCGGTTTAGACAAAGCATCAATAGGGTTTTTGGGGACAGGTATGACAGTAGTGGTGGACAGGTTAAATATTTGTTTTGGTTTGGAAATGCCGGACATGGCTCGGGTGGTCATAGTGCGGGCGGGTGGTGGTGGTGGGGGGTTAGGTATAGGGCTGAGGGAATCAGTTGAGTAGGTGAGTGTATTGGAGGGCGAGGGGCCGGTTGAGGGTTGTTGGGCCGGTGGGGTTTGTTGGGCCTGGGAGGAGGTATGTTGGACAGAAGGCGGGGTCTGTTGGGTAGAGGGGGGAATGGGAGGTGATTGGGCCGGGTGTTGGGTAGATTGGGCCGAAGGTGGTGATGTAGGAGTGTGGTCAGTGGGTGGTGGGGCTGTTTGCGTAGGTGGCACAGGGGTGGGGAAAAGGACATTTGGGTGGATATTGTCATCAAGGAAGGAATAGTTGTGGGATGATATGTTTTTGTGTTTAGCAAAGGGGAATACGGTTTCATCGAAGATGACGTGCCGATTGATGGTGATGGTTCGGGTCTTTAAATCAAGACATTTATAGCCCCGGTGGTTTGATGGGTACCCAAGAAAGACACATGGGTAAGAACGGTAAGCAAGTTTATGTATGGTGGTGTGGGGAATGAGTGGATAACACATGCAACCAAACACACGAAGATGGTCGTATGATGGTAGACAACCATAAAGGCGTTGGGTAGGGGTTTGGAAGTGGTGAATTTTATTTGGGATGATGTTTAATAAGTAGGTGGCGGTTTCAAGGGCATGATGCCAATATGTATTTGGTGTGGAGGATTGGGCTAATATGGTTCGGATAAGGTTGTTGATAGTCCTGATTTTGCGTTCAGCTTTGCCATTTTGGGATGAGGTGTGAGGGCAGGAGAAACGGAAGTGCATGCCATTCATGTTGCAAAAATTATGGAATTGATTGTTGGCATATTCACGACCGTTATCACATTGGAGTTGTTTTATTTTGGTATTAAATTGTGTTTGTACAAAATTATTAAATTTTGTAAACATGGCAAAGACATCGGACTTATGGGCTATGGGGTAGGTCCAAAGGAAATTGGTGTAATCGTCTAAAAATAAGACGTAATAGCGGTGGCCCCCGTTCGAAATAACGGGGGATGTCCAAACATCACTGTGTACAAGATCAAATGGCATAAATGTACTTGTATTAGAATTAATAAAAGGAAGTCTATGGTGTTTCCCAAAAATACAAGCACTGCAAGTTTTATTAATTGAAGAACTGAAAGAAATAGAACTAGAAGTTTTTAAATTTTGCAAAATAGCCGGGCCGGGATGACCAAGCCGTTGATGCCAAATGTCTTGGGTGATAGCAGCATAGGTTGAGGCAGAGTTGAGGTTGGTGATGTTGGACGGACTGAGTGTGTAGAGATCCCCCGAGCTATTGCATCGTAGGATAGGTTTCCTGGTCTGGAGGTCCTTCACAGTAAAACCAAAAGGGTCAAATTCAACGGTTAGTTGATTATCAGTTGTAAAACGACGAACTGAGATAAGGTTTTTGACAAGGTTAGGGGCATAAAGGACATTATTTAATTTAAAGGGAGGGAATGGTGGTGGTAAGGTAATGTTGCCTTGTCCTAAAACCGGAATGGTTTTGCCATTCCCAACAATAATATTACGAATAATGCCAGAATTAAAAATAGAGGGAAACTTATCATAGCAAGGAGACATTGTACCTGATGCACCGGTGTCCATGGTCCAAGAGGGGTCGTTGTGATGAAGTGCCAAGTTGTAGAGAGCCTGAGCGATGTCGGTTGGAGAGTACCCGGTGTTGTATGCTTGGGCCGGTTGGGGTTGCGTGGGCTTTGGGCCTAACAGCCCAGCGCTGTTGTTAGGAGGGGGAGCAGTGGGCCGGTTGGTTTGGGGGGGCATTGGGTTGGACGGATAGGGACAGGGTGGGAAAGTCCAATTGGCCCAAGGGTTGGTTGGTTGGGTTTGTGAGTTATTAGTGGGCCACTGATATTGGGTAGGGTATTGCGGTTGGTTATTGGGCCACATGGGAGGCCAAAAAGGTGCTGGAAAATTATGGGTTTGTTGAAACCTCCCACGGCCATATGACTGTTTGCCCCGACCCCGACCCCGACCCCTACCCCTGCCTCGGTATGTGCCACGGGATTGGTTGTTGGTGTCAGGTTGAGATGGTTGGTGATTGGTTGGTGGGTGTTCGGTGGGAGTGGGCGGTTTGGGTGCGGTGGTTGTGAGAAGAGCCGTACCGGCTGCCTGAGCCGATAGCTTGGCTTGGTCAATTTTCTGTTCTTCAACTTGACACAGACGAGACCGGGTACTGTAAAAATCTGGCAACGGTTGGGTGTTTTGTAAAATAAGTTTGATGCTTTCGTATTGTTCAGTCAAGCCGGTTAGAATTTGCATAACCAGTTGACTTTCAGATACGTTAGCACCAAGGCTGGTGAGTTGGTCATGTAAAAGTTTCATGTGTTGGCAATAGTCAGACATATTGGAAAACCGGTCAAGTCGGGTATTAAAAAATTTGTTTTGAAGATTAATGGTTCGGGCGGCTTGGTTGTCAAGAAAAAGATTTTTGAGACGACACCAGGCGTCATAGGCAGTGGTGTTGGGGACCATAATAGTGTGGACAAGGTCTTTGGTAATGGTGCCATAAATCCATTGGAGGACTATGGCATCAATACGTTCCCAAGATTCAAGGTGGGAGGGTTTGGAGGTACCTTCTTTTTCTTTGTCAGACGAGGAGGATGCTCCGGTAATGACACGTGGTAGAAGGTGATCGTAGGCGTCATATGCTTTGCAGTGAATGCTAAACAGTTCAGCCCACGTATTGTAGTGCTCGGTTTGGCTATCTAAAATTATGGGGATTACGTTCTTGATGTTGGTGACAGTGATAGCGGGATGAATGGGTGACGACATGATCGACAAGAAGATTGTGCGATCGGCTGAAAAGAAAAAAAAATTCGAATGGGTTAGGGGTGATGGCAATAGGGTTGAGAGAGATAGGGGTTTAGGCTCTTGATACCATGTAGAAAGTTATGGTTCAATGCTTGAGATTTCTTTCATTGAACAACCCATATAAATACAATATACATTCCCTTATTTTAGGGAAGAGATAATTACAAAATAAATGATAAATCTTATCTCTATGTACAATTCAAAATATTCAAAATATATTATCTATTACATACTATAACCTTTTTCCCACTCGTACCTTCCAAAAGATTTTGCTGTAATTTGAATATAACATCGAGGCGTTGGGGTTTTGGTTCATGACTCATTTTAATCATCAGGATTTTGCTATAGTTTGAATGTAGGATTGATGCATTTGGTTTCTAAACTTTTTATATTCATTGGATGGACGGTTAGACGTTGAGCAAGTATAAATTTGAGATAAACTCAATCATGTGATGTGATTTTGTATTTCATCAAGTTCACTTGGGTTTAACGTTTTTACCCTGTTTTGGTAGTAGCAATAGCAAACCCTGTTGCCATATGTAACGAATTTTGATTCTTTCAGTTATGAGAATTCATGACGAGGAAATGATCAATTGATTAGTTCATCTATTTGCATTTCCATTTCGTATATTGTTAAATGTGATGGCCGGCAGGAAAAACAATAAATGATCTCATACAGAAGTGTGTTCTTGACGCGCAACGACTAATTTGCAATGAGTTTGTGAGCCAATACCAAATGTGGGTTTTCTTTCTTACGTTTTTAGTAGATTAGGATTTGCTATTCAGAAAGGGGTGGCGGTGCAGCTTGTTGCCCACCTGCCCGCTATCTTAATGTAATTTTCTTTGTCCTGGAAAAAAATAATATTGTTAACGTTTCTTATTAGTCCAATCGGAAATACCACAGGACCAGGACCGTCTGGTCCAATCTTGTTTTCATATCGCTACAAATAAATTATGATACTGACTATTGCTTTCGATATATTTCCAACATCTGAGATAACTTGTCAAATAAAAATTCAAATGTTTCATTGCAAAACTGATCATTTGTAGCTATTGGCATTTTCAGTTGCACTTTACAGCTTTTCTAGTTGTGTCTTTCGGATTCTTAACATGAGATATCAGATTTGATTCTTGCTAGCACTAACTGCTAGGATGATTTTTGCAGAAATAAAATGAAAACTATGATAGTCTAAAAATCAAATAAATAAAATGAATGACAAAAGGCGAATTATAAGTAACTTATTTCAAAATTTTGAACTAGTCCATGATGGTTTAAAAATATATATATATTTTCCTGATAGCAATGGACATTTAAAACATCAAGAAATGTATGTTATTATTATTGATAGCTTCAGTGATAGCAATGGACATTTAAGAGTTCTAGCACAAGGACCACTAGGTGATGTTCTGTTACAAAAATACATTTTTTTTTTCAATGGTTACAAATTCTTTATCTTAAAACACGGTTATGGGTATCTCACAATCATTAATGGGGTATGAGTGAACCGAGTCTTGTTGGGTGTGACTTTTAAGTATCGTTGGAAGATTTCCATCATAAACATCATGGTGTATTTACATCGAAGATCAAGAATTGATTTTTAATAAATGATTTGATTTGGGCACCCATAGAAAACTTATTTACCAAACTGGATACTTTAAAAACATTTACCAAAATGGATATTTTGTATTTCTTATTTTTCATTTCAACTATGCTTATTTTTATTAGGGATGACAATGGGTCGGGTTCAGGTCAAGTATTGGTAATCCCAATCCCGTACCCATTTGTAAAATTGTGTCCAAAACCTGGCCCAATACTCGTCAGGTGTTTGTCCGGTAATTACCCAACGGGTACCGGGTGAACCCACAGATATTGAGTATACTCATTCTTTTGTTAAAAACAACACCCATTATGATTTCAATTAGAAAATACCCACGGGTATCACGTATACCCATTATTTTACCAAAACATACAGCCAGTTACATATATTTTCACTATCATAAAATGTCTCGAATAACAAAATAGATAAATTTCATAGTATATAACTATCAAAAAATGACACACTCACTAAATACATATATATAAGGAAACAAAATATTATAGATGAATTGTATCGGGTAATCGGGTATACAAATATCGGATAATTGGACCGGGTATCATTGTATATCAAACCTGTACCTAAACCCGAAGAAAAATAGAAATCTAAACCCGAAGCCGGCCTCGTACCCATCGGGTTTCGGGTAACCCATCTCAAATATTTTGGGTTTCATATATACCCGTTAGGTTTGGATTTTTTTGCCATCCTAATTTTTATTCCATCAAAGCTATAATAAATTAAAAGAAACATCAAATTAAAAGAAAACTAAATTGTCATTTTAGTCTTTGAGATTTAGGCACAATTACCACTTCGGTATATATAAAAAAAAAAGCTTTCCTTTTCGAGTAAATTGTCAAAATGGCCCCCTGACGTTTGCCCTAATATGCTTGTTTAGACACCAAACCTATTTTTTATCACTGGGACCCGTAACGTTTCCAAAACTGCCATTTTGAACAGTTTTTAACTGAGGATTGAAACTCAGTTAATTCCTAGGAGAAATTTTGTCATTTATGTCCTCAGGGGCAAAAATGGCAATTAATGAAAAGTTATAAAAAAATAAAATTCAAACCCTTTCCCTCCTCTTTTTTCCGGTAAGAAAAACTAGCCAACTCCGGTATGTTTCCGGCGAGAATAAAACCCGGACTTTTATGCTTTTTATGATCCGATTTCAAATCTCATACGTTTTTCAGATACCGAAAGGTAGAGTCTATAGTTCCAAAAGGAAACGTGTTTGTTTTTCGGATGTCTTGCTTTTTCGATTCTAAATAACTGAGACCGTCGTCATTAATGAATTATCCGGTTGTGATATTGTCTTTAGCTGAACAAGAGTAGCAATAACAGCAACCAGAAAGGTACACAAACAAATGATATGGCTGTTGGTTGTTGAAGAAATCATGGTAGTAAATTTCTATTATGAGTTCCAACTGTTTGATCGACGAAGATTGGGTGTAATAATGATAAGTGTTGTACATGTAAGTCGTCCTATTATTTGTCGTCAACTTCCACAAGTAAGTAAGTGGCTGTATTTACTTTGTAAGTGTGTGTTTGTTAAATTATTTTCTAATAAACCAAAAATTGTTGGCCAATCGAATACTTTCATTCTTGTATAAAAATGTTATATAAGGGCTACATAGCTAGCTAACAGACACTCAAGACAATATTGTATACAAAGAAAAAAAATTAAGATTGTAAGCCTAACTATATTGTCACTGCTACACAAACACGTATTTGCTTATTGATACGACCATATCCGTAGCAAATTCGAGCAACTACCAATTTTCTAAGGATGAGTTGTTGTTAAAAGATTTGTTTCCTACCTATAATTCTTGTCCTAAGGATCAATAACAAACCAGTATCTTATGGATCGATCGAAAAAGCGAGGTATCTAAAAACAAACACCTTTTCTTTTCGAAACTATAGACTCTGCCTTTCGGTATCTGAAAAACGTATGGGATTCGAAATCGGGTCATAAAAAGCATAAAAATCTGGGTTTATTATCGCCGGAAACGTACCGGAGTTGGCTGGTTTTTCTTACGGAAAATAGAGGAGGGAAAGGGTTTAAATTTTATTTTTTTATAACTTTTCATTAATTGCCATAATGGCCCCTAAGGACATAAATGGCGAAATTGCCCCTGGGAGTTAACTGAGTTTCAATCCTTAGTTAAAAACTGTCCAAAATGGCAGTTTTGGAAACTTCAGGGGTCCTAGTGATAAAAAACAGGTTTGGTGTCTAAACAAACATATTTGGGCAAACGTCAGGGGCCATTTTGGAAATTTACTCTTCTTTTTCTCATCTCTGCAAATATGCCTAAACCCAGTAGAAGTGGCAAATATGTCTTTTGACTGAGGTGGCAAATACAATAAAACATCTATAAATTAATAATGTTGGGACCGGGGTATTTTATTAATTTAGCGAGATATTATTAAAAAATTATTAATTTAAAGAGTTGGCTTATATTCGGGAACAACTCTCAAATTAATGCATCGGCTTTCAAAATTTCAATGTCCATTCACTTTGTCTATTTGAATAAAACAGAAACAAGGACTTTCAAAATTTTCATATACATTCACACATTAATGAACTTGTCAAGTTTACAAAAAAAAGTGAGTATAGATTCATTTTTACTAGACAATCCTAGAGTTTTAAAATATTTTAGTAATTGTTAATTTATAGTTTCGCTAAGACCAATATATTTACATTAGGATTTAAAAAAATTATTATCTTATTATTTTATCGATTGGGGTCCAATTTTATATTGGCCCTAAGTTGGGACATGAGAAATTATTACTTTTATCAAGGTTATTAATTTATTGAGTATTAAATTATAGATGTTCAACTGTATGTGCAAATCCAATAACTAAATTGATAATTCACTCTAAAAGAAAATTTTGATGTTGCAGACTATTCTTCTTCATGTCAACCAAATTGTGCTTTTAAAATATCTAACCAAACCACAAATTCTTTGTTTAAACCACGTTGAAATTGCGTGAATCCATGGATTATGTTGCCACCGGAACATCAAGTTTATTTCAAACCGCTTAAAAATGAAAGTTGAGTGACATCAACGCAACTATGGATAACGTTTTACTTACCTGAAAATGAATAACGACTTTCAAAGACCTTGATAAAATTAATAAAAGTGGTTAAGAAGAGTCATCTAGATGAATGACATGTAACACTAAATTGTTTTGTTTTAATATTATTTGTTTTTGGTCTTACTACGTTTTATGAGGAAATATTTTTACAAAAAGCTATATTTTTTCTGCTATAAAATGCTGAAAAATCAAATATAATTATCAAACTGTTTACAAATTTAAACACAAATCAATAAATGGTAATAAACAAAGGTTGATATTATTTGTACATCCCCAAAAAATTCTGTACATCCCCCAATACGACCCATATTAGCCTGTACGAGTCGTATAGGGTTTAAATGCACCCTTCTACGACCCGTTTTGGCCTATACAACCCATATTCACCTACTAAACTTCTCTTACGTTTAAATGCAGAGAGTTCAGTCTAAAAAGCAACCCTCCTACGAGCCGTATTGGCCTATACGACTCGTAAGAAATTTGGTAGGTGAAGGGAGAAGTTTAATTGCCGATGATTGGAACATCTTATACAACTGGTATAGGGTAATACGAGTGGTAGAGGACCTCTATACGACTTGTATTGCCCTATACAGGTCATATTGGGGATGTCTAAATAACTAAAGCCATTAAAAAGCAGAAATGGTTGCAAACACGTAGCAAATCTTGTATTGCAAATGTTAAGTAAAACTAAAGTCATTAAAATCATGGATTCTCACAATGCGTAGCAAAGTTTGTGTCGTAATTGCGTACCAAACTGTAAAAACTGTGTCGCAAATGCATAGGAACTTCTGACTAGACTCTTTTCTCACATGGTGTATCAAATATTGTCACAAAATTTTGCTATGGAGGTATTCGTGACACAAACGTTTTCGCAGTGGGTCGCAGATGTGTGCTTTTTACGCATTTGCGCCGCGCCCCATTGTTGGCTTGTTAATTGTTTGACCCGGGCCAAAGAAGGTTTTGCTTATGGGTTGGACATAAAGGTTTGGGCTCCAAATAATGTGGAAGACAAAAAGATATAGGCTGGATATATTGCAATTCAAAATTGAAGCTGGTTTCCTTATCTTTCTGTTCCTTTTGCTGCAATTTATTTTATTGTTATCTAGTTAGTTTATCTTTAACTATTGTAGTTTCCTTTCCTAAGTCAAATAGGTTTAGACTAGTATTTAAGCATAGGTTTCATTCTTGTTTTTCATAGACTTTGGTTGTTTTGTTTTTGCATTGTTTGCTTTGTTTGAAGTACAAAGATCGTCTGTTGACATTCTTTTGTTTGATAGTCTTTGTTTTTTGAGTTTTGTTTGTTTGCTGTGATAATAAAATTAGAATATGTGATAAAGTTTATCACAAAAGCTTTGTTTGTTTCTTTCTTGATCCAATTTGAAACCTTCACCCCATTTTTGCAAGCATACCTCCCCGATATCTAGTAGTGATCCCATTTACCCGGTTATTTGTTTTCACATTGGGGAAATAATGACCGACCAATACTCCACCAATAGAAGATGATTGAAAGCTCTATTTGTTCTTAATTCTATATTCTTTCTCTACCACTACATCATCCTCAACCTCAATAAGACCCTAGATACTTCATAATTCATTCATCTACCATGATTGTTTTACTCATACTATGTCAGGCTAATCGTTCTATGATGCTAATTAACTACATGTAGTAAATAATAGGAGTAAAGGAAATAAATAATCCCAACTATTGACTATTGGCCAATAACAGTACCAACTACGAAAATAACCACTAGCGGTCCCAACTTTCGACATATTGGCCACCAATGGTCCCAGTTAGTCTGATCACTATAACTCCGTTAATGTGATGCTGACGTGGCATGCCACGTAGGATCATTTTTTCCACCTAGGATGCCACGTAGGATCATTTTGCCACCTAAGCATGCCACATCAGCATCACACTAACGGAGTTAGCCTCAGTTAGTTTGTGACCATTGGTGGCCAATATGTCGAAAGTTGGGACCGCTATTGATTATTTTCGTAGTTGGGACTCTTAATGACCAATAGTCAATAGTTGGGATTATTTATTTCCATTACTCCTAAATGTATGAACATATAGAAAAACCAAAGGTCTAAGTTCTTATAATTAAAGACGAAAACCATAATATGAACATATAGAAAAACCAACTGCTACATGTCACATTATAAATTAACAATAAATAACAACAAAATCATATATAGTAATGACTGGAAGTTGGGATTGTGACCCTGACAAAAACCCATCTCTCTCTCCCAATCAATGAGAATGGCTAATCAAGGCTATTTATGGACACCTTTGCTCTTGGCTGATTAATCATGGCTACCTCTTTCTCATCTCCACGACTTGAAACTGCCTGTTTTAGTCTCTTTGTTTCTTTTTCCATATTCCTCTTGCCCTTTTCTGAATCACTAGATTTCGAAATCACTAGATTTGTTTCCGATACAAAAAATATACTCTACTCGGGTGATGCACTACCTTCTGCTGGTGCCATAGAGCTCAATCGAGTTGATGACTTCATGCGTGTTGGCCACGTCCAATACGCGGAACCAGTCCAGATATGGGACAGAAAATCTAGAACGCTTACTGATTTCACCACTCACTTTACTTTTGTTATAGATACACAAAATCAGTCTAAGTATGGCGACGCGTTTGCTTTCTATCTTGCCCCAATCGGCTTCCAAATCCCACCAAACTCAGCTGGTAAATATCTCGGCCTGTTTAACACAACTACCTATAATAATTTGCCTCAAAACCAAATCATTGTTGTTGAGTTTGATACTGTGGTGAATCCGGATCTCGATCCTCCATATAGCCATGTAGGTATCAATATAAACTCAGTTAGTTCAGCTAAATCTGCTGCTTGGAATGCTAGTTTGCATAGCGGAGATCCTGGGGACGCTTGGGTGTCTTACAATGCTACAACACAGCTGCTGAGCCTGTCTTTGCGCTACGGGACTGGAAACCAGTCTATAGATAATACCAACCTTTTGTGTGAAGTTGATCTTAGGGATGTTCTTCCAGAATTGGTAACAATTGGATTTTCGGGTACCACTGGTATGTCAAAGGAGAAGCATACTCTTCAATACTGGAAGTTCAGTTCAAGTTTGAAGTCACCACAAGAAAGAGAAGATAACTCACACAAAAGGAAACTAATATTGGCAATAATAGTTCCTCTTTTTGTTCTAGTTGTTGGATGCATAGTAGTGTTTGCTATACTTTGGAGGAGCCGAAGAAAAACTACACATGAACCGGAAGATGTAATTGCCTTGACATCAATAAATGATGATCTTGATAGAGGAACAGGACCCAAAAGATTTCCTTTCACGGATCTCGCCTTAGCTACCAACAACTTCTCTTATGATCAGAAGTTAGGCGAGGGAGGATTTGGGTGTGTCTATAAGGGCTACTTATCTGGTGAAGGTATCATGGTAGCCGTCAAGAAAATTTCACAGGGTTCTAAACAAGGAAAGAAAGAGTATATGACTGAAGTGAAGATCATCAGCAGTTTAAGGCACCGAAACTTGGTTCAACTCATTGGTTGGTGCCATGATGAAACTCAATTCTTGCTAGTGTACGAGTTTATGCCAAACGGTAGCCTTGATTCTCATCTATTCAACAAAAAAAGTATTCTTAAATGGGATGTGAGGTACAACATCGCTACAGGTTTAGCCTTTGCATTGCTCTATCTCCATGAAGAGTGTGAACAATGTGTGGTGCATCGCGATATCAAAGCGAGCAACATCATGCTTGATTCTGGATTTAATGCAAAGCTTGGAGATTTTGGATTGGCTCGACTCATGGACCATGAACTGGGTCTAAAAACAACTGGCTTAGCTGGAACTCTAGGCTACATGGCTCCTGAGTATGCAGTGACCGGGAAGGCCAGCAAAGACTCAGATGTGTATAGCTTTGGTGTGGTTGCGTTAGAAATAGCTTGCGGGAAAAAGGTAACAGGTAAAGTTGACCCAAACTCCGATCTTGGGTTGGTTGAGTGGGTTTGGGGTTTACTTGGAAAAAATGAGCTACTTTCCGGTGTGGACCAGCTGCTGAACAAGGAATTCAATGCAAAAGAAGTCGAGCGTTTGATGATGGTGGGATTATGGTGTTCACACCCTGACCGGAGTCTGAGGCCATCTATCCGCCAAGCTATTCAAGTGCTGAAGTTCGAAGGAGCACTCCCAAATCTTCCTACAAAGATGCCTGTGCCCATATATTATTCAGTACCGGATGGTTCTGAAATTAGTTCGGCTAGTGCTACAATGACCAATGGCAGCATCGATATGGCACGTTGAACAATCAGTATTGTTGAAAACTATAAGTTGAACATTCTACATGTTAGGTCGATCTTATCAATATTTACGTATTGTGTTAAAGGTTGATTGAATTGTTACCGATTGTATTTACTGTAAGATGAAAACCTATGGACTATAGTCCAAGGCTATTAATGTATATACACCTTGTTGAACAATAAAATTCTCACATATAACGATTATCCAATGTGACATTAATACCAACGTATTTATGTTGTGGCGCTCTACTATGAGGGCGAAACATATTCTAAGGAGGAGGATGGAAAAGTATTGGGAAAGGAAAGCGGCATTTGCATATGGTTTTCATAGATCTCGAAAAAGCTTACAGAAATGTGTCGAGCTCAGCCATTTGGGATAGTCTTGAGAGAAGAGGGATACCTAGGAGGTATTTCGACATAAGAAATTAGGAATATGTATGGTAGTGCTAAAACGCTAGATGACTGGTCGATACATATTCTTTTCTTGTGAAGGTGGGCCTACACCAAGGATCTACATTGACTCGGTTTGTTTAGGCAATAGTATTGAATGAGTCGTCGAAGTCAATTTCAAAGGCCATATATCATGTAGTACATTCTTCTTTAGGATGATATGATGTTAGCGCCTAGTGTAAGCAAGACCTAGATGAGAGACAAAAGCAGTGGCAAGCAACCTTGGAGCGAAAAGACTTACGTATAAGTAGGCTAAAACAAAGTAGCTTTATTGTAACTGCAGTGGTGCAAATAATGAGGAAGAAGCCTGAATAACTATTGAAAGTGAAGTCGCCTAGTAGAGAGTTAAGTTCACATACTTATAATAATTCATCCAGGGTGGTAGGACTTTAACAATGATGTTACGCACCACATTTCGAGAGGTTTTGCAAGTGGAGAATGGTGGAGTGAGTTTTGTATGACCAAAGGTTCCTAATAAGACAAATAAGAAAATTCTATAGGGATGTAGTCTTTTGCTATGCTATACGGATCTGATTGTTGAACCATCAAGAAGACACAAGCGTGATACTTTTAGAAGTAGCAAATATGAGGATGCTGAGGTGGGTGGGTGTGCACACAAGGGGAAGACACAAGAATGAAAGTTAGAGGTAACAAATATGAGGATGCTGAGGTGGATCGATGTGTGTGCACACAAGGTTAGGTTAGGTTAGATCAGATAAGAAATGAAGTTTCTTGGGATAAACTGAGCAGGCACGCATCTTGAAGAGGATAAGGGATGGAAGATTGATATGGTTTGCACGTGTATAGAGAAGACAAGGGACAACACATGTATGAAGTGTACGTAGTTCTGGGAAGGTTGAAAAGTGGTAGACCCAAACTGACATGTGTAGGATCTATTACTTGCAACTATCCGGGAATAATCGACTGTAGGAGATTTTGGAGACATGGGATAAAGGTTAGGGCTTTTTTAGGGACACATATATCTCTCTTACCTATTCTTGGGTGGTTTTGGCATGCCTCACCTCTCTTAACTTTCTACGCACTTCGTGCCCTTCTTATGTCCTATTCTCTTTATTTATTTTTCTTTCTTTTCTATTCTTTCACCTTCGATCTATTACTAACAATGTGTGTGCGTATAGGTTTGTTGACTCGACGTCTCAATGGAAGCAACCTCTCTATTCTCTTGGAAATGTAACGTTTGCCCTCATCTAACCTGCGAAGACCTTAAGTACAAGTGAGACAGTTCTTGGTATGTTTGTTTGTTTGTTTTTGTTGTGCAAATTAATATAGTGTTATGAGGCTATAAGAAAACTAAAAGTCGAACGGAACATGGACAGGGGAAGGGTAGCTCCCTGGTTTGTATCATACGACAAAAGAAGTGGTGGCGACTGAGGTCTTTATCATCCTTAGAGCCTTAGCTCTAATCTCATGTAAAAGTGAATGGGAAAAATATTTGATGGACATTGAAGTAAGCTAGACAGATCAGAAACATGAGTCTAATTTTTAGTTATGGTCAAAACTATAATTATTGTTGTTAGTATCTTTAGTTATGTAAATATGTATACAGCACTGAAGCGCCACAACGCTTCGTTAGATTTGCGCCGGTTCATGAGTTCATCCCTACCGCCAACGTGGTATATTAAATGTATGATGTCTTGCGCGATCAAAATAGCAGATCTATATCACGTTTGTTTATGTATTATGTTCCTTCTTGATTCCAATTAAACTTACTTTCCATATAACTAGCTACATTATATACTCCACACACAAGTGGCAACAAGTCAATCAATCTTTAACACAATACAAAAAAATATAATAAGAACCAAACACATAGAATCTTCAATTTTCCCTTATTAACAATTACGATAGTTCAACGTACCATGTCCATGCTACTGTTGGTCATTGTAGCGCTCGAAAAACTGACTTCTGAGCCATCTGGTGGTGCGTAATAGATGGGCACCGGCATCTTCATTGGAAGATTTGGGAGTGCACCTTCGAACTTGAGCACCTGAATTACTTCATGGATAGGCGGCCTTAGACTCCGGTCAGGATGTGAACACCATAACCCAACCATCATCAGACGCTCGACTTCTTTTGCATTATATTCCTTGTTCAACATCTGATCCACACCAGAAAGCAACTCAGCTTTTCCTAGTAAACTCCATACCCACTCAACCAACCCAATATCGGAGTCTGGGTCCACTTTAGCCGTTGCTTTTTTCCCGCACGCTATCTCTAATGCAACCACCCCAAAGCTATACACATCCGACTCTTTACTGGCTTTCCCGGTTATTGCATACTCAGGAGCCATGTAGCCTAGAGTTCCAGCCAAGCCAGTTGTTTTTAGACCTTGTTCATTGTCCATGAGTCGCGCCAATCCAAAGTCTCCAAGCTTTGCATTAAATCCTGAATCAAGCATGATGTTGCTCGCTTTGATATCGCGATGCACCACACATTGTTCACACTCTTCATGGAGATACAGCAATGCAGAAGCTAAACCTGTAGCAATATTGTACCTCACATCCCATTTAAGCACACTTTTTTGGTAGAACAGATGAGAATCAAGGCTGCAATTTGGCATAAACTCGTACACTAGCAAGAATTGAGTTTCATCATGGAACCAACCAATGAGTTGAACCAAGTTTCGGTGTCTTAAACCGCTGATGATCTTCACTTCAGTCATGTACTCTTTCTTTCCTTGTTTAGAACCCTGTGAAATTTTCTTGACGGCTACCATAATACCTTCACTCGATAAATATCCCTTATAGACACACCCGAATCCCCCCTCGCCTAACTTTTGCTCATCCGAGAAGTTGTTAGTAGCCAAAACAAGATCTCTAAAATCAAATCTTTTGGGTCCTGTTCCTCTTTCAAGATCATCATTTATTGTTGTCAATGCAACTCTATCTTCTGATTCATGTGTAGTTTTTATTCCTCTCCTTAAGAATATAGCATATGCTACTATGCCTCCTAGAACAAGAACACAAAGAGGAACTATTAAGGATGCTAGTTTTATTATGTTTGAGTTGTCTTCCCTTTTTTGTGTTGTCTTTAAGCTTGAACTAAACTTCCAGTATCTAAGAGTATGCTTCTCCATAAATAGACCTGTGGTACCCGAAAATCCAATTGTTACCCATTCAGGAAGAACCTCCCTTAGATCAACTTTATACGAAAGGCTCGTATTATTATTATTATTGTTATTGTTATTATTATTTGGGGACGCAGTTTCAGCACCGTAGCGCAAAGACAGGCTAAGCATCTGTGTGGTAGCATTGTAAGACACCAAAGCATCCGCAGACTCTCCGCTATGAAAACTAGCATTCCAAGCAGTGAAATTAGCCGAACCAAGCGAGTTGATGTTGATACCGACGTGACCATATGGAGGATCAATCCATGTATTAGGGACAGTATCAAACTCAACAACAATCATTTGGTTATGAGGCGAATTATAGTTAGTTGAATTAAACAAGCCTATATATTGACCAACTGAATTGGGTGGAATTTGGAAGCCAACTGGAGCAAGAAAGAAAGCGAACGCATCGCCATAGCTAGATCGATTTAGTGTGTCTACGACGAATGTGAAGTGAGTGGTGAAATCAGAGAGCTTGCCTGATTTTCTGTCCCATATCTGGACTGCATCCGCGTATTTAGCATGGCCAACACGCACCATATCGACACGGTTGAGCTCTATGGAACCAGAAGAAGGTTCCGCGTCGCCTGAATAGGCTATGTTTTTTGTATCAGACACAAAACTACTGATCTCGAAATCTAATGATTCAGATAATGGCAATAGGAATAAGGAAAAAGAAACAAAGAGAATGATACAAGCAGTTTCAAGCACTGATGATGAGAATAAGAAAAATGTAGCCATTAGGAAAGAGTTCAGACACCTTAATTAAACATGTGCATAAATATAATCTTGCATAGTCTACAATATAAAACATGCCATTGTCGGTAGAGTATACCGACAGCATGAATATTAATTTTGTTGAGTTTATTAGCATTATAACTATTTTTAAATATATAATCTTTATAAAAGAAAAGAGAAAATTGCTCGAATAGTCCCTATGGTTTGCTCAGATTTCACCTTTAGTCCCTAACTTTTAAAAATTACAGGTATAGTCCCGAAACAGTGGACTTATTGCACTCGGATAGTCCCTGGAGCTAACTGACGTTAGATAATCCAGTTAAGTGGGTGTGAAATTACTAAAATACCCTTACTTTAATAAAAATAAAAAAAAATCAATTAAATAATAAAATAGAAAGAGGACCCACATAACCCCTTAGCCAATCATTTGTCTCCAACAATCCTTAGTGGGGCCCACCAACTTCATCTTCCCCACCCAATCACCACCACCCACCACCACCACCAACCATCACCACTCTCCACTACCACTAACCAACCACCAACCCAACTCTTACAAAAACCATTTATCCCACTCCCCACTACCTCTGCACACTTCATTTCTAACACACACACATATACCGATTAAAGGTTTCTGATGAAAGAGAGAGGGGAGAACCGAAAGAGGAAGAAGGATCGGGGGAGTTTCTGATGAGGCCACGTCGGAGCAGTGGTGGCTCCACCACCGCTCAATAACACATACACACATCTACCATCAGATCTGGAACAAAAAGGACCGATGAGAGAGAGAGAGAGAAAGACACGAAGGATAGGGAAAGACACAGAGGAGAGAGAGAGGCGGAGATGAAGGCGGCGACAGAAGCAGGTTGGGGTTCCGATTAGGGTTATTGTAGTGACGGTCAAAGAGGAAGAAGGATCTGGAACAGAAGCAGGTCTGGGTGTTCATACAGTGGTGGTTCGTCATGGTCAAAGAGGTGGTGATGGTGGTTCAGTCACCGGATTACTGTCGAACATAACAGTAGGTCTGGGTTTCGTGTAAGGTTACTGGATAGTGATTATTGGTTACTTAAGGTGATGACGACTGATTTTAATGGTGGTGGCGCTGGACTCGACTCTCTGGAAGTTCTGATCGGTCTCTTGCAAACTCTCACGACGTTTTGATAACAATTGAAGAAGGATTTGACTGTTTGATTTGTGTGTTATGCTTGTGAAGAGAGAGAGGGGTGTTGGTTGGTTGGTGGTTGGTGGTGGTGAGTGGTGATGGTTGGTGGTGGTGGTGATTGGGTGGGGAAGATGAAGTGTGTGGGCCCCACTAAGGATTGGTGGAGACACATGATTGGCTAAGGGGTTATGTGGGTCCTCTTTCTATTTTATTATTTAATTGATTTTTTTATTTTTATTAAAGTAAGGGTATTTTAGTAATTTCACACCCACTTAACTGGATTATCTAACGTCAGTTAGCTCCAGGGACTATCCGAGTGCAAAAAGTCCACTGTTTCGGGACTATACCTGTAATTTTTAAAAGTTAGGGACTAAAGGTGAAATCTGAGCAAACCACAGGGACTATTCGAGCAATTTTCTCAAAAGAAAATCATGAAAAAAAATAAATAGATTGAACTCCAAACTGTTACATTAGATTAAATTAATAAAAATGGTTTTTGTATATAATTAAATACACATCCAATTAAATAATCTAGAAAAACACACTTTAGCGTTCGTTTCATGGGAACGGAATGGAATTCGGATGGAATTGGAATGCGTATTCGACTTCTTCTGTTGTTCGCTACAAACACATCAAAATTCCAAATCAAATTATGGTTCTCCCGCGAATTCCAATTCCTTTGCAATCCATGTAACGAACACTAGTTTTCTATACAGTCTCCTTCTATTATACTTGAGAATTTGAAAAAAGAAATGTAGCTAGGACATATGCATGTATCTTTTATCATGATTCAAGTTGTATATATAAATATATTAATTTAAGTTTCAAAATACTATCAGTATTCAAGTTAGACAAATATTTACAATTGATTAATGTTTAAAACATGATTATTATTCTTCATTCTTGTTCTAGAGTAAGCAGTTTTAGATTTTTATGGTAAACATCTCAATTGGTTACTCGGTTTAATTAGTTAGAAAACAATAAACAAGAGTCAATCAATCAAGGACCACCTGAAGCAAAAGTCATAAAGTATTATTCAATGATATTAACATTTTCGACAGGTTATTGACAAGTTGAAATAATCAACATCATATTTATAAGGTAATAGCATATGGGGTCTACTTTTTTTGAAATGCTCATTACTAGCAATTTGTAAAATCCATTTAATTTTTCTTTCAATTTTTGAATTATATTTTAAGGTAAATGTTGGACATATAGCGTGTCCGATAGTAATTAAAGTCGAGATCAACGTAACCCGACCCGGTATGATCCAAAAAGTTACACGTTGGTACACGAATCAGATAATTACTTCACGTTTAGGTGGGTTATTATTTGTGAAATAATAAATGTTTTAAACTCAATGGACTTAACATTAATTAGATTAATATTATAGAATATTATGATGTTATACAAGGGGCTTAATGTAAGTTTGTTTTATTAGAAATTGGAGATTAAGGGGAAACCCTAATCACAACTTTTATAACAAAACTAAACCCCTTGCCTCCCTCTCTACCAATCGACTGACCCCATAGGGCCGCCGCCCACTTGCTGCGTCGATCATGCAGCCATGACGCCGCCTTCCTCTTGCAAAGTGTTGCTCTCAGTTGGTTCGTGCTCGGTTGTGAACTTCCTTCTAGCGGGGGCTATAATGCACAGGGACGCCCATTTGGGTGGAGTACCCGTTTCTGAATCGTGATGGGGACGGAAACGCCTATGGGACGGCTAGGAAACGTTTTCGATAAGCTTCTGGTTATGGGGGACGTTTCCCCCAAGTTTCCAATACGTTTCCATTAATTTTTAGGGTTTTAACCCTTTAAAAGGAGAATAAATTGGTGCTTACCTGCGATGAATGAAGAGAAATCAAGAAGAAATCATGATTAATCGAAGCTCACTTGCAGATTTTAGGTAGAATTTAGGATGGGCGGCTGATCTAGGTTAGATAGAAAGACAGAGAAAGAGATGAGTGGATCAGATGTTGAAGGAAGAAGATGGTGTTTCTTTTCTCATTTTCACCTTTTGTTTTAGCTAAGAAAGAATTGTATGGTTGGTCCTTGTGCTTTTCGAAAATTGCAATCTTGATCCTAGTGGTTCACTAATTGCAATGTTGGTACTTAGGTTTAACAAAAGTGCACTCGTGTGATCCCCATGACTAACGACTGTTATCATTTCTGATTAAGTCCACCCACGTGCGATTCAAGATGTATACATGAAAATTGTTTATCCTCAAACTTATAGCATTTATCAAAATTGTTTAGTGCTTCAAGATGTATACATGAATTTTAGGTTGTGGATATATGATTGTTATTAATATATTAAATTATAAATAAAACTTATCTATGCATTATAATATCAATACCTTCATCGATCATCTGATAATATCTCAACTCTCAATTCTCATATATCTATTTTGGAAATTGTTTAATATTTTTTATTTTTTGTTGTCGCACCTGTGCCGTACCCATGTCTTGGATTTTTGAGTTTTGTGGTTCCCCGTACACCGGTCCCGTACCCGTCCCAGTGCTACATAGAGCGAGGATTCGTTGTACTCGCGTGTTACAATTCTGGTGTAGTCGTTAAAGGTTGATAACTAAACCCCTATGGTTGTTTATATTATTTATTTGTTTATACGCGTTTAGTTGATATCCTGATTGAGAATATTTATTAATTGGATTATAATAAATCAAGCTAACAATTTATATATATAAATCGGCCACTATATAATGTATAATCCGTTTTGTTAAATATATAAATTGCTTCCGCTTCTTATATGATATCATGATTCTTAACAGTAAACTCTAGTATTTCAACTGAACATGTTAGTTTTCAGATATTAACTTATAATAATATAATAGATAAGTACTTAAGAACAATTGTATGTTGCAAATCAACAGATAGAATGTTCTTTGTGTGGAGGCGCACACGATTAGACAATATGTGGTAGACATGTTATAAATTTACAAATTAAGGAGGGAACAAGAAATAGGAAAATATGACATCGCTTGTGGACATTAGAGCTAGTGGGTTCATAGGAAATATCAAAGCTCAAACATTAATGCGTTTTTAGCATTGTTTAGGGATGCGTTGAGAAATTCATAGTTATAGTTAAGTATGCTTAAGTGGGAGTAGCATTAGGATGTGTGACATCATAGGAAGTCTCCACTTTAACAAACAAAACACAATCCAAAAGCTCTTAGTAAGCAAAGCGGACAATAATAGCTATGGATGCAAGGGGGACTCCATAATTAAGCGCACTCAAGTGAAAGTAAAGAGAAAATTGCAGGTTTTGTCCATGTGGTTTGCCTAAACTAACAGGTTCAGCCCAGGCTTAACACCCTGAGTACCTGTGGTTTCATTTTCTAACACTTTACGTCCCTGAGACTAACGTCGTTAGTTGTTCCGTTAATTTTTGGGTAAATTGACTAATATACCCTTAAATTTTTGGGTGAAATGACTCTGATACCCTTCCATCTTCTTCTCCAACCCACCCACTACCACCATCACCACCACCTGCAACACCACCACCACCATCTCCACCACCACCTACAAACTCAATAGGGTGCAGATATTGGACTGCACAAACTCTACAAACTCCATTACAGTCTCCGTGATAAAATGTCAATAACATCGACGACATCAACAATCTTTAATCCTCTCTCATCACTCCACACCCTTTCCCCATTCACCACCAATCTCCTCCATTCTTCGGTAGTAGTAATAATAATAATAATAATAATAATAATAATAATAATAATAATAATAATAATAATAATAATAATAATAATAATAATAATAATAATAATAATAAATTCCCCTCTTTTCTCAATCTTTCCTCCATTTCTTTTTGTATGGACACTTGGGTTCTTGAATCAAGAACAGGGCCAGAAACCAATCTAGTCATGGAAATAAAATTAGGCCAATTAACAAAGCTCTGCAAGACCTCCGAACCTTTCTTATCACCAACATTCCCCTCGGTTATATAAATAAATATTATTAAAGGTTAGAGTGCTTCTTTTATCCATTTAAGGAACCGACAATTTAAGGAGGGTAGCACGTGTAGGAGAGTGGTTGATCTGGCAGAGCACATGTTAATAAACATACAGGGGTTGTATTAAACATACAGGGGTTTTATAGATTGTGTTTGCAAAAGTAAGACAGCAAGCTGTAGATTTGATTTCACGAATTGCAGTGGTTATGAAAGATTGATGGATTTGATGGATTGAGTGTTGCAGGTGGAGTGGAGATGTTGGAGGAGAGAGGAGATGGTAAGGAGAGGGAGGGTGGCGGTGTTGCAGGTGGTGGTGGAGATGGTGGTGGTGGTGGTGTTGCAGGTGGTGGTGGAGATGATGGTGGTGGTGGTGGTGGTGTTGCAGGTGGTGGTGGTGGTGGTGGTGGTGGTGGTGGTGGTGGGTGGGTTGGAGAAGAAGATGGGAGGGTATTCATATACGTTAATTTACACATATAAAAGTCCCCGTTTAACTCCCATTTTCAGACGTTTTTGACCTTATACACATGAATTGGTACTTATTTGGGTATCTTTGCGATTTCAGGTCTTAAACGATGTCCCGGAAGCATAACAGACAAAAAAACGGAGTTTTCAGCGCGCAAACAGGATTTCAGACTCTGTGAGCGGCCGCTCAGTCCCTCCGAGCGGCCGCGCGCTCCTCTTGATTTTTTCAGCAACCTTTTAGAAGGCCTGCGTCATCACAACAACTCGTCCACTTGCCTGGGAAAAGTGAGCGGCCGCTCCAAGGGACCGCGCGGCCGCTCGAACCCCCTGTTCAGCTCTAAATACCCCATTTCAGCCCACTGATTAAGTATTTGACCTTTGGGGGGCGATTTCTGGCGATTTTCGGGGCTAACGAAGTGCTGCATAGGCGTGGAACAAGCTCTGGAATCCATCCGATCCATCCTTCATCATCCAATCCATCTCTTTAGCATTCTTATGGTTTGATCCTTTTAGCTTTTTAAGATCCAAATCTGATTTTGTATGCTATTGTGATGTTATTTTAGTTAATCGTACGCCTACGGGCAAGAACATTAGTAGTAGTTAGTAGTTAAAACAATCGTTTGTATGAAATCATGTTTTGTATGAATTTGGCGTTTTTCATGTTTGAATCTTGATGATCATGGCGCAACCTTGTTTCCTTGTTGTTAGATTTGTAGTTGTGTTTGGATGACTTTGATGATTGTCGAATGTGTTAGACGGATTACTTGTTGAAGAAACCGTCCGTTTAATCGTCCGATAGTAGACTAGTTAACTTGTTAATAAAGTTTACACCATGAAACTGTAACCGGGTATTGGTTTGGTTAAAGTCACTTAAATAACGATTACGAATGTTTACCGACACTTAAAAGAGTCTTAAAAGCTTAATGGTGTTGTTACCAGTCTTTGACACGGTTAACGATCTTTGTTAGTTATTTTGGTGAAAATGGCGATCTTAGTAGATTTGTGTTCAAAGTTGGTGAAATGGAATAGGTTGTGAAATGCTCTACTTTATGCTAGTCTAGGTGGTCGTATTGTGTATTCGATATTGCTTTCCTTAACTAGTGCGGTTGAGGACTCCCGAAAGGTGATACTAACCTATCTTTAAAGATTCTCATGAGATCATATCAGCTGCGCACTAATGAACAACTTGAAGTGGTTAACGTGTGTATTCGTGTTAGCTTTCTGTATAGTTGTCATGTTAGGATGCCCGAGAGGGAACTAACTGTCGGAAAATGGGAATGTTGATCACGCCTTTGTTTCTTATTATATGTAGATGACATGCTAGGATTGGCGTATTATAGTCTATATAGTTATATTTTCTATTTGGAGTCGTAGTTAAGTTATTTACATATGTTAGAATTAATCTAGTTTAAACAAACTCAACTTATCTTTTCCTACTGGTAAATCGAGGATAGAGTTTTAGTACCATTGCTCCGCGCGCGTCCATGGATCGATACTTGGTTCTTATCTGTACTTACCTCATATATGACAGGGTACACTTGCCCTATTGTGTGTGTTTTAATATTAAGGTCGAAACCATTTTTATAAATATTAAAGCAAAACGTGTGTTAAAATCAGTGCAAAATTATGTGTATATCCGCACACGTCAGGTATAAGAGTCATTTCACCCAAAAATTTAAGGGTATATTAGTCAATTTACCCAAAAACTAATGGAACAACTAACGACGTTAGTCTCAGGGACGTAAAGTGTTAGGAAAAGAAACCACAGGTACTCAGGTGTTAAGCCTGGGCTGAACCTGTTAGTTTAGGCAAACCACAGGGACGAAAACTGCAATTTTCTCGAAAGTAAAACTACGAAGAGTGAGCTCCTGATAAGTTTGCACTTTGGAAGAAAAAAAAAGCAATTTCGTGAGCTTCTCGCAGGCAAAGAAGACAATATAGTTGGAAGATATAATCAAGAAATATTATGCAACATGTTGTTAGTTAGAAAGTCAAAGATAAAAGTCAACTATGGTTTAGAAATTACGGAATTTACATCCAATAGTTATGTTGGTTAGTTAGTTAGTTAGTTAGTTAGTTAGTTAGTTAGTTAGTTAGTTAGTTAGTTAAAACGGTATTGTAACCGCCAAAGAAAACCTAGAAATAGGTTTATATGTACGAAATTTGATTTGTGAATATAGTGTGTGCTTGTGTGTATTTCTCGTGTTTTTTTCTCTTGTGCATACTCCTAATTTTTCATCCAAAACATAAGCAATGGATCCATAATATATAAACGATCTCGGACCCTCAATTGGTATCAGAACAAAGGTTACAAACGGACCAATCAAGTTATGAAGCAGTCTCCATCAAACGGAAAGATATAAACCTTAAAACACAGCATTGGAAAATAAGTGATCTAAGCAAAAGGTATGATGAAATCGAATGAATCATTTGGTGTAGGTAAAGCCATAACACATCAAAATTAGAGAATGATGATCGAGGATACCGATCACGAAGAAAGGAAAAAAAAACAAAGGGAAATTGCAAACTTATATATGGGGTTAACTAGAAAGAGCATTTGACTATGTCACAGTGTGTTGGACTCGGGTGTAGTTCTTGAAAGATTTAATTAGAAGAAATATAGAAACGTAATTGTAGATCGAAGAAGCGTTGATTATAGGACCGTAAAAGATTGAGTTTTTGTTTAATTCGGAAATTGGTTAACAATTATTCGAAGCATCTGAAGAGTCAAAGTCAAAATTGAAAATTGGATATCGAAGGCGAAGATGGACGGTGTTATTGAAAACTGGATGAACAAAAGTATTTATAAAATTTGTGGATTATGGTTGTGATTGTTGGAAGATATATTCAAGATAAAAGTAAATTGTGGTTTAGAAACCACATATTTATCACATCCGACAGCTATGTTGGTATGTTGGTTGGTTAGTTAGTTAGTTAAATAGGTTAATATATACGACATTTGATTTGTGAATGTAGTGTGTGCTTGTGTGTGTTTCTCTTGTTTTTTTGTCCTTGTTTGTGAGTCCCTGCACATACCTTGTGCATACTCCTAATTGTTCACCCAAAACATAAGCAATTGATCCAAATTATATAAATATCCCCGGCCCTCAATATTGGTTGGTATACGATGTCATGTGCATTGGCGAAGGATAAGAAGGGCCAGGGTGGCCCTGGCCCCCCCTGTTTTCTAGCGCAGTGGTATAAATTTGCGATTTTCATAGGTAAATTGTGTCCGGCCCCCACCGATTTGCCACTACCGATCGAAAAAACTTGAGTCCAGCCCCCACCGATTCTGAAACCAAGCTTCGCCACTGGTCATGTGTTATACTTTTAAGGGGAGAGAGAAACTAGCACTACTCATCTTGTCTCCCTTTTCTGTTGTGGTTACTCGACTTTAGAAGTATGTCCAACGTAATTTTTCTAGAGGCTACATAGACTTTTCCATTTTTCTTTTCACCATAATTTTTAATATATTCATACGATAACATTTTTAAAAACTAAACCAAATTAAAGAGCTTTTAATTTTCTTTAATTTCATGTAAAAAAAATTAAATATATTTTTTTTCTAAGAATTCATTTCCCTTCATTAAAACAAAATATGAAAGTTACATCACAATAGAAGGTAAACGGGCAACAAGCAAAATATTACCATATAAAAAAGTTATGATCATTTAAAATTGTGGTGGAAAAGCAAAGGGGAAAAGTCTATTTAGTCTTTTCCTCACCTTGAAGCCCCTAAATTTTATCTTTACTAATGTTTATTTTGGCTTTTTTGTTTAGCCAAAGCCTATTTTGGTGATTTTCTCAAATAGATTCTTTCTTAACATAACACCTTGGGTTGCATTGACCAATGAGTCTAGGGGTGTACATAAGCGAGTCAAGCCCGAGCTCATCTAAACTCAGGATCATTTAGAGCTTTATTTCTCCCGCATGTAACTCCTTTAGACCCTACCCATTAAATGGTTTTTTTTTCCTTCAAGAAATCCATGAGGAGCCCAACAACCCCATTCCTATGATCCATTCTTAGCGCATCCCTCTTTTGCTCAGCCCAATAGTTTGTTTTTCCTCTCCTAATGCATATCTATCTAAGGAGAAACATGGTCATGAACCAACTCATGCAAATGTGCAATCACTCGGACAAATCTAATGTATTCTATCTTTTTTGCGGTCAAATTTTTGTCACCAATGGGTTTTGAGTCCTCACAACTTGAAAACGCAAAGCTTTATCCAACACTTTGATACCACTAGGCCAAAGGCCCTTTGGTTAATATATTATATCTGATATTCATCTCGGGCTAAAAATCAACCACTAAAATTACTCATTTTCATACCCTGAAGTCACACTCACTCCATGATAACCATGATAACCTATTGATCTAAAATAAAAACTGGCCGATCCATACTCCAAACCAACCCTTGACTTTTGCTCTTCTCATACATTTCCAGAAACATTTTTTACGTTGCGTTCCCGAGTTTCATTAAGGGGGGGGGGGGGAGAAAAGGGAAGGAAAATAGAAATAAGCTTTAACTTGTCTCATAATAGGCAAGCAATTGAAAGTATGTTCCTAGGAAAGTTTGCCCAAAAGATAATAATCAAGAAGTCAAGATAAAGATTAACCCTTTCTTCTTTTAATGTTCAAAGTTATCATATGATTAGAATTTTGTTTTGGCTTTCTTAAAATTATAGTCATATTAAGAAATTCAACGGTAAAATAAGTAAAGACACAATTGAGACCCCTAAAGACACAATTGAGACCCCTATTTGCATATATACTAATAGCTTTGACTTGGTTGACCACATCAACAATTCTACTACCCTCCAAACTTCAGGATATTCTCATTCCAACACTTGATAACTCTCTCTTCACTATATCCTTTCATGAGTATATAAACTCATATCACAATATCTTATAATATATCGAAAGATCAATCACCCGACTCGTCTTATCAAGCACCCAAATCGCCTTACCCTCTTGTGCATTGGGTTGGGTTAGAAGGTGGTCCAAGATCACATATATAATCATGGGAAAGGTATTTTCAATGCACACGTCATCATCAGAAAACATGTGGATAGGAGGAGCAATAGTATTGGTCATTGTTCTCACCATCATATTAAGGAAGTTAGCAAATTATGTAGACTTCAAAGGAAAACTAAGATCTTTGTTTAAATCAAAAGGTGACCATGAGCAAAAGGACATAGGGTTATCTTCATTGTCTACTACTAAGAGTATTAGAACTTATACACTTGAGGAAATCAAGGTGGCGACTAGGGATTTTAGAATTCGGATAGGTGTTGGTGCCACGTCGTATGTATATCTAGCTGATCTTGGGGATGGCAGGTTTGGCGCGGTGAAGAGGGTGATGGAGGAGAGGGGTGGTTGCCAAAAGATGTTTCTTGATGAAGTCTCCATCTTGCTTAGGATTTGTCACCCTAACTTGGTTGGCTTGTTGGGTTTTTGCCTAGACAAAGGTAAGTTCAATAGTAATTTAGTCTGAGTATACATATTTCTTGATCATATTTACTTTAGTTTACAAAAGTTTTAGCAATATATTTGTATAAAATAGTTATACTTATTGTAAACAAATAGTTTTAAATTTTTAATTTTGTATCTTTATTGTAAGACGTTTTTATAAAGTAATCATCATATGGACATAAAGGGAGAAAAAATTATCAAAGACAAGATTGCAAAAGTTTCAAGGATACATATTCCTAGTTTTGTACTCCTTCGTAGTGCCCTAGGGTTATATTCCAAGCTAAGCGGTTATCTTGTTAAAAACTAAGTATTCTTTTATTCATTGATTAACATAAACATACCATTTTCAATAATATATTTATTAGACTGGGTGTAGTGGAGAAGCAATATAGCGCCCCCCTCTCCTTTTTTATTGGCTGAAATTTAGTGGCACACCCCCCAAAAAATATTGGCGTTATACATATAACGCCTGACACCCATTTTTTCAATTTTATAGCAATATAGCGCCCCATAAAGCCCCCCTGTAACGGTGTTTGGGCGCTATTTTCCAATTTGAAGCCCCAATAACGCCCCACTACACATGGTCTTAGAGTGCCTCTAATATGGAATCAGTGTTTAAAAAAATGAGTTGGTGTGGGTAGATTATTTTTTATATGGGTAAGTTTGCACCATGACAATTGAATGTTTAGTATTATATATTAATTCATTTGATTATTTTAAATGGCATAACTATTATAAAATATGAATCACAAGTACGTAAAGAGCCTGTTATGAAACATAAAATGTGCACAAGTGTCTATCCAAATGCAAGTTTTAATTGAAAATTTCAACTCACCTATTTATTTGTGTACATACAATCACTAGAAAATACTAATATTATTTTGTATTATAGTATTGTATTGTTCCTCCTCTATTAACCATTAAAAGTTGGATTAATTATTTTTTTTATAAATTGTACAGGTGAACAGCTTCTTCTACTAGAATACATACCTAACAAGAGCCTCTATGATCGACTACACACCCACAAAGGCAAGTCTTCTGGATGTCTTACATGGTCCAGTCGTTTAAGCATTGCGTTGGACATTGCCTACGCCCTCGACTACCTCCACTCAGTCGCAGACCCTCCAGTCATTCATAGAGATGTCAAGTCATCCAACATCCTCCTCAACAACGACGATCATGCAAAACTTGCTGACTTTGGCCTATGCAAACTAGGACATGACGCTTTCACTGCGCAAACACCGACAATCATAAAGGGCTCCTTAGGCTATGTTGATACCAATTACCTAAACACGGGTCTAGTATCACCTAAAAGTGATGTATATAGCTTTGGTGTTTTATTGCTTGAGTTGATAACTGGAATGAAGTCATTGCAAGGCTCAGTGACCCTAGCTGAGTTGACGAGTGAGTGGCGAAAACATCAAGATGTGGATGCTATGATGGGTATGTTGGATCCAAAACTAAATGGTCAAGTGAATGTGGAACAACTAAGAGTTCTAGTCCATGTTGCCAACATGGCTTTGCTAGAGAACTCCATGGCAAGACCAAATATGGCCGAAATTGCATATCAGATATCGAGTTGTATAGAGCATCCACTTGAAGCCGCTTTGCCAGTATAATCGACTAGACTCAATCGTAGCAAGTATATACATTGTAAATTTATGTTAGGTATAATACATACACAGTTGCATCACACCTAGATTGTATATAACATTTTTCTGTAACATAGTGCAGTGATGCAAAATATCACTATTTTACTTCATTTTGGTATTCTTTTTTTTTCGCATTTTTCTTAGTGAAAATTTCTAAAAACATTATAATAAAATCTGTAAGAAAGTACAAGAAATAGATATAATAAAGTCCATAGTAAAATTGATAAATAAATATTTTAAAAATAATTTAATATGATCGAATTGAATGAAACACTCCGAAAACTTAATTACTTTGTACTACATTACTAGTGATGATAACCTCAACATAAAAGTCCTTGAAAGCGCTTGTGCACACCCATGTATGCATACGAAGATATGAGGTGACGCTAAGTGTAATGCAGCACGAGACGCATTGGATGGTCAATCGGGCAAACCCGTTACACAATAATGAGACTGAACATACATGAACAGAGAACCGACAGTGATCAAACGACAATGCTACTCACTGGCGTTTGTTTCTCGAAGAGAGAACTGAGTTTGAGATTCAAAGAAAGCAACATGTGCATCAACACAGAATGTACATATTTCCAGCATATGAAGCAACAACAATCGTCTCGTAAAATACAATGACCTCTCTCCCATTAATTAAACGAAAACGACCAACCCATGAATCTTAATAATACACAACGTTATAAAACTCAAAAACACAAATCTTTACTGGGGGATCCACTCTATCCGAACAGCCCGATCACATATGCTTTTCCTCTTAATATGGTTTAATCTTCTTAAACAGAGCATCCCAAGTGCAAGTTCAGCTTGTGATATTTAGAGCTGGTATTATTGAAACCTAATCAACCAAGCAGATCGCTAAATAAGTTAGGATTTTGGCTTGTCGGGTTTACACCCATTTGTCTGACGAGTGCATCTTTGTCCAAAGCATCTTTCAGGCTTGGACCCTTGGTCAATGATGCTGTTCTGTTGCTTGGGTTCAGAGCACCATTCATGTTATCTTTCTGGTTTAGAAACTGATCCTGATTCGGACCATTTGTAGATGGCTCTGAATAAAGGGACATAAGATCAGGACCACTTGAAGTGGTTGTAACAGCATTACCATCTTGGCTCAAATCAAGAAGACCTTCCAGTTGTTTAAATGGATCCGCAGTGGAAGAATAGCTATTCACAGAACCAGTCGGTTCACCCAAATCGAGCAAGTCAGGTGGAGGTGGCTGAACCGCTTTGGCTACGGTTGTAGGCTGCACTTTATCTTCCCCGTGATTGGCCGTTCTTGAAACCTTACTGTGACCTGCTACACCACCAGATTGCTTCCTTTCAGACTTTGCAGTTCTACCCCCAAACAGTGATGCAGCCAGTTTTTGCTTTTCTTCTGAAACCTCAACAGGTGGCTGTTTTGGTTCACGTGATTTAGACGGCACAGTATCTGATTGTGTTGCACCGTTAACCGTGGTCCTATGGGAATCAAAGTTTGAGGTGGACGAGGATGCAGCAGATGAGTAAGCAGGTGCACCCCACTTCTTTTGAACCCCATCAAGACGTAACCTTAGTTCAGTCGAACCTGAGCCCGAGCCCGCATCAGATATGGGTCTTGAAGACAAGGTAGGCTGATAAGAAGGCTCGGGTACGGGTACTAGTTCAGTTGTGTAAGTAACCGCCGGGGGTGGTTTAGTGGGGACCACGGGTGTTGGAACCTCATAAGCCTCAAACCTAAGAGAATGAGTTGGATGTTCATACGCGTTATGGTTTCTGAGATTACTAATATTTAGGGTTCCAGATCGTTCGTTCTCGGGGATGTAGGGTTCAGCCCCCTGCTCTAATGCCTTCCCGACATAATTATCAAGGAACGAAAGTGTCTTATCGATCTGCATGTAAACATTGATAAGACTTTACGTTATTAACCATTAAGATTTGAAATTACAGTTGATATGTACAAAAGGTCACCTCAATATCTTCACAGCTTGCATCTAAAGGCATTATATAATCTATGGCATTGGCATCCAGATCGAGAATCGCCTGGAATTCATATGCCCGTTGTTGGAGATCAGTTGAGTGAGATGCTGATAGCTCCTCCAGCAATGATTGACACTGCAACAAGAGTTGAGAACACAACCTTGAAATACTATAATTGTATTTAGAGAGACTTTTAAAACTCTGGTAACCATTTACTAACCTCGGGTAACAAACTTGCTTTTCTTCCAGCTGCTTTCTCAAAACAATATACTTTCATAAGTGCGGTGACTGCATATGCCTTCATAGTTGCAGAAAATAGGAAGTCGTTAATTCTCGAAAACCAATATAAGCCATTTAGTGATTTTTCATAAAGCTAGTAAACATACCCTGACTGTATCATCACTAGAATGTGCTTCTGCCACGTCACATAGCTTACCACTTATGTAGGAAGCGGAATATTTACCATCTGCAGTTCCATATTCACCCAACACCCAGCATATAACCTGCATCGAAGCTAATATATAAGATTAAAAAAGAATAAGAATAAAGTAACCCTGTCCAAATCAAAATGATAATAAAATCTGAACGTACCTGGAGAAATGCCGATGGAAGTTTTGGATCATCAACTATTTTCAGGTATGATTCCACCTGCGATTTCAATTATATGACCAAAAAATAAACATTAATCAAAATAAAATATCCCACAACTTAAAACTATAATTGAATTAAAAAGGAAATCAACTGAAATAACACAAGTGTATCGTATTTCAAAATTACATACAGCGGATGATCTCAACTGGCTATCTGCTGCATCATCATCCTCTCCAAATCCCTCGGCAATCAACCGCATCAAATTATGTGCCACCTTAGGGTTCACTAAATCCCCAGCATGCTGGAAAACTTTGTTCATGGTCTGTAAATCCAGAAAAATAAACCTTCAAAACTCATGAGAACGAATTTATAAAACGTAAACTTAATGTCTATCATCTATGCGTGTGTACCTGGATAAACCAGTGGTTGCTGGGAGCAAATTGCTCTGCAAGCTCCACACATCTTGATGCTGTTTCAGTTTTATAGTGACTATCATTAATGCTAATCATGTAATCAATCATACGGTCAACTATCACTTCCACATTGGAGGATTTCGTCATTTTATAAAGCAATTCAAAGGTTTTCCTCTTTAGAGTGTCATCTGGGTCCTGCATCAACAAGTAATTAATCTTATTTCCATATAGATGCACAAATAAATCAACAAACTACATAAACAAATAGTTACTGAATTAACTGACCTCTAAGCAATCAATTACAGCAAGTTGATGTTGCTCAGCAATATCTGGATTTATTTGTATCAATCGACCAAGAGCATCGATACCCATATACCTCAAATTATGACTGTCACTCTAAAATGAAAATGTATTTGCAAATAAGACTTGGCACTTGGAAAACTAAAAAAAACACTTTAGGTGTTTAGAGTACAGAGGGAAAGTATCACCTTGAGAAATTTAGCAATCGCATCTGCAGCTGATTCCAATAATTTCGGACTTGGTTGTATTGAAGAGATGCAACGAATGCATTCGTAAAGAATGGCATTTCCTATGTTACTAGCTGTGTCACTTTTCCTCATTATGTCCCCAATGACAGTATACATTTGCTCACTAGACTTTTTATCACCACTACCAAGTAATGCCATGATTTTTAGCAACTTAATCTGCATATTGAAACAGCTAATTATGATGCCAAAAATATAGACTTGCTTTCAAAAAAAAATCCAACTTGAGGTAATAAAAACACTACTCAAAATTATGATTTATGAAGACTTTTAATAGAAAATAAAAAGTGTTTTATAGGATAGTTACTCTAATCTCCACTTTTTTCCCTCTAAAATTTAAGAAGAAAACAGATGCAGAAAAACATACATGAGACTTGCTTTATAACGATGATAATAATTCACAATGAAAACAACCAACTTCATACAAGTATATAAGTTTAGGGCGATAAAGTGAGGTATGTTACAATGTATGCTTATCTCAAACTATTGACTAGTTGAGTAGTTGGCATGCTAGTTCTGTGACTTCTGTCAAAATGTATGCTTATCTCACACTATTGACTAGTTGGCATGCTAGTTATGTCACAATGTGGATTGTCTTTTTAACACGCAGGTATGTTCCAAAGTCAAAAGTTCTACGCCGATGTTATATTGCAATTAATGGGTTGCGAATATACCGTCTAAGAGAATCAACACCAATGTCCACCAGCTAAACAAATACTTGGCCCCTTTATAGAGTAATTTATGTGAATTTGAGCCCAAGCTAAGGGATATATAAAGATGAAGATTTCAGTTTATTTTAGATAAAAACACGTGACGGTTTTCTAAAGAAAAAAGTAGGAAAAAAAATGTAGCAAGAGGGAAAACAAACTGGAGTGATTCTTAATGAATCGAATCGAAGTTTGAATTCATACAAGTTGAAATGAGCAGAAGAAAACAAAAGGAAATGGAAGAAAACAGATCAAGAACTGAATGATTCAAAGAAAAGTTCAAAACCCTTTTCTTGTGCATGTGTTGGACATGATAAATTTAATGCTACTGTTTATCATGTAAAAGGAATGGTAAGATATGACAAAAAGGCAAAGCGCATGCATGTTAAGATGTCAAGATCCTATGAAAATATGAAATGGGATGAAAATACGGCATGTAAGGTCGAAGATAGATTTAAATTAAAATCAAAGAAGTTTGCAACTGATCAAGATAAGAAATGTGGTTGTGGCCGGACTGTCTTGTTACATACTCATATACATTATACACACATGTTTTTTAGGGACACGATGTGAACAAAGTTTAAAAGAACGGAAACGAGCCTTGAGGCGCTTTTGCTACCGAACCGAGGCGGAAATGAAAATATATATATATATATATTATATATCTTATAAAAAATAAACTACTAACTAATTTCATCATCATATTCATCAAAAAGACAAAAACACACATCAAAAAGACTCAGAATGTTTGAAATTGGCACAAAAAGTCTATAACATCAAAAAAAAACATCATAAGCAGTAATGCCACCACTATATTTAGTAAATCATATAGGCTAATCTGGTTTCCACCTTACATAGTGTACTGAGGATCAAGCTTTGATCCTCCAAGGAAAGAAGCAGAACACGAGAAACTGAAAACACCCAAATAAAATTAACACTCCTGGTGCAAAATTTGAATTGGCATGTAGTTCATAAAAATGTGTGACCATTGATCAGAAAGCAAAGAAACTTGTGAACATGTAACAAAGTTACTAATGTTTAAGTAATGATTACTAAATACTAATGGGCAACAAAAGGAGAGTAGAACCGAAAACTCATTAAAGAGAAAGATATTGCATCCTGTAGCGAACAAGCCAAAAAAGAGTGTTTTGTTTGTTAAGAAATTGATAAAATTTTCTACGACGAAAGCTACAAAGTATTTACTTGAAGTGCATAGTACATACCTGTATGAAAGGAGCAGGTGTCTGATGATAGTCGTAAGTTTTTGGCAATCTGCGTTCAGCAACTTGTTTCAGAATATTCACAAAGCTTGAAACTAAATCCTTGTAAGGATTTACATCTATTGCAATAAGATCATATAAAGGGCAAAGAGTAGCACCCATCACACCAGGATCATTATCAGAAAGTTTCTGCAAAATAGTAAACATACAAATCAAGGATCAGAAAATGTTGATTTTATCACAAAATGAACTTTCAAGATTATTGAAGAATGCTTCCAGTAAAAAAGAAAGGAGAGAAGATATGCAAAATAACTTTAACAAAGTTCATTTAATTCCATCAGTAAACGTCCCTCACTCCCTTGTAACTCAATACGTTATGCAAATAAATCAACAAAAGGGAGCAGTTATGATAATTATGAACTAGGATATGAAGCTTCTGCTCCCTAAATACTTGACTATGCTTTGCTCAAATCCAGTAGCCAAAATAAGCACCTTCTGACCTTCGTGCTGTGTATGCAGATGTTTCCCATTATCCTTACAATTTCGTACTTTCATCTCCTCAAATAAATTCTAGAATCTAGATGATCCACGACTGAGTCAGATAAAGCAAATTATAGTTTCAGGCTTTCAGCCGTTGTAGATCATCCCTCTGTATCTGAGAATTTGTGTTGTTCTAGGCTATATTTTATATTTTTGAAAAACCTAATCATGTTCAAGGATTTGGCATAAAAACATATGGTCTCCAATCAGATCTATAGCAAGCTCCTCCATAAAACTAGGGAAGCTCACGGACGGCCGGTTTAGCCACAATTTTTGGTCGAACCGCTTATGGTTTTGATAAAGGACAAACTAAACCGGCCAATTTGACGGTTTGGTAAGAACGGTTATAGACTAAAAAAATATATTTTTTTTTTCAAAGCACAATAATAATGTGTTAAATATTCAAAAGTAATAAGGATCGGTCATGATTTATGAATATAATAATACATAAACATAATGTTATTCCTGAAATGAAAAAAAGAATAAAATAAATGTTTAACGGCTGGTTCGGATTAGACATTCAGTATCAAGTTCCAAACCATAAACCGTCAAACTGTTAAAAAAATCTACTTTCAAACCAGCAGACTTTCTATGTTTTGGATAGTTCAATCTGTTTCGATGGTTTATGATCACCCCTAAATAGTAAATACTAATGGGCAACAAAAGGAGAGTAGAACTGAAACTCATTAAAGAGAAAGATATTGCATCCCATAGCGAACAAGCCAAAAAAGAGTGTTTTGTTTGTTAAGAAATGAAGGATAACATTTGTTAAGAAATGAAGGATAATCGCTAAAGCTTTATCACTGTTCTTACAAATATTAGAAAATCAATCCAAAAACAACCAACAAAACAAAGCAAATTTGCCAGATTACACCATGATGAATCGATGATAAACAATATAATTATAGATCTATCGCAAACACACTAACTAATCGCTAAAGCTTTATAATTACAATTAGGAACGAAAATGTCAATCATCAGATGAACAGAATCTAGAAAAACTAGCAAAACAAATAATTCTGCCAAAACACAGATCTTGATGATGAATTGATGATCAACAACATAATAACAGATCTACAGCCAGCACCTTCGATGATGAAACTAATCGCAGAGCCAACTCAGTTCAAAGGTTGATTCAGTTTTTTAGGTAAATGGTCCCTAACGGCCTAAACGGACAAGCTAACTAAAAATGGCAATGCATTTAACAGTAATATATCAATTGAAACACAAAATTCCGCCCCACCAGTTCAAAAGGTTCCCAAAGCAGCCTCCTCACAAAAGAAGTTATTCAAAGAACAATAGAATTACTTAAACTATGGAATATGGATCTCACGTCTGGTTGGCAGAATTACTAAGTAACATTTATACTCCTAAACAGTTTTGGAAATATTGGGACTAATCGGTGCATTAGTCGCTAGTCGGCCGGAAATCAGCGATTCTGGCTAGAATCCAGTCAAAACCTCCCACAAGATTCCAGCTAAAACATGTAAATTCCGGCATATAATCTTCTGTACTCAAAACAATTGGTCGAGGAGGTGTTAAAATATGTCTACTTAAAAAAATTACATATAAAAATGTGTGTAACTGTGTATATAAAGCAAAGTTTAAAAGAACGGAAACGAGCCTCGAGGCGTTTTCCCTTCGCCTCACGAGGCGTAAGCCTCGAGGCGAACCGATTAATCGCTACTCGTCACTCCACTGGCCGACTAGTACCTATCGATTCTTACAACAATGCTCTTATACACAAACATCATAATCTGTGCACTCCATAATCCATATAAAACTACATCTATATCACAACTAGAATGCATGTATATGAGTATATCCATCGATAAACCACAAACCTTTCGGAAGTTATCGACAAGATGCTGAACGGAACCAGGCGACCGCTGATAAAAGCTATGCAACGCCATAACCGCCTTCTTCCTAACAGCCTCCTTATGATGTCCCAACAACTCAACAACAGACTGAACAACAGCAGGAACAGTCTCCTCATTAATCAATCTACAACACGCGTTCAGCGCAGCACACACTACCAAATAATTATCAGACTTCAAATCCTTCTGAATAGTATTAACAATCAAAATAATCAAATCATGATCCTCATTTAAAAACAACGTAACGGCCAAATAACCGGTCCGTTTAAGCAACAGCGAGTCGTCGTGAGTCATCTTAACGGCGTGAATGTAACCGAATGAGGCGTCGTGGCCAAGCATCTCGATGTAGACGAGACGGATAATATACTCTTTCATTTTACGTTTAGGGATGTCCGGTTCGTTGATCCGGCGTTTTAAGGTGTCGATCTCGTGAGAGACGATCCGGTCTTCTTCGGATTTGGAGCGGGCTTCACCGATTGATTTGATGAGGTCTAGGAACTCTTTTGATTGGTTGAAGCCACCCTGTGAGCCCATGGCTAGCTCCCTGCCGATTGTTTTTAGCTGCTCCATGTTTGATTAAAGGGTTTCGATTCAAGGGTTTGGGTTTGTGAAGATGGTTAGGTGGTGAATTGGGGAAGGTTTTGTAGCAGGTGTTTGGATCTGTAGAGAGAGAGAGAGAGAGAGAGAGAGAGAGAGAGAGAGATGTAAGGCACGTGGATTGGGTTTGTTTATCGTGTTTTACGTTTAGAGCTTTGGGTGTTTACTGACTGATTTTTTATTTTTTATTTATTATTTTAACAGATGAATATGCTGCTGATTCGAATTTAACGATACTTTGATCGTGAGACGTGGTTGGTGATCGATCGATCGACAGGGAGAGAAAGAGAGACATGATACTGATTTAGCAAAAGGTTGTTACAAGGGATTAGTTGACGAGATGTTTAGCCTAGGTGACTCGAAAATCCGGGGGCTCGATGAGAGTTGGAAAAACATGGGCCTCTAGATATATAATTTCTTTTAAAATTTCGGGCAATGGGCGGTTGCGTATCTTGTCCCTTCTTCCAAAGAAAGACGTGTTGGTAATGAAGTAGAATAATGGCAGTCACTTGTGAAATTGGAAAATGTGAAATAGATGAAGAAAGTGTTAGTGTAGATCGCTATGGTAATACTAGATTTATAAATTGTTAGTTGTGTTATGATACAGTCTAGTAAACGGGTTAATATTAGACTACCAGCTATGGTGACATTATAAGTTAACTGGTTGCAATAATTTCACTCCAGACAAAAAGTTTTTCAAAAAAATAAATGAGAATCTTCCATATTTATCACAACCGGTTTGCGCCAGCGACCATTGGTTGCAATCGGTTGTCTATTATAATATTATATTTTGTTATCAATTATTGAACTTACTTATTTTATATAAATACAACAAAGTTAATAAACATTTTATCTTTTATGTACTATCACTTCTTTTTAATTATTTAAAATGGTTTTGTATTAGTTATTATTAGAGAAAATTGCTCAAATAGTCCCTGTGGTTTGCTCAGATTACACCTTTAGTCCCCAACTTTTAAAAATTACAGGTTTGTTGGGCGAGTGGTGGCTGTGGTGGTTGGTGAATGTCGATGGTGGTGAAGGGTGGAGATAAGTGATGGTGGTTTGTGGAGGTGATGAGGTGGGGAAAATGAAGTGTGGGATCCACATTAATTTGTATTATTTTTTATTAAAGTAAGGGTAGTTTTGTAATTTCACACATACTTAACTGGATTATTTAACCTCAGTTAGCTCCAGGGACTATCCGAGTTAAAAGTTGTCAAAACTTGAGGACTGTACCTGTAATTTTTAAAAATTGGGGGCTAAAAGTGAAATCTCAGCAAACCACAAGGACTATTCGAGCAATTTCTCGTTATTATTAATTGTTATCTTAAATGTTATCTCATTGTATCCCAACATGTCATATGTCAATTTATAAGTGGTTTGGTGGATTTTTTTGATGAATTTTATTATCTAAAAAATCTAACAGTTTATTCAAGAAAAATGCAAAAAAAATGAAAATTCAGAATTCTTTCTATATATATTTTGTTTAGTAAACTTTCACATCCAACTTTGATTTTGTATCTCTCTTTCGTTTTCATATTATTAAAACGATGGATCAATTTCCAAATTTGTATACGAATCTTGACGATTCTGAAAATTACCAGAATAATCAATACTTTGAAAACTCTTCATTTTTCTCAAATCCAAGTCAACTTCCTTTCACTCAAAATCCTCAAACTCACAAAATACTGAAAAACAACCACGAACCACTAAATGGGAAGTTGCTGAAGACATCGATTTATTGCCAGCATGGTGTATGGCTAGTGGAGATACCCTTCATGGAAACAACAAGAAGAAAACATCATTATGGAAAGAAGTAAAGAAAATGTATGATGCAGCTCAAGCAAAAAAAATCCGGAAAAGCTTGGTGAAAGGAATGTTGAACAAATGAAAGGTTGTTTTACTCAACTTATTGAAAACGCCGGAAAATGGGTTGTTGCGTACCGGGAAGCATATCGCCGAGCAACAAGTGGAACGTCTCTAAAAGATATAGAGAGTGATGCTCATTTGATTTACGAGAAAGGTGGGAAAAAGTTTACCGACTCCATTGTTTTCAATGAAGTTATGTGTAAGTCCCCAGCATCGGCTTTAGATATACCTCGTGGCACAACATGTTGTCATCCTGAAAGTGAAGTGGATGATGAAGAAAGTGGTGCTAGTACGAAAAGAACAATGACTTCAGAAGAAGGGGACTATTTTGTGAATTCCAACCAAGAATCGCTAGTTAGTGGTGGTTCATCAATACAACGTCCAACAGGTAGAGATGAAGCTAAAAAAAGAAAGGAAAATATAAGGTTTCTAATGAAATGGTTGAAGAATTTCGTGTAATGAGGCTTAACCGAGATAGTCAAATTGATTTTTGAAAAAAAAATTGGAGTTCGATCAAGAAAAGGAACAAAATAAGATTCAAAGAGAACAAATTAAGGCTCAAAGGGAACAACAGAGGGAAGAAAGGGAGCAAAAGAAAATGCAACTTTTGCATCTTAATGCCTTGTTACAAAGGGAGCATTTGTCTCCTGAAGAAGAACAAATCAAACGTTCTCTAATGTCGAAGTTTTATGGCAACTAAATCTCGTTCAGAGCATTTTTATTTCCAGTTCGTTTTTAATGCATTTGTAAGATATTGAATTTTCAGTTCAATTGTAATGCATCGTGTTTATGTATGTGTAACTTTATCCTCATTTTCCATTTGTAAGATATTGAATGTTAGTGAGTTTTTATTTGTATTTCGTTTTTAATGATTATCTAGTAAATGTGACTTTATCTTAATTTTCCATTTGTCAAATTTATATTGAATGCTTGGATTTTATTTAGATAAAAAAATCTAACATTATATAACATTATTTTTCTATATAAATAGAATATATTGAGATGCTTTGTTATCCATCCAAAACAATTAAATTCTACAATGTCTAGCTGTGAAACCTCATATGAGAGATCGGAGTCATCAAAATTGAGTGAGTATAACGAGTGGGAAGCAAAAGTTTTTGAAGAAGATCTAAAACTTGATGCCATCATGTGTGAATTACTCATAAGCATGTCTGGCACATCAAGAAGGAGGTATTGTGATCGGGAACGTGAGCAAGGTAAAGCACATTTAATGGAAGATTACTTTGTTGAAAATTAATAAAAATTATATCGAGCTGAACCGAGTGGAGCGGACCTTTGCTCGTACTTGGCTCGTTTACAAACCGAACCGAGACGATCGACTCATTTACAACCCAGCGAAAAATCGAGCGAGCAATTTTCGAGCAAATTCTGAGCGAGCGCCGAGCGTTTTGAACAGCCCTAAGCGTGAAAGCCTTTCACCCCCCCCCCCCCAGGGGGGAGGGGGAAGGTGTGTTGTCATGTTTTCATTGGCACATTAAAAAAATACTCAAAAACTAACCATTGGGATGTTTAAAAAAAATTATAAATTTTTAAAAATATTGAAAGACCCTCATTAAATTAAAAAAATTATAATAAAAATAAAAAATTTAACCTAAACCGAATTTATATATTAAAACATTACATAAACTTTAATTAAAACACTACATAAACATAAAATAAAATAAAACACTACATAATCCTGAATTAAAACATTACATAAACTTAAAATAAAACATTACATAATCCTAAATTAAAACATTTATTAAACCTAAATTACTTAAACACACATACGGAGAGTAGTTATCCCAATCCTCTAGAGTGTACTCCGGCGATGACACGGAACGATCGCTATCACGACAGTCCGACCTAGCGTCCGAGTAGATGCAGCCAAAGTCAGGACTTGGAACACGATACGGTTCATCATCCATACTCACACACTCCCCTCCAGTGTGTGTTTTGTACCCTTCCTCGTTTGGAACCGGAGCAGGAGGGATTGGGGTGAGGTTTGTTTGTGTCTCCACAAGTTGTAGTTGCCCCAATCCCAGCACAGCCATGGTGTAGTCATGCGCCTAGATACATTCCTCATCTCTAAGAGGAGCATCTGGATTGATACCTGCCTGACTTGGTAAAGGAGGAACGGTTATTAGTCGAGGAGTGTACACTGATTGACGAGGAGGAGTGTACACTAGATTAGTAGAAGGAGTGTACATCGTAGGAGGATGAGTGTACACTGTAGGAGGATAAGATGACAATGGTTGAGGTTGGGGAGGAGGAGAGGACACTTATGGCCTAAGGTTATTCATTGATCTTATCTAACACTACGTCATGAAAGGGTAGGATACTTGATTGTGGATAATTCTGAAGCGAAGTGGGAGTTGTGTGTTGCCCAAGGGATTATGTGTTTTTTTACAAAGAAGTGTGAACATTCCAGTGCCCTCATGGATTCAACTGGTATGAATGTATGTCCATACTCAAACTAGGAGCAGTTTATCATACTACTATGAATCTGGAACGAGATAGAGATGATTGAGCAGCATATGAGAATGAAGCAGATCCATATCTCTTGTTCAATAACTTCAATGAAGTTCTATAATAACAGAAAGGATATTGGATAAGGTTATCACATGGCTATAAGCTTAGTCCAAAATAGGAGGTTATTGAGGCGTAGGATTAGGGTTAGGGATTTTTAGGGAAGGTACATATTTAGTTGGACTTTGTATGTGATTGTGACTTTGTGTGTATATATCATGTGTATATATTATGTGTACGCTGCTATATTTTTCTCTTTGTTTTCTATGTTACTCTTTCACTACTCATTTCATTATTGTTAACTTTTCTAGTGTAGCCGATGATCTCTCTGGAAACAACGTTTCTTTCCTTAAGGATGGAAGTAAGGTTTGCCTACATCCCACCTTTTCAATACCCTACCAATAGTTTTGTTATTTGTGAGAATTACTGGGTATGTTGTTGTTGTTGTTGTTCTTATTGTTTTATGGTAAAGCTAATATAAAATCATTAATATGTACCTCATACTTATTCTTAAGTCTCTTTGTTATCGCCACACAAATATACATATCAACCAGGGTCAAATACGAAATTCGATGAAAGCTGATTTCAATGTGTTAAAAATTACTAAAAGAGGTGAAAACTGATTTTGATTAGTCATTTCACACGAGAAATAATATGATACATGTGCGTTTACTTGATATGCAATGCATTCAAATTCCACTAGTACATATAAAGTGGAGAGTTGGAATCCAAATCCCAAATGTGCATGTGAAATAAATAGTAAAAAATATCAAATATTTAGTTATCATTGCCCATTTTCTCACACATAAGCAATGTGTCTTTATTCTTGGCCATGAGTAGTTTTACAGTTCTTACCAAGTATCTACTTCTACCAAGGTCTTTTTTATATATTCTTGGTTCGCATAACCTTTCGAGGTTATGGTTGCTATAAATAACTGAAAAGCCATAGGTTGTCCTGCCATACTTACACGTAAGGCACATGAAGAGATGTTAATGGTTTGAGATGTGTGACCGTGTAGATGAATCCTTGAGAAAATACGAAATAATGTGTGATTGATGGCCTCGTAGGGCACTATCTCGAGTTACTCACTTTGATATTGCTAAGGACGATCATTTAAGTCACCTAGGTTTTAAAAATATTTTATTATTTGTCAAGGGCCAGTTCCTCCAAGTGCATAGAGGGTGAGTCCTACCAATTTTTGCTGCAATTTGTGTCCCTACGTTTTTAGGTATAATCAACTTGAGTCCCCACTTTGGAAGTCTTGCTTCCTAAGTCTTCGAGGTTGCATTTTCTCTTCAATTGTGTCCATAAGGCTAACGGGCATTAGTTTTGATGTTAGTTCTTTACCTGATGACATTAAATAGGGAGTGATTAGAAACACTACCTAAATTGTTCCTATTTGGGAATTGCAAGGTTTGGATGTCTTAGATAAAAAAAAGTGAAAGAAGCAAAATTAGGAAATCCATAAGCTCATGCATGCCCTTGCACATTTTGTGACCGACCAAGACCAACCATGCAAGATTATTATAGAAATCCCTAAAAGTACGGAGATGCACGCATTGAAACTAACATGGGAGCGTTCGTGCACCTCTCCAAAAGTCAACTCAAGTCATATCGATTTTATTTGGGTATAAGATAAGAATAAGACAACACACGTACACACATCATACATACATTTATACACAATCATATCGATTTTATTTGGAAATACTGTTATTAAATCGTGATATTCATTATCATGCTTAATTTTCAGGATTATAAACTAACAATATGGTATTGTTATCATTAATCATGCTTAATGATTTTGTAACAATAAGATGAATGGAGTTGATGTTTTTCTATTATCCCTATAACTTGAAGATGAATTGAATAATACCTTAGTACATACATACAGTCAGAATGAGTACATACATACACAATATTGTAAATCCGACTTAATCAAGATACACACAAGAACAATACATACATTATACATACACATCACATACATGAAGAAAAGGGAGATGGACACACACACATACCTACTTTAGAAGAGACAAAGCTTGAAATGAGGAATATGAAGCTTGGAAGGTTTACTCTTGAAGATAAAGAGACACAAGAAGACGACTATTTTCTTTTGTGCGTTTACCATAAATATCTAATTGATCATTCCTATAAATTCTAGTTTTTTTATAAATTCTAATTAAACGTGACGTAGAACCGTCAGGTCTAAACCAAACTGACTTGACCCAGAACCGATATTTTATATAAATCTATACCAAAAACCGACCCTTATATACAAAACAATTTCTATTCCACAATTTCTAAACGTCTGGTCCAAGGTTCTCACGGGTCGAAACCGCGAAACGCACGTAAACAAACCCAAGCCACGTGCCTTGTACGTATCCCTCCGGATCCAAGTGATCCAACACCTCCTCCAACAAAACCATCCCCAATTTATTCCACCAACTGAGCACTGAATCATCTTCTCACCTTCTTCTTCTTCACAAACCCAAACCCTTGAATCGAAACCCTTGAATCAAACATGGAGCAGCTAAAAACAATCGGTAGGGAGCTAGCCATGGGCTCACAGGGTGGCTTCAACCAATCCAAAGAGTTCCTAGACCTCATCAAATCAATCGGTGAAGCCCGGTCCAAATCCGAAGAAGACCGAATCGTCTCCCACGAGATCGATACCTTAAAACGCCGGATCAACGAACCGGACATCCCTAAACGTAAAATGAAAGAGTATATTATCCGTCTCGTCTACATCGAGATGCTTGGCCACGACGCCTCATTCGGTTACATTCACGCCGTTAAGATGACTCACGACGACTCGCTGTTGCTTAAACGGACCGGCTATTTGGCCGTTACGTTGTTTTTAAATGAGGATCATGATTTGATTATTTTGATTGTTAATACGATTCAGAAGGATTTGAAGTCTGATAATTATTTGGTAGTGTGTGCTGCGCTTAACGCGTGTTGTAGATTGATTAATGAGGAGACTGTTCCTGCTGTTGTTCAGTCTGTTGTTGAGTTGTTGGGACATCAGAAAGAGGCTGTTAGGAAGAAGGCGGTTATGGCGCTGCATAGCTTTTATCAGCGGTCGCCTGGTTCCGTTCAGCATCTTGTTGATAACTTCCGAAAGGTTAAGTGGTTTATCGATGGATATATTACACACGTTACCTGTATTATGTTGATTCTGAATACAATCCATAGTTTAGATAATTGATAGTTCTATTGTTGTTTGAATAGAATTAAGTGCTTTATGGATGGATTTACACGCATTACCTGCATTATGTTGATTTTGAATAGAATTATTATGTGTTCCGAATGATGTATTCTGTTAAATGCACTGAATTTTACCAGTTAGCTTGTTGGAAGGCGGGGCGTTTTACACAATACTTTGACACGCCTTGTTCTTGACTTAAAAAGAACATATACGATCTAATTCATCTTTCTAGTTAAAAAAACAAAGTTAACTTTGAACTGAGCTATGCAGTCAGTAGCGGTGCTATAGTGGTCATAGTACCGATTGGCTGCTATAGCGGAACCACTATTATTAATGCTATTGGCTGCTATTTGACATTTTGACTGCTATTTTGATTCCCGGATAGTGGTCGTAGTACTGATTTTCAAGGGTTATATTTTCGGACCAAGATTTAGAAAAAGCTTATAAATTAAAAAAAAATATTTTTGGAATAACCCAACACTAAAATTGAATATTTTCGGGCCAAAATTAAGAAAAAGCCAATAAAATTCCTTGGTTGCTGTGGACTCGGTGGAAGATTTTGTGGTTAATGAAAGTTTGAAACTGTAAGAATAACGGGATACATCTGCATACATAGCAAAAAGTTGTTTATTTTGGCTACTTGATTCGAGCAAAATATAGTCAACTATTTAGGGAGCAGAATCATCATATCTTAGCCCATAGTTATCATATCTGCCCTCTTTTGTTAATGATATATAATATATTTATCATAATGTATTGAGTTACAAGTGAGTCGACGTCTACCAATGCAATTACATGGACTATAGTTAAGTTATTTTGTGTATCTTCTCTTCTGTTCTTTTTTTTTTTAATATCGGAAGGATTCTTTACTAATCTTGAAAGTTCAGTTTGTGATAAAATCAACGTGTTCAGATCCTTGATTTGTACGTCTTCTATTTTGCAGAAACTTTCTGATAATGACCCTGGTGTGATGGGTGCTACACTTTGCCCTTTATATGATCTTATTTTAATAGATGTGAATCCGTACAAGGATTTAGTTGCAAGCTTTGTGAATATTCTGAAACAAGTTACTGAACGCAGATTGCCAAAAAGTTATGATTATCATCAGACGCCTGCTCCTTTTATACAGGTATGACATTACTGCTTAAGTGCCTTAACTTAAAGTTTAAGGTTGGGTATATCTTTACTATAATACTATGGTTATGGTTCTAGGAATGCTTCTACATGTCTTTGTTATGTTTTTCCTTGATAAGATAAATATTCATAAGTAGCAAAAAGCTTAACAACAGTCGGTTTAGAAATAGTTAAGGTATACTAAATTTGAACATAAAACAAAATACAAATTATGAAACCCTGCAATCTAAAAGCTAGTGAAGTGAACGAATGCCTAGGGTTGTACAAGTGAAGAGAGTTTATCCGTTAACTCTTATCGTAGGCCAATTCCTTTTGTATGCTATGCAAATCTTTTTCAACTACCACTGCCTTGTCAATTTGGCTGGCATATACCACTCGTACAATCAATTTGAGTTTCTCGCCGGTGTATACAATTGTAGATTAGCAAACCACCTCCGTTGGTGTGACCCAACCTTGTTTCATCACTCTCATGCATAGTTGCAGAAATCGTTAGGCAGAGTCAAATCGGTTGATTGGGGAGTTGCGAGTACTCGGGAATTTCTCATCGAGTACTTGGCGCTTAGGCGGGGAGTACTCGGGATTACTCGTCGAGTACTCGGCGCCTAGGCGCGATTTTTGGGACATTGTTCTCATGTAGTCTAGGTTCTTACTCTCACCATCGATGCATGTTTGCATCCATTTCAGTTGTTGCATTTCTAGAAATTAGTTCAAAAGAGAATTATAAGTTATAACCTGTAACTATTTCGGTCACATCATATACTAGTGATGGCAAAAATATCTAAACTAATGGAAAAACCTGTAACATTCGAGACAGGTTATGGGACACAGTCTGGAATGAGACCGACTATGAAATCAGTTTCAGAAGTTATATGTTTAAATGGGTATAAAATCTGGTGATACCCACCCGATTAGTAGATTCTGTTTACCTAATACATTAATATACTATATAATTTTATTAAATAAAATTTATAGTACATTGTTGTTTTAGAAACTTAAAAGTATATTTCAATAATTTTTTTATTACGCGAGCTTAAGATTAAGTTTCGGGTAGGGATAATCCGAACTGGTACTTTTTAGGCGAACCCAATTGGTAGGGCAGTTCACGAGTTGAACCAAGCCAACGTATTTAACAAGAACGGAACCGGATAAACCTTTTGAAATTGATATATACGAGTTGCCAGGGTGCGCCATGTTGTTTGCTGCAAATATGTACTTCCTCATTTGCTTTTGGTATTCATTTTAATACAATCATTTGAAGTGGTAATTTGTTATTTTACTATTGTTATTATTAGTTTCTTTGATAATGAATCCACAAGATGGGACACTAGTTTCAGCAGTAACTTATCATATTATATCTAAGGATAATGGATAGGACCAACCACCTTATGGTGGAGTGGTATGGAGGCTCAATGATAGAAGAGTAGAAGACTCATGGCTGAAAGGTCATGGGTTCGATTCTTGAGAGCGCCGGGTTTTACCGATTATTCCATTGTCGTGCTTTTGGGCGGGTGGATAGTTGGGTTTTTCCCGGAACCGGTGAACTTGGTGATGCCAGGAGCTCCCTTACATATCTGGCTATGCCGGATTGAAGGAGTCCTGATTTGACTGAATAGGGACTCCGAAGGGAGTTCTTGGTGAATTTCGTTGGCCGTTAAAAAAAATAATGGATAGGAGTGCAAACGAGCCGAGCCCGAGCTCGAGCTTGTATAACTTATGAAAGCTTGAGCTCGAGCTCTGCTAGATTCGAGCTTTGTTCCTAAAGCTTGAACTCAACACGTTTAATATTAATCAAATTAATTTATTGTACTTATAATTATTAATTTATATATAAGTTAGTTATTTTATAAATATTAATTATATATATATATATTAAAAATTATACAAGTAGTGGGCTCGTTTAGGCTCGCAAGCCAGCTTGAGCTTTATAACCAAAGCTCGGGCTCGTTTCCTAAAGAGCTTGTTTTTAGGCTACGGCTCGTTTAAGCTCAGTTCGTTTCGAGCTTTTTTTCTAGCCGAGCTCGTGTAGCTTTGCTCATTTGCACCCCTAATAATGGATCATGGATCAACGGGAAATAATTTATTACTGTTTTTATAAACTTACTTTTAAGTCTTAACATAGTTAATTTGATTAGCACTATTCAAGGATAATAAGTTTGGTCAGTAGCTCTAGTAGTATATGAGAAGTTGGTGCTTTGGTGGTGCAGTTTTTTATAGGTGCTTAAGGGTGTCCACCCGCACCTAATGCAAGATTAACCGTATTATTATTCATAAATATATAGGGGATACAAGAATGGGCATGCATATTAGAAAATAAAGTTGGTTCTTTGACATAAAAGGATTAGCAAAGACTAACCGTTTGAAGGACAAACAGAGAAAATTTGTATTCTATTTAGCTTTGTTAGAATAGCAGTAAGGATGTGCTAAATGCCCATACAACATAGTTATGAGGTGTATGTGAGTGTTTGAATTCCTATCTGTGATAGTACTCTGACTACTAGTATCCCGGCCCCAACCACATGTCTTATCTTGATCAGTTGCAAACTTCTTTGATTGCAACTTTAAATCCATCATCTAAACACTTTACATGCCCTATTTTCATCCCATTTCATACGGCCTCGACATTAACATATTTAGTAAGAAACATCCATGGCAATGCATATGTGACATCTTTCTTACTGAATTATTACCCAAATCAAATAAAGTTCATGCATCTTCGATTGCATGTGCTCTTTATCATCATCTTTCCATCCTAGGCGCTAAAAGAATGAGTTTTTTTTTAGCTCGACGCATGATATAAAATGCCATTTTAGGGGTTCAGACATGCTATGGGCTTGTTTAGGGATAGACGGATAGTTTAGGCTGTTGTAAACTTCTTTGATTGCAACTTAAATCCGTCATCTAAACACTTTACATGCCCTACTTCCATCCCATTTCATACGGCCTCGACACCTGTAGACCAACTTAGACAATATATTTGCAACCCGTTTATTGCAATATAACATTGGTGTAAGACTTTTAACTTTGGAACATACCACATGGACTATAACAAACTCCAGATGGTGAGATGGACCATGGGGATTTTGACAGAACTAGCATGCTAGTCTATAATGTGACTGTGTGAGATAAGCATGCATTGTAACATACACCAATTTATAGCCTAAACAAATATTATATTTACTTAGATGAAGTTGGTTGTTTTTCATTGTGAGTTATCATTACCGTTATAAACGCAAATCTTTGTAGATAAATCCTTGCTCAATATTCTTCCTTATACATGAGATTATACGTAAAATTTTCTGTCTGTTTTCTTTCTAAATTTTATAGGAAACAAGTGGAGGTAAGAGTATCTATTTTATGAAACAATTTTTATCTTCTATCAAAGTTATTCATAATTTTGATTATTGATATCATTACCTCAAGCTGTATTTTTTTTTTGAAAGCAAGTCTTAATTTTTGGCATCATAATTAGCTCTTTCCAATATGCAGATTAAGCTGCTAAAAATCTTGGCTTTACTTGGTAGTGGTGACAAAAAATCCAGTGAGCAAATGTATACAGTCATTGGGGACATTATGAGGAAAAGTGACACAACTACTAACATAGGAAATGCAATTCTTTTTGAATGCATATGCTGCATCTCTTCAATACAACCGAGTCCCAAATTATTGGAATCAGCTGCTGATGCAATTGCTAAATTCCTCAAGGTGTTACTTTACTTCTGTACTCAACACCTAAAGTGTGTTTTTTTTTTTATTTTTTATGTGCCACCTATTATCTGCAAACAATTTTTCATTTTAGAGTGACAGTCACAATTTGAAGTATATGGGTATCGATGCCCTTGGTCGATTGATACGAATAAATCCAGATATTGCTGAGCAACATCAACTTGCTGTAATTGATTGCTTAGAGGTCAGTTAATTCAGTAACTATTTGTTTATCTAGTGTGTTGATTTTGTTCGTGCATCTCTATGGAAATAAGATTAATTACTTGTTGATGCAGGACCCAGATGACACTCTAAAGAGGAAAACCTTTGAATTGCTTTATAAAATGACGAAATCTTCCAACGTGGAAGTGATAGTAGACCGTATGATTGATTACATGATTAGCATTAATGATAGTCATTATAAAACTGAAACAGCATCAAGATGTGTGGAGCTTGCAGAGCAATTTGCTCCCAGCAACCATTGGTTTATCCAGGTTTACAGATGCATATACATTAAGAAGACGTTTTCATAGAATTGTTATTATGAATTTTATAATTTCTTGTCTGGATTTACAGACTATGAACAAAGTTTTCCAGCATGCTGGGGATTTAGTGAACCCTAAGGTGGCACATAATTTGATGCGGTTAATTGCCGAGGGATTTGGAGAGGACGATGATGCAGCAGATAGCCAGTTGAGATCATCCGCTGTATGTAGTTCTTGAATTATGTGTCACTTGTGTTATTTCAGTATATACGTATTATTTCAATTATAGTTTTAAGTTGTGGAATATATATTTTGGTTAAGGTTTTTTTAGTTATATAATTGGAATTACAGGTGGAATCTTACCTGAAAATAGTTGACGATCCAAAACTACCATCAGCATTTCTCCAGGTATGTTCAGGTTTTATTATCATTTTGATGTGGACAGGGTTACAAATCACTTTTTCTTTTTTAATCTTAAATATTAGCTTTGACGCAGGTCATATGTTGGGTGTTGGGTGAATATGGAACCGCAGATGGTAAATATTCTGCTTCCTACATTAGTGGCAAGCTATGTGACGTGGCAGAAGCATATTCTAGTGATGATAATGTCAAGGTATGTTTACTAGCTTTATGAATAACTACCAAATGGCGTATATTGGTTTTGAGAATATAAAGACGAGATATATTCTGCAAATATGAAGGCATATGCAGTGACCGCACTTATGAAAATATATTGTTTTGAGAAAGCAGCTGGAAGAAAAGCAAGTTTGTTGCCAGAGGTCAGTAATTGCTTACCATAGCTTTTAAAAGTTTATCAAAATACAAATTATTGCAGTTCAAGGCTGAGTTTTCATGTCTTGTTGCAGTGCCAATCATTGCTCGAGGAATTATCAGCATCTCACTCAACTGATCTCCAACAACGTGCATATGAATTCCAGGCGATCCTCGATCTGGATGCCAATGCCATAGAAAATATAATGCCTTTAGATGCAAGCTGTGAAGATATTGAGGTGACCTTTTTTGCATATCAACTGTATTTTCTAATATTAATGGTTAATAACATAAAATCTTATCAATGTTTACATGCAGATCGATAAGACACTTTCGTTTCTTGATAATTATGTCGGGAAGGCATTAGAGCAGGGGGCTGAACCCTATATCTCCGAGAATGAACGATCTGGAACCCTAAATATTAGCAACATCAGAAACCATAACGCGTATGAACATCCAACTCATTCTCTTAGGTTTGAGGCTTATGAGGTTCCAAAACCCTTGGTCCCTACTACACCACCCCCTGCGGTTACTTACCCAACTGAATTAGTACCCGTACCTGAGCCTTCTTATCAACCTACCTTGTCTTCAGGATCCGTATATGATGCTGGCTCAGCCTCGGGCTTAGGCTCGGGCTCGACCTCGACCTCGACCGAACTTAGGTTACGTCTTGATGGGGTTCAAAAGAAGTGGGGTAAGCCCACTTACTCATCCGCTGCATCCTCATCTACCTCAAACTTTGATTCCCATAGGACCACGGTTAATGGGGCAACACAACCGGATAACGTGACATCTAAATCACGTGAAGTAAGACAGCCACCTGTTGAGGTTTCAGAAGAAAAGCAAAAACTGGCTGCATCACTGTTTGGGAGTAGAACCGCAAAGTCGGAAAGGAAGCAATCTGGTGGTGCTGCAGGTCACAGTAAGGTTTCAAGAACAAATCACGGAGAAGATAAAGTGCAGCCCGCGACTGTATCCACGGTGGTTCAGCCACCTCCACCTGACTTGCTCGATTTGGGTGAACCGACTGCTTCTGTGAGTAACTATTCTTCCACTGCGGACCCATTTAAACAACTGGAAGGTCTTCTTGATTTGAGCCAAGATGGTAATGCTGTTACAACCACTTCTAGTGGTCCTGATCTTATGTCCCTTTATTCAGAGCCATCTACAAATGGTCCGAACCAGGATCAGTTTCTAAACCAGAAAGACAACATGAATGGTTCTCTGAATCCAAGCAACAGAACAGCATCACTGACCAAGGGTCCAAGCCTGAAAGATGCTTTGGACAAAGATGCACTCGTCAGGCAAATGGGTGTAAATCCGACAAGCCAAAATCCTAATTTATTCAGTGATCTGCTCGGTTGATTAGTTTTCAATAATACAAGCTCTAAATATCACAAGCTGAACTTGCATATGGGAATGGAAGCTTTGTCTAAGAAGATTGAAGCAGATTTGGAGGAAAAACGTATATGATCGGGCTGTTCGGGTTAAGTGGATCCCAAGTAAAGATTTGTGTTTTCGAGTTTTATAACATCATGTATTATTAAGATTCAGCCGTTGGTCGTTTTTTGTTTAATTAAAGGGAGAGAAGTAATTGTATTCAGGAAACAATTGTTGTTGCTTCATATGCTGGTTATATGGTGTACATTCTGCCTTGATGCACCTGTTGTTTTCTTTGAATCTCAAACTCGGTTCTCTCATCAAGAAACAAACGCCAGTGAGTAGCATTGTCGTTTGGACCAGTCTCTTTTCTCTTTTCATGTATGTTCACAGTTACTCATTGTTTCTACCTAAGAAACAAACAGCAGCGACGGTAGCATTGAAGGTTGACCACCGTCTCTTCTTCGTTCATGTATGCTCACAGTTATTATTGTAGAACCGGTTTTGAGTTTGATCTATCGACCTTTCAATGCATCACGGGTCACCCTGTATATAAAAGAATATTTAGGCTATATGTTGTGGTTTAGCTAGAAAGTACATAAGGCCCTGTCACTTGGAAAATGAGCTTTAGCTAACTCACGCTTTAACTATTACGTTGCGGCTTAACTAACCATTTTTAGAAGTGGGCGAGGCATAATTTTATTATTAGGCTTGGAAATTAATTGGGTTGGTTTAGAGGGTGGTGAGGGCATTACGGGGCTAACGCCCCAAGGTGATGGTTCTGCCATGGTTTGGCTATAGTATTTTAGTGGAATTGGTGGTGAGGTGATAGAGGCGTGCCGGTGTGTCACCTCATGGGGAGCGCGCGCTCTGTTTCTCCCTCTCCCTCTCTCTCTACGAAATAATCTGATTTTTTATATTTCTTTTTTTTCTCACCTTCACTTCAACAGTTTACTTCCCTCTGTAGGGGACATAGACAACCTAATATTTAAAAATTAATGTTATCAAATCTCATTTTCTCTTCAGACCATTCACTACTAAACAAATAAGCATCACCGATGACATATTATCGACTTTCTGAATTCGAGGATTCCGACAAAAACTGGTAAAAGAATTTACATGCCTTGCAATAAATCTATAGATAAAATCAAATGTATCAACTTAGTTTAAAACCCGCCGTTCTAGAAAAGGAACAAAAAAATGACAAAAAAATGGGTATGTTTGATATGAGATAATGGAATGGACGACATAATGAAATGGACGAGGGAATATAATGGACTAAGGAATGGACTGGATCTTTACCATTCGATAGGCTTGTTTGGCTATTATGTGAGAATGAAATGAATAATTACCTTATTTTGTTTGTTAGGCAGGAAAAGAGAAAGGGATAAAATCGGCAATGGATGACGGTAGTGTGTGGCGGCGATGGGTGGTGGGTGGTGGTTGTGATGGTTAGTGGGGTGGGTGGCGGCAAGAGGCGGTGGTAGTGGTGGTTGGCTATGGGTGGCGGTAACGGTGACAATGACTAGTGGGTGACAGTGGCGGTTAATGTTTGTAACGATGGAGGTGATGAAGGTTGAAAAAAGAATGAAATAAAAGAAGCGGTTGAAAAGAATGAATTTGAGGTTTTAAGTACGTAATAGATGATTTCATTACCTTGATCAACCAAACATGTTTTTTTATTCCCTCCCAATAATCCGTTACATTTAGCCTCTCATTCTTGCATACTAACACTACCTAGTTTAAAACCTATTTTGATTTTATGATTTGTATATACACACAAATACATGAAAAACTTCCATCATAAAGGAAGACAGTGTGGGTTTTGGGTATAGGAGGCGGGTACCCCTACCCCCGCGGTAACATCACTGTCGCCTCTGCCGGTAGGGGTATGCGGGAATAGGAGGCAGGTGATGCTTCCTGATTGTGGTGGTGTTTGCGTAGGTGAGAGATAGATAGAGCAAATAGTGAGTAGTGTGTGTAAAATAATAGGACCCAAGATTTTGAGTAGTGTATCTAATATGGTGTTTTGAGATAGTTTAGAGTAAAAGTGAGTTAACAATTCTTGATTGATGAAAGCTAGCGTACCCAATGGTTACACACTGTCCCGTCCCCTAATTAATTATCTTTAGGTATGCTTTAAAGCAACGATATATCCAGCTCGTTTCCTTTTCTTTAAGTTACCTTTATTTAAAAAAAAATAAAAAAACTGACAACAAAGGTTATTATTTAATATGAAAAAAAGATAAAATAATATTAATTCTTCCTTTTATTTTTCACTTCGCTTGTGGTCCAGTGGTAGATGGGAAAATCCATCTTAGGAGAAACGAGAGCTCGAACCCCTCTTGGTGAAATAAGAATGGGGGTGTAAAAAAGTTTAGCTGTTAAAAAATAGAATATGACGCATTGTAAAATGAATAATTTGAGTGTTTTGTTATAAAACTTGGATAGTCATCAACTCATCATGATTTCAAACTACAAAAGGAGCCTAATTGAGTAATAATTGTAACCCACTTCATCGATGGAAATGCCTGTCGGTGATACTCATTTGTTTAGTAGTGATTGACTTAATGACTTGGCGATCAACTTGAGAGACCTACTTAGTATAGAATATAAGTTACATACGCTATACGTTGAACTAACATATTATACACGGTTACATTGTTGGACAATCATTCTATGTTAAAGCTAGTATAAGATTTCTCATTGATTACATACATGTATACATTAACAAGTAACACTTTCTTTAAATATCATGGAAAAATACCTATTTGTTTCATCCAAAAAAGTGAAAAATTAGACATAAATCGAAAGTTAAAGAAGACAACATCATATCAAACCAAATATATCCTGACCACACCAATTAGATTTATTAACTTTAAACATAAGTAACACACACTTTAACTTTATCCCTAAATATTGCATCTTCATATACCTTCTTTCCCTAACACACTTCAAAACCTTAACATCATCATAAACACACATTTCCCATCTCTCACAATATGCTCTCCCAATGCCAAAGCCACCTGTCTTCGGGCCGCCACAACGCCGCACCAACCCACTCGTGTGGTGCCTCGCCATCATATGCGCCATTGTGGCCACCATTGTCATCATTGTTGGTATCGTTGTCTTCATTGGATACTTAACATTCCAGCCCAAAGTCCCCCTTTTATACGTACACGCAGCCCGCCTGGACAAACTTGTTTACAACCAGGCGGGCGTGCTAGCAGTACGCTTAACAATTATTATGAAAGCCGAAAACCATAACATGAAAGCTCATGTTAGTTTCTACAACACTAAGCTTATACTTGGGTACCATGGGCTTAGCATTGCACAACTAGTGGCAGACCCTTTTGATGTGCAAAAGAACATGTCAAGGGAGCTTAACTACATTGTTGAATCTTCTCCAATCCCATTGGACCCTCAACAACAGTATTTAACCGAGCAAAGTATGGCGAAAACGAAGGTAATGCCATTTTTCGTTAAAGGGAACTCGAGGACAAGATGGCGAGTTGGGCCTTTAGGGTCGGTTAAGTTTTGGTTACATGTTAATTGTCATCTTCAGTTGCCGATTGATTCTACAGTTGTGTATCCACATTGTAGTAGCAAATCACATTGACAGATGAGATATGAGTGATGGTTATATAAGTATGCAATGTTGTTATGAATGGTTGAGATGGTTGGTTTGTTTTTGTATTATTGTATAAAGTTATAAACACAAGTTCATATAAAGATGTGTAATTGTATGTTCAATGCATGCAATAAATAATGTGATGTGTAATTTGGCTTAAGGTGGTGTTTGGTAAGACATCCACAGTCCACACAATGGGTGAGTTGGTCCTGAAAGCCTTTGGTGTGGTAGTAGAGGACCTTGACTTGAAAGAGAGAGATGTTGGTAAGTAGTTATGGACCGTGTTGGCGTGTGAGGGGAGAGAAGGGACAAGGTGATGTGTACTTTTTTGCTAGAAAATTCTTACTAGTAGGTAAGTGAGACAACATGTTGGGATGCTTTGATAATTTAAAATAAGAATCAAGTATTAGTATTTGTATAAAATTGTTTGGAGTTTATTTTGAATAGTGTTACTTTAAAAATTAAAACAATATTTAATTGGGAGTTTTAATTATATATCACTACAACAAAATTAATCATAGGCGGCGACACAAACAACGGCGACCCGTCAAAGTGTCACCGCTAAAACTATGATCCGCACCTAACAAATGAGAAGATTTGATTGGTATGTAGATCAAACGGTTGAGGATTCATCGTACCAAAGCAATAGCGACGACAGTATTAGCGGCAATTGGCAAAAATAATACAAGTGGCAAAAATAATACAAGTGGCAATTGGCTTTCTTCCCCAATTACTCCCGCCACTACTCTCTCACTCTCTACTGTCTCTCGACACTCTCACTATTTTCCTCTCTTCCTCTTTCGCTCTCTCACACCTCTCTTCCTCTCTCCCTCTCTCACTTTTCCTCTCACTCTTGCTCCCGCCACCTAAGCACCACCCCTCCGACCACTTCTCCTCTCCCTATCCTTCTTCTACGGTTAGCCTTTTTTTCTGGTTTTCTTTTTCATCTTAAAATATGTTTATTTTTTTTATTTTTTTATTATATGAGGTGTAGGAAAGCATTGATCTACTGACCACCCGAAGATTCTTTGAAAAAAACCGGTTAGTCGCCACTAATTGTTTTTTTAATATTTATGCTTTAATTGTTATTATTTAGGTATGTATGTGTATATTTAGGTATGTATGTTTGTATTAAAGTGTGTATGTGTATATTTTGTATGTATGTATGTATGCGTGTATATTTGTAAGTGTGTGTATGTATGTATGTATGTATGTATATTTTAGAAAAATATATGTAAGTATGTAAGTAACTATGTATGTAAGTAACTAAGAAAGTATGTATGTATATATATATATATATATATATATTTGTATGTATGTTTGCCTGTATGTTTGTAAGTATGTATGTGTGTGGAATGGGCGGGGGAATGGAATTAACGAAGTAATGGAATGGACAATGTACTAGAATGGATAATTACCATTTGTTGGGACAAAGAGGATTGAAGAAACCACCTTTTGATAACCTTAGTCCAAATCATATTCTGCCTAAGTATAGAAGAAACTGCTGAAGAAGAAATCAGAAGTACTGAAGAACAAATTCACAAAGTACTGAAGAGTAACTCATCAGAAGTTCTGAAGTCTAACCAGACACTACACTGAAGAACTACTGAAGACAAACTACTCATCAGCAGTTTGTCACTCATCAGCACTTTGTCATCAGAAGCTTCTAACCGACTGAAGACTTCAGTAGTTTTATTATTATATTGTTTTGTTAAAGTCTTGATTTCAAGTTTCGATGTACAGACTGTTGTAACCTTATCTTAGCATAATATCTTTGTTAAATATCTTAGATTACTTCAGACAACAGTTTAGTATGTTGGTCTATAAATAGATGAGTTTGTTCATCTATTTTAGATATGTGATATTTTGTGATTTACTTTGAAATCAATTGAAAACCTTCAAGGCTTTTAACTTATAATCCATTTCACATCTGAGAAACATAAATTGCTTTACTGCTTTATACTTGAACTGTATTTATTGTTTCTCATTTACTACTCAGTCAAGGGGGAGTAATAACTCCTCTTAAAAGTGATCTTTTAATCTTAGAACACTTATTATTCCGCTGCTCAATAACTCTTATATAAATCTGTAACACATAAGTGTTCACTAAAAGAGGCCACTGATCCAACAATTGGTATCAGAGCACTGGTTAATCTGATCAAATATCAATCTAACAAATTGAGAATCAGACACATGCTTTTATTGATATCCAATAAAGGATTAAAAGGCTCACTTTTTCATCCATCACTTTAAAGAAGCATTGACAAATTCAAACTTCTTAAAAATGGACCCTTATAATACTGGATCTGCCAACAAGCCTCCTATGTTAGTCAGAAATGAATATAACATATGGTCAAAAAGGTTGGCACACACTATTTCTCAAACAAATACTGGTTGCTGGAGGTCTGTAGTTTTTGGACCTCACAGACCAGTAATTACTGATCCAGAGGGAAAAACTGAGAGACCAAAAGATCCAAAAGACTACACTGAAGAAGATTTCCAAAAATTTGAGCTAGATGCAAAAGCTTTTTCTATGTTGGCTATGGCTCTCCCAAATGAAATATATGTTGGGCTTTTACATTGTGAAAGTGCCAAAGAGCTGTGGGATTGCCTAAAAGAGCAGTTTGCAGGAACTGCTGAGGTGATAGCCAACATAAGAGAAATCCTGGCTCAACAATATGAAACTTTTACTCACATAGAGGGTGAAAATTTAACACAACAGTTTGAAAGATTTTCTTCACTCATCTCTGAGTTAAAAATCAATAATCAGACCTATTCAAATGAGTCTATGTTAAATAGATTTTTAAGGTCTTTACCTTCAAAATGGGAAACTTACTCTATAGTCCTCAGAACAAGTTCAGATTTTAACACCCTGAACCTAACAAGGTTACATGGAAAATTACTAACTTTTGAAAGAGAAATCAATCAAAAGAAAAAGTTACAAGAATCTGGTAAAACTACTGATGACTATACTCCAGGTAGCACAGCCTTATTAGGACATGACTCACCATCTTGTTCTAATAATTTTGGTTCTTTTGACCACATTGACATAACAGCTGGGATCTCATCAGATGGATCTTTCCCAGCTTATGACAATGATGAACTAAGTCAAACTGCTGACAACATGTGTTTCATCATGGATGATTTAAAATATTTTAGCAGTGATGACTTGGAAGAAATGGAGATATTACACCAACTGGCCTTGTTAAGCTTAAAAACTAACAAATTTTACAAAAGGTCAGGAAGGAAATTTCCAGGACTTAACAATTCAACAAAAGTTGGTTTTGACAAATCTAAACTTAGATGTCATAAGTGTCAAAAGTTGGGACACTTTGCTAGAGAGTGTAGAAGCTCTAGCTACATCCAACCCATGTCTGGAAATCAATTTAACCCTTCTTATAATAGGAATAATGGAACTCAAGGGAGTGCTCATTTTGTACAGGCACAAGCTCCACAAGTCCAACATGTGCCACAAGTACAATATGTCCAGATGCCTGCTCAACAACAACAGCAGCTGATGCCTCCTTTTCCAACTGCTCAACAACCTACACAAACTCAACAACCCCCTCAGCAACGAAGCTTATTTACATCAGGGTATGTTGACTGGAGCAGTCTTCCTTATGACACATCAGAATGCAGTCAGGATGCAGACAATAAGGTCTATGATGTCAACTGGGGAGAACCTGATAATGGCAGAAAGAACTTTGCCTTAATGGCTTTTGAAGGATATTCTTCAAATTCTGCACTCACTCAGGTATCACAGCAGTCTCTTTTAAAGCTTTGCTCTAAATCTTGCAAAGAATCTTTTGCTTTAATAAGAGAAACAAATGTGCATTTACAAGGCAAGTCTAATGATATGGAGAGAAAATATACACAGATGAAGTGTGATTTAGAAAGAAAAATTGCTTTGAAAAATAAAGAAATTTCTAAATTGACTGATAAATCCATAGAAACCCAAGCACAGATTAAAACAATGATAGACAACCTAGGAAATGTCAGACAAGAGCTTGCTGACACCAAGGTTGATTGTGAAAAATGGGTTGAGTCTTGTAAAGGGTACCAAATGCTGCTTAACAAACAAACTGCAGCTAATGTTAAGTTTGGCATTGGGTATACCCACACTGAATCACCAACAGATTTCACCCACAAAACTGATAATGATGGGATGAAATTGATTCAAACTTCTGACATGGAGGAATGCACATCCTACCATCAGAACTTTCTCAAAAAGGAAAGTACTGCAGAAGTTAAAACAACTGACAATAAGCCATCAGTGGTTTCAACTACATCAGGAGTTGAGATCCTGAAAACTGCTGATGACCTATTTCAAAATGCTGAGATTGTCAGTAAATTGCCTTCCAACTCTCTTGACTTATCTAAAAAGAAAGAGAAGGCAAAAGCATGTGAAATATGTGGTCTGTTTAACCACATAACTGAACTTTGTAGATATAGAAAGGTAAATCAGTTAAATAAACAAAGACAACAACTGATTGTGGGAAAACAGATAAAACAAAATTTTGAAAATACTTTCTTTCCCAACAAACAACAATCAAACAAAAACCTTTCTAAGAAGAAGCTTTTATCTCAACAAAAGTCTTCTTCTCAAAGTTCATCTTCAGAAGTTACACCTAACTCATCAGTAGTTTCACAAACTACTGAAGTTAAAGATTTGATAAACCTGGTTAAACTTCTGATGACCAAAGTTGATGGTGGACACCAAAAAGAACCCACCATTGTTCTTAATGACAAATCCATTGCCAAAAAGACATGGATTTCTAAAATTGGTCCACAACAAGCTGCACCAGTTCTCAAGAGCAAACCCAAAGCCAAACTGGCTTGGGTTGCCAAAACTAACTAATTTGCTATCTTGTGCAGAGGGTCTCCAGAGGTTTGAATAGCATATGGTATGTTGATAGTGGAGGCTCAATGCACATGACTGGATGCAGATACCTGATAAACAATTTTATCAGTCAAAGAGAAGGATCTGTGTCCTTTGGGAACAATGCCAAGGGATATGTGCTAGGATATGGCAATGTATCCTCAGGCAAAATGCAGTTTGACAAGGTCAATCTGGTTGAAAACCTTGAGTACAACTTGCTGAGTGTCTCACAAATGTGTGACAAAGGATATTCTTCCTTTTTCACCAAGACAGCATGCAAGATCATATCACCAGAAGGCCAGAAGTTGATAGAGAAGATTATTGAAGATCATACTTTGCTAATTGCCAAAAGATGTGGCAATGTCTATGCAGTGGACATCGAAAAAGACAAAGTATTGAACAAGACTGCCTGTTTCTTCTCAAAGGCATCAACTTCAGAAAATGATCTCTGGCACAGGAGACTTGGCCATGTGAACTTTAAAACCATCAATAAAGTCACTAAAATGGGCTTGGTCAGGGGTCTACCTTTGAAGGAATATCAGTGCAAAGAACACTGTGTTTCCTGTCTTAAAGGTAAACAACATAAGTCCTCCTATAAGTCTATTGAAGAATCTAAAACAACTACATGTCTTCAACTACTCCATATGGACTTATTTGGACCAGTCAAAATCATGAGCCTTGGTAAGAAGAAGTACTGCTTGGTCATCATTGATGACTACTCAAGATTCACATGGGTCTTCTTCTTATATTCCAAGGATGAGGCAGCTGAAATCATCAAGTTCTTCATTCTACAAATTGAGAAGCAATATTCTCTTTCTGTCAAAGTCATCAGGAGTGACAATGGGACAGAGTTCAGGAACAAAACTCTGGATGAATTCTGTCTGTCTAAAGGGATTGTTAGACACTTCAGCATTCCCAGAACTCCTGAACAAAATGGTGTGGTAGAAAGGAAGAACAGAACCTTAATAGAAGCAGCTAGAACAATGTTAGCTGATTCAGGCCTACCTTTGTATTTTTGGGCTGAAGCAGTCAACACAGCTTGTTATGTTCAAAATAGAGTTCTTATCAACAAGAGACATACCAAGACTGCCTATGAAATTCTTCATGGCATAAAGCCCCTTATCTCCTTCTTCAGGGCTTTTGGATGTCAATGTTTTATCCTCAACATCAAAGACTCTATCTCAAAATTTGCTGCAAAAGTTGATACAGGTTATTTTCTTGGTTATTCTCCTTTGAGAAAAGCTTACAAAGTTTTTAATTCAAGAACCAAGATAGTAGAAGAAACACTGAATGTCAAGTTCAATGAATCAAAACACACTCTTATTCCAGCAAATCCTGCTGAATTATTTGATCTTGATAACTTTCATTTCGGACCTGAAAAGACTGTTGAATCATCCAAACCTCCTCAAAATGGTTTTCAAGGATTTGAAGATGATAGTCCTGCACCATGGACTCCAAACACAGTCAGAAGATCAACTATTAAACCTTCAGAAGTTTCAATAGCTTCAACTTCAGGAACTACTGATGAACATTTTGAAAGTACTGATTCAGTTGAACCTAAAACTCCTGAACCTCAAACAACAGCTGAACCAGATATTATCAATCTCAGTGGTTTATTTGAAGAACCAGTAGAGCCATCCTCTAGTATAGGTCTACAACAACTGATTGAACACAAGGATAATCCATTGGATCAAATTATGGGTGATATTGCCTCAGGGGTACTTACAAGAAACCAGCTTTCCAACTTTTGCTTCTTCTCAGCATTCATTTCTCAGTTGGAACCAAAGAAATATCAAGAAGCCCTCAAAGACAACAATTGGGTGCAAGCAATGCAAGAAGAGTTGCTTCAGTTCAAGAAACAACAGGTTTGGGAAATCTGTCCCTTACCTCAAGACAAGCAACCAATTGGAACAAGATGGGTCTTCAGAAACAAATCAGATGAGGCTGGTATGATCATCAAGAACAAAGCAAGATTGGTAGTACAAGGTTATTCTCAAGAGGAAGGAATTGATTATGATGAAACCTTTGCACCAGTTGCAAGACTTGAAGCTATCAGGTTATTTTTAGCTTATGCAATTTCCAACAACATTAAAGTTTATCAAATGGATGTCAAGAGTGCATTTTTGTATGGAAAAATAAAAGAAGAAGTGTATGTCTGTCAACCTCCAGGGTTTGAGGATCCTTCTCATCCTGACTGGGTTTACAGACTTGACAAAGCTCTTTATGGGCTAAAACAGGCTCCAAGAGCCTGGTATGAAACACTTTCAAACTTTTTACTTAAGAATCACTTCTCAAGGGGATCCATTGATAAAACTCTTTTCATAAAACACGTTGGAAATCATGTCTTACTTGTTCAAATTTATGTTGATGATATCATATTTGGTTCAACAAACTCAAAACTGTGTGAAGATTTTAAGAAACTCATGCAATTAAAATTTGAAATGAGTACAATGGGAGAATTGCAGTACTTTTTGGGACTGCAAATCAAGCAACAATCAAATGGAACATTTATACATCAATCAAAATATGTTAAAGAATTGTTAAACAAATTTTCTTTACAAGACTGTAAAACATGTTCCACTCCCATGACACCAATCACACAAGTTGAACCAGATGATCAAGGGAAACATATTGATCAAACCATGTATAGATGTATGATAGGTTCTCTTTTGTATTTAACTGCTTCTAGACCAGATATTATGTTCTCAACTTGTGTCTGTGCTAGATACCAATTTTTCATTCAATAATAAATGAAACACCTTTTAAGGCATCTAAACTGTTTTTCAATGAGTTGGTTCTGCACCATCACAATGATAAAAAGAAGTTTTTACTGTACCCAAGATTTGTTATGCAATGCATAATCAAAGAACTTGGAGAGGGAGTACTTGTGGGTGAGTCAACCATTTTAAACCCACTGACTTCACAAGTATTCTCTAGGCACAATAAACCAGCACTTTTGTTAGAAGATGACCAAAGGGAAGAACAACCAATCCCTGAGGAACCCACATCTTCCAAACCCAAAAAGAAGTCCAAAAAGCCTAAACAGCAAAAACAAAAACCAACCAAACTTAAGAAAAAGACAGTTCAGGAAGTGGAGATCCCTGAAACTGCTGATGTGCAATCTGCACTTGATAAGGATGTGGCTGAAACATCCTCTCAGCACACACCTTCTCCACCTCCTAAAAGAAAACCTGTTACAGTCATTTTCAAAAGAAAACGATTTAAAAAGGCTGTAACAACTGACCCAACCTTTGAAACTGCTGAACCTGAACCTGAACCTATACAAACTACTGAACACCTACCCCTTACAACTACTGAACCTGAACCTTCCCACACAACCATTGAAATTGCCCAACTTCTCTCAGGACTAAAAGGATCCCATCCAACACATGTCACTCCCCCAGCAACACATCAAATTGGGGAGATGCCTTCAACACTTGACATGGATGTGGACCTTATTAGCCCAAACCAGGGAGATGAGGATGGACCAGAGTTTATAAGCCCAAACTTAGAAACTCTTGGTACTTTTGAGGCTGCTACTACTCATTTATCACCCAGTGGTGAACCTGAGGATAGTAGTAACATAATTAAGACCTCAAATTTGGCAACTACTGATGAAGGCCTAGTGCCTGAAGTAGGAAAACCTCAGTTCCAAGAAAAAGAGGTTCATGAGAAAACTAGTTTGGTGCTAGCTCATGATACAACTGATCCTGCCCTCTCTGAGGACACTATCAGGGATTCAGATGATTCCATTAGTTTGGATGATGAATCAAACATTCCACAAACAGAATTGACGGTTGATGTTGAAGATCCTGTATCTAAGGTCTCCAAGCTCAAGAAGCTGGTCACCAAGGATCAGGTTAAAGACCACTTAGCCCAACATTCCCCAAAAGTGGCATCTTCAGAGAAGTCTGAAGATCACCCAAAAACACACCCTTCACAAAAACAACCTACCCAATTCTCTGGGCTGTCAAGCATAGACTTGAACCAGCTATGCAGCCCAGATGGTCCCCTGTTCCAGACAATGAAAGACATTATCACTGCTCAACTCAAAACATTCACAACTGCTTGGGAGTTGAAAGCCAACAACCAATTTGGGTTGATAAATTCAAGACTTGCTGAATTGAACAAAAAGATGGATCAAACTCAAGATCAATTAGCAAGGTTGTCTGCTGCAACTTCTCACTCTCTAAGGCTTCCAGAAGTGGATGAAGCCAAAAAGGGGGAGAAGATTAAGGAACCAGAACCTGAAGTTACTATTAGAGAAAATCCTGAAGCTGAAAAGCCAATTCAAAGACCAGGAAAAGAAATTTTTCAGGAGTTCTCATCATCTAAGGCAACTGAAGAAACTGCTGATCAGACTTATCAAACTGCTGAAGACAATCCTTCAGTAGTTGTGAAGACAGACAAACCATCAGAAGTTTCACCTTCCAAACCAACACAAGAAGCTTCTAAGGCACCTGAAAGAGAACCAGCTTCCATTCCTATGCCAACTACAACTTCCACAACTGTTTTAAACCCTACACCTATTGCCATGTCAAAAGAATTACTGGAGAAGAGTTTGAAAGAGGCTGCAAAGAAGGCTAAGGAAGACAAAGTGTGGAACAGCCTGGAAACTAGAGATGATCTGAACTTTCAAGAGAAACTGATCAAGTATCAAGAAAAGCTTGATGAGCTTGAGGCTGAAGAAAGAGCACTTGAAGCTGTTGCTGAAGAAGACAAAAGGGCACAGCTGATCACATTCATAACCAAGAACTCCAAATCAAAACAAGTTGCTCTCAAAAGACTCTCTACTGAAGAACTTACAAGAAGAGCTCAAATGCTATCTGATAGGTTAGCAACAGAGAAAGAGAGGAAAGCCAAAAGAGCAGAGATTGTAGAAGAACTGGTGGCAAATGGCTATGGTTCAAAGGCCTCAGTCTCAAAATGGAAAGAACAAACTTTATATGAGACATACAAGAAGTTTAAGGCCAGCAAAGCTGCAGAGCCAGAGAGATTTGAAACTCCTGAAGTCCAACCAACTTCAATCATTAGGAGATCTTCTGGTGCATTGAGAAAGCCAGCCACAAAGAGAAAAGCAGAGGGAGAACCCATTGTGAAGACTGATTTCAAGATGGTACTCTTGGAAGGAAATCAGTTAGTACATGGAGATTTTGATGTTGAAGAAAAACCCATGCTTAAACAATTCAGAGATAAAGCTACCTATGCCTATCAATTACAACAATCCATTCAAGAGAAGTCACATACAAGAGTTGTAACAGAACATCACTTGCCCAACATACCTATTCAAAGTGGTGTTGACTTACAAGGTAGTCAAGAATCTCACCTGAGAGTCACTGAAGTAGAAGACATTCCACAATCATCCTCAGGTTAACCCCAGGAAACAGGCTTAGTTTCCTATGCCTCTAACTTTGACAGGTCAAAGGTAAACATTATCAAATGGTCTTTTACTGATTCCAACTCAGTACTAGTGACCAGGAGAGATCGTTCAAGTAAGGTCTACAAAAACTCAAAGGAGTTGAGTGTTCTATCTTCCAAAGACCGTCTTACAATTCAACATCTTACACCTGAATTGGGATCTCTCACTGAGCAACAAAGATGTACTCTTACTACCCGGATGACAGCAGAAATCTGGAGGATACTAGAAGAAAGAAAGAATCAACAATAAAGATTGGATAAGGTTTTGGCTTCATCAATCCAGGGGGAGATTGTTGGGACAAAGAGGATTGAAGAAACCACCTTTTGATAACCTTAGCCCAAATCATATTCTGCCTAAGTATAGAAGAAACTGCTGAAGAAGAAATCAGAAGTACTGAAGAACAAATTCACAAAGTACTGAAGAGTAACTCATCAGAAGTTCTGAAGTCTAACCAGACACTACACTGAAGAACTACTGAAGACAAACTACTCATCAGCAGTTTGTCACTCATCAGCACTTTGTCATCAGAAGCTTCTAACCGACTGAAGACTTCAGTAGTTTTATTATTATATTGTTTTGTTAAAGTCTTGATTTCAAGTTTCGATGTACAGACTGTTGTAACCTTATCTTAGCATAATATCTTTGTTAAATATCTTAGATTACTTCAGACAACAGTTTAGTATGTTGGTCTATAAATAGATGAGTTTGTTCATCTATTTTAGATATGTGATATTTTGTGATTTACTTTGAAATCAATTGAAAACCTTCAAGGCTTTTAACTTATAATCCATTTCACATATGAGAAACACAAATTTCTTTATTGCTTTATACTTGAACTGTATTTATTGTTTCTCATTTACTACTCAGTCAAGGGGGAGTAATAACTCCTCTTAAAAGTGATCTTTTAATCTTAGAACACTTATTATTCCACTGCTCAATAACTCTTATATAAATCTGTAACACATAAGTGTTACTAAAAGAGGCCACTGATCCAACACCATTCCATATCTTGTTTGGTATGCAGGAAAAGACAAAGGAATAAAATCGGTGGTGGGTGGCAGCGGTAGTGGGTGGTTGTTAGTGGCGGTGATGATGGGTGATGGTGTGTGGCGGTAGCGTGGTGATGGGTGATGGCGACGGCGGCAGGTGACGGTGGGTGGAGGTGGGTGGAGGTGGATGGAGGTGTGGGTGACGGTGTTAGGTGGCGGCGATAGTGGTGGGTAGAGGCAATTGTGGTAGGTGATGGTGGCAGGTGGTGGCATTGGATGGCGATGGTGGGCGGGTGATGGTGGTGTGTGGTGGTGACGGTGGTGGGTGGCGGTAGTGACGGTGGTGGGTGGTGGTGGCTGCGGTGATGGGTGGTGTCAATGGTGGTGGGTTATGATGTTGTTAGTGAAGGGTGAAAGACGGTGGGATGAAACAAAAACATGGGAGGTGGATGGAATGGTTTTGAGTGAATGGAATGCCTTGTGTAGGTGATTCATTCCATTGACTAACCAAACCCACTATTTTTCATTACCTCGTAATGGTTAATTCGATTCATCCTTCCATTCTATTATACCAATAACAGTTATGATTAATGGTAAAAACGGAATAACACTTTCGATAAAATAAATTTGAGGTAAAATATCTATATATAAAGTAAACTATTTCTAATTTTTTTATTACTTCGTCATTTCTATGTCTTGTTCGATTGTTTTTAAGTTTTTGATCTACCACTAAACTAGTATAGATTATAGGAGTGTTAAACGAATCGAATAATGAATTTTCGAATTATTCGAATTTAATTTCTCGAATTTTTAATATTTTTACCTGAATTCATATTCGATTCGTATTCGCTTAAAATTCAATTTATTCGATTCATATTCGATTAGAATAAGAAACTCGAATTCGAATAAATTCGATTTAGTTCAAATTTACCATAAATAATAAATTGTTTTACTTTTAGTTTTAAAACTAATATAAACTCATTATTTTTAACATATAAGATACAAGTAAAGATCAAATACAAAGTGTTTTTTGGTAAGAACTGTGAGAATCAAAGGGGGTAAAAAATTTTTATTTTTTTTTTTAGAATTTTTTTTCCCATGTGCTTAAACATACTTTCTAGATGAATAATACAAAAAAAAATTAATTTTTTTTAGTGTAATTACGTCATTAAAGTAAATACATTAGTTTACACTAGAATATTATGTAATTACTCTACACCAAATTTTTTTTTAGTTTTCAATACTATAATACATGTTTAACAATATGGGAAAAAAATTTCGAAAAAAAAAAATACCTCCTTTGATTCTCACAGTTCTTACCAAAAAAACACTTTGTATAAGATCTTTTATAAGATACAAATCTACAAAATTGATAAACAACAATATGTCAAAAACGGGAATAGTAAAAATAGTAGAGAATATAATTTGTTAGAGTTTTATGATGTATAAGGTAAATATGTAAAATATGGTTATGGTAAAAGTTGTAGAGACTATGGATTCTTAGATTTTGACCAAATTTAGAAGTTCTTTTTTTCAATGTGTATATTTATCTATATAATAATTTGTATGAGTGTATATATGTTTAAAAAATATACATATACAGTTTTTATTCGAATTTCGAATCGAATCGAATTTAAAATCATAAATTCGTATTCGATTTACTGGACTCGAATTCGAATTCTTAATAATCGAATCGAATTTTGGTAATCGGATCGAACTAAGTCGAATTTCGAAATTTTCAAGTCCGATTCGAATTCTGAACACCCCTAAATATATCATTGAATACTTGGGTTAGTAAAATATTTGTTTGATAACCAATGTTTAAATATAAAACTAAGGAAATATATAAACAAAACAAATATTTTGCAATAATCGACATTAGATCTGTCAATCAATTGTGTTTAGAACATCGAGAAGTTATACTGTTTTGGAAAACCATATGCCGCGACTCGAATCCATATCATATATAGTGTGATAGGACTTGGGAGTTGGGAGTTGTTGATTAAAACAACTTATTTTTTATTATTTTATCAACAACGTGAGAAATAATTTTCCTAAAATCTATTTTAAACTTTTTTTTGGCTAGTTTTCGAAAAAAAAGGAAATTGTAAATTTCGAAAAAAAAAGGAAATTGTGAAAATAAGGATCGACCAAACAAAACTATAAAAATAAAAGTAGGAAAAAAAACGCCGGTTAGCCGATATTTTTGTCTATTTTGTTAATTTGTTTTAGTCAACGCTTATTTTTGTAATTTTTGCACCTCGCAATTCAAAAGTCTCTCTACGGCTGAAGAATGAGCGTGTTCTTGGGCCATCGTAGAAACATAGATAGGGTCGATGACGGAACGAACAACGAAACTTTACGACAGCTTTTTCGTACACGTTCACTTGCATCACATACACAAGTGCTCTTTGAACCGTGCAATAAGGTCACCCATAACACGGCTCTCCGATTTGAGTTATCTTAGCCCCCAGCCATGCTATTCAAGAATATTAGAAAAATGGCAGCGTAAGGTAACAACTAGTATTGAAAGCTGGTCGCTTTGGAAGCGTTCGCTGGTAACCAAAGCGTATCGTTCCCGCAACCACTTTTGTACTTTGCTTATAGCTTTTTTAGGTTATGCAATAGAAGGGGGCTTGCGCTTGAATTGAAGTAGCGCTTTTAGATCTAGATTAAAATGGTTTGTAGTGAATGCTCTTACAACGCATATGTTTAATTTCGCTACTTTAAAACAGCATCTTGGTGGTGAGATAAGACTTAGGGACTATAAGGTCCTGGGTTTGAATCTCACAAGAGGTTTTTCTCATAATTATGAGTTTTCTTTTGAATTGGTGACTTGATGGTGGAATATGATTAAGTGGTAACACTGATGACACGATAACACCCCAGTAATCCATGAGTAATTTCAATTGACCGTTAAAAAAATACATTCAGGGACTTTTTAACCGGGATAGGCTCTATTTTCTAGAAACAACCCACTCATCACTTTTTTCACCGTCCTGCACGTTAGTTTCCTGTTCCACCCTCACTCCTACAGTAACTCTTGTCTTCATATATTTGCAACCTTGCATCACACTCTTTCTTCTTCCGCCACGTGGTCTCATCTCACTCGTCCATTCTCTTAATAAATAACCGACTCTCCCCACCTCAAAACTCTCTCTCTAAAAAGCCTGTCAAAGATAGGGTTCTTTGTTCTCTTTCTCTCTCTAAAAAAACTTACAATAAACCTGACATGACATGCAGATCTATAATCTAAAAAACTTAGTCTCATATAGATTGTGTACCAGTGGTCTTGTCACCACGGTTTTCTGATTCGCTTGGTACAGGTCGGGAACGGTGTTTCTGATTGATAGATTCGATACGGTATTCGGTAGATATTTATTCAAACTTTGGTATTGATATGAATTTTCGGTGTTAGGTCTGGTACCAATACCATACAAAGAGAACATTTTTTAATAAGTATAGGTATGGTATCCATAGATGATAGATTCATGCCTCGCTACCAAAAAAAATGTATTGGTATTTTCGGTACTTAGTATTATGTAGAAAGAGCATTTTGTAATGAATACCGGTGATAGATTTGGTACTCACTTTTTCAAAAAGAAATTAGTATTGGTATTTTCGTTACTAATACAATACAGAGAGAACATTTTGTAACGAAAACCGGAATTGTGTCAATAGATTGTGTATTTGCTTTTTCAAAAATTTGGTATTGGTATTTTGGGTACCAGTACCATTAGGATACATAGAGAACACTTTGTAACGAGTACTGGTATTGTATTGATAAATTTAGTATTCGTTTTTTCCAAAATTTGGTATTGGTATTTTCGGTACCAATACCGTACAAAGATAACATGTTGTACTGAGTATCGTATTGATAGAATGTGTACTCCATTTTCCAAAAATTTGGTATTGATATTTTCGGTTTGTTTTTGTGCCAATACCATACAAGAGAACATTTTGTAACGAGTACCAGTAATGCACTGATAGATTTGGTACTCATGTTTACAAAAATCCGGTATTGGTATTTTTGACTTGTTTCAGTGCCAATACCAAGCTAGAACATTTTGTAACGAGTACCGGTACCGTATTTATAGATTTGGTAAGGTACTCAGTAGTCGATACACACTTTTCCTTTTCCGAAAATTTGGTATGTATGATTTTGGTGTCGGTAGCGGTTCCAAACTCATCCCTAGGTGAGACGATATTGAAGATGATCGGTGTTCGGTGATTACTGGTCCCGCCTTGGATCAACTGAATCAGAAACCGTAGTGAATGTTTTGGGATCTTGAGCTGGTTTTGGTTTAGGAAAGGATGATGTTTTTCGGAATCCAATGGGTTGATATGGATATGCAGGTTCAGATTTTTGTTTGATTTTGATGAAATTATTTGCTATTTGTTGTTGTGTTTTTGTGTGATGGTAGGATATGGTGTAGATCTCTGTTTTTTTAGCTAAATAAAGTGGATGTCTAAGTTGCTTATACACTGTAAGTTGGATTGTTTTTTGAAACAAATTTGTGAACATTATTAGTACAGCAGATAGAATGAGATTATTGTGTTTGTAAACTATTAGGTTTGACATTGCAGATGAAATGTGATCAAGAATTCTTTTATTTGATGGTATTAACCATAATATGGTTCTGTTTATGCATTTGAAGATGGTATAACTGTATAAGTTACTTGGTTTAAAAAAACGTGCCTCGCACAAAAGCGATGAGGTCTAAACGCATCGCGCAAAGCACAAAAAGCGTGGGATTTTCGTACCCGAAGCGCACACTAATTATATATATTTTTTTATATATCCCATATATATATCCCATGAGTTTTTAGTTTCATTTACCCAAAATATACCTATAAATAAGGTTTTTACGTGATTTTACCTATATGTACAAGCCAAAAACACCAAGGTACAACATTTTTACACGTAAAAATACCCTGTGTACGTGAGGCGCGCGCCTCAGGGTGAAAAGCGACTGAAATTTGACAAAAAAGTGCCTGAGGCGCGCGCCTTTGGGAAATGGGGTAGGCGCAAAGCCCTGAGGCTCCCTAGGCCGCGCCATGAGGCGCGCTTTTTAAAACCCAGATAAGTTAAGTTGTAAAGTTTGAAGAATATAAGCAAGCATTTATTCTCTGTGGATGGATATTATTATAATTATCTAGCCATTTAGGGATTGAACTCCTGGCTGTAACTTGATATGGTTTGCATTTTAGACAGGGGTCCTATATATATATAATCATAATGAACCATGTTTAGTGTATAAATTAACCTTGATTACTTGAGCAGTTGAGCTAGTATTCAAAAGTTTCAGAATTTGATTCTTGTGACTTGTGGTCCTAGATGAGAGGCATTTTAGAATAGAAACATATGCTCTGCCTTTGATCGGTTTTGGATAGTGATGGTAATATATGCTGTTTCTAAGCATGCTTATCCATCCATTGTTTTTGTGTCTTCAGTTTAACAATAGCAGTTAATCAGTTATGGGATGCATCAGTTCTGTAGGTTAGTAGTCTTGTGTCTCATTGTGGTAAAGGAATTAGATAAGTCGATCTTTTATGATGTCGTTAACAGTGTGTAATATTAAATATCTATTAGTATTTAGTATAATGAAGTATCGAATATTATACTTCTCTTCTTCCTAGTGATAACCTTGTTTGCGTTGGGTTTTCTTTTGTTTGCCTTAGTTTGTTGACAGAATGTTATTGCAGTGCTTCTTGTGATTATTCTGATATCAAGTTAGTAGTCAAGACTGCTTGTTATCAAGTAATCATGCTGGCTATATGGCTCTCGTGAGCGCATGTGTGTGGCCTTTATGGTGTGAAGAAATTATCTCATGTTGTCATGGCTGCAAGGGTTGGGTGTCAATGCAACCTAGACCTGGTTTAATTTGTCAAAAATGAAATTAATGTAGCTCCATTGTTGTCCATGAACACGGAGTCACGGACTTTATTGTCTATATGTTGCCATAATTTTATTATAGCGTTTTCAAGGTTACCAAATTGTCCTTAAAGTATCGCCCATTGCGAAGTTGATGACCATTAAATTTGTACTACTTTTGCAAATTACCAAATTATTCCGCACATTTCTCTTAATCCAGCTATTTGCTAATCTTTATAGCGACCTTTCACTTATTTTTGGAATCTGACCTGAGCTGCAGCCACGGATAGACCTGTCATAGTGTGTTTGTAGGTAGTTGTGTCGATCATGACCAATTCTTCAAGAAATGGGTTGATTGAGTAAAAAGTTAAAAACCATTTTTGTTTTGCATACGGGTTGATATGGGGAAAAATTAGGTTTTACATATGGGATAATTTGGATGACCTCAAATTATAATACGGGTCAGTATGGGTTTACTTAGATCATTTAATGGGTCAAAATGGGCCACTCTTATAACTTGCTAACTCAAAACGGGTCCAAATGGGCCAGCCCCACTCATGATCATTGTGTATCTCCGCCGCTACTTGTTGCTTCCGGGGCCGCCACCAACGCAACTCTATGGCTGTCACTACCGCCACCACTGTTTCGCCAGACTTATATGCAGGGTGCTGAAAGGTGAGAATAATCAATCCTTCACCTATTCATTTTGGATAATTTCATTGCACTATAATTCTATAAATATATGTAGGTTACATTAGTCTCATGCAATCTAGATTCCAGACCTTGGCCTATGTATATTCTTTTCTTTTATAGTATGCAGTTCAAATTTCAAATTACTTGTATTAGTCACTAATCATGGGACTTTTTTGCATTTGTGGCGGGGCAAGCAAAAAAGTAAAGTGTTTATGGGGTGTACGGTTAATGTGGCGGGTTCGAAGTGGCTGCTCACGTTGGTTGCCATCTCAGCTGCCTGTACAATCACCACCGCTTTCCGCCATCGGAGATGGCGGAATGACTACATTCCCTCAAACATCAACTGCACACCCCATAAACAATTTAGTTTTTGCTTGTCCCACCGAAAACGCAAAAATAGTCCTAATCTTAGTGATCTCTGACTTGCTTCATACAGCTCAAGAACAGGTCCATCCAAGCATGCTAGAAACCAAGCGGCCTCCGGCCGCAAGGCCAAACCAACAAACCTAAACCAAATACAAAACGCTTCCGCTAGAATTTTACAGTCTGAGATAATGAGGAAAGATTAACCTCTCATACAAAAGGGTATGGACTATCTACATACCAGAAACTGTTTCTGCAACATGTTATATTCAATCTAGATTCGAGTTTGAATTTATTGATGATTTCCTCATCTTTTGTTAAGAATTTTTTCATGTTTTTCAGTTATGTTCATATATAATGGTTACTCACATTTGTTTCTTTTACTTCTTGCAGATCATCAGCGCATTCCGCTGGTTAAGTCGTCGCTTTCTTTTGACTTATTGCTTGGGTAAATCGCATCACGCGTCAATCATCGAAGTGATCTTCAATTTGGAGGTATAAGCTTTTACGTTGTTATGACACTAATACACTATGACCAGTTAGACAGTCCTTAGATATTTAAGTTGGAGGTTAAAACCGAACTGGGTAATAAAACTGGTAATTTTAATACTAAACTTAATTTTTAAATATCACGATTTAGGAGGTTTTTAAAATTCAACCTATTTGCCACATTTTGCTTTCAGAAGTTTAGTTACAAAAGTCGAAACTCATTTAACAAGTGTCAGTGTTTTGTTTTTGGTTGTCCAAGTGCAAACTTCACCATCGTGGTCCTACTCGAACAAACCTAGCACTATTCATTGTGGATGATAGACCACCGTTGCTCCCAAAACTCGTTGGTGAGAATTGAGGTACAAACACCCATAATATGGACTTATTGTCCTTGATGAGGTTTGTCAAAACAACATAGATGTGAGATTTGCCTAAGGTATCTACCTAAACACCTCAAAGAACATATCATCTCAATCGTCGAATGAGTGGTTGTGATACCATTTGTAACATTTGACTTCTTCTATCATCAATTTTGTTCGATTTATCCGAGGTCTTCACAAATTTGTTTTTAGATGCTCAAGTGGGAGTGCTACCATGATTGGTGATCATATTCAAATCATATCAATAGCACGCGACAATGCAAGTCTCAAGTTACATGCACTTTCATATACAATTGCCTTATGTACAAAGCAAGCTTAGATTATGTCTCACTTGCGTTGAAGACTTGTATATAAGAATGGGTTGCCATGGGGGAAGCCCCTTTTGGGGTTGCCCTCCACATAGGAAAAATGATGGGTGGTGATGGAGGACTGGGGGCAATGGGCAAAAAACCAGCCAATCAAAAATCAAAGTACACTATTAAAAAAACATAAAGGTGTCCAGCGCCCCTGGGAAAACCCATCTCAAAGGGGCAACACCCGGATGGGGGAGGGGATGGTCACGCCAGCATGGGGGCTTCCCCTCTCCATTTTAACGCTCCACGTCATGTGGTCCAACAAGTAGTCAATGTTGTATTGAACAAATCTACTAACGTGGTACATGGTCCAACAAGTAGTCAATGTTGTATTGAATAAATCTACTAACGTGGTACAGCATACCTAAACTTGTTCATTTGAAATGAAAGAAGAACATTTTTATTACAATGTTTAAGGAGATATTGGTGTGAAGTTAGGGATCTCAATCAATCATTTGCTATAAGAGGGATTAACAAATTTATATTATTATATTATTTTTAACACATGATAAAAGGGATGAGACTTCGGTGGTTTGATTCATCCAACTTTTATTCAACATCTTGTAATATTATTACAAGTAAAGATATATGATTATAAAATATGTTAACAATTAACTTTGGTACAAGTTATTTACTTTTTAACCAAATGTACTTTATTGTTTTATATGCAACTTGTTATATAAAAGTACATTTAGTGGACCAAAACACGATATACTAAGCCTAAAGTTTTAAGTTACCAAAATATATATGTATTCTTCCAAATTCCACCACTTTCTCACCATGTTCAAATTCTTTTGTTATGGCATCACAAACGAGACAATGGAGGAATGTTTAGGAGACAAAATGTGATGGGTACGAACTTTGTTTCTATCAAAACTATGTTTGTGGAGATGGATAAAAGAATGTTACTGTTTGTTATATACTATAATTAAAGTACATGAGCTAACGGTATTTCAATATCCAATACTGCTATGACATGACGTCTGGTGTCAGCTTAACTTTTACCAAAAATAAAGATTCATAAGGAGGAATTTATCACCATTCACAATGGGGGTTATCACCATTGTGTAGGAAGATGTCAAGGACTTCACCATTGGAAAAAGTGATGGGTTGTAGGCTTTACCACTAGGAATGGTGATGAGTTGGAGAGTTCATTATTAGAAATGGCGATGCGTTGATAATACATTGGCGCCAGTCTGGTTGGCTTGAGAATCTCATACTAACATCGGAGCTAGGTGTTTTGTTTATGTGATTTATAAAAAGCTCTATATATCTTCAAGATTCTCTTTTGCTTCTGTGATTTATATAAACTTAATTAACTAGCAATAATTCTTTGCTAAGGTTTTTCACCTAGACATATTGTTGATGATGAGATTATTGGTATGGCGGTAGTCGAATCATTTACTAGAGCAAGTAGTGTTAAAATGCGTTAACTATGATTAATATGTTGCAAACATTTGGTTCTTCGAATTTGTCAATACGTTAACTGAATGAAGTGAACTAGTGAAGAATGTTTGTGTATTGAGCTATGATCCACCGGTTATGACTAATGTAGTATCTTATGCATTTTGCAACAATATATACGTTAAAGTGGGATTAATCATCGCCTCTTTCAGTAAAAGATCCTAATCTTTTGTACACACTTGTCACTTGTACGTCTTTTATATGTTGTTTTGCATTTGCCTTGGGCCCAACGGCTTGTTGGGCTTGGTTTGTTTTAATGAAGGGTTAGCTTTGCTTTTCATAAGAAAAAAAAAACTATCTTTTATTATTATTTAAAATTTTTGAACGGCAAACATGTCTCTATATGAAATTACAACCACTCAATTACATCAAAGTTTGCCCGTTTATCCCAAGCTAAGCGTATTAAACTCAATCTACCCTTAGTCCAAAACAAAAGAGTCCTCCTTGATGGGCTCTACCATTCTCCTAATGGGAACCAAATTCCCGCTGAATACCTTCTCATTCCTACCAAGCCACAACCTCCAAATTGTAGCCATCACCACCGCTCTAACCAGTTTCTTTCAAGTTTTCAACCAGGGAGTTTAGAGAAACAAATCTTCAATCGAACATATATATATATATATGTATGTATATATATAGGGTAGGGTTCAAATAGGAACCATACCTTAAGTAGGAACTATAGGAACCAATCTTAGCCATTGATCTCTAATGGCATGATTGTAAATAGTTAGAAGATTAATTAATTGATTATTTTAATCTAGGGGTATTTAGGACTTTTGTTCTACCACAAAATTGGTAGGTTACACTCCTTAAATGTAACCGTATATTATCAATGTATCAAAATTTTTGAATCATCAAATTAATTCAGCATTCGATTCTTTCCAGTATTTAGCATCATTCGAGTAGAATCACAGGAGTCTTGTTTGGCTGGATTCATTCAATTCTTTCCGTATATTCCTCAGGTATGTAAACATAATCAATCTTTATTATGTATTGTTAATCTTCAATTCATCATTCGATTCTTTCCAGTACCGTTTTCGTCAATTTCGCACTTTGTTCGAAAATACAATAACTAAAGGTTTGAATGTTGTCTCCATTAAACAACATCGAATGTGCATATGTATTGATAGTATATGTATTGAGTTTGCATATGTATTGATAGTATACGTTGGTGTATAGTGTATAAAGATGATATACGTTGCGTATGTATTGACAATATAAGAGGATGATCACACCCAAAAAAAGGAGACGCTTTATTATCATCAAACGGCTATACACCAGTGTATACTATCACATATCTTAAGTACTGGACTTGAATTTTATTTATACACTGGTGTATTTAGGATACTAACTTGGAATATTTTATTATTCACTGGTGTATGCAGTCCTATGTATTTAGGATAATAAATTTTAATATTTTATTATACACTAGTGTATTCAATCCGATGTATTTAGGATACTAACTTGTAATATTTTATTATTCACTGGTGTATGCAGTCCTTTGTATTTAGGATAATAAATTTTAATATTTTATTATACACTGGTGTATTCAGTCCTATGTATTAAGATAATAACTTGTAATAGTTTATGAATATGTTATTATACACTGGTGTATTCAGTCCTATGTTTTTAAGATAATAACTTGTAATAGTTTATGAATATATTCTTATACACTGGTGTATTGTTGTTTAATCAGTCCTACAGTACACTGGTGTGTTGTGTTGTATTCAGTCCTATGTATTTAGGATACTAACTTGTAACATTTTATTATACACTGGTGTATTAAGTCCTATGTTTTAAGATAATAACTTGTAATAGTTTATGAATATGTTATTATACACTGGTGTACTGTGGTTTATTCAGTCCTATGCATTTAAGATAATAACTTGTAATAGTTTATGAATATGTTATTATACACTGGTGTATTGTAGTGTATTCAGTCCTATGCATTTACGATAATAACTTCATATGTATATCTTCAGTGTGCATGGGAACAATGAGAAGGCAAAAGAGTCTAGTAATAACGGACGAGAGGTGGCATTGCGGCTTGCCGAGCGACAAGAAATCTCTAAAATAGAAACTGACTCTACTTAGAAAGAGGTATGCGGATAGAATAATGTCATCCGATGCGAATAAGGAACATGATCGTGTTTTGAAGGAGGCATATGAGCTGCGGAAAATGAAATAGATAAAAAGTTTGCATTGATTGATGAAGAAGTGTAGGTGAAAGTTATGTTCGTATACGGTTTCGTATAAACAATTTAAGTGGTTTCTTTTGATACTGGTTGAAAACTTTTTGATATGGTCAGACTAAAATTTTGAATGATATTTATGGTTTGTATTTGCTAGCTAATTAGTAGACGTGATACTACTTTCAATTTGCCGTGGAACTAAATAAACATGATAAACAGCTAATATGTATCACTGGACTGTAAGTTACATGATATACGTAAGTGTATATTGGAAAATACACTAGACAATAAAAGAAAAGTTACACAGGGTATTGTAAGTAACTAGATATAAATTGGTGTATCTAATGGATATACACTAATGTATAATAAGTTTTTTAGGTAACAGATGATAAACAACCAATATGTATTCGATGGACTTAAAAGTTAAATGATATACGTGTGTGTATAGTGTATATAAGGAAATACATTGGCTAACAAAAGATCATTTACACAGTGTTCTAAAAAATAATTAAATTCAATGAAAGCCTATTCTTCATTCTGAGCGTCAGTTGATTCTTCCAACTCTTTCTCATCGGTCATTGCCTCCACCTCTACTTCTTTTCCCGTCTTAAGGGGACAATTTCTAGTGTCGTTTCTCCTAACCATCTCGCCACAGTAATTACACTTTCTTTTTGGCTTCTTGTATTTCTCGTCTCGCTGGGAGATTCATATACGTTGCTAACAACGGAAGCTACAATGAAAAAATGTAATTAGAAAAAAAACCATTACAATATACAACAGTCGTTATACAAATACCAACTCACATATGATACACCTGTGTATATTCATTACCACAGTTAAACTATTGACGTGTGTTAGTATACGTAGATGAATATATATAATATACATTGATGTACAAAAAAAAAATACTCAAACCTGTAATATATAACAGAGGAATATACATTACCTAATATACATAGGTGTATTAGGGATATACACTACTGTATTCACATTGGTTAACAGATATACACCAAATGATCATCTGTACACCTATGAACTATCAACTGATTATGATGATATATATAATTATATACCACACATAACAGAGTGTAAAGCATTATTTATTAGAAATATACACAGGTGTACAATAAAAACACAATTACATGGAATCTCCCTGCACATCCGATAATCTTAAACATCAACTACATTCAACTCTTTACACATGTGTAAATTACCAAAACATTTTCAAAATAGTCTTCATCAATTCAAACATAAACTATTGTATACACAGCAATACACAAATACATATGTGTATAAAAAAAAGAATACAGTCGTATAAGCAGAACATGATTTTGGTTAAGAAAACAACATCCATTTAAGGAAAACTCAACACATACATATATAGAAACAACATATAACTTCGATTAAATATATTAATATAAACAATACTTACCGACATCGTATCTTGATTTCTTCTTGAATCAACACTTCATAACCCTAATCTCTCGATCGATTTTTTTTAACATCTTGATCTCGATCGATCCAAAAACCCAGCAACAAACAACCAACAACTTCAACATGCTCATAATAATTATGCTTTCATCGATTTGGATGTTTTGCAAATCAAAATCTTTTTCAATTGAGTTAGATGATTTCGATGAGATCATTTGCTTCCAGATTAAATCGTGTGTTGATAATATGAATTGAATTAGAGATAAAGTGGGTGAGAGATTTAAGGGAATCACATCATGTATTATGTAACTGCCATGAATAAAATTTATAATTAGCAAAAAAGATAATTATTTAAATGTCTAATTACACTAATACCCTTTAGATCAAAATAAAGGATGGATGGCTAAGATTGGTTCCTAAGGTTCCTAACTAGGGCGATGGTTCCTATTTGATCTCAGTCCTATATATATATATATATATATATATATATATATATATATATATATATATATATATATATATATATAGGGTTAGGATACTTTGAGAACTCGACGAGTTGTGCGAACTCGTAGGAACTCGACATAAAATGCGAAAAAAAATTTCTTTTTTTTACACTCGTGTAAAAAAAGGAAACCCCGTTGTAAAAAAAAATTAAAAAAAAATACACTAATTTACGCCAAAATACACCGGTGTAAGGGATTTTTATCCTCGTGTAAGTATATTAATATTTTATTCATTATTTTATTGTTGTTTAATTATGGACCACATATTCATTTTTGATTAAAAAAAGTATGTGGTTATAAAGTGAGTTCCTATGGTTCTCACAACTCACACTGGTTCTCAAAATATCCGGATCCTATATATATATATATATATATATATATATATATAAGTTTCCGAAAATTGATATTCACGTATTTTTATAAATATTAGTAAAATTATGATATCTGACATATATATAAGTTTCCGAAAAGTATTTTTTTTTTATAATTTACCATGCATGAGTACTCTCGGCTTAGGCCGAGTACTCCCAACTCTTCAGTCAACTGACCTGGGAGCGCCTAGCGACTTTTACAACCTTACCAGTAATGCAGACGTTAATAGTTCCAACTTTAGGCTTTGATCAGATCCATAGCTAAAATTATGGTTGCTTGTTTCCAAGTATCACAGTTGCCACGCCAAGAGAACATAATCATTGGCCAACCTAAAGCCAATTTTAGCAACATTTGTGTACTTTTAGCTACTGTGGCCAAAAGACACAAACAAGCTTACATCTTAACATGTGCACAATAGAGGATAAGGTTTCCATCATCAAACCATGGAAAGCTCAAATGTATAAACATCATAGGCACACTTCTAAATCAAAGAATTGCATTGAACACCACATATACACAAGTTCTAAGGTATCAGACGCCCACAATAGAGGCTTAGCAAAACATCACAGCCCTTGGTAGCTTTAAGATTTTTAAACCAAACCAACTCGAACTTCAGAAAACGAACTCAGGTGCAAAACTGTCATAGTTCAAAGTACACTACCATCATAGTCACTGAGAAACAAAGAGACACAAAGAAAACTACAACGCAGATGTCAGCGCCTCAACTAATCGGCAATGACAACACAAATGTCGACGACTCAAATCACCAAAGACGACAACACAAATGTCGGTGAACACACCGGCTACGACAACACAATACACTACCACCATCATCACTGAGAAACAAAGAGACACAAAGAAAACACATTCACCTCCTCTGTTCAAGAAGACAATTGGAGATCACAAAGAAGAATGCAGTCCAAAAAGTGAGATGACTCAAACCCTAAAGTGTTCAATGATTTTTTTTTGAGTAAATTCCTTTTTGAGTCCCTGTGTTTTATTGGTTCTTTTTTTTAGAGTAAATTCCTTTTTGAGTCCCTGAGTTTTCTGGATTTTAACTACTTGAGTCCAACATTTTCATTTTTAACATTCTGAGTGCTAGTGTTTTAAGTTTGTTATGGTTTGAGTCCAATTTTCTAACGTCGTTAACCAAGCCAGTTAACTATAAGGGTATCTCGATCATTTTACACATAGGTACAACTCTGTAATGCATAAGGTATAATGTACAAGTATTTAATGCATAAATAAAATATAATATATAATAATAATAAAGCTCTCTCTCACACATAACACACACACACTCTCTCTCTCTCTCACACACACACTTTCTTCTCCACCCCTCCACCACACCATAAACCACCACCACCATAAACCACCACCACCACACCACATCGACCATCCCACCACCACTGCACCATAAATCACCACCACTACACTACACCGATCTGAACCCTAACCCCCAAATCCGGATCTGAACCATAAACCACCACCCCCAAATCCACCACCACCGTCGCCTCACCAACCACCTCCACCTGCAACCCACCACAACAACCTCCACCTGCAACCCACCAAAACCACCACCACCGTCGCCTCACCAACCACCTCCACCTGCAACCCACCACAACAACCTCTACCTGCAACCCACCAAAACCACCACCACTGTCGCCTCACCAACCACCTCCACCTGCAACCCACCAAAACCACCATCACCGACCACCACAGCTCCTCCCTTCATCAATCGAACCACCACAACTCCTCTCATCGACCACCACCTGCCCCTTCATCAATCGAACACCACACACCACATCTCGTCCCCTTCGTTGGACCAACGACCACCACCTGCCCCTTCGTCGATCGAACCACCACCGTCGCCTCACCAACCTCCTCCAATCGGCCACCTCCACACCTGTCGTCGGGTCTGAGCCGACGGTTCCTCAACCCCACCACTACCAATATCTTCTTTCTTCAATTTTTGGCTGTGAGAAACCGTATCATCATTTCCTGCAGGTCGTAAAGAGGAGGTGGTTGAGGGTGGCTGAGAAGTGGTTTAAGATGACCTGTAGAAGTGGTTTAACGAGAGAGAGAGAGAGAGAGAGAGAGAGAGAGAGAGAGATAGAAGTGAGAGAGAGAGGGGGGGTAGGTGAGATTTGTATTGTGTGTGTATATATTTAATATTATAATAAAGTATAATATTTAATAACATTTATTTTTAATGATAGGGGTACTTTGGTCATTTCATAAATATTAACAGAAAAAATCTAACAGAGTTAGAAAAACGGACTCAAACCATAACAAACTTAAAACACTAGCACTCAGAATGTTAAAAATGAAAATGTTGGACTCAAGTAGTTAAAATCAAGAAAACTCAGGGACTCAAAAAGGAATTTACTCTTTTTTTTAATTCGCTGGACTGTTTTGACTGGATATACCCACTGTAGGACCCAGTGGCGAAGCTTGGTTTCGGAATCGGCGGGGGCCGAACTCAATTTTTTTCGATCGATAGTGGAAAATCGGCGGGGGCCAGACTCAACCCAGACTCAATTTACCTATGAAATCGCAAATTTCCATTACTGCGCCAAAAAATAGGGGGGCCAGGGCCACCCCTGGCCCCATATATACTTCGCCCCTGGTAGGACCAAGGAGACCCTTGGTTGGAAGACATACTAGAAATTCACTAGGGTGTTTGTGGTTGCGTTTTGAAATTGATTTTTAGATTATTACGTTTTGAAAACGCAAATAATCAGTTTTTAGTGTTTTGGGTTGAGTTTTGAAATGAATTTTTAGACTAACAAAACGCAATAATCTAAAAGCAGCTCCACCCTGCTTTTCTAAAACACAAAAGCTGTTTTGAAAAATCAATCCCAAACGGTGTTTGGGATTGTGTTTTGAATCTGATTTTTAGATTATTGCGTTTTTAAAACGCAGATAATTAGTTTTTAGTGTTTGGGATTGCGTTTTGAAAATGCAAATAATCAGTTTTTTAGGCTACCAAAACGCAACAATCTATAAGCAGCTCCACCCCTGATTTTTTAAAACACATAATCTGTTTTGAATAATCATATTCTGATATTCTTCTTCTTCATTTCTTCAAGGTACCGTTCGGGTTTTAGATTCAATTCCGGCAGTATGACTGCTCCGGCTGTTGAACCACGGGAAACAAAACAAGTTCTCGTGAGTCAATTCCGCGTTCAACATGATCCTCGGTCCCAACACCACTCTGCTTCTACTCCATTCTTGTATTTTGATTTCCTTTCAGTTTTATAATTCGTAACAAAATTATTTTTATTTATTTTTTACGCGAACGGTTCGCACTCTTTTTTATTATTAAACCGAACTTCATATGGCCTTTTATACAACTATACAACTGATTTTAAATTTAAGAGAAAATTACGCAATTAGTCCCTATGGTTTGCCTTTAGTTTCACCTTTAGGTATTAAGGTTTAAAAGTTTCATGTTAAGGGTTTAAGTTTAGTTTTTGTAACATAATAGGGTATTAGCACTAACAGAGGTTAATATTTAACTGAGTTTACCCTCACGTGACAAATGGTAAACCACAAGGACCAAATGTGAAATTTAAGTGAGGACCACCTAATAATCTAAAATAAAAAATATTCATGTTTGTAGTGGGGGTCGAACCTAGGTTGATAGCCGGGTCAATCCTAAAATCCAATGTTTCAACCAACTAAGCCACTTGTTGTTTAGGTTTATTATTGAAACTTTTTTTTTATAAAACCGGTTATTAGATTGAACCTTATGATTTATATATCAATTTTTTATCGTCCTAATGATCCCTGATTCTTGTGTAGATCACCTTGAATCATTTTTTTTATTATTGAAACGTTCTTTATTGTTGGATATCTTCCATTTTCTTTACTTGTAGAGGTGTGGATGGTTGCATAAGATAGGTGAAAGACAATCTCAACAATAAGTGGGGAAGTGAATGCTGAGATCAATAGGTCCTTTTGATACGGGTCAAAAATAAGCGCTATTAAACTATGTTTATATTTCTGTGTTAACTAGCTAGAAGGTTTTCTTGCAGCAAAACAAAGGCTGCATACAATATGTTCGATATACATAAACACACATACCCTTGCCAAATCGTTTCCTTCCGTACTATCAAGGGCATACTCAAATACCTCCACTTTAGCTATAAGTGGTAAGTGATCGTAATCTGGAGCAAAGCCAAGCATATATTTAGGCTCTTGATTCAAGGTGATCTACACAAGGATCAGGGATCATTAGGACGATAACCCGGGTTCGATCCTCACTACAAACATGGATGTTTTTTATTTTAGATTATTAGGTGGGCCCCACTTAAATTTCACATTTGGTCCTTGTGGTTTACCATTTGTCACGTGAGGGTAAACTCAGTTAAATATTAACCTCTGTTAGTGCTAATACCCTATTATGTTACAAAAACTAAACTTAAAACCTTAACATGAAACTTTTAAACCTTAATAACTAAAGGTGAAACTAAAGACAATCCATAGGGACTAATTACGTAATTTTCTCTAAATTTAATTCTCAGCAAAAATGAAAAAATAAAATAACGGTTCATTATAAAATAAAGTGTGTGCGTGTATAATCATGAAAGCAACATTGAGACCTGGAGTAGTTATTTTATTTTCCGTTTGCGTTTATTTTATTTCAAAATAACTGGGTAGTTTTTATATAATAAAACAAATAAAAAGTGTAGCTTATAGAACCTAGTGTTTAATTTTTTTTTAATTTTTTAAAATCCACCGCAAGAGAAAATAAAGCCTAAACCCATTTTTTATATTTAATAATAAATAATTAACAGCAATCACATGCAATTAGAATAGGAAAAATGGAAATAAATAATCCCAACTATTGACTATTGGCCAATAACAGTCGCAACTATGAAAATCATCAATATTGGTCCAAACTTTCGACATATTGGAAACCAATGGACCCAAACTAACGGAGGCTAACTCCGTTAGTGTGATGCTGACGTGGCATGCTTAGGTGGCAAGATGATCCTACGTGGCATGCCACGTGGCAAAATAATCCTATGTGGCATCTTACGTGGCATGCCACGTGGCAAAATGATCCTACGTGGCATCCTACGTGGCATGCCACGTCAGCATCACACTAACGGAGTTAGCCTCCGTTAGTTTGGGTCCGTTGGTTTCCAATATGTCGAAAGTTGGGACCAATATTGGTGATTTTCGTAGTTGGGACTGTTATTGGCCAATAGTCAATAGTTTGGATTATTTATTTCCATTATTCCATTAGAATATAGGACTAGGTTATAAACCATTATATAACTGTACCATTCACCAAGGTGTCTAAGGTATTAATTTGTACTTGGTCATTTTCAACATTCTTTCATACGTGTTAAGTTGTAATCAACATGCAATTAGAATATAGGACTAGTTTTTTTTTTTTTTTTTTTTTTTTTTTTTTTTTTTTTCTAAACTGCAATACGAATTCTAAGCGTATTAAACTCATTTGGTCTGGAATTCAACACCATGATCAGTGGCCCACTGGTGAGGACGCTTCCCCTCCCCACCCCCCTCGGTGGTCTGTTTTATTATCTTTGTCTAGATCGTTCAGTAGTGTTACGGTTTGCTCTCTAATCAGTAATCACACTGATCAAAAGTATCAATCTACACGTCTTCTCTCAATCTTGATGAGAAAATGTAAATTTAACAATTTGCCCGTTTTTAGTACCATAAAGTATTAAAGTTAATATCAATTGTTATATTTTAATGGGCACCATTTCATCCTGCTTGTAAATTTTTACAGGCCCATTTTATAATAAAAGTATATATATAATTTTTTAATTTAAAGCGAGATATTATTATGGCTAATATGTCCCGGTATTAAAACTGAAAGGAAAAAACGAGGTATGAGAATAGGACAATAGGGGGGCGCCTCATCCCATATTTTAAGGGGCATAAATGACGCCGGTGGGGAAGGGGGCTGTCTAGGGGGTCATGCCATCACTCAATCTATTTCCCATTAAAAACATAGACAATACAATAAAGCCATCATTTAATATTATCAATGTACCATAAACCCCTGAAATTTCTTTTAAATGTATAAACATGTAAAGTCAATGGTAACTAGGCCTGTAAACGAACCGAACGTTCATGAACTGTTCGTGAACTGTTCGGCGGGAAGTTTGTTTATGTTCGTTTATTTAAATAAATGAACGAACGAACACGAACACAATTTTTTGTTCGTTTAATTAAACGAACGAACATGAACACACGTTGTGTTCGTTCATTTATGTTCATGAACGTTCGTTTATGTTCGTTCATTTATGTTCGTTTAATTAAACTTAGTTTTATTTTTATTAATTATTTCCTTTTGTTAAGTAACCTTAATTCATATGTTCTAAAAACTTAACCCTAACCCTAACATTCTAAACATATCACTTATTATCCGCTCTTCACACTTCACAACCCCACACTTCACAGCCGCTCTCCACCTTAACCCTAACGTTCATTTATGTTCATGAATCATTATTTTGTTTTTGTTTGTTTTCATTTATGTTCATTTGTGTTCGTTTATGTTCATGAACTGTTCGTTTAGGTTTAAATGAACGAACATAAACGAACACGAACACGACATATTTCTTAATGAACGAACACGAACACAAAAATGTGTTCGATTATGTGTTCGTGTTCGGGTTCGTGTTCGGTTAAAGTTAAATGAACAAACACGAACACACCTGTGTTCGTGTTCGTTCGGTTCGTTTACAGGCCTAATGGTAACAATATTTTTTTGAACGGCAAACTTCATTTCATTAAACACCCAAAATATCTATACTCTTAATAAAACAAAGTTAATTAGGACACTTGGCACTCCCTCATTTCACCTCAGTTTCTCTCTCTTCCCACATTGTGCCATGTGTCCTTCTCTTGTAATTTATAAAATTTTTCTTTTTTAAAAAATAAAAATTAGACTAATAATACATAAATATGGTCAAAATTTGTGAGTTAATACTTTCCTAAAATCATTAACCTACCCAATTAATACCCTAAATAAAAAACACACACGTTTCTCTTTCTTCCCTTCATTCATCCCTCTTCACCGCTCTCTCTCCTCTCATCAGAAGAAGATTGCGATCGGCGATTTCTTCATCAAAGCAAAGCTTCCATCTCCGATCATTGGTAACGATTCTTTCTTTCTTTTTCATAATATGACTGTTACATATTGTTGTTTCTTATAATTATTTCAGAATTAATCGGTTGTTTTATGTTTCTCTGTTTTTTTGTGGGTTTTCGTCGGCTGTTTATATTCACCATCCATCGGCGATCATTCATCTTCATCGTGTGTCTCATTCAAGGTAACCTATTTTTTTTATTTTTGATTGGTTTTAAATAATTATTCAGATTTGGGGGTTTAGGGTTCATGTTTGTTATTTGACTACTGACATGATTGATTCTAATATTAACCTGTTTTTTTTGTATTGTTGATTCTAATATTATGTTTGTTGTTTTCAAAGATTATCAATTGTTAGATAGTCTTTAGATTTAGGGTATTATGTTTGTTTCTAATTAGGGTTACTTTTTTAGATTTCGGTTTAGGGTTTCATTGATGTTTTAAGAAATATTTGAATGGTTTCTTACGATTTAGGTTTCCATAAGTGGTTTATGTTTTAGGTATCGTTTTAGGTGTTTATAGGGTTCAGATGATGTTATAAGGGTTTATTGGTGTTTTAAGAAAGCTACTGATGAGTAGCACTGATTTAGGTCTGTATTTAGGAAAATGTTTATGGTTTCGATTAACGGTTCAATTGATGTTTTAAGAAACCAACTGATGAGTATATCTGATTTAGGTTTCGATTAGAGGTTTATGTTTTAGGTATCGATTTATTAGGTTTCAGGCTTCAACTGATGTTATAAGGTTTGAATCATTGTTCTTTAGTTTTCGTTTATTATTATTCAGAATGATTATGGGTTGATGTTTAGGGTTTCATTGATGTTTTAACAAATATTTGAATGGTTTCTTATGATTTAGGTTTCGATTAGTGGTTTATGTTTTAGGTATCGTTTTAGGTGTGTATAGGGTTCAAATGATGTTATAAGGTTTTATTGATGTTTTAAGAAAGCTACTGATGAGTACTACTGATTTAGGTTTCGATTAGAGGTTTATGTTTTAGGTATCCATTCATTAGGTTTCAGGCTTCAACTGATGTTATAAGGTTTGAATCATTGTTCTTTAGTTTTCGTTTATTATTATTCAGAATGATTATGGCTTTATGTTTTTAAATTTTATTTTGGAAATCAGGGAGATTTGGAGTTAGTTTCCGGGTGAGGTTGAATGTTCATATGTTCTTCGAGGTGTTCTTGAGGATTATAATATTAGATGAAAGGTAAAAGAATGTTGGATAGTTTTTAGTGATTAACCCGCTTAGGAAAGCTATTCGGGTACGGGCTCTGTTTGTTGATTCGGGTCTCATTTATTAGCATTTTATTTGTTTCCTAAGTTGGTGGCTTAAAGTTTGGAAGGATAAGTATAATAATTAATTGTTATAAATGGTGGTTTGAAAAGTCTTGGCTGTTAATCACTAAGGGTCGATTTTTTTGGTAAGAGATTGATTGATTGTATTATAGGAAAGTTAATAGCACAATTAGTTGTACACTTTCCATATAGTCATAGTCAAATGTATTAACTGCATAGTCAAATGTATTAACTATAATTGTTAGAATTATGGATCTTGGTTTGGAAAGTTGTTGAATGGAATTGATGGTGAAATTGGTTTGTAAAGTTATTGCACTAATTTTAATACATTTTTAAAATTTCGATCATGGTCGTACTCATGACAACTGGGTAGTTTATTACAACTTGGAACAACTATGGACCTCAAAAGAATCAACTAATGAACAGAGTCAAAGTCAAACTCAGGTAAATATAAGTGTGATAATAATTAGCTTTTATGATATGGTTACATTTTTCTATAATCATTAACACTAACGAATTTATATGTTCATCAGGACTTAGGTAAAGCTTTCTGTTGGTAAGTAATTATAGACATTCAAATTAAAGAAATTGGTGTAAAAGTGGGTATTTGTTGGATGATATTGCAATCCATAATTCCTTCTTAAATATAAAACTTTTGATGATGCAGTGTGAAACTTTCAGACATGCTTTAGTTCATCAAATAAGTAAAATGGTGTTTAAACTGTTTAGTTTTTTATTTAAAAGTCACAATCATTATTTTTATTAGGTACTGGACTCTTAATCAACAACTTGCGTCCTTTGGTTTCTAATCTATAATTAGTCTTTTAATTTGTTTCTAATAAGTATATTGTGGATCTGATGATCTACATGTGATATCACTAAATTTTAACAATATCATAGAATTTCATATCTTTTTTTGTTATTGTAGGTGTTATGGTCTTCTTCGGCAATAGATAAAGGAGTGTTTGCTTATTGTCGATTTGTGTCTTGATACAACAATGAGTTGTTTTTTAGTGTTTTTGGAACTACTTATCAAATTATTTATGAGCAAAATATATTTTCAATCAAACAACATTTTACATCTTTGCATGTTTTTATAGATGATATCAACATATATGGCCTAGAGGAGAAACCAAAAGGAAAAAAAGTTATGGGAATACTTAACAAACAGAAGCTCACAAGTAATTTTAATGTGCTTAAAGTTTAGTTAAGATTATCTTAGACTTTATCAACATGGGATCTTAATATAAATGTGTGTTGTTTTGATAATAAATGTCTGTTTTTATAGGTAAACTGAAAGAGATGAATGTCAAAAAGGAGAAAGTGCAAGTGAAACCACTTGGCGAAAGAGATGAATGTGGTGTATAAGGAAATTTTCAGCGATATTTGAATAAAATGTGTATTTGTTCCTTTTAAATTTTAATAAAATTTTTCTACTGTATTTTTCTTATACGTTATACTACTCCAAATAATCGTACATTGTTAAACTGCGTGTCAACGCGGGCAAATATCTAGTATACAATTATTCTATAAGCAAGGTGCTCAATAGAACAACATAACCTCAACTACACCTATCAATTACACATCAAAAACTTTCCATTTATCCCAATCCCATTGATGCTTCTTCGCCCGAGCTCTTAGCCACATGAAAGCTAGCGACTTGATCTCTCCCAATAGTCGTTCTAAGTTTGCTCTAGTACCATTGAAAATCTTGTCATTCCTTCCTTTCCATATCGTCCAACATGAAGCTAGGATAACCACTTGCAACGCCTTTTCCTTCACTTTCCCGAATCCGTTATTTTTATTTTTATGAATTTCCAGGAGATCTTTAAACGAGAATGCGAAAATCGGTGGTATTTTACACCAATTGCTAATCTTGTTCCACAGGTTAGCCGCTACACCAAGTCAATGGTAACAATATAAATTACATATGCAAAGATTATATGGATGCTGCCCCACTCGAATTATTGAGGATGGTAAAAGAACCGAACCAAATATGTAACATTATCTTAACACATTCTTTTAAGTAACTTGCTAAAGGAAAACTCGCGTGACCTATCAATTCCCTACTAATCAATGAAATTAGATTAATTGTAGCTTGCGCCAAACAAATGAATTTCAAGAGTTTAAAGACAAAAATAATTGGGATGAGTATACATGCATAAATTTACCATATATATTAGTTTTAGAGTCTTCATGAATAGTGTTTTGTGATAATTGTTTTCTTTTTCTTTCCGGACGCCTATCTTAAAGTTATTTATATGTTATTGATCTATTAGATAAACAAAGTTACTTCCAATTAGTTTAAAAAAGTCACGGGTTTAGAATGGGTATGTTATGTGATAGTGCCCATGAACATGTAATCACATCGAATATATCAGTATAAAGTATAAGCATAGAAATATAACAATCTATATATTAGTTTTAGAGTCTTCATGAATAGTGTTTTTCGATAATTGTTTTCTTTTTCTTTCCAGACGCCTATCTTAAAGTTATTTATATGTTATTGATCTATTAGACAAACAAAGTTACTTCCAGTTAGTTTAAAAAAGTCACGGGTTCAGAATGGGTATGTTATGTGATAGTGCCCATGAACATGTAATCACATCGAATATATTAGTATAAAGTATAAGCATAGAAATATAACAAATACTGTTGAAATTGTTATAAGCTTGACATTATTAAACCTACAAAGTTGTTAGAAGTATGGTTGAGTAATTGGCATCTGACGAGTATGAGAGCGGGTAATGGTATGGCTGGCAAATCGTGTATACCCGACTATTTAAGACACGAACATGAAACATGTAGACATGAAAACGACACGATAACTTGTCGTGTCATTCTTTCCATACCCGAACATGAACATGTTTATACCTGGTTAACACAATAAGACGCGATAATACCAATTTATAACAAGTTAACACGATAATACATGTTTATACCAGGTTTAATACGATAGTACACGAAGATGTTTTCCAAATCCGACACGTTAAATGGGTACCATCAAGCATTAAAAAGGTAGAATTCCACCTAAAAAACGTATAACTCCAATACTCCACCCCCACAACCTATATATTTAAAAAAAAATCCCTTTCATGTTTTAACGGGTACTAAACAGGTAAATAAGTATTTAATCTGTTTTGACACGAAAATTAACATGTATATTTCGTGTCTACTTGTTTAGGACATGAAACCTGTTAAGGTTATACATGTGCCTGTTAAATCATTTAGGTTCGAGTCAGGTATTCGTGTTCGTGTCTGAAATTGTCAGCCCTAGGTAATGGATATCCAGATGAGTCACTTTTAGAGTGCAAGGAATTGTGTGTGTGTGTGGGGGGGGGGGGGGGGGGGGGGTGAAAGCCCTTTCCCGCCTATATACACCGCCTCCGGGCGTTAGCCCCTTTGGTGGCAAGAAGTAGAAATTACCATAGCTCGGGCTTAGCTCGTTTACAAACCGAGCCGTGCTCGTTTACAATTTAGTTTTTTTCGAGCAAGCTATTTTTTAAAGTTTTTTTTCGAGCGAGCCGCGAGCTTTTCGAATAAACCTTATTATGCCCACATCATTTGCGGTTATACATGTCTTTAAACATATATACAATGTAGTAACATACCGTAGAATGATTCATAAACTAACGAAAATAATTACAAAGTTGCAAATTGTTGCCACCGCAACATCACACGAATTTTCTACTAGTACAGTTTTACACATTAAAAAGTAATAATCGTATTTAAAAAGTATAACAAATAACATATATACCCAACTAAAATAAAACAAAATACGAGCATTGACGGATCTTGAATTTAGTTTTCGGTAAAATCTAGAAAGCCAGACTCAATGCATATAAAGTTTTTGGATTTTTTTTTGTTAAAATTTACACTACGAAACAAAAAGTTAGGAGAGGCATCAAACCTCCGCGCATGGATACGAAACATCAATTTTTGTTAAGAACCCGGTTTCGGTTTCGATTTCGGTTCCATTCTAGTTTACGTACGCATTTTTTAAAATCATATAAATTAGATAAAAAAATTACTTTTGTTAACTTTTAGATTTTTTAAAGAAGAAAATTGTATTTTAATACAAAAAAAAAACAAAGGTTTTATTTGTGTTTATAACCAAAAACATTTTTTCTTAAACCGGTTTTGATTTTTTCCCGGTTTTAGCGGGTACCGATTTCAGTTCAGTTTCAGTTTATGTATCGGTTTTGGTTTGGGTTCGTTTGCCCAGTTTTAGCTTCGGTTTTCAGTTCGGGTTTTTTTATTACCAGTTTTGTCATGTTTTGATTCAGTTCAGTTTTACCGGTTTCGGTTCCCAAACCTGTTTTTTTACACCTCTATACGAAACACACCACCTCGAGTCATTTACATCCTTTTTTATCCACGAGATAAAAACTAAAAAACCCATAGTTCACTAGATCCAAACCCATACTGTTATTTAACGAAACATCCCATCCAGTCTTCCACCACGTACTCAACTCAATAGTAATAATAATAATACACACAAAAATTTAAACAACAGATGGACTCAAATTCAACTCAATCTATCACCACCTGTTGCTACCTAACCATTTAGACTTTTAACTCTTCAATATCTCCTCTTTCACATACACATTCTCCATTTCAACTGCTATGTGTCTCAACTGAACCTTAAATCCAACGTTGTAAAAAAAATCCAGTTACAAAACCATTTAGGTATGTGCTTCATATGTTTTAGTTTAAATTCTGTTCTTGTTTTAATGATTTTGGTTTAAATCGTTGTATTTGATGATACATTTTGGGAAATTGATGTTGTTCTTCATCTGGGTAATGAAAAATTTCATATATGTTTGCAATGTTGTTTGATGAACACATGATACGTGTTAGAGCATTCTGATCCGAGTCTTTATCTCCGTCTATCTTACCCATAAACACTTATTTTATTATTTTTTCTTTATCTCCGTCTATCTTACCCGTCTACCTTCTATTGTGATGTAACTTTCATTTTTTGTTTTAATATAAAATGATATATAGAATAATGAATAATAATTCCTCAAGATAAAAGGGTCACACTTATTTTTTTATTTTTTCATAAAAGTTTATAAAGACTCTAATGAAGTGTGTTTTAGTTGTTTTTTATTTTTTTTTTAATTATTTTTTCATTATTGTTGTTTTCTATCTTTTTCTTTGTAATTATAGAGGGTAAGATTTAGAGGCTTCAATGTGAATGCTTGTTTTTTGTTTTTTTTTCATATGCATCATGTTCTTCAATCTTCATGATATGCATCATTTAGTTTTTTTATTTAAAAAAAATCTTTTTTCATCATGACGTTAATTTGTGCAATAAACGATGATGATAGCTATAATGAGAAGGTAACTCGTTTTTTGTGTATGAAATGATTTAAATGACGAAATTATAGTAAATATTAATAAATTACAATTTTAATGCAATTTATTGTAACATTACTACCATATATTCAAGCATTGAGATTTGAGAGAGATAATATAATAATTTTGATTTCAAAGTAACTTGATATTCTAACAAAAGAATATGGGTGAATAGCGAACACGGGTGTTGCAGGTTCGACTCGAATGATATGTGAGGTTTTACCGATTATTGTACTGTCGTGCCCTAGGGCGGGTAGAGGTCGGGAGCCAAGGGCTGGCGGCAGTCTAATAGTCGACCTTGGCTACAATGCCGGGTGTCACGATGGTTAACACGTGGTTCCTTCGCATTAAAAAAAAATCAAAAGAATATTAATATAAAAAAATCTAGTGCAACTGATCTCAACTTTAACTGTATGCTAGTACAGATATTATTGAAGATGGTGTTGTTAAGGAGAAGGTTGAGTTGCTGTACATGGAACAGAGGAATCAGTAACAGCATGGACTTTGATCAACCACATGACCGTACGATCTCTTTTCTATTCTTTTTTTTTTTTTTTTGAACGGCCAACGAACCCCCGAATACCCGATGGCAAAGGAATGTTGAAGCTCTCCGGAACATATAGCGCCGAAGAGCAACCCAGCCCCCTCTGGCAGGCATTCGCTGTGCACCACTCAAGCCTACGACCTAAGTGGCAACCGCTCCTGGGAAAACCCGGCCCAAATACCCGCCCGAAGGCACGACGGCATTGAACCGGGAAAACCAGCTGGGATCAAGAATCGAATCCGTGTTGCCTTGGGTCTTCCGTCAATTCCCGATGTCCAAGGAACCAGCTGGGCTGGAAGCCAAGGACTGATCTCTTTTCTATTCTACGGAGTATAGTTTAAAGTTTTTAATTTATTAATTAATACCTTAACTAGATTATACCCCGGGAACGTCCCGGGGTTGAAAAATCTAATATGACATATTAATTTTACATATGAAATAGAATGATGTGCTTTACAGTTACATGCATGAAAGCTTCGGGTAACAACTAACCTAAAACAATTAAAAATATATATCCAATGTTAACACCTAACCTTAAACAATGTATGACTCTAATATTAATATCTAACCTAAAACAATGTATTACTCCAATGCTAACACATGTTGAAAATAGAATTCATATTTACTGATTTGAACATAATTAGTGACTTGCCTATACATGATTAATGATTTACCTGAACGCTTTGTGTTTTTTTTCCTGTTTTAACAAAACCCAACAAAAAATAGTCGTTTTTTTCTCCGTTTTTTATATAGCACTATGGTACTCGTTGGAAAGATAATAAAACACTCGTTAATTTGGTGTAATTTTTTTATTTAAAAAATCTCGTATATAAAAGATATTAACGTTTAAAAATTATGGGAGGAAACATAAAATAGAAAAATCTAATTTTGTTTTTAAATTATTTTTTTCCTAAAATATCTCAATGCTACATGGGATGACACATGGCACACTCAATGAGGAGAATGCCTCTTTGAGTGCCATGTCATTAAAATGGCTTTCTTTTATTATATGTATAGATGAAATTTAAAAATTATTTCAGTAACTTTTGAATCAACTAATATCATGATTAAACATTTTCATTAGCATACTAACAACAATAATTATCTAATCACTAAGATGATTCATGTAAAATAACTTTGGTTAAAGTAAAGATAGAAATAGCATAACCAATGTTTTAAAAACCGGTTTTTTAACTATACCGGATTTAGCTAAAAAATGGTTTAACCGGTTGAACCGCGTTGTATAGGGTGGTTCAACCAGGTTGATTAGTTAGCTATATAATTATATAATTTGCAACATTAACACATAAAAATTATCTAAAACTACATAATTACATAATAAAATACTATCAAAAAGTTAATCAATAATTAAAAATAATCCAAAAGATAATATAAAGTTTTTAATTTTTTAAAAGTTATTCCTTAATAAAAAATAATCTAAAAATAACCCAAAAACTAACCTATGCTGTTACTGGTATAGCGGTTCAAACCGGTATACCGGATTTTACCGACGGTATAAAATCGATACCATTTCTCATATTTACCGTAGTGTTTCGTGCCGGATTTCCATCCGAAAACGGTAATACCGGTATAACCGGCCAGTATTTACCGGTTTTTAAAACATTGAGCATAACTAATATTTTTTTGATCGACAAATATTACTCCTAAACTACTTTTATTGCCTGGGTTTGAACGTGAAACATCTCTAAAAAAAATTGACTAACCTCACAGTGGCATAACTAATATAATTATATTAAATTAAAATATATGTTTTCTATTTCTTTGTAAATAGAGTAGACTTTTTTTCATCTATTTTCTTGAAAATGTTAGATTGAAAAGGATGTGTAGGTGACATGATAGGCTTTTTTTTCAAAATCAAAATTTTAAAATTTAAATTTAAATAAGATTTAAAATTATGCACCTAGAAATATAAAAGCATAGTATTATTTAATGTTTAATAAATAGGAGTTGGGCCAAAGGATTCTCTTGCTAGAGTAGAAAATACAAAATAGAAACAGTAAACCCCACAAAAAAAAGGTATAACTGTTGGAAAAAAAAAAGTAAAAAAATCCATAATTGAAAGTGATAGTGATATGTCATAACTCACAATAGCAGAATCCACGCAAAATGGCAGGATTATTATTATTTATGAATTTAAATTTAACTTGAGTGAAATGTGGCACTTAATTGCATTACGGTATGTTGTGTGACATGGGACTACCAAACGTCCCAACTAATGCCATAAATGAGTGGGGTCATAAAAGTTATATTTAGCATGTAGGAGGGAATATGTTACATTTTTTTTATTAAATGAAATGAAATATACGTCAGATGGGTAATTTGGTATAGATGGGAAGTTTTAGAATATGTAAAAATTGAATGTGATTGAGGCAAAGAGTTAAGGCTTTCTTTAACTTGTTGTGTGTCTTGTATTTGTGCTTGTATCTACGGGTGTATACGAGCCAAGCGGAGTCTAAATTTGAGCTTGATTTAGACTTGGCTTGTTTATTATTTTATCTTTGCACATATTTTTTATACATTTACAATTATAATATTATATACAATTTTTTTTTTCAATTTTCAAAGTTATATATATTTTAATAGAGAAAATTGCTCGAATAGTCCCTGTGGTTTGATCAGATTTCACCTTTAGTCCCTAACTTTTAAAAATTACAGGTATAGTCCCGAAACAGTGGACTTTTTGCACTCGGATAGTCCCTGGAGCTAACTGACGTTAGATAATCTAGTTAAGTGGGTGTGAAATTACTAAAATACCCTTACTTTAATAAAAATAAAAAAATCAATTAAATAATAAGTCTCTGGGGCCCACAATCCTTCATCTTCCCCACCCCAATCACCTTCATCTTCCCCATCCCACCACCACCACCACCACCTCTGCACCACCACCATCACCACTGCAGCTGCAAACAGATGAGCATCCTGGAGTCAGATCATGAATCTGGTTCATCTTCTTCACCACCACCACCAAATCAGAACCGTCGTCGTGGATGGTAAAACAACACCAAATCAGAACCGTCGTCGTGGACGGTAATCACCACTGCAGCTGTAAACGACGATGACAGCACCATCACCGTGGATGGTAAAACAAACGACGACGACGATGACAACCCCCAAATCAGAACCGTCGTCTCAGATCTGTAAGGTAGGAGATGCTCTCTCTCTCCTTGCTCTCTGACTCTCTCTCTTCTGCTCTCTCTCTCTTGCTCTCTGACTCTCTCTCTTCTGCTCTCTCTCTTGCTCTCTGACTCTCTCTCTTCTGCTCTCTCTCTCTCTTGATATCGTGTTTTAAAATGAAGGGGGGAGGTGCAGGTTGGTGGTGGTGGTGGTGGTGGTGGGTGGTGGTGGTGGTTGGTGGTGGGTGGTGGTGGTGGGTGGTGGTGGTGGTTGGTGGTGGTGATGGTGATAGGGTGGGGAAGATGAAGGTGATTGGGGTGGGGAAGATGAAGTGTGTGGGCCCCACTAAGGATTGGTGGAGACACATGATTGGCTAAGGGGTTATGTGGGTCCTCTTTCTATTTTATTATTTAATTGATTTTTTTATTTTTATTAAAGTAAGGGTATTTTAGTAATTTCACACCCACTTAACTGGATTATCTAACGTCAGTTAGCTCCAGGGACTATCCGAGTGCAAAAAGTCCACTGTTTCAGGACTATACCTGTAATTTTTAAAAGTTAGGGACTAAAGGTGAAATCTGAGCAAACCACAGGGACTATTCGAGCAATTTTCTCATTTTAATATGTATGTAGACCTATTACATTAAGAAAAAAACTATACGTTTATATAAATTATGGGCTCACTTAGGCTCGTAAGCCTAGCCGGGCCCGGTATATGAAGGTCGAGATCGTTTATTAAACAAGCTAATTTTTAGGCTAAGGCTGTACTCGGGCTTATATAAGTTTGGCTCGATTCAATCCTTTATCGAGCCGATCTCAAATAGTTCACAAGCGGCTTGTATCTTATACTCCGTATACAAAGTTTGATGACTGAACCTATCATAAATCCATATTGATATGGGACACTAAACTCATTCAGTAAGTATGTTATTTATAGTTAGCCAAGTGTATCATTAATAAACTAAACTAAGTAATTATTAGTCCAATATATAATATTTTTCCTAATCGAACAATCAAATGTTTTAGTTCTGGAACAGCTCATACCAAAGGTTTTGAAGGTTCATATTACAACAGGGGGAATATTTGGATGTAATTTAAAGAGCAAAATAGTCAGAAACAAATAATTGTTCATACTCCTTATCAGTACTGCAGATCCAAGAGTATAAATAACAGACATAATGCATTAAATTAAAAACCATACTAAAATAATATGAAGTCACACAGATCTCCAACCACTTTAGATCCAACAGCTTAATAAGAGACATAAAATAAAATCAATATAATTATATAAATAGACGGGTAAGACGAAGAATTTTTTACAGTAAGCAATATTTCCAGCATTAAAATGTTCAAATTTAGAATAGGATTACAAATTACTATACCTACAGGCTACAGCATGTCGCATAAATTGTCATAAAAAGGTTTTGTTGAAATGCACTTGGCTGCAAGTAGTTTTTATACGAAAAATACTTGGGAATACATGTGGCATCACCACCGCCGTCGACTCCACCACTTCCACCTACCTTTGTTGCCACTAGCCGCCATACAAAAATATAGGCGGTGAACCCATTTTCGTACCTTTTTTAATGAGTCATTTCAACCCGAGCGCCTTTTGACCAGAACCCATTTTGATACTTTTTTTTTATAAAAGCCTGTTTTGGCCGGAACTTATTTTGACCCCAACCTTTTTGATCCGTTACTTGACCCACTCATTTTCCGAGGCTTTAGTTGGGATCCCTTGAAATAAAACAAAAAAATTACCCTAAACGGTTTCAGGACATAAGAATTACAACATTGATAGAAATCGGCCCATGTATTGCATCTATGCGACTTGGTTTATCGGATGAACATTGTTTGATGATTGAGTATGCACAATCTGAATGTGCAGGGACTCGCAAACAGGAAACAAAGGGTGGGAGAGATTTTTGAAACACACACTATATTATTATCGATCCACACAATACAAATGAGACATAGTTGGGCTATTTATACCCATACAAATAGCGGTTAATTAACTAACTAATATTAACCGACACAACTTCTCAATAACCGACATAATAAACAAACCGACATGCTTTCTGTTTTGGCGCCTTTTTCTGTGGTTCGACTTTTTCATTGACTTTTGATTTTATATGAATTTCTTGATTATAATCTTCCAACAAACATCCAGTCCAATTAATGAATAAAACATCTATGCATGTTTACATCATGGAGTTGATCAAATGTTTAACACTCACCTGATCTTAACACGATGGACCCACATTTAGAGAGTCGTCGAATATCCATATGCAAATGGAATATGTGCTATGATTTTTTACCAATATATGTATATCATAACTAAAAGCTTAGTGTTTAACGTTCAGAAATTATGACATACAACGGGCTTGAAAGCTGCATTCTAAATGCAAACTCTTACGACGACGAAAGTGTTGCAAGTAAAGGAAACGGATGCCCAACTGACTCCCCCTCGAGCTCATGTTCTAGCAACAATCCATCTGGATCATCTTTTTCTCAGTGGAGTATGAAGAAAAGGGACGAACACGGTCTGGATGAATGGGACCACTCAGACGACCCACAACAGTTTATTACCAAAGAGAACTCATCATATACAGTTAAATACGCAGATGTTGAGGGTATGAAGGAAAAGTTTTCAAAGCTCTTGTTAGGCGAAGATGCTACAGGTGGACGTAATGGCGTCTCTCCTGCTTTGGCTTTGTCCAACGCCATAACAAATCTAGCCGGTATATCATCTCATTTTTGCATTTTTTTAACCTGTAATATGTATTTCGAATATAACAATAAAACTAACATACTTTCATAATCTTCACAAAAAAAAAAAAAAAAAAAAAAAAATCCATCAAGCCCCTTAACTTGTGTAGACTGCAGAGTACACATATATGTGAAAACTTTAAATAATATATTGACTTGTTATCCTTTAAACGCGTCAAAATTTGACAAAAGCGACAACTTTTTTGTACGAAAAAGATTATATCATCTTATTTGGGCCAATTTAAGAGGTGCAGATCATTATTACACTTTTTTTTTCATTAGTATGTGAATCTTAGACATGTTTAAGGACTTTAATATACTAAAGTTGGCTTGAGGAACCTTTTTGTAGTTTATTAATAATGAAATTAGGGTGAGCCATTTTCTATGCAAATAAAGAAAGTAAGTTGGATTTTAAGGTACTAATTTTTTTGTTTATGACAGTTTTATATAAAATAAGAATTTACCATACACACACCTGATTATTTATTTATACATTATTAGCGGCACAGCTTGTTGCTCGCTTACCCACTATCCAGATGTAACTTGGTTTTTATTGTATGCAAACTCGTAAAAAATCTCATAAAAACTCCATGGATGGACAGGAACCGTTTTTGGGGAGTTATGGAAACTTGAGCCTCTGCCGGAGGAGAAAAGGAACAAGTGGAGAAGAGAGATGGACTGGTTGCTTTCTCCGACCAACTATATGGTTCAGTTAATTCCGGCTAAGCAATGTGGGCCCGATGGCAGGACACTAGAGGCATATTATCCGCCCTCTTTGTTTTTGGATACTTTCCTTCATTTTTCACATTTAACTTGTAAAATTTTATATATTCGTTTCACAGATAATGACACCAAAAGCTCGTGTAGACGTTCATTTGAATCTCCCAGCGTTACAAAAGTTAGACTCCATGCTTCTTGTAGGTGGTCTATTCACTTTACTTAAATTTCGCTGAACAAAATGTTGTCGTTTGTCTAAACTTATTAAGTATGAACTATCTATGAACACACTGGCAGGAGACACTGGATTCAATGAACGAGACAGAGTTTTGGTATGAGGAAGGTGGTAGCCGAGCAGAAGGGAGAGATGGGAACCTAAAGCAAAGTAAAAGATGGTGGCTTCCAGCCCCGCAAGTCCCCATAGGTGGTCTTTCAGACGGCGAAAGGAAGAAATTGCTTATTCGGGCGAAATTGGTTCTTCAAATCTTTAAGGCTGCTAAATCGATTAACGAAGCTATCTTGCTTGAAATGCCAATACCCAAGATCATCAGTGACGCACTTCCCAAGGTGAACCATCCTTTAAGCTTACTTATAAAAATTGACCCGTCTTAGATAAAATACGATCCAAATCGACCCATATATAATATGCTTAATGACTTGTTTTCCCTTTTACAGTCTGGAAAGGCAAGCCTTGGTGAGGATCTTTATAGGGTACTAACCAGAGTCTCCTCGGCTTCTACTATGCTCGAATCACTGAGTTTAAAATCTGAAAACAGCGCGTTAGATGTCATTAACAGACTGGACGCAGCAATACATGCATGGAAAGACAAGATTGAAGAACATGGAAGTGGTAAATCTCCAGCAAGAACGTCATGGTCATTCAGGGATCCTGTCTCTGAACATGATAAGACCGAGTTGCTAATAAACCGAGCTGAAAATCTTTCACGGGAAATCAAGATCAGATATCCAAACCTCCCTCAAAAGTTCCTTGATGTCATGAAAATCCAGTATGGCAAGGTGAGTAAACCTTAAAATTCTCATATGCTACATTTTTGCTTCAAATCATTTTATCCCATTCCAAAAAAAAATATATAAAAAGAAAATTTCGCCTGCCATACGCGAACCAGGCCCAAGCAAACTTGGGGTTCACTCGGCCCTACTTGGCTCACCCCAAATGCCGAATCATATTCAAGCATTAGGGGCACCTTAACTTGTCTCGAGGCCTAAGGCATAATTCAAACTTGTGGCATTTTTTATTATATATAAAAAAAACGTTAGCTAACGAGCATCCTCCTTTCTCCCTAGTTAAGACCGACGACAATCAACTTAAATCTCTTTTTGTAGTTTACAAAGTAAAAAAATTAAATTTTAATTTATATGTGTACAAGGATTATTTTTGTTTTAAAATGTGGCACACTAAGGGGCTGAACGCAATTGCCTCATAAATATGTACATGACGTCGCCCTTGATAGCTTGGTAAGTCATGAACTGAATCTTGGTCAAGCATACTTGCCTATGTTCGACCTGCCTTTCTTCAAATGCATTTCCGTTTGTTCATACTCTTACATGCTACAGAAGACGAGATATGAGCTCTACTTAATCTATGATCATTTCAGGATGTCGCTCATGCAATCATAGAAGCCTATTCTCGTGTCCTTGCAAACTTGGCATTCAGCATACTAACAAGAATTGGAGACATCTCTCAAGAAGACGTTTTAAGCGACGCCAATTCACCAATGGCTAAAAATAGCCTTCTTGGTGTGAATATTCCCAGCATCCTAGACCAATCTAGTTCAAATATAAAGGCAAGGCGAACACTAATTGATAAAATGGATGGTATAGAGAGGAAGTTAAGTTTGTTAAAAACAGAAGAAGCTTCTGATACAGCATTGTTACGTGATGAATCGAATAGGAGATCAGTGACAACGACACCTAGTTCAAGCTTGGGATGTGTTGGCAAAGAGTCTTATTTTTCGTCCCCTGCAGACACCCCTAGATCTTGGTAACATCTAGTAAATAAGTTGTAAATGATATTTTGCAGTTTTAATTATATATAAAATTGTGGTTATGTTCAGTTAAGTATGGGTTGATTTGAGAAACCTGAATGCATGGATGTGTAACCAGTTGAAACTTGAAACACATGTGACAATTTCGACCCAGTTACTTGTAAACAAGTCAGTCTTTGATATGTTAATCTCTGATATGATATCATTAATGATTCAAGTGATTAAGTTAACTGTTAGTGTGTTGTTATGGACAAATAAAGTATTGCCAAGTGGCATCGTCGGTATGTTCCATTCATGAGTTTTAAGCATCATATGCAGCTCAGAGATCGTATTGTCCCAACCATTCATATTGTCGTTTAAAACAAAATCATAAAATTTGGGAAATCAGTTAAGGATCATATTTGTAGCTAGCTAGTTCATTGCTCAAATGGGTCTCAAGACAAGCTTGATGATCAATGTATCCCTTCATGTATAGTACATGAGTACTTACTGACGAACCCTCTTGCGTGCAACATCTGATTAGTGATTTCATCACCTCAAGTTGTTTATGCCTTGCTTGTTGTTGGAACAAGTCCTCCAACTACTGCCTCATATTATATGCTGACAAATTCTCAAGAGTCTACTGGAGTGTAGGATTCATAGTTTCTAGTGGCGAAGCTTGACCCGAAACTTCGGGGGATCGGAAGTCACTAGTTTTGGGGGGGTCGAAAACCAGTTTCGGGGGGTCAAAACCTCATATACCAAAAAATTTCTATACGAATACTATATAATCAGAACTTTTGAGCGAAAATTCGGGGGGTCGGCCGCCCCTCCCCGCCCCTTAAGAGCTGCGCCCCTGATAGTTTCCAACATGAGACAAGAAACTTTAAGAGAACCATATACATGTTTCTCCTTGTTTCGCCCGTATGAGCAGTACATTCATCTGGGGTCGGTTGGTTTAGAACATATAATTTGTTGTCCGATCTAAAGAACAATTTCCAAATTGTGGTATTAATCCATGAATTTAGAGTTGTTGAGTTTATCCTTTTCAAGAATGGACTTTGGTGAGAATGGGGTGGTTGGAGCGGGAGCGACAGTGTTGTTATTAGACACCTACAAACATTCAAAACAAAGTATTTAGTATTTTCATGTTCGATTTCCTAATTACATTTATGACTCAATTGAAGAAAAATATCTTTACGGAGTTGAGTTCGTAATTCATCAACATGTCATGAATGACTTAGCTCTGTTCACTTTGTGTCATTATGTGTGGGTGGGCAGCGTTTACAATCATGTAACTATAAAACTCTTTATTTGGGGTCGCATGACGAGTGTCGTTAAGTATTGGTACGTTTAACCCTAACTATGCGCACTCAAACTCTTTCAAGTGATATTAAACCTGATAAATTTCATGCGGAAGCGTTTTGGTGTTTGGGTTAGGTTTGTTGGTTTGGCCTTGCGGCCGGAGGCGGCTCGGTAACTAGCCAACGACTCTCAAAATGGCAAAGTGGTTTTTAGTACAAGAAGAATAGAGAAGAAATATGAAAGATGTATTTGATTGTAATGTTTTTGGTACATTCAAATGGGGAGAGAACCTCCTCTATAAATACATGAAAGGAAAACATAAAAAGAGGAATGAGCTAATCTTGGGCATAATGCAAGGAGTGAATTATGGAGAGGAAAACATGGAGAATAAATTATCTCCAATACTCCCCCTCAAGTTGGAGCGTGAAGGTTACGAACGCCCAACTTGCCAAGTAATATTTCTTCATTTTCGAACACTCCCCCTCAAGTTGGAGTGTTTGTTTTTCTTGCGGGCTCATAGATTTGGACCCGACTTTTCTTCTTGCGAGCTTAAAAGAGCCCGACTTTTCTTTTTGCGAGCTCAAATATTTGAACCCGGCTTTTCTTCTTGCGGGTTAAAGGCCCGACTTTTCTTCTTGCGGGTTAAAGACCCGACTTTTCTTTTCTTTGCGAGCTTGAAGAGCCCGACTTTTCTTCTTCTTGCGGGTTCAAGATTTGAACCCGACTTTTCTTTCTTTTGCGAGTTCAAAGAACTCGACTTTTTCTTTTGCGAGTTTAAAACCCGACTTTTCCTTTTGCGAGTTCAAAAGAACTCGACTTTTTTTTTACGGGCTCGTAGATTTAAACCTGACTTTTCCTTTTTTTTGTCTTCGATTCTCTTCATCTTGCTTTTGCTCGTCACTACCTCCCCTTCTATTTATTTGTTTCATTTTTTTTAATCAACCCGTTTTTCTCTTCCCAAGACCTGACTTTCTTTCTTTCTTTCTTTTTTTTGTTTATTTTATTTTTATTTTTTTTTATTCACCGAATAACGTCATGCCCACTTTTCTTTTCCTTTTTTTTTTTTTGCTTTTCTCTTGTTGACCTTCATGTCTCGATCCTGTCTAGTACACCTTGCATCATATCTATCTTTCTCTTTACAAAAGAAACACATGAAACCCATCGTTAAACCTTGCAAACATGCACTGCCCAACCTCTAATTCCTTCACCTACAACCAATCTTTATGTGTCTGTACATAAAGAAGAGATCCGGTCGTCATCTTCGGTGAGTCACCCTTTTCGGCCGGCGACATCCTTCCGATGAGGGTCTTTTTTTTGTGTGTGTGAACCTGTCTCCTCTCTCTGCTCCATTGGGTAGGTGGTGGAGAAAGGAATCGACCTTATCGGATAAGTGGTCGGTGAAGATGATAAAAAGGCGGCGGTTGCAACCGGAACAAATGCACGGTGGTGGTTGGTTAATGTGGGAGGAGGCGTGATGGTGTTTTGGGTTTGATGGTGGCGATAACAATGGTGTTGCAGTGGTTGAATAGGTTTGTTTGGGTTTGGGATATTATTCGGAATTTCTTTGATGAGCGGATTGTTCAAAAGATCAGAACACTGCTCTGATACCATGATAAATTTCATGCGGAAGCGTTTTGGTGTTTGGGTTAGGTTTGTTGGTTTGGCCTTGCGGCCGGAGGCGGCTCGGTAACTAGCCAACGACTCTCAAAATGGCAAAGTGGTTTTTAGTACAAGAAGAATAGAGAAGAAATATGAAAGATGTATTTGATTGTAATGTTTTTGGTACATTCAAATGGGGAGAGAACCTCCTCTATAAATACATGAAAGGAAAACATAAAAAGAGGAATGAGCTAATCTTGGGCATAATGCAAGGAGTGAATTATGGAGAGGAAAACATGGAGAATAAATTATCTCCAATAAAACCTACATTTGACAAAGTATGCAACATTATTATTTAACTTTGTATAAAACATTATCCATAAATGTTTTAAAAAAAGGTCATATAATTACTCAAAATTTGAGATGTAAATGATAATGTTCTAGATAGCAGTTTTTAGATAACACATAAGTGGGGCTTAGGGTTCGAGGAAGGTAAAATGTAGACAATCTTATCTCTACCTAATGGGAATAGAGAGGCTGCTTCCGGTGAGACTTTCTAATAAATAATTGTTTTTTTTGAACGGTTAATTCTTACACCCATCTCTTTACAAATTTTACATCCTTTTTTACATAATTCTTTGTACACCTTTGGAGTTACAACTCCAAACCTCACCCAATTCAAGTGTAAGACTATGTGGTGTGGTAGAGGAAGGCTTGGGAGGACTTGTCGCCACGTTGGCAAATTGTGAGCCTTCCTCTTATGATGACAACTTGAGGCCTACCCAAAGGTGTGAGGGTAGTCTTCCTTGGATAGTCCTCCACTCCTATTGGTCCATATTTGTTTTTTATTTTAAATTGGCTCACTGTTTTATTTTAAGATGACAACATTGGCCCACCATTTGAAACTCACCAATCAACATCACCGTCTTGAACGGCCAAAATTGGACGGATGAGGGACAGTGGGGGCAGTGTTAGCTACCTTTAGACGGGCTGGCCGGGCCTAAGCCGCCCCCCCACACCACATAGGGTATGTTTGGCAATGAGTTTTTAAGAGCTTTTGAGAGTTTCAAGCTTTTAAAAAAAGCTCATACTCAATAAAAAGCCTTGTTTGGTTGAAGGAGCTGGAAGCTTTTAGGTTAGAAGAAAAAACTTTATAGTGAAAAGCTACAAGTACTAGCGTTTAAGAAAAAGCTCCACTAGCTACAAGCTTTTAATTAGTAAATGACACAAATACCTATTATAAAATAAAAACCCTTTTATACATTTTATCAAAAGCTTCGGCTACCTCAGCTACTCTGCCAAACACCAAAATATATTTTAAAAGCTTTCAGTTACCAGCTAACAGCCACAGCTAGTTTTGCTGAATATACCAATATAGTCTAATCTATATATATATATATATAAAACAAAGCCATTTTGCTGACGTGGCGTTCAATGGTGCATTCAACCTCCCCTTGATAGTGCCACGTGGCATCCTAATTGAAAGTTTTTAGTGTTTTTTAATTAGTTTGGTTTTTAATAAAAAAAAAGGAAAACCTTTAAACCCTAAAATTATATCCGCCTCTTCTCATTCTCATTCCCAAACCCTAGCTCTCCTCCTCTCTCTTCTTCTCTCTAAACACCGTCAGCCACCACCACCTCACAGCCATCACCCACCACCTGAGCGCGCCTTCTTCTTCCTCCCTCTGCCGTTGGCCACAACCCTAACCATCTAGGGTTCCGCTACACAACGAAAGTAATAACAAGTCAATGGCAAACATGGAAACAACACAACAACAAAAACCAGTGATGATCGTAGGAATCGACGACAATGATCACAGCTTTTACGCACTTGAATGGACTCTGGATCATTTCCTAGCTCCTTCTGCTCCTAACACTCCCTTTAAACTAATCGTTGTTCACTCCAAACCTTCTCCTACTTCCGCCATAGGTTTTGCCGGCCCTGGTACTAATTCATCTTTATCATAATAATAATATTATCAATATCATCTACTTATTATGTTTCTTCATATTTCTCTGATTCTTTTGTTTTTGTTGTTGTTGTTGTTGTTTGATTTGAATTACTAAATTTAGGTGCGGCAGATGTTTATCCGTTTGTGGATTCGGATTTGAAGAAGATCGCTGCTCGTGTAGCGGAACGAGCGAAGGAGCTCTGTCATTCGAAATCGGTTCGTACTTCCTTTTGTTCTGTACACTTATTGATATCATATCTATTAATATTTATTGGGATTGGACATGTTTTAGGCTTCTTTAGGGTTAGTTTAGGTTGATTTGCTCATAGTTTCTTATACTTCATGTTAAATACAATGTTTATGGTTGATTCTGTTATTTTTCTAGATCTGGTTAGTCATAGTGAGATGGCAGAGAGTATATTTAACCAAAAACATGATCTTGGTATGTATTTCTTTGTTATACAAATCTTTCTTTTTGGATTTGCAATTTGAATTGGAAATATCATAACTTTGGATTAATGGAATGCTTTCTTTGCACCAATTCAAATGAAACGATGCGGTTTGATGTTAATCTCATTCACTTTGTGAGTTACGTGTTCTTTTCTTGGCTCCAGAGAAACACCGCGGAGGCTGCAAAGCTTAGGGATAAATACCCTGATAGGATATTGGTTAGAATTAATCTTTGCTTAGAAAGCTTATATGCAGTGTTAAGCACAAGATTCATCAATATGATGAGTTTCACTATTTATAAGCATGTTACATTCTGTGTATTATGTCTATGTATATATATGTATATATATAAATTAAAGCTTAGTAGTGACACCTAAAAGAGCAATCTTAGCAGTTCAACATCAGGACATTGGATTATTGGTTGATAATCAATCAGTATGTATTTTTGCTTGCTTTACTGTTATTTTAATATTAGCTTATTGCTTTTGTATTTTGACTATTTTCTTCCTGTTCATATTTTGTTATTTGACTTCTATTAAACATGAGTGAGGTAATCACACATAGCACACGGTTATAGAAGAAACGATGATTTCTAATTCGTTTTTTTTAGAATTGAACTCATTATAACCAACTAACCAACTGTTTTAAAAATATTATTTAGTTTTGATTTCAGGACATAAAAGAACAATCTTAACCAGGAAAGTAGAATACCTAAGCACAATACCAGGTTCGCTTTTGCAGTTTTGCACATTATGTACCTATAATCTCAATTTGCCGCCTCTCTGTTTCTTTAACTACGACAACGGGGTATCATCCTCACTTTTCCTTTCCTTTTATATAATTAATAGTGTTCTGTTTCCTTTCCTTTTATATAATTAATAGTGTTCTGTTTCTTTTGCTTTCTATATTGTTTATTAATTTATCATGTGCCTATATGAATTAACATCGATCTAAATTGCAAACATATTTGATGTTGATTAATAGTGTTGTGTTTCTTTTGCTTTTTTGTTAGTTGTCACCATAAGCAATTTTGTTCGATGTTTATTCCTGTGTATAATTTTGTTTTTTATTTAGGTTAGGTATTGAATATTAATATTAGAGTTATGTATTTTTTAGCCTTTATGACATGTATTAATATTAGAGTTCGTACATTGTTTTAGGTTATGTATTGAATATTGATATTAGAGTTATGCATTTTTTAGCATTTATGATAGGTGTTAATATTAGAGTTATACATTCTTTTAAGTTAGGTATCAATATTAGTATTGTGAGACTTGGTACATAGATGTGATAAGTTTTTTAATGGTTACAACTTCCAACTTAAGTGATTGTTTAGTTGATTAGGTTAGGAATAGGAGTCTTAGAATGTGAGAGATTAGAGAGATGTGATGAGTTTTTGAATAGTTGCAGCTTACATAAGTGATTCTTTATATAATTACTGATTAGGTTTTAGGTTAGTGAATATGAGTTATTACTGATTAGAATACTATGGACATGCAATGATTGAGAGATTTTGTGGTTAGTTAACTTGAGTCATTTGCAATAGGTTATCAAGTAAAATTAGATCCCGGGGTAATTAGCTAGTATCAAAATAAAACCAGACGAGATAGTCATGACTCATGACAGAGTGGCACTCCTTTCCTCTCTACAATAAACAACTCCTTTTCAGATCCCTTCACCTCCATTAATCCAATCCCAATATCTAGGGTTCCAATAATAATATTCCTCTGCAACTCACCTTCAACAATAATGTCAACCATCACACCACCACCACCACCTCCTTCCACACTCTTAACCCGTGCAACTCACCACACCCAATCCTTTCTCGCCAAACGCCGTCCATGGCGCGACTTCCTCGATTACCACGCCATTTCCACACCCATAACTTACCAAGAAGCCATCACAAGAATCAAACAGAATCTTAACTATTTTAGAGTTAATTACGCTATGATTATGTTGTTAATAATATTCCTAGGTCTTGTGTACCATCCGGTTTCCATTATTGTGTTTTTAGTTGTGTTTGTTTTGTGGTTGTTTTTGTACTTTTTTAGGGATGTAAGGACTCCTATTGTTGTTTTTAACCGTGTGGTTGATGATAGGGTGGTTTTGGTTGGGTTGAGTTTGGTTACGGTGTTTTCGTTGGCGTTTACGAATGTTGGAATGAATGTTTTGGTGTCGTTGGTTGTCGTTGTGGTGGTTGTTGGGTTGCACGCGGCGTTTAGGAGTCCGGATGATTTGTTTTTGGATGAGGACGAAGCGGCCGAAGGAGGGTTGGTTTCGGTTGTTGGTTATGGATTGAATTGAACATTTGAACCAATTGGTATAATTAGATTGAGATTAAAAGTTGTAGTGAGTTTGTATTAGACTATTCGGATATAATGACAGTGTGTTGTATTATTGTTTATGCGTTTAGTGGATACGTCGTTCTTCTTGTCTGTTATGGCCGGTTTATTGTTGTTGTCTTTGTTCTGTTAGCCATATTTGGAATATGAAAGACATCTTGTTCTTTAATGCGGGCTGCAGGCAGAAGTTGTACATGTATTAAATTATTTAGGTTCAATTTGATTAGATCTTTGTTGTATTTTGATAGAATACTTTGGTTATGTTATGCGTCGTTCTTTGTTGCTCCGATGTATTTGATTAGATTTTTGTTGAATTTTGATAGAATACTTTGGTTATGCTCTGTGTCGTTCTTTGGTCATCCATTGTATTTGATTTGTTTTGAAGTTTAGCATACGCATAACAAGTAGGCAATGATCAAACTGCATACTTCATAGTTCATACTTGAATGGTTGTTTCGTGTACAAATTTGCGAATGAAAGTCTTTATTGGTTTTCTGCTGTGATACTGCATTGAAATTTGGTTATATGTGATAAAGCGCGTGTTGATAAGTGATGACGAACGTGTTCTTGTGTGTACTCGTATCAAGTACAATAGTCAACAAGTCATGAAAAAGTTTTGATCTTGATATAGTGGGAAATCATATATCATTGGTAATATTTGTGAGGTTATGTTGCCTTTGGACAGTTACTTGTGAAGTGGAAGTCTTTGGAATGAAAGATTAGAAAGGCCAGCGCATGGAGAAAACGTATTTGAGAACATTCCTCTCACGGGCATTGACTCACCGCATGGTGTACGGTTGTAATTTAAAAGGCAAGCTTTCCGAAACACAAGGTGAGTCCATTGATACATGTTGCAGTAGCTTTTCTTATGTGACATGTTTGAATCTGCATGGTGGCAAGGTTTTTTTGTCTTAGATTCTATGTTATATGTACTTAAGTTTGGGTAACTTCAACTTACTGTTGGTTCATATGTATTTTGCAAGCGTTGCTTAAGCATTATATGCGGCCATGTTTAGCGGATCTAATTGGGAAACAGAGACATAGGCTTTTGTTTTTATATTTAATATTAAGAGGGTGTTTGGGATTGCGTTTTGAAAACGCAGATAATCAGTTTTTAGTGTTTGGATTGCGTTTTGAAAATGCAGATAATCAGTTTTTTAGGCTACCAAAACGCAATAATCTATAAGCAGCTCCACCCCTGCTTTTCCAAAACGCATAATCTGTTTTTAATAATCAATCCCAAACACCCCCCCTAAGATTACGGATGGAAATTCAAATATGTATGCCTTTTCGGAGCTGTGGTGTTTTGTTGTCCTCTTTTACTCGTGATAGTATATAGAGTCAAAACAGGTTCGGATCAAAATGGGCTGGTTGGGTAACGAGTCAAGAGAGATTCTTTTCAAAATGGGTAGCTTTTTTACTACGGCCGGAATGAAGGTGATTGAACAACTAAAAGAACCAAGGGCTCACCATGAAACCATAGCTGGAACAACAAAAACATATTAAAGAAAACCACGCCTGCAAAATTAAAACTTATAGCATATAATTCCAACTTTTTTAGTTGAAATACATCATAAAGAATAGTTATATTCTGATTTATATAACATAAAACTTAGATAACCATAACCGCCTATTATAATTAGCACGAACTTGGTGTTGATATGGGAATTCGATAGACAGATGTCAAAAATATGTTATCGAGCATCCATTTCTGTAACACTCATATTGTTAAGAGAATAGTCCTTTGACTTTCTTTCAAGTGAAGTTGACATTGATGCAGTTCTGCCAAAGAAGAATGCTGACCGTTTTGGGGCAGGTAACTGCATCGTACCATTAGCAAGCATAGAGATCACGTCCGACATTACTGGTCTATCCTCTGCGTTTTCTTGTACACAGAGGAGTGCTACATGAATGGTTCTCAATAGTTGGTCAACTACACAACTATCGCCTAGTGTTGGATCCTGCAACTGCGCTGCATCCCCTTGTTGCCATAGTTCCCATGCCTAAAGTCATATGAAAGTCTTTAATTATTCATGTTACACTGGATTAGGAAGTCCAACTGAAGTCAAACAATAGAGGTGTAAAAGTTAGAATTTACTTGGGACTTACATGTCTAACTAGATTTGTTGTCTTGTCAAGATGAGAGAAACTAGAGTTTCTTCTTCCGCTCACGATTTCAAGGATCAAGACTCCAAAGCTGAAGACATCAGATTTCACCGAGAAAGTCCCTTGCATTGCATACTCGGGAGACATGTAACCACTACATAATGTAACTAAATTAGTCATTGGTAAATTTAATTTAAAGGAAGTGGGCTAGAATGTAAGTTTGAAAGATGGGCTATTCATACTATGTGCCAACAACCCTTTTGGTTATTGCTTCGGTCTCATCTTGCTTGAAAATTCTTGCCATACCGAAATCTGCTATCTTGGGGTTCATATTTTCATCTAGCAAAACATTACTAGCTTTAAGATCTCTATGGATAACACGCATCCTCGAGTATTTATGCAAGTAAAGCAGCCCTTGAGCAATTCCTTCAATGATGTTCCATCTTTTTGGCCAGTCTAGCAGTGGCTTCCTGGTTCCATCTATGCAATCATTTTAAGATCGTAGATAAAGCAAACTAGTATCCAAATTCGAACCATTGGGTACATGTAGGTCAATACTGATGACCTATGTCAGTATGTCTTGACTTGAGTCTAATATATAGGCCTAGTAAATGTAGGCTTGGGCCCATTTGGTTCGAATCAAGCCACATCGTGTAAGCACATTGAAGCTTGCTTGATGTGGGTTGGTTCAAGCCCAACAAGACCAACACTATATTTACCGGCAAGACTCATCATATATATTTCTTACCAAAGAGAAAGTAATCTAAACTCTTGTTGGGCATGTACTCATAGATTAACATTTTTTCTTCTCCATGAATACAACAACCTAGCACCCGGACAAGATTCGTATGTTGAAGTTTGGCAATAAGTATAAGTTCATTCTTGAATTCCTCAAGTCCCTGTCCTGATGTTCTTGAAAGCCTTTTAACTGCAATTTCTCGTTCATTACTAAGTTTTCCCTATCGTCATAAGCACATTATATCGTGCTTTTGTTAGCATCTAAAAAATTATGATAGCTTTAGAAAACAGGTCGTGTGAAAAGACACAAATACCTTATAAACAGGTCCGAAACCTCCCTTTCCAAGCTTATTTTGGTCTGCGAAATCATTTGTCGCTGCTGCTATAGCAGCAAAGCTAAACAGCACCATATCACTTCCTTTTCTGCCGTCCCTTTCAACATCACTTGAATCCCTGAAGCTTTCGGGAGCCATCTGCTCAAGAAAACGTCTTTCGTCTCTCTTTCGTCTCTCTTTTACAATCAAAACCATATCTTAGAAAGTAAAATAGATATAAACTTCAAAAGCAGACTAATATAACATCAAAATTAACTGCTATACCTTCTCGTTTAACCTTTCTTTTCTTAACATACCACAATAGACCAAAGCAAAAGAGAATTAGACAAATGCCAGCAACAACAGGTGCCCAAATCAAGGTTTTAGCATCATTTCCTGTATACAACTGAATTATGTTATATTCAAGCATTATGCACATCATAATCTAGCTTATATATATGAATCAAGAAGATAGACTATGCAGAAATAAAGTGATAGTAGCACTCAAACACATATAACAATCAACCAACATATCACTAAGTGACTAAACCAATCGCGATTATTTTACCTTTGTCTGCATTTGTAGAAACAAGCACAAACTTTGCTACAGAGTTTCCTTGCGAATCAACCGAAAAGTTACCAACTGATTTCGCTCCTGTCCATCTTATACATCCGGTTCCATTCCCAACATTGACAAACCCCAAACACTCGCAATCATTCCAACACTTCTCCATACAATCACCAATACTTAAACTCGAATTATCATCAACCAATCTATGCGTCACCTCACTAACAAAATCCCCACTCATTGGACTAAACTTATCACGCTCACTCCTACACTTAGGCGTATCAGAACTCGCCACACATCCATTGCTCAAATCAAACCCGTAACACAAATCATTAGACGAAAGCACACGATCATTCCCATCCACAATCCGACCATGTGGCCTCAAAATCCACATGGGATGAATAATATTAACACTATCATAACTAAAGTATCTTTCTTCATCATTATACACATAATGAAAATTATACCTTGACAAAAGTAAATCATTCACATTCATAAACTCAAACGTTTGATCTTTTAAATCCCCACTCGTCCAATAAGGCCGACCGCGTCGTTGAACCAATAACCTCTGCGAATTTTCACCAACAGAAATCCAACTCATACTAAAAGCACCAATATCAGGTACTTCATCACTTAACCAAGAAGTTAAGTTCCAGTTCCTACCCGTTTTAATATCCGACCCAAGCTTCATACCCGGTAAAAGCACATTAGTTGGGTAATCAAAACTTCTCCATATTATTCTATTGTCAGTTTCATTCTTCAGCTGGAAGTCACCAGTGTCTTGAAGAGTTGCAGTCAAGTTTGTTATCTGACCAGCCATATTATTATTATTATGTGACACATTTACGATGGCTGCTCCGCCTCTTGTAGCAACGATCATTTGACCAAGATAAGGATCTATCATTAGAACGGCCAAGCTTGATGTAATCGGGGTGGACGGGTTGGCTACCCATACTCTCCTAGACTTTTCATCATTTGTATACCATATTCCTAAGTAAGTATAGTTGGTCGCGGGTATAGTGAAGAAGCCTAAGGTGAAGTTGTTACTAGGGGACACAAGTTGAGAAGTGTAGTTGAGTTGGTCATCGAGTTTAAGGGTTGAAACACTGGTGGCCGGAATATTATTATTGATGGTTAGAATAGTGAAGATTATGAGAGTAATCATTTTTCAATGATTTAATGGAGTTGTTGGTTGTTTTGAATATGAGAGCTGAGTGATTTGCTATTCAGTATTGTTTAATCAAATTATTATGCATAGGACTTTTATCGTCAAAAGGTTTGGTTGTAGTCATAAGCAGCCTGTTTGAATTTAAAAAGAGAAATAAAAAATGATTTTTTATCTGTTTTGAGTAGGATAGATATGAAAGGGAAAGGGAAAGGTCAATGGTGTGCATTTTGGGGGCTAATGATATGTAACTTGGGGTCTAATGGTTTTGAAGGATACCATGTTTTACCGATTATTTGTTGTCGTGCCTTTGGGCGAGTGGGTAATTGGGTTTTCCGTGGATTGGTGTACATGGAGGACCAGGTGCCCCGTGTGTATCCTGAATTCGTCATAAAGGGGTTCTGTAACGACTTTGTTTACCTTAAAAAAATGGTGTGTATTTATAACTGACGTCTTACACGTTAATACTGTCTCCTTAGTTTATTTATAACGAGTAGTTTTCAACTATTAGATATTGTTGAGTCACTTGATTATTATATTGTATCTATACCTTTAATTTTGATATATTGATTTTGATGTATTGTTATTATATGGTGCTTGGGTTCATCCGACACCAATTAATTTCATGGTTTATATAAAATGTACAATAAAAAGTGTTTTTCGAACGAGACCAATATTTTTTTTATTGGCACCATTATATTATACTATGTATTATTTGAAAATGAAGTTAAACAGTAATTATGGGCTCTTTGGTAATTTTGCTAGCTTGGTTTGTACGTGTTCTGTTTATACGTGTAAGCAGCCACCTAAGCACATCTATTACCATTTGATTTCAGTTACTCGATTACTTAGGTGATCTGTTTCATGTTTTGCGGATCGGTGTTTGTAAAATTGAACTGGATATTAGGTGAAGACATCCAATGATTTTGTATCCATTGTGTTGTTTTCAATTGATGCTTTAAAGTGCCTAATCTGATGTTCTTTAGGGTTGGGGATTTAGGGTTTTGATCTTTTTTTTTAAACTGACCTCCTTTACCATGTATCGTTTTTATCTATTTTATTTTTATTTTCTAAAAATAAAGTTCACGTAGGGTTTGGATTTGATTTTGTGTCACGGTTTTCAATTTGGATTAGCATGTCACTAAAGATCATTTTTTTTCCTTCAAAGGCACACATTTCTTAGAGTAGTTGGTGGTTGTGGTATAAATAGGAGTGCATATACAAACCAGGGGAGAAAGTGTTTGTAGATTTCCCATGAAATTGTTTGGATGTTTTTAAAATGCTTCAAGTGGAAGATTGATTCAGAGTTGTTAAGATTTTGAATTGGATTTTTAGGAACCAAGATTTCTTATTAAATGTGTTTTATAATTATGTTGTGTTTATGATTAACAAGTAGAATATGTCGTATTTACATTTTTTTAAATATTTCTAAATTTGTTTTTTAACTTGGGTGCCTCATTGATATGTTGACCTACCTTGAACTCCCATACCAATTCAATCTTTTTTTAACGATTAAAAACCTAAAACGGTCATTTTGCGAGTTATAAAAGTAGTAAAACTGATTTTAGAGAAATGGTTTATTTGTTTTTAACATCGATGTTTGTTGCGTTCAAGGACGTTGAAGAAAAAAAACGTTCTGCTTAAGGTTTTCTTGACTGCCCTTTCTATAACTATTGTGATACTTTTTATTTGCAAGGACTGTACATGTATATCATTGGGTGCTTCGGGGTCATTTGACAATATGAAAGTTGAGCTACTTCTTTTTAACCGATATAACATTAATTTTGGTGTTCGTGGTGATTATACTTGACAACTTGGCAATGTATTTTTCCTCATGTAACAATAGGAATGGTAAAGATTGCATTAACCCATAAGTGTGTATTTCTTTAGCTACAAAAAATGTTTTACTTTTCAAGAAAAATAAGAACCTTACTGGTTCGGGTTGTCACGTATGGCTTAGGTTGTGGCGTATCACTTTTACTAAGCCTACTAAACAAGTTGTGTTCGTGGTTTGGTTGCACAAACCTGAGACAAACTTGAACATGACACAAACCCGAAAATCATGGCGTGTATCAAACCCGACATGACACATGTATTCTTGGCTCGCCTATTTCCATTTTAGCTATAAAAGATTGAAATTACCTGTTTGACCCAATAAGGATCACATACAACCAACATAATCTTTTCATTTTTAATTTAATGGGTTGCTTTGATGTCTTTTTATGGAGTGACGTTTTTGTTTTCTTTCTTGACAACAATCTTGGATTGCTTTGTTGTCATTTATGGGGTGATATACTGATGTTTTTGGATTTGTTTTCTTTCAGGCAACAATCGATGGTGGTTGTTGCTTTGAATTCACGATGTCGATATGCATACTGTTGCTAGGTATGTTTACTTTTTTTTTATTACTTGGCTTAGTATTTTGATTATATTGTTTTAGTTTTAAATGTAAAAGCCAAATCCATCATAAGGTGTAATTTAATCTCATTGTTCATGGTAGTTGGTACTTGATTTAACTTCATGTGTGTGCATTGCTTTTGATATGGAAAATAAGTTACTCACTTGAATTGTTTAATGATTTATTGAAATTCTGGCCAATTATTTTTAAATAAAATCTACAAATTCTCTGTTATCAAACGCATTTATAATTTTCATAAGGGGTGAGCAAAACTGGTCCGGACCGAAAAATAACCGAGGACCGAACCGAAAAAGCACCAAACCCGAACCGGGTCTGTCATGTCGGCTCTATACCCGGTCCTGGATTTTCCTTCAATTCGGGTTCGGGTCGGGTCGGTCCATGATAAGGTTAAAACCGGAAAAAAAACCGAGGACCGAATATGCATGATTAAGTTTCTTGGTGTGCAATACTATGAATCTCTACAAGAAGTCTTTCATTTATTGACATGTTACCATACTGATAATCCGAAAAGGTTATGGTAGAAGTCATTGCTGGATCTGAAAGTAGACCATTAGAGGAATGATCAAAACTAGTTGCAACTGTCGAATCTGACATGGACATGATACGATGATCTGGAGGGCTGTGGACTGAGCTTATTGTGTTAACATTGGAGTGAGTAATTCCCTGTATAAGAGTAAAAAAAGAAGAAAAAAAATTAAAAGTTGCAATTTACAACATCTACTGTTGTCTTTTCAACCCTGGAAAGAGCATATTATATCTTATACAGCCAAGGAAGAACCATCACCTGTTGCTTTAAATAGGACATGTCCACATCAGATAAAAAACCAAAAAGTGGTTCCATCTGCCTCCAAAATGGACTGGACAAAGCATGATCTGAAAACACCAATCCAATAATTAGATTTACCAAAGTGATCCTACAAATATATATATATATATAAGAAGTGGTGAGTTAGAACAGTACTAGGATTAAGAACCGCTTTAGCCACAGCCAGAAGCTCTTCTTGTCCATCATCAGAGCCAACTAACAGAATAAAAAAAAAAAACAAATTTCAGAAATCTATGATCGTATAAGCTTCTTTTGTTTCCATGAGATTGCATTTTCCCTGGGTGTATGTTCAAGAAATCTTCATCTAAAAAGTCAGCATTTCATATACCTGGAAAATCTTCGGCAGCACTGAATGTGGTATGCTTTTGGTGTGCAAACATATTAGGGTCGGGTTTGGACCGATGGACCTACTAGAACCGGGTACGACCGAACCGAAGACCGAACCTGTTAATAGGGTCTGCCATCGGTTTTCATTTTATGTGGGTGTCGGGTTCGGGTCGGGTCGGGTTTGGATCGGGTCGGGTCGGGTTTGGACCGATGCTCACCCCTATGCTTATCATTGTGTTATTTAAATTTTTAAACATAAAGCATTATAAATGTTGTGTTATTTTTGGCTACATGTGCCTGTGTATGGCTTATGGGTCTGTTTAATGACTTCTCAGTACGGCATTGAGACATTTATGTTACCCGCATTAGGATGGTCTTTTTTTAGTATTTTTTTTTCCTTAACCTGTGTTTAGGCATCATTTTGACACATGATGTTTCTTATAACTCTGGTTTTTTAAGCCGTGTTTAGGTGTCTTTTTTATACACAATGTTTCTTTTAGCTCTCGATTTATTTCCTTTGTTTTGCGTGGTTTTTATGCGCATACTGACATGTTAGTGAAATATATGCTTTTGGGTGTGTTATGCAGGCAGTATTCGGCTTCTTCTCCCTTTTCTACCTGCTTTAGCGAGTAAGCGCTCTATTATTTAATTTTTTGTGCTTACTGACATGTTATTGAAATATACTTTTTTTGGTGTGTTATGCAGGACGCATTCCGCTTCGTCTCCCTTTTTTATACTTGCTATAGTGAGTAAGGCTTTATTATTTTCTCTCTATTTAGTGTGTAAGTTGGTTAATCATCCATTGGTTGATATAGTGTTCTTTTGTTTAGGCTTTGTTCATTAAACAGGTTGAATCAATTATCCTAAGCGTTAAGGAAGGAATTCGAGGTTCAGCATGTGTTGGTACTTATAAATACTTTTATCCAATGTGCAACTACATTAGCGTTATTGTTTTAGTGATATGGTTTTGAAATTAGATCATTAGCTTTCCCTTTGCCTTCTTTATATATAGTGTATAAAATGTGACGTTAGGAATGAGAATAATGTGAAAATTTTAGTTAAATTAATATTCACATAACTCCAATATATTGATATATGGGTAGTTGTAGTTTTTATCGTTACATACCTTTATACTGTGTTCTTGCATAGTTCTTAATTAACGCACATTAATAACGTAGTATCAAATGCATATAGTTATAAACCTCTTGCAGCTACTTTGGATGAGGCAATTGCTTTGCATGAGGATCTCATGTAAGCTATTGTATATCATAAGTCTAAAATAGGAAAAAGGAATAGGTGTGTCACATGGCAGTTACTAGCAGTTATGTTCGGTGAAAGGTTGTGTTGTTTCAACACATACCGCATCAATATGTATAAATAGGGCAGAACAGTTTCATTTGTATTTTGTCTGACTATTTCTATTTATGAAACAGTTTAGTTTCCCTCTCATTATTTTTCCCTCCAAACCACAATCACAAACATTAGCATACTATCAATCAGATTCAATAAAACAGTGCAGTGCATATCATAAATCTATCATGGCATCAGAGCCTCGATCAAAGACCTATGGTATTTTCGACTTAGAAGATGTGTATCACCGTGAAACAAGAGATGGGTGTGATGATTCCCCAATGTTTCCTTCGTTGTTCAATGGCCGTGTGAGTCAAGAGAGGACAACCGTGGCAGATCAGAAGGATCAGAGGGCCACCGAAGATTTGATGCACAAAAGGGTCGAAGATTTCAAAGTGGGTTCAAGAAGTTATGGCCTGCCCGAGAAGAAAAGGGTTGCACCGGAAGAATTTAACAGGCAAATCAAGAAGTAAAGGGCCTTTGCCGATTATCCGAAGGGTATGTGTTGTAGTTATTGTCAAGAACCCTTTCACTATAGAAGGGATTGTCCCAAAAGAATCGGTAAAACATAATTTATTGTTAAAGGCACTGATTTGCAAGGGTGGGAGGACATATGGTATGCAAGTCTAACCCGTAAAGAACATGGTTGTGGTAATAAAGATTTGTTTATGGTTCTTAACAAATCATATGGGGTAGAAGGATGCCCACAAGGGTATCATAGAGAGTATTTCAGGGGTCAAGGATCGGTTCTAATCTTTAGTGGTGCACAAAGTAAAAACTGTGTATTATGTTCCTACACTTAGAAAGAACATCCTAAGTGTTGAAAGATTGACTCAACAAGGATTTGAAATAGAATTCGAAGGGGATGTTTGCCACATCACCCAACCAAACAATCCACATGCAAAAATTAAGAACAAAGAAACAACATGTTGGATTTGTAAAGAAAAGGATCATTATGCCTTTATATGCCCGAACAAGAAGAAGAAATTTGTCCAGGAAACAAGTGGCGTGCCTGAGGCGCATAAGAACAAAGGCAAAGAACCAGAATTGGACAGAAGTGATAAATATGATGGCCTCACACACGAAGATATTGAGAAGGCATCCATGTATCGGCATTTCGAGTCATTTGCCATACCAAAGGACGATGAGAATGAATTTATGGAAATGGGAGAAGTTATGCATCCAACCGAAGTGTCTTCAATCAATGATTGCATAGTATTCATGGACTTGATCCATATTGCAACCAAAGTTGAATAACACAGATAAATTTCAAATCGAGTTTGAAAGGATAGTCAAGTGGTTTATAAAGGAATTTTTACAAGCAAGAATTCATGTGGAGATGCCACCAATTGATATCTATGGTTATCCAGTCAACACTCTAGATTTGTACATGATTGTACAAAAGATGGGAGGATACAATAAAGTGTGCAGTGAATCTAATTGGCCCATAGTTGCAATGTTAATGGGTTATGGAAAAGAGGGACCAAGACTCACTGAAGAAGATTCAATTGTGAAAGATCTAAGGAAGACTTATGTTCTATATCTAGAGATGCTAGAATGGTATCATCTGAAATACAAAGGGAGAGAACTCGCAATTGAAATAGGAGAGAGCAGTGATGCAACAAACAAACAGAAGAGGAAAGGATTGGAAGACCATGATCTTCCACCAAAGAAACGAACCAGAAACTGAAGGCTGAACAAGGTGTTTTGATGCAAAGATTAGGGGGGAAAATGTTGGATGTAATCCTTGCATCAAAACATTCACAAGACCCGAAGGATAATACTTGTAAATAAGTGTCATTATGTAAATACTATTGTATATCATAAGTCTAAAATAGGAAAAAGGAATAGGTGTGTCACAGGGCAGTTACTAGCAGTTATGTTTGGTGAAAGGTTGTGTTGTTTCAACACATACCATATCAATATGTATAAATAGGGCAGAACGGTTTCATTTGTATTTTGTCTGACTATTTCTGTTTATGAAACAGTTTAGTTTCCCTCTCATTATTTTTCCCTCCAAACCACAATCACAAACATTTGCATACTATCAATCAGATTCAATCAAACAGTGCAGTGCATATCAGAAATCTATCACTGGTTATGTATTCTCGCACAGTCGCACCTTTATTTTTCTTGCTTGAAGATGTAGTTAATATGTAACTGGTTGATGTGGAAATTTAATTAGATATTCATAGAGCTTCTTGATTAAGAATTTGATTTTACTTCTTTATATATGCAATGCATTGTAGGGAGAACGCATGGGATGTGAAAGCCAAGTTCATTATTGAAGCGGCAAATCATGCCATTGATCCTGAAGCTGACGAGCTACTTGATTTTGGCTAATGGGTTATTGTAGTGTAGTTCTTGCTTATTGATGATTTGATTCATTTATTGCAAGATGAATATATCACTGCACTAATAGATCATTTATTGATTTTTTTCCAATTTTCAAATGAGGCATTTGAGTTTTTTTAGTTTGTAGCGGATATAGAACATTTTTGTAGGGTGGGCACAATACTGGTGGATTAAAAATGGGTTGTATTCTTTTGCGGTCAAAGTTTGTACGCATGAAAAGATAATTACACATTTGAAGTATACTCAACTGTTGTTAGAATTGAGCCCTGGAATACAATAAGTCACGTTTTTACAAGACTACGACTAAGCCAATATCCAAGGAATATACGTACGTATATAACCTGAAATAGCAAACCTATCATATATTTCTAAGGAAGTTTACGATCAATTATATATCTCTCAAGGTATTCCTCAAAATCATGACGTGGAAAATACTAAAATGACATATTTCTTTCACCTTCCACTTGAGTACTTCACTCAGCTTTCTGGCATTTCGAGTGACGGAGGATTGGCTCCCTAACCTATAAATGAATTTAAAAGTTTCAAAGACAGTAACATCGAATTTATGAGTAAAAGGAGAAAAATTCTTAACATTGGGTTGACTCATGTTTTCACTTCCAACGTTTAAAAAATAGTATTATATTACCCAAGGCATTATAGCCTAGTGGTATCTTGGTGGTGAGATAAGACTTAGGGGCCATAAGGTCCTGGGTTCGAATCTCACAAAGGGGGTTTTCTCATAATTATGAGTTTCCTCCTGAATTGGTGACTTGGTGGTGGAATATGATCGCGTGGCAACACTGGTGGCACGATGATACTCCAGTGTTCCGTGAGTGATTCCAATTTGTTGGTCGTTCAAAAAAAATAGTATTATATTAATATTATTCTTGTAAAGAAATTTAAAATGTTAATTACTTATAAAGTTCAAAGGAAAGAGTAAAAAATGTTTTTTTTGTCTGTCTCAATCTAGTCTAAACCATTTTGACCCACACTGTAACTCGTCCCACCAAGCCCTCATTTTTTAATAAAAGATGTATCACTAGTGGCACTGTGGAACCCGCATTTTTTAATTAAGTTTGCAAACCTTTGATACCAAGCCCTCGGTGCTTGTTTGAGGCCGTAGAGAGATTTTTGTAACCTGCTAACATGGTTAGGATAATTTTTATCACAAAACCGGTCGGTTGAAACATAAAAACTGTTTCGTTCAAGTCGTCGTGGAGGAACGCATTTTTGACATTCAATTGGTGAAGCGGCCAACCACGAGAAAGAGATAAAGTGAGGACAGTTCGAATCGTAGTGGGCGTGACAACCGGACTATACGTCTCGTCGCAGTCAATGCTGACTTGTTGACTCTTACCATTCACCACGAGACGAGCTTTGTAACGTTGCAGCGATCCATTGGAATTAAACTTGTGAAGGAAAAGCCACATACAACGGATGCTATTAGTATTCGGTGGTCGTGGTACCAAGTCCCAAGCTTTATTATCCATTAAGACCCTATACTTGTCATGCATAGCCGCGTGCCAATTTGGATCTGTTAATGCTTAAAGGTGAGAGGTGGGAAGCAGGGAGATAGGTGAATGGGAGGTAAAAGTGTTAAGGTTGAAAGGAACTCGGGATTTGGAGACACCTGCTTAAAAGCGGATGATCATGTGGTGTTTGGACGGTAGTGGCGGAGGAGCCACAGGAGACTTTAGTGGTAAGGTGTTGGAAGTGAGATGATCAGAAGTGTGAGATGGAGTGGAAGTGTGAGGTGTAGGGGAGGGATCAATCGGGTGCGGGCTGTGGACAAGACGAACTGGGGAGTGTGGAGTTTGATGAGTTTGGGCAGGGATCGTATGTTGGGCCGGAGATGGCTGATGGGCCAGGATCGTTGGTGGGTCAGGAAATTGTGATTGCGTAAATGTTAGGGATGGGTCAAGGTGAAGGAAAGAGTAGTCTTGTGGAGGAGACATGGTTTTGAAAGGAAAAGAGCACTCGTCAAGTGTTACGTGTCATGAGACAATCACCTTACCAGTTGAAAGGTTGAGGCACCGATAGGCTTGATGATCAGTCGGGTAACCAAGAAAGACACATAACACGGATCGAAGATCAAGTTTGTGAAGACGAGTAACGGAGGTGTTTAGAAAACAAGCACAACTAAAGACTCCAAGGTGGTCATATGAAGGTTTACGTAGGTATAAGGCTGAAACGAGTGTGTTTTGATGGAGGGTTTTAGGTCGCAAGATATTGTGTTGGTAGCATACCGTATGTAGAGCCTTAACCCAGAAGTTGAATGGTAATGAGGCATGTGTTAAAAGGACAAGCATAAGTTCATTTAGGCGCCTAATCATACGCTCCGAGTTACCGTTTTGTTTAGACATGTGAGGACATGAGAAACGGAACTGTAGACCATTTGTGTCAGCAAAGGACTTGAATTGGTGATTATCAAACTCACCCCCTTGATCACATTGAAAAGATTTGATTAATAAATTGAATTGGGTTTTACTATATCGATGAAATTTTGAAAAATTTGAGAAAGTTTCCGATTTGAATTTTAAAGGGTTGACCCATGTGTAATGTGTAAAGTCTATCAACTAAAACCATATGGTATTTGTATCCCGATTTACTTATAACCGGTGATGTCCAAAGGTCATAGTGAACTATGTCAAATGGTAATAAAGTAATAGAAGTGGATAACACAAAGGCAAACGTTTATTCTTACTGACAAGAGTGTCACACAAAGGAACTACTCCGCTTATTACACAAAATGACTTTATTGGAAGCAAGAAAATCAGTGTCTTGAACATCGGGGTGGCCTAAAGCGATCATGCCAAAGGTCTTGAGCACTTGTGGCCAACAATGCAGAGGAATCAACCGGATAAGTGAACGGATAAAGATGACTTGAGCATTTGTGACGGCTGAGTATCCTCCCACTCGGGTATTCCTTCACAGAAAAACCGTAAGGATCAAAATCAACGGAAACAAAATTATCAATAGTGAATTTACAAACTGATATGAGATTCTTTGTAAGTTTAGAAGTATAAAGAATATTTTTTAAGTGAAGGGTTCTGTTTGGGCATGTTAAAGTGGAATGTCCAGATCCACTTATCGGCACACGCTGGCCATTACCTACAAGCATAGAACCATGAGAATAATTGAAACAAGGGTTAGAAAGTTTACCGGGATCACCTGTGAAGTGATCCGATGCACCCATGAGAATTATTAAAACAAGGGTTAGAAAGTTTACCGGGATCACCCGTGAAGTGATCCGATGCACCGATATCCATGAACCATGGAGAAGAGGAGTCATCAATTGTCATAGCATTAAAGGCTTCACTGAGTTGTGTGGGCTCAAGAGCATCAAAAGCTAAGTTTGCTTGGGCTAGAGGGCGATGAGATGAGGAGGATGGTGCTTGATTAGGTGAGGTGTTGTGGGTCCAATTGTATGGTGGTGGAGGTGGTCCGGTCCAAATGGGTTCCATGGCTGCTGAGGCATAGTGGGGTAAGGGCAGGGTGGAGGAGTCCATTGGTTTGGCCATTGGAGGTGTTGTCCAGCAGTGTTAGGCCAGGATGTAAGACCCTAACCCGTAAACACGTGATTAACTTTAAAACTTACGGGCTTTAGTCTTAATGAATAATACTCTCGATTAAAACTTTGGTGATTAAGAAAACCAAACTAAATGAAATCTCATGTATAAATGGTCCCAACCAACTCAACATTATAGTTACTAAAAACATGTATAAAAGATTTCGTTTTAATCGGGGAATTCTATTGCGGAAGCTTTCGAGCGTTCGGGTGTGTTCGGCTCTCCTCGTGACTTGATCCTCGCTCCGGGACATCCAACGAATATACACCTAGCACCATTACACAAAGAATGGTTAGTGGGATTGACAATAATGCATTTAGATTAGTTAATATGCTAATATGTATCAAACGGAACGAGTATGGTCAAATGACCAAACGAACAAGTTTAGAAGATGTCCCGCTGTAGGTTACGGCCATCAAGTCTCCCTTTCGGGTGTTTAAAGGCTTGTGTCGTTTTTCATCCAAATCTACTCAAAAGGCTGAACGGCCATTCACTCCGGTGAACGGTCGTTCACTGGGCCAAAACCCTTTTTGACAATTCTAAAAACATAAGAATCATATTGTCATTCCATTGGGCACTTATTTAACTGAAAACATAGACCGGTTTGTCTCATTATGACCCAGTTCTCAGATTTAAATGTTTATGTCGATTTTATCCAAATTGACCCGTTAAGGTCATGGGTTATACAAAATGCTATTTGACCACACAAAAGCATAAGGGTCATATTGTCAACTCGTTAGATGCTTGTTTAACTAAAAACATTATCCGGATTGTTTCACTATGACCCGGTTCTTAATTTTAACCTTTAGTAAATCTTTCAATTTAGCCATCCATAACAACACTACTTGATTCAAATCAATTGTTTTCGACTTAATAACTTATTTGATTGCTTCTAAGCCCTCACGGACTTAGTTTTATTACAAACCCACAATTTAACTATGGCTTTAGCCATACTTGGCGCCAAGGCGCGCATTAAGCTTAGCTGGAATAATACTTACCGAATTGGCCTTCATTCCTCATATGGGTTGTTTTTTTTTTACTTGAATTCACTTTGCCTAAAGGCTTTTATCTAACTACGGACTCACCGGGTGGCGTTGAACCATACCTTGTATCCATTGAGACTACTTAGGCATCGAGTGCCCAATTTCCAAGTATTCTCCTGCATACATTCTAGATTGACCAAATTAGTATCTCGAGACTCAATGGTGATATATTTACCATTGGACCCGTTAACCACGAGATTACTAAAGCTTAGAATACCGACTTTGAATGTCGGGTTCGAATGATGAGAAAGATCACCATTTGACCCATTAAGGCTCATGGTTTATAACACTTTGACATTCCAACCTTTAGCTATGGGGAAATGGCAATCCCACTTGACCCATTTACAATTTGCATAATTTCCTTATTAGTGTGATTTTTATCAAAAATCTTGAGTTTAGACTCTTGCTTACCACTTAGTTTTATTTATTGACCAATTGATGATTTCCATCAATTGATCAACACACTTTGATTCCTTTATTACCATCAATCCTATTTTGACATGAATTCGCATGATCTACCCGTTTAATAGGTTTCACCCCTTGGGGTCATACCTTTGTCTCACATCAAAGTTTAAAGACCAAAGTATACAACACTTAGCCCATGTTCATAGTCTAATAGTGTAAGTAAACTTACCTTGTATTCACCCTCATTTCCTTGCACTTGAGGCTTGTACTCGCTTGACCCGTTTGCTTGTTGATCCATTATTTCCAAGCTTGCACCTAGCTTGACAAGATTAACCTTCACTATACTCATAAGATTGATCAAGTTAGTCATCATGTCTAATAACTAACACATCTCATGAGTTTATTCACACCATTTCATCTAGGTTTGAGTTTGGGTCAGATTGACTTCTAAAAGTCAAACTGTCCATAAACATATTCATGTACACTAGCTTAGGCAATGATGCACACAAGTACTAAGCTTTCATTCCCTATACTCATCTCATCCAAAACAAAGTTTAGTGTTAAGAAAATGGGTATCTAGACAATTACATGTGTTAAGTTCATAAAACACCTTATTTTCATTACTGCACTTTTTGCGCAGCAGCTGTTCGGGTCACTTTTACCCCTTCTAAACCCCATAATCTGATCTCGACTTCCAAATAAGAAATGTGCTACGTTCAAAGAGATTTCCAGGCATATAAAGAACGCCTCTTAACGATTTTTCTATGATTTTATATGAATATTTTAAGATCAGGTCAGAAACATATTATGTGCAGCGATTTCCTTTCAGCTGCTGTAATTGACCATTTTGACCCATTTAAAGTCCGAATTAGTTGAACATGTTCAAAGATGGATTGTGCTTAGTTGAAAGACCTTTCCAGGCGTATAAAGAACACCTCCTAACGATTTTTGTATGATTTTATATGAATATTTTAAGATCAGGTCAGAAACATAATTCTGACCAACCATCTTTGCTGTCAAACCAGAAATGTCCACCTTACATGCTGTTTTGACCCACTAAAACTCAGAATTAGCTTCTCATAACTAAATATGAAATGTAATATGTGCAACAAGCTTTTCAACGATATAAGGCTCGTCTTCTAACTCCTAATAACGAATGAGATATGGCCTTTACAAGATGACTATCTAAGGCTGTCAAAAGTGACGAATTTCATATAATTTTACACCATTTGACTTAATTCAAGTTTCATGTAGTCATTTTATCAAACACCTTATATGCACCATTTTGCAAGTAAATTCTAAGCTTCATAGGTTACATGGAACGTGTCCATATGATTAATTGTCTAACAACAAAGGTTCAATTATATCATTTATCACATATACATGATACTAATCACATAACAATGCAAGATTTCCCTACACTTAAGTGTAGTTCATACCTAGGGCAAAAACCCATTTCTTATACATACATGAATCCTTCTATTTCACATGAATCTATCAACACATAATTTTTTTATCGCATAATATCGTTCCTTTGATGTCTACAAACATAAAGAAACCCATAGCCATCACTAATTCACGTTTTCATAAAGCAACCCAAAATCTCATCTTCCTAAATCAAGAGAATTAGATTGAATTAGATGAAATAAAGGGTACCTTATGATGCATTGGACCTTATATGATCAATAGAAGACTCATGCACTTCAAGAACTTCATGATTTGAACATGAATTTGGTGTTTAGGGTTTGTAGGTGAAAGGAGATTGAATCTCCTGATTATTTTCGACATACACACACCACGTGTGTGTTTTCCTTATTAATTTACTAAATAAAACTCAAGCTTGACATATTGGCAGCTATGGTCCCTCTACTAACCCCCAAATGTCATTTTCTTATAAAACTAACTAGTCAAGTTAGTTTTCTTATATCGTTTGCTCACTTTTATAATTAATAGCATTAACTAGGTCATTTCCATATTAGAACATAACCCACATTCTTATTGTCTAAGTCTCATTTTATTATTTTGCTAATCGCGCCTAATGGCTTAATTAGGCGAAATGGATGATTTTGGGGCGTTACACAGGAGTTCAGGTGCCAGTTCTGGGTACGGTTGGCTTAGGCTGGGTTTGCGTTGCGGGTTGGACGGCTGATTTTCTCTGGCCCGATAGCTTATTGTTCTTACAGTGACGCTCGTTTTTTAGATACATTAGGTTAGGACCCGTTGTAATGTGGTAAACATAAATGTTGGACACATGTGATTAAAAATATATGGAACAAAATATGGTAAAGTTAAATATAGACCATAATGAAATATGTTAAAACAAACTTATATTTAAACGATCTAAAATCTTATAAGCTATTTGAACAAAATCCACAAAATGCAGGTTACTAATTTTACATAACCTCATATTTCAACATAACTCAAGAAGGAATGCATTTAAGAACTTGAAAAAATTATAATTATATAAAAGTTTAAAATAAAAAGTATATATTTCAATTAAATATAAAAATGATAAATATAGAAAAAATACTTTTCTTATTAACTTAAAATAAAATAATACAAAATTATAAATTAAAATGATTTTAGCTATCCTGTATAATAAAACGAAAGGAAATAAAAGCAATAAAATGTTGATTTGAATATCTCACGGTTTTCAACATTTATATATCTATTTTATAATTGGGAAGAGATATTGTATAAAGCCCCTTAAAATAAGAAGCATAAGAAGCAATCTGGACCATTAGATCAAACCCAGATCAGATCCTCTAACCCACCTTCTAACCCGAGCGTTTAAATGAAACCAGGGGTAGATTAGTCAAAAACTGCTTTAAACAATCATAATCTGAAGCGCCAAAATGTCGACGGTTACTAAAATTAAAAAACAAATCATTACGTCTCATTTACTTAGGGTTTTTCAAAATCAATCACACACAAAAAACACACACAGACGATTGAAATCAACAAAACAAACACACAGAGACGATCACGAACACCACAAAAACAGACGATCAACATGTCTTCAAAGAGAAATCAAGGTGCGTTTCTTATATTCATACTTTCAAAATTACTTCGACTTACCATTTACAACTTCTAAAATCAGAAAAACCTTCAAAATCATTATTACAGGTAAAACAGGTAGAAAGGGAAGCAAAATCATACATGACACATCTTCAGGTACGAACAAAAATTCATTATTCTATTTTTTTATCAAAATCTGTTTAATATAACTAGGGTTTTATGCTTAGTATGTATGACACAGTATAACTAGTGTATTGTACTCATTTTGAACATGTAAAAACATTAATGCGTCTGAGTACTTCTTAAATGCGTCTGATTACTGATGTTTAAATTAAGTTGATTGAATGCGTCTGTTTGAGGTTAATAAGTGCGTCTGTTTGTTTCCACTTTGCATTTATTGAGTGCGTTTGTTTGACATAATGAGTGCGTCTGTTAATTCCACTTTTTAGTTACTGAATGCGTCTGTATATATGTCTTAATGCGTCTGTTATTTCCACTTTTTAGTTACTGAATGCGTCTGTATATATGTCTTAATGCGTCTGTTCATGTACAGACTCAACATGGAATGCTTCTGATTTTGAAGATGGACCAATAAAAAACTTAATTAATATTAAAAAAAGGGTTGAAAGGTCAACCCTGAAGCTGCAAAGAGGTTGGGAGAAGATGTGAAAAAGATGACACAAAAGTTGCATAAAAAAAACAACAGGCTGTAGTTGAACTTTCGGAATCATCGGACGAAGATTTTCAAAGGCCTGTAAAGAAGCAAAAGGTGGAAAAAGCCAAGAAGGAGAAGAAGAAAATAAAGGATCGAGAGTTTGTTGAATACAGGGACATTAAGTTAAAAATCAGATGCTCTCCTGCTGAATTTGTTGACAGCATGAAAGAGTACACTGATGAACAGAAAGCTGAGGTAAGGAAGATGGGTTTTGGGTCTGTTTTAGACATTAAGATTGATCAAATATCAACATCATTGGGTTACTGGCTGCTAGTAAACTATGATGAGGATAAAAATGAACTCAATGCTGGAAATTGGAAAATCAACATCACACCTGCATTGGTGAATGAAGCTTTTGGGATACCAATGGGAAAGAAGCAGGTGCTAGAGTACACAAGGGCAAGAAAGGGTGTTGACTCTACAATTGATGAGTTCAAGGGTCAATTCGATAGAAGAAAAGTGACTGTAAAAATGGTAACCAACGCTGTTAAGTCACAACAAAAAGGTGGAAGGCTGTTCAGGTTGAATTTTCTTGTGCTCTGGAACACGGTTTTCGGCGAGATCACAAAATCAACCACAATTAATCAAAGCTTTTTGCATGGTGTGGATAATGAGGATGAGATTCCAGATATGGATTGGTGCTCATACCTGATCGAATGCCTTAAGAGGACAAAAGCAGGATGGAAAGAAGACCAGTATAATGGTCCAGTTATAATGCCCAGTGTAAGCCTTCAAAACACATTTTTTTATTATTAAACGCATTAATGATATTTTAAACGCATTTAATATGTTGAACACATGCAGGTTATCTACACACATGAATATAACAAGAGGCATCCATCTAAAGTAAGAATTAGCATACCAGCAATTTCTTACATTACAAATAGTTCACTAGCGGCAATGGAAGAACATCTATATAACCAGCAAGAAAAAGCATACCAGAAGATTTTTACGTTGATCGACGTTGAAGAAGATGATGCAGATGATGAAGCTGAAGATGATAAGAATGATGAGGTGGATGCAAATGTAAGGGATGAGGAGGTAGATGTGGTGAACATGCTTGTAACCATGCAAGAGAAACCAATGGAGGATGATTACACCTTGCCATTGGGAAGAACTCCACAAAAAAGGATCACAATTGAAGAAGAAGATGTTGAAGAAGAAGGAGATTGGAGACAGTATGAAATGAGTACACAAGCACAACAAATGTTTGAGTATTCAGAAACTCAACCACAATTAAGTTTGGTTGAGACAGGAAGAGAAGCAGAATATGAAGCTTCAATGAAGGCAAAAAAGGTACAACAAACGCATTCACATAAATACAAACGCATTCATTAAAAAAAGCCTTTTTATAAACAGACGCACCCACTGCACCAAACAGACGCATTAATTTATGATCTTTGTAAACAGACGCACTCATGTATAAAACAGACGCATTCATAAAAAACTAGTTGATCCTTGCAACATCTACTATTTTACAAACATACGCACTCATATATAAACAGACGCATTCACATAAAAACAACTTATCTTTTTAATATCTACTGGTATAAAAACAGACGCACTCATATATGGAACAGACGCACTCATTAATATATGTACATTGCTCTTTGTAAAAAACACAGGTTTGGATCAAGACAATGGAAAAGAACATAAAGAAATACGAAGCAATACAGAAAGAGATGGGTGAAATGGTAAAGGAGGCACGGACCAGGTATTTATGGGTTACAGAGTTGATGCAATTGTGCGACAGGTGGGACGCCCTGAACACTTCAGTTAAGGAAGCTGAAGTTGTCAAAGAACCAGATGTTGAAGCTGAAAAGCAAAATGTTGACTTGCCTGGATCTTCAAAACTGAATGAGGAGGGGAATGGGGTGGAAAATGTTGAAGTGGCTAAGGAGAAGGAAGCTGAGGTTGTCAAGGAACATGTTGAAGAGGCTAAAGAAAAAGAAGATGAGGTTGTCAAAGAACAAGTTGAAGCTGAAAATCAAAATTCTGAAGTGCCTGTAGCTTCAAATGTGAATGAGGGGGGGAAAGAGGTGGAAATGGATGCTGGGACTGTCGAGGAAGGGTTGGGAGCTACAAATGAGGAGTTTGATATCAGTGATACAGCAATAAACATGCTGCAAACTGTCGAACCAGGTGTTTATAGGGTTGTAGATGTGAATGAGACAACAAAAGAACAACCTGTGGAAGGAGTGGTGGCTGAAACAACACAAATATCATTGGAAACACAAGCAATGATTGAGGCAGCAATTCAGAAACACCATGAAGAGAAAAATCCTCAGGAAGACGAAACACCGGTGAAGGAAGCAGTGCAGCCAGAAGGGAAGGGAAAAGGGAAGGGCATTGCTGGTTATGATAAACCAGCTAGGGAAAAAAAACCTTCTTATGCATTAAGATCACCGTACGCCGGGAGGCAAGTCTGTCCAGTTGAAAAACTATCTAAGGATGAAACAAAGATTACACAGTATATGTTTGCCCCAATTAGAGAGTTAAATGTAAGTGTTTTATTCAAATTTGTTTCTAATAAAAACATATACAATTTTTCTAATTTGTATTCATATGCAGTGTTTCAGAAAATAGTTTACTGGGATGAAGGTGGGAATGAGGTGATGAAGGTGGTTTTTGAAAGTTTGTTTCCAGAGATATGGATTTGTTCGAATGTCATTGACGTATGGTCAGACATTCTGAACTATGAGGAGGCTGAGAGAAGGAGGGAGAAGAAGGATGGGCCTATCAGGAGACTGTTTCTGAGTAGCTGCATGATAGTAAGTTACAAAAACACAAAACAGACGCACTTACACATCAAAACAGACGCACTCTATTACTGCAAAAAAAATATAGAAATCAAAACAGACGCACTTGTACACATAAACAGACGCACTTTATTTTATAAAAATATAAAAAACCAAAACAGACGCACCAATAACAAAAACAAACGCACTCATCTATTTCCTGTATTTTTTTTTTATTTTCAGCCTCCAAGCTTCTATGAGGTAGGTGTTCCTTGGGAAAAAATTGAAAAGGTCTACATGAGCAACCTTGAAGATATCTTCAGAAAAATAAATGTAAAAGCAACAACTGCAACCTCTTTGTACGACTTCGACCTGATTCTTCAACCGGTGTGGTTTGACAAGCATTTCTATGCATTGGCTTATGATGTCAAAAATGGGACAACAGACTTGCTTGACAACTCTAAAGCAGGAGACATCCCATCAGAACGATACAAAGGCGTGCCAGAAATATTGGTATGTAATTATAACTTATACCTGCACACTAATATACTAAAAAATAAACTAATGGTTGTTTGAATAAAAATATTCACAGAGAGGCACTTTGTACCGGGTGTGGCAAAAGACATGTCCGAAAACACCGGCAATAGAAGGACTTAAAACAGGTCCTATAACAAGAAGAGAGATGACATGGAGGACTGAAAAGAACCATGTAGACTGTGGTGTCTTCACCATGAGAACACTCGAAACCTTTAAAGGTTATGAGTCATGGAACCCGGGGTTTTCAGACGAATCAGAGCATCAAGAAAAGCAGTTGATTGCATTACGACTCAAGTACGTGGCAAAGATAATACTCTCCCCATTCAACCTACTTAGGGGAGAAATGAGTGAAGAAGCTGAGAAGTTTGCAAAAAGGCCATATAAACAAAGAATGAAAATGCTAGAGAATGCACTTTCAAAATTAGAGAGGAGGGTAGCTGCTTTATAAACAATTTGAATGGTTTTCTTATGTCATTTTATAAACAATTTGAATGCTAACTTTCTGATGTATTGTCTGATGTAAATGATCTTTGTAAACAGACGCACTCATCTATAAAACAGACGCATTCATAAAAAACTACTTGATCTTTGCAACATCTACTATTATACAAAACAGACGCACTCATATAAAAACAGACGCATTCACATAAAAAACAACTTATCTTTTTAATATCTACTGGTATAAAAACAGACGCACTCATATATGGAACAGACGCACTAACTGATTCTGAATTCAAACAAATGTAACTTCGAATCACACCTTTATTATAAAAAAACAGTAACTACAACACAAAAGTAGTAACAAAAGACAAACAAATACATAGTGGTGTTTACATAGACTTTAAAAATTGAATCTTAAATTCAATAGAACACCTCAAAAGTGCCATGCATTTTGTAAGTTGTTCGACAATATTAACATCGCCATTGTTTGCATCAATCATGAACATAACCGACAGTTCACGAAGACTTGAGTCAGGCATACGCAAAAGAAGCTTGGAAATTTCATCTCTCTTACTCATGCCATCATTTATCCTGTTTAAATTATCAGCCAACCGACCCTGAAGAGCATAATCTTTTGCAATTTGATCTTCCATCCTTTTGATCATTTCAGATCTTGCAGATGAAGATGATGAAGCCATTAAAGAAAAATCAATTTGAATTATAATCTGTATATGAATTTGAATGTGCAAATCAATTTCCAAATAAAAGGCCTTATATAAAGAGGATAAAAAGAAACAAACAATAACAAAATGACAAAAAAGATAAAAAAATCACGAGAATTACTGTTCCTTTTCTTATTCCAATAATATCTCTTCCCAAAAAATCACATGTAAAACAGTAATTAGAAACAGATAAAAAACAGACGCATTCATGATTACAAACAGACGCATTAGTAAAAAACAGACACAACTAAAAAGTTAAACAGACGCACTCATTCGAGAAATCAGACGCATTCATAGACCCAGTCTCCTGCTCATTTTCAAAACAGACGCACTCAGTTGTCCTTCAGACGCATTCATTGCTACCATCTTCAAACTCTGTTCATTGATCCAGTCTTCTACTCATCTTCAAAACAGACGCACTCATTTCTTATTCAGACGCATTCATTGCTTACATCTTCAAAACTCTGTTCATCTTCAACCTCTGAAAAACCTTCGAAACTTGAATTTTTTATATCAAACCTGAAAATCTTATAAAATTTGATCAAAAACATTAAAAAATAATAAACAAAACATATAATTACAAATTTAAAAAACGAAAATTAATCTTCGATAAACAGAGTACTAAAAAAACGAAAATTATGCTTTGGTTTGATATGATGTTGACGATCATGATTTGAAAAGAATATGATTTGAATCTGGTTAATTTTTGAGAATCATCAGGTTATTTAAAACGTGATTGAAGGAATTGAATGATGGTGTAAATAGACGACCTTACCCTGGGATAAACCAGAATTAGGTTAATTAAACCTAACCAGAGTGGACAGGTGGCGAATTTTGGTGGCTTCTTACGCTTCTTACGTTAAGAAACTTTATACCGTATACTTTCTCTTTATAATTTTTCAGTTACCCATGTACATAAAAAGAAAAAATAGCAGACCTTTTAATCTTTCATCCCAGTCTTCAAACCCTTCTACCATTATCTTCATCCTCTTTCAATGAAATCCAACGAAACCGTTTATGTCGCCGGCATAAATTTCTTATCTATAAATCGTTGTTTGGCAATATAGATCAAGTCTTTGGTACTGGTTACTTTTGAACAACGTACAGATCCAAATCGATGCTCACTCGTTTTTAGATCGATCGTTTGGTTTTCTCTGGCCCGATAGCTTATTGTTCTTCAAGTGACGCTCGTTTAATTTCCGGTGACAGGTCTATTACTTATAGGTATGGTGTTGGTGACGGTTGTTCATTATTACCTTGACGTAACGATTATTAGAGAAAGGTCGCGACTGTGGTGAAGCAGTGACGATATTGAATGAGTGAAGGAGTCTAAAAAGGCTATGGTAACGACAGTCAACGTGATGATGTGTTGCGTCCAATTAAGACATGGCGGTTGGTGAATTGATTATGTATGACGGAAACGACAGAAACTAAAACTTAGCGGTTGGTGAAACGGAAAATGCTTTGAGCGTCAGTGGTTTCATGAGTCTCCCTTTCGATTCCATCTTTCTAATGATCTAAAACCCTCCTCTCCTATCCAATGTAGATCCAAAGGCAAATCTTTGGAGGTTCCTGTTCCATATCCGACCGGCCTGTTGATAGGTTTTACAAAGAAAAACCTACAAAACTTTCAAGAAACAAAGATTAAGAACATGATTAATTTTGTATCAAATTTTCTCTACTTTATTTCATGAACTAAGTGGCTTTTAAATACAAACATAGAATTGGAAACATATTGAGAAAATGTGGGAACATTCATCATGGGTTAATTACCAAGTAATGAAAAACTAGTAAACTACTTAGAACTAAATGTGGAAATAAATGTGGCTTCTTTTGGTTGTCTTCATGGGATGAGTGCATCAGAGTGTTATTGGCTACGTGGGTGAGCAACACGTATCACCTGTTCGGTCCATCCTTCAAGATACTGCTTCTTGCATAATTACGATCCAAAAATTCACGAGCAATACCATCTCTAACTTGTAAGTCATTTACCTATTACCCCTACTAACTAACACAACTACATCATCATCATCATCATCATCATCATCATCATCATCATCAGCAGCAGCAGACTTCAACTCCTTAGATTCATCCCTATCACTGGCAGGTGTTGGTTGTGAGTAATCGTCATCAACCCGGTCTTGAAATCTCTTATTCACCCTATCATAGTCATAAACATAACTAGTAATTAAAATAACAAACTTGACTAATCAATGAAGATCATAAATCAAAGACTAGAGTTAGAATCCTTGTGCAACCTAACATACCTTGATACAAACGTGAGGTTATGCGGTGATTGATCCATTTGACCTTCAGGTGTGTTTTCAAGAATCTCCTGTAAAATTGTTTTATGTTAACTTTATTTTCTTTGTTTCCATTAACATTAAAGAATTGATTCTATAATTGAAACACTGGAAGCGTAATGAAACAAAAAGAAATTGGCATTACTTGTTGCACGAGTGAAAACTCAAGTTGTTCCAGGATCTCAGCCATCGTCGGCCTCTCTTCTCGAGCTCTATTCACACATTGATAAGCAATGGCAGAAAATGATTTCAAAGAGCCTGAATCCATTTGTTCTTTAAGACCAGGGAGAATAATCTCATCTAGCCTCTTCTCATTGTAGCATCGTCTCCACACAGGCACTAAAATTTTAGTAAGCTCATGATTACAATACTCATAGCATAATTTCCCGCACAAAATTTCAAACAACACCACTCCAAAAGAGTACACGTCAGACTCTTTAGATAGGAAACCTAACTCCCAATACAAAGGATCACAATACCCAAGAGTGCCAACAACATGTGAGACAAGATATGATTGCCCTTGGTTAGCAGGGCCAACTTTTGATAGTCCAAAATCAGAAACTTTAGCTGTCCATTTCTCATCCAAAAGAATGTTTGCGCTTTTAATGTCTCGATGAAGAACTCTTTGGTGTGTCTCCTTAGGATCATGTAAGAAATGTATCCCACGTGCAACCCCAACACATATCTTCAAGCGTTGGATCCAAGTGAGAGTATTTACACCACTCAGATATCGATCGAGGCTCCCGCGAGATGCATACTCATACACGAGGATCATGTCATCACCTTCAATGCAAAAGTGCAAGAGCGAGATAAGATTTTCATGTTTATATTTGGAAAGCATCATGATCTCCTTCCAAAACTCAACATTCCCTTGCCCAAATCTTTTGTCTAATTGCTTAAAAGCGACCGTGATTTGTCCCTCTCGGGTAGAGATTTCACCTTTATAAACCTTCCCAAATCCACCAGAGCCAATTACTTTGGTGGAATCAAAATTATTGGTAGCGGTTACTACATCTTTCATTTGAATCTTAAGGTGATCAAAATCTTTCATGAAAGACATTGTATGAATCTAAGATTTTAGTATAACAAAGAAAGAAATACAAAGATGCAGCAATCGTTAGTTAGTAGCTTAAGTGGAGCTTGAAAATGCTACTATAATCATTAATGTTGTGGAAAGAGAGACCAACGTCTCTTTATTGAAAATAATATCACATGGCCACGGGCCACCTGACCCACCTGTTATAATTCACACAACCACGTAGTCCACCGTTAACACCACAATTGCATTGTAGAAAACGACAAATTGTGGAAAAGAGGGATGATCCTAGAGTTTTTGGCTTCAATATTCTCAAAAAGACTATCTTTAGGAATGTATATGGTAACCGATTACATTATATTTTATCAACATGTGTAGTGTAAGACACATGTTTATTCAACTCATACAATATAAAAGTTTTTTTATAACTAACTCTTTTATTAGTTAATATATAAACTGACATTTATTTAACTTGTGTAACACATGGGTTCTAGTCTAGTGCAGGTTATATACAAGTTTTAATAAATGTATGTGGTTTGATTATTTTACAACTTAGTATCCACAACTCAAACTTCAAAAACACCAACCAATTTAAACAGCATACAGAGTCATATAAAGCCTTTTGAGTTTTGATCACCACGAGTACATCTTATAAACCATGCAAGAAAGAAGCAACTCCCAAAACTAAAGTTGGCATTTTCTAACAGCAAAAGTTTATGCATTTTGAGCAACGATAAAAAAATTCCTTTCTTTCTTCAAATTAAATTCTTAAATTCCACAACATAAAAATAACTACTCAGAAAGCCAATACCATTGGTAAAGGCATTTGAGGGCAATGATAGATGACGGGTTTTACCGGTAATTCATTGTCGTTCATACGGGCGGTGGATTACCGGGTTTTCCTAGGAATAGGTGGTGGACGTCTTGGGTACTCTCGGGTACCTGATTGATGAAAGGGTGTTTCGAGTATACTCCGGTTTGATTTCGTTGACTGTTAAAAAAAGCTACTCGGTAAAGATGAAAAGAATAACAAGAAAATGAAGCATTAGAAGGGAGATAAACTTCAACTTTAGATGGACAAAAAAAATACAATTATGATATAAAGAGGCTCTTTGACCGGGTGTAGTGGGCTTGCGCCCCTACCCACTTTTGCTTTAGAATTTTGCTTTCTTTTATCTTAGGAACCTTTATCTTATCGTAGAGTTACACACCACCCACTTTGTTATAATTTATTTTTTGATTATTTAATTAAAATATGATTTTAATGAAGTGGTTAGTTACATTGCGTACGTGACTGTGACGTGGCAGTACTTTATGCATTTATAAGTTATTCCACCATACATAATTTTACCCCAAAAACTATGTACTTGAGGAGAGAAGAGGAAACAATGAAAGACGACGATAATATCATTGTCGGAATCAATAGTGATGACAGAGGAGTGTTTTGGACATTTGGGATTGCGGTAAGGACGAGAAAAAATAAGCAATTTCTCAGTTAATTTCGGATCGTTTTTGCCTCCCAAACCGTTAAATAAGAGAATTAATATGTGGTGTGTATTTAGTTTTACTTGTACATGGATTCGCTCATTAAAAAATCCTTGTTACGAAAAATCCATGTAACCATTGATTTAAATATAATGTTTAAAGGGTCTCATTTCTTTCACTACAAGGAAAGGCAGTATTAGCGGCGCCAGTTGTCGCCGCTAAAGGTGTTGCTGCTAATACTCGAAATTCTTGTAGTGTTTAATATGGGCTAATTTTTATCTATATGTTAGTATTTTAAAAATGACAATATGTTAGTTTTGCAATTTCTTGGGTAATTTGTTTGATTGACTAATGTGATTTATATGCGTTCTTTTAAAAAGTCATAGTAACTTCTCTAATCGAAATATAATCTAAAGATATTCGCTAGTAAGAAATCTTTCATGAAAGGGATCCAAACATATAAGAATTCTTTTGACACAGGACCAAAAGATATTTGTGCTTAGTAACTTAGTTCTGAAGAAGAATTACATAAGCGTTACGTATGTCACTTATCGTTCTGTATTAAATAATACTTTTAATAAGAAACATATTATATATAAATACAATTAGCAACTTAACGTTGCACGTTAAAGTCGTCCTTTCCGTCATCGTTTCCGTCTACATCACATCCTTCTTTAACGCCTTGCCCATTGCCCCATTCGCTCTTCAACCGCCCTTTCTGTCTTCAACCGTTTTCCCGTTCCTTCCGTTACCCTTCAACCGTTGGCTCCTTCAATTTGTAACTGTTACAAACGGCGTTAGTGGCAACCAGCGGTTACGGTTTCTACTTTCTGGCAATAGTTAAACGAATATAACGATGATTCAAGACACCTTTTCGTTGTGTATAATTTTAATCACATCCGTAAATGGGTTACGAATTATTTGAAAAACACCATTGAACAATGTAATCTCTTTTTTTCTAACACAAAGCACTGGTTACAAGCACATACCAGGCGGGGTGACCACGGTGGCCTGCCACCACCGGAAACGGAGAGAGAAGGGGAGGGAGAAAGGCGGCTGGGCGATTGTACTATCGTGGTGGTACGTAGCCGGAAAGGGTATTTTAGAGAGAAGATAAACACTCGGGAACTCTAACATGTAACGACGGCGGCGGCGTTCAATTGGTGGTGTTGCCGGTGGATGCGCAATCGGATCTAGCCACCAACGGTGGTGGCACCCCCGCGCCCTCTCTCAACTTTCAGATGCTTCCAAGTAAACCAGGTTTTGAGAACATGGATTTAACTTTTTGTTTGAGGTATAACTTTGTTTTTAATCCAAAGATAGTTTCATAGTAAAAAAAATATCCAGTTTCTTTTGTTTGAAAGTATGACGCGTGGTTTTGAAAAATGTATTTTACTTTAAAAAAATAAAATCATTAAACATGAAAATTGACATTGTTTGTGACATTTAGGCCATACGGTGAACAGACGGGGGAAGTGCCCCGTCCCAAATGCTACACCTCCCCATTTTCCCGTCCTCCGCCCCGTCTCACCCTCCCCCGTCCCCCCGTCTCCCCCGGAACATAAGGGACGAACCAATCAGCTTTTTTCTTTTTTTTTTTTTAAATTCCAACTGCTATTAATGTTTGAGACATGGGTTTTGCATGTCTGTACACCCCACCCATGTCTCAAGAATAGTGAGACACCACTTTGGAGATGTGGCAGCCTACGTGGCAATGAGACATGGGTTTTTCCATGTCTGCTTACCCACTAGCCTTATAGCACATGATTTGTAACCAAAATACTTAAGTTTCCGACAAGTAGTTGTATTTTGGACAAAAATAATGTATAATTATTACTCACAAGATCTTTTGTTATCTAACTTATACAATTTTAATTGATTAATGCTTACTCAAATTAAATCAGAATTACTTAACATAAAACCCAAAAAGCCATTTGGATTATCATTTTTCACAAGAGAGTAATTAATGTTTAAATATTGTTTACTATATCTTTTTAATACAACTATCTTAACGACCACATCGTAACAAAACAAATCGATACTGGTCGAATTATAAAGCATGTTGGCAGAGATTACGGATAAAGGAAAATAAAAAAATTCTTTAGCATAAACTAAGTTTTTTTCATCTCAAAATAGTGATACTATATACTTTTATAGTTAACATCCCGCTGCAAAGCGCGGGATTACGTCAACTCGTAATATACAATATACAAGTGTATATAAATAAACACTAGGATAATACAAAAAATCTTTCAAATTAAAACAAAAGTAATGCATATAATTAACTAACAAGCAAAAACCTATAACTTCACACAAATCAAGCGATTAATTATTCTTTCATAACACCCCAAATCAAATTATTCAATGTATGAAATTAATAAAAGTAGATAATCCTATAATTATATTGTAAGGTAGTACTTCCATGACTGTGATTGAACAAATTAAGAGCAGTAGGTACCATCTCTAACTTGCATTGCAATTATCGCTTCACCCCTACCATTTTCGCCAACGACTGTCTCATCAACAAACAAATCAAACTTCAAATCCTTGTTCATATACGGCTTCATTCTTGATCTCACAAATTTTGTGCAATAGACAACATGCCCCTACACTACAAGAATTTCGGGCTTTAGGGGCGACCCGCTTTTTGGTCGCCCCTAAAGGTCAATCTAATCCCTAGCCGTCGGATCAACTAGCAGATCAACGACCCAAATTTTATCGTACCTATAACCTTTAGGGGCAACACTTTTAGAGACGACGGTCGCCCCTAAAAGTCTAAAAAAAATTAAAACCCCCGCCTTTTCCTTCTTTCCCTCTTCTACTTTTTTTCCTTTCCTCACAAAACCTCTATCCCTCTCAATCTCTCATCTCCTCACTCTCAATCTCTCATCCCTCTTTTCCTTTTTCCTTTCCCCACACCACCGCACCACCCCCACCACCGAACCCACCCACACCACCGCACCACCCACACCACCGAACCCACCCCCACCACCGGACGACTGCATCACCGAACCACCCTCCTCTCCCTCTCCTGTTTTCTCTCACCGTAAGTTTTTTTTTTTGTTTTTTTTTTTCGTTTTTTTTTGTTGTTTATTGAAGTTTATATGTTTAATTTTTTTTAATAATAATAATATGAGTTGTAGGAAGCTCAGATCTACCAAACCCGCTGAAGATTCGCCCCTAATTCCGGTTAGTAGCCCCTCCTAATTATTATTTTTTATTATTTATGCCTTAAATTTTATATATAGGTTTTTATGTGTCTAAATAGGCATGTATGTGTGTATTTAGGTATGTATTATGTTTTTTTTTATTTTTTTCTGTTTTTTTTAAATTTTTTTTTCGTTTTTTCTGTTTTATTTTTTATTTTTTTTTCTGTTTTATTTTTTATTTTTATTTTTTTTCTGTTTTTTATTTTACTGTTTTTTTATTTTTATGTATGTATGTATGAGTATATGTATGTATGAGTATGTGTGTGCGTGTGGGCGTGTGTGCGTGTGGGCGTGTGGGCGTGTATGGGTGTATGTATGAGTGTATGTATGAGTGTATGAGTGTATGTATGTATGAGTGTATGTATGAGTGTATGTATGTATGAGTGTATGTATGTATGTATGTGTGTATGTGTGTATGTGTGTATGTGTGTATGTGTGTATGAGTGTATGAGTGTCTGAGTGTGTGTATGTGTGTATGTATGTGTGTATGAGTGTATGTATGTATGTATGAGGAGTGTATGTATGTATGTATGTATGAGTGTATGTATGTATGTATATGTATGTATGAGTGTATGTGTGTGTATGAGTGTATGTATGTATGAGTGTATGTATGTATGTATGAGTGTATGTATGTATGTATATGTATGTATGAGTGTATGTGTGTATGTGTGTATGTATGTATGTGTGTATGTATGTATGAGTGTATGTATGTAAGTATGAGTATATGTATGTATGAGTGTATGTATCTATACTATCTTATAAAGCATTTCACAAGGACCTCTTAATTTTTAAGTAATACAACAATAAATGCTTAAAGTACAACACATGATGCATGTAGTAACTACTTTTTAAGGGCATTTATGTCTTTTCAAACATAACTTACACATATACCCCTTATTAGTTACAATTTCTGCCCTTATCTATCTATACTATATTATAATTTTATACATTATTTACATATTTGACCCATCAACTTTACTTAATTTTTGTTTATTTAAATAGTAATTACACTTTTGCACCTTTATTTTAACCAACTACTCCCACGATTTTTAAACGTTCATAATTTTCTCATACGATATTATTTTTTTAATATTATTACACCGTATAAAAGAGCATTTTATTCTCTTTAATTTGAGTATAGTATTGCTATAGTTTTTTTAATTTTTAAAAAAATATATGTTATGGTTAAGCAATAACCGAGACGAAAACAAAGGAAAAAAATGAAAACGAACTGAAATAATCTAAACTTTAATATAATACATTTCCCAATGGTCTCTTAAAATTCAAGTTTTACAAGTATATTGATTAGAGTACAAAACACAATGCAGATATTAACTACTTTTTAAGGCAAACATGTATTTTAAAAAATAGTTACACATGTGCCCTTCCATCTTTACTCAACTTTTTTTATTTAAATAGTAATTACACTTTTGCACCATTAATTTAACCAACTACCCCCATGATTTTTAAACGTTCATAACTTTTTCGTGCGTGAATATTTTCTTAGTATTATTACACCATATAAACGGACATTTTATTCTTTTTAATCTGACTATATTATTGGTGTAGTTTTTTATATAAAAATGATATGGTAGAATTAAGTAATAACTGAAATGAAAACCCAACTGAATTAGACGAATAATAATAGTTACATGTTTCCTTGTTTTAAGGAAACTACCCCACGAATTTTAAACTGTCATAATTTTTTCATACGTTAATAATTTTTAAAAAAATTGTTAGACCATTAACCGAACCAATTAACCAATCAGTTAATAAGATTATTTAACCGTTGACTTTGGTTTTGGTTAAGGCTAATAACTTAATCGAACCAAATTATGCATACCCGTAAAAGTAGTTGTGTTTCCCGCCGCATCGCGCGGGCATACTACTAGTGTATGTAATGTGTGTATGTATGTATATGTAGAAAAAACTAATATTTAATATAAGTTGATTTTCTAGCTAAGATTGTACTCAATTCCAAAAAACAATGATTTTCTAGCTAAGATTGGAGCAATGGCTGGCATATTTCAATGTCTAAATTTTAAGTATGATTTGAATGGCTGGTATATTCCATTGAGTAATCTATTTATTTATCCTTGATTTTGTGAATTTATTTGAAGAAAAAAGATTATCAAAAAACTGCAAAAGTCTCTAAAGTTATGGAAAAGTTGAAAATGGAGCCCAAAAGGTTGGAATTTGAGCCTGGTGACCGGGCCAGATCGTATTAGAGTCACTATGATCATTTCTTGCACTTGTTTGTGGATGTGTAAGTGTGGAACTCTTCATGGTTCAATAGTTATACTATACATGTTTGATGCCATATGTTCACATGTATGGTTTATTTAATGACGGAAATTGTGCGCTCTTTTATAGAAGTCATGACCTGTATGATTTTCCTGTAATTTGATTCTAATACAATGTCCTTTTTCATCTCTTTTGGCTTTTTTACAGGTATAACATTGTAGGGCAGGTACTCAAAACAATATATATCTTGCGGCTCGTAATATTTTCGATATAATCAAACATATAAAGATAAATTCAGCATACTAACCGTTTAATAAACTTTGTAACCCTGCAGTGGGCTGTGACAACGTCAATTTTTCACTTGCTCAGTTGATTGGAGTAATCACTTCTTCTGAGCACCGGTGGCAAAAATGAGGGTGGTTATGAGGCTTCTAAATACATGATTCTTGTCATTCATACGTTGACTGGGTATGATGCCTCTGCTCATATGGTTAGTTTTCTTTTCTTTGTTATTTGCTTAATTATCATATTTTTAGCATAGAAATTTCAACCCGTTTATGAATGAGTCGAAAAAAAAATGCTAGCTAAACGGACAACGGCTCTTTTTTTTTAAAGGCTTAGTTCGGTAGAAATCCTTGTACAACCCTAACCTAGCGGTCCCAAGTTCGAATCCCTACCAACACATCGGTTCAAATGGCTTATGGTTCAAATGGCTTGTACAAGTCAGACGTGTTGAAAATCGTTCATAGTCTGTTTTCACTGCATACAACCTTCTAAATCGTTTGTTTTGCTATCATGATTAAATCATTATAATTTATGAGTTTAGGATTAAAAGTTGGCAAAAAAGCACTTAAGGGTGGACCGGCCTGTTTTGACCGTTATAATAAAACTATAAAATTGTCTCCTCTCAACCCGCGCACCTGTTTTGACTTGTTAGCCAATATAGCCCCCCATTATGCACCTCTAGTTAGTAATTTTTTTGGAGTATTTCAGCTTCATATCTTCACTTATGTTATCTTTGTTTTTTCCTTTTTCTAGTCGGAGGAAACGAAGAGTGCAGATATAAATGGGCCAAAAGGAATCATTAGTTCTATTGCCATATCTGTAATTGTTGGATGGGGCTATTTGCTAGCAATAGTGGCGATCACGCTGGCAAAGACGAAGACGTTTAGGCGTTTTTGGTATGTTTATTTAGTTTTGTTGGTATACTTGACTGTAAATATTTGTATGTTTATTTAGACGAATGTTGGTATGTTTGGTTAATTTGTTTTGTTATTGTTTCGTTTGATTGTGTGTGTGGACAAAAAAAAAAAAAAAGCTTTAGGGGCGACACTCGCCCCTAAAGCTCCAGATTCTTGTAGTGCTAGGTCCAGTTGTCGAAGGCGCAAGGTGCACTGAAGACACAAAGGATGAGTCCCGCGCCTCAGTGCAAGGCGCTTAAAAAGCAAGAGATTTTTTAGCGTATGGTATAAAAATACATTTTTTTTGAAATTCTAGACAGCTTTTAGGTTGATTCCACGCTTGCGTTAGGTTGCTATTAAATGTTTCATGCTCAAATGATTTTTGGTTTGACAAGGTGTCTATTCAAAGAGAGAGAGAGAGAGAGAGAGAGAGGGGGAGGGAGGGAGGGAGGGGGGGAGGGGGGGGAGGGAGGGAGGGGGGAGGGGGGGGGGGGAGAGGGAAGAGGCACGTGCTTGGATTAACCTTGATAACTGTAAGACCCGCACCCGTAAACATGCGATTAACATTAAAACTTACGGGCTTTGGTCTTAATGAATAACACTCCCGATTTAGAACTTTGATATTTATGAAATCCAACCCATTTTGATTTCTACATTATAGGTCCCAAGAAATTTTATAATTAGATTTACTAAAAACATGTATTAAAGCTTGCGTTTTAATCGGGAATTTCAAATGCGGAAGCTTGATGAGTGTTCGGGCGTGTTCGGTTCTTCTCGCGACTTGATCTTTGCTCCGGAAGTTTCGCCACGTGAATACCTAGCACCATTACACAAAGAATGGTTAGTGGATTTTCAATAATACATTTAGACTAGCATGATTGTCGTTACACGTTGATATGGAACAAACTAGGCCGAACGGCCCCATTTCAAAAGAATAAACTGCTGCACTTTTCGGCGCAGCAGCTGTTCGGGTCAGTTTTTACCCTTCTAAAACCCATAATCTGATTTCGAATTTCAAATAAGAAATGTGCTACGTTCAAAGAGCTTTCCAGGCATATAAAGAACGCCTCCTAATGATTTTTCTATGATTTTATATGAACATTTGAAGATCAGGTCAGAAACATATTATGTGCAGCGATTTCTTTTTCAGCTGCTGTAATTGACCATTTTGACCCATTTAAAGTCCGAATTAGTTGAACATGTTCAAAGGTGGATTGTTCTTCGTTCAAAGACCTTTCCAGGCGTATAAAGAACACCTCCTAACGATTTTTCTATGATTTTATATGAATATTTGAAGTTCAGGTCAGAAACATATTATGTGCAGCGATTTTTTTTTTTTTTTTCAGCTGCTGTAATTGACCATTTTGACCTATTTAAAGTCCGAATTAGTTGAACATGTTCAAAGGTGGATTGTTCTTCGTTCAAATACCTTTCCAGGCGTATAAAGAACACCTCCTAACGATTTTTATATGATTTTATATGAATATTTAAAGTTCAGGTCAGAAGCATATTATGTGCAGCGATTTTTTTTTACCCAAATTGACCCGTTAAGGCCATAAGTTATACAAAACCTTATTAGACCATTCAAAAGGCATAATAATGATTTTGTTAACTCATTGGACTCTTGTTTAACTAAAAACATCATCCGGATTATGTCGTTAAGACCCGGTTCTTAGAATCAACCTTTGGTAATCTTTTAAATTCCCAAAATGCCCCTTATAGCCAAATCTTTCTATTTAGCCATTCATGGCGACACTTCTTGTTTCAAATCCATTGTCTTTGACTCAATAACTTATTTAAAAACCTCTAAGTCCTTCCGAACCTAGATTTCCACCTTTTCTCAAGATTTATCCCATTTAATCAATTCTAAGCACATTAGCGCGCATTAGACATAGTTATGAAAATAACCTACTTGGTTGACACCCACACTTCATGTGAGTAGATTTAGTACCCATATTGCTTCACCCGAAGGCGTCTAAATAGCTACGGACGTACCGGGTGGCCTTGACCCATATCCATACCTTTTGCTTATCCTCCATGATTCTTAGCATCAAGCGTGCATACGCAAGTGCATTTACCTGCGTGCTTTCTAGATAGACACATTAATTTCTCGGAACTCAAATGATAATACCTTGCCATTTGATCCGTTTAACCTCTTAAATCTTAATGCTTGGAATACAAGCATCAAGTGTTGGACTCAAATGATGAGGACTTCACCATTTGACCCGTTTAGACCCATAGTTCAAGATACTATATTACACAAGTTTTTACATATGGTTCAAGTGATAAAACTTGACCCATTTACATCATGCTTAACAATTTCATTCAATTGATTCCATTTGGATTAAAACATCATTTTCCACATCTCATTATTGATTGACCCGTTTTTAAAGAGTTTTTATTTCTATAAATATGTCTTAATTTTTTAAGAATTTTTATTGTAACGTTTTTTTTGTTGGAATTTCACCATTCGGTCACAACTCATTGTTTCAAATATATGTCATAAACCTTGTTTTGTTATGAGTCCATGTGAGGCAACTCATTTAATACATATCACCCCTCGGGGTTTACCTTTAATACATATACGAGATTTATAACCAATGTATACGACACTTAAGCCATGTTATAGACTACTAGTGTAAGTAAAACTTACTTGTATTCATTCCCATTTACTTGCACTTTAGGCTCTTATCCGCTTGACCCGTTTTGTTCGTTGATCCATTCCATCCAAGCTTGCACTTAGCTTGACAAGATCAACCTTCACTATACTCATAAGATTAGTTAAGTTAGTCATCATATCCAATAACTAACACATCTCATGAGTTTATTCACACCATTATTTCATTTTCCCAATTATCATTTGGCTATACTTTTCATGCATGGTGTGATCCATCTTTTAAACATGTGTTTCACGTTTTATATGCGGGTAATTCCATGATTACCCAAATCAAGTTATCACCTCAATTTTCAAACAAGACTATTAAGGCATTTCATCAAACACTTGGTGTGCACCCACCAAATTCACTTGATTTTCATGAGTTTAAGTTTATCCAAAACATACCCATCTACCTAATAATCATCATACCATGTTATTTAGACTTTTTAGCCTAAATTCCTCATTAAGAAAACTCCTAAGAGTCAACTAAATCATTAAACATAGAGGGTTTCAACCTAGAGGTTAAACCCCAATTTTCACATATTAGCATAAACCATATGACTAGAATCAAATATACATGTAGAATGTGATTCGTAAGCAATTTAGGTATGATTGAGGCTCCCTAAAGCTAGAGAAACCTCTAACAACTAATAATCTCACGTTTTGTAACCAACCAAGATTTTCACCCACTTCAAGATTGAATAAAATCATCAAATTAAGGCAAATAAAAGTTACCTTTGCGTTTATCAAACTTGGGTGATTCGTTTTAGGGCTCATGCAAGAAGAACCCCTTTGATTTTGGCCTTGATTGAGCTTGTTCTTGAGGTTTAGGGTTTTGTTGTTGAAGAGATGATCTCTAGATCATCACTCACGACACACACACTAAGTGTGTGATTTTATTGATTTATTTTTATAAATACAACCCTCTTTATCATATTAGCAACCAAGGCCCCTCAAGTTTAGTCTCAAGTTCATTTTTAGATAATACGTTAACTAGAATAGTTTCTAGTAATGAGTTTAGCCTCGTTTTATTATTTTGCTAATCACGCCTAATGGCGTAATTAAGCGTAACGGATGATTTTGGGGTGTTACAATAACAGAGCCTAAAACCACCGGCATATCGTGAAGCTTCTTTTCCGCCCTTTTTTCTAGATATGCCCATCTCCCTTTTGATCTCATAAACCCATCTTTTGCTATCTTTTGTACCTCATTAATCTTCTTATTATATGAATGTTCACTTGATGTTTGGTTTTGATGCGTGTATGACACCGAAAGCCAGTCTAGTAGTGGGTAGCTGGAACCACCCACTATTGATATGTCTTTTAACTCGCCTGCATTGATTATTCTTGAACGATAAGACTTTAAGATGCCAGTGGTCATTGAGCCATCCAAGCCAATGCACATGTCAGTAAACACACCACATGAGTCAACTACGCCTTGGATCGTGGTCAAGTATGATGGTTTCTGATTTTGCTTGGTATGTTTTTTGTTAACGTAATCTAGGACGTTATTTTTCTGTGAAATTATAGAAACATGGGTGGTGTGTATTGATCCAGAAATGTTGGGTATGCGTGAGATTGACTCGTATTTGGTTTTGATTTGTTCAAGACGTTGGTTATCAGTCCATTGGAGGAATTTGGTGCATGTAAAGTTACCTATTCCAAAAAAAAGTTAATACCGTTCATGAAGGATCACTAGTTGCTAAACGGTATAAGTAGACTGCAACCCTTTGACGAACCGGAATCACCAAACTACGTGTGGTGTGTTCAAAGGCGGGGTGTAACTCCTCACAGTTCTTATTAAAGGTCGCTTTAGTCATTTGGAGAACTTCTTTAAATTCCTCGTCTGGACATTTGTCTCTATCGTAATGCTCCCACAACAGACGCTGTCCTCTGATGCCATGATCTTGTTTTGAGCTCGCCTCCTCACTTGCCGCCACCCTGCTGTTGAATCCGGGCGACAGTGTTTTCCTTAGTATCCATCCCGTAAACATCATTTCTGAAACAAAATTAGAAAAGCGTTATTTAAAATCGAAGTCAACATTTTGCATGTTTGTCTTTTTTTTTTAACAATTATTTTACACCTAAATAACCATCTAGCCAGGGGGCATGGGTGAAGGTTAGTGAGGGCCAGGGGTGCCTTGGCCCCACCGTTTTATGGCTTGAGTCTGGCGCCGCCAATTTGATCTTTCAAAATTCGTCACTGGGGGGGGGGGGGGGCACTAAACAGCATTCCACTAATCCTTTTAAGTTAATCCTATTTAACTTATCATGCTAGAGTACAGGCCAATATCAAGTAAACTTGTTAAAAGTTTCACTCTACTCAGTGATAACTTCATTGTATAACCTTTTATTCGTTTGTATCAAAATTGTATGAGTTACCTTCTAAATCCTTGGTGACGGGGATCAGCTCGGTCGTGAAATCTATTATTCACCATAATATAGTCATAAACATGCGTTGCCTCCCTACTACCAAAATAGCAATTTGACTTGAGATTTTTAATTTGAAATCAAAGAGTGTTGGATTAATCTTGATTTAATTATTAGTTTTTCATTAATGTTTATCAAGTTGTTAGGATTAGATAATTATAGGTATTATGTTATTATCTATTAAAGTGTCATGGTCTAGTTGGGTTAGGATTTGATAACTTGGTGATCAAGTTGTGTCTAGTATAAATAGGGTTCAATGCTTTGTTATTTTGTGTGGTGGTTTTATTTAATAAAAGAAAATAGTCGTGAGTGTGTTTCTCACAAAATCCGTTTGTTTGTTTGTGTTTGTGTTAAAATGTAACATTCGATATGTAATTCAAATGTGTTGAGTTATTTATTTTGGGCCTGATAAACTTTTATTATATGGGCTGGTTGTTATTAGCCCATGTTAATGATGAGAATATTGGGCTAATTTGGTGTGCTCGTTTACTTGAGCCCACAAGGTTGTTACGAGTTTGTTTCAGGTATTATTTGTAGCCGTTGGATTATACTTGATCAAAGGGTTGAGGATTGTTATCGTTGCAACTTGGTGGAAGCTTCGAGAGCTGCTATATATAGATTATTATTCGTTCACTGTTCTCACTCTCTCACACATTTTATTATCTCTGTATTATTGTTAGGGTTTTCTCTGTATTGTAATCTTCATCTTCTTGATCTGTAAGAAGAGAAGATAGTCTGGTGTTGTGGATTACTTGTCTGTAATCCTGTGTAGATCATCTGTTTGATCTGGTCATCGTCTTGGTTGAGTCTGTAAGTTGTATTTTGTTATTGTTTCTGTGATTTAGAGACAACTGGTCTAATCAACCAGTTGTAACTATTGATCTTTAGAATCTTCCTTGATTGAGGAAGATTCAGGGTTTGGGGGGAGTTTTTTGGTTTGGTTAATAATAAGATTTTGTCGCTTGTTTTGTCGCCTAATTCTCCTGTTGTTCATCTTGTGGTTGAATGTTGAGTTTATGTTGGCTCAGTTTATTGTTATAGTTGTTTGGTCTATAAAATTTTACATGGTATCAGAGCCAGGTTGGCTCTCATATCATAAAGGTTTTTTATTAAAAAGATCCTGGTCTTGGTTCTTCCGCCGTATCTTTGAGTTTTTTGTGTCTATTGATCTGAGATCTTGAAAAGTAGATCTCAGATCTGTTGTTACTGATTAGTTTGTTGTTGTTGTTTTACAAGTGGTGGATCTGGTGTCAACGGATTGTTGGCTACTTGATTGGACTTGATTTTAGCTGGCTTTGCTCTCTGGTTCGTAACCCTAAGTGAAGGTTACGAACTACGAGTTGTTGGAGAAACCCTAACTTGGGTCATCTCGGTGAGATTGTTCCATTGTTGTTATTGTTTTTTGTCTATTGTGTGTAGGAGCACTGTCCGGGTTAGGGTGGACCGGAGTAGGCTCAATAACTGGTCTATTGTGGTCTGTTGTTTGATTGTCTGTTGATCTTCTTGTTTTAGTGTGTTCGTCTTGTTTACTATACTATATAAGTATATATATAGTAGTTAATAAGGGACTCCTGTGTTAAGAGCTGGGTAGGCACCTATGAGTGATGAACCTACCATCTGAACACTGACACAGCTTCGTCCTATTAGGTCTTTGTTATCTGTTTGCTCTTATTCTTGTTCTTGTCTTGTGTGGTATTTGTTATTCTTTGGTTGGTTCTCTGTTTCTTTTGTGTGTTATATTACTTGGTGTTTGTAGCTTACCATGACTGGTCCCATCATTGGTCCACAAGGGCCAGAAGGACCACAAGGTCCTCAAGGACCTAGTCCTTCTGATCCTTCTGGACAAACTGGTACACTGATCAGTAAGTTAGATATCAGTGATCCACTATACTTGCATCCAAGTGATACAAGTAGTTTGTCCATTACTAGCATAAAACTAAAGGGAACTGATAACTATAATGTCTGGTCTAGTTCTATGAAATTGGCATTAGAAGCTAAAAATAAATTTGGTTTTATTGATGGCTCTTGTGTTAGGTCTGAAACTGATGAGATGTTATCTAGACAGTGGGATAGGTGCAACTCTGTGGTATTATCTTGGTTGTTGAATTCTGTGAGTGAAGAGTTGTACTTAGGACAAGTGTTTTCTAAATATGCTAGTGAGGTGTGGTCTGATCTAAAAGAAACCTATGATAAAGTAGATGGTTCTGTGGTTTTTAATCTGTATCAAAAAATAAATAGTGTTAAACAAAATGGTAGCTCTGTCTCTGAGTACTACCATAAGCTTAATACTATGTGGAAACAATTAGATGCTATTTTACAATTGCCTACTTGCACTTGTAATGCATCTAAGGATTTTAATGATTTTAGTGCCTTGATAAAGTTAATGCAATTTTTGATGGGTCTTGATGATGCATACCAACCAGTTAGAACCACCTTGTTAACTAGAGAACCCTTACCAAGCATTAAAGCTGCTTTTTCAATAGTCTCTAGGGAAGAGTCTCATAGAGGTTCTGTTGGAACTTCAAAGGGACAAAATGTTTCATTTTTTACTAAGTCTAATCAAAACTTTGATAATAAAAAGAAAACTAATAGAGGTCCTAACCCTAATCTAAAATGCACTCACTGTAATATGCTTGGACATACAGTTGACAGGTGCTTTGAATTGGTTGGTTATCCACCAGGGTTCAAAAAGAAACCTGGTGGACAAGTTTCTAAGGGTGGTTTATCTAACAATGTTTCTAGTAGTAAGCAGGGTAGTTCTTCTGCTGCTACTGTTTCTGGTTCTGCCTTTCCTTTTTCAGCAGAACAAGTGTCTAAACTGTTGCATCTGATAAGTGAGAAAAATGGGTCTGATAATCAACCCTCCAATGTTGGAGGTAAGAGTGTTAGTGTTAATGGTTTTTCTAGCATGTCATGTTTGTCTAAGTTAGAAAATATTTTTAAAAACTTTTCTAGTTGTTCAACCTTTGTAAAAAACCTAATAAGTCATAGCTGGATATCTGATTCTGGTGCTAATCAGCACATGACTAATAATGAAAAGGATATGTATAATTGTGTTGATGTGTCCAGTTATGACTTAAAGGTGAAACACCCAAATGGAACAAGTGCTAAAGTATCTAAGATAGGTGATATTAACCTAGCAAATGGTGTTGTCTTGTATGATGTCTTTCTAGTTCCTGACTATTGTGTTAGCTTAATGTCAGTTCATAAACTTGCTAAAGATAGCAAACTGTCTGTTCTTTTTGATGAGGAAAATTGTTATATCCAGGATTCCAAGTGCAAGAGAATCCTGGTGACTGGTAGGCAGAGTGATGGCCTATACTTTGTAGGAGAAAATGTGAGTGCTTCTAATGTATGTTTTAATAGTACTTGTGACACAGATTTGTGGCACAATAGACTTGGTCACCCATCTGATCAGGTCTTAGCCATTTTAAAAGATAGCCTAGGTATTAATAAAAGTAATACAAAACCTTGTGAAGTGTGTCACAAGGCCAAACAAACTAGATTACCTTTTCCATTAAGTGACCACAAAACAAAGGAATTAGGAGACATTGTTCATTTAGATGTTTGGGGTCCCTATAGGGTAACTAGTAAAGAAGGTTATAGATATTTTTTGACTGTTGTAGATGATTTTTCAAGAACTGCCTGGTGTTTTATGTTAAAAGGCAAAGGTGAAGTATTTGATAGTGTAACTGAGTTTTATGAACTGTTAAGGACTCAATTTAAAAAATGTGTAAAAATTTTTAGAAGTGATAATGGTTCAGAATTTGTAAATAATCAAATGACTAACTTTTGTAAAGAAAAGGGGATAATTCACCAGACAACATGTGTATATACACCACAACAGAATGGTGTGGTTGAAAGAAAACATAGGCATCTTTTAAATATGGCTAGGGCTCTGTTATTCCAGAGTGGGTTACCCTTAAGGTTTTGGTCTGAATGTGTATTGACTGCTACTTATGTGATAAACAGGCTTCCTTCTTCTGTGTTACTAGGAAAGAGTCCTTATGAGGTAGTGTATGGTTTCCCCCCACTCTCAGTCACTTAAAAAGTTTTGGTTGTTTGTGTTTCAGCACTGTCTTGAATGAGTCTGATAAAATGTCTAGTTGTGCTGAAAAGTGTGTCTTAATAAGATATTCTAGTTATAAAAAAGGTTATAAACTTTGGAATCTTGATTCAAAACAAGTAGAATATTCTAGGGATGTTAGGTTCTATGAAGAAATATTTCCTCTTAAAACTGCTCTTGATAATATAGAACCTAACAAAGAAATTCAAAATATCAATCATTTAAATTTTTTTGATAATGTTGAAACAATAAACACTGAAGTTTCTAAAGTGACTGAGGGGTCTAATCTTCCCGATGATGAAGGGGGAAGCACTAGTACTCATGTTGAACCTTCTAGTCAGCAACCAGGGGTCACTCCCAGGGCTGACACAGACTGTGATCTTGGTCATCAGTCTAACCCAGGTTGTAGTGAACCTGGTAAGGTTGGCCAGGATGAAGGGTCAACAAATGAAGAGTCTATTCCACATGAGGGAAGTAGTTTTAGAAAGTCTAGTAGAGTCTCAAACTTTCCTAGAAAATTCAATGAATATGTTGTTGAAGGGAAAGTTAAGTATGGGGTTGAAAAAGTTGTAAATTATGCAAATTTGTCTTTTGAAAACAAAAGTTTTATTTCTGTGTTAAATAAGACTGTTGAGCCTTCATCTTACTATGAAGCTGCCAAAGATCCAAGATGGGTTGAGGCAATGAATAGTGAGATGGAAGCATTGTATAGAAATAATACTTGGGTATTAACTGATTTACCTGTTGGTAGGAAACCCATAGGTTGTAAGTGGGTGTTCAAAATAAAGTATAAGTCTAATGGTGAAGTAGAAAGATATAAAGCTAGACTTGTAGCAAAGGGTTACAATCAAAGAGAGGGTCTTGACTTTGGAGAAACCTTCTCCCCTGTTGTTAAAATGGTAACAATTAGATGTGTTATAAGTCTAGCTGTCCAAAATAGTTGGACAATGTATCAGTTAGACATTAATAATGCGTTTCTATATGGTACTATAACAGAAGATGTGTACATGTCTTTACCAGAAGGGTATTATCCTAAAGATGAAACTAAAGTGTGTAAATTAGTTAAATCTTTGTATGGCCTAAAGCAGGCACCTAGAAAATGGAATGAAAAATTAACCAAAGTTCTAACAGAAATTGGTTTTGTGCAAAGTGTTTGTGATCATTCTATGTTTGTGTTAGTTAAGAATGATATATTTCTTGTATTACTAGTCTATGTTGATGATATCATCATAACTGGTAATAATGTGTCTGAAATTGAAGGTGTAAAAAAGTTTCTTAGTACTAATTTTCTCATTAAAGATTTAGGGAAATTAAAATACTTTCTTGGAATAGAAGTTTTGTATAGTGATCAGGTTATTTGTCTATCTCAAAGAAAGTACTGTCTGGAACTTCTTAGTGAGTTTGGTTATCTTGGTTGTAAGCCTGTGAACAATCCAATTGAACCAAACTATGTCATTAACACTAAGAATGGAAAGAATGATAGTATTTTAGATAATATTACTGGTTTCCAAAAGTTAATTGGAAAGTTGATTTACTTATCTTTGACCAGGCCTGACATCAGTTATGCTGTGCAGTGCCTTAGTCAATATATGCATCAACCCACCAAAGGACATCTTCAAGTTGCCTTAAGACTGTTAAGGTACTTGAAGGAGTCACCTGGAAAAGGAATTTCATTCTCAAAGAGTGAAAACTTCCAGTTGATAGGGCATGTTGTTGCAGACTGGGCCAAGTGTCTGGTTACTCGAAAATATGTAACTGGATACTGTGTTTTTCTGGGAAACTGTTTGGTTTCCTGGAAAAGTAAAAAACAAGGAACAGTCTCCAGGTCCTCAGCAGAAGCTGAGTATAGAGCCATGTGCTCTGCGACCTGTGAGTTGATGTGGCTTAAAAATCTGTTAACTGAGTTACATGTTGTTGTGAAAGTGCCTATTAAATTGTTGTGTGACAGCAAGGCTGCAATTTCTATTGCAGCCAATCCTGTTTTTCATGAAAGAGTTAAGCACTTCGAATTGGACATTCACTTTCTAAGAGAAAAAATAGCAGATGGTTTAATTGAAACTGTCAAGGTTAGTTCTGAGAGTCAAGTCGCCGATGGCTTGACTAAGGGACTAAGTGTAGTTCAACACAAGAAGTTTTGTGTTGATTTAAAATTGGTTGACATGTTCAAACATTTGAATTAAGGGGGCGTGTTAAAATGTAACATTCGATATGTAATTCAAATGTGTTGAGTTATTTATTTTGGGCCTGATAAACTTTTATTATATGGGCTGGTTGTTATTAGCCCATGTTAATGATGAGAATATTGGGTTAATTTGGTGTGCTCGTTTACTTGAGCCCACAAGGTTGTTACGAGTTTGTTTCAGGTATTATTTGTAGCCATTGGATTATACTTGATCAAAGGGCTGAGGATTGTTATCGTTGCAACTTGGTGGAAGCTTCGAGAGCTGCTATATATAGATTATTATTCGTTCACTGTTCTCACTCTCTCACACATTTTATTATCTCTGTATTATTGTTAGGGTTTTCTCTGTATTGTAATCTTCATCTTCTTGATCTGTAAGAAGAGAAGATAGTCTGGTGTTGTGGATTACTTGTCTGTAATCCTGTGTAGATCATCTGTTTGATCTGGTCATCGTCTTGGTTGAGTCTGTAAGTTGTATTTTGTTATTGTTTCTGTGATTTAGAGACAACTGGTCTAATCAACCAGTTGTAACTATTGATCTTTAGAATCTTCCTTGATTGAGGAAGATTCAGGGTTTGGGGGGAGTTTTTTGGTTTGGTTAATAATAAGATTTTGTCGCTTGTTTTGTCGCCTAATTCTCCTGTTGTTCATCTTGTGGTTGAATGTTGAGTTTATGTTGGCTCAGTTTATTGTTATAGTTGTTTGATCTATAAAATTTTACAGTTTGTGACCCGATTGTTCCAACAATTGGTATCAGGGCGCATACGATCGAAGGCCTGTTCAATCACCACCGAGGAAGACGAACCCGCGAGCGGTTCAGTTTTGTGATCTGTGATAGATCATCCAGAAGTTCTGTGTGATACAGACTTAAAACTCGTGAGATACGATTTGTGGGTTGGTTGTGCGAGTCAACCACGGTAATTATCAACCTGAGCGAGTCTGATCGATTGAAAGTTCAAACACCTGCGAGGGGTGTGAAGTATACCCGAGTGATTCAGGGTGGTACGGTGTGAGACCGGTGTTTACCTAAGCGATTCGGGGTGGTACGGTGTGATACCGGCGAAGAAAGAGTTGGTTAAATCCGTGAGAGATTTGTCAAACAAGAAAGGAGCTGTATTGTTTGGGTTTATCTTGCGTTTGGATAAACAAGAAGATCGGCCAAGATAGAGTTGAATTTTATGATTTAAGGATAATCAATTTATTTGTTAATACAAGTTTGTCGTGATTTGCAAGATAATGAATTAAAATTGCTTGGTTTGTTGTGTGAGTCAACAAATATAGCGACGATCAACATCAGGAAGTATTAATTGATAAGATTGAAGTGGTATTCAAATTTCTAAGTCGGTGGAAGAGGATTATAATAAGGAGATTTATTTCAATTATAAATTGCATATACTTGGCACGAAGAACAGACTACACCAAACAATACATAAATTAATTTTCTTTTATAAGAGAAGAGAAAAAAGATGGCTAATCCAGGAGGAGATATGATACCAGCCCGTGTGTAACGCCCCGAAAAAATTGTGGAACCAATATGATGACTAAAGCAACGAGCGGGGTTTCATAAAGTTGGCTTGTTAAGGAGTTCGACGCCTAGATCTTGGTTTAAAGGATAGAGGGACCCGTTTTGTCAATGTTTTAAGATGAAATGGTAACTTTGGGATCAAGTATTTGCATGTGATATTATAAGGGGCCTTTGTGTAAAGTATGGAGCCATTATGGTTATAATAGAAACCCTATTTATCATTATGGTACACCATATATCTACACACATCATCTTGTGGCGGCAATAGGACTTGTCAAATGGAATTCATCCCCACTACAATATCATATCGTATATGTATTTTTTTCCTTTAATTTGTCGGCGCCTACAAGACAAGAAGGGGACAAAGTTGTTCTCCTTCCCTTTGTCCATGGCAAAGATCGACACCCGCTTTTGGTGTCTTTTTGTTTTTTACCTTTTGCCAACGAATTGAAAGGGAGAGCATGAGAAGGAGGAGACGACATCGAGGTGGTTCCGGTTGTGTGACTCCCCAACTCGCATCAAGGTGATTCTTTTATGTCCTTTTACTCGTTCGTTCGTCATGGTTCGTATCTAAGGTTTTGGTTTGGTGGCGGAGTTCGATAATCGTTTTGGGTTCATAAATGATTGTATCCGGTAGTGGCTGAGGTGGCGATGGCTACGGATGTGGAAAGCTTGTGTATGGTGAGGATGGTGATCCGAGAGGGAGGTTGTTCGGTGGTGCCTCGGTGACGTTGACCACGGTGTGCGATGGTGACCATGCTTACTTGACCCGGTTCAAGTAATTAAGCGATTCAAGTGCCTATATTGGTGGCAATCGACAGGTTGTGCACGCGTTCCGGGAGTTCAACGTTTAGGTTATGTGAAACAAATATGCCGGTTACAACCCTAAGAGGAGTTTTAACAAGTTCCTGCATATCTTTGGTCGTGAATTAGTCATATGTTGGTTGATGATGGTATTAGTTGATAGTAAGTCGAAGTACGTGTATTTGGTGATAAAGAAGGAGATAGTTGATAATTTGTAATGTTGAAGGTTGGTGTTGCTTAATGGTTGCCATCCCATGTTGTGTTTAAATCCCATGTTGTGCTTAATGAAGTGCATGCATCTGTTTTTGCTATAGTGCGTGGGTGTACTAGTAGGTGTGAAGGCATGGAATTTTGTACAGTGAGCAAGCATTTCAATTAATTAAATGGTTCATGGGATTTGACAATGAGCATTTATTTGGGGTATCCATTAATTAAATTATACGAAATGATTTGGGTGGCGATTATGTTAGGCCTTTTGCTGGATTTTTATGGCATGTGACGCATGTATACGGATTGGGTTGGTTTCGCGTGTACGAAAGGATCAATGGTGATCCGGTTTGTGGTGTTTTGAATCCGGTGCTACTACGTATTCGCGTGGACACAATACGAGACGGATAGTTTGCGGTTTTGGAAGCTTTGCAACCAGTGAGTTCTTGTGCCCACTTTTTAGTTATTGTTTTTCTAAATATTTTGGGCTAACGTGCATGCTGGTTTTTATGAAGTCACGAAAATATTTTCTATGAAGTTATTAATATTTTTGTGTACAAATGGAATTCATGTTAATAAATATATTATTTTGGCATGAAACGTAAGCAGGCGGAATGCGCCTAATGTGAAGTTATAAATATTTGTACGTACGAACGGAATCCATACTAACTCAAATATATTTTTTTTCTAGGCTTAAAATTCGAGTAGGTTATTATGTTTTTATACCTACATGTTTGAAGGCAACTAGAATAAAATATATATATTCGGATAGTCGTATATGTTTATACGTATATAAAAATGAATGTACATATATATATGTGTATATATAGGTTTAAGTTATATGAGTTTCTATAAATATAAACTATGTTTGGCGACTACCTGACCTTATAAACTACTGGGCCATGACAGAAGTGGGATATGCCTGCTCTGATCTAAGGTATTGGTTTTATGTCATGGTTGTTGCTTAGTTTATGTATACTTGTTATTATATATAATAGACTATGTTGAGAGCTACCTGATATGTCGAACTGTGCTATGGCAGAAGTGGGATATGCCTGCTCTGATCTCTGGTCTTGGTTTCGAGTCAGGAATGTTACATAGTTCATATTATATGTATTCTTATAAATTGAGCTATGACAGAGATGGGATATGCCTGCTCTAATCTCTAGCTTTAGTTTGCTTAAATAGACTGGATTGTTCTTTGTGTTGAAAAGCGAGATGCGCTTATTATATATTTGATAAGTGAAGTCTTGAGGTAATTAGGCAGAGTATGTCTATCCTAGACTTTGATTTTCGATTGTTGCTTGGAGAAAACAAATTAGCAGATTGCGCTTATTGTTAACTCTGAGGTTGAGGTATTTTGTTAATTCTAATTTTGACAAATTACTTGTTTATATAAATTTATAAAACTTGAACTCACTCAGCGTAGCTGACTTTTTGCATACACGTTAGATTGTTTTCAGGTTAAATGAGTGAGGGATGGATGAGTGCTTGGCGATGCAAGAAGCTACCTGGCAATTGAAGGCATTTCTAGTGGAAGACGACTTTTGTAATACACATGATAATTATAAATTCGATTTACAATTGAAAAAGCATTATTCATGTGTTTTGAAATTTTTATTTTAAATAATTTTCCGCTGCGCATTTTCTGAAATAAATTAAGACTTCTTTGAGTTATCAATAGAGTTTTTATTCTTTGGTTGCCAACTGTTTGACACCGGTTTTGCGGGTCTTACACCGTGAGTCAAACAACGTGGCGTTGCAATGTCCGAAATTGACGAAAACAAATTATACGGTGTGGTCTATCATGATGGAGACTGTTTTGGCTGCACATGGTTTGCGAGAAGCCATAGATCCTGTTACCGGGGGAGAGGTAGAAGCTAAAAAGAAGTTTATGGCTAAGGCGTTGATATATCAATCAATATCTGAAGATGTTCTCCTTCAAGTAGCGAAGTATTCGAGTCCAAAAGACGTGTGGGAGGCGATTCGAGTTCGGTATTTGGGTGCTGACAGAGTCCAAAAGGCACGCTTACAAACGTTGAGGAGTGAACTTGAGATGATTAAGATGAAAGAGACGGAATCGATTGATGAGTTCGCTGGCAAGTTAAGCGAGATGCAGTCAAAATATAAGAGTCTTGGGTCATCATTGGAGGATGAGGTACTTGTGAGAAAGTTCTTAAACTCTATGCCGGATAAGTATTTTCCAATAGTTGCTTCAATTGAGCAATACTCAGAGATTGAATCAATGCCTTTTGAAGAGGTAGTAGGGCGTTTAAAGGCTTATGAGGAGCGAGTGAAGCCTAAAGTTTTAACTGAAGATGTTCGTGGCCAACTAATGTTCACTCGTGATGATAAGAGAGGTAAAGTGAACAATGATGGTTGTGGTAACTATGAGTGTTGCAAAAACCGTGGCAAGAACAAAACCAGTGGAACTAATGTGGGCCGTGGGGTCGAACTGAGTCAAGTGGTAATCATCGAGAGCAAGGTGAAAATCGAAGGCCAAGAAAAAGCCGAGACAAGTCGTGGGTCAAGTGTTTTCGGTGTGAAGAGTTTGGTCATTTTGCGTGGGAATGTCCAAAGGAAAAACCGAAGTATGATGAAGCAAACTTAATGAAAGAAGATTATGAACCGACGCTAATGTGATGCTAGACGAGGATCATATCAAGATTAAGGGGGAGAATGTTGGATTAATCTCGATTTAATTATTAGTTTTTCATTAATGTTTATCAAGTTGTTAGGATTAGATAATTATAGGTATTATGTTATTATCTATTAAAGTGTCATGGTCTAGTTGGGTTAGGATTTGATAACTTGGTGATCAAGTTGTGTCTAGTATAAATAGGGTTCAATGCTTTGTTATTTTGTGTGGTGGTTTTATTTAATAAAAGAAAAGAGTCGTGAGTGTGTTTCTCACAAAATCCGTTTGTTTGTTTGTGTTTGTGACCCGATTGTTCCAACAAAGAGAAGTTTGTGGTTCATTATCCAACATAGCAGACCTTAATTTAAACTGAGGCTGTGATCATTATCTGGTGATTGATCCATTTGACCGGTGAGCGTCAAGCTAGTCCTTCCTCTATCGCTGCTTTCAGGTGTGTTTTCGAAAATCTCCTGTAAAAATGTTCTATATCAACTCTATTTTCTAATTTGTTCACAATATACAGCATTTAAGAGTTAGTTTTACACTTTCAACATGGGAAGCTTTTGAATAAAAAAGGAAAAGAGAAAAAAAAAGGAAACTAAGATTACTTGTTTGAGTGAAAGCTCAAGCTCTTTCACGATCTCAGCCATCATCGGCCGCTCTTCACGAATTTTATTCACACATTGATAAGCAACTACTGAAAACAGTTTCAAAGAACCTGGATCCATTTGATCTTTTAGTGCGGGAAGAATAATGTCATCTAACCTATTCTCATCATAGCACTGTCTCCACATAGGCAAACAACTTTAGTCAACTTATGGTTATGATACTCACAACATAATATTCCACACAAAATTTCAAACAACACTACTCTAAAAGAGTAAACATCAGACTCCTTTGATAGGAAACCCAACTACATATACAATGGGTCACAATACACGGGTGTGCCAACACCATGGGAGAGAAGATATGTGTGTGACTGGTTAGCAGGGCCAACTCTTGATAGTCCAAAATCAGAAAGTTTTGCCGTCCAGTTCTCATCCAAAAGAATGTTTGCACTTTTGATGTCTCGGTGAAGAACTCTTTGTTGTGTCTCCTTAGGATCATGTAAGAAATGTATCCCGCGTGCAGCCCCGACACATATCCTTAAGCGCTGGATCCTACTGAGAGTACTAGCATCACTCAAATATGGATCGAGGCTCCCACGAGAAGCATACTCATATACGAAAATCATCTCATCACCCTCAATACCAAAGTGCAAAAGGGTGATGAGATTTTTATGTTTGTATCTGGAAAGCATCATGACCTCCTTCCAAAACTCGATGCTCCCTTGACCTAGTCTTCGATCTAGCTTCTTAAAGGCGGCCGTGATTTGTCCCTCTGGGAAGGAGAGTTCCCCTTTATATACCTTCCCGAATCCACCAACCCCAATCACCTTGGTGGAATCAAAGTTGTTAGTATCCGTAACTATGTCTTCCATTTAAATTTTAAGGTAATCAAAATCTTTCATGAAAGACATGTTATGGTGAAGCCTAATCTAAGACTATAAGGAGTGGAGGGGAAGGGGGGTGAAAGGAATATTATTATTATTATTAGTTGTGTGTTAGATTAAAAAAAAAACAAGCCAATCAGAAAATGCCACGTAGCCCAAACCATCCCCTAAGGCCAACAAAAAGATATGAATGCGTTAACACTCGAAAACCCTCCTCTCCTATCCAATGTAGATCCAATCCCAAATCTTTGGAAGTTCTTGTTCCATGTCTGACTGGCCTGTCCGGTCCACATTCAAGACACTTCTTCTTGATTAACTACGATTCAAGAATTTACAAGCATTACTATCTCCAACTTGCAATGCATTTACGGATTCAAACCTACTAATTTCGCCAACTACAGTCTCATCATCAAACTTAAAATCCTCATATTCATCCCCATCACTGGCACGTGGTGGTTGCAAATAATCGCCATCATCCCGGTCTTGAAATCTATTATTCACCGTATTGTAGTCATATACATAACTAGCAATAAAAATTACATATTTGACCAAATAATATAGATCATAACTCAATGATTAGATTGAAATTCACTGTCTAATCTAACAGACTTGATTCAAACATGTGGTTATCCGGTGATTGATCCATCTGACCTCCAGGTACGTTTTCAAAAATCTCATGCAAAATTGTTTTATATTATCTCCATTTTCATTGTTTTCATTAACATTCAAGAATTAGTTCTATACTTGAACCACTAGAGGCACAATGAAAAGAAAAGAAAACAGCATTACTTGTTGCTCGAGTGAAAACTCAAGTTGTTCCATGATCTCAGCCATCGTCGGCCTCTCTTCTCGAGCTCTGTTCACACATTGAGAGGCAATGGCTGAAAATGATGTCAATGAACTTGGATCCATTTGTTCTTTTAGACCAGGAAGAATAAACTCATCTAGCCTCTTGTCATTGTAGCATCGTCTCCAAATAGGCACTAAAATTTCAATAAGCTCACGATTATAGGACTCATAACATAATCTCCCGCACAATATTTCAAACAACACCACTTCAAGAGTTGGACCCAAGTGAGAGTGTTTGCATCACTCAAATATCAATCGAGGCTCCCACGAGATGCGTATTCATAAACGAGGATCATTTCATCACCTTCAATGCAATAGTGTAAGAGCGAGATAAGATTTTCATGTTTATATTTAGAAAGCATCATGACCTCCTTCCAAAACTCAATGTTCCCTTACCCCAGTCTACGATCTAATTGCTTAGGGAAAATGGATTTAATTACTCCAAACTATCGTCTATTGGCGGATAATACTCCCAACTTTCACTTTGGCCAATAGCACTCCTAACTTGCAACTTATTTTCTTCCATCACCCCCAAATTAACGGAGGTCTAACCTGGTTAGTCTTCGTGGCCAAAATGTAAAAACCTAAACTTTGGGACATTTATGAAACTTTTTATTATTATTATTTTTAAAATTTTATAAATCCACCCCCTCCTCTTCCCCTTCTGTTGACAGACAACACCCCCCCCCCCTTTCCTCCTTTCTCTCTAAATCACCAACAACCACCGCACCAAACACAACCACTGCACCACCCACCACCCCAACTGTACCACAACCACCAACAAAACCCATCCATCCTTCAATTAATCGATTCAAAATAAACCCCCAAAACCCATCCATCCTTCACTGTCCCCCTTCTCTCTCTCTAAATCACCAACAAAATTCCAAATCATTATATTTAGATCGTTTCAGAGGAATTAAACTTACCCCCACATGCATACAGTTCCGATATACATAACCACCACACAAATTGTTTCGTTCAAACATCATGTCGTTCAGATTCCTTGGATTTGGTTCGTTTTTTTGCTCGTGACCCGAAACTGATGGATGGGTTGGGAGAGAGAAAGAGACAGAGAGAGAGAGGGGGGTGAAATGTGGTTGTTAGGGGACGATGAAGGGTGGTGGACGGTGAAAGGTGGTGGATGGTGAAGGGTGGTGGTGGTGGTTCAAAGAGAAAGAGACATAGAGAGAAAGGGGGGTCTGTCACAGAAGAGAGAGATGGGGGTTGGGATTTATAGAATTTAAAAAAAATATATAATAATAATAAAAAGTTTCAAAAATGCCCTTATGACATAGAAGTTTTGGTTTTTACACCTAGGCAATGCCACGTAAGCTTCTCTTAGCCGCGTAGGATAAAAACTAACGTCGTTAAGTCTAGGAGTGATGAAAGGGAATAAGTTGAAAGTTTGGAGTGCTATTGGCCAAAGTGAAAGTTAGGAGTAATATCCACTAATAGGCTATAGTTGGGAGTATTAAAATCCATTTCCAGATAGTGTAGTTCTCCTTTATACACTCCCGAATCCACCACATCCGATCACCTTGGTGGGATCAAAGTTGTTGGTGGCGGATACTATATCTTTCGTTTGAATTCTAAGTAAATAAAAATGGGGAATTTGATTTTAATAACCTAAACTATCTGAAATTGGCCACCGGCACCCCGAACTAAAAAATTAGCCATATATAACCTGAACTATATAACATGTTGGAATTTAGCACCTAATTGACTGACGACGTTAGTGGGCTTGCTGACGAGGCATCAGTTGCTGACGTGGCATGCTGATGTGTCAATCCACATCGCATTTCATTAATTAAAAAAAACATGTGGCCTTCTGGTCTGCGCGAATACTTCCGCGCAGGCGCTCAGTGTGACAAGCGGGCCTGTTCCGCTGACGTAGAACGAGAACTACGTCGTGCGCATGCGCGCACGTGGACCCGCCCAGCTCTTCAGCAGTAACAACTCGGTGGTGTAACTGTCTAGTAAATCAGTTTCGTCTGAAACTTTAAGAACAGAATAAATGCCATTGAAGACGTTCAATGACATTTATTTTTTGTTTTTATTGCTTTCTGAAACTGTTTTGACTTGGGACAATATAAACACCAAGGAGACCCTTGGTTGGAAGACACACCAAATACTTCTCTGATTTCACCAACTCTTTTCTCCAGCAATCAAGTTCTAATATTCCTGTTTCAGGTATCATTCGGGTTACTGCCAACTCCGGCAGTACTATTACTGTTCCGGCTGTTGTACCCTGGGAAACAAAACGAGCCCTTGTTAATAGAATCGGAATTTGTTTTAAGGCCCCGTGTTTAACACGATCTTCAGCTATTTGTCGTTGAAGAAACAATAAGTAGCACGGGGATTATAAGTAATCCACGTGGTGTGTATACTTATGTCCGTCAAGAGTAATCCTTTACCCAAACCATGTGGTCGAACCCTTTTATCAATGATATAAGTGTGTGTGTGGTGAGAGTGAGTAAGAACACAAGATGTAAGTGGTTCGGTCGAGTAATGACCTACGTCCACTGTAAGTAGCCGATTTGATACCAATACAAGAACACAAAGAGTTACAAGTGAGAATCCTCTAGGCTACCAGCAAATATTTTCGGATACTTTGGCAAGGAGAGATCTTCTTGTATTTATAGGAGAACTCATGGGCTTCATCGAAAGGCCCACGAGTAGCCATTCTTTATTGGGCTTGGCCCAGGCCCAAGCCCAAGGTCTTCCCTGGAATTGGCGGGAGAACATGTGCACTGTTCATGACGTCACTCTGGCAGCATGGTTGTTGCTCGAGGCGGACACGTGGCACGCTGTGGTTGGCAGACGGCGCACCTGTCCTTGCTACAGTCGTTGACCATACTCCTGACAGCAGTAAGGGATGTCTGCTGTCACTGTGGACACTGTGGAAGCATGGCTGCAGCCATGCTGCTGTCCTTGTCTTGTAGTTGTTGGACCACTTTTGCCACCTGTCGCTTTACCATTGGTGCGTACACTGTCGGCGATCTTTGTGAATCTTCCTTTTGTTGTCTTTCGTACTTTGTACGATGGTTGTCAAGGGAAGATTCCGCGCGTGACGGTACGCGCTTATCAGGTGATATTATTGTTTATCAGTTGCTATCCTTGCGCGCTTTGTTGTATGCACTGCTGGTTCCGCGCCACTGCTTCCTCGCGCCGCTGACTAGCGCGAGGGAGCTGACTTAAGGGGATAGGGACGCCTCTTCCGCCTGGATTAGGCTCCCTATCCCTTCAGTCGTTATTCTGCTTCTACACCTTTCTTATATTTTGTTTATTGAGTTGTAACAGTATTGTATTGTATTTTGCTTTCAATTTTCTTTTGTAATCGTAATAAAATTTGTTTATTTTATTTTATATACGAGCGGTTCCTACATGAATGGCCTTATCTTTGATGTTGGCTAGTGCGTGTGGAATATCATTTGCTTGTTTCTTGACAACAGCCAGGCATTCTTTTTCTTTTCTGGTTGCAATGAAATTTTGAAAGACCTGGTAGTGGTGAGGGGCTCGGTTATGGTGAGAATTTTGATAGGTAGATGGAGGTAGCGGTAGTGGAAACGATGTCGAGAACAGTGGGGATTTTGGTAATGGGACTGTTTTTGGTACCGGAAGGAGGGTTGTTGTGGGTGTTGTCGAGAAACGGTGGTATCTCGGTATATTTGGTGATGGTAGCGGTGGTGGTATGGAAACGACAAAGCATTGCGATGATGAAAGACTTCCAAGTGAGGCGTTCAGGCGCTCGATGCCATGAATTGAACCAAGAAAAAGGTTCATTATCGAAGTACTCAACAACATAAGCAACCCGGTCTTCCTATAAATTGCATACAAGGAAAAGAACTGTTCAAGCTCACAAGGCCAGCGAGCCGGATTTGAGCCGGTGAAGCGTGATAGAATCATGGAGTCATTGAGTTCTTTCAAAGCCATGGAGGCTAACTCTTAATGAAAGCACCAATTGATAGGTTTTACAAAGAAAAGCGTACAAGATTTCCAAGAAACAAAGATTAAGAACACGATTAATTTTGTATCAAATTTTCTCTACTTCATTTCATGAACTAAGTGTCTTTTAATTACAAACATAGAACTCGAAACATATTGAGAAAATGTGGGAACATGCATCATGGGTTAACTATCAACTAATGAAAAACTAGAAAACTACTTAATAACTAAATGTGGAAATAAAAGTAGCTTTTTTTCGCTGTCTTCATGGAATGGGTGCATGAGAGTGTTAGTGGCTACATGGGTGAGCAGCACGTATCACCTGTCCGGTCCATCCTTCAAGATACTCACTACTACAATTTTGAGCTAAATACGGGATTCCCGTCTTAAAAGCTTATTCACCCCGTCTTTAGCCTATCATTTGTACCAGTGACTGCTCTTTTCATAATTACGATATTTATCAGCAATACTAGTATATCTAAACGCATTTGTATCATTTGTACCACTGCTCTTTTCATCATTACGATATTTATTAGCAATATTATATCTATCTTGCGACACATTTACCGATTTACCCCTACTAATTTCCACAACTACATTCTCATCATCAGACTTCAAATCCTGAGATTCATCCCCATCACTGGCAGGTGGTGGTTGCGAGTAATCGTCATCAACCCGGTCTTGAAATCTCTTATTCACCCTATCACAGTCATAAACATGACTAGTAATTAAAATAACAAACTTGTCTAATCAATGAAGATCATAAATCAAAATCAATGAAGGTCATAAATCAAAATTAGATTTAGATTCCTTGTCCAACCTAACATACCTTGATTCAAACCTGAGGTTATGCAGTGATTCATCCATTTGACCTTCAGGTGTGTTTTCAAAAATCTCCTGTAAAACTATTTTATATTAACTCTATTTTCTTTGTTTCCATTAACCTTCAAGAATTGGGTCTATACTTAAAACACTGGAAGCGTAATGCAACAAAAAGAAATTAACATTACTTGTTGCTTGAGTGAAAACTCAAGGTGTTCCATGATCTCAGCCATCGTCGGTCTCTCTTCTCGAGCTCTTTTCACACACTGATGGGCAATGGCAGAAAATGATTTCAAAGAACCTGGCTCCATTTGTTCTTTCAGACCAGGAAGGAGAATCTCATCTAGCCTCTTTTCATTGTAGCATTGTCTCCACATAGGCACTAAAATTTTGGTAAGCTCACGATTACAATACTCATAGCATAATTTCCCACACAAAATTTCAAACAACACCACTCCAAAAGAGTACACGTCAGACTCCTTAGATAGGAAACCCAACTCCCAATACAAAGGATCACAATACCCAGGAGTGCCAACGACATGTGAGACTAGATATGAGTGCCCTTCGTTAGCAAGGCCAACTTTTGATAGTCCAAAATCGGAAACTTTAGCCGTCCAGTTCTCATCCAAAAGAATGTTTGCGCTTTTGATGTCTCGGTGAAGAACTCTTTGGTGTGTCTCCTTAGGATCATGTAAAAAATGTATCCCACGTGCAGCCCCAACACATATCCTCAAGCGTTGGATCCAAGTGAGAGTATTCACATCACTCAGATATCGATCGAGGCTACCGCGAGATGCATACTCATACACCAGGATCATGTCATCACCTTCAGTACAAAAGTGCAAGAGCGATATAAGATTTTCATGTTTATATTTGGAAAGCATCATGACCTCCTTCCAAAACTCAATATTACCTTGTCCAAATCTCCGGTCTAATTGCTTAAAAGCGACCGTGATTTGTCCCTCTGGGAGAGAGAGTTCCCCTCTATACACTTTCCCGAATCCACCACAGCCGATTACTCTGGTGGAATCAAAATTATTGGTAGCCGATACTACATCTTTCATTTGAATCTTAAGGTAATCAAAATCTTTCATGAAAGACATCTAATGATTATAAGATTGTAGTATAGAAAAAAGAGAAAATACAAAGATGAATGCAACCAAAAGCTAATAGCTTAAGTGGAGCATGAAAATGCTACTGATCACTAATGTGGTGAAAAGAGAGGCCAAAGTCTTTTTATTGTCAATAATTTAACATAGCCATGGGCCACCTTACCCACCCATCAATTCACACAGTAGCCACAGACCACCTGACCCACCTGTTAATTTACACAACCACGTAGTCCCACTTTCACAACAATAATTGCATTGTAGAGAACGACAAATACTGGCTGGTAAAAGGTGGAAAAGAAGGATGAACATTCCTTATCCTAGAGTTTTTGGCTTCAATATTTTTAAAATACGTATTTTGACGAATGTATGTGCTAACTGATTACATTATATTTTCTCAATACGTGTAACGCGTTTATGCAACTCATACAATACATAGGTTTTTTAATAAATAACTTCTTTATTACTTAATATATAAACTTACATTTATTTAACTCGTGTAACACATGAGGTTATAATCTAGTGCAAGTTATATACAAGTTTTAATAAATTTATGTGGTTTGATTATTTTATAACTTAGTATCCACAACTCAAAATTCAGAAACACCAATCAATTTAAACAACATACATCGTCATATAAAGCTTTTGACCACTAGTGCATCATATAAACCATGCAAGAACGAAGCAACTCCCAAAACTCACTTGGGCATTTTTTTTAATAACAAAAGGTCATGCATTTTGAGCAATGATACGAACTTCCTTTCCTTATTCAAATTAAATTCTTAAATTCCACAAAATAAAAACAACTACTCAGAAAGCCAATACCATTGTAGTGTAGTGGTAAAGATATTTGGGGGCAATGATAGAAGACATGGGTATTCCAGGTTCGATTCTTAAGCCAAACGGGTTTTACCAGTAATTTATTGTCATGTCTATGGGCGTGTGGGTTACTGGGTTTTCCATGAAATAGGTGGTGGATGTCTCGGTACTCTCAGAGTACCTGATTGATGAAAGGGTGTTTCGAGTGTACTCAGGTTTAATTTCGTTGACCGTTAAAAAAACTAATCAGAAAAGATGCAAAGAATAACAAGAAAATGATGCATTTAGAGAACGGAGATAAACTTCAACTTTAGATGGACAAAAAATTAAAATTATGTTATAAAGAGACTCTTCGACCGTGTGTAGTGGGCTTGCGCCCCTACCCACTTTTTGCTTTATGATGGAGTTACACACCACCCACTTTGTTATAATTTATTTTTGAGTTAATTCTTAAAACAGTCCATGTGGTTTTGGTCATTTTGCCGGTTCAGCCCAAAATCAAAATAATTGCTTGAACAGGCCTTTGAGTTTGACGAAATAGACCAAAACAGTCCATTTCGTTAACGGGGTTAACTCAACCCCGTTAAGTTAGCGGCAAAATCGCCAAGTCACCTCAAATATTCCCTTACTGTTAAAATATAATAAGTAAAAAAATCAAAGAAATATATAATTAATATTTAAAAACCTAATTGGGACCCACCACCCACCTCATCTTTTTCAATCTATACCCCCACCACCATCTTCACCTTTCACCACCACCACTAGGGCTGCAAACGAACCGAATGAACACGAACAATGTCTTGTTCGTGTTCGTTAAGAAAATTATATGTTCACGAACGGTTCATGAACACTTACCGAACGAGATTTTTTTGTTCGTGTTCGTTTGTTAAGAAAACACTAATGTTTGTGTTCGTTTGTTAATTTTGTTCATGAACTCACACGAACACAAACGAACATTAATAAACACAACTTGATTATCGAATGTTGTTAACATGGTTCTTTTTTCTACAAAAGTTTATGCGTCTGTTTGGAGTCGTTCATTGGTCATAATTGCTTCGACATTAGATTCACTTCTTGATCTTTTTTAGGATTTATCTAGTGGTTTATAACATGGGAAAATCACCAAAATGGTCATTTGACCAAGTGGTTTTACCAAACTAGCCACCTCCCATCTCTTGGGGAGTCGGCTCACGATTTCCGAGAGGTCTTCAAAAGCTTTCCCGTTTAACCAACCACAGCACGACACGTCACCCTTTCTCTCTCCTCTCCCACCCTCCCTTTTGACCTGATATATATATATATAAGAAGGGTCTCCTTCTTTGTTCTTCCTCTGTAAACAAACGAGAACACACACCCACACACATATGTGAGTCAAGAGAGCTTGACCGGAGACTAATGGCCGGCTGCCGCCGCCTCGTCCTCCGGTCACCGTCTTCCGATGTGAACCCGACACCTTGTTCTTCTATTTCTAAACAAACCGAAACATCAAACCAACTTCTCCCTCTGTTCCGGGTTAACTGAAGAAGGACACTCACCGGTTATGGTGACTGTCATCGGTAACCATCCACTGAACCACGTCCCTCCTTTGTTCCGGATAACAACCATCGGATCTCAACCTTTATCATGTTTCGGTGGAGAACCCGAGTTCTGTTTACAGAGAAGATCACAAACATCTCCGCAACCACCATATGTTAAACGCAAGCATAAACCATGTTAAACGCAACCATAAATCATGTTAAACGCAACCATAAACGTGGAAGAAGATAAAGAGAAATGCCAAACCGCTAGGGCCGCTCAACAATCCGCCACCGCCCTTGAAGCCACAGTCGCATCCTCCAACCAAACCCACTCAGTCAACCCCACCTATAAGACTTCTGCTGATCGCGGCCGGAGTCGCTCTCGCGGGCGCGGTTGTGGTCACGGACGCGGTTCGTATTCTTGTGGACGCAGCACCAATAACCAACCCAACACACCCAACCACCCCTACATCGTTTTTTCCAATAACTGGAACGCAAATCAATGGGCCAACATCCTGAAGTCGACAACATCTTCTTGGCAAACCCCAACCACAGCCGCAAATAACCCACCATGCCCCTACCCCTCTAGGCCGAATACCACGGCCCAAACGGGTCAGGGTATTCTCGGTCCTAGACCCGGCCAACCCAACACAAACACTTATACCCCAACCGACATTGAGCAGGCCCTATACACCATGGCGGTGAACCAACCAAAACATGGATTCATGGATACTGGAGCGTCCTCGCACTCGGCAAACGAACAAGGTATATACTCTCCGTCTAATTCTAATAAGTGTACTGATAAAAATATTATTGTTGGTAATGGCATGGCAATACCCGTTTTGGCTCAAGGCAACCAAACTTTACCACCGCCCTTCCCACCCCTTAAACTAAATAATGTCCTTTTTGCCCCCAAAACTCATCAAACCCCTGATTTCGGTACGTCGCCTTACCACCGATAATCTTGTACCCATCGAGTTTGACCCTTTTGGTTTTCTTGTGAAAGATCTCAAAACTCGGACGCCTATCCTTAGATGCAATAGCATCGGCGATCTCTACCCGCTGACTCAACCTCTTTCGACCATCACTCAACCCTCCGCCTTCATTGCTATTTCTCAAGATCGCTGGCATCAACGCTTGGGTCACCCCGGCACTACTTTATTGCATTCTTTGAAAATTTCTTCTTGCATTAATTTTGGCTAAACTTATAATAAATTTTGTGAACCTTGCATGTTTGGAAAGAGTGTTAAATTACCGTTTTATGATTCTGTTAATTGCACTCATTTACCTTTTGATATTGTTCACAGCGATTTATGGACCTCCCCTGTCCTAAGCACGTGAGGGCATCGTTAATATGTGTTGTTTCTTGATGATTACACAAATTTTTTGTGGACTTTTCCACTTGCCACAAAGTCCCAAGTTTTTGCCACCTTTACAAAATTTTACAACCATATAACCACTCAGTTTGAAAGAAAAATAAAACAGTTTCAATGTGATAATGGAAGAGAATATGCTAATAATATTTTTTTAGCATTTTGCAACGCTAACGATATGCACTTCCGTTTCTCTTGTCCCTACACTTCCTCACAGAATGGCAAGGCGGAGCGCAAAATTCGCACAATAAACAACATGCTCCGCACCCTTCTTGCCCAAGCCAACCTACCCCCAAACTTTTGTGTAACACCCTGACCGATGGCGGAAACATCGAGGTGTCACGTAGTGATGATTGTTCAATAGCTCATGGACTAGAAATGTAAATTTGAATACATTGAATTGAATAATTTATTACATTGAAAGCAATTACAAGATACAAAATTCTAACGTGACAACTAAAACTGAAATCCAATAAATCTCAAGTCTAAGTCTAATTTCCAAAAGCTTAGAAATGATCTCATAAGAACCTGAAACATGTACGGAAATAATTTGGTCAACACAAAAATGTATTGGTGAGCATACCCTGTTTGAGTACATATAACAGAAAAGTGTTTCGCAATATATGTGCTATGATATTGTAATATGTAAAAGGGTCAAAATCAAGCCTCACATCGTTCACACATCGTTCAATAATCGTTCACACATCGTTCAAGAAAACCATAACAATGACCAAGGAATATAATTCGTAGTACTACTCATTGTTAGGTGTGGCCCAAAGGTTAATGACTTTGACAAATCGTCATGCAATTCAAACAAAATATATCAAGAGCACATTGCTTTGTAAATAACATACGTAAGTTTTAGTAATAATTGTACATGAGTCACCCCAAAAGAGTAAATAGTAAAAAGGGGAAAGATATACTCACAGTTTCGCTAATTGTAAATTCCACGAAAGTTCGTCGTAAAGGACTTAGAATTCCAAAGAACTCAACCTATATATGATAGAAGACTAATGAGGAAATAACTTAAAAGTATAAGGCAACCAAAATCTAAGGCATTAGGGTTTACTAGACTTGTGTAGGGAAGATGAAGTTTTTAATAATAATTTGAACAATAGTTTTGAAATAAATATATCACGATTAATTAAATAAGAGACTAAAACACTTATGTATCCCACGCTTAGAAACATTTTCTATTTTATAGAAAAATATCCACGAAATAGATTTTATGATTTATGTTTAATTAAACAATTTATTATATCTAATTTAAATATAAATAGAATAAATATTACGAGATATGATCAAAATATGATATTTTTTATGAAAAATTATTACTTTTTGATGTGAAATACTGAAAATAATATTTCCATAATTTCTTTAACTTTATTTGTATTTAAAACATATTTAATGAGTTTAAATAGTGTTTTAATGATTAAAGATAGTAAGAATAACAAAAATAATCAATTTCTGAGAAATTACATTTTATTTCTGTTTATTATACATAAAAATAAATCTCAAGAAAATGAGGTTAAAATCACTTAAAATAAATTTTTAATCATTTAATTATGATTAAAACAATTTAATTCTGAAAAAAACATATGAAAATAATATATTTTCCAGAAAATAAAAATAGGATAATTTTCTTTAGGGTGTCAAGATGTTACACCTAAATTTTTATAATTTTTGGATCAAAAATGAATTTATTATGAATATTCTAAGTTTTCTATGTATATATATATATAATATAAAACTAATGAATAATTATAATAATAGGAGGTAAAAGAAAAAGAAAAAAAACACAAAACTGCATATACAGGGACTCGAACCCGAGTTCTTTGGGTGATAAAACACACTCAAATTAAATGATTACAGGGACTCGAACCCGAGTTCTTAAACAAAATCATATTTAATATGTTAGTAATGTTCATCATCTTCTTCCCCAAATATCATCAACCCTAACCCTAACCCTTAATTCTAATAAACCCGAATCAGATACAATTAGCGATCTGTAATAGAGGGTTTATGTTAGGAACCTACTAATAAACAAAACGGCATCTAAAGAAAGGACTTACAAGTATGATTTAAGGTCGAACACGAGGGTGAATAAGCCGAACGTTTTGGTTCGATTATAAGGCTTTCTGGACGCTTTGGGAGACGTTTAGAAGTGGTTTTGGAACGTTTGAAGGTCTAGGAACGTTTTGCAGAGTTTAATTTATAGGGTTGTTCGAACAAAACGGGCGTTTCCCCAAGCTCTTAAAGATCGACGGTTACTCGGTTTTAAACCCATTAAATTCGCGTATTATGGTTCGATTAATCATAGAAACTCAATCATTAATGTGAAGAATCACATGGGAAATAGTTTGACGACTGAAAAGCTTTAAACGATGTGGTTTGGACGCGCCGGAGACTCGCCGGCGGCGAGCCTCTCTGGCCGGCACATGTGCAGAGCAGCAGAGGGAAAACAAGGGTGTGGAGTTTAAAACTTTCATAAAGTGTCAGAATTAGTCCCTCTAGTTTAACTTGGTTAATTAATTAGTAACTTGGTTAGTTTTTCTTTTATAAAACTTAACCAACTCAAGGTACTTTTATCTTTAATTAATCCAAAACTTTTTAGAACTTAAACTTTTTTTATCCTAATTTATAAAATAACTAATTAAGTTTGTCTTTTGTAAGTTTCGACTAAAATTCACACATTCGGTAACCGTTTCATTTTTCAAAAATAAAAAAGAATCAACCATTCAAGCCCATCATTCCATCCAGGCACACAACTAATATCATTTTTCAATTTTCATACTTTGATAAAACACCCAATAGGCCAATATAATATTTAGTTTTTGTCTTGTTGTCGTTGAGTGTTGAAGTTTTGCTTTGGATAATTTGCAATTGGAGGTGGTGTTTTTTATTTTATTTTTATTATTATGTCTAGCTCGTCATTTATTTTTATTATTCTGCTTTAGATAATTGGGCAATTAGGTTTGAAAATAATTATGACTTGATTAATGTTTATGTTATTAGATTATACTATGGGGAAGAATAAAACCATAACATCTTTTTAATGTTTTAGTGTCTTTGTTCAATTTTTTTGTTAAACAATGCTTAGAACTTTGATATTATTGTATTTAATGTTTGACTCGAACCGTATCGAATCACCGACCTCAATATATAATCCGAAACATAGCTATAGAAAAAAAATTAAGGTCCCGTCCCGTGATTGGTGATTTCCGATCCCTAGACCAAAATCTCAAGCTTCGCCACTGCTTCCTAGGATCTTGCCCATTCACTATACATGAAAATGAAATTGAGAAAACATAAATACTTTCAACGATTCTTACCTAATGTGGTCCAAACACATACACTAAAACAGATAAAAATGTCAAAAACACACAATAACATACACCTTTATTTTGACACAATTCTAGTTAGGAATCCATTCATGCTGGGAGTGCCCTTTCTCGCTTGAACCCTCGTAGTCGAAGTATTTGCTGCTTAATACGAAATAGGAAACACAACTATCATCAACAATTATGATTATGCGGGTCTCTATGACGAAGCTTAATTTAAAGAAATATAAGTTAACAGTACTAAACCAAATCAAACCCTAACATACCACCAACCAATTTCTCATATTAAAAAGGAACAAACAAATAACCAAATTACCTCAGCCATATCAGCAAGAAGATGTGAACTGAAGAAGGCACGAATGAGGGTTTGTTTCTAGAGAGATAAAGATTGGGGTTTTTTTTGTGGAGTGGGAGAGAGGATGGATTGGGCACCAAGAGGGTGTTTGGGATTGAGTTTCAAAACAACTTATTGGCTTTTCCAAGAAGCCAATAAGTGAATAAGCTGTTTTTGTAACCCAAAAGCACTTTCTCTTTTGACTTTTGGCTTTTAAGGGCGGAAAAACTGTTTTTGAGAAGTTAGAAATCCTGGCTTTTGGCTTTTGGAAAAAAAAAAAATTACAAATCTATCACACATAGAACCAATATTCACAATAAGTTAAGCGAAACACTTAAAAAAACAATCTATTGACTTTTTGACGTTTCTCATCCCAAAAGCTAATCCAAACACTTTTTTAAAACTCCTTTTCAAAAAGTCATTAGCCAATAAGCACTTCTGACCAAAAGCACTTTTGCATTTCCAAACTCAATCCCAAACACCCTCCAAATCTATGCAACCTGAAGTTAAAAGAAGAATCATAGCGACGGTAGAGAAGGTACATACCATATGCCCAATTGTGAGGTTAGGGTTCAGAATAAACGTCTGTAGTCATCGTTCAGACCCAGCTGACTGATTAGGACTGTCATCAAACACACCGAGGGGCCAAAGATTTATATATACACTTCATATATATGCAATGGCAGATCGAACTTCATTAGGGCGGGGGGTCTTGACGCCCCCTAATTTAATCTTTCATGGCACATAGGTGGAGGGTTTATCTGAATTTATCATGTTCTTTGCGGGTACTTACAGTTACAGGAAGATGAGACAGTGGAAGAAGTGGATTACTGAAGAATGAAGAAGTATGTGAAGAATGAGGAATGTGCATAATAACAAATAGCATAATGAGTTAGGGTATTTTGGTACTATAGTTAAAAAAAAGTCTACAACCTAAGTGTAAAGCATGACAAAGTTATGTTGTCGAATTAATAATTACAATTACAAGGTATATTTATAGTTCAAGAAATTGAACAGTAAAACATTAATGGCATTTGTATTTTTTTTTCCTTTTTTTACAAACACTTATTTATTAATAAATATATATGATTTCATAATAAGTCACAACATGGCTTGGTGGTGGAGTGGTTTGTGGTGCATTTGTGTGGTTTGAGGTCTCAGGTTTGAATCCTGGGATTTTCATTTTTTTTTACAAACACTTATTTATTAATATATATATATATATATATATGATTTCATAATAAGTCACAACATGGCTTGGTGGTGTTGTGGTTTGTGCTGCATTTGTGTGGTTTGAGGTCTCAAGTTTGAATCCTGGGATTTTCTTCTTTTTTTTAATTTTTTCAAACACTTATTTATTAATAAGTATATATGATTTCATAATAAGTCACAACATGGCTTGGTGGTGGAGTGGTTTGCGGTGCATTTGTATGGTTTGAAGTCTCAGATTCGAAACATGGGAAGACGAAGTTTTTATTTTCTTTTAAAGGTCCATACACTTTTTTAGTAATAATTATATACAATTTCACAATAAATAACATGGCTTAGTGGTGAAGTGGTTTTTGGTACATTTTTATTATTTGAGGTCTTAGGTTCGAAACATGGGAAGGGCAAGGGGCGAATCCTTTTTTTTTTCCATTCACAACATGTTATTATTAAGTAATACATACAAATATACCCATGTTTGTGTGAGATGTCGTTTTTAAATTATTGTATGAAAATTGATAGTTACTTTGTTGATAATACTTTTTAGTGTTTTGGATACGACAAAATTATAAGGCGCGAAAAGACGCATTTAAACACACTAGTCTAATTTGAAAGTAACTTGATGTTCTTTTACTTGATTTATTATTATACTTTAGTAAAAAAAACTATTATATTAATAAATATATATTATTTCTTAATAAGTCACAACATGGCTTGGTGGTGTAGTGGTTTGTGGTGTTTTTGTGTGGTTTGAGGTCTCGGGTTCGAATCTTGGGATTTTTGTTTTTTTTTTACAAACACTTATGTATTAATAAATATATATGATTTCAGAAAAAGTCGCAACATGGCTTGGTGGTGGAGTGGTTTGTGGTGCATTTGTGTGGTTTGAGGTCTCATGTTCGAATCCTGGGATTTTCATTTTTTTTTTTACAAACACTTATTTATTAATAAATATATATGATTTCATAATAAGTCACAACATGGCTTGGTGGTGGAGTGGTTTGCGGTGCATTTGTATGGTTTGAAGTCTCAGGTTCGAAACATGGGAAGATGAAGTTTTTATTTTCTTTTAAAGGTCCATACACTTTTTTAGTAATAATTAGGGGAAAGATTCGGTACAAATAGTTTTTTTGGTAAGAACTGTGAGAATCAAAGGAGGGTATTTTTTTTCAAAAATTTTTCCCCATATTGTTAAACATGTATTATAGTATTGAAAACTAAAAAAAAAAAAAATTGGTGTAGAGTAATTACGTGTAGAGTAATTACCATTAGTGTAAACTAATGTATTTACCTTAATGACGTAATTACACTAAAAAAAAATTTTATAATTTTTTTTTTGTATTATTCATCTAGAAAGAATGTTTAAGCATATGGGAAAAAAATTCTAAAAAAAAAAATAAAATTTTACCCCCTTTGATTCTCACAGTTCTTACTAAAAAACTATTTGTATTTGATCTTTACTCGTAATAATTATATATGATTTCACAATAAATAACATGGCTTAGTGGTTGTAACAACCCGACCAGGAGGGGGCTGGACGTTACGTCAGTTGGGTAACAGACTTGCACAACGGAAGTAACGATAACAAATATTTATTTGTTATTACAATTTATGATCCAAAAATACAAGTACACAAGTAAAATAAATTAACTAATAACTAAGCAGGGACGAGACGCGGCGGTCGTCGAAGCAATGTAAACCGTAGTTGATCCAATCTCTAATCCACATATCTCTAATCCGCTACTAGCTAACAGACGAACATAATCCGTATGTTCCCAAAATCATCCGAATGCAGTACCTGAACACATGCTTAAAAGAGTTTGGGTCAGTAATCATACTGGTGAGTCCGTGTGAGTAATCAAGTGGATTCAAAAACAGTTTATCATTTCATAATCAAGTTCAACACAGTTTAACACACGTGATGTACAAGCAACACCTCAACCCTAACACTAGATCTATCTACTGCTATTATAGATCTACAAAGCATAATACATGCCGCAATGGTTCCATAACCGTCGTGGAGGGCTTCCCGGGCCCTTATGTCCCGAGTCCACTTTGCGTGGGGGTTTCCCCAAGTAGTACTACCCATATATTAAGTCGGCTCACCTCTGAGTTAATGAGTGTCAAGTATAACTAGCAGCCAAGTATCTTGTCACATCACACCAGTTTTATACACAAAACAGTTTAGACACACAAGCATGTATTCACCCCAAAACAGTAAAACAGAAAAAGGGGAAGTACACGAACTCACCTTTGGTTGCATTCACACGGTCACATAATATTCCTCGTCCAGTTTCCATCTATCGACCTTTTGACAAGATCCTATTCAATGTTCATAAACATTAGCGCGTGTAACCAATATCGTGGTTACACGTGTGGGCACACTTTGGTTCTTTAATCGCACTTCTATTTGTCGAGTTTATAATATAGTCATAGGCACTACTCGATTCCTTATGTCCAATTATGTCATAACTAATCAAGTCCATAGTCTAATGCCTTAGTCGCCAATTCTTATGATTAATGTTACAAAATCGTTCCTAATTACCAAGTCATCAACTATGTTAATTTACTTTGTCGATTCATATTCTTTATATAGTTATAGATTATTCGCCTTAGCTTATCAAGTCGAGTCCCAATATCGTATGATAACCAAATTATACTAAAGTCCGCATTATTCACCTTATGTCCAATATCCTATGTCTCGATATCTTAATAAATGTCCATACTACTTGTCCGAATGTTCCATTTATGTGTCTAGTTGTTCAAGTTCCCATACGTTACAATTGACACGCCTACCACTTATCTTTTATGGCCTAATCACACCTTGTTGTTTATATCTTAATAATAGGTCCTAAGGTTCCATGTCTTATATCCGCAAAGTTCGTCTAGTATACAATATATATATCCAATGTCCCATATTTCATATGTTCAATTAAGTTATGGTTATAACTAGTCAAGTACCAAGCCTTATTTATATATGTATCTAAATTCATGGTCGGTTCAATGTGTTGGTCGCGGTCCCACACGTGTACATACGATAATCACTACTTAAGTCTGGATAATTCGGGTTCTCGTTTATACCTCTCGGGTCTCCTCAGTTTGACCGAGCCTTCTGTCCGTTGACTTTTGTTGACCGAGTCAACTGGATTGACTCGGGTCTTGGCACTTCATCTTCTACATAACAATCCCTCATCAATAAACCTTACAATACTACTAATATCCTAATAATATTAACCTTCATTTGGTTTAACCAGATCTGAGAACAACCAAGACAATAACGTGACTTACCAAATCAATCGGAACCTTAACACGCCACCGCCGCCGTCGTCTTTCCTCACCACCATACTCCTCCTTCACTGTTACCACCATAACCCTCCACCAGCAGCCCACCGTACACCACAATACAACCCGCAACCACCACTATTGCTTCAGTAACCCATCACCATTACTTTTCCCTAAATCGGAACCCTAAATGGAAACCTGGACCTCCGCCGCCTGTCACCACCACTGCTACTGCCACCGTCGCCTTCCTTCGTACAGATCGGCCGGCCGGCAGAAGGCCAAGGCCGGCAACCCTCTTTCTTAGCTAACAGATCTGGGTCCCTCTCTCGCGTCCCCTCTCTAGCTCTCTGCTCCTCCATCTCCGATCTCTCTCTCCTCTGTTCTCTCTCAGCTTCTTTCTCTCTCTCCTGCTCTACTTTTCTTACTCTAGATATCTTGGAATTGAAGAGAGGTGGTGATTGTTTGGGTGCGGCTGCCGGAACTCGCCGGAGCACCACCTTGTGCGGCTGAACCCCATCCGGGTTTTCTGCTCTCTCTCTCTGCCTAACATATTTGTGTGTGTGTGTATTTGAGTTTCTCAGACAAAAGGGGAAAGGGTGGGTTGATGGGTTGGATTTTATAAGAAGGTGTTTGGATGGTTTTATTCAAAACCATCTAACACCCCTTGTTTTGGGTGTTGTGTTGTCATCCAAGGGTGGGGACATGTGTCCCTTTAAGGAGGTGACATGTGTCCCCAAGTGGTGACTAACCACATTATCTCGGGTCGGGTTCGTTATCGGGAGTCGGTCCAGTCCCATAACGGATATAATATTATTCTCCTCGTTAAAATAATTACGTAACTCATCAGTTCGGCTTCGTATTTTACTATACATAATTAATGGTTCATTCGTTATAATATTTTTAGACACGAAAAATTTTGGGCCTACTATCCGTACTGTTACATTCTCCCCCCGTTACTGGAATTCCGTCCCCGGAATTCTTTTCGAGTTATCCGTCGTTGCAATCCAGTATACTTCATACTCGGATTCAACTTCCAGGTCCAAATACTGGTATATACATAATCGTTTTCTTAAACTTATTCATAAATCTTTGTGGTTCTATACTAAGCCTCTTACCATATATTAAACAAGTAACTTAAACGTTTGACATATTAGGGTTTGTTCTTGATTTAATTCCCAGTACCATTTTCGACGCACCGTAGGTGTTTATATATAGGGTGTACCGCAGCCAACCCACCACACCTATGATAACCTCAAAAATGTGCTAGAAATTTTAGAGGTTCAGTTTTGGTTTTTGGTTTAACTTTTAGTCTCGTTTTCGATGCACCACCGGTGTTTATATATAGGGTGTACCGCAGCTAACCCACCACACCAATGATACCTCGTAAACGCACTGAAAATATTTCCCCAAAAACAAGGTAGGAAAACTTATTTTATACGTACCTAATAGGAGAGTCCTACGTATGTTACAGTAGTCACTAGTCCTAAAAATCTAAATTCTGGTGTCGCTAAAACTTTCCAAAATAGGGGTCTTATATAAGGCTCTATCTTAAAGTTTTTACACTTTTCTTGCTAACTATTATACCTAATATTGTGGTTAATTCTATCTATACCATCGACCATATCGTTGAATTCTTAAAACTTCAAAATTTCTACGACAGGTGGTGTACGGTATGGCGGCTAATTGTCAATGAACATAGAAAAAATTAGTTACTCAAGAGCTTAAACACACTATTGGCGTACTACATTTGCTTAGTACCTTATACCTTAGTTTGTCGTATGATCGAATTGCTATCTCCAAAAATTTTTCTTATTAAACTTTGATCGGTAATCACCATGGTCTTCTACACCTAAACGGGTGGTTTTAGGTATGTAAACAAATTTTGTGACATCCTTAGGATTTTCCTTACGAAATAAATTGTAAACTATAACGATCTGTCAAGTCTTAGTGGTATTGCCTATACGTGACGCGTCTTATGTTTAACTGTTGTCGTTTTTGGGCTTACTCCCCCTGTTAGAGCCTACCGTATATAAGTCTAATATGTTTCTTACGGATATATTGTCATTCTGTTTAAAAGTTTATGAAAACTTCTCCGAAGATTTCGTCACTATTCTTAGGGGTATCATAGAGTCTTAAGGTAGCGGGACATGTATTAATCCTTAAGAGTACCTTTGGTAGCGTTTATTCCTAGTCTTCTCGTGTTGGCTAAGACAATGGTTGGTCGTATATTTGCGTCACTCCTGAGTCTAGGTTGCCTCCTTTCCGTTGTTATTCTCAAATCATCTTAAAACCTGTTATAAAACTTCGACTCCAACATATTATACTAAACTTAAATCTGTCGAAATCGATATCAATCAACCTTGAATGAAACATCCTAGAATCCAATGTCTTAATTTCTTATTTTCGATTTAATTGGTAATGCAAAACTTAATCTATACCTAAACATGTATCGCATAATTAATGGATGACAACTATTTGGAAAGTAAACTTATCGGGTTACCTAGTATCCATTTGCTACGTTGATCGCGCCTCATCTTGGCTTTTCGGGTTCTTTTCAAATTGTTGTGCCAAGTCTTTGGCGAGGTACCTAGTCTTTATGGTTAGCTCACATCTTAGTCATAATAAGTTAGTTAAACATAATACTATCAATCATATTACGCATATATAGGTACTACTATAGTCATGGAGATACATATACATATATATATATAATCGTAACACGCATGTCGCACCAAGTATGTCTAGTTCCAAACTTTTACTCTCGTCATACAAGTGTATCATATAATTGTTTACGACTCTAACATGGTTCGTTTCCTTACTTAAGTTTCATCATTGTCCTAATTACCACCAAAAATCTCGGCGACTCTTCGGATTTCTTAGAACTTTCGCGTGCCTGTAAATTCACGATTACGTGAATTCAAGTGTAATCGTCAATTTACCTCACAAGATTGTCCTAATAGTTTCCGTCGTAGTCATCTTTCACGTATCACACATAGTCCGTAAACTAGTCACACTGGTTCTAAGTCCCTGTAAGCATTCTAGTGTTCAGGTACTCAAGTCTCGACTTATTTCGTTTCTTACCCTGGCCAATCTTATGTAGTTTCAAGGTATTCCCTAGCTAGGTAGTCTTAGAGCCTTAAACGCTAAGTTCTCTAAGTTGTCCTGGTGTAGCATAGGATATCTGGAGATATCCTATTCCGGTACATCCGTTGCTCTGATACCAACTGTAACAACCCGACCAGGAGGGGGCTGGACGTTACGTCAGTTGGGTAACAGACTTGCACAACGGAAGTAACGATAACAAATATTTATTTGTTATTACAATTTATGATCCAAAAATACAAGTACACAAGTAAAATAAATTAACTAATAACTAAGCAGGGACGAGACGCGGCGGTCGTCGAAGCAATGTAAACCGTAGTTGATCCAATCTCTAATCCACATATCTCTAATCCGCTACTAGCTAACAGACGAACATAATCCGTATGTTCCCAAAATCATCCGAATGCAGTACCTGAACACATGCTTAAAAGAGTTTGGGTCAGTAATCATACTGGTGAGTCCGTGTGAGTAATCAAGTGGATCCAAAAACAGTTTATCATTTCATAATCAAGTTCAACACAGTTTAACACACGTGATGTACAAGCAACACCTCAACCCTAACACTAGATCTATCTACTGCTATTATAGATCTACAAAGCATAATACATGCCGCAATGGTTCCATAACCGTCGTGGAGGGCTTCCCGGGCCCTTATGTCCCGAGTCCACTTTGCGTGGGGGTTTCCCCAAGTAGTACTACCCATATATTAAGTCGGCTCACCTCTGAGTTAATGAGTGTCAAGTATAACTAGCAGCCAAGTATCTTGTCACATCACACCAGTTTTATACACAAAACAGTTTAGACACACAAGCATGTATTCACCCCAAAACAGTAAAACAGAAAAAGGGGAAGTACACGAACTCACCTTTGGTTGCATTCACACGGTCACATAATATTCCTCGTCCAGTTTCCATCTATCGACCTTTTGACAAGATCCTATTCAATGTTCATAAACATTAGCGCGTGTAACCAATATCGTGGTTACACGTGTGGGCACACTTTGGTTCTTTAATCGCACTTCTATTTGTCGAGTTTATAATATAGTCATAGGCACTACTCGGTTCCTTATGTCCAATTATGTCATAACTAATCAAGTCCATAGTCTAATGCCTTAGTCGCCAATTCTTATGATTAATGTTACAAAATCGTTCCTAATTACCAAGTCATCAACTATGTTAATTTACTTTGTCGATTCATATTCTTTATATAGTTATAGATTATTCGCCTTAGCTTATCAAGTCGAGTCCCAATATCGTATGATAACCAAATTATACTAAAGTCCGCATTATTCACCTTATGTCCAATATCCTATGTCTCGATATCTTAATAAATGTCCATACTACTTGTCCGAATGTTCCATTTATGTGTCTAGTTGTTCAAGTTCCCATACGTTACAATTGACACGCCTACCACTTATCTTTTATGGCCTAATCACACCTTGTTGTTTATATCTTAATAATAGGTCCTAAGGTTCCATGTCTTATATCCGCAAAGTTCGTCTAGTATACAATATATATATCCAATGTCCCATATTTCATATGTTCAATTAAGTTATGGTTATAACTAGTCAAGTACCAAGCCTTATTTATATATGTATCTAAATTCATGGTCGGTTCAATGTGTTGGTCGCGGTCCCACACGTGTACATACGATAATCACTACTTAAGTCTGGATAATTCGGGTTCTCGTTTATACCTCTCGGGTCTCCTCAGTTTGACCGAGCCTTCTGTCCGTTGACTTTTGTTGACCGAGTCAACTGGATTGACTCGGGTCTTGGCACTTCATCTTCTACATAACAATCCCTCATCAATAAACCTTACAATACTACTAATATCCTAATAATATTAACCTTCATTTGGTTTAACCAGATCTGAGAACAACCAAGACAATAACGTGACTTACCAAATCAATCGGAACCTTAACACGCCACCGCCGCCGTCGTCTTTCCTCACCACCATACTCCTCCTTCACTGTTACCACCATAACCCTCCACCAGCAGCCCACCGTACACCACAATACAACCCGCAACCACCACTATTGCTTCAGTAACCCATCACCATTACTTTTCCCTAAATCGGAACCCTAAATGGAAACCTGGACCTCCGCCGCCTGTCACCACCACCGCTACTGCCACCGTCGCCTTCCTTCGTACAGATCGGCCGGCCGGCAGAAGGCCAAGGCCGGCAACCCTCTTTCTTAGCTAACAGATCTGGGTCCCTCTCTCGCGTCCCCTCTCTAGCTCTCTGCTCCTCCATCTCCGATCTCTCTCTCCTCTGTTCTCTCTCAGCTTCTTTCTCTCTCTCCTGCTCTACTTTTCTTACTCTAGATATCTTGGAATTGAAGAGAGGTGGTGATTGTTTGGGTGCGGCTGCCGGAACTCGCCGGAGCACCGCCTTGTGCGGCTGAACCCCATCCGGGTTTTCTGCTCTCTCTCTCTGCCTAACATATTTGTGTGTGTGTGTATTTGAGTTTCTCAGACAAAAGGGGAAAGGGTGGGTTGATGGGTTGGATTTTATAAGAAGGTGTTTGGATGGTTTTATTCAAAACCATCTAACACCCCTTGTTTTGGGTGTTGTGTTGTCATCCAAGGGTGGGGACATGTGTCCCTTTAAGGAGGTGACATGTGTCCCCAAGTGGTGACTAACCACATTATCTCGGGTCGGGTTCGTTATCGGGAGTCGGTCCAGTCCCATAACGGATATAATATTATTCTCCTCGTTAAAATAATTACGTAACTCATCAGTTCGGCTTCGTATTTTACTATACATAATTAATGGTTCATTCGTTATAATATTTTTAGACACGAAAAATTTTGGGCCTACTACCCGTACTGTTACAGTGGTGGAGTGGTTTTTGGTGCATTTTTATTATTTGAGGTCTTAGGTTCGAAACATGGGAAGGGCAAGGGGCGACTCCTTTTTTTTTCATTCACAACATGTTATTATTAAGTAATAAATATAAATATACTCATGTTTGTGTGAGATGTCGTTTTTAAATTATGGTATGAAAATTGGTAGTTACTTTGTTGATACTACTTTTTAGTGTTTTGGATACGACAAAATTATAAGGCGCGCAAAGGACGACTTTAAACACACTAGTCTAATTTGAAAGTAACTGGATGTTTAAGTTTGATTATTCTTTTAGTTGATTTATTATTATACTTTAGTAAAAAAAAACTATTATATGTATATATCGACCCTCCAACGAAAAATTTTGGGTTACGACACTACTTTGAAGTGCATAGTTTAGCTCATTAGCTTAGAAAAATGTTACTATCTCTATTTAGTTTTTTTATGTGTAAGAACTATAACTTTGATTTTTAATATTTTCGGCTCCTCACAATTTAAATGGTTAAGTTCAGCCACTGTATATACGTTTAAAAATATAAAAACGAAAAACTTATTCGGTACTCTTTAAAAATTTAGAACCACAAAACGTATTTGGCTAGGGTGGGGTTGGGTCCAATTGGTAAAGCCATTGGAGTTAAGGTGTTGCTTCCCTTGAGGTCAAGGGTTCGAGCCCCGCCAAAGGCGGATTTGGTGTAGAAATTTGTTGTAAAAAAAACGTATTTGGCTATTTATGATTTATCTAAAATCTTATAACATATATTGGGCCCAAATCGACATGTAATTGATAACCAAATACCCAATCATCTAATTATCTAATATAATCTAAATAATAATATTACAATATAAAATATAAAAATAATTATTGCTCTGATGCTAATCGTTGTCTAAGAAAATGCTAGGAGAGCTTTACGAATTCTCGGTTAGCTGTTACGGTATATCATTCTAATACTATAGTCTTGCTATGTTTATTGCTATAGTGTTATTCGTCGCATAAAAGTTTATTTATTTATTTAAATAAACACACATTAGCGATAAAAGGTGACAGAGAGACGCAAAATACCGTGAAAATAGACAAAAAAAAATCTATAATATGACGGTTTACAGGCATGATGTCATGAACGGCGATGGCTTTTTGTTGTCATCAAATGCTGACTTCCCTCATTGCTTTAGTCATCGAGATGTAGAAGGAGGCACCAAAATGTAGTTGTGAAAGATGGGATGTGGTGACACGTGGCTGTCTTCACACAGATGTGGAGATGACCGCCCACAAAACCCAATTACATCAAACAACACCACAAACACTTCGGTGGTCCAATGACGGTGTGCCAGGAAAATGCCCAGCATATTCAATTCACTCACACGTAAATATATTTGTAATTTGTAATGGTAGTTACCAAGTCTCGAATAAATTAAGAAATTCAAGTTGGAATTGTCTTGCCCAGGACCCACCAAGACACTAACCAAATTTATACCGTCTCTTCTTTCAACACATTAAGCAGCTCTTTCAAACTCCATCTAATTTGTAATATTAGTTTCTCTAAATCTTTAGATGTCTTTCATGAAAAACTTTTATCACCTTAAAATTCAAATGAAAGATGTAGTATCTGCCACCAATAACTTTGATCCTACCAAAGTGATTGGCTGTGGTGGATTCGGGAGTGTGTATAAAGGCGAACTGTCTTCCCCAGAGGGAAAAATGACGGTCGCTTTTAAGAAGTTAGATCGTAGACTTGGGCAAGGGAACATCGAGTTTTGGAAGGAAGTCATGATGCTTTCTAGATACAAACATGAAAATCTTATCTCTCTCGTGAACTTTTGCATCGAGGGTGATGAGATGATCCTCGTGTATGAGTATGCTTCTCGTGGAAGCCTTGATCGATATTTGAATGATGCTAGTACCCTCTCTTGGATGCAACGCTTGAAAATATGTGTTGGGGCAGCACATGGGCTACGTTTCTTACATGATCCTATGGAGACACAACAAAGAGTTCTTCATCGAGACATCAAAAGTGCAAACATTCTTTTGGATGAAAATTGGACGGCTAAAGTTTCAGATTTTGGACTATCAAAAGTTGGCCCTGCTAACCAACTGCACACATACCTTGTCTCCCATGGTGTTGGCACACCTGGTTATTGTGATCCGTTATATATGGAATTCGGTTTTCTTTCAAAAGAGTCTGACGTTTACTCTTTTGGAGTAGTGTTATTTGAAATTTTGTGTGGGAGATTATGCTACGAGTATCATAATCGTGAGCTGACTAAAATATTAGTGCCTAAGTGGAGACGGTGCTATGAAGAGAAAAGGTTAGATGAGATTATCCTTCCCGGCTTAAAAGGCCAAATGGATCCAGGCTCGTTGATATCATTTTCAGCCATTGCCTACCGATGTATTAACAAAGCTCGTGAAGAGCGGCCAACGATGGTTGAGATCGTGGAAGAACTTAGGTTTTCACTCCATCAACAAGTAATTTTAGCTTCATTTTGTTTTTGAAAACTTTCAATGTTTCAAGTTTAAAACCAATTATTAATTTTTTTTTTTTTTTTTTTTTTTTTTTTTTTTTTTTTTTTTTTTTTTTACAGGAGATATTTGAAAACACACCTGAAAGTAGCCATAGAGAAAGGACTAGCTTGATGCTCAGTGGTCAAGTGGATCAGTCACTAGATGATGCTTACTCTTATCAACCACCGCCCGCTAATGATGAAGATGATTTTTATTATTTAGGAGGTAACACATCAATACCGGAAGTTATGTATCTGTTCCATAAAATTTTCAAGTAAAAGAGAAGGATATAGGTGTAAATTTGAAGTGTTTAATTACTTAAAATTGGCTTCTAATCTATATATGTCAGGTAAAAATTGAAAACCGTAACTATTATGAACGCTAAAAGTTAGATTATCAGTTTTTACATCTATTATAATCTTACTTAACTATTCTATAAATTCGAAGGAGACATGACAAACAAAGTGTTGGGGGCTGCAAGTATTGAAAATGAGTTGTTTTGACCCGTTACGTAACTTCCATGATAGATACTAACATATATGTAAAAATTTCACTTAGAAGATGGCCCGGGAATAGACAGCTTCCAGATAATTGGGGATGCAAAACCAGGAAGTACACTTTATTGTGTTGGATTTGCTGTGCGTGGGACCTCGCGATGCATGTTTCAGGTAGAGAAGCTAATTCTAGATGCAGATTATTAGTCTGTCTAATTATGAAAAGATTGTTATAATCTGTTTGTTTGCTTCTTTTTCAGTGGGTTCGTCACTTTGAAGACGGCACTTGGAAGTACATCGATGATAAGTCTTTGAGGACTTAACAACGGCATAAGCTTACTTGACTAAGATAAGATTTAGATTAGTATCATACTTTGAAAATGAAAATTTGCTTGCACCACAACCTACTGTCGAACGCAACTTGGCCATCCTTCTACCATGAGTACGTAAATGTTACGTTTCCCAAATGAAATTTTTGTGTTTACAAGGTGTAAAGAGGTCATTTTGAAATGTAGAAAAAGTAAATATGTCTTCTTGATTCAGAATTTTCTGTATGACATAGGAGCCACAGATCCAGGATATGTAGTTACAGCTGATGATGTTGATAATATTATTGCGGTTGAGGGCATACCAATGGATGACCGAGGTCGACAGGTACTCTGAAACATATTCAGTTTTGTAACAAATAATATATATTTCTACACACAGTTTATGTTCATATTGAAACTACATGAAATGCTCAGCCTAGCTAGTCAAACGTTCAAGGCGCAAAGGGCGAGCAAAGCACTTAAAAGCGCACACCTAATACAAGCAACACGCCCATGTATTCCAGGCTGTCAAAATTTTAAATAACTTTACAAAATCGTATAGATAGGCTGTTTTAGTCCGGTTTCAGGCCATTTTTAGTTCTTTAAGACAGGTGTTTTTCCCAGTTCAGTGCACCTTGCTGCACTCAAGAGGGTTGACCTTGCCTAGCCTCGCCTCGTCTGGGTGACTAGGCACACCCCTTTGACTACATAGCTGTCTACACCTTCAACATTTCAGCCCATTGTGTACTAACCATATTTTCATATTTATCAATGGTATACAATTCTTCTGAATGTTACTCATGTTAATACTATTCGGTTTACAGGGGAAAGTAGTGCGCCTCTTTGCCAATGGGCAGAACAAAATAACATGTGGTAACTATGTTCAAGTTTGTTAATATTTTCTGAAGCGCAAAATTTCTTGTTTTCTCGTATCCTTGTTTTTAAAAAATGACATTCTGCAGATCCAGAAATGCAACACGAAATAGACAATTATATGTCAGGTGGTCGAGCTTTGTTTAGTGCTTCGCTTCTGGTACAATATCTGTAAACTAACAACATCAACTTGATACCAAGTTTTCTTTGAATGTAGTTACTTGTAACACCAGAGGCTGTTACTTTTGCAGATGGATTCCTCCGAGACTGAGAGCTGGGAGCAAACAACTATTTCACTGAGACGATCTAAATTCCAGATAAAGATCAGTCGCACGCAAGATATTTTCATGCACATCAAATATTCCAGTCTCTTGTTGGTACATAAAATAAAATTTCCGTGCCCTTATATAGCAGCGTGATAATTATGGCCCATTTACATATGTATCGATTTGGGTGGGTTATTTTTATTCTCTACCGGGTCAAATGGGTGGTTAAGAGTCAACCAAAGAGTAGTTTTAATGAACACAACCTTCTAAACTGTTACATTCAGTAAACAATAAAATTGGATTTTTTTTGGTTATATTATCGCTTTTGTAATCGTACTAATCACATACATATTTCATAAGTTATTTACAATTTTGGATAAGAAGTGGTTCCGGCCCAAACAACCGAACTAGATCTGACTTTTAATTGACATGGTCATTCTGCCACCCCCTAGAAAGAAACACACATTTTGGAATGACAAATTAAATCGGTTGATTAACTGTTCCGATCTTTATAATTGTCATTCTCTTGTAACTATATCACAGATCAAAATCCCTTCAGGCTTACTACAAGTACACAAGTTGCGTTGACTCGTCCTAATGGTTCTTCACATACTTTCAGTTTCCAAGATGTTAGGTAATACATTGACTTCACCTTATTGACTTGGTGTTTTACTTTCGTGTTCCAAACAAAGTGGCAGACTTTGACTCTTCAGGTCAAACAAACTACTTTTTAAATTTTAACTGTTACAATTTTCATTTAAAGTTTGTTGCCTGCATAAGTCTATATGACAACCTGCTACAAGAAAAAAAATGGTCAAGGTAAGTTTGAAATGAATAAGTAGTAAAACTAATAATTTGAAAGCCGCGGTTTTCACCTAAATAGTCAAATTGTACATCTTTATCCTTCATTTTTTTTAGATTAGTCTTTTACTGTATTCAACAAGAAATCATGGTGATCATTTTTCTTTGTTTCTTTGTTTCTCTTTTGTAGAATGCGCGACACTTGCGTGCTCACCATGAGAATGTTCCAAAGCAAGGTAACTTATACGACTTTTGGCACTTGTTCATAGTTTTATACCGACTTTCAACAAGGGTAAGTTATTAATGTGCAACCAACATCTTATTTATGGAATAGGCATTGGATGAAAGAACAAAGACAACAGCATGAAACTTTGTGTACTTCAATATAGAGACAAGTGTTATATGCTTAATCTTTGTAGAGATGATGTAAAGAACAGTAGATTTACTTTAAAAGGTTATGTTCTTCAGATTGGAATCCACTGGTGAGAATGAGAACAAGGGAGTGTTTGTTTATGATGGTTTTTTTCTTACACAATCTATATCTATACATCTAATAAAACAAAGTCCATGAGGACACTTGGCACTCCCATATTGCACCTCAATTCCTCTCTCTTCCCATATTGTGCCATGTGGCACAACAATAGAATTTATAAAATTTTCGTTTTTTTTTAAATCAAAAATCAGAAAAATATAAATAGCCCTAAAAAACACACAAACATAACATAACCTCACTTTCATCGTCGCCTCCTTTCAAACCGAAACCCTAATCAGGGCGATTCAAGGTTTTCACTCATCTCCAATCCATGGTAATCTCTCTTCGATTCTTATTTCAATTAATCGATGTTCATCTATCTTTTTCTCTGTGTTCATTTTTTTTCTGATTTTTTTGTAGATAAAAGGTTTTTTTTTCTCTGTTTTGATGATGATGATGATGATGATGATGAGGGTTTTCTTATCACACATAGATGATGGAAAAAGGTTTTTTTTCTCTGTTCTGTGTTCATTTTTTTTCTGATTTTTTTGTAGATTAAAGGTTTTTTTTCTTTGTTTTGATGATGATGATGAGAGTTTTCTTATCACACATAGATGACGGAAAACGGACACGTGTAGAGGAAGACGGTGATGAGCAGCAGCGACGGATTGACGTGATGGTACCAACCGAGTCCAAATCTGACCATACAGGTAAAGCCCCAAAATCCACTGATTTTCCATATCTGTTTTTAAAGTTTCGATTAAGGTTAATTTCTGTTTTTCTTTGTCTTCTGTTTTACTGATTGTTCTTGAGTTTTTGTTTATTATTGTTCAGTGTTATTAATTGTTTTGATTTTGTATTTATGTTTTAGGGTTTATGTTTTAGGTTTCGATTTAGGGATTTTTAGGGTTCAATTGATGTTTTAAAGGTTTGACTTATTGTTCTTTATTTTTCGTTTATTATTGTTCCGACTGATTAGGGGTTTATGTTTCAGGTTTCGATTTGTAGCATGTCCCAAATACGGATTACAAAGATTATCCCTAATTGCTGAGCGGGATAGTGAAAATGAAGTTGATGACGATGTTGCTGATCTCAAGGACAGAAGGCTATGTCCTGTTCTGCTCTGACCTTATATTTATGATATTTACAATCACCGGTCGTGTGTTGTTATGAAATTTGAAACTGGGTTGCTTTGCTAACATATTTTTTCATGGTTATCAGATGCTTGATGATTTTGTTGATGTTTTGAGTAATGAGAAACAAATGATGTATCTGTGGAACTCATTTGTGAGAAAGCAAAGGTTGTTAAAACTCTTGAAATCACAGATGATGTCCTTGCAACCTACAAAAATCAAGGTAGTTAAGAGAAATATTTAATTTTGTGATTAGGGGTTTTTCTTTTTTTATGGAAGTAATTTCATCCAAATTACTTATTTGAGTTAGTTGACATAAAGTTGAATGAGATGTAGTTTTCGGATTCAGATGATGGTGCTGGCTGGGAGTTATTGCATGTTCTGTTTCATTACTCTGATTTTTCTTTTTTATGGAATTGTGTGTTTTTATTTGACACATCAGGATTATTTGACTATTATTTTTTTATTTTATTTTTGATGAAATGCAGATGATGTTGAATCCTGACTTCAGGAACAGGCGAATTGCTGAAGCTGTATTGAAACACAGGTTCTTCGCTGCAGCTCTTCTCTGAAGTCTCCTTATAGTAGTGGGAATTATCGGGTACTAATAAATATGGCAAAACACTGTGATCATTTTTATGGTAATTTAGCTGAATACATTGTTTTATTTGTGAGTTTAACTGACAAAAACGCCATCCTTCATCATTGTTTTATATATAGGAAAATGGACAAAAATCTCCATAGTTCAAACTAAACAGAAACATAACTGATTAGCATTACCAAACCAGGAAATAAAAAGTTTAAGCATAATTTTAAGACATGATTCGGTTACTAATGACTAAACAATTGTTTTGTACCTTCAGATAACTTTGAGAGATATTAGTTGAAGCCGCTTCATTTGGGTCATAGTTGTCTTTCCATAACATGTGTATTCCTTACTTTTGAATTTTAATAAAATATTTCTACTATATTCTTCTTCTAATAGAAATATTAATCTATATTTGCAGCATAGCTTGAGGCTTTCACTTGGGTTGGTCGAGCAACTCACGTGGATGATTAAAAAGCTTCCACACATGCCCATGAGGTAAAATTTTAGTACAGTAAGAATATATTTTTACTACCTACCTGAAGATACATATTACGGGCCAACTAAATGCGAATTATGACAGTAAGAATATAATTTTACTACCTCTTTGGAATCGGTAGTGTGGGATAATGTGCTGACAGAATCGACACAAGTTCATTGTTATCAGCGACATCTGAGCTGCACAAATAGCGCCTACTGCTGCTGTGTTGCAGGTTCGAATGATCGCTGTTGCTGCAGTTGTTTTCACAGCAGATCAGCAGTTTGTAGCTGTTTGTTGCAGCTGTTGCTGCACCTGTTGTTACAGCAGATCAGCAGCATATGAATGATCGCTGCAGCAGAGTTTAAGTTCTAAATGCAGATAGTTTGTTTAAGGGTGCAGATAGTTATTACAATTTAGTATAGTTCATGGCTGTCAAAAAGTGCAGATAGTTTGTGCATATAGTTATTACAATTTTGTATCTTTAAGTTAGGTGGAATAGGTGTTTTTAGATTAGAGGCGTGAAGTGCAACAAAAAAAGCGTAGATTTTTAGGGCCTGTTGCTTCTTCGCTCGCCGTTAGATCACTATAAGTGTTGTTGTTGTTGTTGTTGTTATTATTATTATTGTTATTATTATTATTATTATTATCGCCATTACCGTTATTGTTATTGCCGTCATCGAGAACTAATGATTCTGGATGACCTCATGTATGTTGACTACAATTTAACTTTTGTGCAGTAGCAGACTTTGCCAGATCAGTGTTAAGCGTCTTTTGTAATTGACGATTTAAACATATTCAACGACAGGACAGATGAATGGGAAATCGATCCTAAGTTTCTAAAACTTGATCACAAAGTTGAATCTGGGTCGTTTGGTGATCTGTAAGTCCTTTATGCAGCTATGTTAAATACTAAATGTTTATCAAGATGTTTATATATATTTGGATGTAAGGCTATGTGTAATATTATATCTCATATTGAGAACTAATGATTCAAAGCCTTGATTATCGAATTCCATCATGGATATGTCTGAATGTTTATTGAGATCAGGTGATGGATGTGTGAGGATTAGTTGAAATGAGTATAGTTGAGCATAGTTGAGTAATTTTGTGAATGTTTTGACCATAAATGAGTAATTACGACATTCGGTGTATGCTTTGACCATAAGTGAGTAGTTTTATGAATGATTTTTATCATTATTGAGTGATTCCTAAATTAGATGAATGTTCGAGTTATGGTTAACCATGGTAAGAGTTTAGCTGTTTTGGTTAAGGGGGCATGCCCTTTATAGTGTTGGTCTTTGAGATGAGTCTAGCAACTGAAGTCTAACAATTAAAGATGCTCTAGTGCATATAAGACGCACTAATATGTAGCTAATATGTCAAAGATGCCCTACTGTATATGAGATGCGCTACTAAATTTGATGCGAATGCATATAAGATGTGCTAATTTGTAATAATATGTAATGTGTGATTAAGATGCGCTAATTTGTAATTAAATGTAATGTGTAATGATAATTAATTACAAAAACAACTACTACATCGATGCGCTATTTAATGACTATCTGCAGCATGGGCACCACTTCATCACATGAATTTTGTTGGTATTTCAATTTCACATTTTTATTAAAATAGTATCAAATTTTATTTTATATTAAAACTAATTGAATAAACAAATTGAAAAATCATTAAATCATTGGGTAATGATTTAAGAGGCTTGAACCACTACACATTGTCACCAAAACTCTTATTCCTAAAATAACTATGATATCATCTGATAACAAGATTAAGATTCCAGTGGAGTTTCAAAGGCGTCAATTCCCAATATCTGTATGCTTCGCAATGACCATCAATAAAAGCCAAGGACAGTGCCAAGGACAGTCTCTATCGAAAGTTGGATTATATTTAAGAGGCCCTGTATTCTCAGATGGCCAACTTTATGTCGCATTGTCAAGAGTTAAGAGCAGGGCAGAGGTGAAAGTACTTATACTAGATAGTGATGGGAATGTCAAAACTAAAACAAAAAATGTGGTGTATAAGGAAGTATTTAGTGATATTTGAATAACATGTATATTCCTTACTTTTAAATGTATATTGACTTTGCTAATTCTATTAAAAAATGATTTAGACTTCCCGTGTGTCCACATGGGCTTTAATCTAGTATATAATAAAGCGATTGGGGGTGGGAACACATGTCACTTTGTGAGGTCATCCCCACCCTTGAATTCCCGTAAAAAAAATTAGGTTATAAATAACCCAATATTTATTAATTTATAATCTTTATATTTATTATATGATAAATAAAAATCTTATGGTTATCTTAATTGTCTATCATATAAAATAATATTATTAAATCATAATTTCACGTTTGTCACTTATTTTTAATATTTATTTTCTTAACTATTCTTTTTATATTTCCGCTAATTAAAACCGTTTACTATTTTATAGATCCAACCTCATGTAATATTAATTTTTTTAACCTAATAATAAATAAAAAATATTATAGTCTGTGTGACACACAAGTTTCTAATGAATTATTTACACTAAATGAAATTGTAGATGGGAGTTATTTTTTCATCCAGAGCAGAATAGGTCAAATCAGTCGTTTCTAAAAATCTACACCTTCAAGATCACTGCCCCAATCACGCCCTGCAATGATTGCTTCCGCCTCTGCTCCAGATCTAAACGTACGTTTTCTCTTTAATATACATTTTCATTCTTATTCACATTATTAAAATTATTGTTTTCTTATATTATATTATAGTACATTAATTTATATACTAAATCGTAAGAATAGATTCCTTCACTTCTAATTTTTTGCCTGTTCTGAAAAGCTGGGATATTAACCTAGTAATAGTAATACACTGAACTAAAAAAGTGTGATATAATATTATGGTATTGACATACTTCGAATCTATCTATATATCTATACTTTCAATAATAGGAGAGTCGTGAGTGACATCAGAAAGCTGATGTGTCAACACCTTAGGCAGGCCACTAATGCCTGCGTGATGCAAAACCTGACGTCACTAACCCCTTAAAATATTCACAAATAATACGTGGTCTACGTTAAAGCACCGCTGCTGACTTTAAAAACATCTGTCTGTTGTCCACTTGCTTGAACAGCGGTAAGAAATCCCACTTGCTTGAACAGAGTTTTAAAGGAGTGTTGGTTTTAAATTTGAGCTCCAAATTGAAATTCAAATTTCAAACTCGACACCCCATTACACAACTATATACATGCATCATGTCTCTCTTTTTCTCTCAGACAATTATTAAATCTCTCCGATAATTTTGAAACCGTAACAGTTGCGTCTCCCACATTCAACTTCATGTTGAAGGATTCGACTATCAGGTAAACTAATTCTAACCGATCATATCAATAAGAATAAAATTTATCCGTTTTGTTTTTTCAGTGAGCCTCAATCTTTTGCCTCCTTAATCACCAACCGGATTAAAAAAGGTTCCAGTTTGGAAGATTCTTACAATCAAAGGAAAATATTCGTTATACGATTACCAAGGGATGTAGATCGGCAGTGTCAAACTCAAGATGGGTATGTCTTTACATTTTTATAGCCATTTATGCGATCGTTTAATTCGTGTTAATCTTTATGTGTTTAACATGTGTGTTTGATTAATTTGAGTGATGGATGATTTAGTATTTTTGTCAATATTTGACCGTTAACAGATAGAGGCGTTAGCTTTAAGCACTCGGGACTCTTTCCAGATTGCAATTAAGCTTTTACGCCACTATGCCAGTATCTTTTGAGGAAGTCGACTGCATCTACTCCCGCTTTTGTGGTTCCCGCTGTTGTGCTCAATAGGTATGTTTGTTGAAATTCTTAACTTTTTTTTCAAGGCTTGTAGTTGAAGTATAACCGTGGATGTTTTTTTCTGTTCTGTTGCCAAGCAGAATATGTGAGGAAACACCTTGAATATGTTGAATATTCAAGGTTTGTCTTTTGGAGATTCTTTACATTTAAAGAAACAAATATGTGTTCAAGACTGATGAGTGTATAAGACATGTTATATTCAAAGTGGATTTGAATGTATTAGCTGCGTCAGTTTCAAGTTTTCTGAAGATTAGTAAAAGAATTATTTTCATTTTGTTAGTACTTTTCTGTAATATCTGTCTGCGTCAAACATCTTTTGGAGATTCTTTACAGTAAAAGAAAGAAATATGTGTTCAAGAATGATCGGTGTATAAAGACATGTTATATTCAAAGTTGATTTGAATGTATTATAGATGCTGATATTTTTGTAGAATTTTTATTGCTACAAATATATGTTAATTTTAAGTGTTAGATGTAAAATAAAAGACTTCGAATCATTGGTAAGAACAATAGTTTTAATTGTTTAATTAATATAAAAATAATAATCTGTTAATTTATGTTATCGTTCCATCTAGATCCTTCAGACCTATAGTGACCATTAAAGAGTTTTATGGTTGTGCGGTAATGGATCACAGTTGTTTGAAAACATCTGTTTGCAAGTCGTCAAATTAGACATACCTTTGAACTTAGAATAGGTTTCAATATGAAGTTTATTACTACGTAATTGAAACTAATGAGAATATTCATATTAATAGTTTAAAACATAACACATTTTGAATAAAAAATATTATTACACGTTGTAAATAAAAAATATTAATATATGTTTATTAATTATTGTTGATAAACATTATGAAAAAAATGGTTATAATAACTTCACTGAGTGGAAAGTAGATATTCAATTTACTTTCTTTAAAAGATTAGTTACAATGACGAAATTTTACGTTTTTTGTTAAAAAAAACTTATTCAAAAAACTATTATTTAGTTAAAGTATAATAAGTCTTCATCAAAAACTATAATAATTCCACGTTTTATAGATTCTGATATTTTTGTAGAATTTTTATTGCTCCAAAATAATAGTTCATTTTAAGTGTTACACTTAAAATAAAAGACTTAAAATCATTGGTAAGAACAATAGTTTTAATTGTTTAATTAATATAAAAATAATAATGGGTAAATTTATGTTATCTTTCCTTCTAGATTCTTCATACCTACAGTGGCCATTAAAGAGTTTTAGGGCTGTGCGGACTGTTTGTAATTATTATAGTTATTATTATTTCGTTACATATTGATTACAAGTTAAAGTTTACAGACTCTGTTTTAAAATTCTGGTTACATCATCCTTCAGCTCAACAGCGGTAATGGATCACAGTTGTTTAAAAACATCTGTTTGCAAGTCGTCAAATTAGACATACCTTTGAACTTAGAATAGGTTTCAATATGAAGTTTATTACTATGTAATTGAAACTAATGAGAATATTCATATTAATAATTTAAAAAATTACACATTTTGAATAAAAAATATTATTATACGTTGTAAATAAAAAATATTAATATATGTTTATCAATTATTGTTGATAAACATTATGAAACAGATGTTTATTCAACGAAATATTATTTAGTTCATGTATAATAAGTCTTCATATAATTACATGTTTTAATAGATGAATATATTTTTGTAGGATGTTTATTGCTACAAAATATATGTTCATTATTTAAAGTTATAGTTACAATAAAGATTGCAAATCATTTGTAAGAACAATAGTTTTAATTGTTTAATTAATATAAAAATAATAATGTGTAAATTTATGTTATGTTTCCATTAAAGACTTTTAGGGCTGTGCGGACTGTTTATAATTATTATGAATTTGAAAACGGTGATTTTATTTAATTTAAATTTATAGTTATTTGGGAATTATTAACTTTTGTTGAATTTTAATATTTGTTTACAATTCAATAGTTGTTGATAAACATTATCAAACAGATGGTTATAATAATTTAAGTGAATTATATGTAATATTTCACATCATTTCTTACAAAAGTTTGTCATGGAAATATTATCTATTGAAAACTATAATTACATATTTTATAAATGTTGATATTTTTTGAAAAATTTTAATTTCTATAAAAAATATAAAAATAATAATATGTAAATTTATGTTATTTTTAATAATAGTAAAAATAAGTACATTTGGCATTAATTGCAGCTGTATTTTCTGTCAGGTTTCATCTAGATAGTTCAGGTGTACATTGTCCACCAAAGACTTTTATGACTGTAGCAACTGTTACTAATTATGAATTTGAAAAGACTGATGTAATTTAAATTCATAGTTATTTTGTTTGATATTCATTTCAAAGTCTGTTTTAAAAATCTGGTTGTATTATCCTTCAGTGGATAATTGTATTGGATTATAGTTGTTTATGAACATCTGTTGACAAGTTATCAAATGTTTTATTATTATTTTTTTTAATGATTAAAGTTTATGTGATTGGATAAAAAAGTCTGTCATGTAATAACAAATGTAGTTATTCATTAATTGTAGTACGTATATATCTATTTTTCCAGTCTATAAAAGGCGAGGAACTCTTCATTTCAGTTTGCAAGCTTGTAATACTTGAACTATTGAAAAGCAAACCAACCCTCTATACCTTCAGTATATAATGTTATTTCATTTAAATTACGTACCCTTAGTGTTATCTAAAATTATGGGTTTGAAAGAAAAATGTATTTGCAATAACCCGTTGCTAATGAAGTCGGAATTGGTGTTGCTCGAAGATTCTTACAATCAAAGGAAAATATTAGCTGTTTTGTTATAAATAGGAAGCTTGTCCAAAATGTGATGGGTCTCTATATAAATAATATGTCTCTAATTTTTCCGCTACTTAGAGGCATATTATTGTATATGTTTTTTTTGGAGCCCGGCTTCTTTTGGTTTTGTTTTGTGGTGTTTCAGCTGTATTTTGTATTTTTCTTTTTGTCTTATAGACGAGGTGTGTTAGTTTGTATTAGTTCTCTTTTACTATGATATCGGATATTTTTGTTACAGCACTTCTATTTTGTATCTTTGTAAGCATTTTTCATTTTGTTCCTTTTCGGCTGTATTTTGTATTTTGTATGTTTGTTTATTCTCATATTGTAAGTAAAATTATGCAATTCGAATGATGAGTTTTATTGGTATAATTTTTTTCAGTATGGTAGTTTTGACAAATTACAGTTAGTGTTGCTTAATCTTAATACACAGTTTTTGTATATATATATATATGGTGTGAATAGAAAATAACTTTTAACACGGTATGGTACACGTATTATACACTTTACGGAGTGACGTTTAAATTGTAAGTGTATACATTTTACAGTTGGCACATGTAAATATAGTTTTTCATCTACCGCGTTTATAACATTAAATTTCGTAATTAATATGAAATGATAACTTTTGTTTATTATTTGACCTATGGGCTTATAAATATGTAGATCTTTTACTGAAAATTGTACTATATACTCATATTGTATATCGGAATATTTTTTATTACTTTTTCAAGTTATGGCATCATCATCTTCACCAGTAGTACTCGTAGTGGATTTCAAGGTCGATTTAATAAGACAAGTTCTTATGCAATATGATGAAGATACATTGTATAAGGATGTCTTGAAGCAGACTTTCAACCGTATTTTAAACTCTTTTGATAAAAAAAGCTAAAGTAGTCGGGAAATTGAAGTGTTTGCCACCATCAACAATTCGTGACAGTGGTATAGTCTTTCATATCGATGCGATGAAAAGTGATTTGGAGCAGTTAGAAATAATTTCTGATATTGTAAAGTCACTTAAGGCTTCTATGGACTTGAAGTTCAAGTTTTTAAATTCATTTTGAATGTTATGTCTTTTATCTTTTTGTTTTTGTATGTTTTTTGTAATGTAGTAGATGTTGATGTAATAGCATAATATTTAAATAAAAATATTAGTTTTTTGTTAATGTTATTTGTATAATAGATAAATTAAACACAAATTAATGCAAACATACTTGAAGTATAATGTGTAAGAAAGTGTTATTTTTAAGAAAGATAATATTTATCGTAAACTAATTAGTTATCAGATATTTAAACTACTCTGGTATGATTTGACAATAGGTACAGTCTGTAAAATCCGATGTGTGGCCATTAAAGACTTTTATGGCTGTGCGGACTCTTTGTAATTATTATGAATTTGAAAACCGTGATTTAATTTAATTTAAATTTATAGTTATTTAGGAATTATTAACTTTTGTTGAATTTTAATATATGTTTACAATTCAATAGTTGTTGATAAACATTATCAAACAGATGGTTATAATAATTTAAGTGAATTATATGTAAATATTTCACATAATTTCTTAAAAAAGTTTGTCATGGAAATATTATCTATTGAAAACTATAATTACATATTTTATAATGTTGATGTTTTTGAAGAATTTTAATTTCTATAAAATATATTTTCTTTTTTTAAAGTTATAGGAACAATAAAAGACTTCAAATCATTTGTGAGTACAATATTTTTAATTGTTTAATTAATATAAAAAGAATAATGTGTAAATTTATGTTATGTTTTCATCTAGATCCTTCATCTCCACAGCAGTCATCAAAGACTTTTAGTGCTGTGTCGACTGTTTGTAATTATGAATTTGAAAAGACTGATTTCGTTACATATTAATTACAAGTTAGATTTTACAAACTCTGTTTTCAAAATCCGGTTACATCATCCTAAAAGTCAGTTGAAAATTGTAATTGGTCACAGTTGTTTGAAAACATCGGTTGGCAAGTTGTCAAATTTTTTATAGCTTTGAACTTACAATTCAAAGGCTGGGACTAAGGACATAGATTTTTTGGCAAAATTTATAGATCTACATGCACAACTTGAAGCTTCAATGACATTGAAACTTAAGTTTATTAATTCCTTTAAATAGCTATGTATGTTGATGTTAAAGGTTTATATTTATTTTTGTTTTTAGTTTTGTGTGTGTGTGTGTCAAAATTATATATGATTATATATGTTTTATGATGTTAAATTGACTGATATTAACTTTTATGTTTTATTCAATAGAGCTTTAATCCGTCTATTGATTTATATGTGTTATCTCAACACAGCTTTAATCCGTCTGTAGATTTATATTTTCCTTTGTTGTAACAGTTCCAGTTATTAAACCTCTGACCAGTATTATTAACTGGTATCGTGAAAGGTACAGAGGTTACGAAATAGAGTTTCTCCTTTTTAACAATAAAGAAATAAAACAGACGGTACTAAACAGTTGTTCTTCAGAGCAGACGAATGAGTTCTTAATGTTGTCTTTTACTAAACAGGGCTTAAGTTTGGGACTCGGTCTCCCGTGTGTTTCACACGGGATTTCACCTAGTATATATTAATTTTCCAAAGGCTTATATCCTACATGGCATTCAAAGAAGTCATTCTCTCCCTTGAGAGTGCCATGTAGGATTACATGTGGCATCTATGTGGACCAATTAAAAAACAAAAACAATTGAGTTATTTTAGGAAAAGAAAAAAATTTAAAAACAAAATTAAATTTTCTCTCTTATGTTTCCTCCCATAACTTTTAAACCTTAATATCTATACATATAATAAAGGAGTAACTAGGGGTGAGGTGTCACCATTCTAGGGTGTCCACCTCAGCAATTTTCAACCCATTTTAGAGGGATCCGGTTGACCCGAACCGCTCCAAACTGAGTAAATGGTACCCGCTAACCCGTGTATAAATACTCTTTTTTTTCTCAGTTCCATTCACATCTCATACAATCTACAACAGAAACCCTAGATAGCCTCCTTCAATCCAATTCGTATTCTCCAATCATAAACCCTAACCGCCTCCTTCAATCCAATTCGTATCCTCCAAGCAGGTAACAATTCTTTTCAATTTCGTATTCAGATTCATCGAAATCCTGTGTTCGATCAAAACCCTATTTATTGGATTTATTTTTCAGTAATTTCGTAGCTATTTGAATATGCGATGAACAGATTTGTGTGAAGATCCTTTATCTTTTCTTTAACATCCCTATATGTTGTACAGATTTGTGTTATTAGATATATGATTATCTTTATTTTCCGTTCATCTATGTATGTTCCGATTTAACCCTTTATATTTCTGTTCACTGATTTCAGTAGTTTGTGGTTGTACATGGACAAATATTGGATCCGTTCGTTTGAAACATTTTGTTTCTGATTTTGTGTGTCGATTAATGTCTGTTATATCTCTTTGTCTGATTTAAATTATTTATCTTGATTACTCTTTAGTTTTCGTTTATTATTGTTCATTCTTATTAATTGTTTTGATTTTTTATTGATGATTTAGGGTTTATGTTTTAGGTTTCGATTTAGGGGTTTTTAGGGTTCAATTGATGTTTTAAGGTTTGATTTATTTCGATTCATGTGTGTGTTAAAAAATGATGTTTACGAAAAACATTTGCAGGAGTTACATGGTCGACAGTTGAGGGTGAACTAAGACAACGATAGACCACAAGGCGGTGGTGGTTTCCGTGGTGGCTATGGTGGTGGTGGTGGTTACGGTGGAGGTGGCGGCGGCTATGGTGGAGGTGGCTCGGCGACAGCGACGCGTAAGATTGGGTCTTTTTATCGTTTGTTTGTGAAATTATTGTTCAAGTTTAGGTTTTTATGAATAAAGAGGATTCACCCTTTTGAATAACTAACTGCTTTTGTTTATTTTTCCTTGCAGATCAGTTGAACGCTGACGATTTTGAGGTTGAAGAAGAAACCCAACCCGATTTCTCTGAAATCCCTAATTTTTATACTTTTTAGGTCCTCATATTTATGTTTCCTGTTACAGTTGTGTTGTAACCTTGGGGTTTATGTTTCCTGTTACAGTTGTGTTGTAACCTTGGGGAGTGATTTGAGAGATAAACAGGAGTGATTTGTAAGCGAATTCTAGCTTTGCATCTTTCAAAAATGGTGTCGCACTTCATCTGCTTTCTTCTGAGCCTCTCAGGTAACTATATCTATGTGACTATGTAGTTAATGATGGGTTTAGTGTAAATTTTCTTAGGAAGCTGGTGTGTGTTTGGAAAGAGTAATGCGGATGTTTATATCTTTGGTTGTGTTAAGAAACATGATAGTTTAGGTTTATCTTATGTTGTTTGTGTTGCAGAATTATGTTTTTTAATTGTTTCATTTTGCTTACAAGACTGTATAGAAAGATGAGTAGATGAGCTTAGTCTTTAAAGAATATATAACATTATACTTTGACCTGGTCATAATGTTTGGCTTTTTAATGTTGTTTTCAAGGAACTAAGAGGAGAAGATGGTGTTTTGGGATCCTAAAGACCTTGAAGGGACATCCTGAACCACAGTAGCAATCAAGATTCAATCTTTTTATTGTGCACATTTGGTACATACATCTTTCTTTGATACCAAATACTAAGTTAAGCCTCAAGATCCCACCATGCACGAGTATGTATTATTTATTCTCTTAGATATGATTGGGATGTCGCCGAGAGTATAGTTATATTTAAATCTTTTATTACTTGCACTTTTCTGTTAATTTATATATATTGCAGTTCAAACAAAATTTAGCTCAATTACTCAATTAGTATAATATATATTTTGAATTTTGAAAGTAGATCCTTGGTGTAAGTTGTTTATATAACTTTAGACTTGATTTGTGTAGCAACTTGAGACCATATTTAAAATATTATTAGTTACTAATAGGTTATTGAGTTGAATGTGTGTTGTTTTTTAATGTCTTATTCAGGTGATGTATAATCTTTCAACTTACATAGATGCTTAACAATAATTACTGTAGGAGGGTGAACTTCAAGATCATGTTTCTGAAGAAGTATTGTCTTCAGAAGATAACATCACAGCTGATTCTTCTGCTCTAAAACACAAGCTAACCAGGGACTACTATGGTCATATACCACCTTCGATGGGCCCATATTTTGTACAAGTAGATATACCTGAGCTACAGGCAAGTTTGCTGTCTGCTACAGTAATGATTATGTTTGGATGCTCATATGTATGTGTTTGAATCAGCTGAACGCTGCTTTGAGTTTAATTTAGAACTCAAGTATTGCAATTATTAGGTTTTAAGATTATCCACTTTCGTTATGTTTTATGCGTCCTTTTGTTTTGTGGCCTTGGTTTAAAAAATAGCGCCTCGGGCGCGCTTTAAGCTCTTGAGGCGCGAGGCTCCAAGAAAAACGCTTTTTCTGTCGAAAAGCCCTGGGATACATGAAGCTCTTGGGGCGGCGCTTGAGGCGGCGCTTCAGTAGCGCCTCAGCCCAAAAACCATTTTTTTGCCTATTCTATTTAGCCCAACAAGTGAAGTTCTATGTTGATTCGTATTATGGATTGTTCTATGTTGATTATCGATTGTTATACCAAATTTTCCAACCCCAAATTACTTGCCAATTTATCGATTGTTGATTCATATCAGCTTGACCCCAGCCAGGGGCTCTGCCCCTTGGACCCCGCCAGGGGCTATCGCCCTTTGGTCATTCTTATGTTTTGAATGTTTTTTTAAGTGTTTAAGTGTAACACCCCAAAATCATTTGTTTCGCTTAATTACGCCATTAGGCATGATTAACAAAATAATAAAACGAGGCTAAACTCATTACAAGAAACTATTCTAGTTAATGTTATAATATAAAATTTAACTCGAGATTAAACTTAAGGGACCATAGTTGCCAATATGTCAAAGTGGGTTTTATAAATAAAAAAATAAAACAATAAAACACACACATTGTGTGTGTGTGTCGTATGAATGATCAGGAGATCATTCTCCTTCAACCTCCAACCCTAAACACTCAAGAACATGCTTGAATCCAAGCCAAATCAAGGGGCTTTTCAGTGCATGATCAAGAAACGGGTCATCTAGGGCCTAAAGAACATCAAGGTACCTTTTATTCGGTAGAAATTGATGTTATATTCGTTTTTGATTCTTATGAAAATCTAGGGTTTTGATAAAAACGTGGAATTGATGGTTAATATGGGTTGCTCTAGTCTTGGGGAGCCTTAAACATGTATAATCCGGTTGCAAATTACACTTAGTATGTGTATTTGATTTTGATCATATGCTTATGTTAATGTGTAGAATTTGGGGTTTAACCTTTAGGTTGAATCCACTCATATCTAGTAATCTTTGTGGCTCTTAGAAGTTGTTACATGAGGAATTTAGGTAAAAAGGGCCTAAACAACATGTTATGATGTCAATTGGACAATCGGTTAAACTTAGAATGTTGAAAACTAAGTATATTGGTAGATGCACACCAAATGTTTGATGAAATGCCTAGGTGAGTTAATCTCAACTAGACATGTAAGAAATTGGCTATGGATTTAGCTAGTAATGATAATGAATACATGATGTTATGGATAGTGAACAAAATTCCATATTATGTATTCTTACAAAACAAGGTTTGACATGTCCCTAAGTTAGGTACAAGAACTAGGGATGCAAACGGGTCAAACGGATGCAAGCTCAATGCGCTTGGAAGCAAGAATGGATATGAGGTAAGTTTTACTTACACCAATGTACTACAACATAGCTTAATTGTTGAAAACATTAGTCTTAAATCTCGAGTATGTGATAAAGATAAACCCCAAGGGGTAGAAGCTATTAATGGGTCACCTTATGTGCACCCAATACAAAACATGGTTTATGACCTTAATCGAGACAATGAGTTATGACCAAATGGTGAATCCATCAAATGGGTCAATTAGTAAAGATATGTGAGAAATGGTGTTTTAATCCAAATGAAATCATTTGAATGAAGCTATTAAGCATGATGTTAAATGGGTCAAGTTAGTGTCACTTGTATCATAATAAAAACTTGGGTAACATAGTATTATGAACTATGAGTCTAAACGGGTCAAATGGTGATGTCCTCACCATGTGAGTCCAACACTTGATGCTTGTATTCCAAGCATTGAGATTCATGAGGTTAAACGGATCAAATGGAAAAGTAGTATCATTTGAGTTCCGAGAAATTAATGTGTTTATCTAGAAAGCACGCAGGTAAATGCACTTGCGCATGCACGCTTGATGCTAAGAATCATGGAGGATAAGCAAAAGGTATGGATATGGGTCAAGGCCACCCGGTAAGTCCGTAGCTATTTAGACGCCTTCGGGCGAAGCAATATGGGTACTAAATCTACTCACATGAAGTGTGGGTGTCAACCAAGTAAGTTATTTTCATAACTATGTCTAATGCGCGCTAATGTGCTTAGAATTGATTAAATGGGATAAATCTTGAGAAAAGGTGGAAATCTAGGTTCGAAAGGACTTAGAGGTTTTTAAATAAGTTATTGAGTCAAAGACAATGGATTTGAAACAAGAAGTGGTCGCCATGAATGGCTAAATAGAAAGATTTGGCTATAAGGGGCATTTTGGGAATTTAAAAGATTACCAAAGGTTGATTCTAAGAACCGGGTCTTAACGACATGAACCGGATGATGTTTTTAGTTAAACAAGAGTCCAATGAGTTAACAAAATCATTATTATGCCTTTTAAATGGTCTAATAAGGTTTTGTATAACATATGGCCTTAACGGGTCAATTTGGGTAAAAAAATCGCTGCACATAATATGCTTCTGACCTGAACTTCAAATATTCATATAAAATCATAGAAAAATCGTTAGGAGGTGTTCTTTATACGCCTGAAAAGGTCTTTGAACGAAGAACAATCCACCTTTGAACATGTTCAACTAATTCGGACTTTAAATGGGTCAAAATGGCCAATTACAGTAGCTGAAAAAGAAATCGCTGCACATAATAAGTTTCTGACCTGATCTTCAAATGTTCATATAAAATCATAGAAAAATCGTTAGGAGGCGTTCTTTATACGCCTGGAAAGGTCTTTGAACGAAGAACAATCCACCTTTGAACATGTTCAACTAATTCGGACTTTAAATGGGTCAAAATGGCCAATTACAGCAGCTGAAAAAAAAAATCGCTGCACATAATATGTTTCTGACCTGAACTTCAAATGTTCATATAAAATCATAGAAAAATCGTTAGGAGACGTTCTTTATATGCCTGGAAAGCTCTTTGAACGTAGCACATTTCTTATTTGAAATTCGAAATCAGATTATGGGTTTTAGATGGGTAAAATCTGACCCGAACAGCTGCTGCGCCGAAAAGTGCAGCAGTTTATTCTCTTGAAATGGGGCCGTTCGGCCTAGTTTGTTCCGTATCAACGTGTAATGACAATCATGCTAGTCTAAATGTATTATTGAAAATCCACTAACCATTCTTTGTGTAATGGTGCTAGGTATTCACGTGGCAGAACTTCCGGAGCAAAGATCAAGTCGCGAGAAGAACCGAGCACACCCGAATGCTTAACTAGCTTCCGCATTTGAAATTCCCGATTAAAACGCAAGCTTTAAAACATGTTTTTAGTAAATCTAATTATAAAATTCTTGGGACCTATAATGTAGAAATCAAAATGGGTTGGATTTCATAATAATCAAAGTTCTAAATCGGGAATGTTATTCATTAAGACCAAAGCCCGTAAGTTTTAATGTTAATCGCGTGTTTACGGGTTAGGGTCTTACAAGTGGTATCAGAGCCATTGGTTTGAGGGATCCGAGTGTCGGGAAGGATACTTGGACTCAAACTGTGCGCTCAAAGTGTTGAAGGGTGTTCGGTTCGGGGCTTGATCGAGGAATCCGGTAAGTAATATCAGTAATAACAATCCAGGTTCGATCGAAGATTGTTATAAGTAAGCAATGGTGATATCGTGTAGCTGCACGCTATCTCAAAAGTTTGGTAAAGAAAAGGTTAGGTGGTATGGGACCTAGCCAAGGATTTATTCGGGCAACGAAATTCTTGCGTAACAAGAATAAATATTACTATAATGATGCATACAAATACCGACATGTCGTGTTACTAATCAATTAGAATTGTAAATGTGACAGGTATGAGAACATCTTAATTCGATCAAGATGGGATCGAATGATTCACCCAACGAAGTGGTGGAGGGTTCGGGAGCACGGCCGATAACATGCTCGCTAAGGACCAAGTCAAGTAACTACTCGAGCTAATGGATCGGTAACGAAAGGGAACACAGGAGCAAGTATCAATCAGGTACACGCTCGAAACCATGTCATGCTTATTAGTGTGCAACTTTCACTCGATGAATGATAGTTGCATACAGCAACATAAGACTTGGGAAACTGGACGGGAATTCACATTCAGAGTACAAATTCCCAAGTGAAACTAAGTTGGAATTGTGCATTATTCACAATAGTGAAGAACCAATGCACAAAGGCAAATCTAAACACGAATACCAGGAATGAGGAAATCATCCTGTTTAATGTTTAAAACGTAAGGAATACCAAAGTCGTGTAGTGGTCACGTCAATGAATATGATCACATAAAGTTTTATGAAACGAAAATACATCGTTGGTTTAAAATGAGTAAAGGTAAAACCAAATATACAATAAATATCAATAAAAAGGTTTTACCAAATAAAATAGGGGGCACAAGCATGAGCTAAAAATTTGCTTGCATAGGGTGTGATGCCTTAATTATAATAAGTCCGTGTGTACCATATGCGAATTACTTACCCTGGCCAGGTAAGTGTTAACATATGATACCATGGGTTTCTTATGATTAATACATATACAACCTATGTAACAAAGGCTTAGTAAGTGTGAGGTGCCGGGGGATTTTGGACGTAGTCCACTGTCTAACACGGCAGGGATGCGATCCATGCAAGACCTTGAGCGAGGCACCAGCTAGAATACGCTGGGCTAGCAAAGAGGAAAACAAACTGGAGCGTTTGGACGTAGTCCACTGTCTAACACGGCAGGGATGCGATCCATGCAAGACCTTGAGCGAGGCACCAGCTAGAATACGCTGGGCTAGCAAAGAGGAAAACAAACTGGAGCGTTGGACGTAGTCCACTGTCTAACACGGCAGGGATGCGATCCATGCAAGACCTTGAGCGAGGCACCAGCTTATACGTTGGGCTAGCAAAACAGGCAATATACGATACGAGATATCCTGGGTTGATACAAAGACTGACTTGAACCTTAATCAAGGTTCAGTCATAAATTGATTCAGTTCGGAAATAAACTTGAACCTTAATCAAGGTTGATTCATAAACAGATTTAGCTTGAAAACAGACTTGGACCTTAATCAAGGTTAAGTCATAATTAAACTCGGACTTTTATAGAAGGTTAAATTCATAAAGAGGAACTTGAACCTTAATCAAGGGTTGAGTAATAATCACATTTCGGGTAAGTCATGAATCTTGGGGTTAATGACCTAAAACAGCGGATTGGGCCGTGATAGATCAGTAAACCATTCAACCCTCGGGTTAAGGGTGAAAAAGTGTAAACCGCAATAACATTAGATTGTATTGTTGGTACAATCTAATACAAATCATAATAACGGTTGGATTGTATAGTTATCACAATCTGATGCAAACCGTGATAACATTAGATTAGTCGATATAATACGTAGTAATGACAAATTTACACCGTATTTTATGAAAAGAAAACCGATCTCAATTTATGTTGAGATCGGTAATCAGAAAAAGGACTTTCAGAAACTAAGCGTTCCAAATATATAAACGATTTGAAGTCTAAAACTCAAAAGCTTTTAAACGGGTCGGTTGGGGCAATGATCACCAATCGAGTTAGCAAAACGGGAACTTGGGTAAACCAAATAAGCGGCGAATTCTTAAAATAGGATTATCCAAAGAAAGGAAAGTGTTAGTGTAAAGCAAGGTTTGTTTATAATAGTTTAGCAAACCAAAAAGAAACGAGGCTTGGATTTTGGGATGAACCCAAGAAGCTAGAAAACGGCTATGTTAAAAAAGTCGGGTTAGTCTTGGAAACCAAGACAAATTACTCGTTAGTAATGGAGGCATAGACATGTATGCATATGCATGTTACAATTATGGTGTCACAGTAAATGCCCTAAGGCACACGATGGAATGGACCCTTAAACCATTATACCCTTCGGGATAATGGTAGACGGGGATAGTCTGCGGTTCTAAAGCGGATCTATGGAAAATATATGAGTAGCTAGAACACCCTGTAAAGGTATGTAAATAGATGTTATGCAAAGAAATAATGTCTAGTTAAACAAATGAGTAGTGTGACTCAAAGTAGTGATATAAGGCCGAGGCCTTCATATAAAAATCGAATGGTTAGGAGGCCGAACAAAGAGAAATCGCCCTAAGTTTATAGTACTATTTGCTAGACTATATAATATCAAGGGATTGAGCGGTACTCAAATTTGATTGTAGACACTAAGGTTCTTTGGTGTGACCAAAGCAACAAAACAAGAAAGGTTTCGGGGACGAAACCTCTTTAAGGGGGGTAGACTTGTAACACCCCAAAATCATTTGTTTCGCTTAATTACGCCATTAGGCATGATTAACAAAATAATAAAACGAGGCTAAACTCATTACAAGAAACTATTCTAGTTAATGTTATAATATAAAATTTAACTCGAGATTAAACTTAAGGGACCATAGTTGCCAATATGTCAAAGTGGGTTTTATAAATAAAAAAATAAAACAATAAAACACACACATTGTGTGTGTGTGTCGTATGAATGATCAGGAGATCATTCTCCTTCAACCTCCAACCCTAAACACTCAAGAACATGCTTGAATCCAAGCCAAATCAAGGGGCTTTTCAGTGCATGATCAAGAAACGGGTCATCTAGGGCCTAAAGAACATCAAGGTACCTTTTATTCGGTAGAAATTGATGTTATATTCGTTTTTGATTCTTATGAAAATCTAGGGTTTTGATAAAAACGTGGAATTGATGGTTAATATGGGTTGCTCTAGTCTTGGGGAGCCTTAAACATGTATAATCCGGTTGCAAATTACACTTAGTATGTGTATTTGATTTTGATCATATGCTTATGTTAATGTGTAGAATTTGGGGTTTAACCTTTAGGTTGAATCCACTCATATCTAGTAATCTTTGTGGCTCTTAGAAGTTGTTACATGAGGAATTTAGGTAAAAAGGGCCTAAACAACATGTTATGATGTCAATTGGACAATCGGTTAAACTTAGAATGTTGAAAACTAAGTATATTGGTAGATGCACACCAAATGTTTGATGAAATGCCTAGGTGAGTTAATCTCAACTAGACATGTAAGAAATTGGCTATGGATTTAGCTAGTAATGATAATGAATACATGATGTTATGGATAGTGAACAAAATTCCATATTATGTATTCTTACAAAACAAGGTTTGACATGTCCCTAAGTTAGGTACAAGAACTAGGGATGCAAACGGGTCAAACGGATGCAAGCTCAATGCGCTTGGAAGCAAGAATGGATATGAGGTAAGTTTTACTTACACCAATGTACTACAACATAGCTTAATTGTTGAAAACATTAGTCTTAAATCTCGAGTATGTGATAAAGATAAACCCCAAGGGGTAGAAGCTATTAATGGGTCACCTTATGTGCACCCAATACAAAACATGGTTTATGACCTTAATCGAGACAATGAGTTATGACCAAATGGTGAATCCATCAAATGGGTCAATTAGTAAAGATATGTGAGAAATGGTGTTTTAATCCAAATGAAATCATTTGAATGAAGCTATTAAGCATGATGTTAAATGGGTCAAGTTAGTGTCACTTGTATCATAATAAAAACTTGGGTAACATAGTATTATGAACTATGAGTCTAAACGGGTCAAATGGTGATGTCCTCACCATGTGAGTCCAACACTTGATGCTTGTATTCCAAGCATTGAGATTCATGAGGTTAAACGGATCAAATGGAAAAGTAGTATCATTTGAGTTCCGAGAAATTAATGTGTTTATCTAGAAAGCACGCAGGTAAATGCACTTGCGCATGCACGCTTGATGCTAAGAATCATGGAGGATAAGCAAAAGGTATGGATATGGGTCAAGGCCACCCGGTAAGTCCGTAGCTATTTAGACGCCTTCGGGCGAAGCAATATGGGTACTAAATCTACTCACATGAAGTGTGGGTGTCAACCAAGTAAGTTATTTTCATAACTATGTCTAATGCGCGCTAATGTGCTTAGAATTGATTAAATGGGATAAATCTTGAGAAAAGGTGGAAATCTAGGTTCGAAAGGACTTAGAGGTTTTTAAATAAGTTATTGAGTCAAAGACAATGGATTTGAAACAAGAAGTGGTCGCCATGAATGGCTAAATAGAAAGATTTGGCTATAAGGGGCATTTTGGGAATTTAAAAGATTACCAAAGGTTGATTCTAAGAACCGGGTCTTAACGACATGAACCGGATGATGTTTTTAGTTAAACAAGAGTCCAATGAGTTAACAAAATCATTATTATGCCTTTTAAATGGTCTAATAAGGTTTTGTATAACATATGGCCTTAACGGGTCAATTTGGGTAAAAAAATCGCTGCACATAATATGCTTCTGACCTGAACTTCAAATATTCATATAAAATCATAGAAAAATCGTTAGGAGGTGTTCTTTATACGCCTGAAAAGGTCTTTGAACGAAGAACAATCCACCTTTGAACATGTTCAACTAATTCGGACTTTAAATGGGTCAAAATGGCCAATTACAGTAGCTGAAAAAGAAATCGCTGCACATAATAAGTTTCTGACCTGATCTTCAAATGTTCATATAAAATCATAGAAAAATCGTTAGGAGGCGTTCTTTATACGCCTGGAAAGGTCTTTGAACGAAGAACAATCCACCTTTGAACATGTTCAACTAATTCGGACTTTAAATGGGTCAAAATGGCCAATTACAGCAGCTGAAAAAAAAAATCGCTGCACATAATATGTTTCTGACCTGAACTTCAAATGTTCATATAAAATCATAGAAAAATCGTTAGGAGACGTTCTTTATATGCCTGGAAAGCTCTTTGAACGTAGCACATTTCTTATTTGAAATTCGAAATCAGATTATGGGTTTTAGATGGGTAAAATCTGACCCGAACAGCTGCTGCGCCGAAAAGTGCAGCAGTTTATTCTCTTGAAATGGGGCCGTTCGGCCTAGTTTGTTCCGTATCAACGTGTAATGACAATCATGCTAGTCTAAATGTATTATTGAAAATCCACTAACCATTCTTTGTGTAATGGTGCTAGGTATTCACGTGGCAGAACTTCCGGAGCAAAGATCAAGTCGCGAGAAGAACCGAGCACACCCGAATGCTTAACTAGCTTCCGCATTTGAAATTCCCGATTAAAACGCAAGCTTTAAAACATGTTTTTAGTAAATCTAATTATAAAATTCTTGGGACCTATAATGTAGAAATCAAAATGGGTTGGATTTCATAATAATCAAAGTTCTAAATCGGGAATGTTATTCATTAAGACCAAAGCCCGTAAGTTTTAATGTTAATCGCGTGTTTACGGGTTAGGGTCTTACATTAAGGGTATTTTACAATCATGTTTTTGTGTTTATGTTTGATTAGAAGGTAGAATATGTCATATTGACATTTATAAATATTTTTTTAATATTAAGCGTTTCGCGGGATTCGACAACGGTTAATCCCAAAAAACTAATGAAGGCTGCAGTTGATTGGATAGGTAGTTCTGGGTGTGTTTAAGGTTATCTGCTGTGTCTGGGCGGCTGTTTTATTTCTGTTGGTTTTTTTTTCTGTTTCTTTTTACTCAGTGTATGGGCGCCCTTGTGGCTGCTGGCTTATTGGGCATTGGGGTTGTTGTTTCTGTTGTATAATTGCTGGTGAAATGGAATGTTTCGTGTGTTTGTTAAAAAAAAAATACCCAACTTATTGACTTATTTTTCCTTATTGACATATTACATGTTGATTACTTAACTTAGAAGAGATAAAGTCAGTTTACTTGTACCAGGTTAGTTTAAACATTCTAAGTGATAACAGGTTCATACATACGAGTTATTACTTAAATATGTAAAGTGACATTAGCATAGGTTTATAGCTATATTCCTGTGTTTTTATGTTTTATAAACCAGCTGCTTATCTTTACATGTTTGGTAATTTGGGTGTTGTCCTAATTTGTTTTGATAGGCCATGGATTTCAGCAAAAATGTTCTGCTGCAGATTTTTGATCGATGTTCGAAATCAGGAAGTGGGATCCTTTCAGTTGCAGAAGTGAATTGGTCTGCTTTGACATTATATTACAAGTAGGACCTGATAGTTTTGGTTTGCTTTTGACGTGTTTCCTTTTATTATCTTTTTCCTTAAATCTGACCCGTTCAGTTTAATTCGAATTTATACGGATGTTTTTAGAAGTGACGACAGGGCTATTTACGTCATTTGCTGGTGTGGAAGTGGAACACGTGCCTTCCTCACTCTTGAATCTTCATAGGCTTGTAGTTGTACGGTTGTGACACTTGCTGGTATGGAAGTGGAACAAGGCTTGTAGTTGTACAGTTGTGACCCATGTCCAAGTTCATGCAACACTAAATTGTCAGTTGAATTCTTTGTTAATTTTTTACTTCCCTACCATTTAGCTTTTTTTTATATTATAAGGTGATATCTAAATTGAAACATAATTTAGTGATTTACTTAATTACTTAATAAATTAAAAATATCATCAAATTAAATGTCATCTATGCACATAGTAGAATACATCTAAACTGATATAAGATGTAGTGATTTATTCAATTACTCAAACATAGACAATAAATCCCTAGACCATAAAGTTATCCTTCATATTAAAAGTTAGTGGTTTTGTATAGTAAATAGGGTGTGTGTCTGACTCACTGTGCGTGTTTTTGTAGTCCGATTTTTTGCTTATTTGTTCGGGTTGTGGACACGTGTTCTCTTTTGTATTGTACTAAGTCTTTTCTTTACACGGTTAATTTAATGACATGTTTTGCTACATGTGTTGTTGCTTAACGGTGATCCCTCTGTTTTTATTCAGATTTTCTTTTGTATAACGGTGACCTGCTATTCCGATTTCAAATTCGCCTCCAGGTGTGTTACTCGAACATTTTAGTCGCCTTCACTAAATTGGTTTGTTAGTAATTGTTGGTTATTGTTTTTGCTTAGATTTTGGCTACTTGAATTTTAGTTTTGGCTAATTTTCATCCATCACACTCTTTTTTGTCGATTGACTATGATGTCATTGTTGTAGAATTTCCATATGAAAATTGGTGGTTACTTTGGTTGAAAATAGCTTCATATCATTTTGGTAACGACAAAATCACAAGGCGCGCAACGCTCGCCCGTGAACCAAGATTTAGGAGAACACCAACAGTGACATCAATGACAGAGTTTGAAAGAGCTTATAGGAGAGAAAAAAGGGGGATAGGCAATGAACCTTTCCTAATTCAAGTACCAAATCCATAATTCCCTCAATTATGGAAAAAACTGACATTAAAAGGTGTCTTGCTCTAATCCATGACCAAGAAAGTTGGTGAGAAAGACTAAGAAGCATAGTTGTTAAAAGTCGTCGCCTCGTCCGCCTAGACCCATATTAGGCAAGGCGAGGCAATTGCGCTTTAAGTCAAGGATATTGTGCTTTAATTATCCAAGTGATGGTTTAGGCGCCATCTATAGTACTGGCAGAAAGTGATGTAATGAAGCATTGCATGCATCATATGTATACATGATATAATTACTTTAAGTTCCTAATTTCCAGTTTGTTGATACTGTATCAGCATAAATAACACTAATATTACCGGGTTTCTTTTTTGTAGGATAATGAAAAACTTGAAGATGTTGGTTTATGTTCTGCAGTAACGCTTCCACAACAGCAACACCCACCTTACCTCTAGCCAGCCAACAACAAACGCAATCATCGTTAAGCAGACACATTTAAAGTGACTTAAGTAAATGCATGTGTGACAAATGATGGTATATGTTCTTTATTCCTTTTATATATGATGTGTTCTTTAGGTTTGCCTATTTTTTGGGTTATTGTTAATGCATACGACCTGTTCGACAGTTTGTGTGGACAATTTTTATTTTGGGGTTTCATTCTTAAGCTTTTTTAGGATTGCACATTTATTGAAATTGAATTAGTTACCACTCTTGTATGTGCTTTCTATCACATGACGGGTGGAAATTTAATATGTCAACTTTTTTTTTCCTTTTAACTACTAAAATAAAGTATTTTGTCTTAAAATTTGAGATTGAACTTTGAATCACCTTCTTCTTTAAATCAGCATCTCTTTTATGTAGACATGGAATTGAATCATCGATATTGAATTTTGTTCGAATAGTTGTTCTACTCTATGAACTGTTTATGCTAGGTGCTACTTTCAAAGATTGAATTCCTTATTCATTAGCTTTACATATATTCAACTACAATTTTAGCTACAGGGTTTAGCCTCTGCCTTTGCATAAGTCTACTTTCGAGATCCATTCTCGGTGTTATTTTAGTGACAATTTTAAAGGAGTTCGCCAATCATTCCAAGTCAACATTTAAAGTCATTCCTTTTTGCAATAGATTGGACTAATACATAGCTAGATGCAAAATGCATATGAATTGATGACGTGCCATGCTTTTATTATTGCGGTAGCAAATTGAAACGGTGCGGATGAACAATTTGAATGATAGAACTGAAATTGAAGTGGAGAAAAGTGTATTTTGTAGTGCTTTTGGTTGTTGATCTCAGGTTGCGCATGATGAGGATAGAATCTATTTTGGTTCATTATAGTGTAAGTGCCCAGATGAGTAATTGCAAGTAATTAGTTTTGATACATCCAGTTAAATGTGGTGTAACAATATATGAAACTCGATAAGTAATACTCCATATTAATCCTTGAAGACCGAACAAAACCATTGTCCCATCGCGCAACGCGCGATATTGAATCTACAATGAAATGCTGATTTTTCTAATCCTTTGTTTTACTACTTGATTAAGGTTTGTTATTCTTTTTGTTTGTAAATAAGGTTGTAATATTAAGGAATATAGTTAGAAGGCTTAGATCATTCATACATTCTTTGTGATTACCAGATACATAAATCATGAAAAGTATCTCAACTTTGGCCTTAGACAGTGATTTAAGACTCAACCTGTGTATTATAAGGTACTAAACCAGAGGGACAATGATTTAAGACTGCTTATTGTTGGTGAGTTTCTAAAACGGCTTTCTTAAAACTTCAAACTCTTCATTTACACTACTATTTTCATCAACATTTGTGTTTTTAACTTCAGTTTCATTCTTCTCTGAACATTAGTAACACCCTGGTTGGTAAAAGATATATTTAGTTTAGTGGTTGCATAATTAATACATGTACTGATGATTAGTTGCAAAACAAGCCAACATTGAGTGTTAATAAAGCTGAAGATGATATAAAAAGCAACATCTGGCATGTATTTATTTTAATAATTTTTTATTTTTATGTTTTGTTAAACCATATTTAATAACTTTGAATGTTATTGTTTCTTTGCATTCCCTTAATAATAAATATGTTATTATTCATTTTATTTTCAGTATTTGTTTTTAAATCATGTCAAATCAAACATTTGTCGATCGATATATCCATTATCGCGTTACTTTAAACCCTTTTGATGATATTTTGCATGTAACCAAAATCCATACAGTTTGTATTACGTATCATATGCGTATATGTACATTATTAGTTATAACATTACCTTGGGGATCCACCGTGTGTCAACACGGGTCTCTAACCTAGTCTTTTATATATGAGATTTTTTAAAGTAAAAACTATATCAAATTAACGAGCGTTTTATTATCTTCCCAACGAGTACCATAGTGCTATATAAAAAACGGAGAAAAAACGACTATTTTTTGTGGGGTTTTGTTTTCAAATATATTTTACTCTACTAATAAATCACTACTTGGGGTTTTTTATATTTGAATAAGAAACGATAAACATAACTTCACAGGCAGAGATCCGTTTTTTTTATATTTGAATATGATAACTTATAGCAGAGATTTGTTCAAAATAAATAATAATAATAATAATAATAATAACAATATTTATTAATCATGTATTGACAAGTCATTAATTATGTTGTCATATTAGATATTTTATTATGCCATCTATAATCTATCTATAACTATTAATAAAAGAATTGACTTATGATGATGTGGCATTCAATGGATGCTTCAACCCCCTCCTTGAATGTGTCACGTGGCATCATGTAGGATTTTTTAATTTTTGAGTTTTTTAATAAATCTATATATATTATAATTATTTTAGGAAAAGATAAGAATTTAAAAACAAAATTAAATTTTCTCTCATGTTTGATGTTTCCTCTCATAACTTTTAGACATTAAGATATTTTATATACGACATTTTTTAAAGAAAAAAATACACCAAATTAACGAGCGTTTTATTATCTTTCCAACGAGTACCATAGTTCTATATAAAAAACGGAGGAAAAAACAACTATTTTTTTGGGGTTTTGTTTTCAAATATATTTTACTCTACTAATAAATCACTACTTATGGTTTTTTATATTTGAATAAGAAAGATAAACATAACTTCATAGGCAGAGATGGCAGAGATTTGTTCAAAATAAATAATATTATTATTATTATTATTATTATTTATTAATCATGTATTGTCAAATCATTAATTATGTTGTCATATTAGATATTTTATTATGTCATATTAGATATTTCAACCCCGGGACGCTCCCGGGATAAAAGCTAGTATTCATATACGCGCTAAAGCAATTTCCACATAATACCATCTCCCAGGCCCGGTTTTGGGCATGGGCGGGGTGGGCGACGGCCCAAGGTCCAAACTTCCGAAAGGCCCGAAATTTTAAAATTTTAAAATATATATTATGTATAAAGTGTATTTAAATTATTTTGGTGTGGGAAATGAGAACAAAGCTAAGGTAGATGAATTGGTTAGTAAATTATATTCAAGATGGAGAACTTGGGTTCAAATCCCACTTCATGGATTTATTTTTTGTATAACAATGCATTTAATGAAGAAGACCACTTTATTTTTTATATTTTCTAGGTATTGATGTTTGATAATTAAAAGTTGAAATTGAAAATTGAAAGTTAAAACTTGAATTTTATAAGGGCCCCGATTTTTTTATTCGCCCTTGGCCCAAATCGTTTTGAAGATTCTCGGAGACGGCCCTGCCATCTCCGCTTCTTTCCTTTACTTAGTTTTAGTGATGTAGGTCATCTGTCAGGTCACTCGACGCGTAGGTCCCCTGGGAACGCGGTTCACGTGCATTACATTAACGTGTAGGCCAATGGCTTTGTAAAATATTGACTTTGACAATTGACTTCTTTTTCATATACCTTAGTACCTTATTCAAGCTCCGTTTAAGTCACTCACTTCACTTCAAACTGTGATCACTTCCATCTTTTGTTTGCACTAATTTCTTTAATTCATACCATGTCTTTCGTGAAAGAATTTGATCACCTTAAAATTCCTATGGAAGATATAGTATTGGCCACCAACAAGTTTGATCTCACCAAGGTGATCGGGCGTGGTGGATTTGGGAGAGTGTATAAAGGAAAACTCTCTTCCCCGGAGGGACAAATCACTTTTGCTTTCAAGCAATTAGATCGTAGACTAGGGCAAGGAAACATCGAGTTTTGGAAGGAAATCATGATGCTTTCGAGTTACAAACATGAAAATCTGATCACTCTTAAACACTTTTGCATTGAGGGTGATGATATGATTCTTGTGTATGAATATGCTTCTCGTGGAAGCCTCGATCGCTATCTGTCTGATGCTAGTACTCTCACTTGGACCCAACGCTTGAAGATATGTGTTGGGGCTGCACGTGGGCTATGTTTCTTACATGATCCCAAGGAGACAAACCAAAGAGTTCTTCATCGAGACATCAAAAGCGCAAATATTCTTTTGGATGAAAATTGGATGGCTAAAGTTTCTGACTTTGGACTGTCAAAACTTGGCCCTGCTAACCAAGTGCACAGCTATCTTTTCTCCCATGGTGTTGGCACACCTGGGTATTGTGATCCGTTGTATATGGAGCTAGGTTTTCTATCAAAAGAGTCTGACGTGTACTCTTTTGGAGTAGTTTTACTTGAAATTTTGTGTGGGAGATTATGTTATGAATATTGTAATGGTGAGCAACTGAAAATTTTAGTGCCTAGGTGGAGACAATGCTATGAAGAAAAAAAGTTAGATGAGATTATTCTTCCTGGTCTAAAAGATGAAATGGATCCAGGTTCATTGGAATCATTTTCAGCCATTGCATATCGATGTGTGAACAAAGCTCGTGAAGAGCGGCCAACCATGGGTGAGATTGTTAAAGAACTTGAATTTTCACTTGAACAACAAGTAAGTTTATTAGTTTCCTTATGTTATTTTAAAGCTTCTATGTTACAAGCCTAAAATCAATTGTTGGTTATTAACAGAAACCAAGAAAATGAAATTGACAGAAACATTGATTTTTTTCTTTTTTGGAATTTTGGTGGTGTGGCACCATAGTTAATTACTTTTGGTGTGCCAGATCGGTTTAACTGTTTTAGGTCCACTATCTAAGATAGCGGATCACAATGATGTGGCAAGAAGCTCTAACCGGTGGCAGCCTAGGTGGAGGTTGATGCGGCCGTTGGGTGACATGGACGCTATCTAGACTTTGAAGACGATGTCTGTGTGATGATGAGGCGAGATCCGCTATTAGAGATAGCATAACCCAGCACATCCATTAGAGATCTGCTATCTCTAATTATGGAACCCTTTTCAAAAGCTGCCAGGGACGGTGTTCCTGACTTTGTGGGGCGTTTTGGGTAATCCACACCTATTTCACCCCACCACTACAGGTGGTCTAATTTTGGAACCCTCTTCAAAAGCTGTCAGGGACGGTGTTCCTGGGGCGTTTTGGGTAATCCACTCCCATTTCACCCCACCACTACAGGTGGTCTAATTTTGGAACCCTCTTCAAAAGCTGCCAGGGACGGTGTTCCTGACTTTGTGGGGCGTTTTGGGTAATCCACACCCATTTCACCCCACCACTACAGGTGGTCTAATTTTGGAACCCTCTTCAAAAGTTGCCTCGTCTTGTTGACGTCAGCTATCTGTTAAAACGGATCACGGTATGTATAATGGGGATGGAGACATCCTAACATTTTTTAGATACTAATAAATTAATATTCCATGACAAGTAGTTAAAAGCATATAATCTATTAGCAACATCGATCACATCCATGAAATCTTCAAGTTGTATATTTAATGGGTTCCGGAATTAGAGATAGCGGGTCTTTCGAAGATTCTGACATGTATGGATCCGCTATCTAAGATAGCGGATCCTGCCAACTCATCCTCATCTTCGTTGTGCCGTCGTCTTCTTTGTTCGCGTCCAAATCATCCAACGGCCACATTCACCTCCACCTTGGCTGCTACTGGTGAGTGTTCGGTGCCACATCACCATGATCCGCTGCAAATCTCAGGTAGCAGCGGATCCACCAAAAACACTTACACATCACTGACACGCACCAAAAGCAGTTAAGCTTCTTGCCACACCAACAAAAAAACATCTAAAACATTCTTACATAAAACAAATTTACAGGAGATTTCTGAAAAGACAGTGGATTACTCTCAACCAGCCCCGATTAGTGATGGAGATGATTTAGAAGGTACGTAGCACATGGCATTGTAAATATCGTATAATTATTATTTTATCAATATATTAAAATCTAAGATGTAATATTGTTACTTAATTAATTAGATGATGGCTTGGTAATAGACGACTTCCAGACACAAGCTGGAGGTACAAGTGGATTTCCTATGCGTTCACATGCCTTTTCTCAGGTAGAGAAGATTAATATAATCATCTTGAAGCAAATTTGTTAAATTTGGAAATTATACTTAAATCTTCAATAGCCTCGTCAGGTGACTACAGTGGTCCTGAAATTACGTATGCATTGTGAAGCTTGTGCTCAAAAGATCAGAAAATGCATTCTTAGAATGAAAGGTGTGTTCTTCTTGTTTCTTATTTTTGAAGTAATCAATGTTAAAGAAGGAAAAAAAGTAAATTCCTTATGGACCAATTATGAATGTGTTTCTTTCTTCCTCTTAGAGGGACGGGGCGCTCCACTACCAGAATTGGTCACGGGTACCCCACTACCAGCACAGTAACACCACCGTCACTCATGCTGGCAGTGGTGAATCCAGGATTTTTTTTTGAGTGGGTTCACTATTATTAGAGGCTCCAATGTCATAGGACATGACAAAAAAATTTTGGGTCGGATCAACGGTTTGGGTCAAGTAAGGTTCATAACATAATAAAATACGACACACATAAGCAAGTCAATTGTTTGATCATTTGACTATTGTGGAATTATATGCAGGAAGCTAGTTTGTTGTTATGATATCTTCACTTTCACTTTCGTTTTCATCTTCATTCGCATCTTAACTATTATTATTGAGGTTACCAAGAGCATGATGTTTATGTTATATAATAGACAATAAAACAGGGCAAGAAATTAGACAAGTGTTCGTTCAAATAAAAAATCATCATCATATTCAGTTAATCCCACTTATAGCAAAGTTAAGGTAGGGTCTGAGGAGGGTAAGATGTAGACGGCCTTACCTCTATCCCCTGAGAATAGAGAGGCTGCTTCCAGTGAGACCCTCGGCTCAATGTGGTTTTGTATCAAGGCATCAAGCCTTGGACATAAGGCACATAACACTTAGCAATCGGGACAAACTCGATTGGTGCATGTACCCCCTTGTCTTTTGGCTATCAACGCCACCACATGATGCATGATTAACCGTCCGTCGTTTTTAACAATTAGTAAAATAACGTTAAAACTAGTGCAACTTTACTTTTGCCCCCCATGGCCACACATATATAAATTATATGCGCACACCGTAAGTGGGGCGTCGTTCAAATAAAAAATAAAAACAAATAAAAGATGCTCATGAAGTATGGAGAATGAACACATGATTAAAGATATATTTGAGCTTTTCCTTAAAACATATTCATCATATAGTCCAAGAAATTAGAACTTCACCTAAAGAAAATTATTAATTGGAATTTGGAAGTGAATCGTGAACGGAGGTGGAGTGGTCGGCATGGTCAGATCTAGGTTGAACGAATGTTTAGTGAGTGTGGAATGTGGTTTTGAAGACTGGTAAAAACCCAAGATTGGATTTTAGTTTACTTTTGAAAAAATAGTTTAAAAATACAGACATGACTATGAATCGAACCACGTATCTCAAGTTTAGAAGGTTTAAAAGTGGGAGTCTTAGCCAGTGGAGCTCCTAATCGCCGTTTGTATGTGTTTATCTATAAATTATCTATGGGTTCAGGCCCGGCTTAAGCCCAATTCAAATGAGGCTTTTGCTTTGGGCCTCCAAGTTCTAAAGGCCCCATAATTTTCCTAAGTTTGATTATATATAATAAAAATAAACCTGAATTAGAGCATATAGAAGGAATAGCCCAGTTGGTTAGTGCAAGGAGCTGTTAACTAGAAGGTCACAAGATCAATTCCTCATTCCAGCGAATTTTGTATTTTTTTTCAGTATTTTATTTTTTATAAATAGGGCCCCGTATTTTTATTTCGCTTCAGGCCCCCAATATGGTTGAGCCGGCCCTGTATGGGTTCATCCCATATTTTTTTTTTTATAGCTCTCTACTAAAAGTACGAAACCGAGTGGGTTCGCATGAACCCGAACCCTTCACCTAGATCCGCCCCTACATGCTGGTAGTGGTCTCGTGAACCAAAATCTAGTTGTAGTTAATGGGCTGGTACCCATGAGTTTATATCTCCCTCTTTTGTCTTTCTGCCTCCAAAAAACTGTTTCAGTAAAGTGATGTGGCAGTGCAGCATTGGTAGAAATCAGTAAAGTTGAAAAAAAAAAACTAGTGGAGCACCCTGAGCTTTAAAATATTCCAAGAAAACCCGAACTACCAAATAAATAATGGCTTTAATAACATTTCAGTAACAATTTGTATTTTTGTTGGTACTTAGGAGTGGAAAGTGTAGAGCCGGATCTGAAAGCCTCACGAGTTTCCGTTAAAGGCACATTTGAGGCGCTGCAACTGGTGGATTACCTCTACAAGCGAATCGGAAACAAAGCCGTCATCATTAAACATGATCCAGAGATGAAAACAGAGGACAAGGGTAAAGAAGAAGAAAAAGATGCCGGTGAAAAAAAAGAAGAAAGAAAAGCCAACGCCAACAGCAATAGTAGCAATGCCAAAAAAGATATGGAGAAAGAAGAAGAAAAAGACTTCGGCGGAAAGAAAGAAGAAAAAAAAAGACCAACGCCAACAGGGGTGCCCAAAAAAATAAGGAAAAAGAAGAAAAACAAAGACGGCAGCAAAAAGAAAGAAAAAAACAAAACCAACGCCACAAAAGATAAAGAGAACGGGGAAAAAGAAGACAGCAGCGAAAAAGAAGAAGAAAAAATGCCAACGCCAACAACAGTGCCAAAAAAAGATAAGGAGAAAGAAGAAAATAAAAAGGATGACGAAAACAAAGCCAACGGCTATGCTGAAAAAGACAAGGAGCAAGAAGGAAAAAAAGACGGCGACGGTGAAGGTAAAGAACGAGCTGAAGCTGATAGTCCGGGGGCTGGTGGGGGCGAAGGGGGAGATGATACAAAGGAGGTGGATTTATCTAAAAACGAATTTTATTATCTCCAACAAAGTCACGAATTACCAGCGTTACAATACACAACGTATGGGCTATACCCACCAGCACCGCAAATTTTCAGTGATGAGAACCCCCATTCATGCACTGTGATGTAAAAATGTCATCTGACGAGGGGAGTAATGAGGAAGCAGGTTGAAGCACATAGGAGGTGATCATCGCATTCATGTGGGTTTTGTATGTTCCTGACCTTCTATTCTGGAAGGCCAATGATGCCTATGGCGCGTAAAAGCAAGTTTATAAAACAAAATTAAAATTTTCATATCCACGTACGGTTACCTGTCGCAATATATTTCGCATTTGCATATACAGATAATGTCATGAGTAAAATACATAATTCTATTTTTTCTAAATGCGTAGATATATAAATAAAGTATAAAGATGAAAGCTTAGTTTATAGTTTTAGTAATTGATTCTGATAAAAAAATGAAAACGGAAATACTAAATCACCTTGAGACTTTATATTTTGAACATTATCAAAGAGTAAAAGTTATTCCAAAAACTGAATATGGTTTGATATTGAAATATCAAGAATTGCATAAACATAATTCTTGTTTATAATAAAAATCGTACAAATAAGACTACGGTTCATATTTTAAAGAATAAGTAATAATGATAAGTTTATACGAATTACCAACGTACCTATGATAATGCACTCCAATTTCAAAAGCAGTTCGTGCTGATAACGTGTTGTATAAAAGATAAGGAAGCGGGTATGATTAATATTAACAAAATATGGCAGTTCAGTTCTACATTAATAATTGTTAAAAGATTAATTGAGTGGAAACCGGGTTGGGATTTTGTTGAAATTGAATTTTGGGGATACAAATTTAGTTGCTCAATTGACTTGTGGCAAGAACACATAGTCTATTTCATACAGGAGGATGTGGAAGACTCCAATTTATACATTAGACATGATCAAATTCTTGAAGAAGATCTCAATAAAACCACACTCAAGTGTGATGGTTTGTCATCTTCCTATTTGTACTGGTTAGGGCCGAAAAGAACTAGAATAACTGATGTACTTCAGAAACAGTCATTAAGTCATCAGCACTATTGTATTAGTTCTAAGTGTGTTGGGTTGGGTGTGGCTACAGATGTGCCTGTGCTTAGTTCAAAGGGTGGTTGTAATCAACCTAAAAATAGTAGGACAAGTTGGCTTAACAAGTTTCAAGGTTATGTTGGGCCTAGGCTGAAAGGATCTAAAGATGGACAGCAAAATAATGGTAGTAATGCGGTTGCAGAGACTTCAACAGTAGCTTATTCTCCAGGGCAACAGTGGGCCGGTATGGCGATTACAAATCAACAACCAGGTATTGAAGAAACACCAATATAACAACGTACTAGAACGTAAGCACGAGTAAAGACACGATTCTTATTAATAGTTCAATGACCGTTACAAGACTAGAACAGCAATTGTTACAGCGCTTCGACTATAATCTATTTCTCATAACTATGTTTCTCTCTCGCTCTGTGATTGTTCATCATTTTCTTCGTCTGACCTCATAGGGTATTTATAGGCCATCTGAGGTCTTCTGTGATTGGACGAGAGGGGAATGACAGCTGGCTGTACAATTGAGCCGTTGTCACTCGTTGCGCTGTTCCCTCGCTATTGGTCCACGTATCTCGTGTCTGTCCTTTCTTGTACTATTCTGTACCTCGTACCTGCAGGCGATCATGGAGCAGGGAATGAACGTCTCTGATTGGCTGGACGTCCCTTTCTTGTCGGTTTTTAGCTGTCATGTTACGAGGTGCTCCGCGCCGCTTTCTAGAAGCCCACGTAGGCCTACTGTGCTGGCATATGTTGAGATGTGGGCCCGTGCGCTTGCGCGGTCTCATATCTCTTCAAGTCCCCCCAGTGTAGTGTGCTGTATGCGTTGCATGCAGGGCGCTACACTAAAAGGAAAGAAAAGAGAAAAGAAAATTGGTGTGTTTGTTATTACTTATTTTGTTTGTTTAATTTTGACTGCGCGCTGCGCAGTGATGTTTCAAATGGGTTTTCTGCGCACGTCAGTAATTAATGCATACATCAGATGTGTCAGGGCGCGGAGCGGATGGGACAGGTTGGTAGCCGAAAAGTCTCTGACGGTTGTACTGCTGCAGAGGGTGGTGGGTCCAACCTGTCGTTTCGCGTGCTGGCTGGCTTTCTCTCTCCTGGCGTGGCGTTTTCCTATTGGTCGGTCGTGCCACACGACTGTAACCGTCTGTGGGCACGTGACCTGTATATAAAAGGTCACTCCTTCCTTCCTCCATTTTTACACTTTCATTTCAAACCTTAGAAAAATTTTCTCTCCTTGCAATTTTCAAGAGTTAAGTTTCTTTTCTTAAATCCTTCAATCTTTCGTGATGGAGAACGTCGTTCAGGTCCCCAAAAAGAAACGTGGTGGTTCTAAGAGGAAGGATGATGGCTCTAAGAAAGGGCCGCCACACGCCGGCGAAGTCACGGCGGTGTGGGCGAAAGGGGAATTTCGCAAGTTTAGGAAGGAATATGGGTTTCCTTCTAGCTATGGTGTTGAGGCTCCTGCCCTAGACAAAACCATATTGGAGCCTCCAGTGGGCAAGGTTGGACTATATGCTACATACTTCAAGGATTGTAATTTTAGGGTTCCGGTGACCCGGTTTTTAAAGACGTTCATTCAGACCGTCGGCGTGCATGTTAACCAGATTCACCCTGGTTTGATGTCACGGCTGATGTTCTTCGAGTTTTGCTGCCATTCCCAGAAGGTTGAGCCGCTGGTCGACATGTTTTATGTCTTTTACTCTCTCTCTGCTTCGTAGAGAGCTGGCTGTCTTGCCGACCACGCACAGGAGTAGCCCCTTGTGCCAAAGCGGGTATGAAGAGTTTCCGTGACTGGAAGCCCAAGTTCTTCTGGATCAACGAGGGTGTTATCCCCATAGCGATGGGTCGGTTGAACCCGGATGATGGGGTGGCGAATGCAGTTTTGATTGACTATAAGGACCAGGATTGGTTCCAGACCCTTACGGCGCACCCAGTGGACTTGTGCGAAATCCCTGAGACAGCGCTGGTGATGGCAGGGATGAGCCTGAAGTATGACATTCAGGGGCGCAATCCTCACTTGACTGAGGATGGAAAAGGTATGCCTCTAGAACAGTTTGTTGCTGGAGCGTAGTCTTCGCGATTGTACTGATTCCGTTTTGTTTGTTTGCAGATGTGGAGAATTCGTACAGTTTGCTGTTGGGTGGTGACAACATGGGTTTCACCTTCAAAGAGCTTGCGGTGGATGAACTGTATGTGTTGGAGAAAGCGTGGGACACACTTGTTCGTCCCGAGTTGGAGGCTGTGGCGCGGGAAGGTGCCAATGCGCCCTTACAGATAATCGAAACAGGTGAGCCCTTTGCTTTATTTGATAACCCCTTTCCTGTGAACATGTTCATGCGGACGGGTTATCCTTTTATTGTTATATCAAGCGACGAGTCGTCTGACTCTGGCGCATCCTCTTCTCCGCGTGTGTCGTCCGCAGGCGGAAGCGAAAAAGAGATACTGCCAACCTTCGTTGTGGACGACAGCGGAGAGGAGACAGAAGCTGAAGAGTTTGTGCTCCGTAGAGTGAAGCAGCCAAGGACGGGGGTGGTGCAGGGTGGTAGTCGAGGTGAAGGTTTTGCCTTTGTTTTAGACCATGAGGTCATTAGCAGGTATCTTGAAAATTACAATCCTATTGAACGAAGCTACGTTGAACTTTCAGATGCGTTCACGGATGAGGGGACCGCCTCGCTGAAAGATATGGCGGAAGGCGTTGTTCTGCATGCGCCAGTAAATGTGGAGACGGTGATGAACCAGCCTGCGCCTCAACTGACTCCTCAGAAGAAGAAGCGCTCTAGACGGAGTAAGTCTCAGAAGTCTTCTGTTGAGGGAGCGGGTGCTACTGGCTCGTTGTCCCCTGTCGGGAAGAAAATGAAGTTGGGTGATCTGGTGCACAGCGCCGAGGACAGCCTGTTAGGTATGTTTCCAACGTTGTGGCGTTGATACTGTGCCTTTGTACTTTTTACTTTTCTGACTTGTGTTGTTTTTGTTTTGTGTAGCTGACCTGATGGGTGAAGGGGTGCCTGGTCACGTTACCGAGGCGTCTGTTCATGAAGGGTTTTTGGTGAACCCGTCAGAGGCGGATAAGACTCCTTCTCTAGTTAGGCGGGCTGTCACCCCACCCATTCAGCCTCTTTCTTCCAAGACTCCTCCTCCTTCACCTCCTCAAGGTGTTACTCAACCATCCCCTCCACGTCAGACGTCGCCCATCGAAGACCCTCCTGTCCAAACCATTCCGGTAAACCTTGACGCGCCGGTTGGTTTGGAGTTGGAGACCCAACGCGTGTTACCACCGGATATCAGCGAAGCTGACATGCGTGGGGTGCAGATTATGGACGATGACAACGAGAAGCGTCCGGTGCCTGAGTCTGAAGCTGGTTTCTCGGGGGCCAGCCTTAAGAGTGGGGAGTTTAACCCCGAGGATATTTTTATCCCTTCTTGGCAGCTGACCACAGGCACTCGGTTTGTGGACGTTAACAGCTGCCGAGAGTTGTTAGGTAATGTTGTTCCTCCAGCGGAGCGCGAGCATCAAGCCACGTGCCCTCGCCAGGAGTTGCTGGAGGACAACATGATGAGTCTGGCGAATCTGTTGTCTACCTCCGCCGAAATAGCCCGCCAATGGGGCTTTTTGGCACACGAGCGCTAGGAGTATGACAGCAAGTTTAGCGAGGTCTGTGCAGAGTGTGACCGGTTGGCTAATGAGTTAAAGCGTGCCAAATGGGATGCTATTACGTTCCGCGAGGAGCGCGACAAGCTTGAGAAGCACATATCTGAGCGTGAGCAGCAATGGGCTGCCGCGTGTACGAAGACCAACCGGACGCTAGAGATCGCTTCTCAGAAGCAGCAAGAGGCGGAACGGTTGTGGGCTGACGCGTCGCGGAAGATCCTTGAGCTAAATGAAAAACTGGATCAACGCCGTGATGCCTTGCTTGAGGCTCGCGAGATGCTTAGGGAGAAAGATGCCAAAATTGCTGAGGTGAATGGCAAATTGGCGGAGTTGGAGGACGCCAACCTAAAGCTTGAACAGCAAAACGCTGACCTTGAGGGGGAGGCCTTGGACGTCCGAGATGAGGCGCGCTTGGCGCATGAGGACCGGGAATGGCTTATGACTTGCTGCGTCCCCGAGGTTTGTGCTTTATTTATATTCTTTAATTTCTTGTTCTCCCCCCCCCCCCTCTTTGCTACTAACAAGTTTCTTCTGTCTGTTGTAGGTCGCTTATCATGTGAAGAACTGCGACGAAGCGCGCCAGGCAGTGGCCGCGGTGAATGCTGCTGCCAAGCTGGTGGGGCGCAAGGCTGGGTTCCTTGAGGGGTACCAGCATGCTAAGGACGGGAAGGCATTGGAGGAGTTCCCTTTGTATAACAAGGACCTGGACGCCTTATTCGAGAGGAAGACCGCGGAGTACGACCATTTAAATGTTGAGCTGGTGGACTTCGTTGTGAGCCATCGGGACCAGCCAACATGTCATACCCTGCGATCGTCCTTTGAAAAGCAGGGTCTGACGCATACTAGGCGCAAATATGCCATGAAGAAGACTGATGCGGGTCCCCAAGCTGAAGGTGAAGCGCCTGGCCCCAGTGAAAAGTTGGACTTGTCCGATTCTGAGGACGAGTTCAGTGATGCTTCTGAGGAGGGTGCCGCGCCATAGATTATATGTATTTTTCTTTTTTGTAATCCTGCAATGACTTAAGGAACAATATGTTCGTTGGTTTGAATGTTTATGAAAATTTTGGTTTTATGTATTGTTTTGTTATGCAATTTGCGTGCCTTGAAATAAACAGCATAAATAGAAAGAAAAATCACCCTAACAAAACATTGTAGTACTCATACTGCAGTCGATTAATTCCCAGCAAAGTCGATCCCTTCGAACGTCCACCACTTGGTCATATCCAGCCCCGTTAGTTTCGATCTCTTTGTCATCCACCAAAACGTATTTTCCTTGATTTCTTCGACTATTCTGGTTACCAAAGTGTTCTCGTTTCTAAACACTTTTGCGTTTCTAGCTAACCATATTCGCCAAATAGCCATAAGTATGATCGCATGTATCGATATCTTCTAGCCTTTTGACCCCTGCAGATTCATAACCCATTCCATAAGCTAATTTAGATTGGAGACACTCGCCGGGTATTGTATATTGATCCATTTGCACACATGCCACCACACAAGTTTGGCCCAAAAACATTCCATCAACACATGGTCAATTGTTTCATCCGCATCTTCACATCGCTTGCATAAACTTGAACCCAAAATCAGACCTCTAGATGCTAACCTGTCCGCAGTCGGAATACCTCCTTGAATTGCCTTCCATACGAAACAGTTCACTTTTGGCACGACTATCTTGCTCCATTTAAATCCAATGCTATTATTCGACGTCGTTACAGCAGCAACCAGGTCCTGTCTGACTTGTTTAACCGAAAAGGCCTCCACTTTATCTTGAGATTTCCAGCCCCAAAGGTCGTTTCCGATCAGAATCTGTTGCTCAGCTAAGAGCGCTTGCAGCCGGTTCCATTGTTCTAGTTCCACATTTGTTGTAGGATGTCTTGTCCACTCCCAACCCCAAGTTATAGTGCCCCCACCCAAGTGTAATTGTCGATGACTTTTGCCTTCTTTTTCCTGCATAAAAAGAAAATATCCGCAAAGCAATCTTTTAGCTTCCCACCCGAGACCCAATTATCCCCCCAGAATGAGACCTTGGCTCCATCCTTCATCGCGCACACGAATTTCTGCTGCAAATCCATTCCCTTTTTTGCAAAATCATTACCAAGTGCAGCAATGTTCCCCCACACCCCTCCCGAAGCCTTCTTGTGCGGAACAAAAGTCAACTCCCTTGCCCCCCTGTGAATCGCATCAACAGTTTTGACCCAAAGCTGGTTATCGGACTCTTTGTATCTCCACCACCACTTTAACATCATGCTCAAGTTCATGTCTTCGAGGTTACCCACCCCAAGCCCACCCACCTTCTTCGGTTTAACCACGTTGGCCCATGCTACCCACCTAATTTTTCGTATGTTAGAAGATCCACCCCACAAAAACCGCCTACGTATGCCATCAATTGATCTCAAAACAGTCGTCGGGGCTTTAAAGATTGAAAAATAATAGACCGGAAGTGCGCACCGGCAAAGGATAGCGTTCTAGCTTCCATGAGGAAAGCTTCACATTTACTCGATCGAATGTCATGTTAGATAATGGAAGTTTATATGAAAAAAATCAGATCAAAGTGTTAAAATTTCAATGAAAGACCGAATTCATCACAAGATATAGTCCAGGGACCAAAATAAAAATTTCTATTTTAGGACAACAAGTATAAAAACAACTCAAAGCATTGACGGAAGCTAAAGACTTAAAAACTTTTTAAAGGCCTTTTACAGCCCAACCTGTTAACCCTAAACCCCCACACATCTTCTCCAATCTCTCTGCGCCTCTCCCTCAAAACCTGCAATAGTATTATTATTATCAATATTATTATTATTAATATTAATATTAACCGTCAATCAATCATATTACTCAATCTCGATCATCTATCAAAACCTAATCAACAGATCGATCGCTTCCATCTCACCTCCGTCACTGCATCCTAAAGGTAACGACATCGTTTCTCTCAATCAATAACCTAATATTTTGCAATTTTATTAGTTTTATTAATGTCATGTTTAATAAATGAGCTGATATTCGTTGATTGTTGAATTGCGTGTTAGATGTAGTAGTGTATGTGTTGGAATCGGTTTATTGTAAACGATTTGTTACTGATATGAAGTGTTTGTTTAATGAGTTTTGAAAATATGTGACCATGTATCTATATTAAGTTGCGTTTGTTTGACGGTATGTTGTGGTTAATGTTGTGTGAGCTGGAATATGTTTTTGTGGTTGTAGCTATTGATAATGGCGATTGAATCGGTTTGTTTTTCGCCGCTTGATGCTCAATCTGCTATATATGTAGCTAAGATAATACTAGTTAGAATTACAATGATTCGCTATTTAGTCGTGTGAGCTGTGTTTGCGTGGATTTGTAGAAGTATTTGACCTTGCATCTATACAAAACTGTATTTCTTCGCGTTTGATTGTGTATATCCAACGGCATATGGTGGTTAGTGTTGTGTGAGCTGAAATATGTTTTTGTTATGGTAGCTATTCATAAAGTTGATTGAATCGTTTCTTTTTTTGCCGCTTGCTGCTCAGTCTGCTGTGTGTGCAAAGTTTAAAAGAACATAAACGAGCCTCAAGGCGTTTTCCCCGTCGCCTCATGAGGCGTAAGCCTCATGGCAAACAGAGGCGTAATCCCAAGGCGCAATCAAAAAATAAATATAAAAATTATGTGACTATAAAAAAATAAAATACTTGACCTAGAAAAGTCTAAGACATAAAAAATACACATAAAAAATGAAATAATTGACCCAAAAAGTCTAAAACACCAAATAAACACATCAAAAACACCCTAAACCACTTGAGGCGCACCCGAGGCTCACATTTTCTTAGCGCCTCAGCCCTTAGAGGCGTATGTACAATCCGAACCCCATGAGGCGCGCCTCAGACTCGTTTTCTTAGAGTTTCGCCTTGAGGCACGCCTCGAGGCGCATGCCTCACCCGTTTTTTTAAACCATGTGTGTGTGTACCGATGATAGATTTCATACCTTTTTGGGAAGGTTAGGAAGGTCATTGTTTGTGTTTGTTTTGTTGGGAAGATTTTCTTTACTTCTATTGGGACCGAGGATTGATGCATCTTGACCTGCAACATGATACTCCCTAAAAATGTGTGTATTACTTATTTGTTAACATGACATAGTTCACGATTGAGTTTAGTCATGAACAGGATAATGCAAATTCGAACAATATGGATAACATCCGAATTGTTATATGTCGGATCTGTACATATGTGTTTTCATTTGGGTAGAGGATCAAATGTCAAATATGCAGCATACAGTATCTATTTTGTTGAATCTCTACTTGTAGTGCCTTAACTTTCACCAAAGGAAGTCCTGTTTTTTTTGTGTGTGATCGTGGAAATTACCGTTCATCCAAGGCTTTGATTATTCTATGTGCATGACATCTTTTTCCCTTATTTTGTGTCTTTTTTTGTAACTTTTTGGTGCACAAAAAAAATATATCATGTATGTCTCCTTTGCCATCTCTTCTTTCCACTAATTTATGCCGTTTATTCCCTCTTTACAAATAGAAACTGGTCAGCATGTGTTTTCATATAATGGCATTGGATCCATCAATCTTATTTAAAACTGACTGTATCCTTAAAAAAATTGTCTTACGGAACGATGTAAGGATCAAAATGAGAAGAAAGCCCATAATTTACTATTCATGTAAAATGTGTTGAAAGTGAGAAACTGTATTAAATTTGAATAGTTGTAAGAAATGTTACAAAGTGATATAATTCAATTCTACAAATTATATTTCTTTTTTCAAAAATGTCAATTCGATTCTATGTGCTCAGTGCTTATTATACCGTCTTTAAATCTGTATATAGTGCAGTGATCATGTTTAGCATCTTGGTATCATGTTGTCTACATTGATGTACGGACTTTTGGCCTTCTTACTTCAATGTTAGCTTAAAGCTATAGATGCTTGAGTTGCAATAAATATTGCATCTCATGCAACCATTTGTCTTATATCTTAATCAATCTTAAACAATGTGCGTGTAAATGAAAAATAGTTTAGCATTTTGATATCATGTTCTCTGTTTGGCTCTACTGACTTTTGCTCTTCTTGCTTTAATGTTAGCTTAAAGCTGTGGATGCTTAAATTGCGGTAAATATGACGTCTAGTTCGACCATGCGTCTTATTACTTACTCAAACGAGCTTGTAAATGGTGAAACAGTTTATGTCTCCTCAAACTGTCTTCCAATAAAGGCCTCACATTTTGAACCTGCTGGCCATTCTTTTCACAATGTTGCACTTAAGCTCCGTGGCTATTTTGAGGAGGAAAATGTGGCCAATGATGATGAGGATTTGCCTAAAGACAAAGAAAACGACTATATGCAATCATCTGATTCATATAGCAGCAAAGGTAAAAAGAAATCTGGTGACAAGGCGGCCCAACAAGATCATTATGCTCTTTTAGGTTTGGGTCACTTAAGGTATCTTGCAACTGAGGAGCAAATTAGAAAGAGTTATCGTGATACTGCTTTAAAACATCATCCTGACAAACAGGCGGCACTTCTTCTCGGGGAAGAAACCGAAGCTGCTAAACAAGCTAAAAAAGATGAAATCGAAAACCGTTTTAAAGCCATTCAAGAAGCATATGAAGTTTTAATGGACCCTACGAGGAGAAGAATATATGACTCAACAGATGAGTTTGATGATGAGATTCCCACTGATTGCTCCCCGCAAGACTTTTTCAAGGTGTTTGGACCGGCTTTTATGAGAAATGGCCGGTGGTCAGTGAGTCAACCGATCCCAACACTTGGAGATGACAATACTCCGCTTAAAGAAGTCGACGCGTTTTATGATTTTTGGTTTGCTTTCAAAAGTTGGAGAGAATTTCCACATGAAGATGAGTATGATCTTGAACAAGCTGAATCGCGTGACCATAAAAGATGGATGGAAAGACAAAATGCAAAGCTTTCAGAAAAGGCAAGAAAAGAAGAACACGTAAGGATACGTTCTCTTGTTGACAATGCTTATAAACGGGACCCTAGAATTTTAAGGAGAAAGGAAACTTTAAAAGCAGAGAAACAAAAGAAAAAAGAAGCCAAATATATGGCAAAGAAACAACAAGAGGAAGAAGCTGCAAGAATTGCTGAAGAAAATAGACGTAAGAAAGAAGAAGAGGATAAGCAGGCGGCTGAAGCTGCTTCAAACCAAAAGAAACAAAAAGAAAAAGAAAAGAAATTACTACGAAAAGAAAGAACACGTCTCCGAACTATTTCAACCCCTGTTGTGTCCAATAAGTTGCTTAATATTAGTCAGGATGATGTGGAAAACCTATGTATGTCACTTGATATGTTACAACTAAGAAACTTATGTGATAACATGGAGGGTAAAGATGGGGATAGTCAAAGTCAAGCTGAGCTTCTAAAGCAAGCAATTAGCTCAGACCATACTGAGAAAGATAATGTGACGAAAAACAGTCAACAAAACGGTTCCGCAAATGTCAAAGTCAACGGAATTATTTCTAGTAGCAATCTTGAGAAAAAGGAGAAACCGTGGGGGAAAGAAGAGATTGAGCTTTTGAGGAAAGGAATTGTAAAGTATCCTAAAGGAACGTCTAGAAGATGGGAGGTGATATCTGAGTACATAGGAACCGGGCGTTCTGTGGAGGAGATTCTAAAAGCAACAAAAACCGTTCTTTTACAAAAACCTGACTCCGCTAAGGCTTTTGATTCATTTCTTGAAAAAAGAAAACCAACGGTTACAATTTCGTCTCCACTTACGACCAGAGAGGAAGTTGTGGGGACGTCTACAGTTACACCGACGGCTGCACCGACACCCGCCCAAGCGGATGTGGTTCCACCCAAACCAAGCCAAGCTGCTGATAAAGTGGAGCCGGTTGGGTCATGTTCAGACCCGGATGCATGGTCTGCTGTGCAGGAAACGGCTTTGGTTCAAGCTTTGAAGACATTCCCAAAAGAAACTAACCAGCGTTGGGAGCGTGTTGCTGCTGCTGTTCCTGGGAAAACAGTTAACCAATGCAAGAAACAGTTTGCAGTGCTTAAGGAAAAGTTCAGAAGCAAGAAAAGTAATCAAACTGGGTGATTTTGCACGCGCTTATGATGAAGATTATTAACGGGCATCATTTTTGTCACTAGCCGAGCTCTGAAGCATATCATCTTATGAAGCTGTGGTCAACGACAATGCAGATGTGAGGAGATCTGGCTGGGCACATTGCTGACTTGATACCGGAGGTATGTGTTTTCACGTTCTTTGGGGTAGGGTATTAATGGGTTTTTGTTATTGTTGACCATTCTATTAAAGTCAACGCTACGAAGAGTCTATACTGTCTTTATCTTATGAGTTGTAGTCGAAGTTTAAACATGTTATTTGAGTATGCTACCATCTTTATTTACTAGTCATGTGCATTTTTCCGTTCTGTTTAAGCGCCTACAAAATAATAATGTGTATGATTTCGAAACAGAACCACTACGGTAATCTTTTAAAGCGAAATAAGATTCCTTTATCTGGCCTAAGAGGCCAAAAGCGAAATGATATTTTGGGGATCTTTTAGATGGTGGTTGGCATGACATTTTGCTTCATGTAACTAGCCTAAAGGAATAGAGAAACCAAAACCTTCATGAGAGTAAACAGATGCAGTATTTTTCTTACATCCAACGAAGTTAGAAAGGACCAACCCGTCCTAAGCTTTTGGTGTCGAAACTAGACATGCATGCAATTGAGTTTACAAGAAGCCAAAACAATTGAGTAATCAACTTCAGGAAGTGTTGCAAGTTAGGAATCAACTTCAGAAAGTATGGACTAAGCCTATCTAACATGTTAAATCTAGTCGAAACCCTTATGTTTGGGAACAATCATTGATATGAATTATACACCCTAGTCCACAGAGTACTAAAGTGTCTTTCAGTGGCGGAGGGAGGGGAGGGACCAAGGGGTGTCCAGCCTCTCCCAATGCCCAAATTTAATTAGGTTCTTATGGTCCATATTTAATAAAATTGTATCAAGCCCCCTTTAAGGTCCACTCCACTCTTCACTATATCCTTTTTATCTCTTTTTTTTTTTTGTATCAAGCCCCCTTTAAGGTCCACTCCACTCTTCACTATATCCTTTTTATCTCTTTTTTTTTTGTATCAAGCCCCCTTAAGCCCACTTCACTCTTCACTATATCCTTCTTTTTTTTTTGTATCAAGTCCCCCTTAAGGCTCACTCCACTCTCCACTAGTAATAATAGTTTATTATGTTTTTTTTTTACATAAAAGTTATACTTCTCATTAAAACAAAATACGAAAGTTACATCATAATAGAAGGTAGACGGGCAACAAGCTGTGCCGCCACCCCTTTTTGAATTGCAAACCCTAGTCTACTAAAGAAAAATCCTTGCCCCCCGGTGATGACACATTGCTGTGGACGACCCGTTGGACCCTGGTCAAGAAACGAATAGCTTCTGGCGCCAGGGAGCCAAAGGTGTCGAAGGCCAGAGGGATAAAGACATGTTGGTTATCTACACAAGCTTTAGCGTGTTTATCTACTTTCTTTGATTCCGCCTTTCTTGATGCTTGCCCAGCTACGAACCCTGTTTCTCTTAACCCAACCAGCGGAGATACCCCGGTAAGGTCCACACATGCATGTTTCCCCCTCTCCCAACCAAAGACAAGCAGATCTGCGGGTCGCAGGGTGGATCTCCCTTCCGTGGGGTCTGTGAGGAAGTTTACAGGGGCCTCCTTTTTGGCAGAGATCCCAGCTCTTCTCAGGATATCCCACAAAATGTCCCTCACCTAGTCATGCTGATATTTGAAACCAGGGAGCTCCTTGCAATGAATTGCATGCTCCCCGTATTTATCCATGCAAGTTTTACGGCAGATAGGGCATGTTTCATCTTCCGGGTACATAGGGATCATCAATCGGTACTTGAGTATAGCCCTGTACTCTACTGCAGACATGCATTGACCCAAACCCTCAATCGGGATAACGGTCAAAAAATCCTGAGCATGAGGGCCCTTTAGGCATTCAAATACCGCATTCTGGCGAGAGGACAACTCAAAAACTTCTCCCAGGCTCTGAGCAGTTTTGCTAAAAAGAGCATTCGCCAAAGTTTTTTGTGGCTTTGAGGGGGCGGTGTCCTTGTTAGAAAAACCGCCAATATCGAAGTCCCGGAGATAGACATTTAAGCGTTCAAGTGCCTGTTGATAGTCTGGGTCTAGTCCAATGACCCCACTGTTTCGGAGGATATGATCTTGAAGTTCCCAAGACTGAGCTCTGGACGCCACAAAGGCATAGACCCCAACATCTCGAGTTGAAAGGAGGCCCAAACCACCTAAACGCATCGGCAAGGATGCCAAGCGCCACTGGAGGTCGCCGAAGAAGGGGCTGCCACACACAACTAGTTTAAATAATCTAAGCCCCCCTTCCCCTTATCTTGAAATCCTGGCTCCGTCTCTGGTCGCTTTGCACCATTCATGACAATAATATAATAACACATAACATGGCACAATCGAACTCTGGTTAACATGTCATTGTAAAACATGTTTGTGAATAATCAAGTTGTACAAATATAGATCCTTAGATATTAATACTGATACAAACATATTGAGTTGATAACATGCATAAACGATTTGTTTTGGGTTTTACGTATGGGTTTTGGTTTTGTCAGCTACTTATAATAAAGACTGAATTACAAGTTTTGTCCTTTATGTTTATACCAGATTTCAATGCATGTTCTTTATGTTTAAAATTGATGAGTTTTGTATTTTATGTTTCAAAATCATGCATGTTTTGTCCTTTGACGCTAACTTAGTTAATTTTTTTCGTTAAGTTGTGTCATGTGCAAGTCACACGAGGGTATTATTGTAATTTTACCTCATTCTTTGTCTCACCACTTGCTCTCTCTTCCTCACCTTTCTCACTAAAGCTGCCACCACCACCGCCACCCACAACCATCACCATCATCACCACCACCACCACAACCCACTATCCACCCACATTTAGCTACTTACCTTTATCTTTTTTTCATCTATCCCAAACAATCACTTCAATATCAACCACAACATAATCTAACACTTTTTTTAAAAAATTCCCTACAAAATCCCCACACATCACAAATTAATGTTCAGATGTTCATCAATCACAACCCCAATTGATACAAAACCCATAAAACATTCTTGCTTAATTTTATAAGAAGATCTCTCATTCACTGCCTTTCTTACCCCCTCCCTATCAGCTAGCACCCACCACCACCACCACCACAACCAACTGCCACCACTCACGACCCACCTACCACCACCACCCACCCCTCACCACTTGAAACCTTCGACAATAGACGCCTTAAACCCAAGCCTTCATCGTCGTCGTCTTAAGGGCAACCCTTCGGCAAAAGTACCTGTCGACTTCCGTTATACACTCCCCACTACTCAAATCAAAATCTAAAAAGATCAAAAACCCAATTCCTTTTCAATCTTTATAACATATTCAATAATCAAAGATTGAGTTATACCCGATTCAATCAAACCCACAATAAAAGTCAACATAAAAACAATAACCACCACAGATCTGTTTTGTAAACGCCACAACCACCGAATCTATCTCAACCACCCACAACCGTCATAATCACCACCAATCTGAAAGTACGCGATGGCGGATGTGATGTTCAACGACGGTGGACTCAGGAGAGAGAGAGAGAGAACGTACAGAGATTGAGTAATCGATTTCATGGGCATGCGTACAGACAAGATATAAGTGAGATGAGAGTGGTGGTGGTCGATGGTGTGGGGTGGTAGCAGGTGGTATTAGGTTGATGATGGTGGTGGACGATGGTGTAAGTAGGTGAGAGAATCAGAGAGGTCAATGTGGCAGAGGGTTTTATTTTTTAGAATCTTTTATTTTTAAAGTTTTTTTTAATAAATTGGTAAAGTATTTAAGTTATTTACAAGTAGTCCCTGAAAGTGTGTAATGACATAAATGCCCTTATGTGTAAGGCACATGACCATATTTAATGATAAAAATTAACTGAGTTAGTGGCAAAGGACAAACCGTGTAAGCTTTTGAAACATTAAGTACAAAACTCGTCAATTTTAAAGACAAATGACATGCGTTGAAATTTGGTATAAACATAAAGGACAAAACTTGTAATTCAGTCTATAATAAATGAATTTGGATCGATAATTTTTATAATATATTATGGCCATAAATCCAATAGAACATCCAAAAAGTTCAGTGCAGTTCGATTTTGGAACGATATATGAACCAAATTGTTACTTATGGTTTTAACAACAGAAGACTTTTAGTCACTAGTTTAGGCATGGTTGTAAAAATCCAGCCTAGTTCCCGATTACTCACGAGTAATCCCCGAGTACTCCATCTATTGGCCGAGTACTTTACGAGTTATCTCTGAGTACTCGTTGACTATGGCTGAGTACTTGTCACTCTCCGGTTAACCGAGTTAGCACCACCTAACGACTTTTGCAACCATGAGTTTAGGTCCGTTATTTCGTTACAGTTTTCCGGTTAATTCAGTTTTGGTGCTTATTTTTATTTGTCGCCCTCTATTGCAAACCATCCATGGGAGTAGTCATTGGACATTTGAACATGAAGGAAGCCCACATAAAAGTCTTGACGGGCCAAACCCATATGCAAACATCTTAGATGGATTGACCCAATTGTCGAGTACAAAATTTACTGTATTTATGCTATGTATATTATGTGAAATCAAGGGCATGCATTATTTAGGAAGAACTTTTCATTTTTATCTAACTTTTGTTTATTATCCAACGTTTTCTCTTTATAAGAATGACCTTACAAGTAGACCATCTTGACCATTTATATTAGTTATCGCACCCATTTTGCGTTAAAGACGGTTTTAGTACAAGTTATCACGGAGTAGGTCAACTTCGGCGTCTTCCTAAATTATAGGCTAAAACAGTTTGTTTTGTATGCTGATAAATTATTATAATTACTAATGAAGAGAGATACGATAAATGCCCGTCTTGTTTGAAAATTTAGTCCCTATCTCCTAATAGGTTTTGCAAAACTTGGGAACACGCTTTAACCATTGGTTGACTTATAAAAAAAGATTTTATCGCAATTATAAGTTATATTGTACCGTCATATTGATTAAATAGACTTGTAGATTCTCTATCGTTTCTATACTTCTAAGTTCTCTTGCTATCGTTACTTTGGTATTTTTATTAGACGTTCCTAACATGTTCTTTTGAGTTATATGCATACTATTGTATAATAACGAGTTGTTACAACCCGTGCGTTGCGGCGGGATCTCCAAACCAAACAAAAACTTGGAAGTAAAAAATGTTAAACTACACATGCACGTTTTGAAGTGTTAAGTCTCCAAATTATGTTCGAGACATTAAACAATACCAAGGAAATAAAAACTTAGGTGTACCCGCGAATCACGTTAAAAAATTGTAAAGAAAGAGAACAACAACAACAACCGAACCCAGGAAATCCCACGAATAACTAAAGAGAGAATATATATCAATCTTTATAGTCTGACATAATAATTAGTTGTGAGGTTTACGTCCGCAATGATTTAGTAAAAGAACTAAAATGTAAAGACATCACCGCATCTATACTACGTAAAATATGATTCCACCACTTAATTGGAAAGTAAAATAACAAAGGTAAATCATATAACAACATTATACAAGAACACATGATAAAAAGTTTTATAAAACATAACAAACGTGTAATTGTATGTATTTAAACAATTAATTAGGTAAAGATTATGTGTTATATAAGAAACTAAAAAATTAAAGATTAATAAGAATAAAATTCATTGTGGTTGGTTACATCCCCGAATTTGCAATACTCCAAGATATAAACTTAAATAAAACTATTATAGTATATTGAAAAGAAAGAGGTAAGAAAACTGCAACTTCTAAGATCGCAAACTTTTTCATTTTAAATTTAAACAAATAAATATATAAGCGTTGTGGCATCACATGCAACCCTCATTGAACATTTGAATCGATTGAGAGTGTGTGTGAGAGAGAAATAGAGTGCGGCGAACTTTGACCATCTTCCGGTGACGGCAAAACCATCTGCGAGTCGGCGGCATATATATCAACTCATACCCCTCTCCATCTTCTGTTTTCATTTTCTGTCATTGCATGGAAATTTAGTGATTGGGTTTCTAAAGTGACTCCCTTCACACCATTCAAATTTCCGCTCCTCTTCCTCTTGTTTACGGCAACCGACCATTCATCCCCATCAATCATCTTGTTCTTGTCCTTTCTTGGCACTATTTTGGAGAAATTAAATTAGATTGTTCGGTGACCGAGAAATAAATTAAAATACTTGTAGAAGGGTGAGAAGATGACCGAATTATTTTGGCGGCGGTGGGATTATATAGTTAGTGAAATGGTGGCAAGCGACGAGAAACAGTGGTGGGAAGGGACACGACCGTTTGGTATATAAATGTAAAGTTTTTGGTTATATATTATAAAGTCGTGACGGTATGATAAAAGCAAAGTTCTGTTTTGTTAACGTTAGTTGTTATTGTTGTCGCCATTGGTTATGTAACGGTTGCCGTTAAGTTTATTTTTTGTATAACGGAAATAGAAACTGCCGTTATGTTAGTTTTTGTATGTATATATAATATATTGTTATATCTTCTGGTATGTTGAGATATTTTAGTGTTAGAATTTGTACAGAAGACTACATAAATTCTTAAAGAGTAATAATGAGGACGGTTTAATAGAACGTAACTACTTAAATTGGAATAACTAAGACCGTGCATTGATGGTGCACCGTCCAACGAAGTGTGTTTTAAATTGACAATCAAAGTAAGGCTACAAAATGATAAAATGGACTAAATTTGCTGACCAACACGTTTGTTATGATTAAAGTTTTATTCAAATATCCCACTTTTAAATAAATAAATAAATAAATAATAATAATAATAATAATAATAATAATAATAATAATAATTTGTTAATTTGCTTGTTAAGTTGACCTTTGTGTTGTGCTTCCACTTTTAGGTAAATTCATTGGGCAATGAGTGGTTAATTTCACCAATAATATATTTATTTAAAGAAAGAATATGAAAGAAATTATACTATTATATTATTATTATTATTATTATTATTATTATTATTATTTATTTATTTTTTCTTGTGATTTTATGATAAACTTTGTCCCCTATTTTTCGTTTACATTTCGGTCTAAATATTGCTACTTAACACGATGTAATGCGTGCCTATGGCTCAACGTTTTTACATCTGTTTTTTCCGCTTAACGGCTTCATTATGATGCGCGGGTCCTAGGTCGATTTGGTTAATCTTTTATGTGTTTTATGTTTCGGTTTATTTTTTGCACGTTAACATGCTGCAACGGGCTGCGTGGTTCAACTTTTCGTTCAATTTAATGGTCTCGTTAATGCGTTGGTCCTAAATATTAGCTATATAACAATTTTGGTTGCATAGCAATAGTGTCAATATTGTTATTTTGTGATTTTTTTTTACTTTGAACCCATATGTTTTTCATCTTTTACAATTTTGTCATAAAGCATTTTTCATTTTTAACCCCAACAATTTTTCAATTTAAACTTTGGTCCCCTATAGTTTTCATTTATTACAACTTTTTCAATCTATATTTTGCGAGTTAACATGTTGTAACACGCGTATGTGGTTTAATGTTTTCACGTATATTTTTCCCTGTTAACGGCTCCATCAAAATGCCTAGGTCCTATCTCGACTTGGTTATTCTTTTGTGTGTTTTACGTTTCGGTCTAATTTTTCCGCACACGCTCCAATAGGCATCCATGGTTCAATATTACCTCTACTTTCGTTCAATTTGGTGATCCAATTAAAACACAAGGGTCTTGAATAATAGTTTTCTATTATTTCTTAATGAGAAATCTATATTTTCTTATTAAGGAAGAGTGATGTACAATATGGTAATTTGCATTTTCGTACAACTTAACAAGCAACATGTACAACATAGTTAAGCAAGAAATTTAAGGGTATTAAGGGGATAGTTGTGACAATTAAGACACTTAGGAGGGCAATGTAGACATTTTACCCACATCCTCCTTTACAATATCAAAACAAAATTAAAATACTATCCTTAATACCCCCCTCCTTTCACCAAATCTATTACTACCCATAATCAATACAAGTTTTAATAATCATCAATTCAAGGTTTATGAAACATCAGTTATTCAACGGAAGGTCTCATCTATGCACGAAATAAATATCATATTTTTATTGTATTGAAATGATGAAAATGATATTATGAAATCTAGAAGAATATAAATATATATATATATATATATATATATATATATATATATATATATATATATATAGGGTGTGGTTATAATAAGAACCACTACTTATATAAGAACCAAAAGAACCATTATAAGGCATTGATCTTTAATGACAAGATGGTAATTAAATAGAAGTTTAGCCAATGATCTCCAGCTCAGCTGGTTTGAGGTAGGGTGGGTTTTCCCTTAGGGGTTCCCATCCTGGGGGGAGGTCACAGGTTCGATTCATGCACACCACAAAAAAATTCCCCGTGACGGTTTGAGCTTAGGCAAGGAGGACACCGGTGTGTGGGTAGGGATTCGAACTTGGGACCAATAGGTTAGGGTTGTACAAGGATTTCCATTGATCTAAACCTTTCAAAAAAAAAATTAAATAGAAGTTTAATTAATTATTTAAATTAAATTAAGGGTAAGATGGTAAATTTATTATCCCACTTAAATAGCCACTTTTAGTCATATGATATCTATTATTCATAACCGTATATCTAGTTAAAGATTATATCAATCAATTTTATTTTTTATTATCTTAATAATCGTTGACGACTATATGCAACATTTGTTAAACAAAATATATTGTTACACATATGTATGTAATTCGTTTAGCATGTAAATAATCAAAGAACAAGCATATAGAAAACCCTAATCCTCCGACTATGTCGGGCGACTCACGGCGGCAACCAGGAAAGGAATGGCAGGAAGTCCCATTACGTAAAGGCAACCGAAACAAGCAGAATGAAGCGAGCAGTTCAAAGTCAGGTATTCCGGCAAGTGTGTTCAATCGTCTTACTAAGGTTTTCATTACTAATTTGCCCGAGAAGTGTAGTGGTCATGATCTAGCGGAATTCATTAGGCCTTATGGAATCATTTATGATCTCTATATCGCCCGTAAGAGAGACAAGGCAGGGAACCGCTTCGGTTTTGTTTCTTTTATTGACGTTAAAGAGACAAAGGACTTGATACGTCAGATCTGTAATACGAGGATAGGTGATTGTTGGTTGAAAGCAAATATAGCCAGATTTACACTCGAAGAAGGAGAGTTTCGGCCAGAAGAAAAGAACAAGAACAAAGATTCTGGGAATGCTAGCAAGAAGGAAGAAAGGTATGTTCCGTATCAGGCATCGACGTTCAATGGTACACGATCTTTTTCGGATACTCTGACGGGCAAACAAAGTGTTAAGACGGTTATCATAAACAGTCAGATTAATGAGTTCAAGGATCTGCATGGGAGAGCTGTTGTTGCACGTATGATTGATCTTGAGGCTCTAAAGAATATTTACGTTATCGTTAACGACTTATGCCCTGGTGAGGGTAAGATTCAATATCTGGGGGGTTTATCTGTTCTTATTTCGTTCGAAGACAACTCGAAGGCAACCAATTTTATTAAAGAGGCAAGAGAGGTGATTGGGAGGTTTTCTTCCCTAGACGTATGGGAGGGTCAGGTGTTCGGCTATGAGAGACTTGCATGGCTGAAATTAGTGGGTATTCCTTTACAATTATTGTCCACAGAGGTGATTGATGCAGTCGGGAATTCTCTTGGGAAGATCATTCACAGAGCTACAAGATCGAATGAGGACGGTGATCTATCCCATGATTTCATCGGTCTTCTGGTAGGTGATGGGAAACGAGTTAATGAAGAAATCAAGCTAGCATGGAGAGACAAAAGATTCACGATATGGGTTTCGGAGGAGTCAAGGGAATGGGTTCCGGCTTTCTATAAGGTACCGTCACCGGAGGATGATGAAGCTCCGATGTCTGAAGACGAGGCAGATTGCAGTGATCAAAATAACGATGATAATGCAGCTGTTGTTGAACCAGAAGCGGTTGAGTCCGTTGAGGTCTTGCCGGTGATGGAGGAGAGACCAAATGTGGTAACCGTCGAAGACAATTATGAGGAATTGATTGCTCCTAATGTTGAGGAGAATGTTACGGATACTTTGAATGGTGAAGAGAATTTTGTTCCAGCTCATTCGTTTGACTTTGACAAAGAGGTGGAGATTCAAAACTCTTGTGGGCCGGTTGGCAATGGGATTGAGACCTCAACTGTGGTGCTTAAAAGAAAAAAGAAATCTCATTTGGGTTCTGGCACCAGACCCAACCCGGCGTATTCTAGTAGCCTCGAGAAGACAAAGGTTGGTAAAAAACCCAAAGGAGATGCAAACCCATTTGGGTTGGACCCGTTTTTGAATTTGGATGGTGATAGTGGGCCTGAGCTTGATAATGAAAACTTGTTGGATCGCTTGTTTGGGCCTAACAGCCCAAGTCATGAAGATGGAAGGGTTACCGATCCTACAGTGTTGATTGGTGAAGAGGTGGACGCTACACTCATCTTGGGTGAGAAACTGGGAGCCAACTTAACCGGAGCGCATGAATTGATTATTGAGTCCATTGCCAACGAAGGTGTACAAGAAGGTATACAATGAATTGTCTCTCCATTAACATTCGGGGAGTAGGGGTTTGTGGTAAAGCGGGGTGGATCAAGAAATTAAAACATGACTTTGGTATCTCTTTTATTGGTATGCAAGAGACTTTGGTTTCAAATGATTTGTCCTCTTCGGTTGTGTCTAATTTTTGGGGTGGTATGGGGTTTGATTTTGATTATGTTAACGCCTTGGGAAACTCGGGTGGTCTTGTGAGCATTTGGGATCCTAAGGTGTTTAACAAGGATTTGGTGAATAAAGATAGACATTTCTTGCATGTAGCGGGCACGGTGTTGGGCGGGTCCATTAGAATCAACTTACTTAATGTATATGCCCCTCAAACTAATGGTGAAAAAAGAATTCTATGGGGTAGGATTAATAATCTTATTCAATCTTCCGAAGGGTGGTGGATAGTCTTTGGGGATTTTAATGCGGTTAGAAACCGAGATGAGCGGAAGAATTCGACTTTTGATGCGGTTTGTGCAAATGATTTCAATGACTTTATTGACTCTTCGGGGTTAAGGGAATACATTTTAAGAGGCTCGAAATTTACTTTTATGTCCAATAGACGTGGGGTTTGCACTTGGAGTCGAATTGATAGATTCTTGGTGTGTGACAACGTTTTTAATAAATGGCCTAATGCGTGTGTTCGGGCTTTGAGTAGACAATTTTCGGACCACTCACCATTGGTCTTCTCTATTGTTGATACAAATTTCGGCCCTAAACCGTTTAGAATGTTCGATTCATGGCTTGATAGACCGGGGTGTGTTGATGTTGTTATTTCCGTTTGGGATAAGTGGTTGGACCAAGGGGCCGCTGACTTGAATCTCTTCAATAAGTTAAAGAAGCTTCGCACAGTGCTAAAAAATTGGTTTGAAACTTATAGTGCTAATGAAAAAGAGGTAGAGCATCGCCTTAGAAAGGAAAAAGAAGAGTATGAATTGCGCATGGAAATTAATGAATTGCAGGAAACGGATTTGTGGATTTGGTCGGAATGTAAAATGGCGTTAGAAGAAATCGAGTTTCTCAAAAGTCGGGATATTCGTCAAAAATCCCGGGTGAAATGGGCCTCTTTGGGAGACGAAAATTCGGGTTTTTTCCATGCCGTAGTGAATGGAAGGAAGGCTAGAAACTCTATACCGGGTATTTTGATTGATGGGGTTTGGGTCACTAAACCAACACTTGTCAAACGAGAGGTGTTAAAGTTTTTCAGGAATCATTTTAAAGAGAAGCATCCCGTTCGTCCGACCTTGGTTTGCGATGGTTTGAAGAAGATTAGTGATCTCGACAGTCAGAATTTGATCTCTATGTTCACCAGACAAGAAATCAAAGATGCAGTGTTCGATTGTGGCTCTAACAAGGCGCCGGGTCCGGACGGTTTTAATTTCCGTTTTGTCAAACGTTTTTGGAACTTGTTCGAGGAGGATTTCTATAAAATAATGGCTGAGTTTCACACTTCAGGTAACATAAATCGGGGTTGTGGGACGGCTTTCATTACCTTAATCCCGAAGGTGAGAGCTCCTATGGGTTTAAAAGATTATCGACCTATCACTCTTATCGGGATGGTTAGTAAGGTTATTTCCAAAATCCTTGCTAATCGTCTCAAAAAGGTGATGGGGCAGATTATCTCAGAGACGCAATCGGCGTTTTTAGCTGACCGCTTTATTCTAGACGGCCCTCTTATGCTTAATGAAGTTATGGAATGGTTGACGAAGAAAAAGAAAAATGCTTTCTTGTTGAAAATTGATTTTGAGAAAGCTTACGACAACGTTAATTGGAATTTCTTGTTGGCTATTATGGCTCAGATGGGTTTTCATCCGACTTGGTGTTTGTGGGTTAAAGGTATTTGTGTGTCAGCCAGAGCCGCGGTGTTGGTAAACGGGTCCCCTACTTTTGATTTCAGTTGTGAGAAAGGCCTTCGCCAAGGAGACCCGTTGTCCCCGTTTTTGTTTCTTATAGTGATGGAAGCTTTATCTTGGTGGTTGAATAAAGCTCAACAAATTGGGATATTCAAAAGGGTGAGTATTGCGAGTAATGAAGTTGACTTGTCCCACTTGTTTTTTGCCGATGATGCTCTCATTATTGGGGAATGGTCTCGCGATAATATTCAAAGCATAGCTAGGGTGCTTCGTATTTTCTATCTTTGCTCGGGCCTCCGAATAAACATCCACAAGTCTAATATTTTTGGGGTTGGCGTGGAGAATAGGGAGGTGGATAATATGATGGCTCTCTTGGGGTGTAAACGCGGAGACTTCCCTTTCAACTACCTCGGTATCCAGGTCGGCTCCAAAATGTCCCGTGTCAGTAAGTGGAACCCGGTTATTGAGGTGATTAAAAACCGTCTAGCCTCGTGGAAAGCTCGAACTCTATCTATTGGAGGTTGCTTGGTTCTTATCAAATCGGTATTGGAAAATCTCCCTATCTATTATTTTTCTCTCTATAAAGCCCCAAAGGCGGTTATAGATTCTATAGAGTCCATCATGAGAAGGTTTTTATGGACGGGTAGTAGTGACGAGAAAAAAATTTCTTGGGTTGCTTGGGACCTCGTCACCTCTCCGAAACAATATGGGGGTTTGGGCGTCGCTAAATTAGAAGAAGTGAATGATGCATTATTATTAAAATGGACTTGGAGGTTTAAAAATGATGGCAATAGTTTATGGAAGAAAGTCATTACGGCTTGCCATGGGTCGAGTAGACCTTGGGCAATGCTTCCTTGTAACGGGTTGTTGAGCGGGTGTTGGAAAACCATTGTGAAAGTCGGGGAAAAGAAGCTTCCTAATGGCGTGTCTCTTAATTCGTTCTTTACTAGCGTCTTAGGAGACGGTCATTCGATCAGTTTTTGGTGTGACGTTTGGTTGAGAGATGCGCCGCTCCGAGTTATTTTCCCGAATCTATTCAGGCTCGAAAAAGATAAGTGGGCTAAGGTCTCTCAAAGGATTTTATGGGTCAACAATTCCAAGGTCTTGAAGTGGGAATGGAGATCTTCTCCATCATCAGAGGAGGAAGTATCCGAGTTGTTTATCCTTCTAAATGATATACACGATTTATCTTGGAGAGCAGGGAAGGATTTATGGCAGTGGCGCTTCGATAAGGAGGGGCTGTTCTCTGTGGCTTCGGCTAAGAAGTTACTTTCGCAAAGGCCCCATGTTAATTCTAGATCGCTGATTAAGTGGAAGAGTTGGGTCCCGTTGAAATGTAAAATCATGGTGTGGAGGCTTGCTCTAAATCGTATTCCCACTATTGCCGAGCTTATTAAGAGGGGCGTCAACATCACAAACCAGGATTGCAGGTTCTGTCAAGGGGATATTGAATCAGCGATACACATATACACGGCCTGTTTGTTCACGCAGGAGTTTTGGTTTCGTATAGAGTCTTGGTGCCGTTTACCTCACAGTTATGCGTTTGATATTGTAGATCTCCTGCAGGTTCCTGAACACAACACTAGCTCTAAAAGATCGAAGTATGTGCTGCGTGGGATTGTTTATACTGCCATGTGGGTGATTTGGAATGAGAGAAATCATCGGGTGTTTACAAACAAAAGCCGAAGACCTGCAGAGCTAGTAGAGCAAGTTAAATCTACTACGTTTTTTTGGTTTCTTCATAGGTCTAAGTATAAAGATGTTGATTGGAAAGTTTGGTGTATTTGTTCGTTGGATTGATGTTGGTTTTTTAGCTCTTAGGTCCTTTCTTTGAGGACTCTTTGAGTTGTGGTTAATGAAATTCTCTTTTAAAAAAAAAAAATTCGTTTAGCATGTTTCCAGTTATAAGTTAGGATCAATTAATGTGAATACAAAAATATGTCACTGGTTATTAATATACTAATACATATACGTATGATAACAATCAAATTACAAGTTAAACCTATATTTTGAATAAAAGGAGTTAATACATATATGTATCATTTACTACCATGAAATAAAAAATATATATATATCACCATATCATACAAAAACAAATACTAATGTAAGTTTACTGAAAGTTATGATCAAGTAATAAAAATTAGGAACCAAACACAATATAGAAGTTAAACATCGATGACAAATATATGAACGGCATATTCTATTAAAAAACCCAAGGTTCAACTGAAAACCTAAGCTATTAGTCATTATCATCATCCTTTTCTTCTTCGGTATCCTCGTCCCCCGGCAGACCTTTTTTAAGAGGACTATCTCATTCATACACACATAGGTGGTGTTTATTTTTCTCCCAGAAGCACTTCTGACATTTTTTGTCTGCGTCGCGCAGACGCGGGCAGACGTTTGGGGCGGGTAGACTGTTTGTTTTTCGGAAGACATTTCACTCCAAAAGCTCTTCCTGACCTCTTCTTGGTGCAGACTTGGAAGTTGGACCAAAGTCTTCTAAGGTCTTCTTCTCTTCTCTTCTCCTCACCCACCACCACCACCCACTACCACCACCACCACCATCACCACCGTCACCCACCCACCACCACCACCTAGCATCGTCCATCACCACCACCACCACCCACCACCGTCCACCACCACTACCACCACCCACCACCACCATCACCCACAACCACCACCGTCCACCACCACCACCACCACCCACCACCACGGTCCACCACCACCACCTACCACCGTCCACGCACTACCACCACCACCACCGTCCACCACCGTCACCCACCCACCACCACCACCACCTAGCATCGTCCACCACCACCGTTCACCACCACCACCGTCCATCACCACCACGGTCCACCACCACCACCCACCACCGTCCACCACCACTACCACCACCCACCACCACAATCACCCACCACCACCACGGTCCACCACCCACCATCCACCACCACCACCGTCCCCCACCACCACCGTCCACCACCACTATCACCACCACCACCACGGTCCACCACCACCACCTACCACCGTCCACCCACCACCACCACCCACCACCGTCCACCACCACCCACTACCACCACCACCACCGTCCACCACCGTCACCCACCCACCACCACCACCTAGAATCGTCCACCACCACCGTCCATCACCACCACCGTCCACCACCACTACCACCACCACCCACCACCACCACCACCACCACCACCCATCACCGTCCACCACCACCACCCACCACCTCGGTCCACCACCACCTACCACCTACCACCGTCCACCCACCACCACTACCACCACCGTCCACCACCACCACCACCCACCACGGTCCACCCACCACCACCACCGTCTACCACCAGACTGCTGTAAAAACTCAGTTTATTTAAATTTAAGTTTATTTCAGCAGCCTGCAGACGTTAATAAACAAACAGTCTTCTTCTTGCAGATTGCAGACTTTTGGTCCACCTCTTCTCCTGCAGATGTCTGCAGATGTGGTCCGCAGACCGCAAACCTTTTCCTGCAGAAAAAACAAACAGCATCATAATAGTGATGTTAGAAAAATTAAGGTGGTGTTTGTTTTTTTGCCAAAAGTACTTCTGACCACTTTTGTCTGCGCCGCGCAGACGCGGGCAGACGTTTGAGTTTTGCAGATTGTTTGTTTTTTGGAAGCCATGTCCATAAAAAAGTTCTGCCCGTGCTCTTCTCCGCGCAGACATAGTTATATGTCTTCTAACCTCTTCTTCATTCCTCTTCCTCATTTTTTTTCCAGATATCTCCTCCTCACCTCTCAAATCCTTCTCCTCCTCCCTCTTCCCCTCACTCCCTCGTTGCCAGCCTCCCTCCCGTTCAACATGTCGGACATTATCTTTTTTCTTCGGCGGCTAGATCTGGACAGAAACAAACATCGACGTCGACCTAGGCAAGATTTGGGAAGAATCTTACTTTGGATGCCTTCTCCTCGTCGAATGGGTGAGAATGGTGGACCAACGAAGGATGCCATTGTGAATGTTATAGGTTTTGATATGAAGAAAAGAAAAGTGAAAGATGAATAAAGAAGAGATAGTTATTCCTGCTGAGTTTTGACAGCTTGCATATTATTTGTCTTATAGAACTCTATTTTTAATTTAAGTTTAAATAATATTTGTCTTAGAATTCATAATATTTGTCTTATAAAATTCTATTTTTAATTTAAGTTTAAATATAAATGAAATATAAAAACATAATCTGTTATAAAATTAAATTGATATATAATAGATTAATTGTAAACGTTGGGTTGTGGTGGGTTATGGGTATGGTGGGTTTTGGTTGGTTATGGTGGATTATGGTTTTAGGTTACGCTGCAGACGTTAACAAACAAACAGGCTTTTTTTTGCAGACTGCAGACCTTTGGTCCACCTCTTCTCCTGCAGATGTCTGCAGATGTGGTCCGCAGACTGCAGACCATTTACCTCTTCAAAAACAAACAGTTAGTGTGTACATATATGTAAACATATATATGCACAGTTTTAATCTTTATAATTGTATTTACATATATTTTGATCCATAATTATTGAACATGTATGTAACTTTTTTGATTTTAGTACATGTGTGTATATATATGCATGTTTAGTAAAAAACAGTTCCCTCTGTACATATGTGTTATGTTACAGAACTTCTAAGACAAATATACATATGTGTATAATAATAACGCTTATTTTAAATAACAAGGTTCTTCATGTAGAAGAATTTGATACACATGTGTACATCTTTGGTGTCAAAACGTTTTGTTATCTATCAACACTAATAATAAACATCTGACGCTAAATAATTAATTTTTAGTTTTTATAACTTTATAGTAAATGTATAGTGCGAATATAGTTTGGTTATTTGATACACATGTGTACATTTTGGTGTCAAAACCTTTCGTCATCAAAATATCAACAATAACAATAAACATCTGAAGCTAAATAATTTATTTGTACATAACTTTATAGTGCGTATATAGATTGGTGCGTACAACTTAACAGTTCTATGATGTATTATCTTGTTATACATATGTGTACATTATGTTACCAATATACGAAACACTAATCTGATGTATATCATCTTCATATACAAATCGCTTACATAAACAACAATAGACAATTCCGATTTAACCTACAGAAATTTAATTAACTTACCTTTGATTTCAACACTTGTTCTATAGATCACCGGATTATCGGATTATCGTTATTGGACGGTTGTTGTCGACTAACAATATTGCTCGATTATGCAATGTTTTCTCCTATGATTGAGCGATTTTCAATAATCGATTTATGAACAAACGAGTGATAACACACCTCTTTGAATAGAACTGAAAATTTCTAGATTATCAATTCTTGGCAAATTTTATATAACTCAATGACTATTAACATGTTTGGGATAACGGTTCTGATCGCTGGTTAATAATATTAGAAATTTAAGGAAACTAGTTAGTAACTGATAATCTGGAAGATTATTATTTTAATTAAATTATAATGGTTTGGTGTGGTTTTACATATATACCCTTAAGATGATCTTCACAAATGAATGGCTAGATTTGGTTCTTGTGATATTATATAAAAACATTTTAAAACTGAGGGGAGCTGATGTCGAAATAATTATACCATGATAAAATATATTTTCACCAATTTTCATGTTAAAACAAATTAAATACAAATTTATATGAATTTACATTATTAAAACAAACATAAATTCGTAATTATATCGAAAACACTTCTAAAAATAAAAGTTAATATGAAAACTCAACTTATTGATTTAATAGATCTCACAATAATTTTTATAGAATTTTTGTGATATAAATCTATCTAATATGAATATTATTTGTTTAATGCTAATTTAACAAATAAAAATAAGATAATATACAAAACCGTGTTAAAATAGAGGGAAAATGGTATGGAAGTTATTCTAACATAATGGAATATATTACTACCAATTTTCATGTTAAGATACACCTGATGTTATATGAATTTAATATGATTAAAGAACATAAATTCACTAAAAATACTAAACAACGTCTAAAAATCCTAAGAGAATTTTTAATACTCCTAATCAGTCATATGAACATGTCTACCAAGTTTCACAATTTTTGGATTTGTAACGAGTGAGTTATGAAATTTTAAATTCCTATAAACTCCTAATTTAAAAATCCCCAAAAAGCCTAGAAGACCCTAAACCTTAGATTTTCAATTGGAACCCTTAGAGACTATGATTTATGAAATAAATTGAGGGCTGTTGTTCTACTAATAACAATGAAATAGCATGCAAAATAATTGGAAAAACTCACGGTTTTGATAGCCTAAATGATGATAGAAAGCCGAAATAAAACCCAAAGAATAAGCTTTCAATTTGTCCGAAAAAAGAGATAATAACCAAAGATTGAAGCACAGAGATGATAGACTATATGAGATGATCGTGTGTGTGTGTTTAATTGTGATAAAAAAACATCTGCAAATTCGTTTGTGATTGTGTTAAAGAAACTAGTGGGTTTTTTATAAAAAAAAATTGATGATTGACCACAATAATGATCATAAATGGCCAATTGATCAATGGAGTGGGTTGGGACCTAGTTTGTCGACCTTTATGCACGAGATGAGCCATGTAATTATTGAAGAAATCGCGTTTTTAATTAAAAAAAAAGTTGATCTGATGGTCTGCACGGTTATGCAGAAATCTGCACTGCCGTGCGGTCACTGATCCACACTACCATGCAGTGATCCGTACCACCATGCAGGCTCTGATCCGCACTGTCATGTAGCCGAGTTGCACGCCCATTCACATTGTTTTTTTCCCATATTATATACGTGTTTGGATGTATACGTTAGAATAAAATGTGAAAACAACAACTGGTTATAAAATTATAAATTTTATAATCGTGTTTTTTGATTCTTCTAAAATACGAGAGTTACAATGTAAGTCTCGAAATATGCGAGGGTTAAAAGTGTAGGTTGTCATAATTTACTTGAAAAAAAGGTTCTAACCGTGTATCGGTTTTGAACTAGAGAGCAGAAGAAACGTTTGTTTGACTTTGATCTAGAGTGAGAAAGTTAAAGATGGTGGTAGGCCGTGGGTGGTGGTTGAAAATGATGGTGGTACTGCCATACTGGGTAGAGACTAAAGATGAAGTTGGTGGTGACTGAGAAGGTGTTTGGGATTGAGTTTAAAAACAACTTATATTTAAATCATGGTTTCTTCAAAAGCCAATAAGTTGTTTGGCTACAACAAAAAAAAACACTTTCTGTTTTGGCGTTTTGATATAGGTTGAAAAGTTGTTTTCAAGAAGTCACAAATCATGGCTTCTTGTTTGGCTTTTGACTTTTGGAATACAAATCACAAATCTACCCACCAATACACTAACAAGATAAGCCAAACAATTTAAAAAAAAACAACTAATTGATTTATTGGTTTTTCTCATCACAAAAGCTAATCCAAACACTTTTTTAAAAACTATTTTTCAAAAAAAGTCATAAGTCAATAAGCACTTCTGACCGAAAATACTTTTGAAGTTAAATAAGCAATCTCAAACACCCTCTAAGTCACACAAAGATGGGGAAAACGATAACATGAATAAAAATAGCCAACCCACTATCCTAACATTCACATCAATGAAAATAAAGAAAGGTTTGAGCCTCAGGGGTGTCCACTACTATGCATGTATCACCAAAGTGTCTATGGCCTAGTGGCAGGGCCGGCCCTGAGGGGGTGCAGGGAGGATTCCCGGCTCAGACCCAATTTCTAAAGCGACACTTTGAGCGGCAACGAGTGTTTTTTTTGCAAGTATTTTTTTTCTGTGTTCAACCAAAAAAAAGATCTCATCTTGAACATCACGGGTTATAAACGCAAGAAGGTGAAGAGTAGATAAGGAAGCAGATGAGTCATGCATGAAAAACTAGATTGGAAGGATACAACATAATTAAAAAAAATTGAAGTGTGTTACTTGAAATTTATGTTGTGATACAGTAATTATGCAGCCTTTGCAGTAAATTTTAATATATAGTAGTATTAAAAAACAGTAATTGTCTCACGCTTTTCCACATGATGCAAGTCAATTCATTTTATTAAAAAAATTTGAAGTTTAGACTAAAAATAATGGTCCTTCAAATTACTATGGAATTTTAAGAAATTGTGGTTTTTTATGAGCCAATTAGCCAAACATACTAATTTTTATAATTATTACGACACATTCAGTGCTATATCCGGTTTGACCAGTTCTACTAGGGAACCGGTAAGGACACCGGTTCAATGTCCGCTTCGAAAACATTGCTTAAAAGACCTAAGACTAAGGGGCATATATTTAGCGGCTCGGCCCGGGCACCTGAATTTTCAGGGCCGGCCCTGCCTAGTGGTATCAATGTGTTGGACAAAAAGTCATCTTTTTAAGTGGTGGAGTTCAAATCTCATTGAAGACAAAAATTTAGCCGTTAAAAAAAACCATGCACGCATCATCTTATTTCGGAAAGAAAAAATGAATTAATTCCATAAATGGTTACAGTAGTAGGAATTGGCCGACCAAGGCACCAACCAGGTTTTTTCGTTTCTTACAATGTGCGTGTGGGTCCCTTGGGTGTCCAGTTCGTGTGAATTAACGTGTGGGTCAATGGGTCTCGTTCGATCTTAATGTATAACTTTTGTGCGAGGTTTTATCATTGATTTTGGAACAAGCGTTAGCCGATATCAAATCACTTTCCTACACGTGGATAACTAATAGGGCGACTTTCATCACAAAGGATTGGGTCAAGTGGGTCTCGTTCGATCTTAATGTATAACTTTTGTGCGAGGTTTTATCATTGATTGTATCTAAGTAGCATCTTGCTATTTGACAATCTTGTAATTTTTCGGGTGTGGAATAAAAGTAATTTGCCTTTCAAAAAAAAAAAAAAACGTGTGGGTCAATGGGTTATTAAAATACCGACAATCGACGACCTTGACTTCTCTTTTTAGCTCTATTTAAGTCATTCACTTCAGCTATGATCACTTCCGTCTATGTAATTTATCCTTTGTACATTAATTTCTTTGATTCATACCATGTCTTTCATGAATGATTTTAATTACCTTAAAATTCAAATGGATGATATAGTATTGGCCACCAACAACTTTGATCCCTCAAAGGTGATCGGGGTTGGTGGATTTGGGAGTGTGTATAAGGGGGAACTCTCTTCCCATGAGGGACAAATGACAGTCGCTTTTAAACGATTAGATCGTAGACGAGGACAAGGAAACATTGAGTTTTGGAAGGAAATCACGATGCTTTCCGAATTCAAACATGAAAATCTCATCTCCCTCAAGCACTTTTGCATTGAGGGTGATGAGATGATCCTCGTGTATGAGTATGCTTCTCGTGGGAGCCTTAATATGTATCTAAGTGATGCTAGTATTCTCACTTGGATCCAACGCTTGAAGATATGTGCGGGGGCCGCATGTGGGCTACGGTTTTTACATGACCCTAAGGGGACCCAACAAAGAGTGATACATCGAGACGTTAAAAGCGCAAACATTCTTTTGGATGACAATTGGACGGCTAAAGTTTCCGATTTTGGGCTGTCAAAAGTTGGCCCTGCTAATCAGCCACACACATATGTTGTCTCCCACGCTGTTGGCACACCGGGGTATTGTGATCCGTTGTATATGGAGTTGGGTTTTCTTTCAAAAGAGTCTGATGTGTACTCTTTTGGAGTTGTGTTGTTTGAAATTTTGTGTGGGAGACTATGCTATGAGTATAATAATGGTCAGGTTGAAATTTTAGTAGCTAATTGGAGAAGATGCTACGATGAGAAAAGGTTAAATGAGATTATTCTTCCTAGTCTAAAAGAACAAATGGATCCAGGTTCATTGATATCATTTTCACGTATTGCTTACCGATGTGTGAATAAAGCTCGTGAACAGCGGCCGACGATGACTGAGATTGTGGTAGAACTTGAATTTTCACTCAAACAGCAAGTAAGTTTAATTTCGTTTTGTTTTTTAAAGCTTTCGATGTTACATGTCTAAAGCCAATTCTTGAATGTTAATGGGAACAAAGAAAGTATAGTTGACATGAAACATATTAATTTGCAGGAGATTTTTGAAAATACGCCTAAAAGCAGCCAAAGAGAAACGACTAGCTTGATGCTCAATGGTCAAATGGAGCAATCACTAGATAATGAACATCGCCACAATTTTGAATCAAGGTCTCTTAGGTTGGATGATGATGGGGATGATTCAAAAGGTAACACATAAATATTTAGGGTCCTATCACTCAGTGGGATATTTTGACACCCATTGTTCGCCTCGTATAACACTATACGAGGTGTATAACTTTATCATTTTATAAGACAGAATGACGGATGACAAACCACTCAGTCATTCACACACTTATGCGCCTCGCAATTGGATTAGAATTTAGTGTGTGTATGTAGGGCTACAAACGAACCGAATGAATACGAACAAGGCCTTGTTTGTGTTCGTTTGTTAAGAAAATTATGTGTTCACGAACAGTTCATGAACACTTACCGAACGAGATTTTCTGTTCGTGTTCGTTTGTTAACAAACACTCATGTTCATGTTCGTTTGTTAACTTTGTTCATGAACGCACTCGAACACAAACAGACAGTAATGAACACAAACAAGTGTTTATGAACCGAAACAAACACAAACAGACGTATATTAACTTTTAAATAACATCGAATTTACATGCATTAAGACATTAGCTAGATCCAGACAAAATATAATATAATTGTCCAAACATACTTAGTAACAGAGAAGGGTGTTGGAGGTGGAGGGCATGAATGTGGAAACATATATTGGATACAAAGGTAGGTTTATTGATCTCATATAGTCATATATTTACCTCATATATATTATTTATTGGGTAAAATAAATAAAAATAAAAGAATATAAAAAAGTATAAAAATTAAAAACCTTAATCAACTATCGAACATAGACGAACATAAACGAACACGTTACCGAACGTTCACAAACATAAACGAACGAACGCGACCTCTGTTCATGTTCGTTTGTTTAACTAAACGAACGGAATTTTTTGTTCGTATTCGTTCATATTAAACGAACGAACTTCCCGCCGAACGGTTCGTGAACTGTTCGCTGAAAGTTCAGTTCGTTTGCAGCCCTATGTGTATGTGTGCGTATATATTTATAGATAGATTAAGATTTTAATGATTTTGGTGAAAATTTAGGATATGATGGGGTTAATGCGAGTAATTTCAATTTGTTGTCAAAGATCGCAACTAAGAACGGACACGGTGAAAACTCTCCGTATTTTGACGGTTGGAAGGCCTACAACGACGATCCCTTCCACCCTATGCAAAATCCGACCGGCGTCATCCAACTCGATCTTGCAGAAAACCGGCTTTCGTTAGATTTGATTCGAGAATGGATTAAAGCGAACCCGAGTGCCTCAATTTGTACACCACAAGGAGCTTCGGGAAGATACTGCCATTTATCAAGACTCCCATGGCTTGCCCGAATTCAGGACCGCCATCGCTAATTTCATGAACCGAGTTCGAGGAAACCGTGTGAAGTTTGATCCGGACCGGATTGTGATGAGCAGTGACTCCACAGGAGCTCATGAAACGTTGGCTTTCTGCTTAGCCGATCCTGGAGAAGCATTCTTAGTTCCCACACCTTATGATCCAGCGTACGTACATCAACATCAATTCAAGAAACATTTTACGTTGCATTAAAATTCGATTTAATGTTATTTTCGTTTGACTATTTTTGTTCAACTTTTTGCAGATTCGATCGAGATTTGAGATGGCGAACTGGAGTCAAGCTTGTACCAGTGGTCTGCGAAAGCTCAATCAACGACTTCAAGATCACTAGGGAAGCTCTCGAAACCGCATACAAGAATGCAAAGTTACACAACGTTAAGGTCAAGGGGTTGCTTATAGCCAACCCATCGAACCCGTTAGGCACTTTCCTAGACCGGGATACCTTAAAAGAAGTTGTGAATTTCATTAATGATAAAAGCATCCACCTCGTGTGTGACGAGATATATGCTGCCACGGTAACCAACGGTGACAAGTTCGTGAGCATCGCCGAGGTGATAAACGAAGAACCTGGATGCAACCTCGACTTGATTCATCTCGTATGCAGTCTTTCTAAAGACATGGGTTTACCCGGGTTTAGAGTCGGGATTGTGTACTCCTACAATGATAAGTGTTCTGAGCATCGCCCGTGAAATGTCGGGCTTTGGGCTTGTTTCGACTCAAACCCAACACATGCTCGCCTCTATGCTCTCGGACAATAAGTTCATTGAGGCGTATATTTTGGAGAGCAGACACAGACTGGCCCATAGGCGTGATATATTTACACGTGGACTAGCCCAAGTCGGGATAGGGAGTTTGGAAAGCAAGGGAGGCTTGTTTTTATTTATGGACCTCCGTCGATTATTAAAAGAACCCACTTTTGAATCAGAAATGACATTATGGCGGATTATAATTAAAGATCTCAAGCTTAATGTCTCACCTGGCAAGTCATTTCATTGCTCTGAGCCAGGGTGGTTTCGTGTTTGCTTTGCAAATACAGATGATGATACCGCAAGGATCGCGTTATGGAGGATTAAACATTTCGTGACCAGAAAACAATATTGGCAGAACAACGTATTACCGAGGTTATCCATAAGAAGACTCGAAACATTGACTCCTCATTCTCTTCTTGCCTCGCCCTTTGTGCGGGCGCAAAATTAGGCGTGCAATATACGGTATACGGTTAGTGTAGAGTGATACTCCATATAATTATCAATGGAATGTGTGAAATTTAAATAGTTATAGCTAAACTTTTTTTTTAACCTCTATGGTTATGAGACTAAGGGTATATTTAGCAAAACTAGCTGGTGGCTGGAAGTTGATATCTGAAAGTTAGTAGCTGTAGCTTTTTAAATATATTTTGATGTTTGGCGGAGTAGCTGAAACTTTTAATAAAATGTACAAAATGACCAAAATGGGCATTAACTAAAAGCTTGTATGCATGGTTTTTATTATTTTTATTGTAGAATGAGTATTTGTGTCATTTACTCATTAAAAGTTTGTAGCTAGTAGGAGTTTTTTCTTAAACGCTAGTACTATTAGCTTTTCAATGAACAGTTTTTTCTCCTAATCTAAAATCTTCAAGCTCCTTCAATCAAACAAAGCTTTTTATTGAGTATGAGTTTTTTTTCCAAAAAACTTGAAGCTTAAAGCTCATAAAAACTCCTTATCAAACATACCCTATGTGTTATGGGACTTTAGTGAGAAAAAGTGTTGCCACGTAAGCGACACATAAGTACATTTTTTTCTCACTATAAAAACCCAAAAAGGGGTGTACTGGGAGGGGCTAGTTTGGGGTTTGGAAGATGATTAAGTATTCTTTTTTTTTTTTGGAGAGTAGTGTTTCAGCGATAAATCTTGTGTTGCAAAGGGATCACTGCCCAGGATCGGATCCCATAGCACCACACGGGTTTCTCCTTTCAAATCCAAACGGTTATTTTTTCGGTGGAGCATGAGATTCGAACCTGAGACCAAACCCGGGCAGGAACCCTCCAATAAGGTAAATCTTCTCACCTCAAACCAGCTGGGCTGGAGATCATTGGCAAAGTATTCTTTATTTAGTCATTAATATTTATTTATCTTATTTATATTTTAACAAATGTAATTAAAAATATTACTAAATAAAACATTACTAAATAAGTCGATTGCAAGCTGGTTAGACAAGTGAGTTTTTTACAAAAATGGTAGTTTTCCCAAGAATATTTGTGCCATTGGTAGATGTCAGAACCGGATTTAGGAAATAGGTATTCCCGCAATCTTAGATTGCGGGACTTGATGAGGTGGACTCCAAGGTGGACGAGCTGCTGCCAAGGTGGACGATTTGTGTGACGTGTCAGTCCCGCAATCTAAGATTGCGGGAATAGTGTTTCAAAAATCAATCTTGCAATCCTAGATTGCGGATTTGGGTCAACTTGAATTCACAAATAAAAACTAAATCAACTAATTTAATTTTCAACATATAAATCAGATGGAGCCTTGAACTTATACTGTACAAAATGTGTTTAGAATATTAGGAATCTTGGAGTACATATCAATCCTTTATTTCAAATTTTACTGTACATATTATACAACTCAGTCAATACAAATGTAGATAGATCCTTGAACTTGTACTGTACAAAATGTAAGTGATATGAACAGTCACATATCAATCATAAAAAGAAAACAGCAATCAAAAGTATAAATATAAAGAAAAGGATGGAACCTTGCTCAAAGTTCGATTCATCTCCAAGATTAGAGTAGTACAGATCTTCCGAACACCAATCTTGGTTCATACTTGTGCAACAACAACAAGGGAGATGATGATGAATAGTATTTTTCTGCCATTCCCGCAATCTAAGATTGCGGGACTTCCACGTCTGCAAGTCCACGTCTGCATGGAGTTCCACGTCGTTCAAGCCCTTGTCTTCCTCGTCCATGGTGGCTGCCACATCATCCATTCCCGCAATCTAAGATTGCGGGACTCCCGTTATCACAAATCTGATTCTGACACCTACCAAAGACACAAAAAAGTGGGAAAAATACACTAGTTTTGCAAAAAACTCTAGAAAAGTGCACAATCCAAGATAAGAAGCTTCAGCAATTGGTTCGATGTTTAGTGGGAAAGGGTGATAAAGTTCGTTTTTGGAATGACATTTGGTTAGGATCGGTGGAATTAAAATCTCGTTGGCCAGGTTTATATAGGCTGGAAATGAACAAGTTGTGTACCGTGGCTGAAAGATTCGTACATGGAAGTGATGGTTGGTCGTTTTCGGGAAAGTGGTGGAGAGATTTTTCCACGGTGGAGGTGATTTCCGAATATCAAGACTTAACATATATGCTACAAGGTTTTTCTATCTCCAATAGGGAAGATAAGTGTTGTTGGGGTGATGACAAAAATGATGTGTTTTCAGTAGCCGGTTTCAAAGTGTTGTTACAGAAAGAGAGGGGTAGTTATAGAGAGCATGGTATGAAGTGGGAAGGTTGGGTTCCAATAAAGGTTAACATGGTTTCGTGGAGAGCCGATTTTGAAAGACTTCCTACCGAGGGGCCCTCACTAAAAGAAGAGTATATGTTCCGGATAAATCTTGCCCTCTTTGTGGTACCGGTAATGAAGATGTAAAACATCTTTTGGTGGGATGCGGATTCTCCTATGGAGTTTGGAACTTCATTTGTAAGTGGTGTAGATTGGATCCGTTTTTCGAATATGATGTTGAAGACTTGATGCAACTTTATAGGAATGTTCATGGTGGTAAATGGAGAAAAAAGATTGTTAGAGGCATTGTCATGGTTACGATATGGGTTTTATGGAAGACACGAAATGCGAAGATTTTTTAACAAACATCTAGGAAAGTGAGAGAGGTTGTAGCCGAGGTGAAATCTATTTATGTCGTTTTTATGGTTAAAACATAGATCGAAGTTTAAATGTATTGTTTGGAATGACTGGGTTAAGGACCCTTGTACATGTGTAATTAGTTTGGGCGATCCTCGGTTTGAGGCTTTGCCTTGTGGTTAATGAAGTTCAATGTTCAAAAATTAATAATAATAATAATAATAATAATAATAATAATAATAATAATAATAATACTTTATTATTTAGTCTTTAATATTTATTATATTAATTTATATTTTAACAAACGTAATTAAACACTATTAAATAACACATTATAAAACTAAAAGTTAAAGTTTCATAAAATTTAAATTAGGAAAAAACAACTAAAATAGAAACATAAAAAACATAATTTGAAAAAGCAAAAATCACAACGTTGAAAATCGGCGATGAATGAAAAACGTTGATGTCTTTGTTGAATCCAGCTGTACCAAAGAAAGCATGCCAAATCTATACTTATATTCTTGATCATTCATGCTGGCCCCGCATTGTTTGTATGAGTCAAACTCAAACGTGTAATCACCTCTTTAATACATAATTTTAACAAACAAAACTGAAGAATACAAGAGATAAGAATATTATTTTGATGGGTTTTGAATTATAAATATTGGTATTTATAATTATAAACTTTGAGATTATTAAATGTGGGTATTTATTAATTTTAGTTCAAACAATCAACCACCACCTAACGTCTCCTTCTATTGGTCAATTTGACCAACAAAAATTAAACCCACCTCCCCAAACCTGACATGCACCCTCGACTCCACCCAGTTCATTGCCCCGTCGGCAGCCAAGCCAGGCTATGACGGCTGCGCCGTTCGACGTGCCTTGCTTTGGCGCCCAGCAGTGACGAAGCTTTAGAATTCGGACTGGGGGTCGGAAGTGCATAACTATTTTTTTTTTAAAACGGAGGGTCGGTATATACCAAAAAAATGCTATACAGATACTATATAATCGTAACTTCTGAGCGAAAGTTCGGGGGGGAGGGGGGCTACCTGAGAATCGTGTTGAACATACACGACTGGCTTACATTGGTGTGAACTTTATCGTGACTGGAAAGCAAGACATAAATAGTTGATGCATACACAACTGGCTTACATTGGTGTGAACTACATCGTGATTTGTGAACCATCATGAACCACTTGTAGAAACCGTTCATATATAAAAATACAAAAAACAATTTTTGATACGATTATAATACAAAAAGATAGGAAAGTAATAAATTACAATACGTATTACAACTAAAAAATAAACGAAAATGCATGAAAGGAGTAGAAACAGAATGTTGATGATAGCTAAGAATCGTGTTGAACACGAGGCCCTTAAAATAAATTCCAAGTCTATTACGAGAGCTCGTTTTATTTTCCAGGGTACAACAGCCTAAGCAAGAATACTGCCGATGTTAGCTCTAAAACCTGAAGAGTACCATCAAGAACATGAAGAAGAAGAAGAAGAAGAACAAATATGTTGGAGTATTTAGAGAGGATTTGGTGAATGTGGTGTCTCTCCAACCAATGGAGTCCTTGCTTTTATAGTGGAAAATTGAGTCAAATCAGTCAAAAAATTAAAGACAAAAATTAAAGTGCATTGAACATCTTCAATGTCATTTAACTCTATTTTAATTCTTAACCGTTATTGTTTAACTCGTCTGTTACAACTCACAGACTAAAACAGCAGCTGCCGGAAGTTACGTGACTCCGGGCACGCGCCCGCTGACACGTGAATCACGTTCTACGTTCTACGTCACACACGGATCAGGCACGCATGTCCTCACGACACGTCTTTTACGTTTTAGGTCAGATGCGGAGTGGCACCCGCGTACCAACCTGGAAGCCTCCTTACGTGTTCTCCTGCGCTTGCGTGACACGTCATTGACATTCTACGTCAAACGTGGAGTGGCACCTGTGTGCCTCCGCACAGACGCCACCTGGTCTTCCGCGTGTTCTCATACGCCACCGCATGCCATGTCATCCGCCTAATCTGAGCCGTCACTTGGTCTTCACCACCCAGGTTTCTTCCACGCGCATGTGGTAAAAAATACTAAGGCCGCTCACGGTGATGCATGTGTACAAAGTGCAAAGTGCGCCATCAAAGGGCCCCATTGCGACCATCTCCCACGCCACGCGTGCGTGCGTGTGCGAGTGCGTGTTTAATTGCCCACTTCAACTTCCAATTTATGGATTTGAATGTTTCATTTACCAAACTTTGAGCATCAATATCTCATTCATCCTAGCTCCGTTTTGGACGTGGTTTCATTCATTGCGAAGCTCTCACGACATAGAAATAAACCATAAAAAATATTTAAAGAAACCTCTATTTCAATTATATATTTTAGTCCAAATTTAGGCTAAACTCATTTTCCTATATTTGTGAAAAATACTTTTTTAACCCAAATTTCGAACAATCCCCCACATGAATGGAGATCGATCCGTTTATGCAAGTTTCAACGATACAATTTGACAGTTGATCATTGTAGGATAGGTAGGTGTCTCCTTTGAACCTTCCTTTGTGAAGCATACTTAGCCTACTAGCGGTATGTAGACGTGACGTCTTTGAACATACCCCCATTTGTGTAAACGACAATACACTTTACACAACACTCTCCTTGGTTTAGCCAACCCCTCATTATTATGTCCATTTATGGTCATGAAACACTAGCATGTTTCTGCGAGAGCTCTAGGATTTGCGCCTCCCCACAAATCCATTCGAAGTGACCCTACTTCTCTCTAACATAGATGATTTAGTGAATCATTAAAAGCAACAGTTACATTAATTTACACAATCATTAACTTCAATATGCTTAACCTCAATGACATATCGCTGATTAGAATGGGCTAGGAAGTATACACTCCCTTTATTTAGTGTTAGGATACTCCCCTATAGTGACTCCCTTTGGTAAAATGATTAAGTTTGCCTATTGAATCTAGATCTTGGGATCTCCAGCTAACTAGGTTAGATTTCTCTCATATTCCTTTTTTCCACGGGCTTTAGTCTCATTCTTCTTGACAACTTATATACTAACTCTTTGTTTAAGCCTTTTGTTAACGGGCCTGCAATGTTATCTTTTGACTTCACGTAGTCAATCGTGATAACACCGTTGAAAGTAGTTTCCATATCGTGGGGTGTCTATGTCTAATGTGCCTTGATTTACCGTTGTACATTGAACTCTAAGCTCTACCAATAGCCAATTGGCTATCACAATGTATGCAAATAACTAGAATGGTTTGGTCTATCTTGGAATATCTTCCACAAATTGACGTAGCCACTTCGCCTCTTCTTCTAATTTATCTAAGGTGATAAACTCAGATTCCATTGTGGATCTTGCTATAACAGTTTGCTTCGAAGACTTCCAAGCTATACCTGCACCCCTAAGTGTAAACACATAACCACTTGTTGATTTGGAATCTTTTAAATCTGAAATCCAGTTCAAATCAGTGTATCCTTCAATCACTGCTGGATCACGGGTATAGTGTTGTCCATAATTTCTCGTGTATTTTATGTATTTGAGCAATCCCATTATACTTTTCCAATGTTCATCACTTGGATTACTTGTATATCTACTTAGCTTACTCACCGCGTATGCCAAGTCGGGTCTAGTATATGTCATTAGATACATTAGACTGCTAATGGTCCTTATCCCTTAAGTACTCTAACTGAGCAACACCCTCGCCTCTATTTTTACTTAGATGGTGGGTGGTATCAATCGCAGTGCGGGCTCCAGCCGTGTCTCGTAAATTGAATTTTTCAAGAATCTTGTCCACATAGTGAGATTGACTTAAAGAAAACAATTTTGGGTTCTAATGATTTTACACCAAGAATCACATCCGCTAAACCCATGTCTTTCATGTCAAATCTCGCTTTCAACATGTCTTTAGTAGATTTAAACATCTTATCATTACTCCCAATGATAATCATATCATCCAAAAAAAGGTATAAATGATATAACCTCCTGGAGTGTCTTTGGAATACACACACTTGTTACACACATTAATTTTGAAACCATTATTAAGCATGACATGGTCAAACTTTTGGTGCCATTGTTTTGGAGTTTGCTTCAAGCCATACAAAGAATTGACTAGTTTACATACTTTGCCCTCTTGACCTGGGGCAGAGAAACCCTCGGATTGCTCCATGTAAATTTCTTCTAAATTGCCATTTAGAAATGCGGTCTTGACATCCATTTGGTGAACATCCAAATTTCTCAAAGCCGCTATAGCAAGAACCAATCTTATAAAGGTTATTTGTGTCACAGGCGAGTAGGTATCAAAGTAATATAGACCTTCCTTTTGTCTAAATCCTTTGATTACTAACCTAGCATTGTATTTATCAATACTTCCATCAGTTTTCATCTTTTTCTTGAATATCCAATGTTATCCAAGAGGTTTACAACCCGGTGGAAGATCTACTAACTTCCAAGTATGATTTTGCAATATAGAATCAATCTTATTCTTAATTGCTTCTTTCCATTATGGTCCTTATGATGAGGACATCATTTCGTGGGTAGGTATTGGGCTCACCCTCAACCATATAGCTCATGAAATTTGAACCAAAGGAATTTTCAACCCTTGCCCTTTTGCTTCGTCTAAGCTCACCTTCCTCAACCTCGGGTAGTTCATGTCTTCCATCATGAACTCCATCGTCAACCGATGTCGATGGACATGCTTGTCCATCCACATCAGTCTTGATGAACTAATATGTGTTTGTCCTCTTGTCACACCCCGCCAAAGTGGAAACACAGGGATGTGATTCGAAAGGTTTTCAAGCATAAGGTTCGAGCAACACACATGTTTTATTTAAATAGATACCGTCAATAGATGGATGATGTCATAAATTATTCAAATTAACATAACATTGTCTGAAGTTAAGAAATTGTCTGAAAACACATGACTGAAACACTAAAATGATGTATGACTGACAAAACCCGATCCATGATGGTACCTCCTCGTGCAAGCTCAAACCTCTCTCCCAAGTCCCCGCTCCTCATGGTTAATTACCTGAAAAACATGCATAAAATATTTGTCAACATAATGTCGGTGAGTTCACAGGTTTTAAAGTACTAGGTAAAGTGCTTGTGTAATTCATGTATGACCAATCATAGGCTAGCTAAGCGAATGATTACTGTGCAAACCATGAGTCCCATAACCAAACCTCTTGACTGTTGTGCCTTGCGCATTGTACACTAAAGACAATGCATGTATAGTAGAATATTAACACTCCTTCGTATGTAACCGGTTAGAGCGACTAACCAAGAGTGGGGGTGTCAACCCAATAGATCTATTAAAGTGTTCCATGACTTTTGATACCTAATGGTTATAGTGAAATGTAAGTGCGAGGACTGTTGAGCTCATGAACCGAATGTCTCATGTTTCACATGGTAGTCACGATAGAATAACACACAATTGAAATGTACTCGAATTGTAGCATGTTTATCCCCTAAAAATGAAAAATGGGGCCGTGAAACTCACCTGATGACAGTACGTATGGTCTGGTAAAGCTGAGATGTGAGGTAACTACCGTCCTGACAATGATTACCTTATGAATGTCAAGAGTATGGTAAGTTTTATGTTCTTGTTGTTTATCGTACAAGTTGTTCACCCGACTTTGTGAACCCTTGTGTTTAGTGTATGTGGGCCATGTTTTTGTGCACGTGACGATCTATAGTTGATTTATATGTACTAGTAAAACATACGGTTTCAGAAATCCCGGGCGTTTTATTGTAGAATGTCATCTAGTGTGGACAGAACGGGCCCCACATGCTGTCATGGGTTATAAATCGTTCCCAATCTAACACGTGTGGTCGGTTTATAACAAAACGAGTGTTTTAACATACGTTGAGGCTTTTGTAATATCCAAGCTAGTATTAACATATGTGATAGTCTACTTAACATATGTTATGGTGGTATAACCAAAAATAACACATACCATGGGCCTCAAAATCGATTGTTTAGTGGATCAAAATCGGTCGATCTATGCTTATCAAGGTACCATCAAAGCTTTACAATGTGTGTTAGTGCCTCTTCGATAAAAACCGATTATAAATGCTTTCGAAATCCATATAAGGTTTGGGTATGTGTAAAGTGTAAACTTTGTTATAAAACCGATTCTTAGTTAGATCATCATGTCATGTTTTTGCTTCTAAAACATTATTTGAGTCGTTTGTGCATGCTTTAGGTCGACTAATGTCACATGGGAGTGTTAATTCAACATGGTGTGGTGATGTCGTGTGAGTTAGGTCTTTTTAAACGTCCTTTTTAAAACCAACACTTTCCCGAAAGAAGTGTCAAGACTCGATGAAAAAGGGTAATTAAATGAGACCTTTAAATTAAAACACTTATCTAAGTTTTAAATTTATAAAAGTAAACGATAGCTGCTGACTACTCTAAACCCACATGATAGGCAAGTGGACCTATCGGGCGTAGTATAAACGATAGCAAGTACCGAGTATGGAACCCTAAGATACGACTTCCCCTACTCAGTCCTAAGTTGCTGCAATAAAAAGAAAGATAAAATAAAATAAAGAAAGAGAGCGAGGGTGACCGAAGTAAAAATTAATACCAATCGAATTGCTGCTTCAGGATCCAACTTATTTTTTGGAATGGATTAATATAATCATTTAATTAAGTGGTGTGAACAAGTGCGCACTTTTACTAAACTTGGAGTTGCTACAACATTCTCCAGTGGTGTTTGTTTTCATAATACGAGTTGTGTTCTTGTTTTAAAATGAGGGTCTCCCGACCTGGTAAGCTCACCTCTCAACTATGATAGACGGATAACTCAAGACTGTGTATACCCAACCCCGAATGATCCAACTCCCAAAGCTGCAATAATGACATCTAATCACTCAAAACCTGTAACAACCCGACCCGGTGGGGGCTGGTCGAAATGACAGTTTGGTAACAGACTTGCACAACGGAAGCAACGATAACTAATATTTATTGTTTTATACAATTTCTAATCCAAAAATATAATACACAACTTAAATAAAGTAGACTAATATCTATGCAAAGACGTAACGCGACGATCGTCGAAGCAGTTGAGGAGTGTAATCCACTAGTCGTTCATGCTTCTACCAGCGCTTATCTCTAATGCTCTATTCCACAACTCTTATAGCCGAATCTTCTACCAAAGTCATCTAGCGATCATCACCTCTAATTCGTATCATATGAACATAATCCGCATGCTTCATAATCATCCGAACACAGTACCTGAACACATGCTTAAAAGAGTTTGGGTCAGCAATTAAGCTGGTGAGTCCGTGTAAGTAGATAAGTAATTCCAAAACAGTTTAACAGTTCAAAACATGGTTTACACAATTTAAAATAAAGTGATGTACAAGTCACACCTCAATCCTAACACTGAATCCATCTACTCCCTTTATTGATTCCCATGGCATAATATATGCCACAACGGTCCGCAGACCTCAGTGGAGGGTTTTCCGGGCTTCCGGATCCACTGTGCGTGGGGGATTCCCCAAGTAGTACTACCCATACATTAAGTGGCCCAACTCCCTTGGGTTAATGAGTGTGAATCTCGTTTCGGGAGCACCTTGCCACATCAAATAAGTTTACACACACAAGCACATGTTCACCCCAAAACAGTATAACAGAAAAAAGGGGATTGGTACACGGAACTCACCTTGTCCTATCACGCAGTGATATATCTTTCCAATGCCTCGATCCTGTATATCCGATAAAAGCTATTTCCTATCATGTTTACAAGTATTAGCGAGTGTAACCAATATCGCGGTTACACGTGTGAACGAGCTCAGGTCTTTTAGTTGTTTATGTGAGGTTATTCTAGTTGTCGGATTATGGTTCTACTTATTCATTGACATAAGGTATAGTCCTTAATATGAAGTCCCATATGACGAGTTCATCACCTCAATTCTTACTTGTATTTAATATTAAGGTCGCAACTAGTATCTAAATAACCAATGTCTATGTTATGTCGTTTATATGGTCTTTTGAGTTCTAATTGCCGAGTAACTAGCATGTAAGTATACATATAGTTATCTAAGATCTCAACAGTTCTTTTTAACATGATGTAAGTCCATTGTCCTATTTGTCCTTCCTATGTATTAATGGTTCGTCGAATCGTCCATGTTACACATCATGTTTTATATCCATAAGGTCTATTGAATTGTCCGAATGTTCTAATGTCCTAGTCCAAGTTCAATTATCATCATATCTATACAATCCACAAATAACCAACCTCTTATTTAGTTCCCATATATATGTCATAATTATAGTTCGTTATTTAACTTGGTTCGGTCAGGTTCAATGTCGAGTCCCACACGTGCACTCACGATTAGTGGGTTTATGAAATAGTTTTCGTACTCGAATATACCTTTCCATCTCCTAGTTGATCGATCTATGAACCAGGTTGACTGATCTTGACGCCTTTTGTCTTTCGTTGACCTGTGTTGACCGAGTTTATTTCTGTTGACCGAGTCAATCCAGTTGACTCGGATCCTGACCAAGTAACCCATCACCACTACGGCCACCATCCCCCTTCCGAACAGCCAGACATCTTTCCTAATAGCCATCTAATCAATTCTCTCTGTTTCCCAATATCGAGACCCAATCCCCTTTATTACCCACCAACCGTAACCACTACTGCCGCTACAGTAAGCCACCATCATCATCCATAACCTTCATCTTAGAATCCCCAAAATCAAAGACCTAGTCAAACCCTATGACTCTTGATGTTAATTAGAAAACAAGGAGAGGAACAGTACAGGAGACTACCTGACGTCGAGAGTGAACCCTTCGGATTGACCACCCTCGGAGCACCACCGAACCACCATGGTTTATTATCGGAACCGGGTCCTTCTCCACCATCATCGCTCCCTCTCTCTCTGTCTCTCTCTCTTCCTTGCGCCGCTTCTCTTTCTCTCTCTATGGATCTGTCCCCCCTCTCTCTCTCTAGGATATATTGGGTAAAGGGGATGGGTGTGGGTGTGGGGGTTGTTGGTTGCAGACCATCGGGTCCTCACCGGAGCTCCGCCCTCTCTTTTATTCGGTAGGTGTGTGTGTGTGTGTGTTCAGCAAAATGATATTTGGGTGGACTGTTATATTTGTGTGTGTGTCAAGATAATAAAGAGATGGGGGGTGTGTGTTTTAAAACTAGAATGCCATGGGGCACATGGCATGTAAGCCATGTGTCCCATAGGTGACTAACCCTTTTCACGGGTACGGGTTCGTTAACGGTTATTGGCTCGGTTTTGTAACGCATTTTATAATAATATTTTAATGGTTCGGTTTTCAGTTTCGTATAAAATCGTATTGTTTATCATTTATTATTATTAAGTTCATTGTCGTTTTATTTCTAGTCGCGAAAAATTTTGGGCCCAGTAACCGGGTTGTTACAAAACCTCTACGGAAAACTTGTCGGTGGCTGGAGCATGACCGAACAAGAAACCACTTGATATCATAAAGGAGTCGTGACCAACTGGCACACGTGCATCCTTTACTTGACCCAATTAACTATTTTAAAAAGTTAGTGGTCTATCAATAACTGTGCGGCAGTATAAAGATGAGAGAAAATAAAGACCGTTTTCTCTCAACACGGGTTCATCAAACCTTAGCTTGCGCCAAAGCTTTCACATAGACAATGAAGCTGAGTCGCACAACTAAGACTTGACTTATCACTAGGACCGAATATAAAGACCGTACCGACCCTAAATGAGATATTGATAGTAGAGGATTAAGTCTCAAAGTGTGTGTATTTCTACCCACAAATGGACTAATCACTACTCATGGGATTAGGTTAGCTTAAGTGTGCATGGGTTATTACACACCATGGGTACACCCTTTAGTCCTCCCACTTCCTATCAACACACCCACAAGACCAAAGACTAGTTAATTAGTTAATTGATTCATCAAACAAGTTTTTAAGTAAAAACAATTTAACAAGAACACAACACCACTTAACAAATAATAACTATATAATCCATACCAAAATAAGTCTTCACCTTAGCAACACTCAAGTAATCTAGCCAAACATTGGCTCTACAACTAGCACACTATAAATGGTGTTTAAGGAACACATAGTTGTGAGTGTAATATAGATTAAGGAGGGTGGTTTGGGTGAGTTTTAGTGATCTAGTGATCTCTCTCTCTACTCTCAATCTCCAAGTCTTTATGGAGTGATCCCAAGCTCCAAAGGTCACTTGCAAGACCCCAGAGATGGCTGAAGTGTGAGTAAAACTCGGGTGAAATGGGATGCCCAAAATGTGGAGTGTAGGCCTCTATTTATAGGCAAAACAGCCCCTGCATGCCCTTGACAGCTTCTGGCACGCTCATTCTCGACAACGCATACTGTTGCAGAGTCCTTTCATGCAGAGATGTCTGTACCGGGATAAGCACGCCTGTGCTTCTTCCCCTGGCACACCCGTGCAAGCAGTTCTGGGTAACCGTCTTGTCAGTCTTTGTCGGTTTGAGCCTTGGAGGACACGCTGCATTAAAGCACGACCGTGCCACAAGGTGGGGCATGCCCATGCACTTCAGAAAACCTCAATTTTGCCTCCTACTGACTTGGAAATCCTGACTGGTAAACCTTGGATAAGTGCACGGCCGTGCACAGGTATGAGCGCGGCCGTGCTTCATCTGGATCATCCCCGAAAGTCTTCAAATACTTGTCGTTTACGCCGGTTTTCACTTCTTTTCACTTTTCACCTTCAATACCTGCAATTATCATCAAAAGAGAACAAACCGTGACAATGCCAAGATAAATGCATAAAATTAGGTGATAATTAGATGAAAATATGTATATAAAACCTGCTAATTTGGGAGTCATCATGTGGCTATAGGTATTAGAAACATTTTTAGTGAAACAATGTTGATGTATTCTAGTTCAATGCGTGCATATGGCCGATTAGCTGGGATCATGGGTCGAAGGGGGGGTCGGGTAAACAAAAATGGAGTCGATTAAACCAAAGTTTAGAAGCATAGAAGACATACCGAAAGATGGTTAGTATTAGAAAGCCTCTTGATCTCCTCCTTGGTCTTGAAGGCTTCGAGTGGTTAGTGCTAGTGTTTGTATATAATAACAACTAAGCATGTGACTCATGCCCTTGCGAACCTTCGTCCGCTAACTAGACAAAAGAAGGGGACAAGACACAATCTTAGTGATAGCTAGGATGAAAATGATGGGTCATCTTCTCTCTTAGTTGGCCGATAGTTGTCATAGGTTTAAGAGGAAAGGGTAGTTGTTTAGGGACATGATAAGGGTAGTTGTTTTGGGACATGATAAGGATAGATTAAATGGTGCACCAAGATCTCTAGTTTAGGCTAGTATCATGTTATAGGGGGGAGATATAAGCATGGTGAAGGTCTAATTATGTGCAAGGGAGGTTATCTTGTCCTATTGTGTCATGCATGCAAAGATGAAGACAAGTTTAACCAATGTTTGACAAAGACTTGTGTGGTGCGTCACAATCGGCTGAGTATAGGAATGGAAAGGGGAATGTTTGTTGTTTTCCAAATCAAGGTAGTGAATCTTACTAGGGAAGGGTTCAGGTATGTTTAAATGGGTATAAGGGAATGACAAAGACTTTGGCTTCTCATACACACATGTACGCATGTGTATATAGGTTTTTCCAAGATCTTGTGTTTGTCTCCATGTGTTTGATGTTGATGGTTCAAGGTTTCCTAGTTGTCATTTGCAAGATATTTGTGTATGTAGGTGGGGATGTTTCGGCCGAAAAGAGGGCAAGGCAAGGGATCCTCTATTTGGGGTTGTGACCATCTCATAAGAAGGTGAATGTACAATACCATATCATGCCTTTTAAGTGTATCATTTTCAACTTTCTATGATAAAGACACAAGAAGGATCTTGGGTTGAGGTTTCTGCCGAAGGAAAACATGAAGAAAGTTCCATAGATTGTGAAAAAGGACATGACATGTAAGTGTATGCATGTGTAGTTGAGTACTTGTGTACATGTGCTTATTCATGAAGTATTTTCGGCTAGCGACAATTATCCCTATGTCGTGAGTTGTAAATGTATCCATATGTGTATATATAGTTGTGAATGATCGGGTATTGTACCAATTTGTGCGGATACATGGTGTGTTTAAAGACTCAATGACAGTATTAACATGTATTTATATTCGTTGTGAACACATGTTATTTGATGTTAACATATGATAATATTTGTGATCCGTATACATGTGTTAGTGAGGAGTTTACCATGTATTAGGGTGTGGTAACCTCATAAAACGCTTTGTTATTGTTCGAGTTTTAGTGGATTGCATTGCTTCCCAATCGGGCATTGCCACGTGTACTGTTGTTTTATATTGTATAGTATATTGGTATCCGGTTGCTCTCTGTTGAGCATGTGATTGGCTTGACTGTTCAACGCCAATTTTTTTTGTATAGTTCGGGTGTTGTATACATAAACGGGTGATCTATTGAGTTTTCTGAACAACTCATGCTTTACCAGACTGGGGGTATAGTGTGTGCAAAAAGTCTAATTATCCACATGTAATGACAAAAATAAGTAGAATAAATACGAATGTTGACCTGGATCGTTGACTGGTGTCACACCTAGCATAGGAAACACATGTTCAAAATATTTAACAATATTAGGATTTATCTCCACGATAGTGTTTTTGTGTGCTTTGGGGTTCTTGGATTCATATACAAGAAAAAAATGCGCAGTACTTTGATGTGCATAATAAATGAATATGTAATCAATAGTTTTGGGTCCTATCCTAAGAGCCTTAGGAGGTGGTACAGTCACCTTGACTAGGCACCCCCACACTTTCGAGTATTTGTACGAAGGTTTCTACCCTTACATAACTCATAGGGATTCTCATCCCTATTTTTAGAGGTATCTTATTCAAAAGATAATTACTCGAGAGAATGGCGTCCCTGGACATTTCACAGTTCTCTCTCGAAGTAATCAACACGACATTCATCATTTCTTTCAATGTGTGGCTCTTTCGTTCCGCAGTGACATTTGATTGTGGGGAGTAAACAGGTGTACGTACTCATGTATTATGCCATTTTTTGCACATAAATCCATAAAAGGTGCAACATATTCACCACCTTTGTCGCTTCTCACAGCCTTTATTTTCTTTTTTAAGTTAATTCTCAACTTCGTTCTTGTATAAGGTAAACTTATCTATTGCCTCATTTTTACTTTTAAGTAAGTATACGTAGCAATATTTGGTGCAACCATCAATAAACGTGTTGAAATATTTATTCCCACTATTTGTAGGAATTGCCTTCAATTATTCTTTCAACCAATTTGAATGATGATGTTGTAAGTTTGGATTCAACACATGCTTCGCATTTAGAATCACGTATAATATGGAATGTTGGTATACTATGTAATTTAATTTAATCAAACGACGTATCGAATGAAAATTTACATGCCCTAGTCTACCATGCCAAATATTTGAAGACTTAAGCATATAAATAGAAGTAGTAGCGATTTTATTCATTTCATTTTTTATAACCATTACATTCATTTTGAACATTCCATTAGGGGCATAGCCCTTACCAAAAAAACATTCAACGTTTAGAAAGCACAAACTTGTCTGATTCAAACACTAGACGAAATCCAAACTTGTTGAGCATCCATCCCGACATGAAATTCTTGCGAATATCTGGGACATAAAGCACCTTGCTCAACATAAGCTCCTTTCCTAAAGTCATCTTCAAGATCACATCTCCTTCACCCTTGATGTCGGCAATAGCTTTATTCCCTATATAAAGCTTTTCTACACCTGTCATATCCTTGATTGTTGAGAAAAGAGCCTTATCTTAACAAATATGGCGGGTTGCACCCGTGTCAACATACCATCCTTGCGGGTTTTCACCCACCACGTTGACATCTTCCACCATAGCTCCATGCTCAGTGATCATTGCTACTAGAGGCAAGCCATTCTCATCCATCATGTACGCTTGCTCATGCTTTGGTTTCTTGCATTGGTTCTCGCAGTGACCCGTCTCTTGACAGTTGTAACAAATACCTTGGAAAGGCGTAGACTTCTTTTTCATAGCCCCCTTTTTCGGTCCAATGTCCACCTTTGCTTTCCCTTTGTCCTTTTCCCCCTTTTTTTCTTGTTGCCTTTGGAGGATTGCCTAATTTCCATCACGTTAGCCTTAGCTGAATCTAGCATAAGGCTACCTTTTTGAGCAATTATATTGTCCTATTCAATCCAAAGATGAACAACAAGTTCCTTCACAGTTATTTCCTTTCGTTTATGTTTAAGATGAACAGATACATCAACTTCATAAGGAATTCGAACTTTAGATAAATGCAAATAAACATACTCACGTGTATTCTAAACTTTTTAGGGAAATTTTTTTTATTTTTTTTATGAAAAACAGAAAAATAAATGCAACATACTCCTACTTTTTAATGTTTTCTCTCACCAGTACACATTTCTCTAATATTCTACCCTTCTCTCTCATCAGTTCCCAACATATTCTTTACTTTTCATCAGTTTCCAATGCATTCTTTATTTCCCACAAGTTCCAAAACAGTCTTTATAATATACCACCAGCTCCCAAAAAACTTTTATTTCTTTATTCTACTAAAGTCGAAGTGATCTATAGAAGGTTTGAAGGCCAGAACTCCATTGAAGAAGAAAGCTTGACCAGGTAATCACTTGAATGATCGATAAAAGAAGCAACCGATGAGTTCTGGCCCATCATAGCGCCTTGGGTACAAAAGGCACTGAAGCGAACGCTTTCTCGCCTGAGAAAAGTTCCCTTTAAGCGCGCGCTTTTGGGAAAACACTCGCCTTATGTTACCAGAAGCGCATGACCTTGCGCCTTGATGCGCTTTGCGCCTAGGCGCGCCTAAGGCGCGCTTTTTAAAACCCAGACCCCAATTATTTAAACCTACGTATACACACATTACCACACACAAACACAGAACACACACACTATTGGAAAGAAGAGAGAGAGAGTTTAAGAGAGAAAGAGAACTAGAAGAGAAAGTGACGGGAAAGAGATGGAAAGAAGGCGACAGAGAGAGATAGAGAGTGGGAGAGAGAGAGAGAGAGAGAGAGAGAGAGAGAAGAGGAGTAGAGAAATAACAATCGGGGAGGAGATATAGAGAGATCGGAGAAGAGGAGGAAGCGGGTGGCCATACTCGACGGCGTCGGCGCCTCCACCTCCACACAACTAGTCAGCACAGGTAACCAGGGGTGGCTTAGGGCAAGGGCAAGGTGGGCGATCGCTGGGGCCTAGAGCCTTTGAAGGGCCCGACAGATTTGCTTTCGGCGAAGTGACTATAAGTTTCTTCTGGCGACGTGACCGTAAGTTTCTTCCGGCAATGTCCTACCGAGATTTTAACTACCTTGACCCTCATTAATCCTCTAGCTATTGTGGAGTCGTTAAAATGAATAGAGATGGCATATGTGTCTAGAGAGGTAACAACTAACAAGCAAAGTTTATTTTTTTCCGGCGACCGAAACCAGGTTGACGTGGAGAAGATGAATTGGAAAAGAGTAGTAATAAAATACTACTTTAAGAAAAGACTGAATTACAAGTTTTGTCCTTTATGTTTATACTAGATTTCAACGCATGTCCTTTACGTTTAAAATTGATGAGTTTTGTATTTTATGTTTGAAAATATTACACGGTTTGTCCTTTGGCCCTAACCTAGTTAAATTTTTTCGTTAAGTCAAGTCATGTGCAAGTCACGTTAGGGTAGTTTGGTCTTTTCCCTACCCTTATCATTTCCCCTGTTAATATATATATATATATACATATATAAGGGAAAGTTCATTTGAGAACTCATAGTTAGGGAGAGAACTCGAGAACTCTTACTTAAATTAAGAAAAAAATAAAAAAAAATCATAACTCAAAATTTAAGTCAAAAACCAAAAATCTGGTTCGGAGCTTCTCTTTCCCACGTCTGGTTCGGAGCTTCTCTTTCCCACGTCATACCCATTCAGAAAAAAAAAATAAATAAATAAATAAAATAGGCGACTTCTAATGCACGTGTGTAATAATTGTCCAGTTAGCTGTAGGGTTTAGTTTAGCTTTTAGGGTTAGTTTCTTTAAGTTTCGTTTGTAAGATTTAGGTTTTTGGGGGTGGGTAGGGTGGGTTTAGGTTTTTGGGTAGGGGTTTAGGTTTTTTGGTGGGGGTTAGGTTTTTTGTTGTGGCGGGTAGGGCTTAGGTTTTTGGTAGGCGGTGGGTGGGGTGGGTTTAGGTTTTTGGGTGGGGGGTGGATGGGTGGTTTAGGTTTTTGGGTAAGCGATTTAGGTTTTTTGGTGAGGGTGGGGGTGGAATTAGGTTTTTGGGTGGGGGTAAGTTGGGGGTGGGGGTTTAGGCTTTTGTGTTATACTACACATGTGCAGTAGCGTTTTTTAGGTGTGTTTTTTTTTTTTTACTTTTTTTTAATTTTTTCTATTTTTTTTCTGAACGGGTATGACGTGAGAAAGAGAAGCTCCGAACTAGTTTTCTACTTTTTTTACTTAGATTTTGAGTTATGATTTTTTAATTATTTTTTTTGTATTTAGTTAGGAGTTCTCGAGTTCTCTCCCTAAAATGAGTTCTCTATTGAACCATCCCCTATATATATACTAGTAGGAATGCCCGCGCGTTGCGGCGGGTACTATGTTTTGTCGCCTTATAGTTGTTGGGTACCATTCCTTGCAAACACTCTTAAATCGGCTCATGTCGTTCGCTATAGCCTGTTAATGCAAGTGGGTTGTCGGGGATTGTTTTCCTTATTACACTACTATAACAACTTAAATAATGTACATGTTTAGATTGCAAGAAAAATAGACATAAAACATCATTTACCTCCAAAAGGTATGTATTTCAAGCTCATTGATGCCATCTAGGAAGAAGAATCTACCATACACAAACATATATTAAAAAAGCTACAACGGAAAGTTGACATGTTGAAAAAGTCATAAAATACAAGCAAATAGAGAACAAAATGCTCTATTTAAAAGTAGCATAATAAGTAAAGTGTCACTTACAATCCTACTATAGCAACACCAGTCACCAGCAGCTGGGACATTTATGAGGAACATTTTGAGGTAATCAAAAGTCATGACACTGTAAACCAACAACAAAATATGTTTATCAGTACCACGGGCGTTACACACCAATTATATTTATAAATTCAATACCTATTTTATAAAATCCTGCTTTTATGTAAGCAACACATATCATCAATTGCCTCAAGTCCAAACGAACATAATATCTTCACTGTTCTTGATTGGGTCAGCTGAACCAGTCAAATCACTTTGGCTTGACGGCTTAAACGGATTTTTTTTTAATTTAAGGTTGTAGTTTGTATAAACAATATCAAATAATAATAATCCATTTCTAATGATAAGACATTGAGTAAGCTTTCAACATGTTTGCTTTATTTACTCTACAAATATCTGGTTGGAACGAAAAGCCAAAATTTAGTTAGTAATTAACAAAAGAGTGTAGATTATGCACTTACACATATCAGCACTATACTCACGATGAAGGAGATCCCAGAGGCTGCCATTTTCCATGTAGTCATAAAACAAGTTTCCAGAAGCTGATAACGAGTAACCTTATAAACTAACAAGGATGCCACAAGGATCATGAGGAGTTGAACCAACGCACCAAGCGCGATTCCCAGTATAGCTGCTTTAGGTATCGTCACTACATAGAAAAACTTGTTGTTTTACCATTTGTATCATAAATTATCAAACCGACAATAAGTTTTGGTAATCCTTATTAACCTCGCTCGGTGGAATGACAAGCATGACATGAACCTAGAGAACTGCTGCAAAGACCGGGATTGGCAAGAAAACTGCATGGGGAAATGTCTCTCTGTTAGTCGGTTTTTAGGACGTTGAAAAGTATACATTTGTGCAGTGTCGGTATCATACCTATAGGGCAAAAATTTAGAAAAATTGTTGCAAGTAGGAATATCCCCAATAAAATTATTATACGATACGTTTCTGTATAAATGGGAAATAAGCATTCCAAATTTCGTTAGTGAAAAATAAACTTATAAACAGAACACAACAAGAATCTAGCGCAAAATTCACATGTTTGGATTTGGTCTGAATAGGATCAGGTCAGTTCAGGTTGAGCTTACAAACACACTTTGCTGAATGGGTCAATTTCTAAAAATGTGTTTATATAATAACTTAAGTTGATTTCGTATTTTATGCCAAAATTTTAAAAGATTATAGTGAAATGAGTATCAACCTTTTGTTTTGTATAAATGTTTTTGAGTCTTAACACGAAAAATAAAAAAAAAAATCTGGTTAAATGGGTCGATACGCCTATCGTGTTCAACATCCCAAAAAATGTCAGATATTATGATTTACGACTGAACTTACAGAACTGAAAGACTAAGGCAATTCACCAACGAAGTCAGACCGCCCGTAAAGTTATTACTTTCTAACTTTCTGCAAAACAAATATTAAAGAAACAAATGTCATTTGGCAGCGGTTCACCAGATTCTATAATGTTACTCGTGTGGAACATACAGTAATACAGTATGAACAGAATATGAAGTTGACCCCGAGAGATGATTGTAAGAAAGATCTCTGCAAAAAAGTAGTGTTATTATTTTTTTTTATGTTTTTATATAACCCGAACGAAACTTATGAATGAACGTATTATCACTTACATGTCCATGACACTTCTTAAGTTTCCAAACTTGGCTTATAAGTACCCGGTGAACTCATTTTGACTCAGATTCCTATTAGGCAAAAGAAATATTGATTAAGTGATAATGATGGCTTGTTCAAACTTAACTTAAGACAAACTTACAGTTTCAAAAGATGTTCCAAATCACCAAGCGGAGAAGGGATCGGGCCACTGATTTTGTTGTTTGAAAGGTCCCTGTGAAAACAAAACAAACAACAAATATTAAAATGATATTTCAATCTAGTTAAAGTCATCAACGTTTAGAACCACTTACAGTGTATCCAAATTACCAATCTGAGAAATCTCCATTGGAATAGGACCCACAAGGTCGGATGAAAGATTCCTAACCGAGTAAAATACATAAGTGTGTCATAAACATAATCTTGAGCATCATTAACCCGAGCAAGATCGTGGTACTTACAAGTATGTCATGCTTTCTAGCCTCTGAAGTTGAGCAGGGATGGTACCTTTAACTTGTTTCCGTGAACGTTGCCATAAATCAAAACAGTTTACTACCGCTTGTCAAAAACCTAGGCGGATATATGTAAAGTATAAACATTATAAAAAGTTATAAACTTACAGGCTGTTGAGAATAGTGCAGGAGCTAAGATTATCAGGTATGTGCCCCTTGAGTTTATTTCCCGCAACATTACTACAATAACAATAAAAACTGTCATTGTATTATTGAAGAAAAACAAAACTGGATTAAGGAAGTAAGTGGAATAGCAAAGTTTACAGGTCAAATAATTTGGTAAGCTTTCCGAGCTCTGGTGGAATATCAATAGAGAAGCAAGACCTCTAAATACTATCCATAACCATTAAATAAATGTGAGGGATAACCGAATTGAGGACATTGAAAGGATACCATCATTCTTTAATTGATGACTACAATTAAAAGTCCAATGAATGGTGAGGAGAGTTTCAAAACAATAATCTAATGTTAAATGCACAATATTGATGTCAAAATTGTTAAAGCATATGGTACAAGCATCTTAATGCATCACATGGTACAAGTATCTTAATGCATCACATGGTACAAGCATCTTAATGCATTGACAAGGGCATAAAAGGAAGAAAAGTGGTCAAGTTTAGAGAATTACACTTGTGACTTTTAAGTTGTCACCTTAACTTTGACATTTTGGACCTTTTTACCCATCTCTCCCTCTTTATAATGTAATATAGATATATCTTAACACATAGACACACACACTGTACTCTCTCTCTCTCTCTCTGAGAAACAAGATCACCGGCCACAACCACTAGACAACCTAACAACCACCATCATGTGTCAATCCTCAATCGTCACTTCTATGGGGCTGTTAGGGCCGTCGTGGGATACATCATCATCCCACAAACACTAAATCCCTTCCCCCTTATCTCCCAAGACCCAACAACCACCCCACCTACTGTCACCACCACCAACACAACCCACCACACACCCTCACTCTAAACCTTCAAAACATAAAATAATAATGCTGACTTGCCTTAATTTTCTCAGTGAATACAAAGCAAACAACATCACGGTGGTCGTCAGTATCTTGTTCATACATCATCATCTGCTTTAAAAAAATGCTATTGAAACAATCCAATGAGAGTGTGAGATCAGTGTGTAAGGGAAGTGAGAGTGTGAGATCTGGACCACCAACCTTGCCACTGATCCTACTGGAACCCTAGCCGTCATCACTGAACTCGTCGACTGTCTTCCTTTTACCCCCTTTTTTATCTCCACGTTTGAAACTTTCTAGATAGTGGTCGGTTGTGGTGGTAGGTTGTAGCTGCCGGTAGATATAGATAGAAGGAAGATGTTGTAGGTGGTGGAAGCTACAAAAGAGAGTGAGGTGCTGGTGGTGGTTGTGTGTGTCTGAGGGAGCCAGAGAGATAAGTGGGTTGCAGGTGTTAAGTTTTTTAATTTGTTTTTTTTTTATTATTTTAATTAGTCTAAAAGAAATTACTCAAATACCCTCGTGTGCAAGTCACATGATATAATTTAACGTCAAAAATTAACTGAGTTAGAGCTAAAAGACAAAACTTGTATAAATTTTGAAACATAAAGTACAAAACCAGTCAATTTTAAACGTAAAGGGCATGCTTTGAAATATGGTATAAACATAAAGGAAAATTCAGTTTAAAAAAAATACAAAAAGGGGCTAGGGGTGAGCAAAATTGGACCGGACCGAAAAAACCCGAGGACCGAACCAAAAATCCACCAAAACCGACCCGGGTATGTTTTTTAGGTTCTTTAGTCGGTCCAGAAATATTATTCCAACCGTTCTCGGGTCGGGTCGGTCCAGGAGTACATGAAAACCGAGAAAAACCCGAAGGACCGAAGTACTATTATAAATAGGGGTGAGCAATGGTCCAAACTCGTATCGTGAACTCTAGGGTGTACTGATTAATAACTCGATCATGAACCAATGTTAAATCTATCACAAAATTGTCATGACTCATCATGATCCTTTATTAGACACATTAGGAAGTGATTTATATTATTTACAGAAGAGTATGCATAAGTGGTCAGAGGTGTAGTAGTAGAATTACTTTAGGATTTAATAATATTTTGCCACCTGATTTACAGTTGCCTTATAGCTAAAAGCTTTTCAAATGTTGCTAAACGAACAAATTAAAAAAAAAAAAAGAACATGAACATAAAGATATTCTATAATGGGTCAATATGGGTTGGGTTGGGTTGGGTTATAATCAACATTTATGCCATAAAGATATACAGTAGTGCAGTGGGTATACCCTTGTAAGTTGCAATCATACATCATCTTAAGTAAGCACGAAGATTATGACTGTAAACTCAGTTAGATCAAGGTACCCAATGGGATGCCCCTAAAAAGTGTAGCAAAAGTATTAACACTAAGTTAAAAAAAACAGTAAGTTAAAAAGAAGTTGGTTAAAAGTGTTAACTTACAGAACAATATCCATATGCCTAGGAACATAGTGTCCACCACCAACCCCTAAAAGGATTTTGTTTTTCCCATTGTTCCTACACAATCAAATTTAAGAATATTAGTAAGAAAAGTTGCAAACTTGATTCCAACATCTTCAAAAAAAAACAACTCTTTCTGTATACAACAATATCAACCATGTATCACCACCTAACAACACACCATCACCATCCAAAATCAACATACAAGGTTTAAGAAACCAATCTAACCTGTAAACAAGTACGGTTGTCTTCTGAACCAAGTAATCAACCTCTAAAACAAGTTATTTGTCACAAAATGGAAGGTTTTTTGCTGTTGTTTTTTATCTTGCAGGTAGAGTCGGTTTTGGGAAGATGGACCGAAGGAACCGACTGGACAGGGACCGAGGACCGAACCTGGTATTAGGGTTTGATGTCGGTTCTTGTTTTATGTAAGTCTCGGGTCTCGGGTCGGGTCGGGTTTGGTCGGGTCGGGTTCGGACCATTGCTCACCCCTAAAAGGGGCTGCACACCATAGCTTTGTTGGTTAACAAAGGTAACAAAATATATTACTCCCTCCGTCCCATTAGAAGTGTTCATATTCCCTTTTTTATTTGTCCCATTTCATGTGTCCACTTTCAAAAATTAATAGCCAATTTCCAAATTTACCCTTAAAAACACAACTAAAATAAACAAAGAATATGATGGACCCACCTATGACAAGGGTATTATTGTCATATGGCAAACAAAAAAGTCAATCATTTAATGTATCTAAAACTTTGTGTTTTTAAAACTAAGACATTTCTAATGGGACGGAGGGAGTACTAATTTATTATTTTATATTTCTTTTTTCTCTCAGTTTTTTAATATATACAACTAAAATATAACGATATTTCTCTTGCAAAATGCTTTGGTGTGAATATCCACAACAGTCAAACAAGCATTAAACTTTCGTTAAATCCAAAAAATAATTAACCAGTAAATAAAAGGTCGAAAATTTTAAATTATTATTATGTAATTGTGACGTTTCATCGTCGCGTATATCAAATAATGATTACTTAAAAGCAAAAGGAACTAATTGATCTAAACTAGTGAACGTAGACATAATATATTATGACTCTTTGAAAAAAAAAAAGTTCTGATTCTGTCACTATTTAAGATAGATAAAACGATAAAAGAAATAATCATAATCGTGTATATAAAACTTTGATATATGAGAGTAGTTTAACTAATTCTATATCGAGTAGGCCAATCAGTCAAATTACTTTACTTTTGATGTTTGGTCTGTGTCACGTGATAATTGGAGAAAAGGGAGCTTGATAGTTCTCATATAAGGGGAGAACCATCGCTGACGCTTTTAGTCTTTGCGTAAAGCAAGTAATCATACCCTCTCGTTCAATATAAAATGGTATAACCTACATTATTCGCTTAAATAAGTAAGTTCAATTATATTTCTACATTACTTATTTATATTTATTTTATAACAACTGCCTTCTTATTATGGATTTTTCAATATGGGTAGGCCTAAATTTTATGTCGTCGAGGGCTCAATTTTTTTTAACATTCTCGGAGACAGGCCTGCAGCTAACCCTAACAAAAACCCCCTCTTTTCTCATAACTATGGTGATGATTTCTCGGTGGATTGTGATGATTGACCGGAGGTTTTGTCGGTGATAGACTGTGGGTTCAGGTGGGATTGTGGTGCGAAGGTTGCTGGTGGGCATGAGGAGACGACGACGGTGGAAGGCTAGGACGCTAACAAGGGGTGGTTTAGGGTGATAGTTCTATGGCTTGTAGTGATGAATAAAGGAGGGAGTTACGGGTCAAGAACCTAGTCAACTCTGATTGACTCGGTCAACAGAAGTCAAAAGCACAGCAGGCTCGCTCAACACTAGTCAACATCAATAAACAACTAGTCAACCTAGTCAACGGACCAGTCAACTGAAGAAGGGATCAGATAGGTATAAAGCGAGAACCTGAACCATGTTAGTATTTAGTATATTTGATAAGAAGCGGACTAACACCTGTGGGACTTGACTAATAAATTGAACCGACTCGACCACGTAAGACTAAATAACGGACCTATATTTATAAATATATAAAACCTGAAAGTGGATAAAGGTATAGTCAGACGTTGCTACTAGTATTGATATTTAAAAACATGAAGGATAATATATAGTTTTGATTGACGATTGGAACATGTAAACGATATAGCTGACTATGGGGCCTTTGAGTACTCGACTAATGTAATTACAATGGTGACAATTGGGATAATAAGCACGAGTAGGATGTACAAGACGGTGGACCATAAGACATGCCATATGGATATAAGACGCAAGGCACACCTCGATGAATCTATATATACATGATGATTGAGACTTCACATGATGATTGAGACTTCAGACATAATAAGAAACTAAGACTTGAGACATAAGAAGAAACTTAGTATTAAACACAATCGGGGATTACTGGGACTTAGATAACCATATGTATGTATACTAGTGACTCACATTTAAGAACCCGAAAGATCATACAAGCTCCGTGACATGAAATTAGTTATCTAGTACTTCTTGTGATTTGGATAATATATATATACAAATAACACATAAGATAGTGGACTCGACAAGTAGAACATCGAATCAAAGATTATACATTATATAACCAGCTTGATGGAATTACAAACCAACCAATTAGAATAAATCAACGATAACGATTACTCGATTAGAGGACCTAAGCTCGTCCATACGTGTAACCGCAACTTGGTTATACGCACTAATCTTTATAACTTTAGTAGGACATTGTACATGAACGATGGGTTGACCCCTTACTTGGAATACCATACCATCTGGTGACATGGCACGTATGATATCAAGGTGAGTTCCATGAACCTCCCCTCTTTTTATTGTTAAACTATTTTGGGGTGAACACATGTTCCGAGTAGTAAACCAGTACGATGTGATAAACTAGTATGATGTGACAAAATGTGCTCCTGATTACCAACCACCACACTCATTAACCCAACGGGAGATTGAGCCACTTAATATGTGGGTAGTACTACTTGGGGAAACCCCCACACACAGTGGACTCGGAAGTCCGGTGAACCCTCCACTGAGGTCTGTGACATGTATTTTGCCATGGGAATCCATGATGGGAGTAAATAGATTCAGTGTTCGGATTGAGGTGTGGCTTGTACATCACCTTGTGTTAAACCGTATGAGCTTGGAAACTTGCTTTTGAATTGATAAAACTGTTTTAGATCCACTTAGCTATTTACACGGACTCACGAGCATATTTGCTGACCCAAACTCTTTTTAAGCATGTGTTCGGGTACCGCTATTGGATTGGATTGGAAACGAGGTATGAGTTATAGATAATCATGTATGGAACATTATGAAGATTAATCTACTTGAGGATTAGAGCTAAGCATGGATAAATATCACTTCAACTAGTGGAGCTCACCTCTAAAGAAGCTTTGACGAGAGCCACGACTCATCGTTTCTTCCGTTGTGCATGTTTGGTGTCAATATGTTAATTCGTCTAGCCCCTCCTAGTCGGGGTGTTATAAAGCCTTTATGGTGTAATAGACATTATACAACCCATCCACGAGGTCGTTTAACACATAGTTACGACACAAGAAATCCGAATGCTTCCACCCATCTAACGCGCTCTGAAATTGAATGTCTTTCTCCTCTTCCTTAGGTTGGGGAGCGGTTTCTGTCGAGAACATCGCAAGGTTCAAAGTGGTTAAATAGAAGAACATCTTTTGTTGCCACCCTTTGAAGTGCAAACCAGAGAACTTCTCAGGTTTTTCAGCATGATTGGCCACAGTGGATGCTCCAACTGTATTGTTAGGCAAAAAGGTACCAAGTACAGCTTGGTTGAGGATATTGTTTTTGTTAGTTGACATTCTGAAAAGTTTAAACAAAACAAGTTAATATTTTCAGTTTATAAAACTCGAAAGTTATATAAAATGTCAACTTTTAAATCTGAAAAAATAATAAACTGTAGGCTTCTAAATCCAACTTTGAAGACCAACAGTCAGTTTTATCGATTTTACACAAAACTTTTGAAGTAACCGAATCTGTTTTCTAAAAAAGTGCTCCTTTGATTCGAAAACAGAAAATAAAAACTATTTTTAAACACAAACTATGTGAAACAAAACTTGTTTGAATCACAAATAGATGGTTTTGTAACACACAAATGGTAGTTTAAGAATTTGTTTTAAGATTGTAGGAACCGTTCGTATATAAAAATAAAGTTAACAATTTTTTATACGATTACAATACAAAAAGATAGGAAAGCAGTAAATTTCAATACGTATTACAACTGAAAAATAAACGAAAATACAAGAACGGAGTAGAAATAGAATGTTGATGATGGCTGAGAATTGTGTTGAACACGGGGCCTTAAAACAATTTCTGAGACTATTACGAAAGCTCATTTTGTTTCCCAGAGTACAACGGCTGAAGTAGCGGTACTGCCGGTGTTAGCTCTAAATCCCGAAGAGTACCTTCAAGAACTTGAAGAAGAAGAACAAATATGTTGGAGTGTCTAGAGAGGATTTGGTGAATGTGGTGTCTCTCCAACCAAGTGACTCCTTGCTTTTATAGTGGAGAATTGAGTCAAATCGATCAGAGAATTGAAGACAAAAATTAAAGAGCATTGAACGTCTTCAATGCCATTTAATTCTGTTTTAATTATTAACCATTACTGTTTGACTCGTCTGTTACAACTCACAGACTGATACAGAAACTGCTAGAAGCTACGTGACTCCAGGCGCACGCCTGCGTGACACGTGGATCACATTCTACGTCACACGTAGATCAGACACACAAGTCCGCGCGACACGTCTTTTATGTTCTACGTCAGATGCGGAGTTCCACCCATGTGCCAACCTGGAAGCCTCATTGCGTGTTCTCATACGCCACCCGCATGCCATGTCATCCGCCTAGTTTGACCCGCCACTTGATCTTCACCACCTAGGTTCTGTTCCACGCGTACGTGGTCAATCATACTAAGGCGGCTCTCAAGTGGCTCGCGGGTCTGCGAAGTGCAAAGTGCACCCATCGCCCACGCCACCCTTCGTGAGTCCAGTAGTGTGTACTTCCATGAAAATAATATAGGAGTGTTCCCATTTATAAACTACTCCAAGTATTGTGTCTCAGCAATGTGGGACAAGTTCACTTGCCCACTTCAACTTCCAATTTACAGCTTTGAATGTTTCATTCACCACACTTAAGCACCGATATCTCATTCATCCTAGCTTCGTTTTGGACGTACTTTGGTTTGTTGCAAAGCTCTCACAACACAAATCATAAACCCACAAAGAAATATATAAATAAACCTCTGTTTCAAATATATATTGTAGTCCAAAGTTAAGAAAAAACTTATATCTGTGAAAATACTCTTTTCACCTAAATTTTCAACACCACTTTAACTGGATGGTTAACAAAAGAACAGAAGGCACTAAAATGAGGCAATAACTTTTTACGGATGGATGATACATTACTTTTCTATGGTGATTCGTGACTGATAACGAATCATTGGTCGAGTAGGGCCCTTAGACCTTGAGAAAGCTTCCTTTTTTTATAAAGATTGCTGCTTGTGTGTGTGACATTGTCGTAGGCGATTTTTTTGTTATGTTGGTGTCTTGTATGGTGCCTTTTAAGGTGCTTGGTTTCTTTTGGTCTGTTTCTTTTTGGTCGTGCTATTATGGTATAAGAGCTCATAGTCTTTGGACTGTTTTGACATGGGTTTTATTTATGGATCAGGTGAACATATATTTGAAGGGGTAGGGTCTTAATTTCTAGCGCATAAGCAGACCCTACCCATTATCATCATCATCATAACACACCCGCGGAGAAGAAACCATTCGAAATGGTTAAGTATAAGAGGGTATAAGAGGGTGACACATCTCCGCCTAACTCCATCCGCGGAGCCCCAGTCTTGGCGGATCCCAATCCTTACAAGATCACACGTGGAGTGCAATCCACCCACGTGAGACTCTACGCCCAACTCAACGATAGTCCCTCGCGGACAAGTCACAGCTTCACGTGTGTCACTATAGACACACGTCACGCTTGTTTGCCTTTCTCTTTTCTCCTATCATCTCTCAAGGGCCATGGATTTAGTCTCGGTATGAGCAAATGATTATACCCTGCAGCAAGCACGAGTCGCCACCCCACGTACCTCTTATGAGGTAAGTATTATACTCACTATAACTCGTGATTTCTTCATTAGCGCCATCCATAATGGCTGAAAACCAAAATATCAAAAACACATCTTTTAGCCCACCCATGGCAGATCCCAACCCAACCGAAGCGCCTATGTTCACTTCATCCACCGTGGTCCCAAGTCCACTGGTAGGAACCTCAGGCACTTCAGAAAATTTAAATAAACAACTTGCTCTACGGGCTCGCAAACCTGTTTGAACCATTACTCAATTGGACCAAGATTCTGAGGACGAGCCTGAAACGGCCCTCGATCCAAATGAGTGGCTTTTTCAACAACAAGCCAAAAACACCGCCATTTACCAACGCATACTGGCAAAACAGAAAGCTTCAGGCAAAGCCCTGAACCTTGACTCCCCTTCGAACAAGAACAACCGAAAGGGAAAAGAGAAAGAAGACCAATCCCAGGTTCGTAGTGGGGTTCGGGTAAAGGAAAAGCCCTGAACCAATACGAGGCGCATAAACATGCGGACGATGACCTTACCAGGCCTTACAGGCCAAAGTCGTTTGCGCAAAACACAAAATTCTGTGACCGCATCGCCAACGCTCGCAATAAAAAACAACATAAGCTCCCCAGCAGCATTGGAAAGTACGATGGCCTGCGTGACCCCACCGTCCACCTGCACCATTTTGAATGTGCGGGCAGTACATTCTCTAGCTGGTTCAAGTTTGGTGCCATTTATTCGCCCACGCTCACTTGAGCCTTCAGCGTATGGTTCAACAACCTCCTAGTGGGGAGCCTCTTGGACTTCGATAATCTTATCAAGAAGTTCAAAATCATTTTTCACACTTGCGGAAACACAAGAAGGACACAGCGCACGTCCTATTATGCCAGCGCAATGACAATGAGTCCATCGAGGACTATATTGTGCGCTATAATAAGGAGGCGCTACAAATAGGCTGTGGGGAAGAGCTTACCCACGCGGGCTTCATTCAAGGAGTCCGCAGTGCTGATCTAATGAAATGCCTCACCGGAAAGGAAGGAATCCCAGATTCTTGGGATGAAGTCGTCAGGATATCAAAGATCTTCACCTCGTCTGAATGCTCCTTCAAGCAAGCACACGACTTCCATCAAAACTACAACAACAACAAAAACAAAAACAAAAAGAAGCAATCTGTGTGGTTACGCATTTCTGGTTCAACGGACGAGGGCAAGTACTCGTATGCTAATGACGCCCACCAAACGCTTAGCAATAAGCAATCGCGGGAATAGCGGGGACACTCCAAGAAGAACACCGATTGGATCCCGCTGACAAAAACACCTTCGCAAGTGCTTAAGACAGAGTAAATAACGTTAAAGGAGCCCAAGTTCCTGGGCGCACCCGATGCGCACATTTTCTTAGCGCCTCGCGTATGTACAATCTGAACCCCATGAGGCGTGCCTCAAACACCCCCTATAGAGTATGAACGCTGTGAAATATCCATAATCTGAATATGATAAGTAGGGATTATTTGTTGGCTTATGTAACTTTTAGCAGGTACTATGTTATTACTGGGTTTAGCTAGTGCTATAAATCGTATTATTTAAGTGGTGCATGTTCTATTATTAGAACACTATCTGCAGTGTTCATTTTTCTTCTATCGTTCGCCTGTTGGGATTTAATGTTAATAACATGATTATCTTACATGGATCTAGAATCCAGCAGACTGGTTATGCATGGTCAATTAGTCATGTTGTCCTTTTGCAATGTTTCATTGTTTTAGCGTTTGTTGCAGCAAAAAATCTCGTACTTGCTGGGGTGAAGTTTGTGAGATAGCATGATTAAGGGTTGGTGGAACTATGGGATTTGTCTAGCAATTTTATCTTCTCAGAGAACGATGTTGGCAAGAAAAGAGCTGTAGCTTCTGCCCAGAAGCTGCATGAGCTCAACAATGCGGTGCTGCTCTCTATCTTGTATACATAGTTGACTAAAGAACAACTTTCTAACTTTCAAGTAACAGTTTATTTCAGTTTCACTTGTAAAGATAATATTTGTAGGCTCAATGCAGTTATATATTTTTGTGATTATGGTATTATACATTTATACCGTTAACAGTTTTCTTCACTCTTCAGAATTTGTACATTTAACACTACTTATTGATTTTTGCTTGAATAATAGCATTAACAAAGCATATTTCTTATTCATACACGATATTACCTGATGTCTGCCATAAAATTCTTCTTCGACGGGAAATTTCATTTCTGTATCAACTGCCATGGCGTTTAAATATTTTTTTAAAAAAATATATTAGACAAATAAAGAATGAACTGCTAAGGGTTTGGAAAGTAAATATATATTTACCTGACCTGTTGGGTTTCCTCGATTAATCACAACAAAAACCCTAACAGTAATGCCCTTTTGCCTAGCTGCTTCCAGTTGCTTCTTGGGCTCAGAGATCTCAAGTCCCCAACCCGTTGCTTCGTCAAGATAATAAGGAACTTGAAACAAACTTATGCATTGATTTATTATTTGCTTCTACTGAAACAAAAGCTTGAAAACTGGTTCTTGAAACAAAAAGAAATAAAGTTGAATTGGTAAGATAAATACATACAAGAGTGCCACCATGAAGGGCAATTGAAGCAGAGTAAATAGGGTACTGAGTGGACAGAAAATTCCATCCTTTTCAGATCTTGTTAGCAACCGCATCATCATATGGACCTGGTATAGAGAGATGATACAATTTGTGATCAATTTTCCATGTTCCAATACTTTTACAATATTTTGTATGTATCATAGAAAATAATATTTATATCCATGGACTTGCAGCATCTGTCAAGAAGATATCATTTGGATCAGTCGGAAAACCATTTAAACACACACACACATATACTTCATAGCCCAAATAAAGGCAACTTTACCTGACTGTGACTATACGCACCAGCAGCTCTACCAGGAATTTGATCAAGGATCTGCCATGCTCGCTCAATGGAATCCGCACTGTAAGTTTAATGATGCATGTTAGGGTACTTGAGCTCATATACATACATACAGAAAGTACATAATCGACACCAATTTATATGTATACCTAAACAAACCCTGCGTATCACTCCTATCCAATATGTTTGGATGATCACATAATGCAAGAACCTAGCATAATACAACACACAATAGTAAGCACCAATCACACAAAAAACAAAGATTTATAAAAAGTATTGTTGAATGCAAACCTCTCTAAAGAAGGTGATTGGCTGTTGACCAAGAGATTGTGATTTCCAATGTTACAGTAAATTATCTGCAAATGTTTTTAAGATATGAAGACGCAAACCAAAACTTAAAACTTCCTACAACTACAGAGGTGGTGTAAACAAGCCGTGGCGACGGTCGGCAATACAAGCAGTGAATTGCAGCTTGGGATAGTGATTTTTAACATGTTTTTGGTTGAAGAATAGCAAGGTGTTAGGTTGTTAGATTGAAGCATTCAACAATCAACATCAATGCTGCTCATCCGGCTGTTATATTGAAGCATTCAGCAATCAACTTCAATACTAATCATCCAACCCGTTCCTAGCCTAAGTAGTTGCCCATTCTAACCCTTTCTCATCCATAATACCTACCCATTCTAACCCGTTTTCAGTTTTTTCTTGATTTAATTCAACCCGTTCTGACCCGTTTATGAATTTGCTAATGCCCAGAATCACCCGGAGGGTCATTATTAAGACCCCATTTTGACCCAAAAATATCACCGGGTCAGTGTTGCCAGGCGTACTTCTATGCAGACTTATCTTCACCCAAATAGTTTGTGAATGCCTTTTGGCCCCATGGATAGTTAATCAGATTTACAATAGGTGAAAATGCTGACAATTACTGTAAAAAGCCAAAGTAAGATGGAAAAAAAGAAAAAAATATGCATAGTAATCACAGTAAACATCATCATAACAGTATCAATAGCTATGAGCCTATGAGTTGATAAATTATGCAAGTACCAGTCATTAAGTTGTGAACATACAGAATACCTTGTATTTGTCAAGATTTTTCAAATAGATTGTAAGTGCTCCATGTCCACCCATAGAGTGACCACTAATGGATGCCCGTGATGTGTCGAGCTATGGGAAGTTACCGCTAAGAAGTTTTGGAAGCTCCTTTATTACATAGTCATACATCTGCCAGTTCTTCCACTTCTCCATAGTAGCATTAAGATAAATCCAACGCCTGATATAAACAAACACCTAGAGTAATAAGCGCATTAAAAATTGTCAAAGTTGGGTACTCACGTATGTTTTTATAAGTAATTTGAAGTACTTCTACAAAATCAATTAAAAACTCAAATCCGACACATGCAGTTTCTGTTTCCCTGTAACATACCAACACCAAAGTCATAGTTGTCTGCTTCACCTTCCACATTCAAGCCTCCTATATCAGACAGAAAACAGGTTGGTTAGTAATACGGTTTGACATCAAATAGACAGAAATTTAAAGTTTCATATATAAGCAACTTTTTTTCAACAATTACCAAACAATTAACCAAAAAAAAAAAAAGCAAATCACTAACACCTAACCCAAATACACAACTTTGAAAAAAGTAGACTAATTGAAAAAGCTAAGTGGAGATGGCAACAACAGTCTAAAAATACATTTGAAAAAAAAAACATAACGTTAATTTAAGCAACTACCAAACACTACGCAGGCACTTTTACAAACACCTGGCGTGCACAAACTTACCAAATAATGAACCAAAAACGAAGCAAATGAGTAACATCTAAATAGAAAAACACATAATAAGCAAAAAAAATTCATGGAAAAAAAAAATACCATAAGAGGATCAAATGAGAAAAAAGAAACAAACAAAGTTACCATCAGTTGTGGCTTGCTCCAAATTTGACTCCATTTATAGGATCGCCTCTTTACCTAACCTCAATAGTAATGGTTTAAACAACAGAAATAACAGAGTGAAGAGAAAATATGAAGCAAAAAAGAACAATAGACACACCTTCAAAACTACAATCGAAGTGAAAAGTATAATTTATCAATCAAACAATGTATAAGTTAATGAAAAATTGAGTGAGTTATTATAATTTTGAATGTATATGAAGACATGTTTGATGGTGATTTCAGGGACTAACATAAAATTTCAAGGAGAAGGATAAAGCATACTTTGGAAATACGAAGAATAGAACATAACCTGAAAAATAGGAAGAATTGTGTATGATCGCATTTAATTGAGCTGCACACAAATTAGGAATTGAATTTGTCTGCTCTTTCAATTCAACAAAACAACACATTTCAGATGTAAATTGTATATAAAAATGAAAAAGCATTCATACCTTGTGAGAATAAACAACACTTCCGAAACCACACTTTTCTTGCGCAACGGTTTGAGGAAATCTGAAAATAGGATGAACGAGGCTTCTTGGCTTCTAAACTGATGCAAAAGCATAACTAGCTTTAACTGAGTGAATTAAGAGGGGCAAATTGTCAATTGATGGTGGCGACTGTTTCAAGAATGTCATGAATTGAGGGAAGTTGAATGTGATGAGTTAAAGCACGATGAGTTAATGACAAGCACAAGCTACTCTGCAAAGTGAAGGTGAAGGGTATTAAAGGAATAACATTTTACGTGTTAACTAAAAACAAAATCTAAAATTAAATTAATAACCTTGTAAGTGTCTTAATGTACACCTAAGTGACTAATTTACCCTTATCAAATAAGCTTTATTAAGTTGTGTATGTAGCTACAAAACTTGTACCCATAACAAAATTACAATCTTGTACATCACTCTTCCTTAATAAGATAATATAGATAGATTAGTTATCGCGCCATTTTGCATTTATTATGGGAATATCCCGTCATATTGATTAAGTAAACTCATAGATTCTCTTTATAGTTTCTATACTTCAAATTTCACTAGCTATCGTTACTTTGGTATTTTTATTAGACGTTTCCCACATGACCTTTTGAGTATGCATACTATTGTATTATGTCAGATATTTTAGTGTTAGAATTTATATGGAAGAAGACATAAATTGTTGAAGAGTATGATGAGGACGGTTTAATAGAACGTAACTACATAAATTGGAATAACTAAGACCGTGCATTGATGGTGCACCGTCCAAAGAAGTGTGTTTTAAATTGACGATCGAAAGGAAGGCTACAAAATGATAAAATGGACTAAATTTGCTGACCAACACGTATGTTGTGATTAAAGTTTTATTCAAAATATCCCACTTTTAAAGTAAATAATAATATTTTGTCATTTGATTGTTAAGTTGACCCTCGTGTTGTGCTTCCTCTTTTGGGTAAATTCAATGGGCAATGAGTTGTTAATTTCACCAATAATATATTTCTTTAAAGAAACAATATGAAAAAATGTTATACTATTATTATTATCATTATTTATTATTTATTTATTTTTTCTTTTGATTTTATCATAAACCTTGTCCCCTATTTTCGTTTACATTTCCGGTCTAAGTATTGCGTCTTAACAAATTGTAATGCGCGCAACGGCTCAACGTTTTTACGTTTGTTTTTTTTTTCCACTTAACAATTTCATCGTAATGCACGGGTCCCAGGCCGACTTGGTTAATCTTTTATATGTCTTATGTTTCGGTCTATTTTTTACACGTTAACACGTTGCAACGAATTACGTGATTTAACTTTTCATTCAGTTTGATAGTCCCGTTAATACACGGGTCCCAAATATTAGCTATATAACAATTTTGGTTGCATAACAATAGTGTGTATTTTGTTATTCTGTGATTTTTTTTTTACTTTTAACCCATATGTTTTTTCATCTTTTACAATTTTGTTACAAAGCATTTTCTATTTTTAACCCCAACAATTTTTCACTTTAAACTTTGGTCCCCTATACTTTTTATCTATTCAAAATTTTTCATTTTACGTTTCGATCTATGTTTTGCGAGTTAACATGTTGTAACGCGCGTATGTGGTTCAATGTTTTTACGTCTATTTTTCCCAGTTAACGGCTCCATCAAAACGCGTAGGTTCTATCTCGACTTGGTTATTCTTTCATATGTTTTATGTTCCGTTCTAATTTTTTTCGCACACCCCTCAACAGGCGTCCGTGGTTCAATATTTTTTCCTCTACTTTCGTTTGATTTAATGCTTCCGTTGCAACATACGGGTCCTAAATAATAGTTTTCTGTTATTTCTTAATGAGAAATAGATAATATATAATAATATGGTGATAGATTGCTATCAGTGGCAATGCTAAAGGTTTAGAGTATGTTTGGTAAAGAGCTTTTAGAAGCTTCTGGCTTCAAACTTTTAAGAAAAAACTTCTAAGTTAGGGTATGTTTGGCAAAACTAGTTGGTGATTGGTGACTGAAAACTGTTAATGTAGCTAGTAGCCGTAGCTTTTTAAATGTATTTGGGTGTTTAGCAAAGTAGCTGGAGCTTTTAATAAAATGGATAAATGGGCATAACTAAAAGCGTGTATGCATGTTATTTTATTTTATTTTTTTATGGTAAAATGGGTATTTGTGTCATTTTACTTATTATAAGCTTGTAGCTAGTATGAGTTTTTTTCTTAAACGCTAGTACTAGTAGCATTTCGATATGAAGCTTTTTCTCCTAACCTAAAAGTTTCAAGCCCGTTCAACCAAATAAAACTTTTTTATTGAGTATGAGCTTTTTATTAAATCGTGAAGCTATAATCTCCTAAAAGTTCTTAAAAGCTACTTGCCAAATATTTCCTTAATAAAAAAACTTTGTTTGGTTGAAGGAGCTTAAAACTTTTAGGTTACGAGAAAAAACTCCATATTGAAACGCGACTAGTAGTAGGGTATGTTTGGCAAAACTAGCTGGTGACTGGAAGCTAGGGGTGAGCATACGAAAACCGATAACCGAAAAAAACCAAAACCAAACCGATAACCGAAACCGAATTAACCAATCGGTTACGGTTAACATATGGCCAAAACTGAACCATTCGGTTAAGGTTTTGGTTTTCCCTTATTTCGTAACCGAAATAACCGAAACCGAACCTATAGTTATATACTTAAGTATTTTTCATACATATATCCATGTATTTGGAACATATTTTCATACATTTTCGGTATATATTTCATGTATCTTTCATATACATCTATGGACTTGAAATATATCTTTTATATAACTCATGTATTTTTCATGTATATCCATATAGTTGAAGCATTTTTTTTATTTGTTTCCTCGGTATGTCATATGTTTCATGTATTTTACTTGTGTTTTCATACATATTTGTATTATTGAAAAAGATCCAAACACTTTACTAATAAGTTTAAGTTTACAAGTTTGCACAAGTTTTATGTTTGGATATTAACCGACCATAACTGAAACCGAACCTATAGTTACAAGTTTGCACAAGTTTTATGTTTTAGAAGTTGGGCATACAAAATATGAACTTATAAAAACTACACTTTTAGCGTATGTTACACAAAATTACAATTTATAATAACTTTTTAGTGTTTTGATATGATTGGCCTCCCTATCTAAAACATGGACGGCTTTATAATAAAAACGCTTGTGTTTTGTATCGATTGAATTGATTGAATATGTTCTTACAACTTCTTTTCGTGGTTTTTTTCTAGTCAATGCCCACATGTTTTTTATGTCAAATAGGACATACACGTCTAAACAAGCCGAAGTTTTTTTTATTTAGTTTCTACTGTTCTTTTGGAATATTTTCCTTAAAAACACGTTATCTTATTTTTTGACGGTAAATTGACCTCTTTTTTTTATATCATAAGGTTTGTCAAAGGAGTATTTGGCCACAACACGCTTGTTGGTAAAGAATCTTGAAATGATGTTTATGTTGCCTTTTAAGGAGAGTTGTAATATTATATGAAATGAACCCATGTTGCAATTTTTGGAGTAAATTAAACTTTTTTTGTTGTTATGTATGGGCAACCTACAGCTTCCATTCTAACTTCGATAAGTATAAATAAACAGTTGTATGTTGTCATACTTTTCTTTTTACTAAATGATGTTAAAAAATTATGCTAGTTTTTTTTTTTTTACAAAATGACTATTTTGTTTCTACAAACAAAATATGTAATTTTCACAATTCTCTTTTTTTTTCCTTCCACTTTGTTTTCTTTTCTTTCTTTTTCTTTAATTGTTGTTTTTACTCTTACTTCGTAGTTAGTCCCCCCCCCCCCCCCCCCCCCCCCCTCTTCTCCCTCCCTCCATATATCTCTCTCTCTAGCTAGGGCAGCGAATGTATGTAAAAGAGGAGATATGCCCGCACTTATATAAATCTATAAGTGCATTGGCTCAACTTGAAGGAGACTTGTTTCAACATAGTAAAACTGCTTCTGATATTCTTGACATATCATACGCAGCTTGCAAGTAGAATAATGATTAATTAATGATGGAAGGGCAAATATTCATTTTTGTAAAAAAAAGTTAACATGATATTTAAAATCATTTAGTGGAAATGTAAAAATTATGTCTAAACATATTAATTCAAGGAACCATTTTTTGTAATTGTTTTGTAATTGTTGAAGTTAAAAGGAGGAAAGATATAAGTTATCCAATACATAAAAAAAACTAGTGGGAAGGCCCACGCGTTGCCGCGGGTCGTATGTTTTAGCGCCGCATGTTGCACAACGAGTTTCACATAATTTGTTTTTACCTATATCCAAACAAGATGCCCATAATTTATTCAAAATTCAATTCGCTGAGAAATTTAATATATCAATTCACAGAGAGTAAGTGAGTATAAACCAAAGAATCTACAAATATTGAATATGAGATTAAATTCACCCTTCACTCCCAAAATTTACGTATTTACACTGGGGAACAATATGGTTTAACTAATAAATATATATATTGAGGTTTTTAAACTGTACCATCACCATTAGTTTTTGGAAATTGGAATGTAAGGTATTTGACCACAAAAGTCAAACTGTGATTTTGTTTAGAAACAAAGGAGAATCATTTTGTTTGTTTCATTAGCAGCTCAAAGAAGACACTGATCTAATATTACATTCGGTTCAAGATTCGGTTAGAGATTTCAAAAGAACGAATTCAATTGAATGGAGAGTAAATAGGTTTTATTTATCAATTATTGTGTTTTATAATGAAATTGATGATGGGTTTATCAATTATTGTGTTTTATAATGAAATTGATGATGGGTTTTATTTCTCTATTATGATGTTTTAATAATGAAACTTAAGAAGGGGGTTACATATGGAGAGGGATAAAGAGTGTGTATTACTTATAAATACAATATGCTTTACATCTTGTACACAAGGGTATAAAAGGAAGAAATAGGATAAAAGTTATGAGATTAGACTTGTGGCTCTTGATATGCCATCTTAAAATTGACATGAAGTGACTATTTTAGCCATCTTTCCTCCTTTATAATGTAGTATAGATAGTATAGATATAGATAGTATAGATAAAAGATGAAAGCTATAATTTACCTTAACTTTATACAAATACGTGTAATTATTCCGAAAATGCTAAATTTCATAGGATCAGAATGCTCATTTGATACTTCAATAAGACCCAAATCACTAAATCATATTATAGCATATCGAATACGTGTCTCCCTTACACTTACAACTGAGAACAGGTGGATATGATCCATCCGTGTGTGACAATGATGATCTTTGTAAAATAAGTTAAGTGTCATAAATTTTAGGTGATGATTAGTGGTGTAAAGCGGCCAGTTTTATTTTTTTTTGGTTTGTGGTGTAACGTCTTTTGGCAATTAGGTGTATGATGTCGCTAATTTTTGCTAGTGGCCTCGTGGTTTTAATAAAAAAGTTTTCCGTTCAAAAAAAATATAGGCTTTGCAATTAGAATGGCGTCCATATCTCCTTGAATTATGTGTCCACTCTTAGATTAAAGTTTATTTAGTATTTATTAAGGATGGGCATTTAGTACCGAATATTGGTGTCGTGTTGATAGATTCGATACAGTATTCGGTACCCATTTTTCTAAAAATTCGGTATCAGTACCGGTTCAATGCTTATACATTATAGAGTGAACATTTCGTAACAAATATCGGTACTGTACCGAATATTTGGTACGATATTCATTACCCACTTTTTTTGAAAATTTGGCCGGTATAGATCGCTGCATAACTCATCCCTAATACTCATAATAATGGAATAATTTACAGACCAAGAAGAATGTATATTGGATTTCATGTTGTGAAAATATGTACTAAAAAATGACTAAAGACTTGTGCTTTTATAGTAGTACTGCAAAACATGTCTTATCGTGTTAAAAAAAGTCATAGACGTCACGATTAACAAAAATATCAAACATTAATAAGACTCGTTTAACTATTTCATATATCATGACTATAACACAGTTGTATGTTTTATGTATCACGAAAGATAAATGAGGGAGTCTAGCCTTCTAATCTTTGTTGTTGTAAAAATTATAAAACTACATAGTGTACTTTTTATTAAATAGGTTTAATCATGTCTTGAACAAGTCAAGAATTGCAAGCTCTATTTCATCGTAGGGGGACCATCATAACGTTTAATTGAAACAACAATACTTCATGAAAATAGTGCATCAGTTGTCTATTAAATAAGTTGGTTTTTATTTGATAACTAACAACGGTAACTTCTGTCTACAAGAAATCCTTCACTATTAACTTGTTTGTCTAGCTTGATCTATCACACTAACTATGTTACTATCGATAGCCATTATTGACGATAGTTAAGTTGTTTATGATCATACATACCATTGATGTTCAGTTCCCATGAAATTATCCATCTATCATGCAAATCTAAAGCAATTTCGAGAGACTTTCAACTTTAGAAACCGAGTTTTCGCTCATTGTTGACGTCACTCGTAAGTTAGCCAGCAAGACCCCACCACAAGGTGATATACCATCTTAAACAAGCGTGTACTTTATATCTCTTAACTTGTATCAACGTATATTCAAATTTTACTTTGATATTAAGTAAATTCATCTGACTAATAAACGTGTTAATTACACTAATAGCACGAACATAGTAGTAAAATTAACATTAATATCACCAACATACTAGTAAAGAAATCCTCAATCTATCATCAAAATATCCCCCAAAAACTAATCAAAGTCTCCAGCTCCTTAAACTTTAAATCCTCGACAACCATCAACATCATGGACTCACTTGGCGTGGTGACTTCTTTCACTTCTCCCCTGCTCTTGAGACCCTCCTTACATTATACAAAAAATGCTATTTTTTTAACGATCTTATGTCTTTTTATAAATCATAATGTGGTTTATCATATAATTTGTCTTATCGGGTATACTTTATTGAGTAATCAGTCCGGGTAAATGGGTATATCACCAAATCTCAAACCCCATCACAAACTCGTAAAGAAGATGAAAATGAATCCCATACTCGATTATCCAACCCCAATCCCGCCCCAAATGTGTCTGGTTTCGGATTTGCCCATCGGTTTCGGGTTGATTGCCAACCCTAACTTAGTGTTAGCTTAGTTATGTTCGTTTATCTATGTTCAGTTACGTTTGTACGTTTATATTAATAACGAGCACGAACACATTCATTTTCTTAACGAACGAACACGAACAATAAAACCATATTGTTTAATTGTTCGTCTTCACAGGGCCGTCTCCGAAAACGCTAAAAAAAATTTGGGCCTTGGGCGAAAAAAAATTGGGCCCAAAATTTTGTAAAGAGGAATGAATTTTAAAAAAAATTTGAATATGGTGTTAGAGCTAAGGCTTGAACTTGAGACCTCTACATTAAATTTGCATGGTTTTTCCAACTCCACTAACAAGACTTTTATATATAAAACAAAAATATATATCATAAATATAGAATTTAATATATACATGTATATTTTTTCTAAAAGTCCGGGCCCATTTTAGGATCGGGCCCTGAGCCGGTGACCACCCGGCCCATGTTCAGGGCCGGCCATGCGTCTTCGACATTTGTTCGGTAAAATTTAAACGAACAAACACGTACATGCCCCATTTGTGTTCGTTCGGTTCATTTACAATACTATTTTTAGTTTTACAGTTTTACAATTATACGTGATCGAAGGTTGAATGTGGTTCTGACTGGCAACCCCCATTCGTGAGAAACATATGGTTTGTTTATCATTTATTGATAGTCGGTTTTTATGGTCTGATATGATTTTATACGTATAAAAACCAAATTAATTAAGCCGATTGGTTTAATCAAGGCCGGCTCAAGCCCAAACCAAATGAAACTAGGAATTTGGGCCCAAATCTCTAGGGCTACAGTTTTTGTTTTTGAAACATTGAATTGGGTTGTGCAAGGATGGGCATGGAACCTATATACTGCCACCAAATTCTTCATGTTGTGCCGTTGTGGTCTTGTGGAACTAGGAGTGCAAGTGTGCGACAACCAACATGGTTTTTTTTTCTTTTAAAAGGCCCCAGATTTGAACTTCGTTTTAGGCCACCAAAATGGTTAAGCCGGCCCTAGGTTTAATAAGATCGATTAATCGATAACTTCAGTTTCAGTTTGGGCTCATAACCAAAGTAAACCAAACCATACACACATTTAGTAGAAGTGTTTGTATTACCAACTTCAATTGTAAATTGTTTACTCGGTTAAGAAAAGATAGCTAAAATAATAAAAATAAAATAAAATTGTAGTAAAACCCTAAACAAAATAAACCCAAATGTAAACGCTTAAATAACCATAACCAAACAAACAACCAAACAAACCGGGCGTGATAAACATGACCACCACCACCGGACACACTTTCTTTCACCACCATTTTTCGATTATTATTATTATTAACCCATTCATAACTCATTCCCCTCTCCCTCTCACTATCACTCCCTTTCTTTCTTCGTACATTCCAACACCTTCCCAAAGTATATAACTTGGAATATTATTCTTATTATTATTTCTTCTACATCCCAATTCCCATCTTTGTGGCTACAATCCCTTCTTCATATCCCCCAATACCCACTTGTCATTTTTATTAATTTTGCTTATTATTTATCTTTATTATTATTATTATTATTATTCATCACTTGCTTACTTTCAAGATTTTCAAGAATTTCATAACCCATTATTTTCCAACAAAAAGACACCAACTTTCTTATTCCCCATATTAATCCCTTCAAAACCCACTTAGGATTTTTATTAATTTTGCTTATTTTGTTATCTTTATTATTATTATTATTATTATTATTATTATTATTATTATTATTATCAGTTAATAAGTTTCAATATTTTCAAGAATTTGAAAACCTAACAAAAAGACACCAACTTTTTTAATCCCCACATCAATCCCTTCAAAACCCACTTAGGATTTTTGTTAATTTTGTTTCTTTTGTTATCTTTATTTTCTATGAATTAATTATTTTCAAGATTTTTAAAAAAATTGGATGACAACAGCTATGCAGTCATCATCTTCATCTTCATCATATGTAACATTTGAAACCACCAAAGCTTTAAGTTTATTACCCAAATTAAGCACCTTTGCATATGATTCCAACATTAGTAGAATAAGTTTAGATGGGTATTCTTCATTTCTGTCTAATTATGTCCAAGACAGAAAAAAATTGGATTTTTTGGGCAGAAAAAAGAGTTTAAAGATTGTGGGGTCATTGAGGTCTGGAGCTAGAGGTGGGTCTGGGTTAAATAACTTTTTTAATGAGTTTAATAAGTTTGTTAGGTTTCATTGTGAGAGGATTCCGCTCGGGCTCGGGTTTGGGTCCGATTCGGTTAAGGTTAATGCAGGGAGTGAGTTTGGGTTAGGAGAGCAAAAGGGTGGTGGGTTGGATGATGGGGCAGTGGCATTGAGTGGTGGTGTGTCTAATGGTAAGAAAAAAGTGTTGATCTTGATGAGTGATACTGGTGGTGGTCATAGAGCTTCTGCGGAAGCGATTAAGTGGGCTTTTAATGAGAAATTTGGTGATGAATATGAGGTTGGTTTCTTGAAATCTTTAGCTTTTGTTGTTGGTAGATTACTACTTGTTTTTGATTTTATTGTATATACTTTATGTTATTTGTATTTTTATGCAAAAAAAGTGTTATTGAGCCGGAGGTCTCCTCGTTTGACCTTCCCGTGGCCCTACTTTATGAGTGGGATTATACTGGGTACGTTTGTTTGTTTGTTGGATTGAAATTTGATTGAATGTGTGTGTTTTCAGGTGTTTGTTACTGATCTATGGACGGATCACACTCCTTGGCCGTTTAATCAACTGCCAAGAACTTATAACTTTTTGGTTAAACATGGTTCTTTGTGGCGGATGACGTATTATGCGTCTGCTCCTCGTGTGATTCACCAGTCAAATTTTGCTGCAACGTCCACTTTTATAGCGCGGTAAAGATTATAAATTTATTATCTTTTGTTGTTTTTTTAGCCTAGATAGTTTGTATGTCAATGGTTTGATTATTATGATCACACGTAATTTGTAACTGGTTAGTAAGTTGATTTTGGTGACTACTGACTAATCGGTGTATAATCTATGTATATTTTGACAGAGAGGTTGCAAAGGGTCTAATGAAGTACCAGCCCGATATAATCATCAGCGTACATCCTTTAATGCAACATGTACCGCTTCGTATCTTGAGGTCGAAGGGTCTTTTAGACAAGATTGTGTTTACTACAGTTGTTACAGATTTAAGCACTTGCCATCCTACATGGTTTGTTTAGCACCCTGAATTTTTCGGTTAACACGTTGTTTTGACTATCAAGTTTGTGCTGATTTTTATGGTGTATGTGACAGGTTTCATAGGCTTGTAACAAGATGCTACTGCCCTACAGAAGAGGTGGCAAAACGGGCCTCCAAAGCTGGCCTCCAATCTCCTCAGATAAAAGTTTATGGCCTACCTGTTCGACCCTCTTTTGTTAAGCCTGTTCGGCCCAAGGTTGGTGTCTTTATCAAGTAGGAATTAGAGGTGACAAAATGGAGAGATCAGGGTGGGTTGGGTTGGGTTATGTCTCTAAAGAGGTCTGGGTCAACATGGGTAGTTTTTTAGTATAGGTTGGGCTGACCCAAAACATTTTTTGTTATAAATATTATTAATTCTTTTTATTTTTGTATATAATTAGTTTCAAACATGATTTTACAAATTATATTATTTCAATAATAGTCCTTTTCTGTGATAAACTGATTTAGGATGTTTACGCAAAAAATACACTTTGGGTGACTTTTAACATTATATACCCATTTGACTAATTTCCTTTTTATACATTTTGTATTTTACCCATTTGAGATAAAAATAACTTAATTCAACCCTTTTTAAACGGAAAATGGTCGAAACTGTTACCTCTATTGGAGTTTTCAAGAAAAACTGCTGAACCGGACTAAACCGAAAAAGAGGTCTCAGCTCTTCAAGGTGGCTTACTTTTAGTTCAGGAAATTTGTAGATCCGCATTATGTGGTTCTCTTTCGTTTCAATACCTAAAACAAATAGTCAACCAAACCAAACTGCATTTAAAAGTTTTAGAAGACATTGTGTCAAAAGAAAATTCAAACATATTATTTATGTTTATCTCAAAAGTCATTCTCGATGCGTTAATGCGTTAAACGACAGAATCTTGGTCTTAATTCACAACTTGAGTTTAGATTCCTTGTTCTTGCAAAGGTTGAATTGAGAAAGGAGCTTGGTATGGATGAGGATCTCCCTGCTGTATTACTGATGGGTGGCGGGGAGGGGATGGGCCCCATTGAGGCTACAGCCAAGGCACTTGGGAATGCGTTATATGATGAGAATCTTGGCGAGCCAATCGGTCAAGTACTTGTAATTTGTGGACGCAACAAAAAACTTGCCAATAAATTGCTTTCGGCTGAGTGGAAGATTCCTGTTCAGGTGAATATCCCCTTCATGATCACGTTCATCGTTCATGATCACGTTCATCGTTGTTAAAGCTGTTTTTTGGTCACAACTATAAAGATTAATTAATTTCAGGTGAAGGGATTTGTCACTAAGATGGAAGAATGCATGGGCGCTTGTGATTGTATTATTACAAAGGTAATCGGGTTTCTTCTATTCTTCCCATTCGTCGCAAAAAGCAGTCTACTTGTTACAAGGTTTATTTAAACTTAGTAATTCCGAATTTTAATTTAATGTCGATTTTTAGTTTTTTTTTTTTTTAAATGATTGAAGTAATCCATGTGTCTAATAATACAGTTGCGAGTTCTTCGTACACAAACAAAACGATTTTTGTCAATTTGAAGTTAAAAGTACAATTTATTCGACTCTCAAAAGGCTAATCTCACACTGTCTAATGAGTTTATTGATTTATGTCTGGTAGGCTGGTCCGGGAACCATTGCAGAAGCTATGATCCGAGGACTCCCCATAATTCTAAACGATTACATTGCTGGCCAGGTAGTTTTGTTATCAAAGTTGATTATTTCCCGCTAGTGTTTCTATCTTTAGTTATTGGGTATTAACAATAATAGAACAAGAAACAACCAAGGTTGCAGAAGGCCCTAGGCGGGCGGTGAGGTCCTGCCTAGGGACTAGGCGAAAATTAGGCGGAATTAGGCGTTTTGGTATTTTATACGTATTTTATATATATATATATACACAAATTTAGGTGTTTTTTGAAAATATATTAAGATATATACACATAATACTTAGATACTAAGAAATACTTAGAAATTTAATAAATAAAAAAATACGGCCGCCTAGGCCCGCCCAGACTCCGCCTAATCCCCATTTCGCCTAATTCATCGCCTAGGGTGAAATTCCTATAAAGACCTCCGCCTAGCGCCTAGGCCGCCTAGGGCGCCTTCTGCAACAGTGGAAACAACCTTTGTCAGCCAATGGGTTGATATTGTGCGCATTAACAATAATAGAATATGAAACATCCTTTATTTGAGTCTCAAAAGTCTAATCTCACACTCGCATCAGTCATCAGCGCATCACACATTATGCGCGCATTTTTAAACCAAGATCAACCCATTTACCCATAAATACGTCAATTTGTGCTGCTTTAACGTCTATCAGGCCAAATGGGTTAAGTTTTTTTTTTCTTTTCTTTCTTGGAAACTCACCAGACCCCACCAATACCCTGCTAACACCGGATAAGGTAAAACACAGCTTACCTAACTCAGTGGCGGATCTAGAAATTAATTTCAGTAGTAACGTTTTTCATTTTTTTCATTTTAGTAGTAACGTTTTCCAAATATCGTAAAAAAACACAAATTTTCCACTACGCGCGTGAAGTTGAGTAGCAACGGACGCAACACCTAGCTTCAAGCTAGGTCCGCCCCTACCTGGGCTAGATGCCTTTCAAGGCATAAAGAGGGTTAAAGGCAAAAAACAAAACCTCTCTGCTAGAGGGACTTAACAGTTAAGCGCTTACCAATGCGCCACCCCCTTGAAGGTTACGAATGGGTTAAGTTAAAAACGGGTAAAAAATGTGTAAAACCTCCTAAACGGCTAAACCGTCGTATGAAAACAAAGTAGATTATTATTGTAAAGAATGTTCTTTTTTCATTTATTTACGCAAACTATTTCTAATATCGAAATTGAACAAAAGAACTTCATTTATACTTGTGCAGGAAGTTGGTAATGTGCCATATGTGGTGGAAAACGGGTGTGGAAAATTTTCAAAGTCACCAAAAGCGATTGCAAATATTGTCGGTCAATGGTTTGGTCCAAAAGCACACGAGCTCAAAGCTATGTCACAAAACGCGTTGAGGCTAGCAAGGCCTGATTCGGTTTTCAAAATCGTTCAAGATCTTCACGAGCTTGTTAAACAAAGAAGTTTAACAATGCAGTATGCGGCTTCAACTTAGGGGAGATCAATTTTAAAGCTACTTGTGGTATAACCAAAACAATTTTGACTTTTGTTAGTAGCAAGTTATGCTTTCAAGTGATCTTTTTTTACAAGCAGTCAACATATACAAATATATGTTTTAAATCATATTATTCACATTATATGATTTAGGATTTGAATGTACTGCTCCTGAAAATTTGTAAACACTTTTCATGATTTATAACATCTAGTATTTGAATGATTTGTACCTTGTTGGAATAAGTGCATATTGGATTTCAGAAAGCAAGTATGAAAGTGGAATTTTTTTTTAGTCCAAATATTTCCTTTCATTCAAACAAAATACGAAAGTTATATCACAATAGAAGTTACATCACAATATCGGTTATGATGCTACTTGATGCTTAAGGGATGTGAAATTTGTTAGTTTGAAGCATATGCATCAGTGATTTGTACTTGTTCGATACCAGTAGAACAAAAATACCGAAAAACGTCAAAACCGATTAGTACCGAAACAGAAAACCTCATAAATGAATACCGGTACCAATACTAATTTTGTTTAGTCGGTATAGGACGGGTATTCCGTAAAAAAATTCCCATCCCTGGATTATATGGATAAAATTTCAACATTAATCGTATGATGAGTCAGACTTAATCAATTAATCTATATATTGGCATAAAAAAAAAAAAAAAAAAAAGACATAAACCGAACTAAACCAAATATAACAAAAACATGAATCAGTCCGCCATAAAAATGAAATGAACCAATGATAAATGTTCGAACGCCGAGATTTATTGAACCAATGAAAAAAACATGAATCAGTCCACCATAAAAATGAAATGAATTTTGGTAACCGACCTAAAAATATTTCTAATGTTCACACTAAATATTGTAAATAGACTTTTAAAGTGGGGTAGTGGTGGTGGTGAAAGGTGGAGGAGATGGTGGGTGGTGGTGGTGGTAAAAGGTGAAGATGGTGGTGGGTCTGATTAGGGAAGAAAACGAATTTATAAGTGAGTTGACGAAAATTCCCCTAACTTAACGTCAAAAACTTAATTGGGTTAAGTCGTTAGACTGTTTGGCCTATTTTCTCAAAAGTCAATGACTGTTCAAGCAATTTTTAAAAGATTGGGCTAGAGTGACAAATTTGGCCAAACTACAAGGACAGATTTGGTAATTTACTCTCTTTTTTTTATATATATAAAAGAGTTGCATTCCTAGCAGAGTGCTTTCTTTTTTGTATTCTAGCCTATCAATGCTGAAACCCGTATCGATATTTGTTTTTATAGTTTTCGACCAATTTAAAGCACACCCCATTATTCTTTTGGGAATATCACAATTTATTTTTAAGATTTCCTCTATAAGTTGCTATTGCGAGTGTTAATATCGTAATGGCCAAAATGATATTTACCGAATTCTCCTCTCACCGGTTTTACTTATTTAGGGGTTGCTTGTTTAAGCTTTTAATGAGCTCTTAATGGGGCAGATGTCTGAATCGTTCAGACACAGTTCATTTAGACTGTTTGTTTCGCAAGCAGATGTCTGAATCAATAAGACATTTGCATCTGGATGGGTAAGCATTATACAGAGTTTAAATGGTTCAGGTCTCTTATTGGTTTAACACTTAATGGTTTAGACTAGGGCTGTAAACGAACCAAATGAACACGAACAGGGCCTTGTTCGTGTTCGTTTATTAAGGAAATAACATGTTCATGAACTGTTCATGAACATTTACCGAACGATATTTTTTTGTTCATGTTTGTTTGTTAAGGAAATAATGTGTTCACGAACTGTTCATGAACAATTACCGAATGATGTTTTTGTTCGTGTTTGTTTGTTAAAGAAATGAACGTGTTCGTGTTCATTTGTCTTTATATATTCAATTTATGTGTCAGACGACTAAAGCTAACACAAACAAACACCAATAAACTTAAACTAACACAAACATGCATTAATGAACAAAACCAAACACAAGCTAACACATATTAAATATCAAAAATTTTATCACTAACATTATCCGCCCAAATATACTAAACAAATTACCCAAATATACTTGACATAATTTTAATCATATAACGACTCTTAAGAACAAAAAATTAACATATGAAACTTGAAATCCTCGCTTAATCCACCCAAAATAATAGTTAATCAAAATAGTCAAAGAAATAACATGTTCACGAACTGTTCATGAACAATTAATAATAAAAAGTTAAAAACCCTAATGAACTATCGAACACAAACAAACATAAACGAACACGACCTCTGTTCATGTTCGTTTGTTAAACTAAATGAACAGAATTTCTTGTTTGTGTTCGTTAAACAAACGAACACAAACGAAAGTCCCGCCGAACATTTCATGAACTGTTTGCTGAACGTTTGATTGTTTACAGTCCTACTTTAGACCTCTTACTAGTTTAGCATTTATCAATTTTGAAGTTGCCAAACAATCTCCTAATAATATTATTTTTAGAGCTAATCCCCTTATGATGGAGTGGAACCCTCCTTGTGTAACACCCTGAAACCAATTTACAGAAAACTCGCAGCGGAAATGCCAACCGAAAAATTCATTTCTTTAAAAACAACATTGTATGTTTATAAAGCGATCCTACTAAGTAATTTAGGTATTACATCTCCAATTGTTTCTTATTGCATTCAACGAAACTCATCTATATTAAGTTATGTGACTGTGACCTCGTACAATCTGCCTCCTCGCTCGATCTCGATCCTTTCCTTACTTCATTAGGTAAACAAGACAACCTGCATTCACCATATAACCATTTAGTTAGTTCAATAGGTGACCTCATGTAATCTACTCATGAGGCGGAAGTAACATCCAACAAAACGCTGTGATCCCGTCTAAAAGCCTTCTTTCAAGTTCGGGTGGGTTACCCCGATCCGAACCTCCATGTCTCCTGCGATCATACTTACATACCTGCATCTCCTATCATTCTCATAACAAAGGTTAATAACCCCACAACTCATACAATTATACAATTTCCTCTATACCCCACAATACATACAAGCATACAATTCCCTCATATAATCCCACAATACATACAAGCATAAAATTCCCTCATATAATCCCACAATACATACAAGCATACGATTCCCTCATATATAACTTACTTTGACCCGTCATGTTACTCTTTCTTCGCTAATCTCTAAGACAATATGATGTTTCAATCCTATACTCAATCTACGCATAATTACCAACCCTTACATACATGAAACTCTCTCTCAAACCCGAGCATGAGTACCCATATGTACATCACATTTTCAATCTACATAATCAAGACAATCTACTTATCGTATTTGATACCATCAAACAACGTATCAATTAAACTACATGCACATGTATCATTCCGTACTAGGAGCATATTTGCAAACCGCATCCTCTTACGTGCCTAAACATATTCTTAAGGCCCGTTTTTAACCTACATAAGTCCCACATACAACTATCCATCATTTCGGGTCATTTCGGAGGAAAAACAAGTGGAAGCGCAGCTAGGGGCGCAACCCTGCGCCACCCTAGCGCAGCTCAGAGAAACATCAGCATGGGGCGCAGCCCTGCTACAGACTAGCGCAGCCCTGCACCAGACCAGCGCAGGCCTGCTCCAAGCCAGCGCAGCCCTGCTCCAACTGCAGCTCATCTCCCTAATTTCTTTCATTTTAAGCCCCGATTCCGATATCCAACCCCGTATTCGATCCCTACAACTTCCAAGAGATAAGATTTGGGTTTTCAAGATTATTTCAAGACCCTTAATCATTCCCAATAAAGGAGTCATGTTCGCATTGATGACCCGTTTGTCTCCTCTATAGTTAACCAAGCATGGTAAATCTATTATTGACCCATTACCAAGTTTCTTACCTTGGCATTTCTATAAGCTACCTAATCTTTCAAGAATCCCATTCTACATGAACATATAATTCAATATCATAAGTGCGAGTTAAGTTCGGGAATCACTTACCTCAAGTCCTCCAAGTTCATGCTTGTTTATTTGCCTCCTCTTGACCCATTAGCTTCCCATGGTTGAGTCCATCCTTCCTATCCTTTCATATTATCATATTCACATCATTGTTAGCATACATAATCATATCACACTAACAACCATTCTCAACCAAATATTACATTGACTTTCATTAGTCAACTTCTATCATATCTAAAACATACATTCACAACCACATTTATTCTTACATCATGTAATACCACTTATTATCATATATGTCTCATATATTTCGGAACACATACAACCATATGATCACAAGGGTTGTCATATACGTTCATACATTTCCTCACATACATACTAGGGCCTTCATAATCTCCAACTAGCAACATAGCCCAAGAATACCTCATAACATTAAATCCCTACATGAATACACCCTAGAACACAATTCTCATGCTAACTCACTTTAGATTATATTTATTATCATACTACTTTCATACTTGTCCAATCTTGCCTACAATTTCACAAGTTAGACTAATCTAGGCATTTCATCAAACACTTGGTGTGCATACAACATTTAAAACACAATGTACAAGAATTTCATGCATACTTTCATAGCTCATAACATGAATCATCATACTTCTTCTCTACATTACATACCATTCATTCAATAGCTATCAACATAGCATATCATCACTTTCTTTTCAATCTATTCACCCATTTAACTAAGAATGACCATGGGTTACACTAATAGCAACATCTACTTTCAACTCTAAACATATCCTTCAATTCATTCAATTTCTATACAATTAACACATATACAACTTTCAATCATCATTAATTTCCACATGCATGTCACCAACTACACATTATTCTTACTATTACATGGATTTACCCATACTAAAGCAATATCAAAGCTCTAATGAAAACCCAATATCATCATCTATGCAAATAAGCAACTTCTAGTGATTAGCTCATCTCTAAACCATTAGAGATGGTCAATACCACTTACAATCAAGCCATAATACGAATTTAACATGTTTCCTCAAAACCCACATGTGGGGTTCGAATTTCATACCAATTGAGGGTTAGGGTTCTTACCAAGGCTCCTAAACTTGTAGAAATCCCTAAATTTGCAACCCCTCAAGACAACCCTCAAACCACCTTGCATTTCTTCTTCAATTTTGGGCATTTAGGGTTTGATTTATGGCTCAAGATGCCCTCTAGGGGCTGCTCACGATTTTTGCACCCAAATGGGTGTTTTGACCATTTTAATCTTGACCCCGACATACCATTTTAGTCCCTCTACTTTACCCAAAGTTACTCTTTAATAAAACTAACTAATCAAGCTAGTTTTAAAATATAGTTTGCTCATTAGACACACAATAATACTAAGTAGGTTATTTCCATATTAGAATAAACCCACACTCTTCTCATCTAAGTCCCGTGTTATTATTTTACTGATTATGCCTAATGAAGAAATTAGGCGAAACGAGTTTCGGGGCGTTACACCTTGCTTTCCTTATGGGAGGTGGGGAGTTCGAGTCTTGTCAGCACCAAAACGCTACTGGTGGGCCGGATTTTACCACAGTGGGTCTTCGGGCGGAGGGACTCCTCAACAACTGTTGTGAAATTATTGGTGGATCCGGGTTACTCGAAGTACTATTTTGTCCAGTTGGTACTTCGTGAGTGATCGTGATTGATTTGTTAGAAGTTAAAAAAAAATATTATTATTTTTGAGAAAATAAATAAGAAGCTTCGGTGGGCTACCTGTAGAAGTTGTAGTGCACAAAACTCCACAGGAACCGTTCAAACACTCTAACTTCTCTCTTTGTTCTTCCTTCATTAATTAAAATCAATACTATTTTTTTTCTTCCTAAAAAACTAAACTCTGAATCAATGAATTCAAGCACATCTACCGGTTGTTCTTATAATCCCTTACTAATTTCAACAAAGTCATCACTCACTGGATTAAATTATCACCGTCGTCATAACGGCGTTAGTCTAATCAAGAAGCAGGTTAACGGCAGCCGGATTATTATCGTTAGAGCTTCAATGGTGGAGTCTTCTCCTGATAATTCTAATTTTCTTAAACGTATGGAACAAGCTTGGTTAATCTCTCAGGTATATTATTATTATTATTGATTATGAGTATAAATTAGGTAGTTTGATATTATAAATTTGCCTATTAATTAATTAATTTTTATTATTATTTAATGTTGTTTGGGGTCTCGCTGAAAGTAGGATGTAGGCATGCCTCTCTATAATAGGGACGAATTGTAAAAATCCCGCCTAGCCTTCGACTAATCTTTGATTAATCGCTAGTCAAAGGTTCACCGGGTAAACACCAATTAATCTCTAGTTGGTGGTTGTCTAGCAATTCCAGCCAAATTCTGGCCAAAATCTGCAAGTTTCGGTCAGATTCGGACCAAAACCTGTAAGTTCTGGCGATTTAATCCTATATACTTAAAGATATGAGTCAAGGAAAAGGTTAAAACATGTCTACTTAAAAAAAGCTACATATAAAATGTGTGTGTATATATAAAATAAAACTGAAAATTGCATATAAAATGTCAATCTTATTATTCATGATTAACCCTACTAATCCCGATTAATCGCCAGTCAGTACCTCACCGACGGACTAGCTCCCAGCGTCTCTTACAAGACTGATTCTAGGGATAGGTTTGCTATAGGTGGAATTCACTGGCTAACGTGGTTGTTGTATTATGAATTAGGGTTTCTGTTGTTTGTTTGTGATTTGGTTAATTGTTAATTCATGATTGATGAAATAAGAAAGTTATGTAATTGATTGGATGATAAATTTTGTAATTACAACATTGTTAAGGAGATCAAAGAGGCATGATCGAATACTAATAGATCTTAAGGCATGATCGAATACAAATAGATCTTAACCTAAGAAACGTAGGAAACCGGGTCAAACGAACTCCGATTGAACTCATTCCGGCGGCGTTCGAACCTGGCTCGTTGAATCCTAAATAAATATATTGAGGGTTTTGCGTTTAACTTTTAGGCTTTATGTTTTAGATTTTAGGGTTTTGCATAGATTTTAGCCTTAGGGTTTAGGTGTTTAGGTTTCTAGTTAGGGTTCCACGAGTTGGCTCTAACGCCGCTAGAATGAGTTTAATCAGAGCTAGTTTGAGCCAGTTCTACGTTTCTTAGATTAAGGACATTGTGTACCAAATCTCACCCCGGAGATCAAAACCCTATAATTAATCCTATTAAAGTACAATGACCATATTGTTTGATTAGTAAATAACATAAATCATAATGCTTAACACAATAATTTTGTTTTTATCTTTTATTGAGGTACGAAATATATTGGGGTTTTGAGTGTATATATAGGGTTTTCAAGTTGATTTAACTTCAGTTATTTATTTTAAATAAAATTACTTCGGCCGTAAAAGTTTGTTCGGGAAGAAAGTATGTTTTGCTAATTATTGTCTACTAGCTTAAGTGCTTAATACAACTAGTTGCTATCCCACGCCTCTATGCCAGAGCCCAGAGGTTCATGGTTTGAAACGAGTCCTCAACACGCAACCTATTATCTTTCATCGTCATTAGTGTCCAAACTCCAACCGTAAACGAAGTAAAAAAAGTGGTAGAGACGTAGAGTATAGGATTCAAATAAGGTACTTTCAATTATGGGTCAACACGATTACCAATCCAATCAAGTGTCTTATGTTGTTTCCATCACGCAAATTATTCATAGGAGTTATTGTCCGAAAATTAGGACCTATTGATTTTCGTAAGTACAAGTCACATATAAAAGTAAAAGGCATGGGGTCACTTGACCGCGGCACCCAAATGGTCGATCCGCCCATCTGGTTTTTCACGGCCATGTAGTTTCAGTTATATCTCAGACTTCTTGTGAATATATGGTGTAATCTAGCTGAACTCGTTTCATGCCCATATTTATAGTTAATTAAAATTGGATGCCATTAGTTAAATCAGATTTGACCAAGAAAATCGCTATGTGCGACTATATATATATAAAATATCTTGAAGCAATTATGCTATGTAGTTGATTTTATATCTGTTACTGATGGTTGTTGCAGCAACCGAGGCCCGTTGCGTGTTCATCTTGTGATTCGAATGGGCATGTAGAGTGTAAATGGTGTGGTGGCACTGGATTTTTCATTCTTGGTGATAACATGCTATGTGAAGTACCTTCTAGAAACTCAACCTGTGTTATTTGTGCTGGAAAGGTGAACTTTTAGACAGGCATTTTTTTTTAACTTTTTAAGGCTATGTTCAATATGCAGCACCACATTTTAGACCATGTTATAATATACTCTCGTCGTTTTAACTTGAATTGGGTGGGTTCAGTTAATGGGTCAGGTTTGGGTTAAAACGTGCAATTGTTTTGTTCATGTCACAGTAAACGGGTCGGATTGACCCCAAATACTTTTTGTCAATCTTATTATTTATAAATGATTAGTTTGATTATATTTTAGGAGGATTTATATAGTAAAAATACACGACCCATATGACATGTTTCCTTGCCAACTAAATGTTTTGACTTTAATCTCTGTACGACCCGTTAGAGATCAAACATAATATGAATCGACCTATTCATAAGTAAGGGGGTCGAAATTGCTCTTCTATTAACTAGGTTTACAAAATATGGCTGAAGTGCGAACTTCATTTGAAGAGGTATATGAACATTTTGTTCAAGTTGGTTTGAACTTTGAAAAATACATCAAACTAAGAAAGTCGGTCCAATTCACTTTAGAATGAGTTCGAGTCAGAATGAGTAGTTTTGTAGTGTGGGTTGAAGTAGGTCGAGTTGGGTTGACATGCCAAAACCTTTTTGTCATAGTTACTTTGAATATTGTAAATAGATGTACTGATATTATTTCAAATGTTAAGATCATTTAAACAGTAGTTTAATATTCTTTTCAGGGTTCAACTAGTTGCGGCGATTGTAAGGGAACTGGATTTCGTGCAAAATGGTTGGAACAGCCCCCGGTCCAGAAGTAATGCAAATCGTCGAATGTAACACAACAAATGACAAGAGACCACAAGTGTTATATTTTGTAGATGTATTCTTTTAGGTGTCTTGATTATTTCATTATAGCTTGTGTATTTTTCACCCTTAACATTTGGGGGAATATGAATATTCTTGTTTTCATGTCTTGTTACCCTTTACTGTACAAAGTGTATCTTAATTAGAACTTAAACATCACTTCAACTACAACTGCTATAAAGTAACAAATTTGTTTTATAAAACTTTTTAACAAATACATATATATTCAGCTTTTTCCTTAATAGAAAGGAAAAATTAATAAGAAGAAAGTAGAAGGAATCCCATCACTGCAAATGCTTAAAAGACTGTATTTTTTTTTTTTTAAAGATTTTATGCATTAAAATACATTCATATGCTTTTGATGAACTTAGCTCGTATATATCTGTCCAACTAACGTGATCTAAGATTAAAATAAATATTTACATATTAGTAATTTATCTATGAGGATAACTAAAAAGTTTGTTTTTGCCCAATAATGCTAATAAAGATTTTTATTTAAAGGTAACAAGCTCAGAAGAATTTCAACTGCACTTATTTTGACAGCGTTAGTGAAATGGTTCTAGCCTATCAAATGTTGATTTGGTTATTTACTTGAGTTTCCTAATATAAAAAAAGTATAATACATCAAGAACAAAAGCTAGGGCTGACAAAATGTGTAATATCCGACCTGTTAAAACATGAACATAAACCTATTTATACCAGGTTAACATGATAAGACACGAACCTGTTTTCCAAACCCGGCACGATAAAGGGCATCATCAAGCATTTAAAAAGTAAAATTCCACCTAGTAACAACGTGTAACTCCATTACTCCACCCTCACAACCTATAATTTTTTTTTAAATAAAAATACTTAACATGTCTTTAACGGGTACTAAACAGGTAAATATATGTTTAACCTATTTGGACACAAAATTAACAGATATATTCGTGTCTACCTATTTATGACAGAGAAATTGTTAGGGCCATACACAAAACCTGTCAAGGTTGTATAGTTTTGTGTCATGTAATAATGTTCGTGTCTGAAATTACCAACCATAACTAAAGCTTGCACATGATTATCTTAAATATCCATCACATCAAGCATACACTCATTGAGTTATTTTAGTTGAGTTTAATAGATTACATATCATAATATTATGATGCTACGATTAGGATCTATGAATGTAGTTTTAAAAAGCTTATTATTGTTATTTAAGGGAGCACGGGGCACTCGAGACTAGTGTGATGGGGCTTCATTTTGAGGATTTCTCTAGAACACATGGCTAGATAACAAGCCGAAGAGAGAGAAGGTTTTTTTTTTTATTTTTTTTTGTCAGGACCATTTAATGGGAAGTGTGCGATTGGTGGGTATGGTAAAATGATGGGGTCCTTGGTATGGGGCTACTTTGGGCTTGGCGTTTCCAGTGTCTAGGCAACTTTATGCTAGTTTAGGGTTAAAATGACATGGCACTGTGTGATTGGTGAGCATGGGGCTACACGGGGCTTGTGCGGCCCCCCTCCCCCCTTTTTCCCTAAAAAGACTAGCAGCCGCAGCGCAGCTTATTGCTTGCTTATTTACCTAAACTCTTTGAGTAACACAAATAATGTAACTTGTTGCAACCGGTAAAACTAAAAGCCGAAAGGATGTTTTGAGATGATCATTGCTACAAAAAGATAATACAACACTGAGATGATCAAGTTCACAACATTTTGTTTGCCTGTTCACTTTGTTTTTATACACAGCATTTATAGATTGGACTTTTCTAAGTAAGCTCAAAAATATCAACGACAGCATACAACAATTCAAGCATCTCAACAACCGTAAGACGTGTTACAAACAACAGCGGATACGATTAACCCCTCACGCAATCTTCTAATTCTGCCAATGGTTCATTGTTAAGTTGACTAACCAAAAAGAGTCGATTGTCATAATCAAAGACATGTTTAAGTAATCCATCCAATTCAACATTAACATCAACATCAACAAAGTAAAATAAAAACTTTAACACTACTAAGTCTCTTATACCAAACAAGACATTGACTAACCACATAAGGATAACTTAAAGGTCTTGCAATCTCTGAATAGTACAACTTAAAGGTCTTGCACGCTCAAACCTACGTTAAACATGATTTAAAAGACGTCAAATAAAGTTATGATACTGAATATGGTTGTGAAAAACCTACCTTGACCACAAATAATAACAACTAATCCACAAACTAGAAGGTCTATTAAGAACCGTGTCTTGCTACTACTAGACCATGTAGATCAGGTGCTTTGATATTTGAACTGAAGTAACAGCCTTGGAAGTTGTTACTGGTTCGGGTCATGATTTTATAGTCTAGTTAAAAAAAACAAGGGAAGCATACAGACCTGGAGGAAGAGATTGCTTCAACTTATCAGCCTTTTCTTTGTCGTGTACACATAGGGTGTACAGGTACTTTGAGCAGCGAACCTTGAACTTGACAATATCCTTGCTCCTTTTGATCTTCACGGATCGTGCATCCTTCCTTCTCGCAGTAAGAAGGAAGTCCTTGATCTCATGAATTTGCTTCGGCTGTAATATTGAAACAACGTAAACTTAAAAATAAGCATCAGCACTGATAACCATAAGGCACATCAATCAAAGCTAAAATGATCTTAGGGATGACAGATAGCTTAAAAGTTAAAACTATTAATTCTTATTGTAGCGTTACACGGTTACGTGCTTCTTTATTTTGCTAGATTGCAACATTTGCTAGACCAAACATAATATTAAAAGATCCACCATAATAAACTAATCTTTCACATATTTTCACATCTAGGATTTACATATACAAAACAATGAAAGCAGCTACAAAAAGTAAACTAAACAAAACACATGCATTATTATAAAAATGATTTCAAAATCATAACAAACTATCCTTGGTGCTTGTAATGTCGTGATAAATGGTCCATTGTATAACTGCATACTATCGTGACACTAAACCGCACTCCCAAACATGGCTCACAATAGCAAAAGATATAGATTCCACTATTTACGACAGAACACAACTTAAAACACATAAGAGCAAAAATTCATAATCCATGTTATAAAACCGTGATACATATTCCCTCAAGTACATGCTAAACTCAAGAGTCATGAGTGCACATTCACTCAACTGTCCATTGACAAAATCCGGAAACAAAGTCTCTAAAGTCTAAACTAGCAAAGAAACCAACACACAGGACGAAAGTCTTCATTTATAACAGCCAGTGCAAAATTTATAGGTCAAATTCCATGTTTTACGAAGTCCAACCATTATTCTAAGGAAAAATAGCAGTATCCTCAGTCTGAGGGATGACAGTCCACTCCAAATCGAAAATATCATAACGTCAATTCCTTGGTTTTAAAAAGGGCACCTAAGGTGCGCTAAAGCGAGCGTTTTGGAAAAAAAAAAAAACACCGAGCCTTTTGAAAAAATAAAATCCTACTCAGGCGCGTGCTTCTTCTAAAGGGGCCGTTCTTATGCTTCAAAGTCTCATACATGTAGCTAAAATGGTTGTACACTCAAGTGATGTATACATTCATTATATATGATTAGTGTATACATTAATCATATATAAACCTTACTTATACCTATATTTTGGATAAGGGATGCTAAACAACTATACAATACATAAAAAAATTATATAAACACCTTGAGTGTACAAAAATCCCTCTGCTTTTGCACTTAAAATTCCCAAATCAGCATACATTGCACATTTACAGATTCAAACCTAACATGTCACTTATAAAACAATAATAATAATAATAATAATAATAATAATAATAATAATAATAATAATAATAATAATAATCTCCAATGCAAAGCCAATGCAAAGCAAATTTAAAGAGAAACCCACGTCTAACATCTTACCTATAAAACAATAATCATATGATAATGATCATGGTGCATTTTAGCAGCTATAACTTGGCAATAAAACCTTATTAACTAAAAGTTCTTTACACAAAACAATCATATAAAAGCTCAATAGGAAGTGAATTCTATAAAAATAATGTAGCTCAAATCATGAAAATTCAATCAAATATTAGAATAATTGAGAGCTAATACCATTTTTTGAAGAATTGAAGGTGCAGCACTCACAGCAGCCGAAGGTAGACTAAAACCCTAGTTTTGTGAATATATAGAGTTGGAGAATATGGGCTTCTAACGAATAATAATATTGGGCCTCTTAAACTACTCTTAATGGGCTCCTATTAGTGTATATATTGGTGGACGAGGCAACTCTTCAAACTCGGTTGTTGGAGTATCATTTTCCTCGAGACTAAAATTAACGAGGTATCGTTGTCATCAAGGTCAACGGCATCGGAAGCAAATGATGTATCCGCTCCCGAGTCTGATGTCTATATCCTCTTTGACATCATTGGCAACGGTTCGTGCTATTTTAGTTCGTTTTTCACGAGATGGAAAATTTTCTCATAGCTAAAGCGATACCCGGTTTCGGTTACATTATCTAATTTGGCCCGATTGATGGCAAGGTCATCAAACCACCCATTGTGGCTTGTTTTGTGCTTATTGTAAACTAGTAATTTTACCTGCTACGTTTTGTGATGGCGTCAAAACGTACAATAACTTGAATTTATACATTCAAATGAAAACATATTATATTTGACCCGACAAAATTTATGTCAAAATATAGACTAATTGAAAACGTACATAAAAATAAACACCAAAACACAACACCCACATATCAAAATTGACGTCTAAACGCCAAAAAGCTAGAGCAATTTTTTAAAGTTAATGGGTATAAAACATAGATTGTTAAAAGAAAAGAAAAAAAGACTTATTACCTTAGACGATGTGTAAGCTTAAAATTGACACAAAATGACAAAATACACTAGTCATTAGCACTCGGCTTAAATGTTACTCCCCCGTCCCATTTTAAATGTCCATTTTTGCACTTTTTGTTGTTCTAAATTAAATGTCTATTTGTAAGCAATTTTCAATTTTATCCGTAAAAGACAAAAGACAATAAAAAATTTGAAATAATAACTTTAGAATATTATTGTCATTTTACAACATACAGACAAAGATTTCTTAATATGTGTGTTTGTGAGCCCGTAACATCTAAAATGAGATGGAGGGGGTATGTAACTAGTACTATGCGCAGTAGTTTTTCCGCATTCCAAAAGCAAATTTAAATACCGTATATTTCTTCTTTTATTAGTTATTTGAATCAATGCTTACTTAGCTATTTAAATAAGTAACCTTAAGTGAATTTTCAATCATAGGTATTTGATTTTAATATTCAAATGACGTTGTAATTAAATAGCTTTATTGTGGAATTTGTTTATTCAAAATTTTGTCCTCTTTTTTAAGTTAATAAAAAAAGTATGAATCTCATAGTTCTAAAAGGTAAACAAAATGTTGGATGAAAAGGTAAAAACAAAGTGGGCACTGGCAGTTAACATATGTTGGCCGGAAATTGGCAATTCATGTGAGCCACTGTTAAGTAGGCGTATTCTAACGAATGATCACTATTAATGTGTGGTAGAATTAATATATAGAATTATAGATAATAATAATTCCACATAAACGTTGTGTTGGAATGGCCATATAAAACAAATGGGATGATAATTTTTCAAGGAATCGGTTATACCATACGGATTTCCAATTTCCAATTTTGTCACATAAATACTTGTAGATACGCCCAGTAGTCCATGCCTTTTTGGTTCTTGCCTTTGATTGAGCAAGTTGACATATGAATGTAAGCTTGTGTAGGAGATTATTCTTCTTGTTTGATCAACCATTTATGAGTTATAACTTTATGGTTAAAAGAGATCACATCAATATGTTTCCCTTGTTTTCTTTGGCTTGATGATCGAGCCAAATAAACGCACCAAAGGATTAGGTGTCTGAAGCGTTGATATGGGGGTATGTTTTCGGTAGGGTTCAGGTTTGACATTGAGTCGGATTCTAGCATTTCTCGAAAAGATCTTTGAATGTTTGGATTCTAATCTTCAAACTAATTGATGTTTTATATCTAAATCTTCATTAAAAACAATCACTAGCATTATAGATTCTGGTTTTGGGACTTACAAACAGATCATTATAGAAGATGGAGACTTGTTACTTAGTTTTTAACCCGTGGTGTATGCACTATCTCAAGAGTTCTTTACCCGAACCATATGCCCGAAACGTATAGCCAAAATCAGATATTTTTATTTATTTCCATTACAGCTAGTCAATTAATGGTTCATTCTAGTAGTTTAATTATGTGAAAAAAGGCATTCGCCAAAATTTTTTTGAGGCTTGGGAGGGGGGGGGGGGGGGGGGGGTCCTAGTTAGAAAAACAGTCAATATCAAAACCTGGGAGATAATCATTTAGCTTTTCGAGGGCTTGCACGTAGTTCAAGTCTGCGCCGACAACCCCGCTATTTCATAGGATGTGGTCTTGAAGGTTCCAGAACTGAGCTCGCAACGCCACAAACGCATACATCCTAACATCCTTCGCGGAGAGGAGCCCTAATCCTCCCATACGCATCGGCAAAGACGTCATCCGCCACTTTAGGTCACCAAAGAAAGGCCCCCCACATACCACTATGTCTTCAATGGCTTCCCTTAGACCCTTGTCAAAACATGACACTGCTTCATCCATCATGGGGGGTTGGCAGGTCCGTAACCCAAAAAGCAACTTAACAACCCCCCATACAAGACCTGAGCAAGAAGAGTTCACTCTGGGGATCCCTAAGGCAGGGCAAGATCGAGTTTCATAAATTCAACCGCGTGTGATGCTCTCCGCCTTGCCAATTCACAGATAAAATAAGAGTCACGACTAACGGCCCCTCCGAGGAGCTTCACCCCTTTTTTCTGGCCTACCAATCCCACTGGGAAAAAGCCCGTCTCGAAGTTTCACCCCATTACAAGACGACCAAAAAACCTCTGTTTTCTTAATATTAAGCTAAAGCCCCAAGGATGGCCCCTCCAGTCGGATAATGTTTAAAGCTTTAGCAAATTCGGTGGCATCACCAATAATCGTCCCATCGTCCAGGGACCACGCATGAAATGGGAGTTTACAATTTTCTTGTACCCGGAGAACCATAGGGTGTAAAGCAAGGACGAAAAAGAGGGGACCTAAGTCCTAAAGGGTCCATCTGCTGAACCCCCGTAGTAGCCCCTATACAATCATTACCAACATAGAACCTAGCTGGCTGGGCATATAAGAACTGGACCCATGGATAGATTGACGGGCAATGTTGATGAACCTCTCGAAGACGGGCAGTGCGGTCGATCATATTAAACGCGTTCGAAAAATCCACCGTGAGCATAGCCAAAGACCCATCCGCATGGAAGGAGTTTAAGAACCTGTTCGTGCTGTGAAGCACCGCCTCCGCCCCATTGGGAGTTCCCACCCCAAATTGAAAGTCCCCAAGGTACTTAGTCATTTCCTTCCCAACCTTCCTCATAGCCACATTAGAAACTAATCTGCGCCAAATGGCCCCTACTGCAATGGGCAGAATCCCGTTATCAGGTTTCAATAAAGGGATAAGGGGGCCGAAGAAATGAATTCAGCTAGAACCCTTGGGCACAAACCCCCTAGCCAAAGGTTGACGACTTCAGTAATAGCTAAGAGCAACCCAGTGGAAATCATTAACCCTTCTCCAGTAAGAGTGTCTAGCAAATGTTGGGCCCTCAGACCGTCCCTCCCACAGGAAGTCCCTTTAGGGAAAGAACGGAGACATCCAAGCACACAATCCATATCCATAATAAGGGCGGGCATGACGTCAGAGTTGGCGGGCAAGGACGGAAGAGGCATCACCGTATGTTTGTCAATAAGGACTTTCATGTAGAGTCCCCAAAAGGAGCAGCCCACTTGAACACAACACCTTGACATCAGCTATGAAGTGACTGTCCCTAACTTTTCTTAGGCATTGTTTGACATTGGGGCTCTCTTCAGAAAGGCTCAATCCCCCTTACATCCTGGGTAAAGAAAACACCTTCCCTCGCACTATCAAAAATGGAAGAAACCAAATCTGTAAACCCAGAACCGTCTTTCCACAAGGAAAGCGGTTGCAGGATGCTACTACACTGCAATGATTTCCTATTCCCAGACCTCCGCTCCTGCCTAGTGGACGGTTTGACCACCCGCAGGGTACACCTTGGCAATAAAAGCAATTTGACCCTACTTTCTACAGACCCTGGAGAGGCCACCACCTTGCGTAAGGCACCTGTCAAAGCTTAGGCAAACGCCAATCGACAGACCCTTAAAATGTTTTTTTTTTCTTTTTATTCGGTTAATTCTTGAAATCAAGGTAGTTCAGGGTAGTGTTGTCTTCAAAGTTGTGTGTTAGGGTAGTGAATTAGTGAAGTGATATGACGATACATAATTTGTGAAAAACTAGGTAGTTCAGTGAAATTCGAGGTAGCACCCCGCGCCTTTACAAGAGTGCTTTGCAATTTTAATGACAAACTTTAATGATTCTGTTCACACCCTTTCGAATATCTTTGGGATGCATGTGTCGAACAGTACATTACAAATCAACAATGATTTTGATGAATAATATATTCCCTTTAATTACCTACCACCACATTTTAGTTTCAAGAGAAATGCCCATTTTTAGGTCGATCTTGATTACACTTTCGCTAGCCAATTTAATATGTATTTTTACCAAGTCATACAAATTACTAGTTCACACTTTTATGTGAATGATTATACTTTTGATGTTTGGCTTTGATCTTCTGCATAATTAAAACTTAGAAATGTAGTGAAACATTATAACTAGTCAAATTCTGGTTAGTTTTTTTATGCACCTTTATTCAAGACTATGAAAATGTAATTTTTATTTTTGTGGAGAGGTTTTTTATGTTGAATTTTCTTCATAATTCTTTTACTTTAAATATTAGTTTTACTTCATAACTTTTTCCCTATTTTTTATTTTTTAAATTGTTTTTTCTGTATCGAGTCTTATACCAACAATGAAACTTCATCAATGTCTCATTCAGGAATGTTATAACTTCTAAGATCCATCTTAAAACAATTATCAAGTTTTGTAGTTTGCAAATTGCAATATTGTTTTTTTTTACATAGTACTCTTGGTGGTGGATGACAATAGAATTCAAAGTTTTTATTGAGAACTTTAATAGTAAAAAAAATCTCGTAAGTGTAAAGGTTTCACTTTGATAATGCTTGCCATATGTAATGGATTGGGAATTGGGCGTGAATGGCCAAATTTGGCGCCCTATTCACATGGAAACACCGCCCCCATCCTTGTGAAATGGGCGTGAATAAGGGTCACGCGAAATATATACACCCACTCACACCACACCACTACACCCCTTAGACTATCCTCATTCACAACCAACACAACCCAACTTTTAAATAAAAAACTAATTTCTCTCTCTTACAAATACACAACCCAACCATACTCAAAATTTAACACCCATTCACAACCTAAATCATCCTAAAAATAATTTTTTTAAACGGACTCGGTTTTTAATAAAATTTATATCATGATGTTCACAAAAAAAAGTTAAGAAATACCGTGTATTTAGTTTTAATTTTAAGTTTAAATATAACAAGTTATTTGAGTAATTAAGTCAGTGGGGGTGAAGTTCGGTTGCAACCCTTGGTTGGTGCACCAACCGGGTTGTGGGTATTTTAGCATTTTTCCTTTTTTTTTGGCTTTTTTTGGTGAACAACCATCCCATTTGCACACCAATGGGGATAGTCTTATAAATTTCAAGCCCCTAGTGGCCTCACATGCCACATGTCAAAAAACGCCCAATTAAGGAGCTCCAAATTTCACTCCCACTACACATGGTCTTATAGGAACATTATAATTGATTAACATGATAATGCTGAAAAATAATTCCCTTAAATGTTTACTTCCTATATATTTTTGAATTTTTTTCTTTAATTAAAATTTTCTTTCATTTTCAACTTTTAAAATAAAAAACCATGTTTTAATGATGCTATATAGAATTTAGACGCTTTTTGAGGTCTGAAATTTAGTGTTTCTGTTGCTTTAAAAAATTCTTTGGTTTGTAATGCTACAAGATGATTTAATATATATAGTAGTTTTATCATGAACACATATTCAAGCTTTGTGTAATAAGAACATTCTTATGAGTTTTTTTTCTTATTAATTCTCAAATCAATTACTACTACTGACAAAACCTTAATTCAACTTTCAATCACAGGTATGTTTTTTAACAAAACATCATTCTTATGTTGATGTAAGATAATTTCATCCTTCACATTTTTAATTAACTTTTAAATATTACTTTTTATAAGTCAATATAATTTTTCATATGTTAAATTACATAAATTGAGCACTTCACCTGCAAGCAATGTTAGTTATGTTGAATATGATAAAGAAAGAGAATTAACTATTATTTTATTTTATGCAGAATTGCTCAGTTCATTTGATCAAGAGATTCATGGTGTCCAAATTCTGAGAACCAAATCATAACAAACAGTTATATTCTATATATCTTGACAGAATACCATTCAAAATTGTAAGTACTGCCACAAAATATATATTGGCTTTCTGCCAAAACCAGTCTGTGAACCACATTAACTTCATGCTATTCCCACACCCTAAACGGGTGTGTGATTAATCCTTAAACGACCGTTTAAAAGTAGGGGCTATGGTGCAAGCCCTTATAACTTTCAAATGGCCGTTCTATAAATCCTCAAACGGTCATTTAAAAAGTAGGGGATATGACGCAAGCCCTAAGTGTCAACACTCGTATGAATACGGTGAGGGATTAGAAAACAAGTGGTGTGGGTATAGCCCCTACCTATGTTGATAGACAAGTTGATGTCGAGACAAACAAGTGTTTTAACCACTAGTTAGTCAACGTTTGATAGGCTCGATATCGAGGACAACGATCAAGTTGATGTCAATTAAACCGTCTTATATATATAGTGCATTCGAGTCAAATCGAGTTAATTAAACACAGCATATAATATATGTTCGAACACTATTAGCTTATTAATATGTTAAAGATAAAAGTTATACATCTATGACAGCGTTGATTAACTGTATCATGCATAACCTTCAAAAGCCACATAGAGCAGGCAACATGCGGTCCCCCACACCCCAGGGACTCTTCCAAGAGCCACTACATCCAATTGCTAATCTTTTAACATTTGAAATAATCTCCATGTTCAAAGAAGATGTGCAAAATCTTAGATTCTTAGACATAATTCAGAACTGAGTTCATACTAGCCTTTGTTTGCTAATTTAACTTTTACAAGAGACAAATTCAAACATAGTAACCAACTTTCGTAAGTGTACCGTTAATATGTTTTGTATTATTTTTATATCAATGTCAAAAGGATTATGATTTTAGCAATATTAACAAAACATATATAAATCCTAGTTACTATTTGTAGTGATTATTATTTTCTAAATACCTTGAAGGATAGTTGAATATGACAAAAACAAATTGATAATTAGTCTAATTAATTTAAAGAAAATAATCACTAAACTAAAAGTAGCTAAGATTCGTATGTTCCATTTAGGTCAAAAATTTCATAAAAACAAGTTAAATTTAAAATGAAAAAAACCCCGACTAAAACACACTACAAGGAATCTACCCTTTAGTGGCGACAATTGTCGTCGTTATTGCCCTTTGTTGTCGCCGCTAATACCTTTGCTAAAAGGTTGCCGCTAAAAATTTGTTTCTAATGATCAAATCTGTCAACCACTGAAAGGCCAAATCATTTTTTTTAGAGCAGACGCAGATTGGAGTAATAGCGGCAACTTTTTGGATGTCGCCGCTAAAGGCGTCACCGCTATTGCTCAAATTTCTTGTAGTGACACCATATGTTTCATTTAGGTCACTATTTTTATAAAAAGAAATTAACATTTATAATTACAAAGAAAAAAGAAGTGAAAACATCTAATGAGGGTTGAGTGACTAAATAAAAACAAAAAAAAATTGAAGGTTGAGTGACTTAATAAAAACAAAAAATTTAAAAGTTGAGTGACTTCATAAAACAAAAAATTGAAAAATCATGACTTTAGCCATTGACTTTTCAAAATGCGAATATATAACCACATGAAGCGTTTCTATGGAGACGCCTCACAGAAACCAAGACCCCTTAGGTGACTTTAAAGACTCCATCAATTAGTAGTGAATCAAAACACGACACATGGCAAGGATTTCCGCACCACTCAGGCGTCTCTGAAAATTAACCTCTCACGAAAATCCTTTGAGGGGTCTTTAAATCGCCTGAGGGGTTTGGTTTCCGTGAGACATCTCCGCGGAGACTCTTCACTTGGGTGTTTTGGCTTTTTATTTAAGTCAATCACTAAAACCGTGATTTTCCCAAAAAGAATAACTTCAATGACTTTAACTAGACGCTTGAGACGCTTGATAACTATTTGATGAAATTTTACCAAATTAGATGAAACCTGAAAGTTAAAAGTTAACAATTTGTAAACGCATAAAATCACAACTAAATAATTTATAAACATGATCAGAAACATACTGATCAGACCAAAGACATTGTTTACTAGAGTTGTAACAAAATAAAAAAAAAATACATAAAACACAAAGAACAAGACTGCTGATTAACTTTGAATGCACTCTCCAACCAAAATGTTTGATTGAGAAGGAACATATATAAACTTGAAAATCAATAAGCCAATAAAGTACAGCACAATCAAGGGTCTTCCTGGAGTAGAAACTTCCAACATTTGGAAACACAAAACTGCATAACCTATGATTAAAAGTAGTAGAGCTTATCACATTGTTGCTTGCTTCAATATATATTAGCAGACAGGTGGTACAGTTTATTGATACTGATGGTAACACAACATTCAAAAAGCAAATATGTGCATGTTCAGTACCTCTAGCACATGTCTCTGGTTTAAATCTTGCTTCAACTGGTTTCCTAACCTCCTGAAGGCCACATGCCCAACACAAGCGGAGTCCCGTGAGTTTTACGGTAACGGGTTCTCATAGTGTATATATGGATTCAGAAAAAAAAAACAAAAAAAAACAGCTTTAGTATTCATTAAATATCGCAAGAAAAAAGATTATACTACTATTAATCTTTAATTAAAGAGCCAAGTTGATCTAAATTACCTTCCATTGTTAAAGTCTATAGCATAGAAACACCAGCCACAAGCCCATAAACTACATAATCAAATTGCAGTCTCTTAAATAATTTGTAAACTTTGATGTGATGCAATGTAGGTCTGTTGTGCAAGTTCTCACCCCCAAACTCGAATATGCCAGCACCTCCAAACTCAGGCGGCCGTAAGATGTAAAATTAAAACGGTCGTTTAAAGGTAGGGGCCGTGATAAGCTCTAACCTTTAAACAATCGTTCAGCGAATCCTCAAACGATTGTTCAAAAGTAATGGCCATTTGAAAACAGTGTACGTGGAATCAGATTGTCAGTGGTGTGTGCATACCACGCCATATAAAAGATCCTTGCAATTAAGTAAATTACTTAAACTACCAACTAGTTAATCACAAAACAAAAAAATAAAGCTTAGGTATAGGTTACACATTTGTAGGGGTGTTCATAATTCGATTCGGATTCGAAAAATTCGAAATTCGACTTAGTTCGATTCGATTGCCAAGAATTTGATTCGATTATTAAAAATTCAATTCGCATTCGAGTCCAGTAAATCGAATACGAATTTATGATTTTAAATTCGATTCGAAATTCGAATAAAAACTATACATGTATATTTTTTAAATATATATACACACATACACATTGTTATATACACAAATATACACATTGAAAAATAGAACTTCTAAATTTTGGTCAAACTCTAAGAACCCATAGTCTCTACAACTTTTACTATAACAATATTTTACATGTTTACCTTATACATCGCAAAACTCTAACAAACCATACCCTCTACTATTTTTACTATTGCCGTATTGACATATTGTCGTTTATCAATTTTGTAGATTTGTATTTTATATGTGAAAAGTAATAAATATTAGTTTAAAACTAAAAGTAAAACAATTTATTATTTATGATAAATTTGAAATAAAATCGAATTTCTTCGAATTAGAATCGAATTCGAGTTCCTTATTTGAATCGTATACGAATCGAATAAATTGAATCTTAAGCGAATACGAATCGAATACGAGTCCAGGTAAAAATATTAAAAATTCAAGAAATTCGATTTGAATAATTCGAATGTTCGTTATTCGATTAGTTGAACACCCCTACACATTTGGAATACTTAAGGAAATTTGATTCTTAAGACCGGTGGGTGTGGTTGAGGTCCGGCATCGACGCCGGACCGCCACCTCTGCATCCACGTCACCGGCAACGTTGCCGGAGTTCTTCATGCCGGGCCAAGGGTGTGGTTGAGGTCCGGCTTCATCCTCAACCCACCAATCACAACCCACCAATCTCGCATCCCAAGAAGAAAAGAGGGCCGGCATGATCGGCAAAATTATGCCTCTCATGCCGCTCCAAACCGAAGCCGCCCCAGGGGGGTGGTGTAGCTTGGCCCGGCATAGCCAAGCCCGGCCTATGCCGCCCCCCATACCTCCTGGTCTAAATAGACTTTAAAACACATTGAAGAGAAACATCTTGTAAAAACCCTAAAGAGTACCTAGTGATCAACAAAATCCATTACTGTGTTTTGATTTGATCTTCAAAGCTCAAAAAATGCAAAGAAAAAAGCAACAACAGTATGAAAAATAACAAGAAAGAGAAGTAGAAAGAGAACAAAAAAAGACATCTTATACTATGACACTGCACACCATAAGAAATTTAGTCAAAGTGATGTGATGTAAAGAAAAACACACAAAAAGTATAGTCAACAGTCTCAATGAATGAAGTAGGTTACAAACAAACACACCTTGATCTTGTTTATTTTCTCTGGATCAAAATCAACTTGTTTTACAATCTTGACATGGTTAATTATAAGTAAATAATCTGCAACTAAAGAATCTACAGAACAGATTGCATATTTAACAGATTATAGATTCAGATCACAAACAAAACAAACCATTAAAAACCTTGTGAAAAGAAAAAAAAAATTGAAAAAGAAGGACCATCCTAAATAAGGAGCTTTCTTTGATAAGGCAATAGTGTCATAATAATGTCAGTTTTCTGTTGATTTACAACAGTAAACCATGAAAAGTCTCACTCTCATCAAACTAAACCCTAGTGCTAATTACAAGTCTAGCATTAATATATAATTATATATTATCCAAGTACAACCATATATCATTATTTTATTTATTGAACCCCAAAATATAAACACTAACAAGAGATTACACTATTTCAGGTGTGTTTCTTCCATTGTTGCCACAAAAATCCCAGCAAAAAAAAATAGAAAGAATGTTTTAAATTTTTTTATATTAAAAAAACAAATCACACACCCTTTGAGCTGATTAAGAGTGAAGATGACAGATAGAGCAGTGAGCACCCAAAACAATCATACAATTAACTTTTATACAATTTGGCTTTGTGTGCTCACTCTCTTCTGTCATTTCTATATATCTCTGATCCTCCCAAATAGGGTATAAACATTTTAAAGTCAGATCTGAAAACACAAAGCAAACATACCCATTTAAGGAAAGGTAAACATCATCTAGGGTGAAACAAACCTCCATAAAACCAAAACAAGTAACAAAGATGACAAAACTCTTTTACTATCTGAATGGTGGTATTATATGATTAAAGGGCATTGAGTACTTGATGTACTTTGGGGAAAAACAGGTGTCTAAGGGACATATGAAACAGTACCGGTGGCCACCACATGAATATAGGAGAATCTAGAGAGAGTGGGTGGTCAGGGTAGACAATTGAAGATGAGATGAGATGAACAGTTGTAGTGACTCTTGGGTTCTTATAGCCTTGTGCTTGGCATCTTGGTTTAATTAACAAACCTACCTTTTGACTACAATAATATTATGAGGGATGATTAGCTCCTCCCAAAGGGCAAAAGTTTTTTTTTTTTTTTTTGGTAGTTTAGTTGGATGCATGTTTAAGACAAGTTAAATAATTAGGAAATCAAGGAACCATTTTTATCACTAGATTAATTTTTAGTTGAATGCATGTTTAAGATAAATAATTAGCAAAACACAAGATTTAGTTACTAATCACTTCATTATAGGCTCACAAGATTTAGGGGTTGTTTGGTAAGGCTCTTAATAAGTCCATGAGTTATTCAGCGTTCTATGATTCAACATTCATCTCATTTAGCGCGTTTGTTTCAGCATCTGAATATAATGGTTAAGGCTGAACTATTAAGACTTGGGATGTTGCTGAACCATTAAGCATTGAATGAATCCATTTTTACTTCCCTTACCAATGTGGGACAAGAAGACTAACCATTTAGAGGTCTAACAAAACAATATTTAATGATTCAGCACTTAACCATTCAAATTATTCTCTTAACCATTCAGACTTCTTAATAATTCAACTCTTCATCAACCAAACAGCCCCTTAGTTACCAATCATTTTACTTTAGGTGTAACTAAATTGTAAATGGGTGTATTAATTGTCTTCGATGATTGAACTAGACACTATAGGTCTAGATTGTTAAAATGGTAAGGTAGCATTGGTTGTTATAATAGTTGTTACATTTTTACCTTTACAATTTTATTCACTCAAACACTTTGTGGTTTATTTCATGTGTTATATGGGCTAATGGAAAGTGAGCTTATTATGAGGAAAGCAGCTTATAAAGAATGGAGCCCAAGTCCAGCTAAGGGAGCCCAAGTAAGAAGTCTGGAGCCTAGCTTGGTGTTATAAATAAAATTGCATCTCAACTATGCGTTTATGTATGATCCGTGTGACTTGGATCTAATGGCTGAGATTCGTTGGTTCTGTGTTTCTTTATAGAACCTTCTAGTGGGTATTATAAATACCTTGTTCATCACTTCATGAGAGTTTTTTTTTCATTCTCAGATTGTTTTGTATCTTTCTAGTCTCTCTCGCAAATCCTAGGGTTTAGATTGTTGTTATTGGTTGTTTCATCTCGAATCAATCAAGATAGTATGTAGATCTGTTATGGTTTATGTCCAGATTATCTTGTTGATAATCTGTAAGAGGGTGAGTGTCATTGTAGTGAGTTTTCTGTTTGTAATTGTTGATACTTTAGGTTAATAATCTTGGGTTGGTTTTAATAAAATAATATTTTGTTTAGATCCATGTTTCTTGACATGGTATCAGAGCAATAAGGTGCTCTTGGGTCTAGATATGATTTCTAGGGTTTGAGGTGTTGCTCCGCTGCACAGTCATGTTCTCTGGTTTGGATCTTTATCTTGTTCTTCCGGATTATTATTCTTGGGTAAAAGTATCGACTGAGTTACAGAGTTAAAATCTGAGTGAAAATCTGAGAGTTCTAAACAGATCTCTGGTGGTTCAGGAGTCTCAGGGAATAAGGAGCTTTGTTTTCTTGGTCTTGATCTCGTGACCCTAAATGAAGGTTACGGATCTGGACTTGCTAAGGAGCTTGCAAACCGGTGAGATCGTTCCTGTTTCCCTTTTTACTTTTGTTATTGAGTTTGTTGAGTCTAGGAGCGTTGACCGGGTTAGAGGAACTGGTATTGGCTTAGTACTTGATTGATTGTGGTGTCTATCCGTCTAGGTTTAAGAGGCTCCCACAATAAGACATGCACTAGCACCCTTGAGTGATGAACCAATGATCTTGACACTGTTGTGGCTTTGCCTGAGTCTGCTGTCTTCTGATTTGGTTGATTTGTGATTTTGTTCAATACGTGGCCTTATTTTGCTATGTTGTGTTCTTGATCAATTAGTTGTGTGGTAGTAATTACTTGACTTGTTGATTGCTTGACTTGATAGTTCTTGTTTGACTAAGTTGTGTGATAGTAATTGTTTGACTTGTTGATTGCATTTGAGATTCATAATGGTTGATGGTCAAGTTGTGGGAGGGGGAAACACTAACCCTAATCCTGGTCCAAGTGAAACACTAGTTAGCAAATTAGATGCTAGTGATCCATTGTACCTTCATCCATCTGATTCTAGTAATCTTACAATTATGTCAGTCAAGTTGAAAGGGTCTGAAAACTATAATGTTTGGGCTAATGCTATGCAACTTGCTTTACAAGTTAAAAATAAATGGGGCTTTATTGATAAGTCATGTGTAAGGTCAGTTGATAATGATGTGTTAGAAAGACAATGGGACAGATGTAATTCAATTGTACTGACTTGAATTCTAAACTCTATTAGTGAAGATTTATACATGGGTCATGTTTTTTCTAAACTAGCTAGTAGTTTCTGGGCTGAATTAAAAGAGACTTATGACAAGGTTGATGGATCAATAGTGTTTGACTTATACTAGAAAATTAATTCATTCACTCAAAATGGTTGTCCTGTATCTGAATATTACCATAAATTGAACATTATGTGGAAACAACTTGACCAAATTCTTCAATTACATGCTTGTACATGTAATGTTGCTACTGAGTTTAATAATTTAGCAATATGATTAAATTGATGCAGTTTTTGATGGGACTTGACATTGTGTACCAAAGTGTTAGAACCAGTTTGTTAATTAAAGAAACTTTACCTTCTGTTAAAAAAACATTTAGTATCATTTCAAGGGAGGAATCTCATAGGAATGCTAGTAATAGTAACAGGAAAACTCAAAGTATGGCTCTATTTTCAAAATCTAATCAAAACTTAGAGTTTAATAAAGCAAACAAAGTTTCTAAACAAAACCTGAAGTGTACACAATGTAATAAAATTGGACACACTGTTGAGAGTCGCTTTGAAATAATTAGGTACCCATCTTTGATGAGATCTAGGGGTAAGCAAGGGAAAAAAGTCAGTGTTAATAATGCTTCTGTGAGTGAGAATTCTGAAAACTGTCCAAGTGCTTTAACTAGTGATCAAGTTAACAGGTTACTTTGTTTGTTGGGGGATAAGTCTAAGGATGGTCCTCAAAGCTGTAGTGTGTCAGGTAGTCAATATAGTCCTTTCTATGCTAGTGTTTACTGTAAACCTGTGTTCTGTTTTTCAAGTGAAACTGGGAAAATAAAAATCAAGGGTTGGATATTTGATTCAGGGGCAAATCAACACATGATCAAAGGATTTAACTGAATACATAGATGCGTCAGAATTGAATATTAGAGTTAAACATCCTAATGGTACTGATGCACTAGTAACTAAAATAGGAAATGTTAAACTTGGGGATAAAGTCATGTTGTTAGATGTATTTGTTGTTCCTGATTATAATATCAACTTGATTTCTATTCATATATAAACTTGCAAAGGATAATAAGGTTCATTTAATATTTGATGAATATAAATGCTATGTTCATGACTTAACAACCAGGAGAGTCCTGGTGACTGGTAGCCAAGTAGATGGGCTCTATTTCTATGGAAATTCTTTTGTATGTAATAAGGTGTGTAATGATAATAGTTTGAGAAATCTTTGGCATGATAGATTAGGACATCCTTTTGAAAATGTTATTAATGTTCTTAAAAACAAACTTAAAATTAGTTATAATGGTGATAATAGCCCATGTGAGGTATGTCATTGGGCTAAACAGCATAGAGAACCATTTCCCTTGAGTAATCACAAAACTACATCTCTAGGTGAACTTGTTCATCTAGATGTATGGGGACCATATAAGGTTCCAAGTAGGGAAGGAGATAGATACTTCCTAACTATAATAGATGATTACTCAAGGGCAATTTGGGTGTGTCTTATGAAACAAAAGGTTGAAGTATTTGACAACATTTGTGAATTTGTTAATATCATTAGGACACAGTTTAATAAGAACATAAAATGTTTCAGAAGTGACAATGGGTCTGAGTTTGTCAATAGTAAATTCAGTAATTTTCTCAAAGAAAAAAGGTATTTTACACCAAACCTCTTGTACATACACACCCCAACAGAATGGGATTGTAGAAAGAAAACATAGGCATCTACTAAATGTGGCTAGAGCATTATTATTTCAAAGTGGTGCTCCTATAAAATTTTGGTCAGAATGTGTTCTAACTGCATCCTACTTTATCAACAGGACTCATTCGGCTGTTTTAGGTGGTAGAAGTCCTTATGAGCTAGTTTATGGTTTTGAGCCCTTTCTAGATCAGTTAAAAGGATTTGGATGTTTGTGCTTTTGTATAATATTAAATGATCCTAATAAACTAAGTTTTAGGGCAGAAAAATGTGTTTTCATAGGTTATTCTACTGAGAAAAATGGATATAAAGTTTTCAATCTAGATACAAAAAATGTTTTTTTATTCTAGAGACGTAAAATTTTTTGAACACATTTTTCTATTTAAAGAAAAAAATGTTTTAAATAATTTTGATCATTTAAACATTACAAACCTAAATTTTTTTGATCTGTATGAAAGCACAAACTCTGAACTAGTGGAAGATCCCAATGATGAGGGAAAGGGCATAGGTAAGAAGGAGTTGGGGACACTTAAGTCTGTTCAGTCACAAGTTGATAAACCTGATTCTGAGAGCTTGGCTGGTCTACAGCAGCCCAGTAATAGTACAACTAGTGATAAGAATGACTCAGTGTTGACTTACAATGACTTGACTTTCAATTCTGAGGGACAAGAACAAAATCCACTAGAGGAAACCATAACTAGGAGGTCATCTAGGAGTTATAGGATGCCAAAAAAACTAGATGAGTACATTATTGAGGGTAAGGTTAAATATGGGTTAGAAATAGTAGTTAACTACTCTAATATGTCAATAGATAGTAGATGTTATGCTGTGGCCTTGAACAAAAGTTCAGAACCAAAGCATTTTAATGAGGCCATCAAAGATCCTAATTGGATTAATGCTATGAAGGAGGAAATTAAGGCCTTGCATAGGAATAATACATGGGAATTAGTTGAATTACCTAAGGGTAGGAGTCTAGTTGGATGTAAATGGATATACAAAATAAAGTACAAATCAAATGGTGAAATAGAAAGGTACAAAGCTAGATTAGTAGCTAAGGGTTATAGTAAAAAACATGGAATAGACTTTGAAAAAACCTTTTCCCCAGTTGTAAAACTTGTAACTGTTAGATGTATAATATCCATTGATGTTCAAAATAACTGGGACTTGTTTCAACTAGATGTCAATAATGCATTTTTATATGGAAATTTAAATGAAGCTGTATATATGACATTGCCTGATGGTTATTATTCTGAACATGAAAATAAAGTATGTAAATTAAACAAATCTTTGTATGGGCTTAAACAAGCCCCTAGAATGTGGAATGAGAAACTGGTAGAAGTTCTTGTGAACTTAGGCTTTGTACAAAGTGTGATTATTCCATGTTTTATAAAGTGTCCAATAATGTGATTGTTTACCTGTTAGTTTATGTAGATGACATAGTTATTACATGAAACAATATAGATGAGATTAAAACTGTAAAAGAATGTCTTAAAAAATAGTTTTTAATCAAAGAACTTGAAGAATTAAAATATTTTTTAGGGATAGAAGTTATAAAACAAAATCAAGGAATTTGTTTATCACAGAGAAAATATTGTATAAAGTTGTTAAATGAGTATGGTATGACAGCATTCAAACCACTTAACAGCCCTATAGATCAAAATGATGTTCTTACATATGTGTGTAAAGCACACAATAAACCCTTAGTAAATGTTACAGCTTACCAGAAGTTAGTTAGTAAATTAATACATCTGGCTCATACAAGACCAGATATATCATATGCTGTACATTATCTAAGTTAGTACATGCACAAACCTTTAGATGGTTACTTAAAAATTGCTTTCAAATTGTTAAGGTACCTCAAGAAAGCACCTGGAAAAGGTATACTGATAAAAAAAAAACACAGTAGTTTTGATCTGGTTACCTATTCGGATTCAGATTGGGCTAAGTGCCTAGAATCCAGAATCCAGAAAATCCATTACTGGATTTTGTGTTTTTCTTGGAGGATCCTTAATTTCTTGGAAAAGCAAGAAACAGGCAACTGTTTCTAGATCATCAGCAGAAGCTGAGTATAGGGCTATGTGTGCTATTTGTTATGAGGTAATGTGGTTAAAAAATTTGTTGTTTGAGTTGAATGTTAAGTTACCTATACAAATCTTTTGTGATAATACAACAGTTTTATCCATAGTTGCAAATGTTGTGTTCTTTGATAGAACTAAACATTTTGACTTAGATATATTCTTTCTTAGAGATCAAATCTCTAAAGGAATAGTTAAAACTGAAAATATTTGGTCAAAAGATCAGGTTGCAGACATTATGACAAAAGGGATCGCTTGTTGGACAACATAAGGTAATTTCTTCTTTATTACAAATGTTTGACCCATTTGAGTGTTAAAATTGAGGGGGTGTGTTAAAATGGTAAGGTAGTATTGGTTATAATAGTTGTTACATTTTTAACTTTACAATTTTATTCAATCAAACACTTTGTGGTTTATTTCATGTGTCATATGGGCTAATGGAGAGTGGGCTTATTATGAGGAAAGCAACTTATAAAGAATGGAGCCCAAGTCCAGCTAAGGGAGCCCAAGTAAGAAGTCTGGAGGCCAGCTTGGTGTTATAAATAAAATTACATCTCAACCATTCGTTTATGTATAATCCGTGTGACTTGGATCTAATGGCTGAGATTCGTTGGTTCTGTGTTTCTTTATAGAACCTTCTAGTGGGTATTATAAATACCTTGTTCATTACTTCATGAAAGAGTTTTTTTCATTCTCATATTGTTTTGTATCTTTCTAGTCTATCTCACAAATCCTAGGGTTTAGATTGTTGTTCTTGGTTGTTTCATCTCGAATCAATCAAGATAGTCTGTAGATATATTAGGGTTTATGTCCAAATTATCTTGTTGATAATCTGTAAGAGGGTGAGTGTGATTGTAGTGAGTTTTCTGTTTGATACTTTGGGTTAATAATCTTGGGTTGGTTTTAATACAAGAGTATTTTGTTTAGTTACATGTTTCTTGACATAGATATATCCAATTAAAATCATTTTCTATGAAGTTTTTGTTAAGGTTTTGTTTCCTCAAATCATAGATTATATTTATACGTCACTTGGAAAGGTTTTCCATATGTTATAATTATGTTATACTAAAAAAAATGTTACTAGTGAAAAGGCAGTTTTTTTTTTTTTACTTTTTCTATATCTAACTTGATTAAATATTAGCATTTGAAACATTAAAGGAATTATGTATACCTCATCAAAGGTTTTGATGCAACCTATTATAATTATATTATATTATAATTATATACTAATAAAAAGCCTTTGGATTTAAACAGTAATCAATGTCAAATTTGTAATTTCATTTGTGTTTGAGGGTTTTCTGGTCATTTGATTTCCTTGACCATTAGAACCTCCTCTGCTTCTGTTTATCAATTCATTCATCTCTCGCCATACCCACCGCCATACCCATTCATCTGTTCCTATGTATAATGGGTGTTGCAAAGTGGTGGACGATGACGAGAAAGTCGTCATCTGATGGTGATGATGACTGGGTTACGGTGTCGAGGATGGATGGTGGTGACCCGCTACCTCCGAAACCCTAAAAGTTTATGCATGGCTGCGATCATCATATTTTTGGTTACATTCATCCAACCTAGGGTTAGATCCGGCCGTATCTTGGCATGGCAAGCCGGATGGTATGCGGGAGGTTTATTCTCCTAGCGTGCAACCGGTGTTGCAGTCATGGCGGTGTCCGGCCCCTTTGTCTGGTACAAAGTGGTTATTAAAGTGTGATGGTGATTTCTTCTCGCTTTGGTTGTTTTTTAGGGGTTTTTTGGCCGCCAGATTTCGATGTGGCTGACGAGAACAGATCTGAATCATGTTGTTGTCTGTTGTATCCTGTTTTGGACCTTCTTGGTGGGTTTTTAATAAATATTTGTCGGTATTTATTTTGTATTTTCATTTTGTTAATATCGGCTATAGATACTTGCGAGACGATTCTGAACCGTCATTGGTACTTTGTGTTTTTGTAGGGTATTAAACATTTGAAATGATAGGCGGCTATGATGTCAGCGTATATGATGTGGCTGTCGGTTGTGATGGCGCTACTGCAGCGCAACCGATTGACACCCCGTTGTGCGCCTGAGCCACCTGAATGTGTTAACTGTGGCGTATATTGGCTATGTTATCAGCTTATGCGACATACATGTCGGCTATGATGCCGCTACTACTGTGCAGCCGATTGCTTTCCCTTGTGAGTCTGCATCTCTTCATTGTGTTTTCTGAGACCTATATTTAGTCAGTCAAGTTGCTAATTTACTATGGACTTAAAATAACATGTTAAAATGATGCTAAAACCTGTCCGCGCATTGGTTGGCTATGATGAGTTCCGAATGTGATCAGATTATTGCTGAAGATGGCATGGCAAGGGCGGTCGATGGTAGGTTTTGAACCTGCAACCTGCCTTGCAGTCAATTTATTTCTTTTAACTCTGAGCCACATATGTGTATAGCTAATATTTTGCATCCCTGTTTGAGAATGAGGTGACGGCTGCAATTTTTTTGAAGCCAACTGTTTTCCTTCGGATTATGTGTATTTTGCATCGTTGTTTGAGATTTAGGTGACGGCTGCAATTATTTTGAAGCCGAATGTTTTGCTGCTGAATATGCGTAAAGATTTGGGCGAATGTTGACGTCTGATCTATGGAACGACATGAGCCAGCGGTGGTGGACCGGCGGTCGTACGGCAGAGCTGCGGGTGACCCACGACATAGATGTCGATTTTCGGCGCGTAATGCCCGCCCTAAATGCCCAAATCATTACTTACTAAACAACGGGTTAGTTCAATAGTTTGTTACTTTGTTTTTGCATATGTTTTAAAAGTTTTTACATAGACACAAACTTTGCTGCTTTAGTTACACGTCTAGCTATTTTTACTCCAGAACCTACTTATCGATACGTAGACACATGATATTCTTGAATTACATTATTTTGATAAGAACTAAAAACTCTGGAAATCATGAAGCACATCAGGGACCAAGTAATGGAAGAGCCAATGTTAAATTTATGATGCTACTGTTTCAACATTGCCTCTATGTTATTGACAAGTAATGGTGGGCAATTTTGTTACGTTTGTTTGGTTATGAGCTTTATAAAATGTTCAAGCTCACTATAAATTATTTCGGCAACACAATATCATTTTTGTATGCGTATGAATACATTGTTTTCGATTTGTAAGATCACATATATGCAACTTCAAAGAATTCCAGTCAAATAATAACGCTAGCCACGGCTTGCCACACAACAAATCATAGAATAGGCTGTTTCAAAACATTTGGTGTTATATACTGCAGGTTACTTTGTGATTATTTTTTTTCCTTCATGTTTCAAATTTACCAAACTAACCCTTAAACTCCACTTTGTTCAATTCTTCTTACTTAACTATAGGAAGTTGCTGTTGAAAGAATGCATCACTGATACAAAAACAAAGGAGTTCATGGCTTAAATGAAAGTTTTGTGCAAGGTTCATCATACAAATTTGGAAAGCTTATGGTACTTATTAGAATATACACCTTTTATATATGTTTTAAAACTGCATGCCACTTGAGGTAGCAAAATGAGCCAAATAGCCAATTGGGTGATGGGTAAAAATGTGTATTTTTTAATACGGGTTGGTTGGATTGGGTTAGATTGACCAGTCAATCATTTTTTGTCGTTTTTTTATTTGTCAACGATTAATTTTCTGTCACATTTGGTCTATAAATGGGTTCGTGTCAAAATGAGTCCTTTATGATGCATGTCAGGATGGGTCAGTTGGCCAGCGGGTCAGGGCTGTATTAAACTGACCCATTTTTCTCGCTTTTGTTCTTTTCCTACTTTTTTACCCATTTGAATCGCTAGATATATAATATATAAGATTGAATCGACCCATTCAAGTGAACGGATGATAAATTATTTCTAACCTCAAAACTGTAATGACGCTTTTCATTTTTTATTAACAGGCTAACATTAGTTTTACAAAAATGTCAAAAAATAAGCCTATTGTTGGTTCTTAATAGGTTAGAAGTTCCATTACCTTTTGCAATAAGAAAACATAAATTAACTTTCGATCTCTTGTCTTTTGGATCAGGTGCGACGTTCATATCTGAAGGTTTTTAAATAGCTGCTTTTTTTAGGTTGAAAAGGTGTTCAGAAGAGGCTGCATTTTGTATATTTTGTATAATCGCAAAGTCAGCCCTCGCTTCCCTTGGTAGTTAAGGTAAACACTAAATCTCATTTTGATTAGTGTTTGGAATTATACCACCATGTCCAGTCCACTGAGTTCTTAACAATTTCCAAAATTTTGTTAATACCTACTTATTTAGTTGTTTTTAAGATGCACTCGCTGACCCATTCACATACAACTGAATCAAGTCAATGTATTCTTCTAAGTAATGATGGGTAAAATAGGTGTAATTCTTTTCATTCAATACTAATTCTTTTATCATTGCATTGTTAACACAACTAAGCATATTTGTTATATTGTGAAGAATGAATGAAGAATAATTGAAACAAGGTTAGTGGGTCCACCATCAAGTGTCAACCTGATTTTCTCTTTTACATAAACTAACGTCTTTATATGGGGTAGAAATAAACTTTGAATGATAACATAAAGATGGGACTACTGTTTGTGATTGCATGTTGTGAACATATTGTATATCTCATATTAAAAATGTTTGGTATGGCCCTTTATAACCATCATGTGGAAATGATTGAATAAGTGGTTTTACTGCACTTTTACCATGTTTTTGCCCTTTGTTGCATGTGAATTTACGTATCTTTTTTATTTGGAGCACAGGCTCAGGGCCCTTGCTATTGCCCAAGAATTGGCCGATACTGCAGATTGCCATCACCCCACACTTAATAAATGTCGTTATAAAACAATTGTACTTATGCGGTTTGATAGAAGATTACAGGTAAGGCATTCTGGGTATTTACTAAAATGGGTCAACAGTTGTGAAATAATAAAACTCAATTGTATACTGATCAAACAAGTACCAATGGCACTTGCTCACCATTTTTCTTTTTTGTATATTCAAATAGTATTATCAAGTTGCTTACTTCATATATGTAACCTACACCATGATAAAACATTTTGTAGCGCCGCAATGCGCGCGGTGAAACAACCTAGTTATAATAATAAGTATATTTATACCCAAAGAAATTGAACAGTAAGTATTAATGACATTTGTTTTTTTCCTTTTTTTTACAAATGCTTATTTACTAATATATATATATATGGTTTCATAATAAATCACAAATGGCTTGTTGATGGAGTGGTTTGTGGTGCATATGTGTGGCTTGAGGTCTCAGGTTTGAATTCTTGGATTTTTTTTTGCAAACACTTATTTATTAATATATATATATATATATATATATATGATTTCATAATAAATCACAACATGGCTTGGTGGTGGAGTGGTTTGTGGTGCATTTGTATGGTTTGAGGTCTCAGGTTCGAAACATGGGAATGACAAGTTTTTTTTTCTTAAAGGTCCATACACTTTTTTAGTAATAATTATATATGATTTCACCATAAATAACAACATGGCTTAGTTGTGTAGTGGTTTTTGGTGCATTTCTATTGTTTGAGGTCTTAGGTTCGAAACATGGGAAGGGCAAGGGGCGACTCTTTTTTTTCATTCACAACATGTTATTAAGTAATAAATGCAAATATACCCGTGTTTGTGTGAGATGTCATTTTTAAATTATGGTATGAAAATTGGTAGTTACTTTGTTGATGATAGCTTTTTAGTGTTTTGGATACGACAAAATTGTAAGGCGCGCAAAGCGCGCCTTGAAACACACTAGTTAGTCATAATAGATAATTATAGAAAGTTTCATTCGAAACAAATTGAGCTTCATTTTAACCCAATGTCATATGTAGTTCAAATATTTGCTAATAAAAAATGAGTGGACAATCTATAAGATTATGTGTAATGGTTAAACTAAAAACTGAAAAGTTTCTGTCACGTCATGACTACGTAAACCGTGGGGCTTTCACAAAGTAAACCAAACCAATAAAAGTGTGTGTAATGGCTCAATGCCCATGGCGCCCATTTCTTGAAACCATCACACTCCCAACAATAAGATTGCCTTTAACACTTGTTAAACCCATGACACTCCTTCCTTCAGTGCCTTGTTAACAGTCATGTGACGCAGTGTTTGTTGCGTTATTTTTTATAATCACACTAAGTATCACTATGATTTTACTTATTTATAAAAATTTGACCTCCAGATTGTGAAGATTTAAGAGACTAATACTCAAAATCACTTTATTACTGAACACAGAAACAAATACAACTCAGAAGTTGTTCATAAAAAAGATGAACAACCTAATACAAAGATCAACAGATCTACTAAAACTCTTAACCTAGACACTGATTAGATCAGAAGATCATCAATCACACGATGAACAAAACTAACAATCTGAAACCCTAATCGTCTAGATGAGAGAGAGAGTAATAATATTGAGAGAAAACAACGACTGGAAAACTAAACTCTCTAAAAGTAGAAAACACAATCTATTTATAGAGGCAGTAGAAGCTTCTATGCAGGAAGCACACAATCAGCAACTCCCCACCGTTAGATCATGATTGACACGGATCGTTATTAAATGAACGGCTGGGATTGACAACAACTTGCACAAGTTGTTATAACAACTTCTTGAACCCCCTGAGCTAAGACTTGAACCTCTGGACTGAACCTTTGAGCCTTTATCAACACCTTGAACCTCCTGTGAGTTCCAGCAGCCCATTATCCTTCCATCAGCCCATTAGTCTATCTTCCAGAAGCCCAATTACCTACAACACCTTATGCAACACAATAAGTAATAAAATTGATTATGAGATACATATTTTAACACAGATACAATATTAAATAGTTTTATTAAATTATTTAGAGCTTTAAGCATCCATTTTTTGGCTAACAAAAATAGTAATGTGTTTATAGATGAATTGCAAAAGGTCTATCCGTCACAACTGAAGGGGTAGGGTACTATTCCCTAGCGCTCTCGGCGCACCCTACCCATTATCCAGATCCTCCGCCCAAACAACACACTTAAGAAGATAACACAGCAGCGCCAAAGCGCACTGCTGACTCTGCGCAGAAGGACCAGTTGACAGCGCCTGGGTACATCCCCCTTGGAACCCAACTTGCCACTTCCCATCAGATGTCAGCTGACAACTGGTCAGCCGCCTGACACCATCTGACACCAGAAGAAAAGGAGTCCTCTCTGCAGAACCAGCCACAGTGCGCCACGTGTACCAATGACAGGGCACCGCCCAGCCGGCCAACCACGTAGCGCCACGTGGCGCAATCAAGAGCAGCCCTCCTCAACTTGGATCACTTTACCTAACTAAGGATTGAGATCCGACTAAATGGGCTCCTAAGCAACCGGCCCGGGCCTCGGGCCCAAGCCCATTAACAATAAAAGTGGGCCTGATGACCTGCACCTCCTATAAAAGGAGGACTTAACCTCCTTTCTGGAGGTAATCAATCGACCAATTAGAACGAACACACTTATATCATTACTTGTATCCCATATCAATAAAGATCATCCTTTTTCAGTGGACGTAGGTCTCACGAGACCGAACCACTTATATCTTTGTCTTTCATATTACTCTGCTTGTCGTCTGTGCAAATAACCATAGATTAACCATCGTTGTGAGCAAAGGATTATACCCTGCAGCGAACACGAGTCATTGCACCCCACTCCTATTACCCCATAATACTCGTTGTTTCTTCAACAACATAACAAACTTGAGCACATGCTTTTATACATTTTTAGGGATATATAAAGCATTGATTAAGAGTTGAAAATGTCCTAAAGAAATAAGTGTATGAAGTCCATTTATATAGACATGGTCTACTATAGGGATGAGTTTTTTACTTAATGCCAATACCATATAGAACTAATACGAACCGAGCAAACGACATCAGCATCGTATTCATTTTTCTAGTTATGTTTTGTTACTAGTCGGTTTAAGTAGTTTTGAATATCTTTACACTTCTAGTTATGTTTTGTTTCTAGTTATGTTTTGTTACTAGTCGGTTTAAGTAGTTTTGAATATCTTTACACTTGTGGTACCGTATTCGGCTCTGTATTCGACTTCAGCCGAAGACCTAGCCACAGTTTGCTGTTTTTTACTTTTCCACGACACCAAACAATTACCAACAAAAACACAAAACCCTGTAATAGACTTTCTATTATCAATACACTTAGCCCAATCCGAATCTGAAAATGCAACTAAGTCAAATGAATCATGTTTTGAAAACAGGATACCTTTGCCTGGTGAAGACTTTAAATATCTTAAAAGTCTTAATGCAATTTTCAGATGCCCCTCATTAGGCTTATGCATGAATTGACTTAGATAATGCACTGCATAAGATATGTCAGGCCTTGTGTGGGATAAGTATATCAACTTCCTAACAAGTTGTTGATAACCAACAATGTTACTTAACAACTTATTTTTATCTAACACAATATTTGTAACAACACTGTTTTGCTCAATAGGATTAGTTACAGGCTTTGAGCCTAACATACTATATTCAGAGAGCAATTCAGTGCAGTATTTTCTTTGTGTTAAACATAACCCATCATTTGTTTTTAAAACTTCAATTCCTAAAAAATATTTTAGTTCTCCTAAATCTTTGATTAAAAATTTAGTTTTAAAACATGTTTTAACTAACTCAATTTCTTCATTTGAATTACCAGTGATGATTATATCATCCACATACACAAGTAAAACAACAAACACATTTTTGTTATTTTTCACAAACATAGAATAGTCACACTTGCTTTGCACAAAGCCAAATTCAATCAAGACACCAACTAATTTTTCATTCCACATCCTTGGTGCCTGTTTTTACCCATACAAAGATTTTTTCAACTTACACACTTTACCATCCTGTTCATCTAATCCTTCAGGAAGGGACATATACACTTCCTCATTTAAGTCTCCATAAAGAAATGCATTATTCACATCTAATTGAAAAATATTCCAATTATTTTGAGCTGCTAAACTAATAATGCATCTAACAGTAACCAGTTTCACAACTGGTGAAAAAGTTTCTTCATAATCTATGCCTTCTTTTTGGCTAAATCCCTTAGCCACAAGCCTAGCTTTATATCTATCAATCTCCCCATTTGATTTATATTTTATTTTATAAATCCACTTGCACCCAACTTTGTGCCTACCCTTGGGGAGATCAACTATTTCCCAGGTATTATTCCTATACAAGGTCTCTAGTTCATCATTCATAGCTCTAACCCAATTATTATCTTTAACAGCTTCAAAGTAATGTCTAGGTTCTCTACTTCTATCAAGAGTAACAGAAAAACACTTGTTTTCAAATGACAAATTTGCAAAGTTAACAACTTTTTCTATTGGATACTTAACCCTACCTTCTATGACATATTCATTAAATTTGTTAGGAAAATTACTTTTTCTAGTAGATCTTCTAACACTTTCTTGAATAATGTCACCCTCAGAGTAACTTGTTTTGTCATTCTCAGTATTCACATGGTCTGCCCTATCAAGACCAGTAGAGGTGTTGTCAGGTTGCTGGGTTTCAGCAGGCTGCTGAATTTCAGCCTTACCTTGACCAACACACTCCTGGTTTGATTGTTGACACTCACGTGTTCCCAAGTCCTTATTACCTATATCCCTTTCTTCATCATTGGGATCATTCACATTCAAGAAATGTATAGATTCTGTGTTTTCAAAAAGATCAAAATAATTTAGATTGTTAACTGTTTTATCATTGTTACTATTGTAATTATCAAAAACATTTTTCTCTTTAAAAGGAAAGCAAGTTTCAAAAAATTTAACATCTCTTGAATATAAAATGGTTTTACTGTCTAGACTAAAAGTTTTATAACCCTTTTTTCCATTTGAATAACCTAGTAAAACACATGTTTCAGCTCTACTTTCTAATTTATTTGTTTCATTTAAAACAGTACAAAAACACAGACATCCAAACACTCTTAAATGACCTAGAAAGGGAACAAAACCATGAATCATCTGATAAGGAGTTTTTCCACCAAGCACAGAAGAAGGAGTCCTATTTATTAAATACGAAGCAGTTAGAATACAATCAGTCCAAAACCTAACAGGTAGATTGCTATGAAACAATAAAGATCTCCCTACATTCAACAAGTGCCTATGCTTCCTCTCAACAACACCATTTTGTTAAGGGGTGTAAGCACAAGTGGTTTGGTGAATAATCCCTTTTGATTTACACAAATCAACCATTTGGTTATTCACAAACACAGTCCCATTATCAGACCTAATGACCTTAACTGTTTTCCGAAACTGATTTTCTATTAGATTAATAAAATCTTTTATATTTTCAAACACTTTAGTTTTATGTTTCATAAGACAAACCCATACAACCCTTGAAAAATCATCGAAAATAGTTAAAAAAATACTTGTTTCCATCTCTGTCTGCAACCCTGTAAGGTCCCCAGACATCAATGTGAATTAACTGTCCTAACTGAGTTGTCTTATGCTCACTTAAAGGGAATGGCTCCTGTGTTGTTTGGCTTTGTGACAAACTTCACAGGGTCCATGTTGTTTATCAATATGTAGGTTAAGGTCAGTACTTAGGACTTTTAGGACTTGGTCTGTAGGGTGCCCTAACCTAGCATGCCACAAATTAAACTCACTAACAGAGTTAAAACACACCTTAGACATAGAACAGGTATTACCACACATATACAAACCATCAGACTGATCACCAGTCACCAGGACTTTCTTTGTTGACAAGTCCTGTAAATAACATCTATTCTCATCAAATCCAATAAACAACTTATTGTCTCTAGCTAACTTGTGAACAGACATAAGATTGACAGGGTATTCTGGAACAACTAAGACATCCTGAAGTATTACTTCATCTGTTAATTTCAATTTACCAATTTTAGTTACTATAGCAAAGGTACCATTTGGATGTTTAACTTTTATATGTAAATAAGATACATCAGCAAAATCAAATAGACCTTTATCATTGTTAACCATATGCTCATTTGCCCTAGAATCCACAATCCAACCAATCCCAATCAGTTTCCCATTAGAACTAGTGAAGCAATATACTTTATTACTAAAAGCAGAAGCACAAAAAATCCTACCAGATAAATTGCAGGATTGACCAGGTTCACTAGACTTTTCATGTAACAAACTCAACAACTTAGAAACTTGATCACTAGTCAAAGAAGCAGCAGTATTAGATGAATCAGAAGAAACATTATTATTTACAGCTGTCCTCTTGCCATAATTTCCTCTTTGTTTAGACCAAGGAGGATACCCAACAAGTTCAAAACATTTGTCAACCAAATGTCCTGTCTTGTTGCAATGTGTGCATTTCAAGGACTGATTACCATTTTTACTAATCCTTTTATTATTAAAACTACTACTATTACTAGCTTCACCAAACTGACTTATTTTAGAATTAAAGTTTACAGTTTCCTTTTCAGAAGACCCTGTGCTAGAGTTTCAATGAGATTCCTCTCTAGAAACCACAGCAAAGGCTTCCTTCACAGAAGGAAGTTCAGTTTTAATAAGTAAAGCAGTTCTAACACTTTGATAAACATTATCTAGTCCCATAAGGAACTGCATAAGTTTTATCATATGATTATAATTGTTAAAGTCCTTAGACGCATCACACATACAAGAAGGCAGTTGTAAAATTTGGTCAAGTTGTTTCCACATTACATTTAGCTTGTGGTAATACTCAGAAACAAACATTCCACTTTGAGTAAAAGAATTAATTTTCTGATGTAAATCAAACACAACTGAGCCATCTATTTTATTATATGTTTCTTTTAAATCTTTCCATACTTCAAAGGCAAGTTTGGAATAAACTTGTCCCATGTATAGTTCTTCTAACACAGAGTTTAAAATCCAAGTTAAAACTACTGAATTACACCTATCCCACTGTTTCATAAGTACAACATCATCATCAGGTTTCACACATTCTCCATTAATAAAACCTAGCTTATTCTTAAATTGCAAAGCCAAGATCATAGCATTAGACCACAAAGTATAATTTTCTGTACCTTTAAGTTTAATACTAATAATTGACAAATTTGCAGAATCACTAGCATGAAGATACAATGGATCACTAGCATCAAGTTTACTAACACGTGTTCCACCAAGTCTACGATCACCAGAATCACTACTACTTTCAGACATGTTATAAGATAGTACACACAATCAAATAACACAAAAACAACTACCAGTCAAGATAACACTTAACACACAAGCAGTTAAGGAAAAACATATCACACAAAACACCTTAAAAAATAAAACCAAACAAGCAAAGAAACCGGCGAAGCCACACTGGTGTTCCAGATCGTTGGTTCGTCACTCAAGGTGCCAACACAGGTCCTAGTGTGGGAGCCACCTAGACCTATACCGTCCTTAAAGCTAGACAGAGCACAAGCTCTGAATCATTAGACCCCTTAGGACAACTCTATAAAAAATAAACGATAAAATCAGAAAGATCTCACCAAAGAACCCAAGTTAGGGGTCTCCAAATAACTCGTAATGTAAAACCTTCACTTAGGGTTTTACACCAGAGAGCAAGAGTAAAAGCTTTCCACCAGATCAGCAGTTCCAGATCCTTCAGAACTTTCACAAACCCTAGAACGATCCAAGAACCACTAGAAGATCGGAAATAGCCAGATCCAAGGAATAAACCTCAAACAGCAGCGGAATCAAGACCAGAGCTCAACCTAGAGCTCTGATACCATGTGAAGATTTAAGAGACTAATACTCAAAATCACTTTATTACTGAACACGAAAACAAATACAACTCAGAAGTTGTTCATAAAAAGATGAACAACCTAATACAAAGATCAACAGATCTACTAAAACTCTTAACCTAGACACTGATTAGATCAGAAGATCATCAATCACACGATGAACAAAACTAACAATCTGAAACCCTAATCGTCTAGATGAGAGAGAGAGTAATAATATTGAGAGAAAACAACGACTGGAAAACTAAACTCTCTAAAAGTAGAAAACACAATCTATTTATAGAGGCAGTAGAAGCTTCTATGCAGAAAGCACACAATCAGCAACTCCCCACCGTTAGATCATGATTGACACGGATCGTTATTAAATGAACGGCTGGGATTGACAACAACTTGCACAAGTTGTTATAACAACTTCTTAAACCCCCTGAGCTAAGACTTGAACCTCTGGACTGAACCTTTGAGCCTTTATCAACACCTTGAACCTCCTGTGAGTTCCAGCAGCCCATTATCCTTCCATCAGCCCATTAGTCTATCTTCCAGAAGCCCAATTACCTACAACACCTTATGCAACACAATAAGTAATAAAATTGATTATGAGATACATATTTTAACACAGATACAATATTAAATAGTTTTATTAAATTATTTAGAGCTTTAAGCATCCATTTTTTGGCTAACAAAAATAGTAATGTGTTTATAGATGAATTGCAAAAGGTCTATCCGTCACAACATAACAAACTTGAGCACATGCTTTTATACATTTTTAGGGATATATAAAGCATTGATTAAGAGTTGAAAATGTCCTAAAGAAATAAGTGTATGAAGTCCATTTATATAGACATGGTCTACTATAGGGATGAGTTTTTTACTTAATGCCAATACCATATAGAACTAATACGAACCGAGCAAACGACATCAGCATCGTATTCATTTTTCTAGTTATGTTTTGTTACTAGTCGGTTTAAGTAGTTTTGAATATCTTTACACTTCTAGTTATGTTTTGTTTCTAGTTATGTTTTGTTACTAGTCGGTTTAAGTAGTTTTGAATATCTTTACACTTGTGGTACCGTATTCGGCTCTGTATTCGACTTCAGCCGAAGACCTAGCCACAGTTTGCTGTTTTTTACTTTTCCACGACACCAAACAATTACCAACAAAAACACAAAACCCTGTAATAGACTTTCTATTATCAATACACTTAGCCCAATCCGAATCTGAAAATGCAACTAAGTCAAATGAATCATGTTTTGAAAACAGGATACCTTTGCCTGGTGAAGACTTTAAATATCTTAAAAGTCTTAATGCAATTTTCAGATGCCCCTCATTAGGCTTATGCATGAATTGACTTAGATAATGCACTGCATAAGATATGTCAGGCCTTGTGTGGGATAAGTATATCAACTTCCTAACAAGTTGTTGATAACCAACAATGTTACTTAACAACTTATTTTTATCTAACACAATATTTGTAACAACACTGTTTTGCTCAATAGGATTAGTTACAGGCTTTGAGCCTAACATACTATATTCAGAGAGCAATTCAGTGCAGTATTTTCTTTGTGTTAAACATAACCCATCATTTGTTTTTAAAACTTCAATTCCTAAAAAATATTTTAGTTCTCCTAAATCTTTGATTAAAAATTTAGTTTTAAAACATGTTTTAACTAACTCAATTTCTTCATTTGAATTACCAGTGATGATTATATCATCCACATACACAAGTAAAACAACAAACACATTTTTGTTATTTTTCACAAACATAGAATAGTCACACTTGCTTTGCACAAAGCCAAATTCAATCAAGACACCAACTAATTTTTCATTCCACATCCTTGGTGCCTGTTTTTACCCATACAAAGATTTTTTCAACTTACACACTTTACCATCCTGTTCATCTAATCCTTCAGGAAGGGACATATACACTTCCTCATTTAAGTCTCCATAAAGAAATGCATTATTCACATCTAATTGAAAAATATTCCAATTATTTTGAGCTGCTAAACTAATAATGCATCTAACAGTAACCAGTTTCACAACTGGTGAAAAAGTTTCTTCATAATCTATGCCTTCTTTTTGGCTAAATCCCTTAGCCACAAGCCTAGCTTTATATCTATCAATCTCCCCATTTGATTTATATTTTATTTTATAAATCCACTTGCACCCAACTTTGTGCCTACCCTTGGGGAGATCAACTATTTCCCAGGTATTATTCCTATACAAGGTCTCTAGTTCATCATTCATAGCTCTAACCCAATTATTATCTTTAACAGCTTCAAAGTAATGTCTAGGTTCTCTACTTCTATCAAGAGTAACAGAAAAACACTTGTTTTCAAATGACAAATTTGCAAAGTTAACAACTTTTTCTATTGGATACTTAACCCTACCTTCTATGACATATTCATTAAATTTGTTAGGAAAATTACTTTTTCTAGTAGATCTTCTAACACTTTCTTGAATAATGTCACCCTCAGAGTAACTTGTTTTGTCATTCTCAGTATTCACATGGTCTGCCCTATCAAGACCAGTAGAGGTGTTGTCAGGTTGCTGGGTTTCAGCAGGCTGCTGAATTTCAGCCTTACCTTGACCAACACACTCCTGGTTTGATTGTTGACACTCACGTGTTCCCAAGTCCTTATTACCTATATCCCTTTCTTCATCATTGGGATCATTCACATTCAAGAAATGTATAGATTCTGTGTTTTCAAAAAGATCAAAATAATTTAGATTGTTAACTGTTTTATCATTGTTACTATTGTAATTATCAAAAACATTTTTCTCTTTAAAAGGAAAGCAAGTTTCAAAAAATTTAACATCTCTTGAATATAAAATGGTTTTACTGTCTAGACTAAAAGTTTTATAACCCTTTTTTCCATTTGAATAACCTAGTAAAACACATGTTTCAGCTCTACTTTCTAATTTATTTGTTTCATTTAAAACAGTACAAAAACACAGACATCCAAACACTCTTAAATGACCTAGAAAGGGAACAAAACCATGAATCATCTGATAAGGAGTTTTTCCACCAAGCACAGAAGAAGGAGTCCTATTTATTAAATACGAAGCAGTTAGAATACAATCAGTCCAAAACCTAACAGGTAGATTGCTATGAAACAATAAAGATCTCCCTACATTCAACAAGTGCCTATGCTTCCTCTCAACAACACCATTTTGTTAAGGGGTGTAAGCACAAGTGGTTTGGTGAATAATCCCTTTTGATTTACACAAATCAACCATTTGGTTATTCACAAACACAGTCCCATTATCAGACCTAATGACCTTAACTGTTTTCCGAAACTGATTTTCTATTAGATTAATAAAATCTTTTATATTTTCAAACACTTTAGTTTTATGTTTCATAAGACAAACCCATACAACCCTTGAAAAATCATCGAAAATAGTTAAAAAAATACTTGTTTCCATCTCTGTCTGCAACCCTGTAAGGTCCCCAGACATCAATGTGAATTAACTGTCCTAACTGAGTTGTCTTATGCTCACTTAAAGGGAATGGCTCCTGTGTTGTTTGGCTTTGTGACAAACTTCACAGGGTCCATGTTGTTTATCAATATGTAGGTTAAGGTCAGTACTTAGGACTTTTAGGACTTGGTCTGTAGGGTGCCCTAACCTAGCATGCCACAAATTAAACTCACTAACAGAGTTAAAACACACCTTAGACATAGAACAGGTATTACCACACATATACAAACCATCAGACTGATCACCAGTCACCAGGACTTTCTTTGTTGACAAGTCCTGTAAATAACATCTATTCTCATCAAATCCAATAAACAACTTATTGTCTCTAGCTAACTTGTGAACAGACATAAGATTGACAGGGTATTCTGGAACAACTAAGACATCCTGAAGTATTACTTCATCTGTTAATTTCAATTTACCAATTTTAGTTACTATAGCAAAGGTACCATTTGGATGTTTAACTTTTATATGTAAATAAGATACATCAGCAAAATCAAATAGACCTTTATCATTGTTAACCATATGCTCATTTGCCCTAGAATCCACAATCCAACCAATCCCAATCAGTTTCCCATTAGAACTAGTGAAGCAATATACTTTATTACTAAAAGCAGAAGCACAAAAAATCCTACCAGATAAATTGCAGGATTGACCAGGTTCACTAGACTTTTCATGTAACAAACTCAACAACTTAGAAACTTGATCACTAGTCAAAGAAGCAGCAGTATTAGATGAATCAGAAGAAACATTATTATTTACAGCTGTCCTCTTGCCATAATTTCCTCTTTGTTTAGACCAAGGAGGATACCCAACAAGTTCAAAACATTTGTCAACCAAATGTCCTGTCTTGTTGCAATGTGTGCATTTCAAGGACTGATTACCATTTTTACTAATCCTTTTATTATTAAAACTACTACTATTACTAGCTTCACCAAACTGACTTATTTTAGAATTAAAGTTTACAGTTTCCTTTTCAGAAGACCCTGTGCTAGAGTTTCAATGAGATTCCTCTCTAGAAACCACAGCAAAGGCTTCCTTCACAGAAGGAAGTTCAGTTTTAATAAGTAAAGCAGTTCTAACACTTTGATAAACATTATCTAGTCCCATAAGGAACTGCATAAGTTTTATCATATGATTATAATTGTTAAAGTCCTTAGACGCATCACACATACAAGAAGGCAGTTGTAAAATTTGGTCAAGTTGTTTCCACATTACATTTAGCTTGTGGTAATACTCAGAAACAAACATTCCACTTTGAGTAAAAGAATTAATTTTCTGATGTAAATCAAACACAACTGAGCCATCTATTTTATTATATGTTTCTTTTAAATCTTTCCATACTTCAAAGGCAAGTTTGGAATAAACTTGTCCCATGTATAGTTCTTCTAACACAGAGTTTAAAATCCAAGTTAAAACTACTGAATTACACCTATCCCACTGTTTCATAAGTACAACATCATCATCAGGTTTCACACATTCTCCATTAATAAAACCTAGCTTATTCTTAACTTGCAAAGCCAAGATCATAGCACTAGACCACAAAGTATAATTTTCTGTACCTTTAAGTTTAATACTAATAATTGACAAATTTGCAGAATCACTAGCATGAAGATACAATGGATCACTAGCATCAAGTTTACTAACACGTGTTCCACCAAGTCTACGATCACCAGAATCACTACTACTTTCAGACATGTTATAAGATAGTACACACAATCAAATAACACAAAAACAACTACCAGTCAAGATAACACTTAACACACAAGCAGTTAAGGAAAAACATATCACACAAAACACCTTAAAAAATAAAACCAAACAAGCAAAGAAACCGGCGAAGCCACACTGGTGTTCCAGATCGTTGGTTCGTCACTCAAGGTGCCAACACAGGTCCTAGTGTGGGAGCCACCTAGACCTATACCGTCCTTAAAGCTAGACAGAGCACAAGCTCTGAATCATTAGACCCCTTAGGACAACTCTATAAAAAATAAACGATAAAATCAGAAAGATCTCACCAAAGAACCCAAGTTAGGGGTCTCCAAATAACTCGTAATGTAAAACCTTCACTTAGGGTTTTACACCAGAGAGCAAGAGTAAAAGCTTTCCACCAGATCAGCAGTTCCAGATCCTTCAGAACTTTCACAAACCCTAGAACGATCCAAGAACCACTAGAAGATCGGAAATAGCCAGATCCAAGGAATAAACCTCAAACAGCAGCGGAATCAAGACCAGAGCTCAACCTAGAGCTCTGATACCATGTGAAGATTTAAGAGACTAATACTCAAAATCACTTTATTACTGAACACGAAAACAAATACAACTCAGAAGTTGTTCATAAAAAGATGAACAACCTAATACAAAGATCAACAGATCTACTAAAACTCTTAACCTAGACACTGATTAGATCAGAAGATCATCAATCACACGATGAACAAAACTAACAATCTGAAACCCTAATCGTCTAGATGAGAGAGAGAGTAATAATATTGAGAGAAAACAACGACTGGAAAACTAAACTCTCTAAAAGTAGAAAACACAATCTATTTATAGAGGCAGTAGAAGCTTCTATGCAGAAAGCACACAATCAGCAACTCCCCACCGTTAGATCATGATTGACACGGATCGTTATTAAATGAACGGCTGGGATTGACAACAACTTGCACAAGTTGTTATAACAACTTCTTAAACCCCCTGAGCTAAGACTTGAACCTCTGGACTGAACCTTTGAGCCTTTATCAACACCTTGAACCTCCTGTGAGTTCCAGCAGCCCATTATCCTTCCATCAGCCCATTAGTCTATCTTCCAGAAGCCCAATTACCTACAACACCTTATGCAACACAATAAGTAATAAAATTGATTATGAGATACATATTTTAACACAGATACAATATTAAATAGTTTTATTAAATTATTTAGAGCTTTAAGCATCCATTTTTTGGCTAACAAAAATAGTAATGTGTTTATAGATGAATTGCAAAAGGTCTATCCGTCACAACATAACAAACTTGAGCACATGCTTTTATACATTTTTAGGGATATATAAAGCATTGATTAAGAGTTGAAAATGTCCTAAAGAAATAAGTGTATGAAGTCCATTTATATAGACATGGTCTACTATAGGGATGAGTTTTTTACTTAATGCCAATACCATATAGAACTAATACGAACCGAGCAAACGACATCAGCATCGTATTCATTTTTCTAGTTATGTTTTGTTACTAGTCGGTTTAAGTAGTTTTGAATATCTTTACACTTGTGGTACCGTAATGGGTACGGTATTCGGATTGTGTTTTTACTAAATTTTACTACGATTTTAGGTGTTTTTACGGTTTGTTTTCTAGAATTTACAATAAATTTATTGCTTTTTGAATGAGAAAATAACAAAATAAGTTAGTTAAAATATGGTTAAATATTAAATTCTAAGGTCGTGAGAAAAAATATTGGTAAGATGATCATATTATGAATTGTTTTTTTTATAAATATATTGCTTGATTTTTAAATATGTTTCTAATAGAAATACTATCAATTTTTTTTGAACGGTCAATAAACGATGTCCCAATTTTTTGGAGAACTCATCAATTGGTTATAAAAGCACCTCGTATGTCCCTGGGTAAAGACACATCTTAGGTGTCTGCCCACAGGTAGCCAGAACCCACAAAGCACAGTTTCGGAGAACCTAATCCTCCACCCGCCCAAAGGCACAATAATGGAAAATCAGTAAAACCCAAGAATCAAGGATTGAACCTGACACCTCAAAAGGGCTAGACTCTACCCATCATTTTCCATCCACTCCACCACAAATAAATAATTTTTTTATTAAAGTAAGAGATTTAATTAGGGACCATATTCGGCGTGGATTAACGGATTTAAACTAAAAAAATTGTTGGGTTGAGTGGGAATCAAAGGAGAGTTTAATGTGTGGCGAGTGAGATAGGTACGTGTTTAGTGCTTCGTCTCGGGAATCGCAATGAATGTGTTTTGATTGGACTGTGTCTGCAGGGGAAACAGTTGACGTCTACACTTTTCTTCCTCACCACCAACAATTCCATCAATATACTATACATTAGGGCATGTGTAGTGGTGGGGGTTATGTGGGGGTTGTGGTATTAAAATATTAAAAAGTAATAAAAGTGGGGTTATGGAAAAAGAGGGTGTAGTGGGTGAGGGGGGTTATGGAGATTAAAATATTATTATTTGATTGTATGTGTTATTATTTGATTGGGTGTAAAAGAAAGGGGGTATAAAACTGATTAAAAAATAATAATATAAAATTGATTTAGAATTGAAAACGCCGGTATGCTCAAAACGCCCCCCGCCCAAAACGCCCCATAACGCCCCAGGGGGCGGTGTTCGGGGCGCTATGGGGAATAAAAAATTCAAAACGCCCTTTTAAAAGCAACCACTACACACAGACTTAGACCATCCGTTATCATAGCGCCAAACAGCGCTGCCGGGTGACACGTTGGATGGCGCTAGGGTGACGGCCAGGCGCGGTGGCCGGCGCGGGGCACAACCAGAGGGCCTGCCGGGGCGTTGGGGCAGGTGGGGGTTGTGGGGCTTTGTATTTTTTGACCAAATTTGACCAATAGAAGAGATTTTGTTGTGGGTGAATGTTAGATTTATGGTAAATTAATTATTAGGATGTTAAAAATAAAATTTAAAAATCCAGCAGATTTCCGATGAAACAAGTTGCAGAGAAGTTTAAAGATAAAAGGAAGAAGAAAGAGTTTCAAAATATTTATATAAATACATGTTGGTTTTTTATTTGTTTAATATTTGTCTCGGGATATGAAAGAGTAGCCAAAACAAGTAGGACTTGACTAGACAAGCCATATGATTATTATTTGTTTAAATTTTTTTTTAACGGCTATTTGTTTTGGGTTTAATCTTTGTTTTGTGTTCATCTTATTTATAAATATAAAAATTGTAGTTTAGTCATTGTTATAGTATTGAAAAATATTATTTCACAACATTTTAAAATTGTAGTTTAGTCTTTGTTCATATTCATTTACAAGCTAATTGTAAGTCAGACTTGTAACAAAATAATTGCTAACAAATAGTTGTGACTCTCTTGTTGATTTGTATAATCACCTTCGGGTCATTTTAAAAATAATGTTAAACTACATTTGTTAAACATGTAAATTAACTTAAATAATATTAATGATTACTTAATCATCATCCAAGCCCCCAACCAAGCCCCTCCCATTACACCCATATTTAGGTTTTTATAGTGAGAAAAAAGTATGCTTATGTGTCGCTTACATGGCAACACTTTTTTCTCACTAAAGCCCCTAACCAAGCCCCCATAACACATAGCCTTAGTGGAAGGGGTACCTTTGGGTGTGGAGGAGGCCCATCATCTATTTTTGTCTTTCATCTCAGCTGTCACGTCATCGTGGAGTAAGAGCATCATATGGATGATGATCCAAGGGTGTGGAGGAGGCCCGTCATCACCCTTTTTTTTAAACTAAATGATATTAATATTAAAAATTAAAATTACATTAATAAAACTAAAATTACAGATGATCGTCTTCGTCGACGACGATACGTATTCGGAAACATACTACCACCACCCATTTGTGTAAAATTTTATGTGAAGATATGATTTATATAGGGTAAAAAATAAAAAAAATAAAACGGTCAAAAAATACGGTCAAAGGAAAAAAATGTGGCAATTTTTTATTGGTCAAGAAAAAAGACCGTTTCTTTGTACCAGCAAGGTAACAAGAACCAGAAATTGGTTCACGGGACCCCTACCAGCTCGGTGGCGGCGGTGTTACCCTGCTAGTAGTGGGGTACTCGTGCCTAATTCTGGTAGTGTCTCGTCCCACCTTATAAAAGTATTATTATCTACCCTATTTGAGAATGTCGGCAGGGGTATGAAAAGACAAGTTGGCCGACTGTAATGCCCTTCCTCTCAACTTTCAGCTAATTGCAAGTTTAGTCCTCCAACTTTATGTTTCAGTTAATTGCAAGTCTAGTCCCCCTACTTTCCCCTTCCACCCACTCATGTTTCAGTTAATTGCAACGAACCACCCTAAACTTTCAAAAACACGTTGTCATCGCCGCTTAATCACCTCGCCAGACGCACGCTAGCCGGTCGCCGCCGCAAGGCGTGGCATGAGCAAGTCGATCAAATATAATACGTTTCCGTTTCACAATATAATGTGATTTAATGTACGTTTCTACGCCGCCACAACGCGCGGCGGGTAATCGGTTGATTATTTGCTACCTGTTCGACACATTGTGACGCCCCCGCAAACCGTGACGTCGGGTAAAAAATGCCTAGCATATCCGTCGTGCGCCGCCGCAACGCGCGGCGCCGGTAAAATACTAGTTATTTTTTTTTTGAACGGCAAAACGCTTTATATATAAATATAAAGAGCCAGCAAGCGGCTGGGATACACCAACAGTCTACAAAGACGACAGAACAACACCAAAAAAGCCAAACAGATAGAAATTACAACACCAAAGATAAGTTGAAATCAGTCCAATCGGCCCAAGCAGTGTGGCCCAAATTCTATCTTTGGGTAAGCCAAAAATAAGAATCCTCTTTGATATGGTCAACCGTCACACGAACCTGCTCAAACACCCCGTCAAAAGTCTTCTTATTCCGAGCCAGCCAGATCCTCCAAAACGTCGCTTGCACTATCATCCCGACAATTTTCTTCCACACTTTTGAACCTGGATTTTGATAAATACACGAAAGCCAAGAGACGATAGAGTTAGCATCCGAGGGCCAAGGAATCTTCAACCACACCAAAATATTCCACCACACCGCTCTCAACCACAAACAAGCAAAAAACGTATGGACTAGTTATTAATATACGACAATAATGACATAACTTAATTAGTTATTTTTTATTTTATTTTTGATTTAGTAATCAAAATAATTATGATACCTAAATATGGTACCAAACTATATGTCTTGATGTTTGTGCACATCTACAATATTCCAGAAAAGTAAAATGCCGGGATACTTTTTTATTTATAAAAGTATATGTAGAAAAGTTTCACTCATTTACCGGAAATTTAACGTTTTATATGTTTTTTTTTTACTTTTCATTACATTGAATTTTGTTTTTTTTAACGGCCAACAAACTGATGTGTCAGCTACTTCGGCACCAAATATTGTGAAAGCGCCCATACGCTGTTAGATGAAGACACGTCTCAAGTGTCTGCCTAAAATGCGTTGGGTAGCTAACACCCACTAAGCCACTAATTCTAAGGAAAACATGACCCTTTACTCGCCTGAGAGCACGACGATAAAAAACCAGTAAAACCCGACTTGACTTCATATTGGTTAATTAAAGGTATATGTTTCTCTCAGTAGGCTATGAACATTAATTAAACTACCATTTACAAATGTATAATGAGATAGCTTAACATAAAAAATAAATAAATAAAATGTTAAATGTGTGTGCGCATGTGAATGTGGGTTGCGGTTGATCCATGGTCATCACCCTTCAAGTTGGCTACATGGCATGGTCATCACCCTTCAAGTTGGCTACATGGTGTGGTATTGTGGAAATAAGCTGTTGATCAGCTCTTTCACGCTAGCCCACCACCCCGTGGAGTCGTGGACCGCATAAAACAAGGCGTGGGGCAAATACGGTGGAAATATCCATTGGCGTGGGGCAAATGAAGAGTCTAACGTGGACCTTTCCTATTCGTTGATGGTCACGGTGCTTTTTTTTATTACCGTTGCCCTGGTTGTTTCTTTAAATTACACCAACCCTATTGAATTTTTACACTACATAACCCAACATTTTTTTGTATTCACCTCACATCTTCCCCACAATCTTATTCTATACCCCATACCAACAAACCGTTACCGAATTGGCCAACATGTGGATCGAAGAAGAAGAGTTGGCCCTAATGTTGGGGTGGATAAATGTCCACGAGAACACTAGAGTATCTACTACGCTTCGTTCAATCCCTTTTTGGGTAAAGGATTGGCGGAATTTCGGGTTCTAGTGGGCAGTTAAACAAACCGCCATAGTGATGAACTTCATCACAAGTTTAGTGACATCAAATCAAAATGCAGGATCTTTGAGGAGATGTTCAAGGCCAACATGGAGGATTCCCCAACAGACTCCAAAGAAGTCTCCATAGAGGTGACTCAAATTGATTACTATTTTAAGTACAATGAGGAGTTCGAGTACGTGTTATCATGGCAAATGCTATGACCGAATTATATTTAAGTTTATATGTTTTTAATTTATGTAATGTTTTATTTTAGTGTCATGTTTATTTTATTACAATGTTTTTTTATTTTAACTTTAATGTTTTATTTTATTATAATGTTTCTTTATTTTAAATTGTTAGTTTATGTGTTCATATTATAAATCAAGGTGATATGAAGGTCACCTAGTCACCGTCCACGCCACCACCACGCGGTGCATAATCGGTAAGGGCAATGGCGAAGGATATATAGGGGCCAGGGGTGGCCCTGGCCCCCCTGTTTTTTGGCGCAGTAGTGAAAATTTACGATTTTCGTAGGTAAATTGAGTCCGGGTTGAGTCCGGCCCCCGCCGATTTGCCACTACCGATCGAAAAAAATTGAGTCCGGCCCCCTCCGATTCGAGAACCAAGCTTCGCCACTGGGTAAGAGAAGGATAATTGACTTATATCCACGTGTTAATTCATGCCCCCCTCAAGGGTATTGCCATACCGTGTAGTCTAAGGGGGGCAATACCATCCTTACGCTACATGGGGTGGTCATCACACCGTTGCAATATCACTAAATATTCAACCAGTCACCATGTGTCACCTCAATTCTTCACCTTTTATCACATATATCACTAAACACACGGTTTGGTTATCACATCCATCACTAATGTTTTTTTAACTAAACAGTAAAATGAAATAACATTACATAAAATTAAATAAAAAAAATTACATAAGCTAAAATTAAATAACAGTACATAAACTAAAATTAAATAGAATTACATAAAATAAACAAAAAACATAAAATAAAATAATAACACTACATAAAATAAAATAATAACACCACATAAAATAAAATAAAATAATAACTAGAAAACTTAATTAACCTAACGTAGTTTTGGCCTTAATATCTGTCATGCCGAAACATGGTCAAAACTTTGGCTGAACAAAAGTATACTCGGCTTGAGTAACTTCTATAGCTCATCAGGGACACAAAATTTGGCTAAAACGTTAGCCGAGCATGGAGCATGACTGAATGAGCGCGTCTTTTCGTGTACGTTATTATACCCAATTGTTAGTGCAATTTGTTCCGCTTCGATCCAACGCACCATTGCAGAACTGTAACACCCTAAACCATTTTACAGAAAATATGCAGCGCAAATACGTACTAGAAAATCTCTTGCTGTATAGAACATTCTCAAATGTTTGGAAACCCTATCTAAGAGATATTTTGGTGTTACATCTTTTATTGTTTCTTATTACATTCAACATCACTCATATTTATTAGGTTACGTGACCGTGACCACGTACAATCCGCGTCCTAGCTCGATCTCCATCCTTTCCTTACTTTATTAGGTAGACAAGACAACCTGCAATAACCACATAACCGTTTCATTAGTTCATTAAGTGACTTCATGCGAATTAATTACTCACAATGTGGAAATAACATCCAACAATACTCAATGATCCTGTTCAAACGCCTTTTTTGCAAGTTTGGGTGTGATACCCGGATCCGAACCTCCAAGTCCCATGTATTCATACTTACATACCTGCATCTTCATTACCATTCTCATAACAAAAAGGGTTAATAACACTACAATGCATACTTGCGTGCAATTCCCATACACAACTTATGTTGACCCGTCGTACTATTCTTCCTTTATGTATTCTCTAGGACAAACATGACGTTTTCGATGCTATACTCAATCCACACATAATGACCAACCTTTACATACACAAAATTCTCACACAAACCCCGGGTATAAGTACCCATACATACATCACATTACTCAATCTACAAAAGCATAACAAATCTACTTACCGTACTTGTTACCGTATACACACACATATCAATTTAATTACATACACACGCATCATTCCGCACTTATGTTATATTTGCAAATCCGACATTCCATTTACTTACTACACCCATACCTAGCATTCACGAAGTCAAACAATGCTTACCGATGCGTTAGACGTGAATACGGATTGCGGGTATAAGCTAAACATCAAAATACAAGAAAACGGACAATAATCCAGTGGGGAGCGCAAGATGGTGCACACCAGCGCAAGGTGCGCTGGCCACCTTGCGCCCCCTGTCTAACCACATCAGAAGGTCAACGCAAGCTGAAAAGGCACCAACGCAAGGTGCTCTAATCTTGCGCCCCTGACCGGTTTTGCTACTAACTTTGGGGATTTCGCACAAAATCAAAGATATTGATACCCCAAAGCAATATACACTTGACCTTAGCCTTTTCGAAGCCTCAAAGGACATATTTTTATCGTTCCATTCGGTTTCTGACATTCATATTTATTTAGCCATATATGCAAGTCCATTTCGACCCGTTAAGAGGTTTTAGGCACCACACCTAATGGCTTCCCATTCGCCTACTCATTTAACTTATGTTAAGTCAAGAACATCATCCAATATAAATTACCATGTCCCGTTTGTCCCCTCTATATGCAACCAAAGCATGGGTCTAGTAAATGGTTGACCCATTACCACGTTTCTTACCTTGGCACAACCATAAATTATTTGTTTCCTTCAAGATTCCCATACTACATGAACATATAAATTTGATATCATAATGCAAGTTAAGTTCGGGAATCACTTACCTCAAGTCCTTCGAGTTCATGCTTGTTTACTTGTCTCATCTTGACCCATTAGCCTCCCATGCTTGAGTCCATCATTCCTATCCTTTCATGTCATCATGTTCACATCATTGTTAGCATACATGTTCATTTCTAAACCAGTCATATCCAACTCATATATTACATTGACTTGCATATGTCAATTTATAACATGCATAAGACATAGTTTCACACCCTTTTTTATTCATAATTCAAGCAATTAAACTTAAATACCGTTTGAAAATTAAAAAACCGGTTACGTTTTGAATTTAAATGAAAATATTAAATAAAAGAATCAGTGGAGTGTTGCCTCCAAAAAAGTGTTTAAGTGAAATAATCATTAACTGATGTGGCAGTGTAGGATTGGTTAATATCAGTTAAGTGAAAAAAAAAATCTAAACAGCCCCCCCCCCCCCCCCCACACACACACATACACATAAGGGGGGACGGGGCGCCACCCGAATTGTTCACGGGTACTTACTACCAGCACGGTAACACCGCCGCCTCCCATGCTGGTAGTGGTCCCGTGAACCGTTTTGCTGGTTCTGTTTACCGTGCTGGTAACCGTTTTTATTTTATTCTTGACTTTTATAAATGCTATTTTTTGTATTTGAACCGTTTGTTTTTTAGTATTGTTTTATTTTTTTACTGTTTGTTTTATAATTTTTTTTATTATTTTGACTGTTTGGTTGAAAATCTAATTAAATAAAAAAACATAATAAGAACATTTCATTAAAAACATAAAATTAAAACATAACAATATTAAACATAAAATAAAAATACATTAAAACAAAGAAAATAAAACTTAATGTTGGCGCAACAATTGCCATGTCTCGACATGGTAAAAATTGTTGCCGTATCGAGCCTCATACTCATAGTGAGTGAAGTCGATAGCCAACTCGTGATCGAGATCCGGATCGTCCCTCATCGTTTGCTCGTAGAGGGTTTTCCACCTCTCACACTTGATATTGAGATTGGCTCACTTCAACTGGATGTCTGTGAGGGTCTTGTTGTTGGTGCCAACATGTTTGTGGAAGTCGGACAACACGCGGGCCCAAAACCCCTTCGGGGTGTATGCCGACCCTTCGTCCCACGGGAGTTGTTGAATTTCCGGCTCGTTAGTGACGTCCTTGTGGCACACCACTAATGCAATCTCTTCTTCATCGGTCCACAGATTCATTTTTTGGGTGTTTGTTTTTTTTTAAACCGTGGTAAAGTGTGGCTTTTAACCCCACGGTTTGATAAATATATATACAAAATTTTGAACGGTTGATCTGTTAAAATTAAAGGTCTGGCCGTTTAGGTGAATTCAATTAAATTCAATCGACGGTTTCCAAGAATTAAAATTAATTTTGCTGACCGTTTGGTAGGACGGTTGTAATAGTATGAATTAAATCTTAATTAAAAGTTGAAACGGTATGAAATTTAAAAAAAAAGTTTGGGTATTTAAATGAAAATAAATAAAAGAATCAGTAGAGTGTTTCCTCCAAAAAAATGTTTCAGTGAAGTAAATCAGTGAAGTGATGTGGCAAGACAGTATTAGTTAAAATCAGTTAAGTGAAAAGAAAACTCTATGAGGCCTTTCGGTGTAGAAGCCGGCATAGGGCCGGCTTGATGATGCCGCCCCGGCAAACACCGCCCTCTATGCTGGCATAGGCATGAGCGGCGCCCACAAGCCAAAGCTACCGGGCCTCTTTTGAACGTTGGGGCATTGAATTTGACTGTTGGGGAACGGTCTAATAACCCTTAAAAAAATTTTATTATTATAAATACTCGACCATTCCACCTCATTTTTACACCATCTCTTCTACAACTTTTATATAATTATAATATTTTTATACAATCTTTAAATTTTTGTCATCATGGATCCCTACCAAAACAACCCAAACCCAAACTGAATCAAACCCCACAACGTAATCAAAACAACCCGAATCCGAACCCGTTCACGACACCGGGTTACACGATGCCAATTGATCCAAGTTGGGCTACATTTTCGGGGTTCCAACAAAGTCCCAACCTTTTCACCCAATATTCCCAAATGCACCAAAACCCCACTACTTTTAATCAATTTAGCCATATGCAAAAGCACCATAACCCTCAATCTTTCACCCAACTTTTGCAAACTCCGACCTTCCAACCGTCTCTACAACCACAACCGTCACAACAACTACAACGACAACCCACTTTCGAACCCGAAGAAGAAGAAGATGAGGTGGAAGAGTTCGTGCCCGAAACACAACCCGAACCTTCGAAGGGGAAAAAAAGAAAAGTCGGGCTAAAGACATTGAAACTCCCTCGTCCAAAAGGCCATGGACGAAAATAGAAGAAGAAGCATTAGCTAAGGCGTATTTGTCTACTTCAAAAGATCCCATAGTTGGTAAAAAAAAATTCTTACAATACGTGTTACAATTTTCTTTATTTTAGTGCTCTAATATACGTTTTATTTGAAAATGTAGGAAATAATCAAACGGGAGATAGTTTATATATCGAAGTAGCAAATAAATTCCACAAATTAATGGAGCAACCTCCATATCGCAACTTCGAGTCCATAAGTTCCAAGTGGAGGAAAATGAATACTACAATCGGCAAGTTCATCAAGTATTACAATCCGTTGTTTGTGAGTCCTCCAAGTGGGTGGAACGAGGAAATGATTTTCGAAGAGGCGATGCGTAAATATGAAGACAAGTATCAGCAAGTTTTCCCTCACGTTCATGCGTGGATGGTTTTGAAGACATCTTCCAAATGGGCACCGGTTCCAAACAAGGTTGCAAAAGTACGGAGTCGGGCGATGTTAGCATGGGAGGCGGGTCGACCGGTCGTTGTCAAATTAATATAAACGACGACCCAGAGTTCGAGGAAGATCCCATTCCACAGGAGCCACGACCTATAGGGAGGAACAAAGCTAAAAACAAGCTGCTGCAAAAAAACAAGCCGCGTCAGGGAGTGGGAGCGGGTCAAAGATGGACGGTTTGGTGGCTGAATTCGAATCCTTTAAACATACCTTTAGTCAAACTCAAGCAAAGAAGGTAAAATTGAAGCAACGCGAAGTTGAAGAAAAACTTCGATTGAGGTAAAAGAAAGTGGAGGAAAGCATTCGCCAAAAGGATGAAGCTATGCAACTAGAAGAATGGCGAATAATGGCATCGAGCATCAACGACTATCCCGAAGAAGACCGTCCCGTGTTGCTCAAGATGAAGGAGAATATCGCAAAAAAATATAATTCGTAGTTTTTTTTTAGTTTAAGTGTACGTTTTCTTTTTTACTTTTATTTAAATGTTCGTTTTTTTAGTTTTATTTTTAGCGTTCGTTTTTATTAGTTTTATTTAAGTGTTTTTTATTTGTCGTCCCGCAACACAACCGACTACACACACACCAATAACACAACCGACTACACACACCAACAACACAACCGACAACACATTAACCAACTACACACCCACCGACTACACAACCTCCCCCCACATTTGAATATTACGAGCCACAAGATCCCGATGATTTGACCACTAAAGAGCTGGTCTACGCATATGATTACGTAATGGCTCTAGTACAACTAGGAACAATACGGCTTGGAGATTCTGTATGAGTGCCGGAGTGTGTCAATCCTCCCATAGTGCGAAACCCACCAGTCCCGGTGCAAAACCCCCCCGGATGAAGGTTATGAAAATGATCCCAGGGCCGAATACGTAAATAATTCGGATGAAGAAATGTATTGCCCGACACCCGAAAGTGAGGGATACCAATATCACTACGAGAGGTCGGACGGGCGTGATAGTGATCGTGACGTTTCTTCGCCCGAGTCAATTGCGTATTCTTTCTTTTTTTAGCTATGTTTAAGTAGTATTGTAATTAGGTTTATGTTTCTGTTTAATTAATGTTTTAATTAGGTTAATTATGTTTGTATTTTGAGTGCTTTTTTTTAACGGTTAACTTTCATTAAAGATTAAACAACATTAAATATTAAACAACATTAAACATTAAAAAATAAACAACATTAAACATTAATTACTAAATATATGGCGCAACATTCGCAATGGTGCAAAATGGATGAAGTTAGTCCCGTGTGCATGGTAATAGTCGCGACGTGTGACTTGGATTGCAATGTCTTCTTGAAGGTTATGGTGCCTCGCCATCGTGGCTTCATAGAGGGCGTTCCATCGGATACACAAGGACCAGAGAACAATCCACTTCCTAACGATCGAATCCTTGGGGCGGTCATTTGTGCCGGTTATTTCATTGAATACCACCGGCACCCGGTCCCAAAACGAAGTTCTCGGGAAATCGGCAGCACGGTTTCTCACTATCAAGTATGACCCCGTTAACGTGATCTCCTCATTTACATTCCACGGGACCATTTTAATGATACGATTAAAGTATGATAACCGGTTTTGGTGTGATTTTGGTATTGAAGTTATGGGGTTGTTATAGAACAAAATCTAATGGTAAGAATTCTTGAATTATGGTTGTAACGGTTACTTTTCAAACGGTTAGAAAATTAATTACCGTTTGAAATTTTAAAAACAGTTACTTTTTTTAATTTAAACGAAAATGTAAATGAAAGAATCAGTGGAGTGTTGCCCCCCAAAAAAGTGTTTCAGTTAAGTAAATCCGTGAAGTAATGTGGCAGTACAGGATTGGTTAAAATCAGTTAAGTGAAAAGAAGAATGTGCCCCTTCCCCCTAATGATCTTGATAATTGTATACATATACATTTACAAAATCCTTTGCATTAGTAACTTTAATGCCGTCGTTAAAGTTGACAGTCGTTCTTTGCACGTGGTCGACCGGTGGAGCCAGTTCCCGGTATCGGTAACGGGTCTTCACATGTACAGCTATGGTTCAACTTTACACTTGTTGCTTTATCCTTGACCTAATGTTACACCCACACATATGCTATAGAGACGGAAAGAAGCGATAATAGAACGATGTCTCCCGTCGGTCAGTGTACGATGTCTCTAATGGCTTTCGAGGATGATAATGGTGGTGAACGGCAAGCAATAATAGCGATCGTCAGAAGTCTAGACGGTCGGCCCTCATTCTTAAAGGCGGCGATTGATTCGCCGCCCTAAACTTTCATTTCTCTCGCATTTTTTTTTTTTTTTTTTTTTTATAAATAATTTCACTATTACCATAACAATTACAAGTGGGAGGCGGGTAAACGGGCCACAAGTTGCGCCGCTACCCCTTTTTGAATTGAAAAACCTACTCTATTAAAAATAAAACTTAGGTCCTTCGTCGCTGGAGAATTACTTTGCACCACCTTTTGAACTCTTTTTAAGAACCGGATTGCCTCAGGGGCTAAACCTCCAAATGTGTCAAAAGCAAATGGCACAAAAACGTGTTGGTTTTCTAGACAGGCAGCTTCATGTTTGACAACTTTCTGGGATTCTGCTCTCAAGGCGGCTTGCCCTGCCACAAACCCCGAATCTCGAAGTCCCACCAACGGAGACACCCCTGTGAGATCAATGCACGCATGTTTGCCTTGTGCCCACCCGAACACGAGGACATCTGCTGGCCTTAGGGTAGACCGCCCTTCTAGGGGGTCTGTCAAAAAGTTAACCGGGGCTTCTTTCCTAGCCGAAATCCCTGCCCTTCGCAAGACGTCCCATAAAACATCCCTGACCAGATCATGTCTGTATTTAAACCCAGGCAGCTCCTTACAGTGAAGGGCATGTTCTCCAAATTTATCTAAACATGCTTTTTTGCAAACCGGACACGGCTCATCAACTGGGAACATGGGAATCATGAGCCTGTATTTAAGGACAGCTCGGTATTCAGCAGCTGACATGTGTTGCCCGAGCCCCCCAATAGGAAGGACAGCCAATAAATCTTGAGCATGCGCTACTTTGAGGCATTCAAACACCGCTTTCTGACGCGAAGTCATGGCAAACTTCTCTCCCATAGTCTGAAGGGTTTTACAGTTAAACGCACTCGCCAAGAACTTTTGAGGTTTACTGGGGGCGGTGTCCTTATCCATAAAACCACCCAAATCTAAATCAGGAAGAGAGCTGCGAACGATGTCCAAGGCAAGCTCATAATCCAAGTCCATCCCCACTATCCTACTATTTCGTAAGATGTGGTCTTGCAGTCCCCATGATTGCACTCTAGAGGCCACAAAAGCATATGCAGACATGTCCTCTGCGGAACACAAGCCAAGACCTCCCAACCGTATCGGTAGAGACGCTAACCGCCATTGAAGATCCCCAAAGAACGGCCCCCCACAAACTACAATATCTTCGACCGCTTCACGAAGCCCTTTGTCGAAAATGGATACGGCCTCATCAGTAAAGGATGGTTGACATGTCCGAAGGCCAAACAACAGTTTAGCAACACCCATACAAGAACGGAGCAGCAAAAGTTCACTTTGGGGGTCCCCCAATTTCTGCAGAGAAACCATCAGATCCACTGCCCGGCGGGCCCTTTTAGCACCCAATGATCTAATATATCCCCCGTCCCGACTAACAGCACCTCCCAGGAGCTTCACACCTCCCTCTGGTCTCCCGATATCGCTAGGAAATAAACCAGGCTTCACTTTTTCCCCGTTGCACGATGGCCAAAAAATTTCACATTTCTTGATATTAAGTGTAAGCCCTAGATTCGGCCCCTCAGCTCGGATAATATCAAAAGCCTTAGCCACTTCCCTGGCCTCTCCCATTATAGTGCCATCATCGAGGTACCAAGCATGAAACGGGAGGGAGCAACACTCTTCTAGCCGATGGACCAACGGGTGTAGAACAAGAGCAAAGAGAAGCGGCCCCAATGGGTCTCCCTGTTGGACCCCAGTGGAGGCCCCAATACAAGAATCCCCCACATAAAGCCTAGCAGGTTGGGCATATATGAACTGAACCCAAGGGTAAATGGATGGGCATCGGACGCTCACTTCCCGCAGGAGAATCGTCCTGTCAACCAAGTTGAATGCGTTTGAAAAGTCGACCGTGAGCATGGCCAGGGATCCGTCATCATGGAACGCATTCAAAAACCTATTCGCGCTGTGGAGAATAGCCTCTGCCCCGTTGGGGACCCCCACCCCAAATTGATAATCACCTAAGTATGCCGCCATCTCTTTCCCAACCTTACGCATCGCGACTTTAGAGACTAACCTTCTCCAAATGGCCCCAACGGCAATAGGCCTAATTCCGTTATCGGGCTTGAGCAATGGAGTTAAGGGGGCAGATGCAATAAACTCCGCAAGAACTTTTGGGCAAAGCCCCATTAAAAAAATGTTAACCATTTCAGTGATCGCCAAAAGTAAATCAGAGGGTGGCGAGGCCCCTTGTCCACAAAGGGCATCTAATATATGTTGAGCTCTGAGGCCGTCCCTCCCACACGAAGTCCCTTTAGGGAAGGATTTAATACTCCCTAACACACAATCAGGATCAACCTGAAGGGCATCCTCAGATGGTAAGGCATTAGGCAATGTAGGGGGTTCGGTGATGGGGTGTTTATCGATCAGGGCCTTCAAGGTGGAATCCCCAACTGGGGCAACCCCGGAGGAACATAAAACCTTAACTGCGGCCGTGAAATGGCCATCGACAACCTTCCGCAGACACTGCTTTATATTGGCCCTGTTATCCGAGTCAGGCTGCGCGCTGGACGCCCTAACTAACCCTTCATCTGATTGGTTAAGAAGTTGGAGGACGAGTTCCTCTATCCCAGCCCCGTCTTTCCAAATAGCTAATGCCCGCATGATACTGCTGCACTGTAAGGACTTGCGGTTCCCAGACCGCCGCTCTTGCCTAGAGGACGGTCGTATAACACGTAGGGTGCAACGAGGCAACAACAACAACTTAACCCATGCCTCGATAGATCCAGGGGCCGCCACAACTCTACGCAGGGTCACCGTTAATGCCTGGGCAAACGCCATCCGACAGGAAGACGGAATGCTTTTGACAGTCGTTATTGGCATAGTGAAAAGTTGTTCCAGAAGGCTAATATCTACAGCTACCCTCCCACCGTGCTCATGATTAGGAACATTTTGGGATACCGGTGGGTAGGGCTTAGGAATCCCCACAATGAAGTCATCGACGCTATTGGTAGCGCGGGAGAACTTCACAACACCGTCTTCGTGATGACAGCCCCTGCTGAGAGCATGCAGGGACATGCACCGCGCGCACAACCACTGATTAATACCCTTCAAGGCTCCCCCTAACTCCCCAAAAAGGTCTGGATCCTCAGAAATTGCGCTCCGCATAACATCCCTTCCATCATCCCACCCTAAATGGTCGCGTTTTAGGTGGGCAAGCAGCCGGGCGCTGCTTGAAATACCAAATTTACACGAGTGAAAAAATTTAAAGGGGCACGGCTGTGTTGCATCAGCAATGCAAGGACCTGCCACAATACTAGAAAGTTGACGACGCCTTCGAGAAGAAGGCATTGCGTTTTGGCTGTGCACGTTTATAAACTGCGCAGCAAGGGCGAGTGAGTCAAGAAACTTGGTAGAGCCGGATTGGAGGGAGTTAAATGTATTATTATTTTAATAATTATTATTATAGGTAATACTATTATCATTATCATTTTGTTAATATATAAATATTAAATAATAATAATAATAATAATAATAGCTTTTATATTTATTATTATTATGATTATATCATTATTATTATTAGATCACTAACTTAAGGAAATAGAAAAAGTAAAAGGTAGACCACTAGACCCCACACCTTAATAGAATAATCCAAAAAACAATACAAGTGCTGTAAAGAAATAAATGTTTGCTTTGAAGGAAAACAGGGAGGGTCGAAAGAAGGAGACTTGGGGTCGAATGAAAAAAAAAAGGGTCGAATGAAAAAGATTAGAAAAGGTCGAATGGTGAGAGGGGGTCAAAAGAAGGAGACAAAAGGTGCGAATGGGGTTTTTAAAATCAGAGAGAGGGCGAATGGAGAACACAGCGGGTCGAACGGGATTTGGAAGGAACGAAAGCGATTCAAAATTTGAAAAAGATCCGTTGGAAGGGAGGGAGGTGAACCAGAAAAGAAAGGGTAGCTAGACGGAGGATGGCCGAAAGAAAAACAGACGGAGGAAAGGAGGAGCGATATCAGAAGGAGATGGTTGAACGAATAGAAAGGCGGAGGAGATTAGGACGGAAATAAAGAGCGTAGGAGGTTTGAATGGAGGATGGATGGACGGAGATGACGGGGGTGACCGGAGGAGGAAGGAACGTAGATGACGGGGGTGAGGAAACAACGCCGCCGCAGACGGTGGATGGCGACGGAGGAAACCGTAATTGTGTGTGGTGATGTTACATGTCGATTTAAGATAATCGAACACCCGTGACAAGTTTTGAAGAAGAAGATGATATCGTCGGGGTGTTAAGGTAATTTTCAACCCATTTGTTTTGCCTTTGGTAACTGATGTATTTTCCAGCGATTTCAGGCTCAGTTGGTATCGATAGCAGATTTCATTTACCTATTACATGCAGTTGTTCTTTTCCTGTTGACCACGCAGTTGAATGTCAAGGAAATAATTGTGGCTGCCATGGAGAATCCTAACCGATGAAACCACGTGCAAGGTTTTACACCATGTGACTGCTAAAGTACAGGATACTCGCAAAGAAAGGCGGGTCAGAGAGGACAGTTTCTGGTGCTGGTGGCTAGATTTCTAGAACGAAAGGAGTTGTCGTACTATGATGGTGCCGGATAACACGGCGGTGGTTGTCAATCGGCTCGGCCAGCGCATATGGTAGTAGTTTGTTTTTTGTAGTTATAGTCGTGGCAATTAACTGATCACTAGCAAATATCATCGCCGCGGCGTGTAACTAGATTTGTTTTCTTTTTTCCCTTTTTAGGTAGTTGTTGTGTTGCGATTTGTTTTTATTGTCGCGGGGGTTAACTAATCACCGACAAATATAAATGTCCTGGCGCGTAGCGCGGGGTAAGAACCTAGTTTTTGTAATATTTAGAGTTTGAAATATTTCGATCGAGTCAAGGACCAATAAAAACAAACTAGACATTTATTAGGGGGTAGGGGCACAACCTCATGTAGCCCCATCGTAACCAATCACACAGTGTCACGTCATTTTTACTCTAAAGTAGCCTAAACATTGGAGATGCTCTACCCTAAAGTAGCCCAATTTTTTTAATAGTAAATAATTAAAACAAAATAAAACCAAACAAACATTAAATAAATAAAATAAAATAAACGGGTGACTATCTTCATTTAAATCTGGCACCGACGCACCGGATGGCGCCCCGTCTCCGCGTTTCCTGTAGAAAAGTGCGATCCGGATTCCGACAACCTTCTTCGCTTATCCGAACAACTTCCCAACTCCTCGTTCATCAAGGTGACTTTCGACCACTTCTCACTTTCTTTAACAATCTTCCACGCCCCTAAATGTTTGAAAGGCTTCTTTGCTTTTTCTTGATAATCATCTAGCGCCTTTGTCATGACATCTACCATGGTGCAACCACTTTTTTGGATCTGCTCCTATAAAAATAAAAAATACAAATATATTTAAAATTCGAATAATGGTTTTATAAAAATATTTAAAATAATATAAGGAAAAAAAATTAGTATCACTTGAATGTAAAGCCGTTGAACACATTCAATTGCGTCAGCATTTTACCCCACTTTGAACGAACTTGATGAGTGGTGAGGAACCACCAACTAGTTCTTTGTAATGCTTTAACACGGCATTCCATAAACTACCACTACTTTGTTGGTTTCCTTTCACCCGATCGACCGAAACATGTACGTATGCTTTCGCCAAAGTAACTTCTTCATCCTAACCCCAATCGGTACGCTCAAAGCCGACCACTAAATTTCTCTTTTTTCTTTCCCTTAAGGTCTTCTTGAACCTCAACATCTTCTCCAATCTGCTCCTCTTCTTCATCATTTTCAAATTGGGTTGCGGGAATGGGATCATCATCATTTTCTTCTTCTTCAAACACCTTGAAAGACTCCATAGCCTCTCCTGAAAAGTCGTAAGTGGGTGGGGGTTGCGTAAAATATCCTTATGGGTTGGGTTGGGTTGGGTTGGGTTGGGTTGGGTTGGGGTTGTGTAGGCATGCTACCATAAGGAAAAAAATTGCGTGTTGTATGTTGGGCTATAGAAATTGGGTAGGGGTTGTGTAAAATATCCTTATGGGTTAGGTTGGGGTAGTTTAGGCCAATATAGATCACCTTGAAATTCGGGATGTAATGAACCACCATCACGTCAATTCGCACCTCGTGAGCTTGCACCGCCTACCCAAGATTTGGTGGTTTTCTTGCTTGAAACAACAATTTTTTTTTTTTGCTAATCCATGGTGAAATGTTTGAATGAATGAATGGTGAAATGGTTTGGAAGAAATGGTCTGGTAAAAATGGTTATTATAAAGGTTTAAATAAATTTTTTTTAATGCAACGGTCAAATGGATTTATTAGATTTTTTTATTATTTTTTTAATAAAAAGTCACAAAACCGTTAAAACATTCACAAACCAAGCGGCTTCTACAAGCCTCAAATTCAAGCCGCAAACTTAAACCCAAGGGGGCGGAACCGTGTAGCCCCTCGGCTTCACAAGCCTCGACACCCTAGCCAGTTATGCCTCATCCCACCTTATGTGAACTCAATATTCATATATAAAAAAATATAATATGACAATAATTCTTGTAACAATAATCAACACCAAAAGCATTGTAGCAAAATGATCAAATCTTATACTACTTTTCTCTTTTTACATTTTTTTTACTATCGGGTAGGTATTTGTAATTAGGAGCAGTATTATAAGAATCGTGAGGCGCTAGTTAACCGATTAGGTACAGGCTAACGATTAATCAGGATTAATAGGGATCAATCATAATTAATATGATTGGAATTTTATATGTAATTTCAGTTTTATATATATAAACAACATTTTTATATGTACTTTCTTAAGTGGACATGTTTTAACTTCTTCATCGACTCATATATTTAAGTATATACGATTAATCGCCTGAATTTACAGGTTTTGGTCGGAATTTGACCGAGATTTACAGATTTTGGCCGGAATTTGATTGGGAGTGCTAGACGGCCACCGACTAGCACTTTAATCTAGGTTTGAGAAGTTAGTAGTTACAAAAAAGAAAGAAAAGTGTGTAGGTCTCATGAGGATGGATGTTTAGGAGGAAAGATAGGAAGGAGTGGAGTGGGTACTTCGGTATTAGTATCATTGTTTTCTTGAATCTTGAGTTGTGTTTCAAGAAAATGGTGATGGACAATGGAAGTAGTTGGACATACATGTTTAGATTCAAAGTATGGACATGCAAACTGATGGAAGTGGTTGTTTTTCTGTAATAACCCATAAAATCATAAAACGCACCCATAAATCATAAAACGCGCCGATAAAATCATAAAACGCACCCATAAAAAAACGCATGCTACCTTAATCGTTGTTTTTCTGTAATCACCCATAAAATCATAAAACGCATCTTCATCTTCATATTCTTATTGATCATAACAAATCTTCTTCTTCTTCATTCTCTTCACTACCTCAATGATCGTTGTATTTCAGTAAACATATATAATCAACATGTAAAACTAAATCACTTATGGGATCAACACTCATTATCAATTGTGAACAAACGATATAAAAATGAATGAAAAAACAGAGTATCACATGATGATTGAGATCTAGGTTTGAATCAATAGCAGTTATGTTTAAATCTGCAAAAACATGATTAAGAATTATGAAACTGTTGTTAATTACTGGAATGTCGTAGATTCTTCAATTGATTATGATTACGTCGTAATTGAAATAAATATTGTTATGTTTGATTCTGTATTTGAATCAGGGGTTGAAAAAATAAAATGTCTAAACTACCCTTGTAATCAATCAGGATTGAGTTTATTAACCTAACTATGATTTACAGGTGTCATTATCATGTGACTTTCCACACTTTCTATGCATTATCATGTAGCTTTCTACACTTTCTACGTTAAGGTACTTTGTACCAATACTTTCGTATATACCATATATATATATATATATATTTATATGCAGTTGGAACAGCCAACCACAAGGCTGCTTTTTGAAGTGCGTGGCTGATCGAATCAAAGCAGACACTCTTGAGTCTTGACCTTCTTCATTAATTACTAAAGGCATGGTCTATTTTCACCCCCCCACTTCTATTTTCACCCCCCTGAAAGCGCCTCGCTTAGGCCTAAGCGAGGCGCTTTCTTTGCTTTTTAACTACCTCGGTACGAGGTCAGAAAAAGCTGATTTTTGACCCGAAGCGCCTCGCTTAGGCCTAAGCGAGGCGCTTCGGATAAATTTTTTTTTTTTTTTTTTTTTGGTCTTTTGAGTTTAAGGTTTAACATTTTTTTTTAAGTCAGACGTTTTTCAAAAAAACATTTTTTATGTCAATGGGAGGGTAAACAAAATCGTCGATCCGACTGTTGATTTCTTTCTGCAACAAGGAACAAAATGTCAGCTTTTTCCTGCCACCTATCAATCTCACTGTCCGAACAACTGAATTTTACTTGCTTGCATGAAAAGTATATTTTAATTGTTCGTTTTGACAAACGTCTGGCTAACCTGTCCAGTTATCAATCTCACTGTCCAACAACTGAATTTTACTTGCTTGTATGAAAAGTATATTTTAATTGTTCGTTTGACAAACGTCTGGCTAACCTGTCCAGTTATCAATCTCACTGTCCAACAACTGAATTTTACTTGCTTGCATGAAAAGTTTATTTTAATTGTTCGTTTTGACAAACGTCTGGCTAACCTGTCCAGTTATCAATCTCACTGTCCAACAACTGAATTTTACTTGCTTGCATGAAAAGTTTATTTTAGTTGTTCGTTTCGACAAACGCTGGCTAATGAATTTTACTGTAATGATCAGAAACATTCCAAATAACTGTTCAATTTCAGCTTTTGTTTAACTATTTTAGCAACTTCCATAGAGAAGTTATCAATCTTACTTCTTGAGTTGAACTTTCCATTATCTACCTTTATCATCTCAGAGAGATATCTGTCAACGATGAAAGGGAACCCGAAACAATAGAAGTGAGATTGATAACTTCTTCCATCATTGTACATATACCTCCTTATCTAAAAACAAATCACATCATTTGTATGAATAGTGACCCTCTGGCAAACCTGCGTATGAATAGTGACCCTCTGGCACACCACTAGAACATTAATCGGTTTCATCTTTGTTTTCTTGAGTTTTGCTTTTTTGGGTGAAATGAACTTGAAGAAATGATTTGGTTGAAGAAAGTTGTGTGCCAGAGGGTCACTATTCATACAAATGATGTGATTTGTTCTTAGATAAGGAGGTATATGTACAATGAACTTTTTACGCTAAATAAAACTTACACACAACTTTTTGCTGTAGTGGTGTGGCCTACCTTTTTGACAAACACCTGGCTAACCTGTCCAGTTCTCAATCTCACTGTCCTTTACGCAGGTTTGCCAGAGGGTCACTATTCATACACACAACTTTTTGCTCTAGTGGTGTGCTCTACCTTTTTGACAAACACCTGGCTAACCTGTCCAGTTTGCCAGAGGGTCACTATTCATACACACAACTTTTTGCTCTAGTGGTGTGGTCTACCTTTTTGACAAACACCTGGCTAACCTGTCCAGTTATCAATCTCACTGTCCTTTACGCAGGTTTGCCAGAGGGTCACTATTCATACACACAACTTTTTGCTCTAGTGGTGTGCTCTACCTTTTTGACAAACACCTGGCTAGCCTGTCCAGTTTGCCAGAGGGTCACTATTCATACACACAACTTTTTGCTCTAGTGGTGTGGTCTACCTTTTTGACAAACACCTGGCTAACCTGTCCAGTTATCAATCTCACTGTCCTTTACGCAGGTTTGCCAGAGGGTCACTATTCATATATAAAGGACATTAATCGGTTTGATCTACCTTTACATTATTATTATTATTATTTACATTATTATCGTATTTGCTTTACGATAATAATGTAAATAATAATAATAATAAGGAAGGAAGGTTTTTGCAAAAACGAAGGTTTCCGCGTTAATGCCGATCCGATTGTTTTAAAGTATCAAGACTATGAAATTAGTAAAACAACTGAATTTTACTTGCTTGCATGAAAAGTTATTTCAGTTCAAACTTTTCAAACACCTGCAACATCTCAAGAGTCGAGGTCCTCTGAAAAAGACATCGTACAATGATTTGGCTTTGCAATATTTGAAAATTATCATTTCTTGACATGCTTGGTAACACCTTGATCTGCAATATATGAAAACAGGAACATTCCAAATAACAGTTCAATTTCAGTTCAAACTTTTCAAACACCTGCAACATCTCAAGAGTCGAGGTCCTCTGAAAAAAGACATCGTACAATGATTTGGACTTGCAATATTTGAAAATTATCATTTCTTGACATGCTTGGTAACACCTCTGCAATATTTGAAAATTATCATTTCTCGAAAAGTAATTAAAAACACTTAAAAATGAATTAAAAACATATGTTGCGAGTTAGGTTAGTCGGAGGACCACTTACAATGATTCATCAAAGTTGTACAAAGCTGGATGTTTTTACTGGAAAACCAAAACGAGCAATAAACGAAGCGAAACGGAGAGATATAATTTTCTTGGCTTAGAAACAACTTAAAAGAAGCAAAAATGAATTAAAATTATTTTTTGGTGATTAACAGATAATTTTAAAGAATTAAAAGAAAATCAAGTTTTTAAAAAAAAGGCCAAAGCGCCTCGCTTTGGTCAAAGCGAGGAGCTTGTGGTCTAATCAAACCAGTCAAGCGCCTAGCTTTGGCCAAAGCTAGGCACCCAAGCGCCTCGCTTTGACCAAAGCGAGGCGCTTTGGCCTTTTTTTTAAAAAACTTGAATTTCTTTTAATTCTTTAAAATTATCTGTTAATCACCAAAAAATAATTTTAATTCATTTTTGCTTCTTTTAAGTTGTTTCTAAGCCAAGAAAATTATATCTCTCCGTTTCGCTTCGTTTATTGCTCGTTTTGGTTTTCCAGTAAAAACATCCAGCTTTGTACAACTTTGATGAATCATTGTAAGTGGTCTTCCAACTAAACATTCGATACCCATTTTTTTTCAAAACATAATTTTTGCATGTTTAATTGATATGTTTGACTTCCAGACTATATTATAATTGATCGTTGGTGGTTTTCATAGCACCTTGTTTGATTACACTCATGTTCAGCCTTTATCAGGCTGCCTTTATCGTTGACAGTTATCTCTCCGATAAACAACTGTAAAGTTGTTTTACTAATTTCATAGTCTTGATACTTTTAACAACTGACTTTTACTTATGGAATCTTTGTACGAAAATCGAAACCATCTCATTCCATGTTCTCCATATCCATACCTTGTTCCAACCACTAGACAGTACCTGTGGCCAAAAGAACTAGACAGTAAAATCATCTTCTTGTAATTACTTTCAAGTTTTTTAGAATCATTGAAGACACCTTTTCAGTTGTTATCCGAGAGATAACGATCATTTCGTTATCATTGCTAACAGACTTTGACCGATCAACGATGAAGACAACCTGAAAAGTGGATACCGCATTCGGAGTCTGATTGCACCGAATCCAGTCTTTCAAGTTTTTTAGAATCATTGAAGACACCTTTTCAGTTGTTATCCGAGAGATAACGATCATTTCGTTATCATTGCTAACAGACTTTGACCGATCAACGATGAAGACAACCTGAAAAGTGGATACCATGGATCAGAGAGATTCAAGCTAATCAAACTCATATCTCAAGCCGGTGCAAGTTATGTTGTAGCATCTTTGATCATCTTCTTATAATTACAACTTTTTCAGTTGTTATCCGACAGATAGCGGTCAACGATGAAGACAACCTGAAAAGTGGATACCATGGATCAGAGAGATTCAAGCTAATCAAACTCATATCTCAAGCCGGTGCAAGTTATGTTGTAGCATCTTTGATCATCTTCTTGTAATTACAACTTTTTCAGTTGTTATCCGACAGATAGCGGTCAACGATGAAGACAACCTGAAAAGTGGATACCATGGATCAGAGAGATTCAAGCTAATCAAACTCATATCTCAAGCCGGTGCAAGTTATGTTGTAGCATCTTTGATCATCTTCTTGTAATTACAACTTTTTCAGTTGTTATCCGACAGATAGCGGTCAACGATGAAGACAACCTGAATAGTGGATACCATGGATCAGAGAGATTTAAGCTAATCAAACTCATATCTCAAGCCGGTGCAAGTTATGTTGTAGCATCTTTGATCATCTTCTTGTAATTACAACTTTTTCAGTTGTTATCCGACAGATAGCGGTCAACGATGAAGACAACCTGAAAAGTGGATACCATGGATCAGAGAGATTTAAGCTAATCAAACTCATATCTCAAGCCGGTGCAAGTTATGTTGTAGCATCTTTGATCATCAAAGTTGTACAAAGCTGGATGATTTTACTGGAAAACCAAAACGAGCAATAAACGAAGCGAAACGGAGAGATATAATTTTCTTGGCTTAGAAACAACTTAAAAGAAGCAAAAATGAATTAAAATTATTTTTTGGTGATTAACAGATAATTTTAAAGAATTAAAAGAAATTCAAGTTTTTTAAAAAAAAGGCCAAAGCGCCTCGCTTTGGTCAAAGCGAGGAGCTTGTGGTCTAATCAAACCAGTCAAGCGCCTAGCTTTGGCCAAAGCTAGGCACCCAAGCGCCTCGCTTTGACCAAAGCGAGGCGCTTTGGCCTTTTTTTTAAAAAACTTGAATTTCTTTTAATTCTTTAAAATTATCTGTTAATCACCAAAAAATAATTTTAATTCATTTTTGCTTCTTTTAAGTTGTTTCTAAGCCAAGAAAATTATATCTCCCCGTTTCGCTTCGTTTATTGCTCGTTTTGGTTTTCCAGTAAAAACATCCAGCTTTGTACAACTTTGATGAATCATTGTAAGTGGTCCTCCGACTAAACATTCGATACCCATTTTTTTTCAAAACATAATTTTTGCATGTTTAATTGATATGTTTGACTTCCAGACTATATTATAATTGATCGTTGGTGGTTTTCATAGCACCTTGTTTGATTACACTCGTGTTCAGCCTTTATCAGGCTGCCTTCATCGTTGACAGTTATCTCTCCGATAAACAACTGTAAAGTTGTTTTACTAATTTCATAGTCTTGATACTTTTAACAACTGACTTTTACTTATGGAATCTTTGTACGAAAATCGAAACCATCTCATTCCATGTTATCCATATCCATACCTTGTTCCAACCACTAGACAGTACCTGTGGCCAAAAGAACTAGACAGTAAAATCATCTTCTTGTAATTACTTTCAAGTTTTTTAGAATCATTGAAGACACCTTTTCAGTTGTTATCCGAGAGATAACGATCATTTCGTTATCATTGCTAACAGACTTTGACCGATCAACGATGAAGACAACCTGAAAAGTGGATACCGCATTCGGAGTCTGATTGCACCGAATCCAGTCTTCAAGGTGGACTTAAGCACCTGAACGGGAAGTTGAAATTTTGAATGATGTTCGTCGACTGCACCGAATCTAGTCTTCAAGGTACCATGGATCAGAGAGATTTGAGCTAATTAAAAAACAATTGGAAACACAAAGATGGAAAAATCCACTAAAAAGCCTAAAATTTCGGACCCTAACACACACAAGACGAATGTTGCAACATGAGTTCGACCAAGATGACACACGAAGCTTTAGACTCCAAGCAGATCCCTTGATTTGGGTGGAACAAGGTATCATCAATCTAGTATTAAGCACCTGAACGGGAAGTTGAAATTTTGAAGTTGGTTGATGATGTCAAGCTTAAGTCATTGACAATGATTAGGGTTATTACTTTGTTTTTTAAATTTTTTTAACTTTTTATAATTATTAAATTAAAAAAAAATAAAAAAAACCAACTCAAAATATCAAAACAACTACCAAAATAAATTACCCCCTTGAAGCGCCTCGCTTAGGCCTAAGCGAGGCGCTTGGAATTTAAAAATCAGCTTTTTCTGATTCTCGTACTGACCGTCTCGAATTTAGCTCAAAGCGCCTCGCTTTGGCCTAAGCGAGACGCTTTGAGGGGGTTAAAATAGAAGGGTGGGGGGTTTAAATAATACAACCCTTACTAAATTAATCCATTTTTTCTACTTTAATATCTGGCATCATCACCAATAACAGAATCTTGTGTTTAATTAAATAGAAAAAGCTTAGAGCTTTTTTGAACAATGTACAACCTTAAACATGATGTCTTGATACATGTCACCTGGAACATCAATGTCTTAGGTAGAATCATATCACACAACAACCTGAAAACATCCAAAATCATTACTACTTTTTATTAAATTGTTAGTACAACATTATCACCTTCATTCCATCCACCTACCATGAACCATAGATCAAGATCAATTCAAAACAAAAGAAAATTTAAAAAAAATATTTATCATGTATTTTATACCTATACAATATTATAATTGGAAGAAAAAAGCACTCATTTAGTCATGAGATGCGGCTACGAGTTGTGTATGCATGTATCATATTTGAAAACGGAGTCGTCAAAGGTTGAAGATGTAAACGTGAGTAAAGATGGAGATTTATATAGGAGGATTCATCACAGGCTAAAGATGTAAACATGATGAGTGTAGAGTAAAGTTTGGGATTTGTATTCCTTCATCGAATTGTATATATTACATCATTTGTATGTGCGAGTTGAAGATAGAAACATTAAATCGTTTGATTTTTATGTGACATGTACAAAGGAACACGAGAAAACTTACTTTTATTGAGAAAACCAGAAAACTCTATATTACACGTAATGTAATTATTGCATATATGTAATATGTAACATATGATACACTGCATACGTGTAATATAGAGTTTTCTAGTTTTCTCAATAATAACAGTTTTCTCATTATTCTTTCCAATAATTATAAACTTTTACATATAACCAAGTGTATATCTGTTTAGTTTTTAATCATAGTTTATATATATCATAGTTGTTATTATATATTCATAATTGTTATTATTTAAATATAAAAATAATTCGTTTAACAAGGAAATATTTAATTGTTATTATTTAAATATAAAAAATAGTTCGTCATTTATGTTTGTGAACATTAGTTTATATTCATTAATTCACTCATTAATTATGTTCGTTTATTTAGTTTATTTTATTTTATTATTTTTTTTTTGAAAACAAACCATATATTATTTTACTAGTGGGTTGCCCGCGCGTTGCAGCGGGAGCACAACATTTACTAAAAACAAAGCAGCAACAAAAATAAATATGTGATGATAAATGCAAACAAGGGTAGGGCACGGGTCATATGGTCTTGTTGACTCTTACATGAGACAAAAAATGAAATCATAGACTCATCATGAAGGCTTAGCACGATAACCAAGCTTCGATATGCGTCTAAGTTTTGATAAACATATAGTATTGTAAGGTTGGAAAAAGAGAAGTTTGTCATCTCCTATTATTGTTTTTAAATTTTATGGGTAACCCTTCTAAATACTTTATAATATAATATAGACAGGTGGTTTTTGCATACAAGGGTAGTAGTGGAAAAAAATTCATGACATTAGAGTCTAAAGCATAAAACCTTTCATATGCCATCTTAAAATGTAGATGAAATTACTAAAGTGACCATGCCTCCTCCTTAATAAGGTAACATAGATATATTCATTTGAATTTTAATAAATACATAAGGTGTATTTACATTTATATAAATGCCAAATACAAAACCCGTTTTCTAACTACTTGTATAGATTCAACTCATTAGTACTTATGCTTTCTAGTACTAACAAATGGTTTTCTAGTGAAACTTATCCTAATTAATAAAAGCATGGATATTTTGAATGAATCATGTATATTTAAACTACTAATTTAGATGTCTTTTTGGATGAACTACGATGTATTTGAATTGATCGTTTGTGTTCATTAATGTTAATCTATGTTTGTTCAACTAATTTTTTTTGTAAGTTTAAGTTTGTTTTGTTTATGTTTGTGTTCGTTTTATGTTCGTAGGCTGTTTGTTTAGGTAATAAACGAATGAACACAAACATGCACATTTCCTTTATAAACGAACATGAACAAAAAAGAATGATTAATTATATGTTCGTGTTCGGTTAAAGTTTAACAAACAAACATAAGCATTACTTCGTTCGTGTTCATTCGACTCGTTTATAGACCTAATTAATTATTTTAGTATATGTAATCTTTATGATTATAATATGTCAATAACAAAATTTACATTCGTTTAGTTTTTAGTCGTTGTTTAGATATCTATCATAAAACTACTATATAACTGTATATTTATTATTTAAAATAGAACAATATTTATGTTTCTAAAAATAAATATATAATATATCTGCTTTTTTTTTACAATAATCATATTTATCATTAAAAACCAACAAGTTTTACAAGTGGATGACGGGTAAACGGCGTTGTGACAAGGTCTAATTAATTTGAGCTCATCTAATTTTAAGTGAGCCAATATCTAGTGCTCACGAACAGGTGGTATGATATCATCAGAACTTGTGATTACTGATTTGCTACTCAATACTCCTTGCGTTGTGACGAGGTCAAACAAAATAGACTCTAATTAGACCATTGCAAAATGCACCAACAATTTTATCTACTAAATTCTAATACATTACCTCCTTTATTATAGTACCTCTTTTAACCATAATTATAGGAAAATATTATAGTATGAAAATGGATGATGAATGAAGTTATGAAGAGTTGTTTTTTAGAACCATCTTTAAATATTTGGTATTGTATGGTTTAGTTGTATATTAACTGGTTATTTATAATCATACAAGTTTATAAATTTTGAAATAAGTCTAAACTTTCTTTTAAGCTATAAAATTATCAAAGATTAAAAGTAATAAAAATATTTATGTATCTATAAACTATTCACCTCTGTATTAAAAAGGCACACTTTATTAGCGATGCATCACCCATTCACCCTTATTTTGCTAACTTGCATCAATATTAAAAAAAAATCTGTTGTTAAGTAAAACTGTGTTTTATACGGTAGAAGATACTTTTTTTTCTTTTTAGGGATGTGTATTTGGTACATAATACTCATATAAAACTGGTACTTCCGTACAGGTATATTGGTACTTTTCTTTATCGTGGAGAACCAAAACAATACTATCTTATTATTGGTACTGATACCATATTCATTTTTATAGTTTTCTCAACGTGTAAGTATAAAATCCATTGGAAATGGAGTTTTATAAGTAACAAAACATTTATTCGGTAACGTTAGTCTTTCCGTTTGGATTTGCACGAAGTTCAAACCGCGTCCCTTGATAACACACAGGTAAACTGCCTCCCACGGCAACACCCAAGTAACTTTGGCTTTAGTAATGTTTAGAAAGAGTTCAAAACACTTTTAAAATGTAATAAGTTATAACAACACTAGGTTACAATCTTGTGTATTACACGGATTGGTAATCTTATATAGTTAGTAATTAAAGAGTTATGTTTTAAGAAAACATTTGCATTTCATGGTTGAATACATCCGTGTATTTACAAAAAAAAAACATAAATGAACAAATATACTCGTCAAGGTATGTGCTTACAAAAATGAACATTTATGTGACATTTATAAATCTTGTTAAATTAATTTTTAAAACATTATTTCTATTAAATGGGTATTAAATTTTAATTTTTAATACCGCCTAATAAATTTTGTTAAATTAGTTTTTAAAACGTTAGTTCTTTCAACTAGGTATAAACTTTTATTTTTTTAATACCACCTATTTTTTATTTAACATATTGTATTTTTAGCATTCTTACCATCCAATCACATTAAATATTTGAAATTTTTAGAAATCCTTTTAAAAAACAATTATCATCATTATTCTTCATTTTCTTAGTATTTTAACCAACATAATTTTAAACTTGGTAAAGCATTTAAGTAAAATAAAAAAATATAAGTTTATTCAAAAATTAATAATTAATTTCATATTAAATTCATTTGGTTAATAATATAATAACTATTTTAAATTAAAAAATAGGTTTCATAATTAAACAGGAGAGAGATATGAAAAAACCAAAATTAGATTTCTTCAATAGATGACAAATATTTGTCATGTGTTTCCTTTTATTATATAGTTAGGCCTGTAAACGAACCGAACGTTCATGAACTGTTCGTGAACTGTTCGGCGGGAAGTTCGTTTATGTTCGTTTATTTAAATAAATGAACGAACACGAACACAATTTTTTGTTCGTTTAGTTAAACGAACGAACATGAACACACGTTGTGTTCGTTCATTTATGTTCATGAACGTTCATTTATGTCCGTTCGTTTATGTTCGTTTATTTTTGTTCGTTTATGTTCATTTAATTAAACTTAACTTTATTTTTATTATTTATTTCCTTTTGTTAAGTAACCTTAATTTATATGTTCTAAAAACTTAAACCTAACCCTAACATTCTAAACATATCACTTATCAGCCGCTCTCCACACTTCACAGCCCCACACTTCACAGCAGCTATCCACCCTAACCATAACGTTCATTTATGTTCATGAATCATTATTAACTTGTTTTTGTTTGTGTTTGTTTATGTTCATTTGTGTTCGTTTATATTGATCATTTGTGTTCGTTTATGTTCATGAACTGTTCGTTTAGGTTTAAATGAACAAACATAAACGAACACGAACACGACAAATTTCTTAATGAACGAACACGAACAAAAAAATGTGTTCGATTATGTGTTCGTGTTCATGTTCATGTTCGGTTAAAGTTAAATGAACAAACACGAACACGCCTGTGTTCGTGTTCGTTCGGTTCGTTTACAGCCATATATATAGTATTATAGTATATAGACAGTTATCAATACATTATGCCACTTAGGTTGTAGCCTAGTGATAGAGACAAAATGTCCCTTGAGGGTCATCGTAGATTCAATCCTAGACAAGGTGAAAAAATGGTTTTAAAAAAAGTTTAGCTGTTTTAGAAAATATAGGATATAGATGAATAAAATACAGAAATAAATTTCTTGTATGACATGACACTCATTGAGGTCATCCTCTCACTTTGAGTGTGCCATGTGGTAAATTGTGGGAATTTTAAAAAAAAAAAATCCTATCACATATATAAAGTTCTTCCCATCCCCCAACCCTAAAAACCATTCCCTACACATATCATCTCCTCCCTCTCCTCCAACCACCATAGTCGTCGCCTTCGTCTCCTCCTGCCACCATCGCCTCCTTCTCTTCTCCCTCTCCTCCACCAGTCGCCTCTCACCACCTCCCCCAACATCCCCGCCGCCGCCTCCTCCTCTTCCCCCTCTCCTCCACCGCCTCCTCCTCTCTTACCTTTCCTCCACCAGTCTCTCTCTCTCTCTCTGTTCGGGTTCTCTCTTTCCTCTCCCTCACACACTCGACATCTATTTCACTCGTTTTGCTACGTGCGGTGGTCTGAGCTAAAAGGGTGGCGGCGACAACCTCTTCGACTGACATGTGGTGTTTTTATGACTTCAGCGGAGGTCAAGCCTCCGTCGGCGATGACGTTGGTGGTGGTAGTGGACATAACCTACAGTATCAAAGATGTTTAAGGATCAACGTTTTTGTTAGTTCATCCAGTACCACAGCTACGAATACTGTTGTTGATTACTTCTATCTCTCCAAAGGTCTTCAACCGCTTTACACACGAATTGAGGTATATTAATTGAATTTATGTTGTTACTTAGTTAATTTAGGTTTGGTAGTTAGATTTAGTTTTATAAATATGCCTGTATGCAATTGGTGTGTTAGGAATGATGAATTGTTATGCCATTTGAGGATAATTAACTGGAAAATGATGATCATAATTGTATTGTGCAACTGTCACACCCTCAAAATCCACCTGCAGGGTTTTATCGCGAGGCGCGTGACAAACCAGGATCCAAGTCAACGGTCACAATAAACAACACTATATGAACACATGCATATTTAAAAACATAAGTTTAAAACCATTAAACAGTAGCGGAAGCTTTGTTACAATCCAAATCCAAAAGTAATCCAAATTGTTCAACATACGAAAACATGAACCTAAACTAGACGCCGTGCAGACGCGTGCGCCCTAGTCCTGGAATGCTACCTTAGCGACCTGAGAAAAACATGCCAAAAGTACGTCAGCACAAAATGCCGGTGAGTTCACAGGTTTGTAATAAAAGTACCAAGTTCACCCTGTCCATACTATACAAATATGTAAACCAAAGTACGCTAGCTAGGCGTATGTTTTGTCACTACTACGATTGGAAAACCATTACTAACTCGCAAACCCAGAAGCATTGCCCGAATAATGTACCGTTCCTGTTTGAGACAATATGCACCCGCCCGGCTCCAAGCCGACGAGTGGGGCAGGTCACGCCCAATAGATCTATCCACATTTCCCCGTTGTGCTACACCGCACATTCATGGTTTCCCCCGGGACTTCCAAAGATCGTATAGTAACCCAAAGTAACCCATAGTATGACAGTTGTTACTAAACACAAGTTTAACGCATGTTTTCTCCCCCAAAAGTAAAACCAGTTAAAGTGGGGCCGTGAACTCACCTTAGGTTGCGTTAGTTCGTTTAGTGATTAAGATCAGCAAGCTATGCTAGCCCCGTAAAGCGGCGACCTAACATATGACAGTTACAAGTACTTAGACTAATAACCCGTACGTTAGTTAGTCCCTAGATGTCCAGACCATAACCAGGTTCGTTTGAAAACACGTTGACTGTTAAACTGACCAAATGTACAAGACTTGACATCCCATTGGTGACCCGAGACTCCACGTGTTATACTTGTACTCTAAGTCATACAAATCATGCAATCATACTTAACATGTGTTAAAGTTCAACAAGTCTAGCACATAGTTCAAACAACACATAAATAAGTCCGAGCACGTGTTACCAAGTTATCAGGTATGATACGGGGTTCCTAGCATGTTCCTATGTGTCAAATCGGGTCTCGGAGTGCCAAAATACACTTAGAGCAGCAGTGCAGGCGATTAGGAAAAGTCAACTAGCGATTAGGGAGGTCAACAGGCGATTGTGGAGGCTAATCGCCCCTTAACATAGGCGATTAGGCCTGTTCTGGTGCTTATCAGGCGATTAGGGTCATAAGACATGCAATTCAGGGCTTAACTAGTGATTAGGATTACAATCGCATGAAATGAAGGCGATTAGGCCTCCTTAGCAGGCGATTGGGCTCCCAATCGCCTATAGCATAGGCGATTAGGGTCCCCAATCGCCCCCAGCAGGGCTGTTCCAGTTTTTCGCACGTTTAACCCTCAAAATCAGATCCGGAACGTGTGGAAACACCAAATATCAATCATACAACAATATCAAACATATTTCTAGCAAAACCCCTAGCTTATCATCGTTCTACCAGCCCCGAATGCAAGCATTTTCCCAAAATAGTACACTTAGCATGAAAACATCACATCAACATGCACAACTTTTACCCTAAATAGCAAATACTCAGATTTCATCATGTAACAACGTTGTCCGATCATTCCCTACTGTTCTAGCATCATACTATAACAAACCCTAACATCAAACAACTAGCAAAACACCTCATATCATACAAAATCATTCAAAGTCATTCAAATGGGTCAAAATACCCAATATCCACAATACACTTCCAAAACCATCCAAACTCCTAAGACATCATCATCCTAATATAAACAAGCTGTAAACACCTTAATAACACAATAACATTCCTTTTTGAATCATAAAAATCCTATCTTTTAATCATATTTAACACATACAACATGCATAATGGTTTGGACTTGTTTAAAAACGATTTTCATAGGTTTTCAAAGACACAAGGGTTTATAATTCAGGTCTAGACCTTTAGGGAGCAAAACATAATCATTCAAAGGTTTGGGGATGAAGAACACACCTTGGGTTTATGAGGAATTGATGTGTAAAGCTTGAAAATGTGTGTTTTGATGCTAAAACGTGTTCCAGAGGGTGTTTGTGAGTTGGGATATGTTATGGGACGGCTAGGGTTGCACTAGAGGTGTTTTGGAGGTCAAGGGTGGTATTTATAGGCGTTTCTAGTCGTTTAAAACACGTCAGGCGATTGTGCAGCACCACCATGCGATTAGGGAAGCTAATCGCATGCTACAACAGGCGATTAGCCTTCCTTATCATGCGATTAGGCCTAATCGCCCCTTAACATAGGCGATTAGCCTGCCCAATCGCATGCTAAGCTGCACAATCGCATGCTAAGCTGCGCAATCACCTATAATGTCATGCAATCGCGTGTAATCACCGTTTTAACATATGTAAACACGTATACACATACCAACAAGTCACATAAAGATTATAAACACATAATCCACGGAAACAAACACGTTCTTACTCATTCACCAATCCCCGGGACTCGAGACTTGTGTTTTTACTAAGGTTTGACGACTCTACGAATCGTCAATCCTTGCATACCTGGTTTAATGGCTGACATCTAACGATCCTCTAGGTTGTAGTAACGACTCCCGAACCATAACACGACTCAACCGACCTAGTTAAGTATAATGTACGCGCGACTCGCTAAGGTAGACTTTGACCAAACAATGTTATTATCCTGAGTTTGCCGGGTGTCACATCATCCCCACGTTAAAAGAATTTTCGTCCCGAAAATTAGCACAGGTCAAAAAGGAAACGACAAAAGATAGAAACCAAAAGAGAGAATTTACCCGAGTTGTCACAACAACGCTTTAAAATCTCACATAGGCAAAACTTCCTAAAAATGTTGGTACTCCGTTGTGAAGAAAAATTCCAATGTGAAGAAAAATCAGGGAATATATATTTTTAGGTGATTTAAATGATTACCATAAATATGGATAATAAAATAATAATAATTCTATGTATGTTGTGATTTATTTGTTTTTTTACTTGATTACTTCTATGTCTTATGAATATATTCTAATTGATTTACTATGCTTTTTGAAATAAGTGGTGCAGATCCATACGGATTCAAATATTAGCTTCACTCACTCAGGTAAGAACATGTTTCTATTTTTTTTTGTTTATATATATTGGGTTATAATCTAGAGTATTTTTTATGTGTTTGTGTTTCGTATTCAATGGTTGCTTCTATTGGTGTTTTTTCCTAATCATTCAATATATGCAAACATATGGTTTGTTTTCTGATAAGAATCTTTTGGTTTCGGTGTTTAATGTAAACGACAGCCAGGCGCACTACTCTTAGACCTCAGGTCACAACACGATTAAGGTAACGATCTTTTCCCAGCCTCTTTGTTGATAGTCTTAAATTATAATAATCTGGTTATTTTTTACACTACGATCTTGCGTATTACAGAAGCATCATTTTGAATCTTATTCACTGGTTGTCATCAACCGGATAAACCTCTATTCTTAGTAATCTTCTTCTTGAACAATAAAGGTATTTCTTCTTCCTGATACACTGCATCATTACGTTGGACTAGATGATTTAGTCCATGTTTAAATACATTGATGACCATGTAATATTTGAGTTGTGATGGAGTAATCGCAATGTTGCTTTGAAATAGGTAAACATTAATTTTCTTTTAGTCAAATATTTACAAAATGACTTATTGTTACACGCTAGTTTAAGTATGAGTTAGTGATTAGATGTAGTAAGGTACTAAATGAGTTGGCTTACATTGTTTTTGAAATTAATGCAAACATAGAACATGAAACAAATGTAGGAAGCATTGTCAGCACCTATTGGCGTGACAACTGATTTTGATGAGGTATGGGCTATTTTCTTTTCTTTTTATTTAATAAGAAATTGCTTGACTTTATTGTCGGATATAAGACTAGATTTGACTTCAAATATGATGCATTATTCAAATTTGAGAAGAATACATCTTACTTTACTAACATTTAATTTAAATTTCAATTGTTAATAGACTTCGATTTATGTACTTCTAATTTTAATATAAGAAATCGACTTATAATGAAAAAGAATCTAGACTATGTAAGGTGATACATAGATGCATTTTTATAGTATAGATACTTCTAATTTTATTAACTTTAAGGGGTTGTTTGGTTGATTAAGTGCTGAATCATTAAGATGATCTGAATGGTTAAGAGGCTCTGAATGGTTAAGAGCTGAATCATTCAGCATCCCTTATTAGCTTAATGATTCAGCACTTAATCATTTCATTCAGATGCTGAAACAAACAGTCTGAATGCTGAATGATTCAGAGCTGAATGGTTAAGAGGCTGATTAAGAGGCTACCAAACAGCCCCTTAGATTTGTAAACCCGAGATGCTCCCGGGGTATAAACTAATGTTTATATATGTTAAATTAAATAACAAATGAATTACAAATTAGACTATATTAATAACCAAACCTATTTGAACAGTAATTTATTATTTTTTTTATTTTTTTGTTATATTAAATACCTATGGTTTAAGTTTTGTTTAAGAAATATTGTGTAGCCTAGATGGTGTGGTTGTTTGGTTGCTGTTTATTGTCTATAACTGCTCAAGTTCGAATCCTGTTGCATGCCCTTTTTTTCTTTCAAATCCTCTCTTCCCTATTTTGACGCGTGTATCTCTGTTAGCTAGCTGGAAATGACACGTGCTATCATCTAAAAAACTCCACCGCTTCCCCCTTTTTTATCTAATCACATACCCTTTTTTTTATCTGATCAGAGAGAAAAAGCTGTCGAGATCCTCTTCTCCGGTCGATCTCCTCCTCCTCCTTCTATCTCTCTTATCCTCTTTTACTTCCAACATCCTAATGCAGGTAAGTGTTCATGAGTCGATCAGAGCTTCATCTCTGCATAATGGTTTCACTCGATCAGAGCTTCATCTCTGTATAATGGTTTTACTCACTGCGATTGAGTCGATCGAGAGGAAGACGAGTAGCAAACTCAACAACATAATACTTTCCAGGTTTCTTTTTTTTTTTTTTTTTTGATTTTGTTGTTTATATTCGCTGTTCTGAAGCCTTTTCTTTTCGATTTTATTCACTGGTGTTATGGATTGTTTGATTAGTGTTTGATTGTCTCATAAGAATTAGGGCTTTTCTGGTAGGTCTGATTAGATGACTGATGTTATGGGTTAGAATGTGTTCTAAGTTCTAATGGTACATTCTATATTCTCTATTGAAGGGTGCAGATCTTAATCTTTTTACGGTGGATGCCTGAGCTTCGAAAATTCGCACCCAATTTAGGTAAGCAGCTAAAGTATATGAAAAATTTTCATTCAACAATTATTATTCATTGTTAGCTTTGTCCATTTACGTGTATTACCATTTTAAACAACCAATTTACATTTTATTCATTATAGGAATGTAAATCATGATAGTTATGTTGAAGGCTAAGGGGGAACTTTACGGCGCGCAGTTAGACCACCAGTGTGCTACTGTTTTCAGTTTATGTCTTTGTTGGGTTTTCTAAAGTTATTTTAGTATATTTATGTGAAGACCATTGCAGTTTTATGGTACTAACAATTTTTGTTCTTGGATTGTAGGCAAGAAATTAGGACATCGACAAGTTCTATGACTTCAGTTCCATAGCCGCTGAAGTTTTTACGTCCACATTATGGATCTCTGAAATCATTTTATGAGACTATGCCAGATTGTGATTTGAAGGTATCTCTTTTATTTTGTTTACATAAATGATAGTCGAATAGTTGGTGTGTTAGTTTGCCTATAAAATCTTATCTGTATAGAGCGAATTGGAGTATGTTTAATTATTAGCATGTGTCATGACTCATGATTAATTTGTTTTGCGGACTAATGAAGTATGTTTTTTCAGATGAAGAGTCACGTTACTCGATCTTCAAGGCTACCTACATGTTCTCTGCTGGTGATGACAAACAAGTTAAATGCTGGGACCTAGAACAGAACAAGGTTTTAATCACTGACCAGTAGGTTCTGGGATCTTAGGTACGGTAATATATTTTTTATTTTTTTTATCAATACATGTATTTATTTTTGGGATCTGTATTTAAGCCCATTGTTACTCCTAGCAGCCCAAACACAGAGTGTACCAATTATTCTATGATACATTTCTCAAACGTTGATTTATCAGCATGAAAAACATTTACGTCTGATGATCGCTTGGTCAAATTTAAAGACAAAACATAAAATGAGACGAAAATCAGCGTACCGGCTTATTCGACCTACAAATAAGATATAAGACACTTTAATTTACAAATACATACAACCAATAATTATAATAAAACAAAGCGGTAAATAAACATTAAAACACTAAAAAAAAGAAGCAAACAAATCAACAGAGCATAGCACCGAACAACTGTCTTGCATCAAAAAACAATATCAACAACACCAAAAAAATAAGAGACCAAAAACCTAGGCACAATAACAACAAAAATACTTTCAGCCGAGAAAAAAAAAACGTTCACAGAAGCAACACACAGTGAAAGAGGTTATAGATACCTGTCATCGATCATTGTGAAACCCAGACGGACCACCACCACTCCGACGTACACAGCCGCATTTAGAAGATTTACCCGTCGGCTCTCGATGGCACACCGTCATCTGACAAAACCGCCAACACAATCGGATTTCTTGGCTGAGGGGACCCACTTCCGTCGTTGCTGTCACTCTGTAAGAGATGTCGATGAGAGGCACGGATGCGACACTGGATGGCTGTGATTTTTAATACGTTATTTTAGGCTGGTTCACTTATTATTTTTGTATTTGTAATGATATATTGGTAACTTACTTAATGTCAAAACAGCCTGCTTTTAACAGGTGATGCGGAAAGTCAAGTCTGCGGTCTTATCAGCTGACAATGTAAAGGAGGCTACTGAAGTGGTCTCGCCTAAAGTTGAGGTTGCTACTGATCTTCTTGACATGCTTTCTATTGAAAGTTCGTAAGTCGTCTTCTTCAAACAATTAGTTTATATTGGAAGAGTATAATTTTGTGATCATAATTTAAATGTTAATTAATTATAAAAAAATAGTTCTCAAGGCTAAAAGTGTTTCAGGCCATTGACATTAGTTTCATTATCTTGCAGCTATTGGCGAAACATCAGAAACAGGAACAACACGCCCTTTGATTCATCTTGTCAATTTAGTTAAGAGTTCATGCTTAACACCGATGTTTATAACTGTTTATTGTAACAGATTCAGTTTAAATTCTTTGGAGCAGGATCATCATTGGTTTTAGGCTAATGTTACGGATAATAATTGAAGCAGAAACTTCTTTGGTGTTGCCATCGTTATATTCCGAGTGAGCTTTTCAAAGTTTAAGTTCTTTGAAACAATTGCAATCTTATTGTTTATAACTGTTTATTGTAACTGATTCGGTATGTGTGGAAGCAGGGCATGGAGATGCAAGCAGGAGGTCTGAGCAAAGTAGAAGCGAAAAGAAAAGTCGAAAGGCTATGTTAAAGCTTGGGATGAACAACAAGAGGAAATTGCAACCAAGGAATATGTAAGTCACCATTACTTTTAACTGACAATATTTTTAAAAAAGAATAAGATATAGTTTGGATAACTGGAGCTAATCAAAACTGACTTGAGGCAGACACTTGCACATTAGGTCATACGTTTAATCTGCAATGATAATATATTTTTTAACAGTATATTAATATTAATATTTTTAATATAAGCGAGAGAAAGCACTATACTTCAAGCTATTCTGGAAAGAAGGAAGCATTATATGAATGTAGGTTGGCACTTGAACAAGATGTAGGCCTCCATTCTTCATTTGATGATATAATCTGTTGGCGGGTTGGCACAACCCGACCTGGCCCGTTTTTAACCTATGCTGGACCTGATTTGGGCCGACTTTACATAACGTAATCGCCGAATGATGTAGAGGTGCCAACCTTTAGTTATACCACCACCATTGCTCAATGAATCAAGTCATTGCTTAAATTCAAGAAAAGGCTACAAAACCACATATATGAGGAAGCTTAACTTATCAATGTGAATATTAATCGAGGTTCTGTACTATAAGACTTTGTTTTCATTAGTCCATGTTGATTTTTATAATTTAACATTCACATTGTTTTCACTTCAATGATATGTAAGCTGCAATAGTAGTACTTACACTTTTTTGTTGAAGGTTTTAATCCAAGCATGTAGCTAAACATCAATGCTGTGAACTATATTTTGCAAACCTGACCTTGAATATCACGTGGTCGGTCCTCGCGCATCGCACGTTTTTTATCCGTTTCAGGTTTGAGTTGACATGATGAACCCATTGTTTTATAGGTTAACCAAATTGGATCCGTAACTGAGAGCATTGAAGCTGTGAAAATGTCCAAACATGCCGTTCGGGGCTTGCTGGCCAGTCATCGCAGGTATGTAAAACCATTTACAACAACTATTATTTTTCTGTTGTTTTCCTTGCTATTTTTTTATTAGTTAAGATTTTATATATATGTTCATGCGATGCTTTCTCAGGTTCGTTTTTCAGGAGGTAACGACAAATGGTGCTGGGAATCGGACAGCAGGGGTGTTTTTTCTGTTGCAGAAAGTTGCTGCAGACGGGTCGGTAGTGCAGCGAAATAATAATATGCGATGGGTGTCATGGTTACTTATTAAGGTTAACTTATTAACTTAGCAGCTTGAGATGGATCGTCCCAGCGACCCGCCTATGTTTTCCATGCCTGGAATTCATCGTTGTGCAGACGTGAACGGAAAATCAGGTAAGTTATGAAAGTGCAAATTTGAAAAAAATAATAATAATAATATATGAATAACGGCTCAAAACAGGTTCGGATGAAAAAACTTGGTAAGCGTTTCCACACTTCACAAAGGTAAGTTATTCGCAAATTTGTTACAATATAATGTGACGTGACTCTTTTGTTTGCAGATTTTGTTGTCGGCGTCTGACTATTCTCATTGTGGGGAGGGCTATGTGAATGTTGTTTTTTTATGTGCAGCCTAGAAATTTAAGTTATATGTGTAGCTTTATATTATGTTTTCCTAATTATGTTTGTTACATTCTAATAGAGGTTTCTTCAACCATTGTGGAAATTCATTATACTCGCGAATAATATCTTCCCATTTCATATATTTTGGAACAAGCCTTTTTTGAATGTTCCTACAACACATGCAGAGAACAAATGCATTTAGGTGCAACACCATATTTCTTTTGGCTGGTGTGAAACTGTTCGCACTTTTACGAAAAACCAATTTGCACTCGCACAACTTGCGGCGATCAACGAACAACTGCATTTAGTTGCAATATCATATTTCTTTTGAACGTTGTGAAACTGTTCACACTTTTACGAAAACCAATTTGCACTAGCGCAACGCGCGACGATCAAAACAACTAGTTTTCTATAATAACTAAAGTAATTAAAATCTGTACTATATTGTTTTTGGTGAGAGCCCCGGCTTTATACTGTTTAAATTAAAAAAATGTTGATTTTAAAAAAGATTTTGAACGAAAATAAATGCAATGGGCTATTGGGCTTATATTTCAACTACAGGAGCTCATGGATGTGGAACCAATCTGCTTACTTGCTTATGCCTGGATCTGAAAAAAAGAAAGCAATGGATGACATAGAGTAATATAGATGCACAAATTGGGTTTTGGGCCAGACCTAGAATCAGGTGCGGTCCGATCAGGTACAAAGTGGGACCGGGTAGTACTAACAGAACTGCTTTAGTAACCGGTATGGTCCGGTCCGGGTAAGAACCGATACCCGCGTACAACGGGATATTACCGTCTGGTGTCAAAATTTCAAAAAGGAACCGTTGGAATCGGTTCCTAACGGTAATATAGCTGGTAGGAATCAAATATTTACTATTTAACCATCCTAGCTTACTAGAAATAAGTGTAGAATGTTTATTTTTATTACACCACTTCTTTAACTCTCAAACGCTATCTAAAATGCAAAACCGCTCAAATCACTCAAGTTTTGCTACACCAACGACAACAATGACAAACAATGAAGAACTTGTTTTGGTTCTTGAAATCAAAAAAACCCCGACATTTGGTCCCACTACGACTTATGTCTTATGTTGTACAACATCGAGATGGCCCAGTGCAAGTATTGTGAAAAGGTCATGAAAGTTGTGACAAACTCAACTCTAAAAAAACACACAATTAAACATTGCCCGATGAATAAGCTAAAAAAAGGAGAATCGTCTGGATCTAGGGCTGCAAATGAACACGAACAAGGCCTTGTTCGTGCTCGTTTAGTTAAGGAAAATTAGTGTTCAAGAATTGTTCACGAACACTTACCAAACGAAATTTTCTGTTTGTGTTCATTTGTTAAGAAAATGAACGTGTTCCAGTTCATTTGTGTTTTTTTTGTGAATTTTAGGTGTCGGGCAAAAGCGAACACAAACGAACTTTGATGAACACAGACGAACGCAAACACACAAATGTTCATTAACATAAATGAACACAAACGAATACAAACAAACGTTAATAAACAAAAACTATAAGGGTGGACGGGATGCTCCACCGAATCATTTTCAATTTCACTGATTTACACCAATCATGCACTGCCACATCACTTCACTGAAACACTTTTTTGGAGGCAGCACTACCCTGAACTACCCAACCCATAAAAAACAAAAAACCCCACACACAAAACCACTACCCGTGTTTGCTTACCGTGCGTTAAATAGAACCAGAATTTGGTCCACGGGACCCCTACCAGCACCGTGGCGACGGTATTACCGTGCTGGTAGTAAGGTACCCGTGACCAAATCGGTAAGCGCCCCATCCCCCCTAAAAACGTTATAAAAAAAACTAATCACTTTGGTTTGATGTTAGGAAACAGAAACGGAACCGACTCAATTTACTAAAATAACTAGCAAGATCGGTTTGATTTAGGAATGGGTTCATCTATGTGCAACGACGATGGCGGCGGCGACGACGGATTCCTACTTCTTACCTATTTTTTAAAATTTAAAAACATTACCCATTAATATACAAATACTCTACGATTTGAACAGGTTCATATATACCTTTAGTCGCAAATTCTACCACACCACAACAAGTATCTTTAGTTGAACAACTTCTATATCTTTGATTTGAACATGTTTATATATCTTTAGTTGCTAATCCTACCACTTTGCAACAATAAATAAGAGATTTTACCTGTCTTGTATCGAGAATGACAAAGAACGTACAAGAGCGCAAAAACCCTAATCGTATGTGTTTGATTTTGCGTTTTTTTGGGCTTCATTTATACGTTTTTGAGTTAAGTAATTAAGCAATACATCCCATAACTATTTATTTGGGAGGGGGGGGGGGGGGGGGGGGGGTGTGTTTCAAAAACCGCTTCCAACAGTAAAAGGAGTAAAAAAACGGTTGTAGTTACGTTATAAATGGTAAAAAATCGATTTCACCAATTACAATAGTAAAACCGGTTCCTACCCGGGATTTTTCAAGTAAGGTAGGAACCGGGTCCCACCTAGAGAGAGAGAGAGAGAACCGAGTAGGAACTGGAACTGGTTCTGGGTTGATTTCGTCAGGCCGGGTCCGGAACCGGGTTTTTTTTGCATCTCTATTCTCTAGGATGGCATAGATAAATCATAAATCTTGCAATTGTATGTATACTAAATAATATGAGGTCATAAAAATATTCAAGGTCCACACCTATAACCTATATGCTTGACAAGCCAATGATCTACCACTTTATTCTTCAATGATTTTGAAATCATATGTTTGATTATTACAACTTACAAGCAAATAAAAACAGTCTTGAGAATATTACTTTATTACCAAGACTTACAAAGCTAGAGTAGAGTGATTTAAAACAGGTGTCATTGACAAGAACATCAAGAATTATCAGAATACAAAACCAAACAAGGTTCTAAAACAGAAGAGTAGAACAAATGTCAACAAGAAATAATCCCAGTCCACAACAAGGAAAAAAAAAATCTAACACATTATCTAACTCTTTATAACAAAACCTAACCTACTACTAATAATCATAATTTAACAATATCTTACCCCTACCAAAAGCCAATACTTGTACCAAACAATAGCATGAAAATCACTACCCTAACAACTACTGTCAACAGCTGCTTATATTTGACAAAGCCGAAGCTAACGACCCTCTAGCTCCTCTTCTTTCTTTTATTTCCGCTCTTTGACCCGCCCTTTGCAGGCTCTGTTGACTTTCCTTTTCCACTTTCTGGAGTTTTTACATTATCGGATTCTTTCACAGACGAACCGGATTTTGCCTTGGTGGGGCCATTGGGGTTGGATTTGCTGCCACTTGGAGGTGTTTTACCTTTTGACTTGGTCACCGCCTTGGTCTTGGTACTGGCTTTTGGTGTCTCTTCGTCCTCCTTCGACTTTCCAGCGTCTTTGGAAGCGGTAGTTTTTTTAGTAGATTTTTCACCTGACTTTTCCTTTGTTGACTTGGCTGACGAAGAGGCACCGCCAACCCTGGTTTTTTTTTTTTTTTTTTACATTTATTAATACTAATCATATGTGGTTTATAACATATATGATGATTATAAAGAGATGAAGAGAAAGAAGCATACTTCTTCGATGAATCTTTGGCTTTTTCTTGTGACGATGATGCAGGATCCGTTTTTGATTTTTTCTTCTTGTGTCTGGAGCATAACAGCCATTGATAAGCAGAGCATAAAAATATACAATCATATTACGTATATGAAACTGCTAAGTGCTAACATATGTGCAGTAATACATACGTTCGAGGGGAAGTCTCTTCACTTTGCGCCTCAGTGGTTTGCTCCTGTCAATTGAACCATATCAGAACAAACAAAAACCATAAAAGCGATAACATTACGCACCAATCAGCCTGTTTTAACCTTGTCAGCGCGCTGAGAAAATTCTTGCAAAATTTCCCATTTTTGTGTTCTCAGATTCAACGTCTCTTCATCTCCATCCAAATATGAGACCTGCATAACTCTAAACATGTTAGAAAAGGTGTAAATGGTACAAAATATTAGGTGAAATATAACAAACATTGTAACGACCTTATGCTTCTTTTTAGCAGGATAAAATTCGTCAACGACACCTTCATAATACCTACAAACAACATAGCATAAATGTCAGTAATCTGTACGTTCATCTACACAAAAGATATAAATTTCTAATCAGTGATTAAATCTTAAAATGAAGTGCTACACTGCTACCAACGGAAGCTAAACGGTAAATTTTATCCTAAGGAAACTTACATTTTATCTTCAGGCCACCAAACTTTGACTTTTGTACCAACCAGGCTTTCATCATATTGTATAGGTGTCTGAGAAAATTTCATATTCCAATAGTTAGAAGGTTGACCCAAACAGTATTTTTAGGCTAAAATGTAAATATGTTTACATTATCTTTGACAGCGGAACGCTTCCGTTTTGCACTAGTCACAAGGGTTTCTTTTGAATTTCCCTCCGCTTTAGCTGATTTTTTGACGGACTTTGGAGAAGAATCCATCTCCTTCACAATCCAAAAAAAAAACATTTTTAGATTATTTTCAAAAAGAAATTAAAAGAAAAGGTTTTGAATTACTGACATCATCTTCTGACAGTGATTTTGCTTGTTCTTTTTCTGCAATATTTTTACCATTACCACGTTTTTTCCCCGAATCCTTCTTTTTTGGACTACTTTTTTTAGCAGACAGTTTAAGCGGTTTGTTCTCTGAATCACTGTCCTCTTCCTCAACAGTAATCTTGCTTTTCTCTCCTTTCTTAACAGACATTTTCAGTGGTTTAGCGTCTGAATCGCTGTCGTCTGCTTTCACGTCCACTTTCTTACTGGTCTGTTTCGACTTCTTTGAATCCGATTCCCCAACATCCACTTTCTTACCAGACTGCTTTGACTTCTTACCCGATTGTTTTGTTGACTTAGACTTTGACTTTGGTTCTGACTTTTTCAGAGGTTTTTCATCTGAATCACTAGCAGCTTCATCATCTTCCGACTCGTTTACGGTCTCCGGGAGTTTAACCTCTTTTGCAGTAACCGCCTTCTTTCCTGCTCCTTTGGTCCTTCCCACATTCTTCACCAGGGTCTCGTCATCAGGAGGTACCTTGCCATTAGATGGAGAAGCCGTTTCGCCTTCATATCGGACCTTTTTCTTTTTAGACCGTACAGGCCTCTCGTCTGGAAGGCTGTTGCTTTCTTTTGCTTTTGGTGAAGAAACGTGCACATCGTCTTTTTCAGTTTCAGATGGAACAACTGCCTCATTTTCCAACTCCTTAACGTCGTTATCTTTTTCACTGTCTGACTCCTTAACATCATTTTCCTTTTCATCTTCTGACTCTTTAACATCATTATCCTTTTCACTTACCGACTCTTTAACCTCGTCATCCTTTTCATTTACCGGCTCTTTAACATCATCATCATCTTTTTCATTTTCATTGTCTTTTTCACCTTCAACATGAGACGAATCAGAGGGCTCTGCAGAATTGATAACGGTATCACCTTTCTTTCCTCTTTTCTTGTCGGTATCTGAATCATCAGTATCTTCCTTATTAAGCGGTTGTTGACTTATGTCTTCCTCTGCTTTCTTTGGCTCTTGGTCAACTGAAGCTTCTTCATTACCAGTCACATTTCCTCCGTCACTCATAACAGATTTCGGAGATTTATCATCAGGAGAAGCCTCTTTTACCACCTATTTCACAATTATTTTTCAATCTGTCAATATCCGAATACGATAATTAATTGATTAAAATGCTATAGATAACATACTTGGTCAGTCTGATCTGATGAAGCTGTTGTAACCTTACTGTCTTCAACCTGTAAAATTTATAAAATTAATAAAAAATTAAGCATAGAAAAAAAAATTAAAATTAAAATAAAAACACAAAAAAAAGATTGGACGAATGGATAGCATGCCTGTTGTGTCTCGTCTACAGATCCCTTCTCCAATTTGATTTCATCAGCCTGAAATAGAGTGAGAAAAAAGAAACGGAGACACCCAATCAAACATATGAAATAAATAAATAAATTAGAACAAATTGTTAAGACAATATCGAGAGATCATACCGGTTGTATCACGGAAGTATTTTCGTCATTATTTTCGAAAGTAGCCGTTGTGCCTTCACACACTGAAGTCACAACTTTAGTGTACGTATCTAACGATTCACCAAGAGATGTGAGAGCTGGCATAAGGTAAGGCTTTAGCTTTTCTGCAGATTTCAGAAGTACGCCTTCGGCTAACTTTCGAGCTATTGGCAGGACTCCCTGAAGAAAAATAAATAATTTGGTCAAAAATATTCATGGGAAATAAGAACAAAAATATAAACTTGTTTAGTGTAAATGTCGTAAACCACGTACCTTGTTATCCTTTTTAACACTAGCGAGTAGCGGTTTGAGCATCTCAGCTGGAATTTCTTCGCTCTCTTCCAAAACCAATACCATTATGTTTTCCATTGATGGAAATATGGAGTCAATATGATAGTCCCTGATAAAAAATACATATTGTTTACAAGAAATGAAGCAAGACGTAAATCAAACGCATAGCTTGGTTTTAAAAAGCGCGAAGCGCAGAAAAGCGACGAGGTCTAAAACCGAGGCGCAAAGCGCAAAGTGTTACATAAGGCGCACAGATTGGCGCCTAGATGCGCTTCCCGCTTAAGCGCTGCTCGAGCGCGCTTTTTAAAACCAAGACGCATAGCACTAAGAAGCATAACTATAGCACACCTTACGGATTTTAAAAAATTCTCAAACATTTCCACAATCAGTGCGTCACATTCAAGATCAAGCATGATGACACATGACCTGACTTTGGAAACCGTCTCAAGAATTGAAGCTCTTTTGTTATACGATCGGCTGGACTGGTCTGCTAAACCCTCAAAGGAAGAAACGATTAACTGAAAGACATCCTGCGCATCCAAAAAGAGGCTTAGAATACAATATAACATAGACCACGGTCTATGCATAACCTTAAATATTAATTTAGGTTGGTTCTTTATGTTCTTGCACCTATATGTATATGTGTGTCATATCAAATTCTATCAAGTAGTGTACCTTCATTTGGTTATCATCATAAGGTGCATCCGGAGCGGTAATTCTCGTAATTTCACTAATGCAAGAAGCAACCGCAACTTTCACATCGACATCCGAATGTTTCAAATACCTATCCTGTATCAACGCCTTCATCGACGGTTTCAGCGCCTCAATCATCGACCTTTTCGGCGACTGGTCAACCTTCGATAGAAGCTTCTCCACTCTCTGTTAACCAACCAAGCATCAAACATTCACTTAGGCATTCTAACAATCAATAATCACATTCTTAAACTAAATTCCAAAAAAACTATCAAAATTCATATTAAAAAAACACAAATAATCACAATTTAACAAACAAATAGTAAAAAAATAAATAAATAAAAAAACATAAACAAATAAAAATAAAAAAAAAATTAGGGCTTACATCAAGAACAGGGAGGAGTGCATGAACAGAATCAGGAGGGTGTAATAACTGCTTCCCTGCTTCTTTAATCTGTTGCTCTAATTCAACATCTGCTGACGTCATCTTCTTGATCTTTTTTTTTTTCAACCCAGTGAATTAAACACCTAAGTCTCTTCAAACCATTCAAAACCCTAAAAAGATTACTGTTAAATAATACCCAGAAAATAAAAATAAAAAAGGCTCTAAATTTATTCAAGAAATATTGTAAAGAAGCCACAGAAGATAAAAAAGGCTCTAAATTTATTCAAGAAGAGAAGAATCTTGAACAGGGTGTGTGTTAGTTTAGAGAGAGAAAACCTAAGAGAGAGAGAAAGAGAGGATACCAATTGGGTTAAATGGGTTTGTATGTATGTGGTATGAGTGATAGATATAGGATAGATATAGATACAGAGAGAGGTATGAAGGGGGGAAATAATAAATAGGTTTTTTTGGGTGAAATTTGAAGAGGGGTTTGAGAGAATTGAGGAAATCTATATGGAACAAGTATGCAGATTTGAGCTTTTTTGTAGGTACTTAATAATATTTTTATGATAATAATAAATAATAATAGTGTAATAAATACAAATATACATGTATAGATTCTTGTGGTTTATTATTTCTCAAATTAGGGGTGAAGCTTGGTTCTCAAATCGGTGGAGGCTGAACTTAATTTTTTTTATCGGTAGTTGCAAATTAGCGGGGGACGGACTCAACACAGACTCAATTTACCTACGAAAATCGTAAATTTTCACTACTGCGCCAAAAAACAGGGGGGGGGGGGGGGCATGGCCACCCCTGGCCCTATAAAACCTTCGCCCTTGTTCTCAAGCTCATGTTAACAGAAATTGGATACAATTTATATTGAAGGGTAATCGTGTTGGATTGGCAGGTTAAAATAAGTGTATTCAAGTAGCCAAGTAGGGTATGTATGTATTTATTTGTGTGAAAGAAATTAGCTTAGCTTTATTGAGACATATGTGAAGTTGTGTAACTTATGTATCTAAATGAGGTAAACAGGTTTTTTTTTTTTTTAACGGGGAAGAGAATACTTTTATTAAACCAACCAAGCAAGAGCGCAAGCCGAGGCTAACGCAAATACAAAGGTTTCCTAACCAGAGGTTAGAGAAGACCGAAAAACAGACATTACAATAAAAAAAAAAAAAACAAACACAACTAAGAAGGAGAATAGAAATCTATAAAAACTCTCCATAACTGAAATAAGAGCCTTTGTAATCATTCTTGAAGCTTTTTCAGTGGGCTAGCTCTCTCCATGTTTGTGTTGCACTCCTTTTGTTTCATTTTCATGTTCAGTTTTGCTGTGCTTTGATCTTTGTTGTTGGTCACCCCGGGAATTACTTTCTTTCGCCGAACTTCAAAGTGTTGTTCCTGTCGTCTTTCATCACTGTAATGTTCTGAACCGAACTTAGTCAAGGCCTCGACAAGTGGTAGTTCTTTGCACCAACAGTGGCTTCGCTGAATTTGAGTCTTGGGATATCCAAACCAGAGGTCAAAGATTCCTGTAAGTCTTGGTGTCAACTAAAGCTGCATTGCGATGAGTACCCATACCCGAATAACACGAATAAAAAGACACACACCTCGAAGAAGAAAAACACGAAATGACTATGTAAGACCGGACCTTAGGAAGCACCAACCCATGATTAGAGTATGTTGTTAATAAGTGACACTCAAGTAAACACACACCAAAACGCACACGAGGTGCATCCTACATCCAATTCTCACCCCTGTCCGGCTAACATATACACCGATACGCACACACACCAAGTACAACGATTCGAAATCGTATTAATCGTTAAACCATACAGCCATGTGTAAGTTGAGAGTGATCATGATGTCGTTGGAAACAGAGATGCTTTATACCCCAGAAACGAAATAACGCACACCACACGATATGGATAACACGAAGTGAAAATCACGAAAAGATATATGTCATGCCAGGCCGATAGCAACCAATACAGGTTATTTGTTATTTATTGTATATAACATCAATTACTAAAGTCGGTTGCTCTCACAAAGAGCACTGTTCATCTACAGTGTTGCTCTTCATCAACCTTTTGCTGATGCTGCTCTTTCTATACATACATTTAACTCAAACACAAACATAAGTCTCCTCCTCCTTCTCACCACCACCTTCACCACCGCCCAACCCCCAACACCACCAGCCCCAACACCTGCAACGGCGTCTTCTTATCCTACACTTACATCACCGGATCCCAACTCAAACCCGACAAATCATCCAACCAGCCTTACCGCTTCGAATCGGAGCTCCGTATCCTCAACAACGCTGACCAAGAGCTTAAATCTTGGATTATCTATTACCTATAAACTTAAAGTACAAAGTCGCCGCCGCCGCAGGGGCGGTGCTCCGCCGCTTCTCTTCCCACTTTATCTTTGTTGGCTCTCTTTCTTGAGTAGAATAATGAAAGAGCTGATTGTTTTGGGAGTTTAAATAATAGTGGGTTTCGAAGTCACCGCAACTCAAATACATGGTTTTCTATGTTGTGCAAAAAGAAATGTATAGAGAATTCTAACATTGTTTTGATTGGACCGCTAGACTCATCCTGGAGCTCTAAAAAAACTTGCAAAGTAAAATTAAAAAAAAGCCCATGAGGGTCTTCTATTTTGTTTTCTTTTTCCATTTTTTATATTTATTAGTTGGCCTTTTTTACATCGTAGTTCAGTTGATAGAGCGCGTATCTTTTAACCACTTTTTTCTACCGAGTTAGATACGTGTTTGCAGGGCAACGGCCGCGGGTCGAATACTTGCGTGAAAATCGTTGTTGCTCAGTTGGTACTGTGCCTACCTTTTACCCACTCTGTTCTTACCGAGTTAGATACGGATCCGCGGGGCAACGCCCGCGGGTCGAATACTAGTTTGTAATAAATGGGAAAGTGGCTTAATATTGATTAAGTAGGTTTAATTAAATTTTGTCAATATGAACGCGGCTTTTTAATCAAATGGGATAAATATGACTTTTTGTGTCGTGTTATGGGTTATGTAGTGCTAACTAGATGTGGTTTTGACCTTAATTTTTAGCTATGAGTGGTTTCATTTGAGTTAGATGTGTGAATTTTTTTTAACCAACATGAAGTTTATGGACATGAGATTAGCCTAAACATGTTCAATTCAATCATGAGAACCAGGCCCGGCTCTAATGCAAGTATTATGAAACATTTGCTTTAGGCCCCCAAACTTAGAGGGCCACATTTTTTCTACATGGAAGTTAAGTAAAGTGAAGTGCAGGCCTATTTGAGGGTAAACATAAATTAGGGAAGGACAGAAAACCAAAAGACAAAGCAGAAAACTAAACGTCTATCTTATAATTAAGAATCACATCTCCTCTTGGAGAGTCTTGAATGGAAAGGTACCAAAAATCAATTCAAACTGAATTTGTTTCTCTCATTAAGGGCCCCGAAATTTTGTTTCGCTTTAGGCCTCTTAAATGGTTAAGCCAGCCTTGATGAGAACACATTTAGCTAACGGTCGATATCGGGAAAAACAAACTTAACAATTATATTTTGTTTTCGGTTGAGAATCTTACAATTTTTTTTTTTTTTGGAAAAAAGAGAATCTTACAATTAGCAATAACTTTATATAACCCCCACAAACAAAAATATGCTAGAGTATTCACGTTCAGATACATCAAAGTGCCAAAAGTTATAGACCTAAGTGAAAACTATGATTTTTAGGGTGATCGGCAAACCAAACATGCCGAGTTGAGTGGATTAGCCGAACTGACCGTTTTAGTGGCTCTTCGGTCTAACGGTTAAGTTTACACGGTTTAACAAAAAAAAGTTGATTAATTTGTATTAAATAAGATTATAATGTACAAGTAATAGAAGTTAAACTACCTATTCTAAGTTCCAAACAAGGACCTACCAATCTCAAAGTGGTTGTCTCACTTTGGCAGTTTGGTCAGTTTCGAAAGTTCATAAACACCTCCAAAATATACAATGTTTCTTAGAATGAATTAAAATAAGTAAAATATTAAAATCTAATTCCTGATTTATAGGCTAAGATCATTACATATATCATATTGTAAAGCATATTCTGAGGAGACAAAATTGTTGGATTATCAAGCTGTCATCAGAAAATAGTCGAACACGTTGTTCAACCGTGTGTGATCTTCTAAGTAATGATTCTTAGTCATCATGTTGATCAGTTGATTTGGTCACTCCTTGTGAGTCAATTCCAATATCTTTCAAACTCTGTTGAAATCCAGTTTCCTTCAACACTAGAATCGAAATCCAACCCAAAAGGGTTTACAAAAACACACAAATAAGGTGTGAACCTGGAATGGGAAACGGGTCGGGTCCCTGAGTTGGTGAGTTTATTTGAACAACTCCTAGTCGCCATAGCATCGCTGATGCGTATGGTTTTAGTAATTTAAAAAGATGTCAATTTTCCCGGTGCCAAAAATTTGATGTGTCAATTCCAAAACATTGGTTTGGGAAAAAACGACTGATTTTTACTAAACCTTTTTAACAAGTTTTAAATTTATAAAGTAAAAGATAATTACTTTAGAAACTAAAACCAACACATAGGCAGAGAACCTGACGTGTATAGCATAGCTTTCTAGGGTAAATACCGAGTATCGTATTCTAGAGAACACACTTTCCCCTACGCAACCTTCCATCAATTAACTGATCGGGTTTTAAAAGAAAAATAAAACGGAGGGGTTCTTAAAAATGGTTTTAAAAAGGGTTTGGGGTTTTGATAAAAGATAAAATAGTAGAGTAATCAAATATGCACATCTCGGGACCCTCCGTATAAGCAGTTAAATTTATTATTATATACTATTAATGTACAAACTGATTTGAACAGTGTTTTTGTTTCTTTTGCCTGTTTTATACATTTATAAACTGTGTTGTGGGTTTCAAATTCATTATGGTTGTCTTGGCTTAGTGGTTTCTGTGTTTACTTGTAATCGGCTATACCCCGGTTCGAATCCGACCTACATTTTTTGTTATTTCTTTTCTTTTTGTGTGACACGTCTCACCCTATTCTGATACACGTGTTTCCATCCTCTGATAACATCAGAGGCAACATATCAGCACAACCAAAGTCGATTCTCTCTCCTCTCTGTCTCTCTTTCTATATACCCCATCACCGCCGCACCAACTCTTCTGATAACATCATCACCACCACTTCTTCGATGAATAGAGACCTTTCAGATCTGTGTCTTGAACAGTAACTAAGGTTTTTTTTTTCATACCGGTGTACCGTTTAGCTTTCAAATGATCTGTTTTGACGGTGGTTTTGTAGGCGATTGTAAAGGCTATGACGGTGGTGGTGGTTACATCAAAGGTATGAATTTTCCGTCAAAACACTACCGGGTTTTTTTCCGGCAACAATATTGTGTTTACTCTCTATGCATCTCCCACTTCTTCAATTTTACTTTGTTTTCTTCTGTTAGTATATATGTTTAACGGTGGCCTTCCTCAAATCTATCAACCACAACTTCAACCATCAGAATAGTTTCTATTCTGTTTTGGGGCTTTGCAAATCAGGTAATGATTAATGAATCTTTTTTTTGTTTGGTTAATTTGTGTCGTTTTGTTGGATATGTTTTTGTTTATTTGAGTTATGATTGTTTGTTGATGGTTATTGGATCATATCTTAATTGGGAATCATGATTTACTTTGTTGCAAATGCTTTTCTGTTTTAATTTGGGATAAATTAGTGGATATATCATTACATTCCATGAAGTTTCTGTTAGTCATTCGAAAACATAAAGTTTAAGCTTCGGTTTTAAATTGGGTTATTGTTAAACCTAACTACAAACCCTCCTCTCTACTAATTTTTAGTGTTTGATTGATATATTCAATGTGTTTTGGCAGGAGAATATTGGGGGTAATAAGAGCGAAACATGGAAGCTATGGATGTTCGGATTCTTCGTTTTCAAAGGGGGTGAAAAGAGGCGTGGGACGGTTGTCGACTTCGGATGCTTCGTGTTCCGAAGAGGTTCCATTTTCTGCTGCTGATGGGGTTAGAGCCCCGCCTAAGGATTTCTTATTTGTTAGGCAAGAATTGGCTACTATTCGAACTCAACTATAACTTTAAAATCATTACGCGTTCGAAACAGCCGACGTATGGTGAGAGCAGCAACAAAGGTCCATGATCTAATAAGTCTAATCTATATTTTTGTAGGGCAATGTTCTGAACATACACATGAAGCAAACAAATTGAGATGTAAGCGGCAAGGGTCTGGGCTTCAATTAGGGATTTGATAATGACGGGAGTTAGAGTCTCGGTGGAGATGGTGGCATTAGCCCTAGAACCCATGGGCTGTGATAAGCCTCGATTGATTGATGTATTTCAGGGCATTCGACAATAACGGATTGCAGGTATCGTTGTCATCTTTAGCATACTATGTTCTTACTTCATTTGAATCTTCTTCAAATTTATTGCGCTATGATGGTATTAGGTAATATATTATATTTTTTTACATTTAAATTTTGACGTTTTAGGGACACACATAGAAAATGAGCTTAAATAGCAATGCCTCTATTTTGTTCACTCAATTACCATCTTTTAATTTAGAAAATCATAATCTTTTATCTGCAGGTATGGTAATCTAGCGGTTTCCGCTGAATTGACTTCTCTTTCACACGCTATCGTGCTAATGGCTTCGGTCTAGAGGTATGAAAAAGAACACATTTATAAGCTTTGTTTTATAAGTTTATACCAAATGTTATAACAGTTTTTTTAGTAAAATAATATCTCAGGTAAAAAGGAGGATTTTAATGGGGACATGCTTTTCAGCTGGTTATTATGATGCTTATTACAAGCAAGCTCAGCAGGTATTCACTTAACTTTATTCTTAATAATGTTGGTTAGCATATTCATTTTGGTGATTTCTTAATAATGTTGGTATGCAAAAGAACACACTTATAACCTTTGTTTTATAAGTTTATACCAAATGTTTTGATAGTTTTTTTAGTAAAATAATATCTCAGGTAAAAAGGAGGATTTTGATGGGGACATGCTCTTTCAGCTGGTTATTATGATCCTTATTACAAGCGAGCGTAGCAGGTATTCACTTGACTTTATTCTTAATAATGTTGGTTAGCATGTTCATTTTGGTGATTTGTTGACGTAGGTGAGGACTGTAGTCCAGAAAAGCTTCAAGACAACTTTAGATTCACACGATGTGCTAATTTCACCGGCCTGCAGCATATAAAATTGGTAATTACTAATTACCAATACACCTTGGATGGTCACCTTATTTGCAAATCGTTTTATTATTGTGAAAGTTAATAATCTTTTAACCGCGTGTTTTATTATAGGTGAGAGAAAAACGACCCACTAGCAATGTATGCTGGGGATATCATGACGGTAAGCAAGTCCATGTATATAACTTGCAAAATTTATTATTTTATAAACATGTTAAGTTTAAATACGTGTTTGCTTTAGGTGTGTTGCAAGGCTCGGGTCAACTAGCCAACGGACTATTCAACAAAAGTCAACTAGAGTGGATGCGGATCAGATTTGGTCAGCAACTGAAGAGATGGAGTTCGAAAGGTATAACTGAATTCAAGCATTAAGAAGATATACATATAAATAACTTTCACAATGGTACCGATTGATTATGATAATAATGATAATGAAATCGCGTATCAATTCGGTGGTATAGTAAAAAAAAAATAATTGTAATGAAGCTGAACTAATTCAACACAATGTGGTGATGATATGCTAGCCGTGATTGTAAAATTACACAATAAAGAACTAATTCAACACTTTGTGGTGATGATATGCTAGCCGTGATAGTAAAATTACACAATAAAGATTCGTTAGTCGTATAAAAAACATATTCATAAAAGTAACAATATTTGTACTGGAAATGATTAAATTAGAAACTATATTTATTCATCATTTTATAATATTTTTATTAATTTTGATATTTAGAACATCCATATCAGCAACATACAAAATAATTGTTATCTCATGTTATAATGTTTTTGTTTTGGATATATTTCAGTTTATTTATATGGCTTTTTTTTGTTCGAATCTTAAAACCAGTTTGTCTTTCTGAAACCAATTTACATCAATCAGCCGATGTATGTTAACATCAATAGGAAATCATGTTGACCCGTTGAGATAAAGCATTAGCCAAATCATTTTGGCCCATCAAGATAAAAGTCGTAACCCCGATCATATTGACCTATTAAAACAAAGCATAACCCAAATCATATTGACCTGGTGAGATAGAAAAATAACCCAAATCATGAGCATGTGTTAGCAGTGGCTACTGACTTGGACTGAGGGTGTGTATTTGCATGCAGATTAACAGCAATAACACATTTAACACATCACGGGATGATATTTGTACCTCTTGGATACACAATTGGGATCATCGCTCTTTCGTATGTTCTTTTTGTATGCATAATTCTTTATTTCTTTTTGTATCATGGCATATAATAAATTAATAATTCACTTATTGTATACACTAACAATAATTGGATTTCTATTAACACAGATCAACACTCTTACCTGCAATTGCTCGGTTTCTACCAAACAAGTGGAATGATGATGTCATAACATGGCGTTTCCCGTATTTTCGCTGTATGTATTATTCCCTTTTTACTCCTGGCTGCAAGAAGTGTTGAGTAACTCATAGGTTTCTTGCAGCCGTTGATTACATTTTTAATTTATTATGCTGTGATTTGCAGAAAGATATGTTTTTTGCAACATTTGTAAACAGTTGTGGAGTTCGAATTCACTAGGTCTCAAGTTGTTGCTGCTATCCCTGATACATTTTTCTGTGCATGGTATGCTGCACAGAAGCATTGGATGGCTAACAACATATTGGGTCTTGCATTTTGCATTCAGGTTTGCTCTTCAAAATTCCAAAAAAAATAATAATAATTCTGAACGTATGTTTAAGCTGTGATCATTTTTAATATTTTGCAGGGTATTGAAATGTTCTCACTTGGCTCTTTCAACACTGGTGCCATTCTGTTGGTAAGGGAATTCATTTATTTGTTAAAGATAGATTTTATGTTTTTCTGCTTGAGGATTCTTATGATGCCATGGTTACAAACTGCAGTCTGGACTTTTTGTTTATGATATGTTCTGGGTCTTCTTCACACCTGTGATGGTCAGCGTTGCTAAATCATTTGATGCACCTTGATAATATCAAAGCGAAAAACATACATGTTAGAAGATATTAAGGTTAGCTGTCAAGGTTAGTCGTCATTATTGTTAGGCGCCCTTAAGCCCATTATTGTTAAAGTAAGAAAGATATTTGATTGAACTTGATTTTTTTAGTATGTTACGATCAACTGGTAATCCGGTATGTATAGACAAAATACAAAGGCCTAATCATAATAGGCTAAGCTAATGAACCTAACCCTGATGACAACCAACCTTAATGATGGCTAACCTTAATAATTAATATATTCTACCAATACCCATTTTTTTGGATTTGATGTATATGACAGTTTTCTTCTTTTTACCGCTTTTATTTCCATCTAGAATTGCCACACTTAAATAACATCGCCCATCTATCTTTTAGAAACGAGTCGCCATACCATTTATCAAGCCAGAACCTGATGAAATCTCCTTGCCCGATTTCTGCGCGCAAATAGCTTCTGACATATCTGTTTTGCAGCTGAATAGAGCCGACGACAACAACTATAGTCTGGAAGAGGCTGAATTTGGAAGAACTTTGGGTGCAAGTTTAAGGCCCAGGTGTGCGACTCACACGAGCCTGCACATGTGCAAGGTCGATAGAGTTGAACCCATCGACACCTCAAACAACACTAGCCCAATGTTAATGAGATAACTATGAAGCCCAAGGTCAATATGTGACACGTTAGTCGTAAAAACTTATTAACTCTTATTAGATCAAGAATTTGTTGATTTCTTGAAATGTGACTGCCATTCAACTGACATTGTTGTATGATATGTGATCTTAGTTAATATCATAAATATGACGTACTTAACATTCATTACATTATCTCTACGTAACCTTCATGTGAAAATCGATTTGAGATCTCAAACGATGCAAGGTACGTCAAACGAAGTAAGGCATGTCGTTACTTATTTTCCAAATAAGATTGACGCCGCCGCAACGCGCGGCCAGATAAATAACCTAGTTACAATTAATAGTTAAGATTAATTATTTGTGAGGAGGACAAGAGTGATCTTGAAGTATTGACTCCTTGATAGAGAATCGGGGCCACTACTGAGTAGAATGCAAAACCTTCCAATGTGCGTCCGCATGAAGGTACTTCGCTCGAGCCTTGCATGTAGCAAGCTTCCCTAACCGCGGTCAAGTCTCTGATCCTCAAACATATCTTCTTCTTGTATTGGAGGCTTCACTTCTGACCTGGAACACCGTAAACCTCCCTTAGCTCTCGCTTTCCTTACCGAAGGATCTCTCTTACAGCCAGCCTTGCCAACATCGTATCCCCTAAGTAGGTTAACGATCAAGAAGACCGAATGATCTCACTTAAAGTCGGCTCAGAAGACAAGTATCCCCAATGGTTAACGGATTTGTACTAACGAGACCTAGAAATAGAATTCTTGTTTTATTTATTTTTAAAGTGACACTTTGTTATTTAGTGATCAATTAAATATAAAGTTGGTTTGATGATTGATAACTGAATTAACCCAACCCATAACCTCCCAAGCTAAATGAAATCCTTGATAAAGGTGGAACATAATCCTAAAGGTGTGCAATCCGAAGATCACTGGTGCACCCGTAGGGAATCCTCCCTTTACCAAGAAGATCATTCAATCATCTGGTAAGTACCAGAAATGTGTCACTCAGATATGGTCCACTTCATAAGCCATTGTTTAGAATCCGGTTTGGATATTAGAAGCCCGAAGGATATGTCTCACTATCGGTTTCCTCACCTTTGTTCTAGCTCGGGACTACCAGAAGCTGATTAAACCTCTAATTTATTAAGTTAGAGTTGATTTTAAGTTTATTAAGTTAATCATCATTTGAACCTGTCACAAGATAAACAAACAAGGATTAGAAGAAGATAACACAACAAATAACTAAAAATAAACTACTACTACTAATAATAAAAGTCTACAATTGAAGTGGGTTCATGAATAATAGAAAGATACAACCATATCAAATGATCAACACAAGAACATCGTTTCTCATAGACAAGCTCTCCATCTCCTAATGCTATGTATCTATCAACCTCGCGAACCTCGATGTTTATTGCACATGAACTACTCTACGATCCCATGCTTGGTCTTAATGATCAAGGTAGGACGAGGTCTGACTTTGTTGGGTGTGTTAGGAGGGCCCTAAGGCCTCCCACAAGACCCTAAGAGCTCTGCAAGACTCCTAGAAGTCGACCTAAGACCAAGAGATTGAAGTGATATGGGATGTCTCAAATGGAAGGGGTAGCTTGCTATTTATAGAGTTTTCAGGGCAAGCACGGGCATGGCACTGGTGTGCACGGTCGTGCTCCCACACTTCGTACGTTTTGTTGGCTGCAGTTCTGTCTTGTATGTCTTTTTTGTCTGAGCATAGGCGTGCCACAGAGGTGAGCACGGGCGTGCAAGACATCTTGTGTTAGATTTCTTGTTCCCCAAGTTTGTCTCTTGTCTTCTAGCGTGCAGGGCCTTCGCGCAAGTGTGCATGGGCGTGCTGAGTCTGTCCCGGGCTGGTTTTATCACTGTTTAAGTCCCGGAAGGGCCTTCAAACATACAGGGAACATGCAGCAAGTCTCGTATCCTCATAAATCTCCAGATTTTGCCTGTTTTTGCATGAAAATCTCATGTTTCCGGCTTGGAGCTCCAGTTTCCTGATAAACACAAATAGGAATGAACTAAGTGCCTAAAATTAACATTTTAAGTCTAATTCTATCTTATTATGGGCCTGATTATGCATGTTTTATATGTTAATCATGTGATACATCAATTGCTTATCAAGATTGCTCTGTTGATGTATGTTGTAAGAATGCGGCCTTGTGTTGATGGTCGCTAGAAGATGAATAACTTGACCATTCTAACAAGTTTTGATCCATATATACATTTGTTCTAGAAAAAAAAAAAGATTTTTGAGGTCAAAGTTGTTACTTCATAAATCCTGCATTCTGCATTTTTGTTATAAATTTAGGCCTAAAATTTGTCATATTATAGCATATATACACTCAAACATGATCATTAAGTTTTCTTGAAATGCGTTAAAATGGCATCAAAATTGAAGCACAAACATCTTATTGATGGATGGGTATTGAAATGTGATACATGTGTGTTTAATGTCTAATTTTATGCATATTTGAGCGTTTATATGTGGAGACTTAGATAACTATGAGAAAATAATGTTTTTGCAGGTTAAATACGAAGATGAGATGTGTTTTGGAGAATTCATATGGATAGATATTAAAGTATGAGGTGATAGCTAATTGAATTACGAAGACGTGGGCGCAAACGGTGAAGAAAACGGAGTTAAAACGAAGAAATTATGAAGAAAACAGTTTTTGGAGCAAACTGTCAGCAGTAGGCTACGGTCCCAGAGTAGCCTACGGTACGGGGATTACGGGAACAAGCATAAAAGGGCCGAAAACTAGGTTTTTGAAAGGTTCTTCTCCTCATTTGGCTAGGAACGATTCTAGAGGAGCATTGGGGTGATTTTGGGCATTCTTTCACCATTCCACACCTTCTAATCACCTTCCAATCATCAATCATGCAATTCTACATCAAGACTGAAGCTAAAATCATGAAGATGCAAGGCTAATCCTCTCGCGGTTTCTCCGGGTGAAAGATTTGGTATTTTGTAAGGACTTTTCTGTTTGAACCTTGTTCTAGGATCAGATTTTGAGAACATGTCAATGTGTTTTTGAATCTAGTTGTATGTTTGACTGATTTAAACAATTTGATTGACTTTCACAATTACAATTTGTTATCGTTTCTTGGTTTTCTTGCACTAGAAATAATTTAACCTTGTGAGTTGTGTTATAATGTTGAATTGGGTTGAACAAATTAAACAGGATCATGTCTATGTGATTCCCTAGATAGGTTAATTCATATTGTCTTTTACAATTATCGAATCAGAAACTCGGAGTGACAGTTTTTCCATACTATTTTCTTTTATAAAACTTTATTATCACTTTGTTTTGCAGCACTGCAGCACTTTTACATTCAACTTCATAAAATTACTTTAGTTAATCAGTAATAAGTAAATTAGCACTTTTCAGAAACTCTCTGAGGTTCGACAACCCTACTTCCTATACTGCAGTCAGTTGTAGCTAAGGAGTAGTTTTTATTTATTTTTTGATTAGCACTTCGACACGCGATCACTTATTTTGACCTCAAAAGTCAAAAATGGTCATACCTGAAGTTGGAAACTGCTTGCCTTACAATGTAAACCCGTTAGTTAGCATTACAAATAACACGGATTCAAACTCTTCTTTCCAATGATATTACCATATCCGGTGTAACTTTATCAAGCAGAAGAGGTCATATGAGATTGCCTTCTCTCTTATACTCTAGACAAAATGTTGGTATTCTTTTCTTGGCATCCATAATCAAACAATTTGTGTTTTCAGGTTGGCCCAAGCTTAATTTTTAAAGTTTTTAGTTGACCTTTTTAACGAGAGTGTCGTGTATGGATTCCATTACTAACTTGATCACTAATACAGATAAATCAACAACATGCGGTTAAGACTATTTGACTTTACATGTGTTGCAATAATTAACTGTAAAAGAAGTTTTGACTTTTAATCAACTATATAAAATGCTCTTCGAATTAATTTGAGAAGACAGGACAATCTATTATAAGTAAAATAGGTGGTTTTTACTTGAAATTTTAATTTAATGTGAAACATTAAAATTTAAACCTCATTTTTCAATATATCATATCAAGAATCTCAAAAGGGAACACTTCAATATAGCAACAAGTGATTTTATAAATCCTTCAACATGAGAATGGCTAATCTTTATGGAAAGAACTTGGTATGATGATGGGCAAGTTATAGGTAACTTTAGCGTGAAAATTTATAATAGAAAACAAAAATATTGACCTAGTTTATGTAATTAACAAATCATTAATCAACAACTTATGATAAGTAAAACCCTAATTCTCTCCGAGAAAGTCAGAGGCGGCGAAAAGGTTTTTCTCATCGTTTTGCATGGCGGGCAAGGAGAAGTACAAGATCGGCACGTGGTATGACGCTCCGCAAAGGAAAGGATCACGTCAGCATCAAGGAGAAACGTCGAAAAAGAATGATGTTGCGGTTACGAAGTTCTTTGTTTCCAATTTGCCAGATGGGTGTGCTTCATCTGACTTGGTAACGGCGCTAAAAGGGTTTGGGATGATCCACAACACTTACATCGCCAGGAAGTTTGACAAGCTAGGTAAACGTTTCGGTTTTGTTTCTTTCGCGAATGTTAATGATCCTTTGGGTTTAGAGAAAGATATGAAGGAAGTTTGGATCGGGTCATATAAACTCTTCATCGTTTTGGCTCGGTTTGTGGATGGAGAGAGGATGAACTGGAAGGGTGATAAGCGATGGACTCCTGTGAAAGCAGATAGGGTTCCCTCTGATGTTGGGAATAAGGATATTGAGATGGAGCCTTTGGTGGATGTCCAAAAAGTTGGGAATGGTTTGGAAGAAGGTAGAAGTTTTAGGGACAAACTGCTTAACGTTGAACCGATGACTACTAAGAAGCCTTTGGAGGTCGTGGTTGACTCGGAATTTTATGGAGGATTGTCATGGATTGGTTGTGGGGCGGTTGGCAGAGTCTCTGACTTCAAGAAATTATCTAAACTTCGAGTGTGGTTAGATTTGATTGGACAAAATAGGGTTGGGATCAAGTATATTGGTGGTCTGTGGGTTATGTTGGTGTTCGAGTCTGAGTCGTGCATGGAAGGTTTTGTGGGTGTTAAAGAGGTGTGGAAAGTGTGCTTCGACAACTTGGAGAGATGGGAAGGCCAGTTAATTCCTAATGAACGTATTGCGTGGTTAAAGGTATTTGGGTTACCACTATGCTTATATGATAAAGAGATTGTGGACGGTATAGGTGCTCTCTTTGGTCCAGTTGTTCATTCGCCTGAGTTTAATGCTTTGGAGAATGACCTTTCTTATGTTATGATGGGTGTGTTACGGGATTCGGGTCCGCGAGTTAATGAGGTAGTGAAGGTTTTGTTTAAGGAGAAGGAGCATTCGGTGTTGGTGGAAGAGGAGTCGGGGGATTGGGCTCCGGATTGTTTGGAGGATTTTTCAGAAGAAGTGATTGAAGTGGCGCGTGAGGAGGAGGATAAACAAGAGGAGATGGAAGTTTGTTTGAATAATGACTTGGGAAATAATCATGAGGTGGTTAACCAGGAGAGTTTGGGTAATAGGGATGAGGTGCCAGTGGTTGATGTTTCCAGTGGGCCGAATGATGTTCAACTGGCTTCGGGTGGGCTTGTTAAAGAATGGGCTGTTCTAAAGTCTAGTAAGAGGAAAAGCTATCGCAAGAAAGGGAGAGCTTAGAAGTCACCTTCTCCTGTGGGGTTAGAAAGACCGAAAAAAGGGGCGCGAGATGGAGAGGATATTTTTGACATAGATAGGCTTATTTTCGCGATAAATGGTGAGGAAGCAAGGAGTTTGCATGGTAAGGTGGATCATTCTAACATGGGAAATTTCTTGACTCCGGATTTGAATGGGTTGGGTGTTGAAGTTCAACATGTGGATGGTGTGGATCCTAGTAGTAATATAGCGTTGGAAGTGAAGGAGACTTTGATTTTGGGCAAAGACTTGGATGTCGAAGAGTATGAAAAATATGCCGATTCGGTTCAAAGACTTGGATGTCGAAGAGTATGACAAATATGCTGATTCGGTTGAGAAGGTCATTCAAGATGAAGGTTTTCAATTAGTGAACCAATGAATGTTCTTTCATGGAATGTTAGGGGTATGGGTTCGGATTCTAAGGGTTCGTGGTGCAAGAATTTGAAGGTTGCGAATGAGGTGGGTTTTATCATGATCCAAGAAACTCAATTTGAGTCATTGGATAATGTCAATATTGGAAGGTTTTGGGGTTCGGAAGACTTCGAGTTTGAACATGTGAATGCGATGGGTAGATCTGGAGGCCTTATTTCTATATGGAATCCAAAGATCTTTGCTAAGTGCTCGGTTTATAAAGATAGAAACATTTTGGCTGTGTCTGGATCGCTAAAGAACGATGGGAGGAAGCTCACTTGTATTAATGTGTATTGTCCTCAACGTCTTAATGATAAACGGTTGGTTTGGGAGAAGATAAAATCGTTGTTTTCGGATGATGACGGGTTTCGAATGGTGGGGGAGATTTTAACAGTGTTAGAGATAGTGTGGAACGTTGTAACTCTTATTTTATTGCAGCGGAGACGAATGAGTTTAACGACTTTGTCGAGGATGCGGGTTTATATGAGTTCTCGTTGAAAGGACGTAAATTTACTTATTTAGTGGGAGATAAAATGAGTAGAATCGATCGTATTTTTGTGGATTGGGCGTTTCTTAACGAGTGGCCAAATGCGAAGTATCGTGTTTTAAACCGGGAGGGATCTGATCACTTCCCGCTCTTATTAAAAGTTGTGTCTAGGAATTTTGGAGCTAAGCCATTCAAGTTCTTTAATTCTTGGCTCCAGGGGGAAGGGTTTGATGAAGTTGTCAAAGAAACCTTGGCTAGTGTGGGAGTTGAAGGCGAACCAGACGTGAAGTTAATGAAAAAGTTCAAGTGTCTTCGATCTAGAATCAGGGAGTGGAAAGAGGTTTCTGTGAGTAGCGAATTAGAGGAAATGGATTCGTTGCGTGCTGAAATTAATGACTTGGAACGGGTTTTGGAGGAGAGAGATCTTACAGAAGAAGAAAGTTGGGTTCTCCAGGAAGCGACTTCAACGTAAAAACATTTGGACTTTTTGAAGTTAAAGGACGTGAAACAGAAATCGAGAGTCTTATGGGCGAAAGATGGCGACGAGAACTCCAAGTTTTTTCATGGTTCGATTAATGCTAGGAGAGTCTCTAATAATATCATGGGATTATCGGTTAATGGCGAATGGGTGACGAATCCTAAGGAGATTAAAAGAGAAGTTTTGCGATTTTTTAGTCATAAATTTGTTGAAGATATGCAGGTTAAGCCGAAGCTCAATTGTTTTTGGTTTGAAGAACTTAAGTGTGGCAGTGGCGGATTTAATTACTAGTCCGTTTGTGGAGAAGGAGATCAAAGAGGCGGTATTTAGCTGTGGTAGTGATAAAGCCCCGGGCCCGGACGGGTTTAATTTCAGATTCATTAAGAGGTATTGGGACTTTTTCTCGGCTGATTTTGTTGATATTATGCGTCAGTTTGAGGCCACTGGTAAGATAAATCGTGGGGTTGCATCTTCTTTTATTACCTTGGTTCCAAAAGTTAAGGATCCGGTAAACTTAGGAGAGTATCGTCCTATAAATTTGATTGGGGTGGTAAGTAAAGTTATCTCTAAAGTGTTGGCCAACAGATTGAAGTTAGTCATGGATAGTATTATTAACGAGACCCAGTCAGCTTCTGTGGCGGGAAGGTGTATTCTAGATAGTCCGTTGGTGATTAGTGAGGTTTTGTCTTGGTCAAAAAGGAGCGGGAAGAAGATTTTTATGTTTAAAATTGATTTCGAAAAGGCATATGATAACGTCAACTGGCCTTTTTGATATCAATTATGAGGCAAATGAATTTCCCGGAGGTGTGGTGCATGTGGATAGAAGGGGTTTTAAAATCGGCTCGGTCCTCATTTCTGGTTAACGGGTCGCCGACTTTTGAATTTAATTGCGAGAAGGGTATCCGTCAAGGAGACCCGGTATCGCCTTTCTTGTTTATTATGGTCATGGAAGCTCTCTCAGGTATTATCAAGAAAGCGTGTTCTATTGGTACTTTTCGAGGGGTTGGGCTTCCAAAGGAGGGTCCGGTTCTTTCTCATTTATTATATGCAGATGACGCTATGGTGATGGGGGAGTGGTCGGAAAGCAATTTTACGTGTCTGAGACGGATGCTTCGTATTTTTCATATGTGCTCAGGTCTCAGAATTAATATCCATAAATCAACGTTATATGGGGTGGGTGTTGACAGGGAGGCGATGGAAGTTATGGCTAGCGGGTTGGGCTGTCGTTCGGGTGATACGCCATTTAATTATCTGGGGATTCAGGTAGGTGCTAACATGACGAGGATTAATAACTGGGACTCGGTGGTTAAGGTGTTCAAAACTAGGCTTTCAGGATGGAAATCCAAAACTCTTTCGATTGGAGGTAGGTTGACCCTCATTAAATCCGTTTTACAAAGCCTTCCATCGTATTATTTTTCTCTTTTTAAGGCTCCGGTGGGAGTTGTGAATGTTTTGGAAGGTTTGATTAGAAGGTTTTTGTGGGGAGGTAGTGAGGATGTTAAAAAAGTTCATTGGGTGGGTTGGGATAAGGTCACTACTCCTATGAACCAAGGTGGTTTGGGTGTTAGAAAACTTGAAGATTGCAATAATGCGTTTTTGGTCAAGTGGTTATGGCGTTATCGCCAAGAAGGAGAGGCGCTTTGGAGTAGGGTGGTTGATTATATCCACGGGTCTAATAGAAAATGAGAAGTTTATCCAAAGAGCTCAACCTTTACGAGTACGTGGACTAAGGTGGTTAATAGTGGGATTCGGTTAAAAGTGGATGATGTGAACTCCATTAGCATGATTCGGGGCCGCCTTGGAAATGGTAGGGACATACGTTTTTGGATTGACCCTTGGGTGTCTCGTAGCCCCCTTAAAAATTTGTTCCCGGAGTTGTTTTTTTCTCGAAAGTAATAAGGGGTGTAAGGTGGGGGATCGGATCAATGGTGATCAATGGAACTGGAGAAGACCTTTGTCTGCAGCTTCGGAATTAGATCAGCTGCAGGCGTGTATGCAGATGATCGAAGGGCAGGTCCTGGTGGTGTCGAATGATCAGTGGTATTGGGACAGAGGTACAGTCGAACAATTCTCTGTTTTATAAGTAAAGAAATGGATTGATAGTGGTTACCCTAGTGATAATAATGCGGTGTTTTCTTGGAGTAAATGGGTGCCTATTAAATGCAACATATTTATGTGGAGAATGTTGATGGATCGGATCCCGACGAAGCTAGCGTTAGCTAGGCGGAATATTAATGTTGGGGATGGTTTGTGTTCGTTGTGTGAAGTCCGAGAGGAGAGTGTTGATCATTTGTTTTCTGCTTGCATCATTGCTAATGGGGTGTGGAGTGGGATTGCAAGGTGGTTGAAACATCAACCTTTCTTTTTCTTCTCTGTGGCCGACATTATTCGTGAGCTCTCGTCCTCTTCTTGGCCGCCGAGTAAGAGGTTTATTATAAAGGGTATTATGATCATTGCATGCTGGCGTATATGGAAAGCTAGGAACGAGAAGATCTTCAAGAATGAAAGGCGAAACGTGGCTGAGATTATCGTAGATATTAAAGTGTTAAGTTTTCTTTGGTTTTCTAATCGTTGTAAACAGGGCGCCGTGGGTTGGAGGGATTGGCAGTCTTTTAGTTTTGATGTGATGTAATTTGGTTTGGGAGTCTCCGCCTTGGAGATGTCCGTCGTTTTTGTTGTGTGTTAATAAAATTCGCCTTTCAAAAAAAAAAAAAAAAACAAATCATTAATCAAGAATCTTGAAACGAAAACACATTACATTAATATTTGGAAATATTTAAACTTACATTTGTTTTTCAGACAATTTTCCATCATTATCAATTTCGTATTTTGTGGATCCATCTTCAATTGTTCTCAAAAGATGACACTAAGTAAATGGACCACCATACCATCCTCTAAAGGTGCCAAAATGGTAGAATGGATAACATGTTAAATCATTTTGTCTCAACAATGCTAGTCTAACTATTAGCCACGAGGGATGGTACGTTAAGATGCTATATTCCTTGGTTACAAATCTTATCATGGACTTCCTGAAAGCAACACACAATATGTTAAGATGCTATATTCCTTGGGTACAAATCTTACGTCAACAAAACTTAGTTAGCTTCTTCTTCTTCATGAATTGGGAGTTCTACATGGTGTGACAATCTTGGATTGTTTCAAGTTTTCAACTAAATTTTCAATGAGCATGCCAAACATCTAAAGGTTAACTTTCATTTTATCCGGGAAATTAGCTCACAAGGTGTTCCAAGTTTAGTTCATCCAAAGAAAGATCAACTTGTTGATGTCTTCACCAAGGCTCTTCCTGCAACCAAATTTGTGTCCTAAGGGTCCAAGACTCCAAGTTGCATGTTACACATCCTTAGCTAGTGAGGGTAACTAAATGAGTGTAAATATAAAAAGTTATATGGTTAGGCCCACTAGGTTGTTGGGCTTTGTTATCCTAGGGGTGTGTCTATATATTAGTCTTATATGGATTTTCCCTACACCTTGTGTCTCTACTTGACTCTCTAGTCTCTAGAAGACAACATATGTATTATTTTGGGGTCCAGCAATATAAGATCAATCTTTAGTGCTGCATTTTTCTAACCTATACCATGTAGCTAGCTACAGATATTATAACTTTTTCAAGCTACAATTACGAAATAGCCCTTGTTCATCATTTGAAATTATGGTGCTATTAGCTTTAGTCAACAAGATTCCATCATATTATCACTACCAAAGGTTATTTTAGTAGAGTTAATTAATTGTCCAACATGCAAAGGAAGTTGTTAATTTGCTCTCATACAGTAGATCTTCTATGCATACTATTAGCAAATATTCTGTATATTTGTATTTATAGATGATTGCATATTATTAGGCATATTGTTATTATAGATTGATTGCCTTCCGGATTTATCGGAAATATTTGTATTATATATTGTAATCTCAATCAATGGAAAAGTCATTCAGTAAATTATCCTTCTTCCTATATGGTATCAATCACCAACCGATCCTAACCTCTTCCCCTATTTTCTTTCTGCCGCCCTACCGCCGCCGCAGCTCTTCTGCCGCCGGCCACTGCTTCCGCTCCCCCACCCTTCCTTCTGCGTCCGTTTCAGCCTTCCCCTGCTGTCATGGATGTCACCCTACACCCGGCTATGGCCGTCACCAACATCAAGAATATGATCCCCCTTATTCTTGAAGAAGAATCCTCTCACTTCACCACTTGGACTACTCTCTTTGAAGTCCATTGTCGCGTCTACCAGGTTTACGATCACCTGCTACCACGCACCCCACCAGCCCCACCAACCGGCTCGTCTTCAGACGCCGATGCAGCCAAAGCCCTCGCTGCTCAGGCTGCGGCTGACGCCCTCTGGTCCCGCTTAGACGCTCTCGTCTTGCAGTGGATTTATGGCACTATATCCAAACCCCTTCTCCACATCATTCTGGTCCCTGGCCAGACCGCTCATGAAGCCTGGCAAGCAATCGCCAATCACTTCAACGATAATAAGAGTGCCCGTCAGATTCTGTTGCAGCAGCAATTCTCAAACATTCACCTTGAATCGTTCCCGAACATGGCTGCCTACTGCCAACACGCCAAACACCTAGCCGACCAATTAAATAGTGTAGGCGCCCCGGTTGATAACCAGCGTCTAGTCTCCCAACTCCTGGCCGGCCTGACCGAGGCGTATGAAAGCATCTCCACCGTGTTGCAGAACCGGGAACCCCTACCAGACTTCAGCGAATGTCGCTCCCGTCTCACCATGGCTGAATCCACCAAGAAGTCCGTATCCGCCAGAACCGCAGCCTCCTCGGCGACTGCCCTTGCCGCCACCACTGCCTCTCAACCCCAAGACTCTGCTCCTGCTCGCAACCGTGGGAATAATCGGCCTCGGAATCGTGGGAACAACAGGCCAAGGACCAGCGGCCGTCCCTTCGGCTCCCAAAACCAACCCCAGCACCCTTACATTGTATTCCCCAACTCTTGGGCTGCGAGCCAGTGGAGTTCCCTTCTGAACAATAACCAGCAACCAGCCGCCCCACCGTGCCCCTACCCCTCTGCTCCTCGGGCCACCAACAACTCGGCTGGCATATTGGGTGCGGCTCCAGCTCAAGCCTACACTGCTACACTATCTCCCACTGACATTCAACAGGCCCTGTATGCTCTCTCGATGAGTCAACCGGACCCGAATGGTGTTATGGATACGGGCGCCTCCAGTCATATGCAAACCCCTCAAGGTACGATCTCCCCGTCTTCTTTTAATACGTGCACTACTAAATACATTGTAGTCGGAAATGGCATGACCATTCCGGTGATTGGCCAAGGCAACCTAACCTTACCACCTCCTTTCCCACCCTTTAAACTAAACAACGTCCTATTCGCCCCTAACCTTATCAAAAACCTTATTTCTGTCCGCAAACTTACTACTGATAATTTATTGTCCATTGAATTTGACCCTTTCGGTTTTACTGTGAAGGACCTCAAGACCAAGGCGCACCTCCTAAGATGCAATAGCTCGGGCGACCTCTACCCACTCACGGCTCCTCTTCCCCTCAAAACCACCTCTACAGCTTTTGTGGCCGTCACTCAAGACCGTTGGCACCAACGCCTTGGGCACCCGGGCTTCTCCACTTTGCATTCGTTGCCTTTATCGTTTTCTAGTTCATCTAATAAAATTGACAAAACTTTATGTCAAGCATGTGTTTTTGGTAAAAGTGTTCGTTTTCCATTTTCTGATTCGTGTAATCGTACTACTTTACCATTTGACATTATTCACAGTGACTTGTGGACCTCCCCGGTACCTAGCACCGGGGGCCACCGGTATTATGTTTTGTTTTTAGATGACTTTACAAACTTTCTTTGGACATTTCCCCTTACCCACAAATCACACGTTTTCTCACTCTTCTCCATCTTTAACACCTACATAACCACCCAATTCACTAGTAAAATTAAACAGTTTCAATGCGATAATGGCAAAGAATATGACAACAATATGTTTCACACTTTTTGTCGTCAAAATGGCATGCATTTTCGTTTTTCCTGCCCCTATACATCGTCACAAAACGGAAAGGCTGAGCGTAAAATTCGAACAATAAATAATATGGTTCGCTCACTTCTAGCCCAATCCTCCGTGCCACCAGCCTACTGGCACCTTGCCCTTGAAACTGCCACTTATTTACTAAACATTATACCCAACAAACACCAACAATTTTTATCCCCTACCACCCGCCTATACAAATGCGACCCCACTTACGAACACCTTCGTGTGTTCGGGTGTCTCTGCTATCCACTCCTTCCCTCCACCACCATCAATAAACTTGCCAACCGTTCTAAACCATGCGTCTTTCTCGGTTATCCTCCGAATCACCGTGGATACCGTTGCTTAGACCTCACCACTAATACCCTCTTCGTGTCTCGTCATGTTCAATTTGAGGAGACCATCTTTCCCTTCGCCACCACTCTACCCCCTGCTCCCACATCCTATGATTTCCTTGATACCCCTTCGAACCCACTGTTGTGGGAACGATTCACATCGCCCTCCTCCAAAACTCCTACTTCCACAGCCTTGCCCACCTCCCCTTCGGGCCTCAACCGGCCCACTATGGCCCAAACTCAACCTACTGTCCATACCTCACCTCCCCCTACGGCCCACTCTTCATCAGCCCACCACTCAACCCCTCCTACGGCCCACCACTCCCCCACATCCCCTCCGGCCCAACCAAACCCCATCTCCCCTGAACCATCACCCGAACCGCTACCCACTGCTCCTGCACCCCTGTCCGATCCCCCACCACCTCCTGCTCGCACCATGCGCACACGCGCCATGGACGGCATCCACAAGCCTAAACTCCCGTTTAACCTTCATACCACCACTGTTGTCCCTATACCCAAATCCCCATAGGTTGCCTTGTCCTCGCCTGAATGGCACAATGCCATGACTGACGAGTTTAGTGCACTTATTAAAAATGAGACTTGGGAGTTAGTTCCTCGACAGCCTGATATGAATGTTATTCGGTGTATGTGGCTCTTTAAGCATAAGTTTCGTTCGGATGGTAGCTTGGAACGGTATAAAGCCCGTTTGGTGTGTGATGGTCGGGGTCAGCAGGTAGGTATTGACTGTGGGGACACTTTCAGTCCGGTGGTCAAACCTGCCACTATACGTCTGGTTCTTACTTTGGCTTTATCTCAGTCCTGGTCCATCAACCAGTTGGATGTTACAAACGCCTTCCTACACGGTAACTTGGAGGAAACCGTCTACATGCACCAACCCATGGGATTTAGAGACCACCGCTTTCCTGACTTCGTCTGCAGGCTCAAGAAATCTCTTTACGGTCTCAAACAGGCTCCACGCGCCTGGTACCAGAGATTTACTGATTTTGTCTTAATGCAGGGGTTCACACAAAGCAAGTCTGACACTTCTCTATTTATATATCACCATGGCCAGGACACTGCTTACTTGCTTCTATATGTGGACGACATCATCCTCACTACATCGTCTGAGCCGCTGCGTTCCCGCATCATGGGCGCCTTATCCGGGGAGTTTGCTATGAAGGATTTAGGCCCGTTGACTTACTTTCTCGGTATCTCTGTTACTCGAACCGGGAATCATATGTTCTTGTCTCAACAGTCTTACGCCCGGGACATCATACATCGGGCAGCAATGGATACTTGCAAATCAGTCGCAACTCCTGTTGACACCGGCTCTAAACTTGCAGCTGACTCGTCGCCTCCATTCCATGACCCGACCCTGTATCGCAGTCTTGCGGGTGCTCTTCAGTACCTCACCTTCACCCGCCCAGATATCTCTTATGCTGTTCAGCAGATTTGCATGCACATGCATCTACCTTCTGATGATCATTGGAACGCTCTTAAGCGTATTATCAGGTATTTACAGGGTACTACGGAGTATGGTCTCTCTCTCAGTCCTGCTCCCAACATATCTCTCCGCGCATACACTGATGCTGACTGGGCAGGCTGCCCCGACACTCGACGATCTACCTCCGGTTACTGTGTCTATCTCGGTGACAGTTTGCTCTCTTGGTCTTCCAAACGACAGGCAACCGTCTCCCGGTCCAGCGCCGAAGCCGAGTATCGCGGTGTCGCCAACGTGGTTGCCGAGATTTGTTGGATCCGGAACTTGATGCTGGAATTGAATCAACCGCTGACTAAGGCCACTCTTGTTTACTGCGACAATGTCAGTGCTATTTACTTATCTGGTAACCCCGTTCAGCACCAGCGCACTAAGCACATTGAATTGGACATTCATTTTGTCCGGGAGCAGGTGCAACGGGGGTGTGTCCGAGTTCTCCACGTCCCCTCTCGTTACCAGATAGCGGATATTTTTACCAAGGGTTTGCCTCGTGTGTTATTTGATGATTTTCGAACCAGTCTCAACGTCCGTCAACCTCCCGATTCGACTGCGGGGGTGTATTAGCAAATATTCTGTATATTTGTATTTATAGATGATTGCATATTATTAGGCATATTGTTATTATAGATTGATTGCCTTCCGGATTTATCGGAAATATTTGTATTATATATTGTAATCTCAATCAATGGAAAAGTCATTCAGTAAATTATCCTTCTTCCTATACATACTTTCCTACCATAAAAATTCAAAATATTTACTCTTGGCACATCAGATTTCATTATTTGTAGGAACCAAAATTTATTTCAGTATTTAATTCCTATTTTTTCCAGCGAAAAATTAACATTTTCCAAGTCACTACTATTAGCGAAGAACATTCTAGATAGATTTATTAATATTTAGAATAGATAATTGTGTTTAAATGGTTGTGATTATCCTTTCCTTATATGTGTTATAGTTGGGTTAGGATTCCTCCCTATATAAGGGGGTTTTCTATTCTTCTTTATTCAATCAATAATAATACCATAAACACTTTTAACTACAAGTTTTAATAAAGATAGTTCAAGAAGGATACATTGGCCAAGTGATCTTCTTTGTCAAGCCAATTACCGATAGGCAAATAAGTTATCATTGTGGTAACCTTAACAGTATAGATGACGTAGATGTGGTGGATTAATAAAAAACTAAGTAAAAACGACTCCTTAGCTACGAGACTGCAATAGAGTAGGGGGTTGTCAAACCACGAGCAATATGTGAAAAGTGTCAATAGTAATGTATCAGTTAAAACTGTTCAATTAAAAATAATGTTTATGCAGTAGAATGCTGCTTTGGGGTATGTTGAAAGTTGATTAAAATGATTTAAAGAGAAAACAATGCTAAAAAATTGATTAGCTTTTACACAAAACTGGTTTGATCAAGTGGATACCATATAGACATAGTATCGAAAAGTTCGTTAAAGTGGCTATCAAAGACAGGTTCTTAATCTTAATACCAACCAGTACAATCCGATTACCTAATTATAAGTGCAAAATATTCTACTTTGTGTCACCCCAAATTGTCACTACACGATAAATCAATTGCAATTGGCAAAGATAAAATACTTCAAACACAAATAATTCATCTACATTAACCAACACATCAAACTGTTCAACTATATCAAAAGTAAAACAGATCCAAACATATAATCAAATCAACTTCTGATTTTTAAACCAACAAACCATTCACCTACATTGCGAGAAGATTAGCCGCAAATCTTTACAAATATGTGTGTGACCATAAAAAATGTTGTATGCGAATCCCCCACCAAAGCTGCGTACCTACGCCCGTCAGCAGTCAGAAAACTATGCGAGCCCCCTCTTTGCTGCCCTCATTCACCTTTTATTCCACTTTGGCCTTTTTTTTTAGTCAATAAATGGCCAACTTAATTCTTTTATTTTTCTCTTGTCACGTGAGCAGGCCAATGAAATATTAGAACCCAATCATCTTTAACACTGTGTTCCCGAGTTTAGTAAATAAAAGAAAAGAAGAGAAAATGGATATTAGGATAGAAAAGAAAGGAAAATATATAATTTTATTCGTGTTCCCGAGTTGAAAGAAAAAGAAAAGAAACTAAAGATTTTATGTGTTCCCGAGTTGAAAGGAAAAGAAAGGAAACGTATATTTTACAATTATACCCTTGTAAGATTTTATTATAGGTTAAATGAGAGGGTAAATTGGTAAATGATATACTTTAATTTTTTTTTTACTTTCCCTTCCTTCCGCTTCCTTCCAATTTGGAAGGATTGTTATTTGGAGGAATTTTCCTTCCCCTTCTCTCCACTTCTTTCTTTTAATGAAACTCTGGAACACAAAATTGTTCCCCTTTCTTTCCGCTTCCTTTCCTTTCCTTCTATTATTAAACTCTGGAACATAGTGTAAATGCCTAGCCCAATTAATAGTTCATTAATTGCAATCCACTAAAATTCTTTAGCCTACGTGTGACCTACATAAATGTCTTATGTCTTTCAAATTAATATAATCAATACTAACTCATGTAACATTAATTGGTTTTGACCATTTTCTTTGTGAAACATTAAGATATAAAAACAAGTTTTTTTTAGCGGCAACAAAATTTTATTAAACACCCAAGCTAGCGGAAAACTAGCAATTCACCCAACATAAAAGTTCAAAACATACATCACTAGTCGCCCATATACAATTATACACATACAAAATACAAAACTAAACGATATGCGATATGTTGAAACCTCGCCATTTCTCCCATTCCAAATCATTCAATTTCGCGCGTGCCTTAACCCAAAGGAAGCTTAGTGTTTTAAATTTCTCTGATAACCTTGTGCAAGACGGCTGCTCCTGTTTGAAAACTAACGCATTCCTGCAGCCCCATATACTCCAAATAGTCAATGGTTCAAACTGTTTGAAAACTAACGCATTTCTGCAAAGACGGTTGCTCCTGTTTGAAAAACTAGTTAAACCGATATATTCACCAATGATTCAAACCATATATACAAAACACTAACTAAATAGCCAGTGGTTATCTGGACAGTACGTCCAAGACACCTTGACCCAAATAACCTATTAACCACAAATTAAACCAACAAAACAGAATTATCCAAAGTCAAAACCAGCGAACTTGAACCATTGTGGAAGGTCGACCCCCTGCATCTTCGATCTCTTCATCATCCACCAGAAATATTCTTCCTTAATGTCATCCATCACTTTAGTTGTTGTCATATTCCTACCATTGAAGATTTTATCATTTCTTCTTAACCATAGCCTCCAAATTACCAAAAAACATATCGCATAGATGCATTCCTTCTTTTTTCCACAATTAATTGATAAGCAGTTGTCTAGTACTTGCGGTATTGACTCGTACCTACTTGGTTCTGTCAGAAAATAAGACTTGTTTCTTGTAAAGAACACAAAATAACCAAAAAGCTTTTATTGAAAAATAACAAACACAAAGTTTAACACTAGAACAAGAAACAAAAAACCTTCTAAACAAGATACAGACTCAAATCACTACCAGATCTATGACTGACTCACAGATCACAAGAAGACGATCTGATACAAAACAATAACTCTTCAAACTGACCTAGAAACACTCTATGATCTACACAGAAGAAGCTATCTACAAGATCTTGAGAACAGATCTTTTACACAAACCCTAGATGACCTAGGAACAAGAGTTGAGACTAACTCTCTGGAACTCTCTATACGACTCAATAATATGTGAAGTGATGAAACCCTAGATGTCACCTGATGACTCTTATTTATAGAGAGTAATTAGGGTTGACATCTGGGCTCTTGTGTTATAACGAGCAGAACAGCAGCATCCATCATCCAGCCCAAGTCTTTATCTACAGCCCATTAAGACTCCTTAGCCCATCAAGCATATTCAACACCAGCTCTAGCCCAATTAATGTAACAGCCCCAAATATTAATATGCAAAACAAAATACAAACTTTGTATAAGTAATTGAATTGTAGAATAAGTATTAATATTATGACCATTTTTTAACACCCCCCCTCAATTCAATTACCAAATTCATCAAACAAACTAAGGGATTCACATACCTGATCATGCTGACTAACTGGTAAACCTTTTGTAAAGACATCAGCTAACTGAGATTTTGAATCAATAGACTGCAGACTAATAATACCATTAGACACCTTTTCTCTAAGGAAAAAGAGATCTATTTCAAAATGTTTTACTCTATCATGAAACACAGGATTTTCTGCTATTGCCAAAGCAGAATTACTATCACAAAACAACTGAATTGGTAAGTTTATATTAACACCTAATTCTTCTAAAACATTTTTTAACCACATGACTTCACACGTACCAGCACACATTGCTCTGTATTCTGCTTCAGCAGATGATCTAGAGATAGTACTTTGTTTCTTACTTTTCCAAGACACAAGTGAACTACCTAAGAATACACAGAAACCAGTTATAGATTTTCTAGTTTCTAAACATTTAGCCCAATCAGAATCAGTATAAACTTTTAACTGAAAAGTATCAGATTTTTTAAATAAAATTCCTTTTCCTGGTGATCCTTTTAAGTATTTTAGTAACCTTAAAGCTATTTTAAACAAAGCTTTAGATGGTTTGTGCATATATTGGCTTAGAAAATGAACTGAATATGCAATGTCAGGTCTAGTATGTGAAAGATATATTAGCTTACCAACCAATTTCTGATAACTAGTAATATCAATTAATGTATGCTTATCTTGATTACAAAGTTTCATTAAGACATAGTTGGGTTCTATTGGTGTATTGACAGGTTTACAACCTGTAAGACCATATTCTGCCAAAAGATCCAAACAATATTTTCTTTGAGATAAACAAACTCCTTTACTGGTTTTAATTACCTCTATTCCTAGAAAATACTTTAAATCTCCTAAGTCTTTAATCATAAACTTTGTTTTTAACAAATTTTTAACTTTTAGTACTTCAGCATCATTATTACCTGTTATCACTATATCATCCACATACACCAACAAAGCAATAAACACAGAATCATTTCTTTTTACAAATAAGGAATGATCACATTTACTTTTTTCAAAACCAATATCAACCAAGGTATTAACTAGTTTCTCATTCCACATTCTGGGTGCTTGTTTAAGCCCATACAAAGACTTATTCAGTTTGCAAACCTTATTTTTTAAACTAGTATCATAACCATCAGGTAAACACATATATACTTCTTCATTTAACTCACCATAGAGAAAGGCATTATTGATATCTAATTGACACAGATTCCAATCATTTTGTACAGCAAGAGCTATGACACACCTAACAGTAACCATCTTTACTACTGGTGAAAAGGTTTCAAAGAAGTCTATGCCTTCTTTTTGATTAAAACCCTTAGCTACTAGTCTAGCTTTGTATCTTTCTATTTCTCCATTTGATTTGTACTTAATTTTATATACCCATTTACAACCAATGGGTTTTCTACCTATAGGAAGATCTACTATGTCCCAAGTATGGTTCCTATGTAATGCTTCTAACTCATCATTCATAGCTATCACCCAGTTTTTATCATTAACAGCCTCACAAAAATGTTTTGGTTCTGAATTTTTGTTCAGAACTGAGGCAAAGCAATAATTATCAGATGATAGTTTAGAATAATTCACTACCTTCTCTAAACCATACTTGACTTTCCCTTCAATTATAAAATCATTTAATTTTGTTGGAAAACTGACATTTCTAGTAGACCTCCTAAGACTTGAACTTGGTTCCAAACTTTGATTTTCTCCCTCAGAATCATTTACTTTGTCATTGTCTGACTCACCCTCAACCCTACCAATATTAGTTCCTAGATTGTCTGGTTGCTGAGACTCAGCCATCCTATGACTAACACTAGGACCTATTATTGGCTGTTGAGTCCCATGAACAGACTCTTTCTCTTGTGTATGTTCATCATTGGGAGGAGTTGGGTCATTCACTGAATCAAGGTTATCTTCATTTTGGTCAAAAAAATTAGTATTTGTTATTGTGTTGTCATCAACACAATCCAGTTTTGTAAAGTATTCTTTGTTACTAAAAGGAAAAACATTTTCAAAGAATTTAACATCCCTAGAAAATAAAACTTGTCTTTTATCAAGACTCCATAACTTGTAACCCTTTTTTTCATTTGAATAACCCAATAACACACACTTTTCAGCATGACTACTAAGTTTATCATTATTATTTAAAATAGTACTAAAACAAAGACAACCTATAACCCTTAAATGACTCAACTCAGGTTTGAAACCATACACAAGTTCATATGGAGATTTACCTTTTAACACAGATGAAGGAGTCCTGTTTATTAAGTAAGATGCTGTTAGAATACATTCTGACCAAAATCTTAAAGGAAATTTACTTTGAAAAAGTAGTGCTCTAGCTACATTTAACAAATGCCTATGTTTCCTTTCTACCACACCATTCTGTTGTGGTGTATGAACACATGAAGTTTGATGTAAAATGCCATTATCATGACAAAACTTAGCCATTTGATTGTTAATGAATTCAGACCCATTGTCACTTCTGAAAATTTTTATAGACTTTTTAAACTGGTTTTTAATCAAATGAAATAAGCTTTCTAGATTTTGAAACACTTCATCTTTAAACTTCATGAGATATACCCATACAGATCTAGTGTAATCATCAACCACAGTCAGAAAAAATCTATAACCTTCCTTACTTTTAACTCTATAAGGCCCCCAAACATCTAAATGTACTAGCTCTCCTAATTCCTTAGTTCTATGGTCACTGATAGGGAAAGGTTCCCTATGCTGTTTGGCCCTATGACAAACCTCACAGGGTTCAACATCTTTATTCTTTTTAAAATTAAGTGTGTTTTGTAAAACATTTAACACAGGTTCTGAAGGATGTCCTAATCTAGCATGCCATGTACCATAATCACACACAGAATTACACACCTCAACAGTCACAGAGGAATTTCCACAGAAATACAGTCCATCATGTTGACTACCAGTCACCAGGACATTCTTTATTACAGAATCCTGAATATAACAATGATTTTCATCAAAACACACAGTCATCTTACAATCTCTAGCAAGTTTGTACACAGAGATCAGATTAACACAATAACCAGGAACAACAAACACATCATATAAGATCACTTTGTCACTTAATTTTATGTTCCCAATTTTAGTTACAATAGCACTAGTGCCATTTGGGTGTCTAACCCTTATATTAAACTCAGAAACATCAATTACATTAACCAAACCATCATCAGTCATGACCATATGCTGATTTGCTCCTGAGTCTAAAATCCAACCCATTTCTTTCAATAAACCAACTAATGAATTAAAACAAAAAACTCTTTTCAAATAATCACAGTTTGAAATTCTTGAGTTTATAAAACTGTTTGAACAAAAGGGATAAAATGTTCCACCTGAAAAATTACTATTTTGAGGAACATCAGCAGCAGGTCCATTAATCAACTTTAATAGCTTGGACACCTGCTCACTTGTTAAAGAATTTAAGGCCATAGAAGGAGTATCATCACTTAATGTACTGCTATTCACCTTAACATTTTTCCCAGTTCCATTTTTCCCTTTCATCCATGGAGGATACCCAACAATTTCATAACATTTCTCAATAGTATGTCCAACTTTATTACAGTGAGAACACTTTAAGTTCTGATTTAAAGTTCTACCAGATTTCTTTTTATTATCAGTAACTTGTCCAGTTTTAACAAAAAATCCTACATTGTTATTATTATTACTTTTAGTCACATTAACATTCCTATGTGATTCTTCCCTTGATACAACAGAGAAGGCTTCTTTCACAGTAGGAATAGGATCCTTTGTTAACAAATTTGTTCTCACTGATTGATACACACTATCAAGACCCATTAGAAATTGCATTAGCTTAATCATGCAACTAAAATCATTAAACTGTTTAGATGCATTGCAAGTACAACTAGGTAATTGTAAAATTTCATCTAAATGTTTCCACATACCATTTAACCTATGATAATATTCAGAAACAGACAGTCCATTTTGTGTGAATGAATTAATTTTCTGATATAATTCAAATACCACAGAACCATCTATCTTATCATATGTTTCTTTTAAATCATTCCATACTTCTGAAGCTAGCTTAGAGTAAACTTGTCCTAGATATAACTCTTCTGATATTGAATTAAGAATCCAAGTTAATACAACTGAGTTACATCTTTCCCATTGTCTACTCAACACATCATTATCAACAGGTTTGACACAACTACCATCTACAAATCCTGTTTTATTTTTAACTCTTAAAGCTAACATCATAGCATTTGCCCAAACTGTATAATTATCAGTACCTTTCAATTTTATACTAATAATAGTCAAGGCAGTGGAATCACTAGCATGCAAGTATAATGGATCACCAGCATCAATTTTACTTACCAAAGTTGCATTATCATTACCATTATTGTTATTATTATTATTATTGTTATTATTATTATTACCATTACCTCCACCACCAACAATATTCAGATCATCCATAATGTCAAACAAATAATCAGATATTTACACAGTGGCACAGAATAACAACAACTATAACAACTTATCACACAGTAATGAATTACACAACAATCACAATTAAGTCAACCACAGATGAACAGAAAAATAAAAGAAACTAAAGGAAAAAAAAAACAACAAGAACAGTAAAAACAAGGCGAAGCTGTGCCAGTGTTCCCGATCACAGGTTCGTCACTCAATGGTGCCTGCGCAGGTCTTAACACAGGAGCCTCCTAGACCTAGACAGACACAAACAAAAATAACAAGCAGAATCAGAAAGATCTCACAGTGAGGGGTTCCCAAGTTAGGGTTCGCCTAAACTCACAGTCTGTCCTTCACTTAGGGTACAGTACTGTGAGTTGCAATTGAAGCTAATAAAATCCCCAATCCAAGAACTCCTTCCTAGCTTGACTTCTTGTTTTCGTCCAGATCAAGATATGTCACTAGCCACCAACAGATGACCTAAACACACACTAATAGTAGATCAGATCTATTTATTAGACAAGATCTACTATTCCAGCAACAATACAGATCTAGGTCACAAATATCAGATCTAGATCTATACCGACTACTGGTACAACTCAGAAGACCTGAAACCCTCAGATCAACCCTAACAACTAAAGAACACAGCGGAATAAAAAACCGATTGTCTAACACAAACGAACTCACAGAACCAGAGCTAAAGCTCTGATACCATGTCAGAAAATAAGACTTGTTTCTTGTAAAGAACACAAAATAACCAAAAAGCTTTTATTGAAAAATAACAAACACAAAGTTTAACACTAGAACAAGAAACAAAAAATCTTCTAAACAAGATACAGACTCAAATCACTACCAGATCTATGACTGACTCACAGATCACAAGAAGACGATCTGATACAAAACAATAACTCTTCAAACTGACCTAGAAACACTCTATGATCTACACAGAAGAAGCTATCTACAAGATCTTGAGAACAGATCTTTTACACAAACCCTAGATGACCTAGGAACAAGAGTTGAGACTAACTCTCTGGAACTCTCTATACGACTCAATAATATGTGAAGTGATGAAACCCTAGATGTCACCTGATGACTCTTATTTATAGAGAGTAATTAGGGTTGACATCTGGGCTCTTGTGTTATAACGAGCAGAACAGCAGCATCCATCATCCAGCCCAAGTCTTTATCTACAGCCCATTAAGACTCCTTAGCCCATCAAGCATATTCAACACCAGCTCTAGCCCAATTAATGTAACAGCCCCAAATATTAATATGCAAAACAAAATACAAACTTTGTATAAGTAATTGAATTGTAGAATAAGTATTAATATTATGACCATTTTTTAACAGGTTCCTGAATTTTCAGCCACAAAAACACGTTCCACCAAACCGATCTAGTCCAAACACATTCAACAAAAAGATGATTTGACGTTTCTAGCTCCGCTTCACATAATTTACATAAACCGTCTCCCACTACCAATCCTCTGGCACGTAGAGCAGGACTCGTCGGAATGTTGTTGTTTGCAGCCCTCCAAACGAAATAATTAACTTTTTGTGCCGCAATCTTACTCCATTTGAAGATATGAAGCGAGGCTGCAGCCTGATTTTGTTCCCCTAGAGTCGATCTAACTGTTTTTACAGAGAATTATTTCTTCTCACCATTCACTTAGTGTCATGTGACATACCCCTTTGCGTTTATTATATACATATAGATTGATTACACAATTGTATTTTCCCAATTTATATTATTTATTTTAATTACGTATTATTTTAACGATATTAAAATTAATAGTTTATTGTAGTAAATATTTGATTATGGAGAATAAAGGTAAAGTGTGCAAGGTGACTCAACACGTGTTGTAGACATCTTTGAGAATTTGCATTAAAGATCGGTGGCGAAGCTTGGTTTCAGAATCGATAGGGGTCGGATTCAATTTTTTTTTATTGGTAGTGGCAAATCGGTGGGGGCCAAACTCAACACGGACTCAATTTACCTATAAAAATCACAAATTTATACCACTGTGCCAGAAAACAGGGGGGGCCAGGGCCACCCCTGGCCCTTCGCCCCTGTTAGAGATACTCTTACGTCATATGCTGTGGTCATCCTCTCCTCAGACGATAGGAATCTAGTGTAAGTTTCTCTGGTTTAATTCGAAAATTTGGTGTATTTTGAGTTCGGCTTTCACCGATTTGAAAAAAAAAATTAGGTTCTGTGTTTTGGCTCCACCATCTAAAATTTCAAGCTTCGCCACCACGTTTGACAAATTACAAAGAACATTTACGTACTTTACTCAAAAATTAAAAAACAGAGCACAAACTCCCCTTGCTGCCTCCACACTTTTCTATAGTCGACTGCAACCAACTGTTATGGACTGGAATCATTGCAAGGTATGGGACTTGTCCCACATCGGTTGTATGGGCAACCAATGTGGGGTTTATAACCCAAGTGGGCTCTCTATCCCATCAGACTAGTCTTTTGGGATGAGTTCTCCTGTTTGGGTTGTAACAATGGTATCAAAGCCAAACTCGGAGTGGTGGCCCACGGAGTGGTGGCCTGGAGAGAGCCAGCCGTGACCAACGTGGCCGTGACCAACGAGGACGTTGGCCCTAAGGAGGGTCGATTGTTATGGACTGGAATCATTGCAAGGTATGGGACTTGTCCCACATCGGTTGTATGGGCAACCAATGTGGGGTTTATAACCCAAGTGGGCTCTCTCTCCCATCAGACTAGTCTTTTGGAATGAGTTCTCCTGTTTGGGTTGTAACACCAACCCCCTCCCTCTCTCGTCGTTGGCTATCATGATTAAAACACAACCGTCCATTAGTGGTTGTTATCATGCATGCTCTCAGTTCAACTATACAATTTTCAATTAATTTTTAGGGTTCTACCTTTTTCCAAAAATAAGATTTGCAGTCGACGAAATAACAATCCCTTTTTTTTTTTAACATAAGATACATTGGTCAATTAAGTCGTTATTATTGGTGAATAATGCATAGAAAATGCTTGACAACTTGTTGCAAATCTGGATTACACGAACGTTGATTGACCGCAGGTAATGGTGTGGCGAAGCTTGAACTTTTGGATGGTAGGGACCGAAAGTCACAAGACCCTTTTATTTTCAAATCTGTGGGGCCGGACTCAAACAATACAATTTTTTTTTTTTGGATAAAATCGGGTAAATTTACAGTACTGAGCCAAAAATCGGTGGGGGCCGAGGCAACCCCTAGCCCTCATTAAGCTTCGCCAACGAGAAGAAACGTTTAGGATCAATCGGATGGATATGATTGATGATGTGGTCGCGTTTGGTGCAGCAAAGACAGAGTACAAAATGAAGTCAAATGTTGCTGAAAAAATTAGGGCCGACAATTTTGTATACAAACACGATTACCTGACACGAACCTGAACGATTTTAACAGGTACAAGTATGGTCTTAACAGGTTTCGTGTCCTAAAAAGGTAGACACGAATTTACCTGTTAATTTTCGTGTCTTAACAGGTAACATACTTGTTTACCTGCAGGTACCTATTAATACCTGTTTAGAATTTATTTAAAATTAATAATATATTTAAAAAGCTTTACCCAAACCCTTTAACCCTAAATCCCTTCTCACTCCAAAAAGGGATTAGTAAAATGTTCACAAACAGGTATTAACAGGTACGTAAACAGGTATTAACAGGTACGCAAATAGTATTATCTAGGTCTTTGGTGAACTTTTGGAAATTTTCTTTCACTAAATAGGTCCGTAAACATGCGATTAGTATTATGTTCGCAAACATGTATTAACAGGTACTTTTCGTGTATACCTGTTAAAAAAGAAAAAATTACGCCGTTAGTCCCTGTGGTTTCCTTCCAGTTTCAATGTAAGGTATTAAGGTTTTATTGTTTCACTTTAAGGTATTAACTTTTTAATTTGTTTCAATGTCAGGTATTAGGGACTAACCTAGTTAAAACTTAACTAGGTTTGAGGGGTATTATGGTCCATTCACCTATATATTAAGTTTTTAAAAACATTGTAGCTTGGGGGACTCGAACCTGGCCTCTAGCCGGTTCTCATTCTTAAAACATAACCTTAAATACCAAGTGCTCTGCAAGTCTTTTTGTGATATTATTGATTTCGAAATTTTAATTAATAAGTGATGAGAAAGGAAGGGATCATACGAGCCACCTTTATTCTACCGACATGTACCTTAACCTATTTCTTGATTTATAATACAACGAAATTTTGTTTTTCATTACATTTGGTCATTCATTTAGAGGCCATTGGATCGGATGTTATTATTCTAACTATTTGCTGTGACTGTTTAGTTAAAGCATACGGAGTGTGCTCAACCTTTGACAGAAGAGATCTTATCAGAAGAGGTATCGTTTTGCATCAAAAATTAAAATCACATAAACCTATTACTTGATAAATACAGCAGTTTTAGGAAATTTTGTTTTTCATATATAGCATTTGGTGATTCATTTAGAGGCCATTGGATCGGATGTTAATTTATTTGCTGTGATTAATACATATCAGACTGTTAAGAAATTGTTTTCGGTGTTTCGACATCCTAATTAGCTAACAAAGTACCAAGACGTTTACATGATTCACATCTCGTGGCATTGTAACAGCAACAGGAACTGAAAGTCTAATGTGAATATAGAGAAAGGATGATCTAATGTGTCATTAACTGAATGTAGGAACACCACATCTCTGATCACTAATATCAAATATAATCTCCAAAACTATTATTAGAATAATTGCAATTTTGTTTATCGAGTAAAGCGGCTTAGTTGACTGTAAACACTTGGATGACTTTTAAAACACATGACATGTTTGTTTCTAGCAAAATCTGTTGGGTTTCGATTAGTAAAATATGACCCATTTGGATGAATATACCTGAATAACCAACTATTAACTATTAAGTGGGTCATATTTTGCACGAGTTGTCTGATAATTGTGTTTGGGGAAGATGAAGTATAACATAGATTATTTAATAAACTTTCGAAATCAATAATATCACAAAAAGACTTGCAGAGCAGTTGGTATTTGGTGTTAAGTTTTATGAATGAGAACCGGCCAGAGGCCAGGTTCGAGTCCCCCAAGCTACAATTTTTTCAAAAACTGAATATATAGGTGATTGGACCATAATACCCCTCAAACTTAGTTAAGTTTTAACTAGGTTAGTCCCTAATACCTGACATTGAAACAAATTAAAAGGTTAATACCTTAAAGTGAAACAATAAAACCTTAGTACCTTACATTGAAATTAGGTGGAAACCACAGGGACTAACGGCGTAATTTTTTCGTTAAAAAATTTAACAGGTTCGTGTATCAAAAAAAAAGACACGAAAACATTTCGTGTCGTGTACAAGTGGTCAGGTTTCGTATATCGTGTCTTAACAGGTTCGTGTCTTAACAGGTCAGGTATACACGATTTGCCAGTCCTAGAAAAAATATCGTTCGAGAGAGAGAAATATCACTTCATACATATGAGAAATATCGCTTCAAACATATGGGCCTCGTCCACCTTTTAAAAGACATCGTAAAACAGCCTGGCCCAAATGACGTACTACAAATTAAAGCCCATTTTTGTTTTGACTCACTAATGACTAACCACATCATTTTCCAAAATCCAATTTCGTCTAAATGAGTTATGAGTGGGCTCAGATTTGGAGCCCAATATCACAACTCAAATTCTGGGTCAACATAGAGATGGAAGCACACACTTCGTGATGTTGACTATAGAGATTGCCATAAAAACAGTTCGGACACCGAAATCAGCGAACTGCCCCAAACCAAAACCAAAACCAAAACCAGTACCAAACCGGATTCAACTAAACCGGCACCAAAATCTCACATGGAGATCGGGTCAAAAAACCGATGCTAAAACCGGGCAAACCGATCCGAAACCAGTACACAAACAGGTTTGGCCCCATACAAGTACTGAAAAAACCAGTTGGAACCGAATTGATATTGTTTGAGGAAAAAACCGAATTTGGCCATACACACAAATAAAATTGTGTTTTCTTTGTATTATTTTTTATTTTCTTGTTTCTAAAATATCTAAAAATTAATAAAACTTAAATTTTATGTAGTTTTATAATTTTAAAAGGTGCGTACATGAACTATCTTGAAACTGAAACTACGTAAATATAATGACTCTCAAACCGGCTAAACCGGTGTGAAACCAAAAAAAACATCAATTTGGTCATCACTAGTTTACAAGAGATGGTGTGAAATAGGCTAGCCTTGTCAACAACTTAATATAAGTCTAGAATTAGATTACAAGCTTTTGATATCAATTTACCATCACTTGTCCACCATAATCATGGGTTCTAATGCACGATATCTTGTAGCACTTACCAATAAGACCTTATCGATTAGTATTACACAGAAGAAGTCAAAGTTTAAAGGTCTTAGAAGTGTCATTTAAAATTTACTAAAACCACACGCATCAGTTCTTAATCCATTTATATGAAGTGGTTTTATTATTGTTATTATTTGAATCAAAGGTAATAGATACTAAAATTAAATATTGTATTATTAGTAAGTCATCCAGCAAAAAAGATCAATAAGTTTTATAGTATTATCATCTAAACAGTGGCGAAGCTTTAGCGGAAATTTTGGGGGGTCGGAAGTCACCACTTACAGGGGGTTAGAACTCGAAACCGTATATACCAAAAAAATTATATACGGATACTATATAATCAGAACTTCTGAGCAAAAATTTCAGGGGGGTCGGGCGCTACTCCCCGCCCCTCTAAAGCTACACCCTTGCATCTAAAAGGCATAAGTTCGAAAAGGCTTAATTGATGGTCAATTTTGAATCGTTCAAACAGAAACATAATCAAGTTTGAGTTTATAATTGGGAGAAGCCGAGAATCATATGATATACTTGTATGGAGTGCATTGCCGACTGCCGAGAGAGGGGGCCTGGACGATAGTTAGTATAACCACCTTAAATATTACAGTTGAAAAAAAAACGTAGAAGTGTTTGTAAGGTTCTCAATTCTTTATCGATTCTGTAATTCATATTCCATCAAACGAGAGCTCAAATATGTGATATATTATCTATTTGTTTTACTTGTATTATATAATATGTTATACGTAGTGTGATAAAATTAACTCTTATTGCTTTGTTTATACGTAGTGTGTCCCCTATGATCTGTTTGTTGGTAACGTGAAGAGGGAGGGCAATATGTGAAATATGTAGAAGTGACAAAGTCACGATAGGAGAAGGCCTTTATGGTAAGAACTATTGTAAATTTGTGAAAGGCAACCACTTAAAATGCTTAACAATGATGTTACAAAGCAAATTCAAAGAACAAATAGACAGAGACATTTTCATGTGCCTTGACGTTCTTAGAAGTTAGAACCCATCAATGACCGACCATCTTTTGTAATTGTTGTTAGGTCCTTCATTTATATTTCTCATAAATACAAATGGTGTCCACATAATATAAATACATAAATAGACATGAATACATATATAATAATCAGAGAAATACTTGGTGTTTTTAGTAATCCATGCTCTATTCCTGTCCTCCCTATTATTTTTTGCGGCACCTAGTGATGATGGGAGATTTGGCAGTGCTTGTCTTTATTGTCAAAGTTGTTGCTGCTTCAGATCGTGACCGCTACTTCCTTGTCGATCCCTTGACTCGCCGAATACAAACGCAATCGGTGGTTATTGAACTGGCTCTGATACCAATTCATTTCCAATCAACGATCAAACCGAAGATAAGAGTAATCAGTTTTGTGTTATTCTTCAATTAATAAAATTGAGAGTCTTTGAATTTTAATTCTTTTCTCCAACTTTTCTCTTCAAATTGATCATCGATTTTGACTTAAGAGATCACTGAAAGGACATGAACAAGATGATAAATGATGAATAATAATTTTTTATTATTCTATAATAATTCATTCAAGTGTATCTTTTTACAAATATACGAAGATAAATGTAACAAGCTCATGAGATGATAACGACTAAGATTAACATAAATATACACTATATGCAAAGATATAGCTAATACGTCCATATCAAACGTTTACAGAACATTTGGGATGAAACGTAGTATACAGAGTAGTTGAAGCCAAGTATCTTTAATAGCGTGTAAGTAAATCAATATAAATTTCCATATAGGCAAAGGTGGCTATAGAGGATATGAAATGAAGCAAAGGCTTTGAGCTCCACTTTCTTAGCCTTTGCCCCATAAATTTTAAAAACATAAACTATATGTGGGTAATTTGGGTTTTGGGATTGTTGGTGCTGAGGTTTGTGGGTTGTAGTTATGCATACACAAATAGATATATAGGAATTATATATAATCAAAAGCAAAACTCTTCAACGAATAGGTCCCAATATTAATATACGCTTTACACCTTGTAATACTTGAGAAAAAGTAATATGATATAAGTGACCTGAGACATAGAATTAAACTCAGATCACTTATATTATATATGTATTATTGAAAACTGGATGAGCAGTGAAAAGGGCATCCTGGTAATTTCGTGTATAGCTGATTCATCTTCTCATTCTTCTGATTATGCCACGCGTCTTTTTGTTCCACGTGTGTGGCTCAGTGGAGGGTTTTATGGTATCATCGCTCTCATAACAGGTCAACAACAAATCATGATCACAGCTCACCCCCTCTCTTCATTGCATTGTTCATCTGCAACCGATAATCAGAATTTATTCTACATTCTTTTATTTTCAAGACCAGGTTTTTATTCTTTATGGTTAAGAACTATTGTAGAAACCAATCTCTTTAAATATTTTATTCAACATATGGTAGGAGTAAATTATTGGTTCTCTTGAAAGCAAATTGGGGCTCAACAATGATGTTATAAAGCAAAGTAAAAGAACAAGTAGACATAGACATTTCCACGTGCCGTGACGTTTGTAAACTTCATTGAGAGAGACCACCTTTGGTAAATGTTGTAGGGTCCTTCAATTATATTTCTCATAAATGCATATGAAATACACGTAAATAAAATAAGAATACATATAGGTATTTAGGAATTATACACCCTCTATTTAGGATTCATACACTATGGCACATGTTGCATACCAATAGGAGGCTGCTACATAACTCAAAATATGATGTTATAGGGTGTATGAAACCCATAACCAATACATATATTAGGTGCAATACTTGGTTCAAAAATATGAAAGTAATTAAGTTTATTGTTGCCCAGTTTAACTTATATAATAAACGTGGAGTGATCAGGATGCATGTCTAACTCGATTATTAAATGGGTAGTGTTTGAGTTGTATTGGAGTAAGAGGTTTACCGATCAACCCTGCCTTGCGGTATGCTTTAATCATCCTTAACTACACATAGGTTACTCATCACTCATTTTTCCCTATTTCACTCCACCTCACATCAAGAAATGGTTCAACTCTTTTAACTCCATCTAACATTAGTCTTTTATTGGTTTTAGTTTAAAAAAGGAAATAAAAATAATTAAATATCTTAACACCTTGTTAACATATAAACCCTTTAACTCCATTTAACATAAGGAGGGAGTGGTATATAAAATCCGTTAACACGTCATGTCACCGTTAACGTCTCAATGTTAGAGTATGCCTCATGGCCTAAGATTAAAATAAAAGTTCATTAAAATAATCTTGATTGATAAATTCAGTTGTCAACCGTGTATCCTTTATATATCTTTGTTACAAAACGTTTAACTAGTTTACAACTTAACCCAATTATAGATGTTACAACACGTAATTGAAAATGCGTTTAGTAAAGTATAGATGTTTTTTTTTTTTTTTTTTTTCGAACAGCAATCACTTTATAGGGTTAGGATCAAATACACAAGACACTTTTTCTAGGAAGGGTGAGAAGGATTGTGATCCATTGATCATATATTTGAAGGGTTGAGATTAGTTTGTTTGAAAAAAATAAATAATAAATTAGAGAAAGGGCATAAAAGGAAAACCACATTTGTTGACTTTCTCTCTCCACATGCAATGCACATGTCAATTCCCCCATCATTTTAAAACGTCTATAACTTTTTCATACGACATTTTTTTTTCAAAAAAATTTCACCATATTAACGAGCGTTTTTTTATCTTTAATATGAGTACCACATTGCTACATTAAAATTGAAAAAAAAAATCGTGCTAAATGGGTTTTTTTTCTCCGTTGTGTCTTCTGCACGTTCATTGTGTTATAGTATGCATGTGTGCTTTATAAATATATTATTTATGTTTTTTTAGTCTACACATGATTTAACTTTGTCCATTGTGTTTTTAGTATGCTTTTAATTGTGTTTTACGCAAATGAGTTTTGTATTTAGGCGTACATTGTGTTTTATTATGTTGTTCATTGTGTTTAAGTCTATTATTCATTGTGTTTTAGTATTCTGTTCATTGTGTCTTTTATATGTCGTCAATTGTGTTTTATTAGACTGTTCATTGTGTTTTATACCATATTGTTCATTGCATATTTAATTGGTACTCATTGTGTTTTACGTTATCTCCATTGTGTCTTACGCAACTGGGTTTCAACTTTTTTTCCAAAAGTATTCATTGTGTTTTAATCTTCTGTTCATTGTATCTTTATTATGTCGTCCATTGTGTTTTACACGATTGGGTTTTTAACTTTTTTTTTTCAAAAGTATTCATTGTTTTTTAGTCTTTTGTTCATTGTGTCTTTCGTATGTCATCCATTGTGTCTTACGTAACTGGGTTTTCAACTTTTTTTTTCAAAAGTATTCATTGTGTTTTAGTCTTCTATTCATTGTGTCTTAGTATGTCGTCCATTGTGCTTTACTAGACTCTTGATTATGTTTTATACCCTATATTTAATTGGTGTTCATTGTGTTTTACATTCCATTGTGTCTTATACAAGTGGGTTTTGAATTTTTTTTTCAAAAGTATAGCAATATGGTACTCATATTAAAGATAAAACGATGCTCAATTTTATGGTATAAATTTTTTTTTTAAAACGGATGACGTATAAAAAAGTTACGGGCATTTAAAAATGAAGGTGGAAATGGCATGTGACTTGCATGTGCATATGTTTTTGACAAAATTACCCCTCCCACTTGTTAATCCTTTGGACATATGTCATTTTCTAGTGGCTTCTCATCCTTCTCATTTTTTGTAGCCTTTGTAGAATAACCCAACCCTCACTTTATATATATATATAAAGAGCCAGCCAGCGACTGGGAAGAAACAAACACCAAAAAGAAAAAGACGAGAACATTACAGCATGTTTAAAACATCAAAAACGACCCAACTAGCCCAGTCCACTAACGCCCCATTCTTCCTGTTGATTAACCAAAAGAAGCTATCTTCGACAATCGAATCAACACAGCTCCTCACCAGGATGAAAGAGTTATTGAAGGTCTTTTCGTTTCTGGCCGTCCACAATTTCCACACCGTAGCCACCATCATCAAGTGAACAAGCTTCCTCCAGTTCTTAGACCCAGGAGACGAAAGAACATAATCATGCAGGCCCTGAATAGTCGAAACAGAGTTCGGCCAAGGAATCTTCAACCAGCGAAGGACGTTCCACCAGATCGCCCGCGACCAGAGACAGTTGAAGAGGGCATGATCAACATCCTCCACACCATAGCCACACCTCCCACACAGGTTATCGGACAGGTTTACCCCGCGTTTAATAAGCTCCGTTTTAACCGCAATGCGCCCTTCGATCGCCCTCCACAGAAGGAAATTACCTTTTAGGGTCGCCCAACTGTTCCACAAAAACTTGTTCACCGGTTGGGCATCAAAATTCGAAGCTGCAAGTTGGGCCCGGACCCCCTTAACAGAGAACGATTTCCCATCCTTGTTCGCCCAAGTCCATGAGTCAGGCCCTACCCCAATAGACACCCCAGCAAGCCTGTTCAGCAAATCCCCTAACTGACTGAGTTCAGCAGCAGAGTTCGGCGGTCTAATCCAGTTCCACACCCCAGTATAGATGTTTTTAACGTAAATAAAAATGCAAAATGTGTTCACGTTTGTCGATATAAAGTCATTCATCACACAAAACCAACTTTATAGGGGTTCAAAATGTAAAGCAATTAAAGTGGTAATGAAAGTATGGCAATTAGAAGGTCCCGCCAATAATTAACTTCTTCCTGTTATAGTCCTAAATATTGTTACAACTTTTAATGATATGTGACAAAATCAACTTTAGTCTTTAATTTCTTTATTAACATGGGCGAAGAACATAAAGGGCCACGGGTGCTTCAGCCTCCAGTATTTTTGGTGCAATAGTGTAAATTTATGTGTATTTCGTCTGAAATTCTATACATACGGAGTCTGACCTCCTCTGAATTGGGTCCTGCGACTTTCAATCTTCTCTGTATTTTTGTTCAAGCTTCACCATTGTTTATAAATATCAACAACACCCCATTATGCATTTTGTGGTACGTTTTGATGGGCAATGATATATGGATTTGTGATATGTATGCAGGACCGACTTTAAGTATTCGATGAAATTGCTCTAGCCGTGTTGAGTGAACTTTGTATCCCTTCATGATGAACATGTAGTAATTATTCGAACTCAATATCTCGATCCTTATGTTTAGTTTATTCATTTGTTTCCTTAGTATGATAGTCACTCTTTCACCTACGCACAAGGGTGAAGCTTAGTGAGGGCTAGGAGGTGCCCCGGCATCACCGGTTTTTGGCTCAGTAGTGTAAATTTTCCCTTTTTTTATCCAAAAAAATTGTAATTTTTTTAGTCTGATCCCACCGATTTGAAAAAAAAAAAATGGGTTGCGTGACTTTCGATCCCCACTATCCAAAAATTCAAGCTTCGCCACTTCCAACACATATATTTTGTTTAAATTTTACAAAATTTTGAAAGTTTTAACAGTTTAGGGAGTTAATTTGAATAAGTAATTGAATACCATTGTCATAGCTAATTATTTGATTAAGTAAGTGTGCCAGTTAGGATATAACTATGCTTATAAAAACTAATTTATATTCTTTGGTCATGAATGGTTATGCACACTTAATTACTTTTTATTTAATAAACAATACAAGTTGAGCAAAAACAATGATTTTCATAGCTAGTAATGCTAAACATTTCCCTAAACGTTATCTGTAACTCTGCAAGAACAGTTAGCAAGATCTAAACATGTTTAAATTATTACAATTATCCATAAAGAATAATCTTGTACTCTTTGGAAAGAATTTTAACATGTTACTTAGCATTACTCCAAAAGTAAAGTTGGAGTTCCATTAATTTTCTTTTCAAAAGCCAAAAAGGTATCCTGAAGTGTTTCATAAAGAGGGATTGAACAAAAACATGATATAAAACCCAAAACATTGACACTCGGTACATTTATCAGGTATAAGATCGAGTATATTTTTTTTAAATAAATACATGAGTTTAGGAAGGTTATGATGCTCAGTCCATACGTAGTGGAAGCCAAGATTAGCGCCCCTCCCCAACCTTTTGATTGGCTCAACCAAAAGGGTGTTAGAATCAAACTTTCAGGCGCTAAAAACTTAACGCTCCAGGCCAATTTTGCAATACTAGCGCCCTTTAAGGCCCCTATGTAGCGGTGTTGGGGGCGCCAATTTTGTTTTAAGGCCCTATTAACGCCTCACTACACATGGTCTTAGTGATACTTGAACCTATTTACCGGCATTAAAACCAAGTATAGCCATGTAATGTTTGAGAGCTGTAATGAATAGTATGTTGTAGTTGTTAGAAACTTGAAATAATATTACAAAAATATAATAAGTGTAAGTTAAATTTTTATATTGAAACCGGGTTATGAGTTGAGTCTACATTCGGGTTGATGTCCCGATGACTAACGTATACTCGACATATACTTGACACATATGAAACTGGGTATTGAGCACGGTTTTCTAATCGAGAATGAGACTATGGTTGCCAATACCCATCCCACTAGGTACAAAACACCACAGGTTGCAATGATTAAACCTAGAGCATCTCAATAACTTGAAAACATAAATTACATAGTGTTAAGACAAAACTTGTACACTAAAGATTCTATTTCTACCATAAACATATAGATCCCAAAAAACATTGGTCACTCTAGTAGTACTCTAAGATCAACAACAAAATAAAACATACATAACAAAAACAAGTTTAATCTATAGTAGTTAAGTAGAGACACTTTTGATGATCATCATCTCAAAATGGTAAACTCTTTGAAGTAGACATAGATGTGAGTGATCTAAAATGTTCCGACGGCACGAACTCTTGAGGCAAATTCGCCCTCTTCGCCATCCTCCTCATATTGCTATGCAAACTTTGTTGTACCAAATGCTTAACCGCTTTAGACTCATCACTCATCATTGTGTCGTCCTCTGAATCCTTTGAGGGGTCTGTTGATCTCGCTAGTCTGGAATCAACAGACCCACATTGGGGCGCTGAAACATTCGCTCCACTACTACATACAAAGGTTTCAGACACCTGTTTACCTTTATCGATCCTTAAAATTTCTAAAATCCGTGAAGCTCGTTTTTGTGCCAAGGTGCTACCAAGGAGCGTTAGTTCAAGAAGTGTAGATGTAACCCCGGACTCAATCATGACTTGTCGGTCTCTGTATGATTTATGAGCCATCACCATCAATATGTATGCCGCCTTTTCTTGACAATCAGGCGAATCCGTCCAACTTAAAACATCCACCAATATCTGAAACGCATCATGAACACTACTTATCGCCTTTCGTCCCTCAGGTGTAGTCACCACATTGCTCAAAATCGACAAGATTCTATCACTAACTTCCATATCTCCCAACATGGTCACCAAAAACGGAACAAAATCATCGATTTCAATAATCAGTGACACATTCGAAGGCAAGATCGACAAGTTGTATAGCGCCCTTAAACAATCTTGAACAACTTGTGAATTCACTTCACCTTTAGCTGAACCCCTTAAACTTTTGACCAAGAACGAGACCGCCCCAGATGATCCAATAATCGGTTTGTTTGAGTCGAGCGCGGTTAACCCGAGAAAATTGGCTACTACTGCTGAACACACATCAGGGTTAGGTGAACCTTCATTTGAAGGTTTAACTAGATCAAGCATCTTGTGCACTGCCCCTGCTTTTACAATAGCAGCCTTGTTCCTGAAATAGATTTAAAGCTAACTGTGAATTTAAGTTGAATCAGAAATCCAACATAAACACATTATATTATATTATGTAAAATTCAAAACCAGGGATGAGCATTACCGGAAAATACCAATACCGATACCGAGTCATACTTACCAATTCGATACCCATTTTTTGCACTTTTAAGGATCGGTATTTTCGGCTCGGTTCGCTACGTTATTTTACCGCATTTTTACATCCAAATACGGGTACCCAGTTTTAACAATTTTTGGGATCGGTATTTTGAGTTCACTACCGATCCGGTATGGTATTTTACTAACTTTTTACCTTCAAATAAATATTTTCAGTACCGGTACTGCACCGAGCCCATCCTACTCTAAACTCAAATAATTATAACATAACCAAAAACGGTGTACTTACGTATCATTTCCAATTCCAAGATTAAGAACCGCATAGAGTCCGGCGATCTGGCACTCCAGATCGCCGGACTCTAGCATGCCGACCAAAGGCGGAATCGCTCCGAGCGACGCTAACGTCGCTCGTGCATTCAAATCATCCTTCGCTAACCGCCTCACCTCCTTAGCGCCAACCAAAACGTCGTCGTTCCCGCCACACTGTAACCGTTTCACCACCTCCTTCATTTCCTCCAAAACCTCCACCTTCTTCTTCACCTCCTCTTCCTCTTCTTCCATCAGTTGGGATAACTTTAATAACTCTGATAACTTTTCAGATTTTTTACATTTACTTTCACTTTTACTTTTACTTTTATTATTATGTTTAGTCACATCGTTCGGTTTTACCGCCACCGCCACGTGAGAATGAACGGTGTGGCGGTGACGGTAAAAGCTGCTGCCGCCGCAACTCATTGCGTCGATGAGTTTGCGGCGACAGGTCGACCACAGGTTCCCGCCCGTAGTACTACGGGCGGGAACGTGGTCGACTAGTACGGGTGTGATGCTGTTTTGTTGGAATTTTTTCATTGAATAAAAGTTTTTGAATTAAAAAAAAACAGTGTTTTATCAAACGTATATTGGCTACATTGTATCGATGGAAATCATTAATGCAAATTGAGAGATGTGAGGAAAGTAGCAAGACAAGGAGTGAAATGTATGGAAGCTTATGAAAGAAGGGAAGGGAGGGGGACTATAGTGATGCGTGTCAGATGAAAGGTTAGAGAGAGAGAGAGAGATTTAGGTTTGGGGGGGGGGGGGGGGGGGGTAGTGTAGGGGTGGGAGTTGGGGATTGATATTTATTGATGACTAATCGGTAACTACTACTACCGAACATTAATATCGGGTTGACTGGTTTACCATGTACGGAGTAATTCGTTCGTGACTCGCTTAAAAATGCTCAATGAATTGTATGCTCGGTTGTAGGGATGAGCATATTGCACATAATAGAGAACTGATACTGATCTTGAATCGATATCGTACCGCATCGTATGTTTTTTGTAACGGTATTGGGTTTGGGAGTTTTCAAGATCGGTATCGGTTGGTACCGATACCATCTCGAGCTCATCCCTAATCGGTTGTAAATGAGCCGCTTGGCTCGGTTCGATTTGTAAACGAGCCAAGCACAAGCAAATGTCCTATCGGCTTGGTTCGGCGTGAATAAATTATTGTTTATTTATTACATATATAATTATATATATATATACACACAAATCACCCAACAACGAAAACATTGTAGGAAACATTTCAATTTTATGGTTGTCCAAATTAATTTCCGCTCGTTGCTCGCTCGGAAAAAATCATGTTCGAAAAATGATCGCCCGATTGTAAATGAGCCGCTAAACTAGGTCAAGTTTGTAAACAAGCCAGGCAAGAACAAAGGTCTGCTCAGTTCAACTCAAAAATAATCTTAAAAGTATATGATTTGTAACGATTAGTAAAAAAGTAATTAAAAAAAACACCCTAACAGTATCCAAGTTGAACTTGGAATAAAACAATTGAATGGAAAAGCAACCTCGATGATTTTTTTTTCACTTCTTTACAAAGTATGAAAAGTAAATCCTAGAATTATCTGAATTTTATTCACTTTAAAATGTAAAAATCAAATTTGTAGATTAACATTACAACAATTTGAGTCGATATTACCGGATGTACCACTCGCACATAACGTTAAATGTTTTCTAGTTAAGTCGACCCTTATCGTACCGGGTTTAAGGCCAGTGGCCAGTATTACGGGTATTATTGTCGGTATGAACCAGTATTCAAACCATTGGTAACTTGTACCTTACTGAATTGATACAGGTCTAACAAGATTGGTACCAATTGCGATCTTTATTTTTACAGTGTTTGATGTTGATAGTAATTGAATTTGCTATTTTTGCACTATTGGTATTGAAATGGTAATATCGGTAGTCGGGTACAATATTCAGTTTATATGTTTTTACTTAGTTTTAGGTTTGGTATTTTCGGTAGAATGTCAGGTAGAAAGACTTAGGGGTTGTTTGGCAACTTCTGAATGTGTAAGTGCTGACCCAGTAAGAGGTCTGAATGGTTAACTCCACAGGAGGAAGATAAGGAATTGCATATCAATTGGTGACGGAGGGAGTCCAAGCGGCAGTCGGAATTCTAGCGGCGGTGGGAGTCAAATGGTGTTGGTGACTGGACACGATCACGCTTCACAACTAGCTGTAGATGACGAGACGATAGTGCTCTGATTCAGTCAGACTTGGTTTCAAATATGACTGGGTAAGTGCTTTGGTCAGACCCAATTTCGTTCAGACTTGATCCAACCAAACGTGCCATGTCTGACCGAGTCAGACGTGAGTGCCAGTCGGACCTATTCAGATCCAAACACAGCCCCTTACTTTAAAGAGTGTGAGCTGGGAATGGGTGCACATGAGCATTTTTTTACTGAGTATCAGTATCTAACGAAAAAATCATTGGAAAAAGATTGGTACCAGTTTCAGTATCGGTATTTATATTTTTCTCATTGGTTTGGCATTTTTACACTATCGTTAAGTGTAGTATGATAGTTAATACGGTATTCCAATTATGTTTTTGATTATTTCAGTAACTGCTATAGTACCTGTCTCATTCCTAGGAGACATGGTATGTGATATTGCACTTACCAACCTTCAGTTAATGTGTTTAATTACTAATTATATCATCATAGATCTTTCTTTCTGATTTTGCACCAAAAACATGTAGAATTTAGTTATTATTGTTTTTGGATTATTTCGTTTTCTTCTTACCCCACCTACATTTGTTATGGTTTATTTACTTTAACGTCTATCATAAATGATAAATGTACATGTGCTAAAGTTATTGTTTATGTTAAAGATACTAAAGGAAATGCTACCTTTTATATAAAATCCTATCCTATCATGTGATAAAGTAAAAATTAATTCTGTCTAATGGATGCATATTGTCCTATGATTGCGTACGGTTATTCACAGGGTTTCGATTATTGATGGGTTGCTTCTTGATGCTCACATGTTAGACACATGAGGAGATATTAAATGTTAATATATCTACCAAGCGATTTTTTGTTGGCATAGTCATTATGATGGCATCTCCTTTCATTAACTGACTCAAATTTGTTAAGAGGTATGAAAACCAACAACCGTACACCCTACAAATAGCAAATTTATTGAAAGGGTCTTGGGAGATTGGAATTTAGACATACCTTACCTTTATCCCTGTGGATAGAGATGTTGCTTCCAAAGTGACCTGCGACTGCCGACTAGTGGCGGAGCCGAAAGTTATAACTCATGAGACCCAACTTTTATTTTTAAAATCGGTTGGGACTGGACTCAAATCATGTAATGTATAGTGCAAAAAAAATATGCATATACCTTGTAGCTCTTCTTAGAAGAAAATAGGCGCCATGCTTGCTAATAGTAATTAGTGCCATATATATGTGATATAAGACTACTAGTTTTTATCCCGGGAGCATCCCGGGTTGAAATATCTAATATGACATATTATTATTATTATTATTATTATTATTATTATTATTATTATTACTCCCTCCGTCCTAATTTAAATGTTCTAGTTAAAAAAACACACATTTTAAGAAATATTTTGTTTGTTTGTGGTAAAATGACAATAATATCCTCAAAAGTGGTGATTGTGTTTTGTCTTTTATGGGCAAAATTGGAAATTACATTTCTATTTTTGGAAAGAGACATTTAATTTGGGACAAACAAAAAAGGAAAGTAGGACATTTAAATTGGGACGGATGGAGTATTATTATTTTAAACAAATCTATGCCATAAGTTATGATATTCAAATATAAAAAAACGTTTTCTCCGTTTTTTATATAGCGCTATGGTACTCGTTGAAAAGATAATAAAATGCTCGTTAATTTGGTGTAATTTTTTTTCTTTAAAGAATCTCGTATATAAAAGATATTAACGTTTAAAAGTTCTGGGAGGAAACATGAGATAAAAAAATAATAAAGGTTTAATATTTAGATTTAGTAGATTAGGTTTTAATATATTATTTGGTTTTTTTTAATTGGTTAAAGATTATAATATTTATTCCTTTTTTTAATTGGTTTACACTTGCCACATCACATCATATGTGACATCTCTCAAAGGAGAGATTGCATAAAATTATGACATGTTGGATTAATCCATTTGCAATATATATATATATATATATATATAGATATAGATATAGATATAGATAATACATGCCATTAGGTTGTAGGGTTAAGATCAAATATACAAGACATTTTTTCCAGGAAGGGTGAGAAGGATTGTGATCCATTGATCATATATTTGAAGGGTTGAGATTAGTTTGTTTGAAAAAAATAAATAATAAATTAGAGGAAGGGCATAAAAGGAAAACCACATTTGTTGACTTTTTCTCTCCACATGCAATGCACATGTCAATTCCCTATATCATTTTAAAACGTCTATAACTTTTTCATACGATATATTTTTTTTCAAAAAAATTTCACCATCTTAACGAGCGTTTTTTTATCTTTAATATGAGTACCACATTGCTACATTAAAATTGAAAAAAAAAATTCATGTTAAATGGGTTTTCTTCTCCGTTGTGTCTTCTGCTCGTTCTTTGTGTTATAGTATGCACGTGTGCTTTATAAACATGTTATTTATGTTTTTTTAGTCTACACATGATATAACTTTGTCCATTGTGTTTTTACTATGATTTTCATTGTGTTTTACGCAAATGAGTTTTGTATTTAGGTGTACATTGTGTTTTATTATGTTGTTCATTGTGTTTAAGTCTATTATTCATTGTGTTTTAGTCTTCTGTTCATTGTGTCTTTAATATGTCGTCCATTGTGTTTTATTAGATTGTTCATTGTGTTTTATACCCTATTGTTCATTGCATATTTAATTGGTACTCATTGTGTTTTACGTTATCTCCATTGTATCTTACGCAACTGGGTTTTCAACTTTTTTTTTCATAAGTATTCATTGTGTTTTAATCTTCTGTTCATTGTGTCCTTATTATGTCGTCCGTTGTGTTTTACACAATTGGGTTTTTGACTTTTTTTTTCAAAAGTATTCATTGTGTTTTAGTCTTCTGTTCTTTGTGTCTTTAGTATGTCATCCATTGTGTCTTACGCAACTGGGTTTTCAACTTTTTTTTTCAAAAGTATTCATTGTGTTTTAGCCTTCTATTCATTGTTTCTTTATTATGTCGTCCATTGTGTTTTACTAGACTCTTGATTATGTTTTATACCCTATATTTAATTGGTGCTCATTGTGTTTTACACTCCATTGTGTCTTACGCAAGTGGGTTGTTGAATTTTTTTTCAAAAGTATAACAATATGGTACTCATATTAAAGATAAAAAACGCTCAATTTTATGGTATAATTTTTTTTTTAAAAAGATGACGTATAAAAAAGTTACCCATCCCACTTGTTTAATCCTTTGGACACATGTCATTTTCTAGCGGCTTCTCACCCTTCTATTTTTTGTAGCCTTTGTAGAATAACCCAACCCATAGCTTGTATACCCAAATTATATAATGAAAGGTTTGTTAACAATCGTATAATATCAACCATGGAACACTTCGTCCATGCAGTCAGTCTATAGGTAAACACCATACACGAGATGTTTAACAATATACGTGTAATCGTTCTCTTGTAGTTATGCTAAAAGGCTCAATATACTCACTTGTAACTAAATCGAATGTCCAAGAAAAAACAATGGGATCGATACTCCTTTCAACTAGTTTTTCTTTTACAGGCCACATAAAGTTAATTCGATTGTTGAAAAATATGCACCATTGTAATTTTGTGATATACTTGAAGCTAAATGTGACGCCATGACTCAAACATTAAATATGTAAATTCATGAACAAACTTACATTGGTTAACTAAGTTAAACTTTTGAAATACCACAAATATTATTGTTATAAGAAAACAAGAGTAAAATGTAGAAAAAAGATAGTTGTAGACTTGTAGTCTCTCAAAATTTGCTTAAAGGTACAATATATAATGTATTGGTTGCAACCTACTTACATAGATCATGCAATAAAATGGGGTCTTTCATAACCGATTAATGTCACCGACACTTTGACAAAAACATACAAAAACCAGCTCACTAGTGGGATGGAATAGTAACCATTTTTCCACCTTAGGGGCCGCATAAAAAAACTTTATGTAGAAGTTTGACCAATGTTTCTTTTCATGTATAAAAAACATAATAAATACTATTAAATAAAAAATAAAGTGATACTTTTTAGCTAATCAATAAGATTTGTATAAGAATATCACTGTTTTAATATGTATCTATATAGTTGCTTTTTCTTACCATCTAAACCAAATAGAACCATATCTTTAGCATTTAGTAAAGCATGCCCAACTCAAATTTGTTTGTTATTATAACATATATAGTTGCTTAAGGTGATTAGCATTTGATGTCTCATTTTAAGATACATCAAAGACGACCCGACTGTATAACGGTGTAGGCAAAAATCCCCCCTTGGAAAAAATAGTGTGTTTCGTTGACAAAAATCTTGATCATCCCTCTTAAAAGTCTGGTTAAACCTCCTGATCGCTCTCTCAAAAAATAAACCATTGAACCGCCACTGACTATAAATGCTTTCAGCATACTCTTTATCTACTTTTAAATATGCATATAAGATTATAAAATAGTACAAATAAACGGCAGGGTAAATGCATACGATATGTTTCGCTAGGTTATCAAAAAAGTTTGGTACTATTTTTAAAAGTTTGCCGAAGATACTGAAACCTAATTGTTTTCGTTTATTAGTCAATAAACCAACCCTCATGACATAACGAATTGGTGTTGCTCTCTGGCCTCATGTTTCTAAGGTTTAGTCACTTCGTTGTGTGTATTTTTCAACTTTCATTATTTTTATTCTGTCTAGCTTTCCACTGGCTGTTTTGTTTCAATATATCAAGTTGTTAAAGAATATGGAATGATAGACTTAGATGTACTATGTAGTACAAGTGTACAAACAATGGGAATGCAATCCAGCTCACATGAAGATATCAAACACATGTTCGAAATTATGATGTAATATTGCTTGTTATGGTCGTTAGATCAAGGAGATCTATGACAACAACGGTAGACAAGCATGTACGGTATAAAGACTTGATACTTATATTGTTACATTTTGTGTGTGTGTGTTTTTAGTGTGTAAAATTCCGATAAATATGGAGCATGAAACGGGCTCCATTACTCAAGAAGACAAAAAGGCTGACCTTTGTGGACTTTTATGAAGTTTGACTTCACATTACTCCGGTGTTACCTATTCATACGATTAATTAAAGCGAAAATAATGTGCTCACAGTAGTATTATTGGGGTAGATACACAAATCACTTTAAATAGAAGAAGTTGGGTAGGCAGATTGGTCCGAGTGAAGAAAAAAGCACAAAAAATGAAACTTATAATCTTTTATGGAGATATCCATTTTCCTGGAAAGACAAATAAAGCATTCCGATTGATACCACCAGGAGGGGGAAAACAAAATTCCAAAGAATACAAAAAATTGAAAAATTGGCTCTATATCCAACGAATGAAACTTTTCAGGTATGAAAAAAAAAGTATTTTGTTTTGGTTCAACCCGTAGTCCCATATAAAAAACGGGGGGGGGGGGGGGGGTTGTGTTTCGAAAAGCCCTTGAAGTTAAAGTGTTGGTTACAGAGGAAAGGGACAAATTTGCTGTTGTTTTGGACCGGTTTCTAGGTAATGTGTCGGGTTGGGTTTGGGCTTGGCGTTCAACGTCTTTAGGGCCAGGGGCGGATGTAGTGTATACTCAGAGGGTACGTCTGTTACCCATCGATTATCCTGGTGAAGTGGAAAAAAATGGTTTTTTAAGGTATTTTTATAAAATGTTACCCGTAAAACAAATTTTTTGTTACCCCTTAAAATAATTTTTATAAAATGTTACCCCTTTTTTATTTTCTAGATCCGCCACTGTTTGAGGCCCAATGCGACTGCAGAGTTTGTTGTCCCGCTGAGCATGCTTCTCTGTCCGATCCTATCTTCAGGAAAGGACAGGTGGGTGTGGGACGGTGGGGGGTGGGGATGTCTTTTCGGTTAACGGGATTAAAGGGGTGCAACAAGAGGGTAGACATTCATCGGCTGCGTGGGTTATGGGTTGGGACTCATGGATACCTCAGAACGTTGGGATTTTTGCTTGGACGGCGGGGTTGGGTCGGCTTCCAACAAAAGCGGTGCTCAGAAAAAGAATATAAACGTTGGGTCAGATCTATGTCCTTTGTGTGGTGAGCATGTGGAAACTATGGAGCATCAATTTATATCATGTGGATTCGCACAAGCGGTGTGGCAACTAATATCGCAATGGTGTAAAGTCGGTAACATATTTGCTTTCGAGTTCCGGGATATTCTTAAACTACATTGCTATGTGGGTGGCTCAAAGGGGACCAAGAAGGCATTTCAAGTGGTGTGTCTCACGGTCGTTTGGTGCATTTGGAATTCGAGAAATGAGGTGGTTCTCAAGCAAAGACAATGTTCAATACATAAATTAATTAGGGATATCAAAGCGCTAAGTCTATTATGGGTGAAGGCACGTGCAAAGCAAACTAATTTGGATTGGGAAAAGTGACGTGGTTTCAACCCCTCTAACATTAGTGGTGATGTTCTTGTATGGGTCAAGGACCTTATTTTGGGTTATCTTTGTGTTTTCTTTCTTGCGTATATATATCTTTGGGTGTTGTATTGGGAGACTATGCTAGTTACCCGCTAGCTTTTGGGTTATTAATAAAATTTTATTAGCCGTTCAAAAAAAGTTAAAGTGTTTCTTGAGGTTACGAGTTTAAGCATGCCAAAAGGGAATTTAGTGTAATTTAATTCGTGTAAAAACGTTAAATATAAAATAAAGATATATATTTTAATATATAATTTATCTATATAAAGCATCGTATAAATTAGACTACCACTAGATTATACCCGGGAACGTCTTGGGGTTGACAAATCTAGTATGACACATCAACTTTACATATGAAATAGACTAATGTGCTTTATATTCACATGCAGGGAAGCTTCGGGTAGCACATAACCTAAACAATTAACAATGTATAACTCCAATGTTAACACTTAACCTAAAATAGTGTATAACTCCATTTTTAATAATTAACCTTAAAGAATGTATATAATTCTAATGTTAAAATCTAACCTAAAACAATGTATACCTCGGGAGCGTCCATGGATAGACAGGTTTTAGTTCAAATATATTAGGATTTAGAATCTCCACTGTATGTATTTTTATTTCCATCTCAATAAATCTAACAAAAACTCTAAAACTCACAATCGTTCATAGCTATCAATACTTTTCTATACATACTGTCAACCCTCAACAACCAACAAACTATAAAAACTTCCAACTCAAACCATCATGAACCAAAGTTGAACTTACTAGTTACCAATAGTAGGTGGGTGACCTTCTCTCCTCTGCCTTTCTCTCTCCTCTCTCTCTCTCTATATATATATATATATATATATATAGGGTAGGATTCCGGTAGGAAAATTGGTTTGTGTGAGAAGTGTAGGAAAGATTAAAAATTGATATGTATGCATCATTTTTTTGACATATTCATGATGTTTTGGATTATTTTGCTTAGAAAAACACCAAACATAACAATTAATAACAAAAAACAATGTATTTAGGCTTAAAACTTAAAACACTATGTCAAGAACATTTAAGCAGGGTGTTTTAAGTAATTACTATGGTGTTTTATCTGTAATTTAAATTTAATGACTATAATACAATGGATTGTGTTTTAAAATTTTGTATATTGTTGTGTTAAGTGTTTTTCAAGCCAAAACAACCCAAAACATCATTCCAAAATAAAAAACATGATGGCTACATGTCAACTAGGGTTATCCAACACCCGAAGATCGATTCCTTATACTTTAACTTGGTCACAACAATTAAAGACTTTTTGGAGCATCATAAAATATAGTACAGAGAATCACAAATCCACATAAAAAGAGGACAATGATATAAAGGACTTCCTATTCGTGTGATGATACTTTACAGGATTTTTGTTCGGCTTCACTGGCAAATTTAATATACAAAATTTTAAATTCTACAACATGTAACTATATCAAAAGCAATCAAATTATTAAATTACCATCATTGTCTTCATCTTCAGATAAAGGAAAATCCAACCACGTTTCAGGATGATGCACAATATTCGTTGCAAACACCAAAACCTCATCCGTCACACCGACACAATCCATCTCCTTCTCTTGATCTCAAATCTCAACAAATATGGACCTTCAATTCCAACCACCACATCATCATCATCATCATCACCATTATTATTATTATTATTATTATCTCTGTTTCCGGAATTTGCGTGACCTAGGCACACCAGGCATGAGATTGCTGCACATCCTAATAGCGCTACTAACTAATAACCCGTGCGCCTCCAGCGATTAACCAAACAATATTGTAAGGACTTTCAAAAGATAGAGATTGTTTACTTCACAAAGGACAGTTAAAGTTACAAAACTGATAAAAACGCGATCCACACAAGGAATCGAAAACCCGGCCCACACAAGGAGTCAAAGCACCCCAAAACCCGGGATGGAAAAGTAGTCCCAAACCGGACTATAAAAGTTTAATAAGTTGTCTCAAACCCACGACGCATACTTTTGAGAAAAGAGTAGTGAAACTCACCTTAGATTGCAAAATCTAAATCCAAAATCCGCAAGTAATAGGGACGTGCTACCGACTCCCTATTACATGTAATACTATGTAAGAATATGTGTATACACGTTACACCACATAACTCGTTTGCCCAAGACATTCAATAATGTGAAAACATTTAAGTGATAACTCGTGTAACTACATGTACAAGTAGACCCTAAGAACCCGTTGGTGAACATTATGTTTAATATCAGTTATACACATCATATACATCTCATACAAGTGTACATACAAGTTCAAGTCATAACCAGGTCATACAAGTCATCAAACAGGCACTTAAACACATATCTCATAATCTGCGTTTTCAGGACAGATTATGCACTACAAAAACAATTTTATTAAAAATAGTTACACAATGAATTAGACTCCCAAAATTTTACTGAATATTCCTAGGAATCCGTACGTCGAGTCCATATTATTTCCTATGACAAAACCATACAGAAAAACTATGAAAAATCATTTACTATAGCTAGGTTCTAAAAACATTCCCATCAGATCAGTTTACGAGAAAAATTCCTTAAAATCGTGTGTTCATCCAAACGGGATGAATCCACATGAAAAAGTTTCAAATTTTATGCATCTATCTACTGTCGAAATTTCATGACTTAACTCTTTGTAAAACTCAAGTTACAGCCGTTTAAATTTGAACTAATTTTTACATTCGAAAATCTGGTTTGACATCTAATCTCATAAAACCACAAATAAATATCAAAACAAGTAAAAAACGTACAAACTTGGAATTTTTGAAACAATATCACAAACATTGTTCTAGCATCAATGAATAATCAAATTAAGCAACCTATGATCATGATAACAACCCTACAAGTCACTACAACAAATCTATCAAAAACCGAAACTTGCACAAAAAGATATTTATAAACCCTAATCATCCACAATCGCCTATAACATATAGTCATTCCATATTATCATGTTTAAATCCATGTATTTTGCATTCCAAAACCCTAGTCATGATTATCTATAACAATTCTCATAAACCTTCATATCAAACATCCAAGAATTTACACACAAACATACATATGCGATTACATTCATAGGGTTACTAGGGTTTTTACAAGCTTTTCAAAACATTAATAATCATCATAAAACATATAAAAATTATACCTTTCATTGCAAGAAATCCTTAAAGTTTAGAGATTCCACCCAACACAACTTGGATTAGTCAAGAGAATTTGTTGTTTGATTGAAATTGAGAGAGATGAGGTGGGGGATAGTTCACGACGCAACTAGGGTTTGTAGGGTTCTTTGTTTTTTTTTTGTTTTTTTATAATAATATACTAGGAATTGGATCATGGGCCAAGACTACGGGTTAATGGGCCTTTTCTTGATAAAACGGACCCGTTAATAAGGCTTAGCCCTGGGAATAGTCCAGATAATATTATTCTCACTAAATTACATAAAAACTATGGTTTTAGTCATCCCGTAACATATTAATCACATACTGATTACAAAGTGCACATAATTCGCAGGATTTACGTAACGACTATTTATTAAGCAGTAATTCACATAATCATGTTAATTCACATTCATCATCATTCAATTGCTAATATGACCATGTATGTTTGACAAATCACTGACAAATCACCAATGTTCGGTGTTCAACACTCGTGTATGTAGTCCTGTAATTCCCCTAATTACCGTTTCATGCATCTATTAACCTATAACTGTGCAACATGTGACTTACCTAACTAACCCTAGTTAAGTAAAATGCTATGAATGCAAGTATAAGTTAACTAGAGTTTAGTTAAAGTATGAACCTGAAAATGCGGGGTGTCACATAATGACATGGCACGCCACATCATACTTAAGGAGAGGTTGGCCTCTTTGAGTGCCATGTGGGATTTTAAGCTTTGGTTTATTACAATATATAGATTACATTCAACTTTTAAGTGATCGTCATGTAACTTTCTGTGTATATACTTCTCTACAGTGTAAAGTATGCATTGTATACACTTTCACGTATGTGTTTTATTTTCTAACATGTTTGTTATTTTCTATGTTACAAAAAGCAAGTAGATACGTGAAATGAATCACGTAAGTTATGACTATAAGGGCCTGTTTGGTATGGGGTAATGGAATGGATGAGGGAATGAAATTGACAAGGTAATGGAATAAATCATTATCATTCCATGTCTTGTTTGGTTGCCATATGGGAATGAAACAAAACATTACTTTGTGTTGCAGGAAAAGACGAAGGAATAAAATCGGTGGTTAGTGGCGGTGGTGGGTAGTGGTCAGTGGCGGTGATGGTGATGGTGGGTGGTGATATGTGGCGGTAGCGGTAGCGACGGTGGGTGGTGGAAACGGTGGTGGCGATGGTGGAAGGTGGAGGTGGATGGTCGTGATGGTGGGTGGGCGACGATGGTGAGTAGTGGCGGTGGTGGTGGTAGGTGGTGGTGGGTAGCAACGACGGTGGCAAATCCTTCACAACAGGTTATCATATTCATCCCTCTATCATTGCCGATCTCGACAACAAGTAAACCGGTTATGGTTCAAACTGAAGGCCAACCTCCAGTATTACCATCATCGGTGCCATCTACACGGATAAGATGTGCCGTGTCATCTTCATCATGCTTTATGGCTGAGATTCATAAAGGGAAAGATGGGCCAAAGCTTTACGAGTATATAAGTTTGAAGGTATTAAATAGTTATGTTGGACAGGATTGTTGGTGAAGCCAAAGCTGGGTTTGCTACAAAAGTTGATATTGTCTTATTGTCCAACGGGTCATTACGCATCATTAACAATTAACGTGGGTACGGGTATCGATACCGTATTTCGGCATGGTACCCGTTTTGGTGCTACTTTGTTATTATTATTTTTTAAGCACTTGTACGGGTACCAAGTAGGTAAAGTAGGTACGAGTATCAATACTACACGGGTATCAAGTTGGTAAAATTGGTACGAGCACCAATAAGATACAGGTATAAAATAGGTAAAATTGATACGAGTACCATAATAATTTGATATAATGCTTTACGTCATGTTATGGTACTTGTATCGGTTTTATCTATATGGTACCCGTATCATATTAGTACTTGTATCAATCTTACCAATTAGGTACATGCGTAATTGATGTGTTGCAAAACACATCTCTTTTCCTATGTATTTTGTATATTATTTGGTCAGAATTTTATTTATTTCGTGTTGTTTTTATTATGTATTTATTTCATTATTTTATAAGTATTCGTGAGAAAGGAGCTTAAAACAGTGAGAAATAATCAAGACGCGAGCACCTGGTGTTCATGGACGTTGGAGCGTAAACGAGCAACTTTGGTCGAGCCAAAAACACCTGAGTCGGGAACATGGAGTCATAATAATAATACTAGTTATAATAATAATAATAATAATAATAATAATAATAATAATAATAATAATAATAATAATAATAATAATAATAATAATAATAAAAAATTGTAAAGTGTAAATGAGGTAAAGGCCTCGTGACCTTGGTTAAATAAAAGTGTAGGCCCAATTGATGAATTGGAAGGAACACAGCGGAGGATTATATTAATTTCGAAGGAGGGCACATATTTTTTGGGGGGAGGTGATTTTATCGGAGGAACGATAATCTTATAACAGCCGCCAAAGGAAAAGAGAAGGCACGAGGACAACAGTAGCCTGATCGAAGGCATTGAGAGGAATTGAAGGCAAGGAAGGCTCGGGTTCAAGAGTGAAGCTACGGGTTCGATCACTAAAAGTTTTAGTTTTTATATTTATTTACTCCGTGTTTATGAATATTGAGACCATGATTAATTTTTATTTTGAACCTTTGTTTTTATTGTTTTCCATGACTATGAGTAGCTAAATCTTGAACCACTACCTAGGTTGTTGATGAATACATGTTTAATTTTATAGTTCTTGGTTTTGGATTTATTTTTGAATGGTTAATGTTTTGGTAACGATTTGGTTGGTGTTTATTATGATGTGTGTGCGTGCTTAAGTCTAATTTATTATTTTTGATAGTTCCGTAAACGTCTTAGTGAATGTCTTTCATGTTTGGATGATTATTAGGGTTGCCTGCTTGGTGCTTGTAGCTTAGTTTATGGTTTTGGTACCGAAAGCCATAGGAACTTGATTAGAGAATTTAAAGGACTTAAGTATTCTTCCATTCTTGAGACCGGGAGGTGATGGAATGTTGGGTTGTCTAGAGCTTTAGGTGTTAGGTTTTGGGTGAGACCGGGAGGTGATCCTATCCTAGTTGTCTTTAGTTTCTTGCAATTCCAAGTCATAGTTAACTCAATTAAATTACTCCTTTACATCTTCGGGTGTATTGTGATTAGAGAGACCGGGAGGTGATCGAGTCATTAGAGTACCTTAGCATGGTTAGTGAGGTGAGACCGGGAGGTGATCCGAGCTAGATAACCAGTGTTTTATTCCTTAGGATTCTTTGGGTGTGTTGGTGAGACCGGGAGGAGATCTAGCACGTCTTAGGGTTTCTTAAGTTATTTTTAGAATCTGGTATCCATTCAGTTTTCCATTACCGAGAGTTGTGAGTTTGCATGTAGGATTCTTGGCCTAGGTAGTTGCCTTCCTATCCTGATATTTTTCTCAGTTATCCTTGCTGTCTGTTTATCTTATTTATTTATTTTAATTAATTATTTAAAAAACCAAAAATCATATTTAAAACCAATTTTATTAAGTCTTAGTCGAGTCTAGTTTTGTTTTCTAGTTGTGTCATGTGGGTTCGATACTCGGACTTACTTAGTCTGTACTACATTGATAGGTACACTTGCCTGTCGTGTGGTCTAGTTTAGTTGAGTCTGTTTTATATTACTAGGTGTCTAGGTTAGTTTATTATTTTTAGACCATACATAGCACATCAGTAATATTGATACTCGTACCAATTTTACCTACTTGGTACCCGTACGAGTGCTAAAAAGGTAAAAATAATAAAGTGGTACCAAAACGGATACCGTACCGTACCAATATATTCGGTACGGTATTCGGTATCCACTTATGTTAGAAATAGACGAAAGTATTTGTCGATGGTCGATGGTTTGAAATAGACGAAAGTATTTGTCGATGGTCGATGGCTTTATATTTGTCGATGGTCAGAAACAGACGAAAACATAGTTAAGATTTGTATTCGGTTGGTCAATGGTCGATAACGATTCTGAAAATTTTTTTACAGATCTACTAGATGGTCGGAAGTCGGGACGATAGAGGGTGGAAGGTGGCTGCTAGGCTGGTGGGAGGAGAAGTCGGACACAAATAGGATGGAGGCGCCTAGAGGAGATAAGGAGTGGAGGGAGGCGATGTTTGTTATTAGGGTTAGGGTTGGAATGGAGATAAAATTTTGTATATATACTTATATAATATATATTTTTTTATTTTTTAAGATTTCGGATATTCTAAAATTTGCAAAAGTCATATCCGAATCCAAAATTTTGGATATTTCGGATACAGATTGTCAGATATTTCGGATTCGAATTCGGGTTTGGATGTTTTTGAACACCCCTAATCCCCATCCCCAACCACAGCCACAGCATGAACTTGATCAGTCTTCCCTAAACCTCATTTAAGACGATAACCAACATTCTTTTGTGAACGTATATTAATACCAACAATGTGGGCGCCACGTTAATCAAAGGAAGCAGTAGGACAAATGATAAGCTAGTAATGATAAATGATACTCTCAAAACTTTTAAAAATCAGATAGAAGGAGTAACTACAAATCAAAACTCTATATTCTCTTAATAGCAGTCAGTATACACGAATTTGGAATCCTTTCTTGAGACCCATGGGAACACTGATAAGCAATACTAGACAAGTGAACTCAACAAGATGTTTGCTAAATACAGGGAAGCTGAGTATAACCACTGGAGAACTGAGCTAAGAAATCCACTGGAGAAACGTTGGGAATTTGTAGAAAAGAAGATGGGTGAGAAGCTTGACGGTATTAAAGATATCGTCAAGAAAGTAAACGCGGAGCTTGAAACAGGCGAGCCCCCTCATTCCCGGTTTTATCAACAAAAGATAACCATGATTTTGGGCAACACACTCCAGTCGTTTTTAACAAAGATCCAAATATGTGCACCCATCAGAACCATCATTAAGGAAACGAAACTATGTTGTTGGTGTTGCTTTTATGTTCATGCTTGTTGCATGTGTTACTGCAGTTTTGATGATGAGCATGTCCTAACAGTCCAAAGTTAACCCCATGGAATCTCGTTTCATCAAATTGATTCATTGTGTATGTTTTGCGTTTGTTGTTTTGGTGCCCCTCTTGGTTTTTAAAGTGATTCTTACAAGTGGTGCTGGCTATTATTATGGCATTGCGGTATTTGGGTTGCTGGTTCTCGCAGCCACATGGATCCGTTGTCATTCATCTTCTTCATCAGCTTCCTTGACCAACTTCTAGGTTTTGTTAATGATCATATTTTGTTGCATGTTAAACTTTATATTGTCTTAAAACTTTACTGTTTTCCATTTTCGTATAGATGGTGGAAGTTTATCGTCTTAATACATACATCATATATCCAAAAATTTGGATTCATATTCGGATTACCCAATGGATATCCGAATCTAAAAAAACAAAAAAAAAAAATAGATTTCATGCTTATATTAAAACCGAACCAAAACTGCTTAATTCAAAGTTTCAAACTAGCATAAATGTTCAAAACAATTCAAAGTTTCCAACCACAAACATTTAAGACAACTCAAAGTATCAAATTCAAAACAAATACAAAGATATTCCATGGTCGATGGTTAGAAATAGACAAAAGTATTTGTCGATGGTCGATGGTCAGAAACAGACGAAAATATAGTTATGATTTATATTCGGTTGGTCAATGGTCGATAACGATTCTGAAAAAATTTTACAGATCCGAACCCAAAATTTTGGATTATCCGATTTCGGATATTCTAAAATTTGCAAAAGTCATATCCGAATCCAAAATTTTGGATTATCCGATTTCGGATACAGATTGTCAGATATTTCGGATTCGAATTCGGGTTTGGATGTTTTTGAACACCCTTAATCCCCATCCCCAACCACAGCCATAGCAAGAACTTGACCAGTCTTCCCTTAAAACCTCATTTAAGACGATAACAAGCATTCTTTTGTTATCGTATATTAATACCAACAATGTGGGCGCCACGTTAATCAAAGGAAGCAGTAGGAGAGACGATAAGCTAGTAATGATAAATGATACTCTCAAAACTTTTAGAAATCAGATGGAAGGAGTAATTACAAATCAAAACTATATATTCTCTCAACAGCAGTCAGTATACACGAATTTGGAATCCTTTCTTGATACCCATTGTAACAGTGATAAGCAATACTGGACAAGTGAACTCAACAAGATTTTATCTCCCATTCCAACCCTAACCTTAATAACAAACATCGCCTCCCTCCACTCCTCATCTCCTCTAGGCGCCTCCATCCTATTCTTGTCCGACTTCTCCTCCCACCAGCCTACAGCCACCCTCCATCCTCTATCGTCCCGACTATCTAGTAGATCTGTAAATTTTTTTGGAATCGTTATCGACCATCCGAATATAAAATCATAAGTATGTTTTCGTCTGTCTTTGATCATCGACCATCGACAAATATAAAGCCATCAACCATGGAATATCTTTGTATTTGTTTTGAATTTAATACTTTGAGTTGTTTTAAATGTTTGTGATTGGAAACTTTGAATTAAGCAGGTATGGTTCGGTTTTAATATAAGCAGGAAATTGATTTTTTTTAGATTCGGATATCCGTTGGATAATCCGTATCTGAATCCGAAATGTTGGATATATCCAAAATTTCGGATACGGATTTAGATATCAATATTCACTATCTGAAATTTTTGGATATCCGAAAATTGGATAATCCGGTTTTGAACACCCCTAGTGGTAATGGGTGGAGGTGGATGACGGTGATGGTGGGTGGGTGACGATGGTGAGTGGTGGCGATTGCGGGTGGTGGTTGCGGGTGGTGGCGGCAGCGGCAGCGGTGGTGGGTGGTGGCAATAGCGGTGGTGGGTGCTGACGATGGGGGTGGTGGATTATGGTGTTGTTAGGGAATGAAATGCCTTGTGGAATGGTGATTTCATTTCTTTAACCAACCAAACACACTATTTTTCATTACATGGTAATGGTCCATTCTATTTTCCCTTACATTCTATCATACCAAACGATACCTAATATAAAAAAGAATGTAGTAATTCCGTGATCTTCCTTTGATTAAATTCATACCAATATATATTATTGGGTAGAGAGTGGGGTAGAGAGTGAATAACCGGTAAGAATTAAATGTTTTCTAATAATTGGTGAGAGTTTAATGTTTTCTAATAAATTGGTAAGACTACCGTAGTGGTTTCTTCAAAATTCACGCCCCTCTCTAAACGGAGAGTTTTGATTGGCTCCAAAAAAAGCAACCATTTTCACTCTAGAAATTGGCGTTAAAAATTCCCTGCCAAAACGAATTTTTGAAGAAAAACGGCCCTAGGGCTATGTTGGAGCGTTTTGGGGGCATTTTCACGCCCAATTCCTATGCCATTATGGGTGGTCTGAGAATCAATTTGTGTAACTAATGGGAAGTCTTGGTGATACGGTGATGTATTTTATAACCAAAAGAATAAAAATCCTCCTCCCCCTTGTGGTGGAGTGGCATCCAGAAAAAAGCGAATACAGACGGTGTCGGTTTGACTTTTATGAGAGACAAGGTTTTACCAATTATTCTACTATCGTGCCTTTGAACGGGTGGGGGTCGGGTTTCCGTGTATCTGAGAGAGGCAAAGGGCTGGCGGCGGTCGTGTAGTCGACCTTGGTCACAGCTCTCGGTGTCACGACGGTTTACACGTTGTTTTTTGTCGTTAAAAAAATCAATTTTTGAAGAGTGCATATTATTTATCCTATATTTTCTAGAAATTGATGTTAGCAAAGAATCAAATATTGCCTGAATTAGATTTATTAAATGCAAAACAATGGTAACCAACTTTATCTTATGTAGTTACGTATGTTTGGTAAAGTTGGAATATTTTATACAAACTATATACATAATTGTTCTGTTTTGGGTGTTCTGAAAAATACAAAAGTTCATACCTAAGAAGGACAATCCATATTTCTCATTCAGGATATGTTATCAGAAAAAAAAATGTTTGATACATTTAAACAAACATGAAAGTTATGATATGTTATCCGATAAAATTTTTAATACAACAAAAAATATGAAACCAGGGTATGTTATCCCAAAAAATTGTTTAATGCATTAAACATATATAAAAATTAGGATATGTTATATATAAAAAGTCAAAGGACCATTGTTCAAGTTTTATTTATGTTTAATTCTTAACAAGTTGTACCGATCAATATGGTTTGACAAATCAGCTATATTGTGACAGATGACGACGTGTTGGGTTATTTGGAAGACTCGCAACAAAGTGATTTTCGAAGACATCAAGCCCCGCGTTTATGATATGATTGCTTGCATCAAATCTTGGACTTTTTTGGACTTTTTTGTGGTTTTGTAGTCGTTATAAGGATGATAACATTAGATGGAAGGATTGGTGTAGATACCCTATGTATATGCTGTAATTGTTTGTGTTTTTGGCGGTCCGTTCTTTGGCGGGCTTAGCCGTTTTCTAATGAAATTTAACTTTCAAAAAAAAGCTATATTGTGACAGACGAATGCAGAAGACAAATTGCCATCGTTGGTGCGAACGGAGGAAGCACATGCACCTTATTATATAGAGTATGCAAACGATTCAAACGAACCAAACGAACACGGGCAAGGCTTTGTTTGTGTTCGTTTGTTAAGGAATTTACGTATTCACGAACAGTTCATAAATACTTACCGAACGAGATTTTCTGTTTGTGTTCGTTTGTTAAGAAAACACTCGTGTTCGTGTTCGTTTGTTAATTTTGTTCATGAACGCACACGAACGCAAACATACATTAATGAACACAAATAAATGTTCATGAACAGAAACAAACACAAATGGACATATATTAACTTTCAAATAATACCGAATTCACATTTAAGAAATTAATTAGATCTACCCAAAATATAACCTAATTATATAAACGAACTTGGTACTTAACATAGTTAACTTAATAAAGTAATGTCTCAAAAAACTAAGCTTGCATCTTAAACTTGAAGTCCTAATTAATTATTTATTTAAACTTGATCTCTTTATTAATTATTTATTTAATGATTATATTAAAAGTAGAGTTTATTAATCTCATATAACCATATATTTTTTTTGATAGATTTTATTCAAAAAGCGCAACGGGAAGTCCTCGAAAAAAGGACACCCGGCCAAACAAGCGAGATTACATCAAGTCAAGCGGGTATTTACACCACACATTCCAATCTATACCTTTCATCTTAGCTCTATTTTTAAACAAAAAATATGAAGTCATCTTGATGCTCTTGACCACTTCTACAGCTCGACGTCTTTTACCTTGAAAGATACAATCATTGCGTTCATTTCAAATGGTCCACAACGTGGTAAAGATTATAGCTCGCAATATGTTCTTGGCTTGCTTGGAAAGCGGTTGGTTCTTCGTTATCTTCAATAAATCAACAACATCGAAAATAATCGACGGGTTCAATTGGCACAAATGCTCCACTCGGTTCCAAATCTCCGCAACAAAGAGGCATCCAGTGAAAATATGGATAGACGTTTGAGCGTCCGAGTCACAAAACACACAAAGATCATTTTGAAGGCTAACTCCGCGTCTGTGTAACTCGACTTTAGTCAGCAACCGATTGCGTATCGCTCTCCAAACCATAATCTTACATTTAAGGGGTGTCCAACACTTCCATTTCATATATTGTTCCACAACCGGTCTTGGGGAGCTAGATAACAGTTTTCTAGCGCTGCTAACAGTGAAACAATATTACCCACTTGCTTTCCAATTCCATTTGTCGATCCCCCCTTTCCAAGTATAATCATAGATCTCCTCCATAAGATTAAAAAGTTCATTTATTTCAGCAGCAGTAGTAGGGTCTTTGCGCCACTTCCACTGCAGAAACTTAGCGTCAGACACAATCCGAATCCTATCCGCGACAACAGCCCATTTATCAGCTTCGAGTCTGAATAAGTGAGGGTAAGTTAACCGTAAAGGTTCTTCCCTTAGCCACGAATCCATCCAGAAACTAATAAGTGAGCCATCTCCCACTAAACCTTCAAAGTAACTTCCAAGCGTTTTCCAGGACCAAATCTTCTTTTCTCCAATCTTAACAATTTGCTTCCAACATCCACTAGCCGAAGTCGTACACGGGAGGAGCGACCAATTTCTACTCAACCCGTGACAACTAATGACCATTTTTTTCCACAACCCATTACCCCCGGTTTTAAAAACGCCACGCCCATTTTAGGAGAACTGCGTCGTTAACGTCTTCCAATTTAGAAACACCAAGACCACCCTCCTTTTTAGGCGTAGTGATAATATCCCAAGCGATCCAGTTAATCTTATGCTCGTCACTACAACCCGCCCATAAAAATTGTCTCATAATTTTCTCCATACTCTCTATTACCGCCTTTGGAGCTTTATAGAAAGAAAGATAATAAATAGGAAGATTTTCTAACAAATAGAAAGAAGGATAACCCGACCACCAATTGATAAATGCTTCGCTTTCCAACTGGTAAGGCGCTTCTTAATAGTATTCAAGACCGGATCTCAACTACTAATACGAGTCATTCTGGCGCCTACTTTAATCCCCAAGTACACGAAAGGAAAAACCCCTTTTTTACACCCCAAAACTTCTAACATACTATCCATCTCTCCATCTTGCGTACCAACCCCAAATAGGTTTGACTTGTGAATGTTGATACGAAGGCCGGAGCATAAGTAGAAAATACGAAGAATACGAGCCGTGTTTTGAAGATTCTCACGAGACCATTCACACATAATAAGCGCATCGTCCGCAAAGAAAAGATGATTAAGATCCTTATTGTCAACCTGGAAATTAATACCTTTGAGAAAACCCATGTCTTTAGCCTAGTTCATCAACCACGAGAGACACTCCATAACCATAACAATAAGAAATAAGAAAGGCGATATAGGATCACCTTGACGTAAGCCTTTCTCACTTTTGAATTGAAAAGTGGGAGACCCGTTGACCAACACTGAAGTGCAAGACGACTCCAAAATACCTTTTATCCAATTGCACCATTTCTCGGGGAAGCCCATTTGAAAAAGAATAGATAACAAAAAGCACTAATTTACATTGTCGTACGCCTTTTCAAAATCAATCTTCAATAGGAACGCTTTTTTCTTCTTTCTTTTAAGCCATTCCAAGACTTCATTAACCACTAAGGGCCCATCTAGAATAAAACGATCCGATAAGAAAGCCGGTTGGGTCTCCGAAATTAAAATACCCAAAACCTTTTTAAGGCGGTTAGCAAGGATTTTGGAAATGACCTTGCTAATCACCCCAATCAGGGTAATGGGTCTGTAATCTTTGAGTCCCACAGGCGAATTAACCTTAGGGATCAAAGTTATAAACGCGGAACTGCAACCAGAATTAATCCTACCTGTTTCATGGAACTCTGACATAATCCGAAAAAAATCATCTTCAAGGACATCCCAAAACCGCTTAATGAAATCGAAATTAAACCCGTCCGGGCCTGGGGCTTTGTTAGAACCGCATCCGAATACCGCGTCTTTTATTTCTTGCTTTGAAAACACAGCCACTAACTCCGAACCCCGTTGATCATTTAAGCGAGTCAAACCTTCACAGACAAGGTTAGGCCGTTTACTCACTTCTTCTTTGAAATGATCATGAAAGAAACATAAGACTTCCTTCTTCACTAAAGTTGGTTTCGACACCCATTCACCTTTTATTTCCAACCCCGGGATCGTATTTGTAGCTTTGCGACCATTAACAATACTGTGGAAAAAACTCGTATTCTCATCACCAAGAGAAGCCCATTTTACCCGGGATTTTTGTCGCATTTCCCATTGTCTAAAAAAATCAATCTCCTGGAGGCTCTTTTTACACTTGGCCCAAACCCATAATTCAGCTTCATCCAACTCCTTGTATTCCATAAGACATTCCATATTATCCTTTTCCATCATCAGTCGATTCACGTCTTCATTTTCTTTATTTTTGACTTCGTTTATCCACTTTTTGAGCTTGCATCGAAGTGAGCCCAGTTTTCTCATCAAATTCAAATCACCCGGCCCACTATTAGACCATCCCAATAAGCCCGTCAAAATCACCTCTTCGCAACCCGGACGGTCCAACCAAGAGTTAAACCAACGAAAAGGCTTGGGGCCAAAATTCTTATCAATCAATGACAAACACAAGGGAGCATGATCAGAAAACTCCCGTTTAAGAGCTCTGACACACACACTAGGCCATTGATTAAAAATAGCATCACAAACGAAAACCCTGTCAATTCTACTCATTTTGCAAACACCCTGTCTATTAACCATATAAGTAAACGTCATACCTTTCAAATAATATTCACGAAGACCCATGGTATCTATAAACTCATTGAACTCTCGAGCACAGACAGGATCAAAGCGGGAGTTTTTTCTTTCACTTGGCTCACGAACCACATTGAAATCTCCGAAAACAATCCACCAACCCAGGCCCCCAATTAAAACTTGAGAGAGTTTTTCCCAGAGATCTTTTTTTCCCCATTATTTTGCGGAGCATAGACATTTATAATATTAAGCCGAGTTAACCCATCCGTAAGTAAACCCAACACAAGCAGAAAATTAGGATCTTTCACCACCATATCTTTAGATAAAACTTTTGGATCCCATATGCTCAACAAACCCCCAAAGTTTCCAACAGAATCGACCTTTTCAAAATCAAAACCAAGACCTGCCCAAAAATTAAAGACCACCCCCAATTCAACATTACATGACATAGTTTTTTGTATCCCTGTGAAAGAAATACCCAACTCTGATTTTATTCTCCTAATCCAACCCGCTTTAGAGCCAGAACCCAACCCTCTAACGTTTATCGACAAACAATTCATTTAATACCTTTTTGTAAACCTTCAACGATGATGGAATCCAAAATCAACTTGTCTTGTTGTGCCAGATTAACACCGAGTTTAGAACCCAGCGTTTTTGTAGCTTCAGCCTCGTTACGTTGAAGAACAATAATCGGTACCTTATCCTTCATGGCTGCTTCATACGGAATGTGTTCCCTCTCTACATCGTTTATGTCGACATGGTCTTCAGTGTTGGAAAATCTAAGTCAACAGGATTGGAATTAAGGTCAATCGGTGTTTCATCCTCACACTCATTGTTATCAGCTTCAGAATTGGGCTCCGAATCAACAATACCGAGCAGCCCATTTAGCCCAAACATATCACTATCCTTCTTTTTGGGCTTTTTAACAACCCTTTGGCTCTCATTGCTACTAGTGTAGTTCATGCTGGGCCGGTCCACTTCAGACTTTTTGGGCTTCTTTCTTTTAACCACTTTGGAGTAATCATCAGTCAACGGCTCATCAGTCAGAGAATGTTCGAAATTGAAATTTGCAGCTGGCACAAAATTTGTAAACAATTCCTTGTTTAAAACGTTTGAATGGCCATTAATGCCATCATTAATATTATTATCAATCTCATCCGAAAAATCAGCAGCAACATTGATCACATTGACTTCACCATCGGCCTCCGGCGCTGGTTCACATTCCGGCGTGTCTTCGATGATAACATCCTCATCTGAATCATCATCCGAAGAGTTATCACTCGATACATGGTCCTCAAACGTTTTGACTGGATAGAAATCCGGTATCCAATCCCCCATTTCTTCACCAATCCAAACTCTAAATTTCCGCTTTTGCCATTCCAAGATGATCTCTTCGGATATCTTTTTCCCATCACCGAGTAGAATACCGACATAATCATAAGAAAGATCCGGGTCTGACTCCATCTTAGCGGCTTTGTAAACTACTTTTCCAATCATACCTCCAACTAAATTGACAATCTCATGAGTAAAGAGATGTAAAGGAATACCCTTGATCTTTAACCAAGCCAATCTCTCATAACTAAAAGTTTGACCTCTCCATAAACAAACTGATGAAAACTTAGAAGAATCTTTTTTCGCAGCCTCAAGAACCAGTAACGCTAAGTCTTGATTATCAAACGATATCAACAAATCAAGCCCACCAAGATATTGTACGTTACCGTAACCCGGACAATGCTCATGCAAAAACAAGTAGATACTTTTCATGGCTTCCACATCAGCCATTCTACCAACGATAGCCCTCTCATGCAAGCTTGAAAAACCATTAAGTAGATGATCAACATTAACAGTCTTCCCAACTAACATGTCTTTAAACGAGCACTCCCCAGATTCAAACTTAGTCCCCCTATGATCCGTCCCATCTTTATGATTAGCGTTTCCAAGATTGCTTACTGTTGGATTATCTCTAGGCACATTAATCTCCCCCTTCTAAAACGAATCTTGCAATGTTGAACCACAGTTTGTTGTTTCCAATACGAATGTTTCTAAGATTCTTGAGCAACTCCGTTTTGTCTTTCACATCCAATATAGAGAGGAAACCGAAACGATTACCCATCTTATCTCTTTTCCTTGCGATGTATAAGTCATATATTTGTCCGAAAACACGTACATGACTCGCAAGATCAGCCCCACCGCATCCCTATGGTAAGTTTGTGACAATGATCTTCATAATACGACGTTGAACGGCTTCCGGAATTGGTTTTCGGCGGTTATCCATAGAGAGGATTCTTCCGGATGTGATGTTTAAAAAAATTAGCTATATAACCATATACTTACCTCACATAAATTACTTATTTATTTGGGTAAAATAAATAAAAATGAAAGAATATAATTTTTTTTATATAAAAATTAATAACCCTATTAAACTATCGAACACAAACGAACACGTTACCGAATGTTCACGAACATAAACGAACGGACGCGGCTTTTGTTCATATCCGTTCGTTTAACTAAACGAATTGATTTCTTTTGTTCGTGTTCGTTTATTTATTAAACGAACGAATACAAACGAACTTCCCGCCGAATGATTCATCAACTTTTCGCTGAAAGTTCAGTTTGCTTGCAACGATTCACTCAATAATGTGAGGTCTAAAGTACTATAGTGGTAGATTGTTAGTATAATAATTTTAAAGGTTTACACTTAATTTTTTTTTTATCTAATTGTAGTATTTCATTTCACAACTTGCCAAATTACATAAGGATAGCAGGTAGACGGACAACAAGCTGTGCCGTCAATTCTTTTTGGATTGCAAAACCTAGCCTACTAAAAACAAATCCTTGTCCATTTGGGGTCGAAACAATAAAGACAGAGAAAATACAACGAAAAATGAATGATAAATGCACAAACACAAGATGTAATTATGCCTATAGAAGGATTGATACTTTGATAGTGAATCGGTCATGTCCTTGAGCTGAACGAATTTGATTTCATCACTGAACTATAGACCCAAAGGATCTATGACTCGACTATTGATTAATCATGAGTCCATGATCCAAGCTAAGTTAGAAAATATGTGGACTTTGATCTTTCAAACTATATAACCAGGGTAAACTCAAAGAAAAATGAAATATCAAACGAAGTTGCATAACACTGAGAAGGATAAATATGTATGATGAGTTATCACTTGGCAAAGTCGTAGAAATTATAAATAATATTTTGTTTATGAAACAAAGTCTTAAAATTTTCAAATGAAGTGTTGCAAAAAAAGAAAAAAAAAATGACAAACATATTTTAGACTTCTGAAGCAAAACTAAATAAAACAAATAAAAAATTTACAAAAAAAAAAAAAAATCTAATTAATCTTTTACAAAACTTGTAAGAGTACGTAAATTAATTAGAAAAATCTTATAAAATAGCAAGTTTCCCAACATTTTTTGTAGTTTTGAAAACACAGCTTGCATAGCTTGACATTTTGGGAATTTGACAAATTGTTGATCACTTGATTGTCTAACTTTCGTAAATAATTCGAATTTTATTCCCTTCAAGACGGTCATGTCTATACTTTTGAAAATGACATGAAACCTAACATTTTTATACGAAAATTTTAAAATTGAGATTTGAAACAAATAACGTCTAACAACAATGACTGTAAAATGGACATTTCCACGGTCCGTGGTTCTTGACAAGACCTACTGCTCTAAAATACATTTATTTTGTGTAAAGGATTTTCTCGAAAAAAATCATAATAGAGAAAGAAAGGTATTACCACTAAGAGAGAGCATACCACTAAGCTAATCTAGACACTTTTCATAAGACACATGCTCTCAGGAAATAAAAAAAAAGGAAAACCAAGGCAGAGTATGACATTGCTACAATGCCGCATCTATACTAAAAATCACTAGTAATATGCACCGCGCGTTGCAGCGGGCTTTTGTTTAGCATCGGTTCAACTCAGTACGATAATCGTACTCTATATAGCAATAAAAAAAGTCTATTTAAAATGACATCGACACGTGTTATATAAATAAGAGTAAAATATTTGTAAGTTGAAGTATAACTATCAAAACTATCAATGAGACGTGAATTTAGACACTAAAACTATCAGAGAACCAAGTGAACATTTGGCATCGTTTCTATTTGTTGCAGTACCGGTAATATACGTTATTAACTTAATCAATTGGTTTTTAAAAACTTATGTTCGTTGACTAAAGTTAACCACACATTTGTATCTTTTAACAATATTATTTTTAAAGTAAGCATTCATTTCGGTGAAAATAAACAATGAAAATAAGAAGAAAAGTAGATAGAAAAGTTTGCATCAAAGAAATCATTTTTATTGTACAGATGTATATAAGATTTATAAATTATAAATTCTTTTATAGATAGTATAGATAAAGTGTGTATTACACATGTACTATTGGCATTACATGTACATGAGGGGTATAAAGGGAAGAAAATGGCTAAAGATTAGATATTTGTTAAGGAACCCTTCAACTCCCATCTTAAAATTGTGGTAAAATGACTATCTTAGCCATCTCTCCTTCTTAATAAGGTAACATAGATAACAACATGCGTATCCAACTTCCTACTAGTTTGTGTATCAAACCCGACAACACGATCTACCCAAATTTTAGACTTTTGAGAGTTAAAACTAGGCAATGCATATGGGCTATAACATAATCAAATACTCCATAGTGCATAAAGGGTATAGTACAATTATAAAGTAGAAAAATGACATAATTAATAACTATAAATCAAATAATAAATCACACTAGAAGCCTACAAATGGATTATTGAGATACAAATTATCGAAATAAGATGAAATTTTGTAAGCCAAAAAAAAAAAAAAAACAAAGAACCTACTTTTCTGTTTCACGTTATTTATTTAACGACATGCAATATCATTTAAAATCACATTATAAAATAGTGAAGTTCTATAAGGAGAGCTACGTATTGATCCATTAACTAGAGCAAAATACAAGGGATTGAATATGATAATGAATATTGTAGAGCCTAATTAACATGTGAAAATAATGACACAGAATATATGTTAATTTTTTTTTATAAGTAATTAAATATATTATTAATTTATAAAAATTAAAACATAAACGCGAAAAATTACATCAAGATAGCGGGCAGGCGGGCAACAAGCTGTGCCGCCACCCCTTTCTGGATAGCAAACCCTAGCCTGATTGTTAATTATAAAGAATAAATATTTCGTGTTATTGTTCCTCAAACAACAAAAGAAATATATATTCATTAGATGGTTTACAACGTTATACTAAGGGTGTAAACAAGCTAAGCTGAGCCCGAGCCTGATTGGGCTTGAGCTCGGCTCGATTCGAGCCTAATACTTTGAGCTCGAGCTCGGCTCGAAAGTAAAATCCAAAAGCTCAAGCTCGACTCGAAATAGATTTAGAACAATTTTAAAGGAGCTAAAAGCTTGGCTCGCCACTGTTAAATAGTAGGTATACTATAAATAAAATAATAATAATTATATAAAATTTGTTTGGGCTCGTTTAGGCTTGCGAGCCTAAACGGTCTTTGTATGAAAAGCTCGAGCTCGGCCTCGATAACTAAACGAGTCATTTTTCAAGCTTTAGCACGGGCTCAGACTCATTCAGGCTCGGATCGTTCGAGCTTTTTACCGATATGATCCCGCGTAGCGCTCAAGCCATTGCGCATCAGTTACACCCCTACTTTATCACCTACTTTATACACGGTAATACACACACATACACTACCTACCGACACAAAACACTGAATTATCAAAAACGGTCCTAAAAAAAATAAAATGGTACTTAGATTTTTATATTGTGTTTTTCTGACTTGCACCTTATTATACTAGAATAATCTGGATCGTGCACATTACCCTAGTAATTTATTATATTTTTTTCTAAATTTATATTGACAAACTTTGTGCTTTGTGGTCTTGGTTTATCCCATAGAGACCCCCAATGGCAGCCCAAAAGTAATTAATAACCAATGCACTCTAGTTGAAGCATAAATCATGGATTCTAAGTTTTACTTATATATTTTTCTAATATCAAGTCAAAAGTATAATGAGAGGAAAAACTCTATAATATTTAAAGTTAATATATATCTTTCAAATATAACCAGATCAGGTAAGAGCATCTTCAACACGAAGACGTGGATCAGGTTCGAAATCAGCATTGGAGGAGATGTTGAAGGGAGGTCCCGTTTGCTATGGCGGACTCAGTCGGACGTAACAGTGGGGGAGACACACAGATGCATCGTTTTAAATATATTTTTTTATATAAAAGTGGGGTATAAGGTGGAGGTTTGGATTAGTTTAGCGTTGGAGGAAAAAAAAATAATGTTTTAGGTGACGGCTCTAATTTCAAACTTGTCTCCAACATCAGAGATGATCTAATAAACAAATAGATGGTGAGAAGTGATCAATCTATTACCCGATCAAGAAATATTAACGGCTAAAGTACGAATGGTGGAAGTAATTAACTAGTGGTAAAAGGGTTGAAAGAAAAGAAAAAAAAAAGTCACTATCGTTTATTTACTTGGTTAGACTATCTGTTACGGTGCATGATGTGATGGAAGAAGTGGCACATTGGCATCACAACCATGGGCACACCACGCTAAGACAGTGGGGAATGACGGGGTGATTCCCACTTGCATGGGGCGGTAGGGGGAGGTGACTTGGCTTGTGATTGGTTTTTTTTTTTTTTTTTAATTTAACACACAATAATAATAATAATAATAATAATAATAATAATAATAATAATAATAATAATAATAATAATAATAATAATATTCATTTCATCCATTTCCATTCCCATCATATTTTCGTTGAGTTTTTTATAACAAAATGGAGACGATACAATTATCTAGCTATCTTTTTATTGCAATACAATTCATTATTTTCACAAGGTTTTTACTTAAAACCCTTTCACGTTTGTTTAATCTAAGTTTTGAGTTTTACTCATCTCATTGTTCAAATTTCATAATCGTTGGCAATATTTTACAAACAAACTTCATTTTGTGACACACGACAATTTCAGGGTAATTTTCCTACTAACATTTATTACTTACATTGGTTAACTTTTATATATATAACTTAATTTGGATAAATTAAGTTCGTTAAATATATACAAGCTATACGTGAAGATGATTCCGTGAATTGTCGGATCATACACGCGAGTCTTGAACTAACTTTTATATATTTAACTTAATTGGATAAATTAAGTTCATTAAATATATACAAACTATATGTGAAGATAAGTCGGTTGACTTATCAGATCATACACGCGAATCTTGACCCCGAACATTGGTGAAATAACAAAACAAGTGGTGAAACAACTTGTTTGAAATTATTTGGAAACATTATTATTTACACGAAACTACGTTACTGAGTCTGTAGCTGACACTAGACGGGTTGAGGATCGTAAATGAGTTATAAAATATATGGGTTAAATATTTTATAAAGTTATTATTTTATATAGTAATTGTAGTACGAGATTATTTAGAATTAAACGAAATAAAATTTCATAACGGTAATATATATATCTACGCGATTTGTAACCGACTCTAGACGAATCAAGAATCATAAACGAGTTATATAATATTTTGGTTGAATATTTTAAATATTAAATATTATTAATTATAGATTTAATTAATAAATTAGAAAAAACTGGGATCGCATATGGACCAAAGGAATGGACCAAAGGCAAAGCATAAAATAAAGTCAAATGGAGGCAGGCAGGACAAATGGGGGTGGGCAGCGCCCAGCTGGACCTGTTCGTAACCAGGCATCGGCCCAACAACCTCTTTTAGGCCCAAACGCACGCTGTAGTTATTTTAAAACGAAATTTTATCAAACTTTTTATAAAATCCCAACCCTAATCTCGACCCTACTACCACAAATTCGAGTTTTTAACTTTTAACCTCTACCATAAACCTATTCTAAAGATCAAGGAGCTTCAGGTGGTTTAGAATCCAAAGAAGTGAAGGATTAAGGTGTGTAACCAACCCTTGATGTTATAAACTTGTTTTAAATCTTTTTTTTTAATCAAGTTTTGTCCAAATACTAAATATTCAGATATGATCAAAAAATATTTTTATAAATTATTAATACTTTGTAAGTATAAACATGTAATTATAATGGGTTTTGATGGTGATTTAAGTATATAAAACCATAGGATGCATATTAGATCCAAACCTTGATTATTTAAAAAACTTGGAAACCCTAGATCTTAGAATCTTGATGTTGGAACTTGCATGGTATATTATTATCATGAGATTATGATTATGTAAGATGGATAACACGTATTCGATGTTGATGTGATGTGATTTGGTTTATTGTTAACTAGATTACATATCGGAAGCTTTCCGAGATAAATAGATCGAATATGATGTGATAAAATATGTGTTATGATCTAACATAGAAATTAATGTACTATAATATAAAAACAAAAATTTTAATCACGTGAATAAGAATGAAAACGTATATTAAAAAGAAGATGTATGTTTGGATGAGGAGCAAAGTTAGAAACAATCATTGCAGGGCGTGATTAAGGCGGTGGTCTTGAAGGTGTGACATTTTTTTTTAAAAGGAGTGATTTTAACCTATTTTGCTCTTGATAAAGATATAATTCTTAGTTTGAACATGATTAATGAATTATCTGAACACATTGTGTTTTTTTTCTTGTATGAATAAAAACCGACAAAAAAAATCATTTTTTTTTTGTTTTTTGTATATTACTATGGTACTCATTGGGAATATAATAAAACGTTCGTTAATTTGGTGTATTTTTTTTTAAAATCTCGTATATAAAAGTTATTAACGTTTTAAAATTATGGCGGAAACATGAGAGATGAATAGACTTTTGGATGGAAATAAGGAGGATGTCACATGACACACTCAATGGGGAGAATGTCCTCTTTGAGTACCATGTATGATTTAATGCTTTGGAATATTAATATATATAGATATATAGATAACCTGCATAAAAAGAAAACTTTATTGGAATTACATTTTGAAATTGACATCTAAGTATGTTATGGAATATGTAATGTTATGATACGCTTAGGAATGATTCTTCAAGCATACCAGAACGTTCATTTCGTCAAAAACAAAGCTAGAATCACAACTTACTAAAAAGGGAAACTTTTTGCATGCAATGTTTTCATCATGTTCATAGTATGGAAAGTTTTGCATGTTGTGTGAGTTGTGGATTATATATGGAGTGTTGTGTAACTTTTTAATGTTACGACAGGCTAAATATAAGTTGCATGCTTAAAACTTGAACTTGGAATATGTGACAAAGTTAATATATTATGTGATTAGTTAACATGTTAGTACACTAGAATTGCATGTTTAGGTGTAAATTCTAATTATAGGCTTTTCCAACATGAACAAACATAAATCACTAAATGTGTCACCAACGGGTCATTGGGGCAAATTCAATAAAACTTGGTCAAATAGTTTTTATAAACACGAACTAGGTCATTGTTTGGAAACAATGGTTAATTGGACAAACACCAAATTTGGACAAATACTTATAGGCTAATTAACGTTTGGTTACCAGTAGATGGGACACCTTTCATTAACACGCTTGGTATTATTATTTTATCAAGCAACCTAAGGTGAGTTACACGGCCCTTTTTACTGTTGTTCTGTTGGGGGAGAATCATGCTACACACACATGATATAGATCACAATTACTGTTATATCTTACTTTAGCGTATTTCATCATAAAGTTCTTACATATGAACCATAGTATGTGTAACATAGCGAGGAACCGTGGATAAATATATTGGGTTCAACAAACCCCACTTGTGTCCACTGGAGGTCGAGCAGATGCATTATTGTCCCAAATAATTGCCTTCGTTGCGATGAACGGAGGTGAAAGGCATACAAACATCCAACATTCAACAATGGTTCATGGTGCTTACTTGCTTAGTAACTTGTATGATGTCTAGCTAGTGTCAGATATAATGAGTAACTATTGTGAGTCTAAACAAACAAACGATCAAACAAATTTACTTATATTGAAACCTGTAAACTCACCAACTTTATTGTTTACACATTTTAGCATGTATTTCTAAGGTCTCCAAGGTAGCAGCAACATAGGATGCACGTAGAGTCTCACTTGCATGTTTTAAACTTCATTCCATTTACTTTCACATGCTTTTGGGTTTATCACACTTGTTTTTGCGAGTCATTTAATTTGGTTAAACTTTTGCTTCAGTTAAAACTATTTACAAACTTAAAAACGGTTTTTCTCATTTTATTGAGATACATATTTTACAAATATATGATCATTCATTCGACCATTAACTGGATCCTAGTGTGTCATAGGCCTCACGTTAAAACTCCGCATGTGAAAATTTGAGGGTGTGACAGATTGGCCGAAGGCAGCGGGTTTTCTCCAAAACTAGATGATGCAGGAGCATCTGTATTATCTTTTAATTGTTTAAAATTTGAAAATTTCCTAAATTATCTTATTTAGTTTCCTATAATTGTTATGAGTCAAGGTTATAAATTAAGGTCTAGGGTTTATTGTTTTAGTAGTTTTTGGTTGAATAAAAAATTATATGAACTTTGTTCATGGAACCTTTGGTTCGCTTTAGAGAGTTTGTTAGCTAATTGTTCTTGAGCCATTTGATGCGCTTCCGAAACTGCATCAGTTGGTATCAGAGCCAGGTTTATTTATGTTTATCTTTTAATTTTAGTGTTTATCTCTATGGTTGTTAGGATCTAGTATAAATATTAGGTTGTGTTTTCATTTATTTTCAGTTGATTGTTTATGAATATTGCTTATCAATAAACCTTTGAGGTTTTTAAGCTTTTGAATCCTTTGAGTATTTTGAGCCATTTGATTGCATGTGCGAAACTGCATCAGTTGGTATCAGAGCTTTGGTTTTCAAATGGCTCTGCGTGAAGCGAACTACGTTTTTACTCGTCGAATCGCCGATCGAGGCAACGATAAAATCATGTTCGATTCGCAAGATCGTAAGATCCAGCAAACTGACTCAAGGGATGTCATCTGGGATGAGATCGTTGGGAAAGAGGAGCATCCTGAAGACTACGATGGTTACAAGTTTTTGGAAACCGACTCAGAGGATTTCATGTGGGAAGGAGGAGCATCCGGAAATTTGTAACGTTATCTACCCATCACCTCCTTATTTTGATGAATATGAGGATGAAGAATGGTATTCTTGGGCAACCAGTAACAAAACGGGAAACAACGCCACAGAAAGAGAGGATGTAGAAGATTACATGGCTGATGAGTCTGGTAAGTTTTCTTCTCATTCGATTGGATCATTTGTTTGTGAATATATTCATGACAAAGTTGCAAACAAGGTCGCGACGGCAATGGTTGATAAAACTTTTGTTACTAAAAGCGCCATTGTTGGTGGTGTTGTGTTGGATAGCGGTAATAATACGGATGGTGGGGTTAGTTTGGAAAATCCGTTAATGCGGCAGGTAATTGTGGATGGGTTGAATACATCAAACGATAAGGTAGTTTTGATTATCGTGAAATCTATAAGTGCTGAGATCTTACGTGAAAAAAGTAATATTATTTTTTCAAATATCAAGGAAAATCACGATGTCAAAGGGAATGGAGATTATGTGGATATCTCTACCGAAAATACAGAAGCTATTGTGATAAATGCAATGTTTAAATTAGCTAGAAAAATGGTGAGCATGCAAAATACACGTGGGCCTTTAAAAGAAAATGATGTGTTGGAAATTGAAATTACTAAAGTGAGTGATAATGGGTCGGTGGCTATTCCAAGCCCACCTTTCAAAAAAAAAAATATATTTTTTTTAACGGAGAAGAAAACTTATATTCCACCAATAAACTAGCAAGAAGCAGGCAGTGGCGAAGCTTGGTTTTGAAATCGGTGGGGGCCGAACTCAATTTTTCTCGATCGGTAGTGGAAAATCGGAGGGGGCCGGACTCAACCCGGACTCAATTTACCTACGAAAATCGCGAATTTCCACTACTGCGCCAAAAAACAGGGGGGGCCAGGGCCACCCCTGGCCTAAGGGAACCTTCGCCCCTGAAAGCAGGGCCGGCTCAAGGGTAAGTGAAAACAAGCTAGGGCTTTGGGCCCCCAAATTTTTAGGGCCCAATTTAAAAAAAAAAAAGAAGCAGATATATGTATATAATATTTAGTTGCATCAACAACAACAATAATTTGTTTGTAGTCTGGTGGTAAAGTTGGTTTCCTTTCATGGGTTTGTTTGGGGTTCGAATCCTAGGAAGCACAAATCCAATTTTTTTTTAATGAATAGAGGCCTTAGATTTTTATTTCGCTTTAGGCCCCTAATACCGTTGAGCCGGCCCTGGCAAGAAGCTAGAGGTACACAAAAAAAAAACGAAAATCACGAAACATACATTACCAAGCCTAAACACCTAAGTAAACCGCCATAGACCCCAAAAACTACGCTAACCGATCACTGGAAGCATCAACTTAAACCTTGACACTTTAACACCTTTTCTCACCCGGCGGCTTCTCCCGTGGATCTTGCCGTTCTCTTTTTCAACCACATCTATTGTCTCATCCCAAGGAACACCAGGGTTGGACATGTTATAAATTTCACTGGCCAAGCCAAGTGACAAATCCAAAGGATCAATTTTAGGTCGAGCCTTCTTCCGAGACTTAGGCGCAAACGACAAACTAAACGGAAGTAAGGAACCGACCGGAGTAGAAACCTCTAACTGTCCCACATCCTTTGCGTAATTTTTTTTGATCCACATAATTTTCAGTAGCCGCCACCCCAAAATTATTAATACTATTATAATCAATAGCCTTCACCCAATCATTAGTTTCCATGTCCTCGTGTAACCCGTCTGCATTTATTACCTTCTCGTTCACACGCACGCATGCATCTTGCATCTGTTGAGTTTCCAAATGGCCATTCGTATTCTGAACATCCATTGCCGGATATTCTTCCGGCGTCCTTTCTGAAGAACGATTTTCATCTCCGGTGATAATCTCCCCTTCCTCACGATCATCTTCTACTTCCTGGTTGTCTTCGGAGGAGCCGGATGTTCCGGGTTGCACAATATCACAAATTCTACCGGAGTCCAAATCAAACACAATCTGTTTGCCTTCTTCACCAGTTGACTTAACAAAGTCCGGGCACCATATTTCGTCCGTTTCGGTCACCCATACTCTCACTCAAGTTCGTTTCCATTGGATCTCTACTTCATCGATAATACGTTTACCGTCTTTCACTACCACTGCCACGGTTTCCATCGCGAAGTTCTCGTCACTTGCACTTGCAATGGACCCATGAACGACCTCCCCATATGACGAAGCAATGATATCAAACACCTCTTTATCCCATAGATGGAGCGGAATCCCCGTAATTTTCAACCATGCGACACGTTCGAAAGTTAGACTTTCCCCCGACCAACGTTCCAGGTTGTTGAACCAATGTTTCCACTCTTCTTCTTTTTCCGTCAAAAAAGCATCCGCCAAAGTAGAAGTTAGGAACGTCAACATTACCGACATACCAGCCACATACTTTAGTGTTACATCCTTCACCTTGGTTGAGCTGAGAAAGTCTTCAAGTCTACATAATCGGGTGAGGTCCTTCACATGTCCGATAAGTGCAATCTTCTAAGAGTCGTTTGGATCGGAAAAATTTTGTCTGGGATTCGGACAAGTCGCCTACCATAATTCTGGTCAATAGGAGGGAAATGGCTCGAGCTCCCCCAAGCTCCCTCGCTAGCCGTTGATGTGGTTCCTCTTGACTGAATGTTAGCCCTTTCATTGTTCTCGTTATAAACATGCTTTTGTCTTTGGTCATCCTGTCTAGGAACATCTTCATTCTTTTTGAACTTTGCCACATTAACATGAAGTCTCCCTTCCCCCATTCTTGCATTCGACAGTGCCTGTACCAACGCTTCGGTGTTTCGAACATGGTCGAATCGAAGGAAAGCAAAGTACTTGCCAGCATTGTTCTTTCTCCTTGGTAGGTAGACGTCGGACATCTTCCCATAGTTTTTGAACGTTCGCCATAGCAGTCCCAATGTACAATCCCATGGAAGGTTTGCAATATAGAATGTTGTGGTGTCTTCTCCGGTGGTTTGTACGACATTCTTGCCTGTGTTTATCCTTCTCTGGTGTGGCTCTTCCCATTCTTCGTCTTCTCTCTCCATCGTCACCGGGGCTGTGTTGGAAATGACATCGTGATTTTTGAGATGGGTTTCAAAAAAAAAAAAAATGATTCAAGTATTTCAATATATCAACGGGAGTTAAATGGAACAATTAACTTCTTCATGATTGTGGGGCCATGAAGAATGTAGAAGATGGTGCATTAATTATGGAGTGCTTGCCAACACTTCATGTGGGATTAACAAGAGGGGTTTAGACACTTGAGAATTATCGTGTTATGCATTATACCTCAATTAGTGATGGTGGATTGAAAAAGGATTGGTTAAAGGAACCTCCTATTAATAATAAGCCAACTAATGTCACATATTTTGGGCCGAAGACTAGCACACAACAAATTCAATTTGACTCCAGCCTCACAGATTTCAAACCATCTATCAATTTGTCAACTAATCTGCACACACTATGGTTCAATGCTCCATTCGATCCAGGTGGTACAGGTCTAGCGTTGGGTGAGAGGACCCATGAAGCTAAGTTATTTAGGTGGGTCGTGATGATAATAATAAATAGCAATCGGGTTGATGTTCCTTTTGATCCAGGTGGCTTTGATCCGAAGGCAAAACTCGAGGACGAGTTTTTTTCGAAGACGGGGAGTATGATGCAGGAGCATCAGTATTATCTTTTAATTGTTTAAAATTTGAATTTCCTAAATTATCTTATTTAGTTTCCTATTATAGTTATGAGTCAAGGTTATAAATTAAGGTCTAGGGTTTATTGTTTTATTAGTTTTTGGTTGAATAAAAAATTATATGAACTTTCTTCATGGAACCTTTGGTTCGTTTTAGAGAGTTTGTTAGCTAATTGTTCTTGAGCCATTTGATGCGCTTCCGAAACTGCATCACTAGAGATGGTGGGTTTAGGTTATTCAGCTCTGTTTGCCATTGCGGGCATATGAAGTCGCCGTTTGCCATTGGCTTACCGCACTTAGCTCTCTCTCTCTCTCCTCCTTCCTTTACTTTCTCTCTCTTTCTTCTATACAGCTCTCGATCTCCTCTCTCTAGTAACGAATTTAGGTGTGATTCGAGGAAGAAGGTGGCTTATTCTTTGGAAGCAGAGGTTATGTTGGAGAATTGTTGGATTATTGATTCAGAGGAAAGAGATAGAGGAAGGTTGGATGGTGATTGTTTTGATGGTTTAAGTCTGATGGGTTTTTTTTATTAATAATCTTCCTCATGGTTTTGTTAAGGGTGTGAGAATGGCTGCTGAAAACAAAAAAAGAACACAGGGTGAGGTGATCGTGAGAGATAGAAGGTAGGGTTTTTTTTTAAAGAGGGAGGTGATGGTTTTAGTGTTATGGTGTTTTTTTTATAACTTAAATACCAATTGCCATGATTAATGAATAACCTGAACACTTTGTGTTTTTTTTCCTGTATGAACGAAACCTAACAAAAAATAGTTGTTTTTTTCTCCGTTTTTTATATAGCACTATGGTAATCGTTGGAAAGATAATAAAACGCTTGTTAATTTGGTGTAATTTTTTTCTTTAGAAAATCTCGTATATAAAAGATATTAACGTTTAAAAATTATGGGAGGAAACATAAGAGAGAAAAATTAAAAAAAAAAAAATTTAATTGTTTTTTCCTAAAATAACTCAATTTAATTTTAGTAGATTCGGTTTTATATTATTATTTGTTTTTTTTTTAATTTGTCTCACGGTATGACACATGGCACACTCAAGGAGGAAAATGTCTCTTTAAGTGCCATGTCATTAAAATTGCTTTCTTTTATTATATATATATATATATATATATATATATATATATATATATAGATGATCTGCGGAATAGCCCAACGACAATTGTTACACAGGGTACTACTACTTACTCAGCAGGGCCGGCTCAACCATATTGGGGGCCTGAAGCGAAATAAAAATTTGAGGCCCTATTTATAAAAAAAATACTGAAAAAACTTACAAAATTCGCTAGAATGGGGGATAGAACTTCCAACCTTGTGGTTAATACTCACATGCTCTAACCAACTACGCTATTACTTCTATATTAACTTACATAGGTTTATTTTTGTTATATATCAACAAAATTAGGAAAATTATGAGGCCCTTAGAACTTGGAGGCCCAAAGCAAAAGCCTCATTTGGATTGGGCTTAAGCCGGGCCTGTTACTCAGTTACTCGTAGCCTCGTAGGGAATGTATAATGGGCCAAACCGGCCCATATTAAAGAAAAAAAACGCATTATAATATTAACTTATGGAAAACAGCCCAAATTCGATATTACGAAATGTTTAAAAAAAGGGGAAATGGAATCTAATAATCCCAACTTTGGGGGGTTGGAAGGCAGCAGTCCCAACTTAAAAATTGTAACACAGCAGTCCCAACTTGTCAACATTTTTATTTTAATGGTCCCAGACTTAACTCAGTTAAGTTTTTCTGTTAAATGCCACATAGGCATCCCACGTGGCGGTCCACGTGGCAAAAAAGTTGTATCTGTCAAAAAAAAAGAGGTGGGCCCACATGTTTTAATCAAATATAATTATTTTTCAATTAAAAAAAAAGAGGTGGGGCCCACATGTTTTAATCATATATACACACATATACAATAGTTGTCTTCCTCACCAACCACCACCACCACCACCACCAACCACCACCACCACCAACACCAGCACCAACACCTTCGTCACCATCAACCACCCTCAACCCTTATTTTATAAATACATCCAGACAACATTTAGAGAGAGAGAGAGAGAGAGAGAGATGGCATAGAGAGAGAAAGAGGAGCCGGATGGTGGCTCCCAGTGGAGCCATGGTGGCGACGCCACCTTCCAACGAACACACACAGATATCTGTTCGATTAGAAAGAGATTGGGTTCAAAAAAGATGGCGGCTACAGGGATTCAGAACAGATCGGAACAAATAAGGGTTACCGAGGTGGGTTTGTGATTAAAACAATGCTGGGTTCCCTCCTTCGATCTCCTCCTTCTTCCTCTAGTTCCCCCTTTACAATTGTCACAGAGGTGGGTTTTTGTGGCTGAATTTTTTGTGTCTAGGGTTACAAAAATTTGGGGGAAATTTAATATAAAAGATGAAAGAGATTGGGTCTTGAAGATTGTACCCGAATGAGGGGTTGTGGTGGTGGTGGTGGGTGTCGAGCGGTGGTGGTGGGTGTCGAGCAGTGGTGGTGTTTGTAGAGCAGTGGTGTTTGTGGTGGCAGGTGGTTGGTGGTGGAAGTGGGTGTCGTCGGAGATGTCGTCGGAGATGGTGGTGGTGGACGGTGGTGGCAGGTGGTTGTTGTGGTGAAGATGATGAAGATGTAGGGGGTGTGTGTGTGTATATATATATATTATATATATATATATAAATTCTTTTTTATTATTATATAAAGATTTTTTTAAATATTAAAAGATTTTTTAATTGAAAAACAAGTGGGACCCACGTTTTTTTTTTTCCAACTGGACAGATTTTACCACTTGGACTGCCACGTGGGATGCCTACGTGGCATTTAACAGAAAAACTTAACTGAGTTAAGTTTGGGACCATTAAAATAAAAATGTTGATAAGTTGGGACTGCTGTGTTACAATTTTCAAGTTAGGACTGCTGCCTTCCAACCCCCAAAAATTGGGATTATTAGATTCCATTTCCCCTTAAAAAAATTAAGAGACCTAATTTTTTTTAAGTAAACAAGTTTCATAATTGTTCACTTGGGTTATCCATTTAAAATAACCATGTAAATTTCACAAACACTTGAAAATATTAACACTTGACTGGAAGTGATGTGTTTGTCTTGTTTGTAACATTAACTAACTTAAAAAGATTTGTTCGTAATGATACATGCATGCATGACTTGTAAACTAGAGACCAGGTGATGTGTTCAGTGTTTTCAATTCTAAATCTTGTTGACAAACTTATTTAATAAATATCTCCAATTATAAAAAAAATGATGATAAATATGTATGTGGGAAGTTGCCATAGTTGTTGAGAAATAAATAGATAAACTAATGCAAAGACATGTTCCTATTTTTCTATTTATTTTCATTCCTATTTTTCAACCATATTTTTCAGCTATTTATCATAACCAGCTGTATTAATTCATACATTCTTTTAAATAATTAAAAATAATAACTTAATACCATGGTTACTTCCTATATATAACATAATTCAAGTACTTCATTCATTCTCATCTTGTAAACTACACAAAACAAAGTACCTAGCCATGGGTGTGAATGTGACCACTTTCACGGACGAGTTCACCAGCCCGGTTCCAGCAGCACGACTGTTTAAGGCCTTGATCCTTGACGCGCATAACCTCTATCCCAAGATCACACCACTCATGATCAAAAGTATCGACACAATTGAGGGTGACGGAGGCCCCGGAAGCATCAAACAGATTAACTTTGCTCTAGGCTAAGTTTCTTCCATTTATTTCATACATGCATATAACATATACATGCATTTAGCATTTATATCTATAATGTAATACTATTTATAAACATTATATTTGATTTTATAAAATTTTTTCACTTTCAACTATAGGCTTCCATGTCATATCCTAATCTCATTTTTTTTTACAAACCTTATGTTATATTATAAAATTTTAGTTTACTTTATAATATATATTTTTATGAGATTTATAGAATGTGATCATTTTTATTTAAGGACGTGTGGGTTCATTACTAAAGTTTGACTTTTCAACTATAAATTTTTGTAATAGTAAATTTGTTGTCATTTTAACATTGATTTCCAAACACTGCGTATGCGATTTATAGAATGTAGTCATTTTTGTATGGTTATTCACTCAACATGAATACATGTCATTCACTTGTACATTGATATGTCTACAAATGTATATAAAGACGTGTGGGCTCGTTATTAAAGTTTGACTTTTCAACTACAAATTTTTGTAATAGTAAATTTGCTATCATTTTGAAATTGATTTCTCAACACTACATCCTAAAAGAAACGAGAACTAGTTTGGTAGGGGGTATTAAAGGAACAAATAATTAATTCATAACTAGCTTTATAAACTAATAATTTTTTTTTTTGTTTTTTTAGGTATTATGGAATTAAAATATTGAAACACCGTCTGTATTAGTTAACTAGGGTAAAAATTGTCTGGAGGGGCAGTTTATTTTTTTTTTTCTTATATATTAATCTAGATAGTATCAACTAAAATTTGGATAAACTAATAATTCAATTTAACCTTCTATTGAAATCAGACATGTGAAATTTATGTAATATGTTAAGTTTATTCTAAACACAACAATATTTTTGTCACTTTCTCAAGGTAGATTTCATCGTATAGCGATTTTAACATGTATTTATATTTCATTTGTATTGATACTCCTTCTATTCGTAACTCCGTTAGCATTTTACTCTAAAATGACGATTTTCATTTAAAAAAGAACTTATAATTTTCTTCAACCATGTGAAATGAATCCTATACATGTGTGTATACTAAATTTAGTTCGGTTTCTACATGTGTTGTTCCATGAGCACACTTATTTCTAATTATTTACCCGCCACTAACTTGTAATTCTTGTTGGTTATTTTTTATTCAAAAAAAAATATATTAACCAAATTTAATATATAATTAATTATTAATACTTTTAACTATAATTCAAATTTTATCCCTTTTGAATAGAAAAACCTACTCATTAGAACTTTTTATTACTAATTCAAATTTTAAATTGCGATAAATTTTACTTAAATAACAGGGAAGAAAAACCCTTGAAATGAATACGTTTTAGGCATACGATGACTATATTTTTGGGTTCTCTCTTTTGTTTGCTACAATGAGCGCACCAAAACCTATCGAGCTCTCATGATCCGCTGCAACCCACGGGTCACATATAGTAACTTTTAAACACAAACTTTTTTACCTTACGTATTACATCATATTAGGAGTTTTAATTTTGATTTAAGTTTGTTGTATTATTTTTTTTACCAACCGAAATAAACGGTCACAAATTTCATGACTATTTTGCTACCGAATGACATTGTGATTTTCACGTGACAAATCAGTGCTAAATTTGCAGTCGTTTTTAGGTCACAAATATCGATTGTGTAGTAGCAATTCTAAACCCCCCCCCCCCCCCCCCCCCCCCAAATTCCTAAAACATATTCCAATTAACCATTGGCGGACCTTGGTTATGTTAAGGGTTTTTAAGCGTAATTTGTAGGAAAAATTCTGACCGTACCCTTTAAAAGTTCGGTTAAACCTCTCTATCGCAACCCTTGAAAATGATTCTTGAGTTCGTCACTGCAATTAACAAGCTTCAAAACCAAAACAAATGACACGATAAATATGTGTCTTGTTAAGAGATCTTTTATTTGAAATGCAGATGGTCAGGACACATACGTGAAGCACAAAGTTGATACATTGGATGAGGAGAAGATGGTATATGCATATACATTGATCGAAGGTGGTGAGCTAGCCACGGATAAGATCGAGTCAATTTCGTATAATATGACGTTTGAGTCAAGCCCAAATGGAGGGTGCATTGGCAACAACACAAGCAAGTATCATATCAAAGAAGGTTTTGAGATCAAAGAAGAGGATATCAAAGAGGGAAAAGAGAAAGCTTTTGGTGTCTTTAAAGCCATTGAAGCATTTCTCTTGGAAAACCCTAATGCGTATGTGTAATTTGGTCATTTTGCATTGTCTAGTTGGACACATGAATTGGTTATGGGTGTGTATGGGTTTGGTCATTTGTGTGTTTTTAAGCATGTATTAATATTGGGATGTTGTGCTTTCAGTTTATCTATGAACTCGGAGCCTATTAAGATTGGCTTTTAGTTATTTTCTTGTAATATATACATGATATATTTTCAATGTTGTTAGAGGTGGTTTGGAAATGTTGGTCACACTGAGAAAGGGGTGCAAACGAGTCAGGTCGAGTGTTTTTGACCAACACATTCGAGAAAACCCGTTGAAATTGGCAAACTGGATTGGTGGTTGGATTAGATTTTTAAATTTGTAGACTTTTTCTTTTTGAAAATCTTATTTAGTGGATTGCTTATTAAACTCCAAAAGTGCTTTTGGTTAGAAGGTACTTATTAACTTATGAGTTTTTGTAAAATGAATTTTTAAAAAAATGTTTGGATTAGCTTTTGTAATGGGAAAAGTCAATACGTTGTTTTTTAACAAGTGTTTGACTTAACTTATTATAAAAATTAGTTGTAAGAGGGGTAGATTTGTAATTTTTTATTCCAATTAAAAGTCAAAACAAAAAGTTAGAATTTGAGACTTCTCGAAAACAATTTTTTCCAGCTATATCAAAAAATCAAAACAGAAAATGCTTCTGCTGTAGCTAAACAGCTTATTGATTTTTTTTTAAGAAGCCAATAAGTTGTTTTTCAACTCAATCTCAAACACCCTTAGGTAATTTCTGCCTATGTCTACGAAATCTACATCCAACCAACCGCCACAATCATCCCCACCAAAAGAGGTGGAAGAAGTTTATGTTGTATACCTTTATCAACCGCATCATACTAATAAAGCTTATGCCTGCCTTGCCCGTGTAGACCATTATGCAATAAGCCAAGGTGCCCCCACTGTCTTTTTACTCTGTAGTGTAGTTTTACACGTTTTCTGTTAAACTTGGAAACAAGCAAAGAGACTCACGATTCTAATCAAAACTTTTGATCGACTCTTTTTATTAACTTGAATTAATAAAACATTACAACCAAGGGGTTTATATAGACTAGCTATTCTAATCGTATTAGAACTCTAATACTAAACATAATTATCTAAACATTAAGAATCATAATTCAAACCTAATACTAACACTAATAGATAATTCAAATAATAACTAAACAAACTTAATTATTATTTTACTCGTTTAGTCCTTCGACTTTAGTCTTCAAGTTGATATCGCCACAATTTTAACACTCCCTCTCGATATCAACTATAAACCTTCTTCGACTAAAAATTTCATACCGGGTTGGTGTTGGCTCTTTCACACTCCCTCTCAACACCGACTTCACTCATTCCAATTCTTGAAAACTACTCAAACATCTTTACTTCCGGTAATACATTTAGCTAGATTCTTTTCTCCCTCTTGAACTCAAGTCGATAGTTTGCACTCTTTGGAAGAAATGATAACTTATCAACTGCCTTCAACCAGATTACATCAAAGGGTTCACCAAGATCTACTCGTGATCTTTTACCACTGCCTTTGAACGAGTCTTCTTCCTTTTGGTCACTCGACTAAACTACCCCGACACACGGAGATTTATCCATCCCAACACACGGTGATGACACATCATCATTGAAACCTTCAACGATAAACACTAGTCGATCTTGATAACTGACAGAGCCTTAACTAAGGAACTTTTAATCGAGAGAAGGGTAACCCATTTAAACATCCTTCTACAGTTCTACTCGTGAACAACAAAACTAAGTTGACACACAACCTATGAAGATAACGACTACATTCCGGTCCATCTTTCGGATCTTCAAACGAATTCTTTACTCTTTCGTTTCTTTTGCGACACATGCGTTGGTTTTCCGGTTGGAAACCCACTGTTGATCGTCATCGAACTCACCCTTTTCTAATTTTCCATGTTTGAGTTTTGTCACACATGCAAACTATCAAATCTCATTTGTCCACATAGACTTTAATTTGAGAATTTGAGATGCACCACCACGCAATCAATAGCCGAACCAATTTATTTTGAAAAATTCCGTGCTAATTTGCAGCCTCTTTGATTTCTTCTGTTAATTATCGACGTACGATTACACACATCCGAATCTTGATTGGTCGATAGAAGAGACACTTACTAACAGCCTTCAACTCGAACATATCAAAGGGTTTCCGTCTCATCATGCAACTTCCGTATACATAATCTATGACATTCCATACGCCATCTTTGTGCAATACAAACAAATTGATACTTTGATTTCCATGTACCATAGCAACCATTTTTGACCATCACAGTTTGGTCATCGTTTGCATCTCCGAAATCACTTCCCATGAACCTGCCAAACATCCCGACTTCTTGTTGTCATTTATGCCGCTATTTGGTACCAAGATCACACCTAGGCGCATGACGTTTTTGTCCCGTTTCGACATCCTACAATACCCGTGTCGCAACCACATATGATTGTTCAAACCATCAATTCATCACCCATCGGCAATAGCCGTCACCATTCTAGCTTCCGCAACTTCATCACTGCCCGTAGACTATCTTCTCTTGGCAGTGGACATGAATTCACAACACGATGGAACCAATCCCGATTACGCGACTCGTGAACATGGCAAAATTTGGTCGTTACACAAATAAGAAACTAACCAAACTTCTTGAACGAACAAGACTTGGTTGGCAAACAATAAGAGACTTTGATGCACGATGTTTGTTCCAAACCCCAGGAACACCGCCTTGCAGATTTCGCCAACAATTTTTTATTCTTTAATTTGTCGCCACTCTAATTGTTGATATTACGAGACCTTCTTGTCGCTTTACCACCATCGCAGCTCAATACGATCGGGTTTCTTGATATCCTTCAATCGATTTCCTGCTGTCTTTTCCTTCGCGTGGCTGAGATCTCGGATTCTTTTCGCGATCAGGTTTCTTGTCTTCGATCAAGGTTTATAAGTTTCTCGGCTTGATCGGTTTCTCCTTCTTCTGATCTTCTTGAACGTCGACTCTCACCGCCACCGGTTTCACCATTGTTGCAACCCCGTGAGGGGCTGCTCCCTCGACTCGGTATGCGACTCTCAAAACCATGGCTCTGATACCACTTGTTGAACTTGGAAACGAGCAAAGAGACTCACGATTCTGATCAAAACTTTTGATTGACTCTTTTTATTAACTTGAATTAATAAAACATTACATCCAAGGGGTTTATATAGACTAGCTATTCTAATCATATTAGAACTCTAATACTAAACATAATTATCTTTTTTTTGAACATTGACTTTCATTAAAAACAAACGGCAAGCCCTTAAAAACAAGAGCCGCCAGCTACAAACACATATACAAAGGATAACAAGCCCAATCTTTCCAAACTACAAGAAAACTTTGATCTATTTTTCAACCACAGGAAAGATTTAGATTTTACCTCCGCTACCATCTCCATCACCTTCTTATCCTTCCCTTGAAATATCTTTTCGTTTCTCGAAATCCAAAGGACCCAAGTAGTGATCATCACAATACCTCTCACTATCTTTTTCCTCCATTTACCTCCATGAACGTTTCTGTGAAGCTCTAGCAAATCGTCATACTCATATGCGAAAAAAGGGTCCAATTTACACCATTTGCATATACAACTCCACACTCCATAAGCGGTTCCACATCTAACAAGCAGGTGATTCAAGTCTTCATTCTGTACACTACAAAACTGACAGTTCGCGTCTGCCATGTGTACATTTCTTCTGGCCAAAGCAACCTTAGGGTATGTTTGGCAAGGAGCTTTTAAGAGCTTTTAGGAGCTTTAAGCTTCAAGCTTTTAAGAAAAAGCTCATACTCAATAAAAAGCCTTGTTTGGTTGAAGGAGCTAGAAGCTTTTAGGTTGGAGAAAAAGCTCTATAGTGAAAAGCTACTAGTAGTAGCTTTTAAGAAAAAGCTCTACTAGCTACAAGCTTTTAATTAGTAAATGACATAAATACCCATTCTATTTTAAAAATAAAATAAAAACCTTCTTTACAAGCTTTTAATTATGCCCATTTTGGTCATTTTATACATTTTATTAAAAGCTTCAGCTACTCTGCCAAACACCAAAATATATTTAAAAAGCTTACAGCTACCAGCCTCCAGCTAGTTTTGCCAAACATACCCTTAGTCAGCAATCTATCCATAGCAGCCCTCCAAACAGCCAGATTAGTTTTTAAGGGAGCCCAACCCACCCATTTAAACTTAGACTGCAGCGTCCCCACCCTCTCTTCTTCAATCCACTGCTTACAACCAGCCACTGTGAAGATCCCTTGAGTCTCCTGACCCCAAACCCAAGAGTCTTTAGGCCCACCAAAATTGAACTGAGACAAGAGGCGCTCCAGGTCTTGCGCTTCGGACAACTCCTCCACCGACCTGGGACCTCTATACCAGCAACCTTTGAAAACATAAGCCTCCCCACATTTGGCAATCCTTTCCTTAACTTTGCATCTTTTCTTTTTTTTCTAACCTGAACAAGCATGGCCATCTATCTTTCAGAATCGACTCTCCGAACCATAAGTCTGTCCAGAAAGCCACAGACTCCCCCTGCCCGATAATGCCTCGAACAAGCTGCTTGCATTTCTTGCCTTGGATCTCTCTACCTTCCAGCAACGAGACGATATCTAAACATTAGGAATCATAATTCAAACCTAATACTAACACTAATAGATAATTCAAATAATAATTAAACAAACTTAATTATTATTTTACTCGTTTAGTCCTTCGACTTTAGTCTTCAAGTTGATATCGCCACAATTTTAACATTTTCGTCCGAATATTTTATACGTATTGAGTCCGCCCCCAATCGTTTTAAAGGGTCCCATAACTTATGGCCGCCTCAATTGCTTCCGCCAACTACGCTCCGTAGCGTAGTTTTACGCGTTTTCGTCCAAATATTCTATACGTATTGAATCTGGCCCCTAATGTTTTAAGGGTTCCGTAACTTATGGCCGCCTCAATCGCTTCCACCTCCGTTTTGTCGCCACCGCCATTCATCTCCTTGTTGAAGACTTGGTTAAATCTAAGAACGTTTGCATTAATTTCCCTAAACTTGAATACATTTGATCTAAGTTGCGATTGGTATCATCCAAATGTTGACGAAATTGTTAAAAAGATTGCGTCTTAAATTGGCCCGGATTCATGCGACTACATGTCCTCGAAGACATTCAGCCAAGCGGTAGCCAAGTCTATTTCTTCTTCTTCGGTCTAAGGTCTCCTTGCCATTTGAGTTAGTAATTGAAAATGTTCAATCTCAACTCGAATTTTTCACTAGCCAGCTCAAAGATGCTTGATTTTGCATAATATAGCTGAAATTGAGCTTGAACTTGGCTTTGTTTCACTCATTTAAAAAATCAAACAAACCGCGGACGGTTTGTTGTAAGCTGGGAGGTGCGTGTGGCAGGCCAGAAATTGACGAAACGAAGAAGATACAAGCAACAAAGTCGGTCTACAATGGGCAACAGCGGATCATAGAAACAAAGAACGAAGAATCTGAACTAATATCATCCCTCATAGATCACAATGACATATATCTTTGGGCTCCAAGTATGGGGCCTTGATGTTACATATAACAAAGATCATAACAACACTTGAGAAAAATACAAGAAAGACTTAACTAATATTATCACAATTACATTTTACATACAATATGGAGCATAACAGCAATAAGACATTGCTCACCATATGACAACATACTGGAGAAGAAGATGATCATGGATTGTGGAAAAATAGGCAGACAACTGATATGTCATCCGCTGCGTATCCTGACCGCTTATGCTTCCACTGAGCGGCTGCATATTCTACCAACTTTTTCGCCGATTCCTCCCTTGCAGCTGAAACAACCTCAACTGCCTTTTCATTTGAGACAACATCCCATACCTGCTTATTTAGGATCAAAATTAGATATGCATGACATGTATGATGTAAAAGTTAGGCGTCACTAGGCGTGTGAAGGAGCTGAGCCACTCGAGATGGGCTCACAAAAAGCTCGAATCACGCTTAACTTAAACGAGCTCTAGCCTAAACGCTCCTCTTGTATATATAGTATGATATTTTTTATTCAATAGTACATATATACACACATAATAGTTATTGTTATATATAATTATAGTTATAAGTATATAGAAAAATATTTAAATAAATAATAAACGAGCTGAGTCCTAGCTAGGCTAGAGCTTTGGATCCAAAGTTTGTAATGAGCTTTGGATACAAAGTTCACCCTAGTAAAAGTTAGGATGAACATACCCCATCAGTAGCCAAAATGACAAAACGATCGCGTGCAGTTATGGTTTTTTGTATCACATCTGGCTCAGAAATAAGACCGAAATCCTTAACAAAGAAGTCACCAAAAGCTCTTGAAAGTGCCAGTCCAGGACCTTCTGGCGCCTCATCATACGAAGCGCGTATCCTGGACACTCCTGGCTCATCTTCTGCTTCACACACGTGCCCTCCCGACTGATGTATCCTCTCGCTTTCCTCTGAACCAAGGATACAAATGTAAGTAGCAAAAACATATATCAACATAATTATAATTCATATAGCTTAGGTTATGTAGGAGAGTGCATACGAGGTAAATTCGGTTTAAAGTCTACAGTAAGCTGAACGGCTACCAGGCTTCCATCGTCTGAAGTTGTCCCTAGAACGGCTCGAGAATCACCAACATTTGCTAACACAATAAGATCCCCCTGTGATCATGAACATAACTTGTTATTATTGGCATAAATAATCTGATTTTTTTATATAAAATGCTTTAGGAAGCTCTATGCATGACAACCAATTTGACCCATTTCCATTTTACCTCGCGTATGATGGTCAACGCAGCTGTACCGCTGTGAAAGGAATCAATTACAGGATGAAGCTCAAGATCATAATCAACAGTTGAACAAGCCTTCAAGAAAGATTTCTTCCACATACCAAATTGGTCAAAGTTTGGATTCTTAAACAACTCTCCATTCATCAAAACCGAACACTGAGCCATCGCTTCTTGCCAATAATGAAGCAAATACGCCGGCATTACTTTCTTCACTCGTTTTCCCACAAGATGCCCCCACGGCCCATGCCCGTCGAAAACACCACAAAACATCACATCTTCCTTCCCTCCAAATCCCTACAAATAGATCAACATTTAAATCAATCATGCATCATGTGGTGGCGTTGATAGCCAAAACACAAAGGGGTACATGCACTGATCGGGACTTACCTCCCATACAATGAAGCAATCTTGATTATATCCCTTATTTCCGCCCTTACAATAGGCGGAAACATAATTATCAGACCATTTGGCACTAACATTACCAGGAGACGTTAACAATAGCCCGTTTTTCCTTGCTTCTTTCGCCAAAGCATCAGTAGCTTCTCTTCCAAGATTAATCCTCCGCTTCTTCCCATTTTTCGTCAATCCATTCAACAAAGAAGAGAACTGCACCATCTTTTCTACAATTCAGTTGACACCTACAAAGTTATATTATATCAATATATGTAACTGCCAAAATAACAAGTGCATAGGATATTTGGAATGAGTCCACTTTTTTAACTAGTCAACATCAATCACTCGAACATATCTACGCGTGAGTTTAAACAAATATAACTAACTTTGACTTGTGGCGAATGGCGATGTCTACCATCAAATATATGTCCTAAAACAAAAGACACAGTTTAGATATTTTGAATCAAAGGGGGAAGTTTTTAGTTTGGATGCTAAAATTTTGGTAAAGAAAATGATTGATAACTAAATTATATAACATATGCCACATATTATTAAGGGACCCGTGATCAAATTTTCTTTTAGAGCAATTTGTATTGATATTAAATAAGGTCAAATGAGTCTCTTTCTTGGACCATACTTGAAAGAGAACAAAATAACAGGTAAAGAGTGGTATGCTGTTGTCCATCTCCATCTTGGACCAAATTAATGAACTAGATGGACCACAAACATGACCCCTTGATCTCCCTTTAAGTGGCATAAAATCTTTACATGGAATTATACACGCCCATGTAGCCATGTGAGATGTTGTTTTGGATTACTTTTTTTTTTGTTTGTTTAACCATAAGACCCATTATTAGAAAACTCACGGGACCCACCAATATTCTGCTAACAAATGAGATAAGGTAAAACGTAGCTTGCGCTGGGTAGGTGACCTTCAAGAGGGGGGGGGGGTGTAAAGGCAGAAAAGTAGAAAACTTGTGGACGCTAGATTTAAACCTGATACCCCTGCTAGAGGGGCTCCAGCGCTTACCACTGTGCCACCCCTTGAAGGAATAGAATAAGTAAATTGTAGCATATACATACCTACATATTTCATGGAAATGGATGATCCAAAGAAATAAAAAAAAAAAGAACACATTTAAAAAGATTCCTAATGAGTAAGTGGATGTTCCAAGATTTTTAATCATGATAAACACCAAGACAATTTCTGTGGCAATCTTTTGTTCTTATTTCTTTACACATCATAAAAATACAAACTTTCTGCCAGTGCATGACATGGACTATTGATCTAAATTATTTGATTCCATAAAGATAAAAAAAATGTTTTAGACATGGATAAATCTCAAAATCTCAATAATTTAGTTTAGATATGGAAATCATTTAACTTTCTTTGACAGATCAATACAAACCTCCTAACCCATCAAATTCTTGTTCATTATTATCAACAACAAATGAATCTAAAATAATCTAATGAAACAAGATATATAACATCAAGGTAGCAAATCAACAAATAATCATCCAAAAGTCCAAAACTCATATACAAACAAAAAACTAAATCAAGAAGCTTAAAGAACCTTGTTTTTCAGCTAGAATTGTTTCAACAAACAATCTTCAATGCAGATTTAAGTTACAAATCAGCCCAAGAGTTCACCAGAAGCAAACTGAAACCGACAGAATACCGGCAAAAGAAACTAGTGTGTATGCAGAATATTCTGAACCTTCAGTTGGCTTCCATTCCATACATTTGTTATTTGAAGTGTCCCAAGTGACTTGGGAATTTATAAAAAAAGGTGGTGTGCATATCAATGGTTCCTAACGCGTCCTTTGTGTTGTGATTAAGAGATGGTGGGTAGTGTGGATGATATATATGCATAATCATGAACTTGGTTTTATTGGATGACTGCTTTTTTAGTGTGCAAGTATTATTGCACTAAACACCTTGAGGTTGTTATTATGTTTAGTTCCTACCCTTGTATGTTTTTGAAGATTGCGGTTTTGACCCGAAAGTATTGAGTGTGAATTAAGGATGTTTACAGTTTGGTTTGGCTGGGTTTGATGAAAATTTTAAAGAGGACTGCCAGCTAAGGCTTTGGAAAAAAACTAAACCGGCTCGGTTGGGTTTGGTTGGGTGTGTTAACTATACCAGCTGATTTTATAGTTTAATAGTTTAACGCTTTTAGAAATAAAACAAACTCAAAGCATAATTTTTTATTAAAATAAAAAAAATATTAAGAATTTTTCATGAATATAAATGTATAATTCTTCAAATGAAAAAAATAACAAATGTTGATCAGTCGATTCCAAGTTTAAAATGGTTAAACCCGATACTTGAACCGGATTGTGTATTTTAAATCGCCCAAACCAACAGAGTATCTTATGTTTGAGAATTATCGTCGGTTTAAACTATTTATAAACCCTAGTGTGATTTGGCAAAAGAAAATATCTGTTGGTTCGACATAAACTAAGAGGGTGTTTGGGATTGATTTTTCAAAACAGCTTCTACGTTTTGGAAAAGCAGAAGTGAAACTGCTTTTAGATTATTGCATTTTGGTAGCATAAAAATTCATTTCAAAACTCAACCTCAAACACTAAAAACTACTTATTTACGTTTTCAAAACGCAATAATCTAAAAATTCATTTTAAAATGCAACCCCAAACACCCCCTAAATAGTGGTTGTACAATTCTGTGTCAATGTATTAATAAAACAAATTAATGGACTAACTATGATTAAAACATTAGTAAAACAAACTAATAAAACAAATTAAGACGTTTCAAATATAAAAATAATAATACATTAAATTATTTTTAGCATGTTTGATTCATTTTACATGTAAATTATAATCGTATAGATTTAGTGTAAGTGTTCGGAATACATTCACTAAAACGATAACTAATATATTAAAACAAAAGGAATTTATATGAGTTCGGATTGTAGGATTATCATATCTTTGTCCATATATCATCAAATTTACCTTTTAACTTTTATTAAATACTAAATAATATCATTACATGAAAAAAATACGGAGTTACAACTTTCTTGCAAGATTTCTCAATATATTGGTCAATTACTATAAACTACAAGGGCTAGCTAAAATTCAATTCATGCAAAGCTAAAGGTCAACTATTTTATTTAACACTAGCCGATTACCCCGGGAAGGTCCCGGGGTTGAAAAATTTAATATGATTTAATAAAAAATGATAAAAAAAAAAGAAAACTCAAATCACGAAAAGAGTAAATAACTTAAACATAATCAATCTTAGTTAAAAAACATTTATTTAAAAAGTTAAAAAAATAAAAAGCATAAACCATATTAAACATAATAAAGTATTAAAAGGATAACCTTCAACATATAATCATCTTCACGTAAATTAAAATATGTTACAATTTGATTAATGAATAACCTGAACACTTTGTGTTTTTTTCTGTATGAATATAACCCCACAAAAAATAGTCGTTTTTTTTCGTTTTTATATAGCACTATGGTACTCGTTGGAAAGATAATAAAACGCTCGTTAATTTGGTGTAATTTTTTTATTTAAAAAATCTAGAATATAAAAGATATTTATGGGAGGAAGATAAGAGAGAAAAATTTAAATTTGTTTTTAAATTCTTTTTTCCTAAAATAACTCAATTTAATTTTAGTAATTGAGAATTAAGAGATAGAGAGATAAATTTAGAAAAATACTCAAAAACACCAAAAACACTCAATTATTAAGCCACTTGGCACTCTCAATGGGCATATATGCTTTCTTTTATATATATATATATATATGGGAAGAGACAACGTATAAAGCGTCTAAAAATACGAAGCCTACGAAGCCACGAGAACCATTGGATTTAGGCGGTGGCAAGATCGTAATTAGGAGCCTTAATCACACTTCAGTTAACCTAACCAGGGGTAATTTAGGTAAAACGCGTTTAAAATTGAAGAAAAACGTAAGAACAGACGTTCAACAATTGATCGAAACGTAGAATCAAATCAAAATTATTTCAACAATTAAGCAAACAATTGCAATCGATTACATGTTTCGAATCGTCGAACAATCAAAAACTTTGATTTGAATCAAAAATCAGTTACTGATTTGCAGAAAAATTGAAAAACAGAGCATTGCTTTAGATCGTTTAAAAATCACATTAATCCTATTGAAAAAACACAGTGAACGCATGAAATATTAATAAAAAACATAGAATTTTAATAAATATAATTACAATTACAGAGAAAATGCATTTTAAAAACATTCAGATTAAAGAACACTTTGTTCTTTGAAACAGACGCACTTATGTTTTAAAAGGTGCGTCTAAACATCACATTAAATCACTGGGTAAAATGCATAACACAGACGCACTCATATATCATCAGACGCACTCATATGCATAAACAGACGCATTCACTGTAAAAAAACAGACGCACTCATTACCAAACAGACGCACTCATATAAACATCAAACGCACTCATATGTTTTTCCCAATTTTATATAAACTATACATGTAATGATTACATCTACAAGTTGCATATCTTATTGGTTGTGCAAAATCAGTGTATTAACTATGATTTGATTGGTAATGAATTTAGATAAAACAGGTAATTCAATACTCAACTACCACCTAATTACTTTTCTATTTTTTAGTCTATAAATAAAGTATGCTCTAAGAATCTAAATCATACTGATTCATCAAAAAAACACAAAAAACACAAAAAAATGGCAGAAAATCATATAGAAGCAATAAACAACCTTCAAGTGAAAACAGTCATCATGGTGGACTGTATCTCAGAGATTCAAGAAGACATCAACTCATCTTGTGTGGTTATGGGTGCACAAAATGAGGTTCAGAAACAATACAAGAAGAACCTAGACCTCATAGAGAAGATGATGAAGGATGAAGAGAAGACACCATTCACAGATGCAGCTATTGAGCACCTACAAACTCAAGCATCTTTTGACAACCTCATCTCCCAGTCACTTAGCAACACCCAGACTTGCATCCTGAAGAACATGTCAAACAAACAGAAGGCAAGGGATGCAATCTTGGGTGGCAAGTGATGATGCTGGTTATTTGATGGTATCTTTTTTTTTTTTGTGGTGGTAGTGATGGTAGTGGTGATGGTAATAGTGGTGGTGGTGATGGTAGTAGTGGTGGTAGTGATAGTGGTGGTGGTGGTGTAATAGTGGTAGTCTCATACGTACTACCTGTTTTTAATATATAAAATATGAAGTTTTTAATTATGATTGAAACAGACGCATTATTAAAAAAAACAGACGCATTCGTATAAAGAACAAAAGGTAACTAACATACAAACCATAAAACAGACACATTAGTAAAATGTTCAGACGCACTCATGCTTAAAAATTTACAAAATGTCCACTGCAACTAACACAACTCCTCATCATCATCAGAAGTTTCCAATTCTATCTCTTCATTATCAACAACATCATCTTCGGCAATTTGATCATCTTGTTCGCCTTGCGTCTGCGTCGTCTGCGTTGAAGCACCCTCTTGGGCATGTTTTCGCCGATCATGGCCACTTTTTCCGCATATACCACAATTCCTCTTTCTTTTGCCGGATCGACTAACCTTTACTTCCTTGCTGGACTTTATTCGCTTCTGCTTGCCACGACCTTTGTTCTTTATACCATTCGGAAGCCTAATAGTGGGTTCAGCATTTGATGGTTTCTCGTAACCAAGAAGAGAGGCATACCGATCATGCTTACTCTGATGATTAGGTCTCTTAAACCTGCCCTCATCAACTTTCTTAACCATCTCTTTGATTTGGTCATTAACCAACGTTAACTCAGCTAAATCTGAAATTAGAGAGTTTGCAAGATACTCACCACCCAAAACAATCTCCCGTGCAATACGCCTTGCCTCTTTAGTCTTGTCATCACCAAACTAACCTGTTTCAAATGAATACTTGATCTCATTTGGAACAACATCTTTTGTCCACCTCTTCAGAATGTATCTTTTCGGGAATCTATACACTTTCATCAACCTTAATATGAAAAAAATATGCCTACACAAAAGCCCGTACTGCTCAAACCTCTTACATGTACATAATGTAGTCACATCCTCATCACCATCAACAAGTTCCCTTTTGAACAAAACCTGTAAAAAAGAAAGAGGATAATAAACATTAATGTGCAGTTTGGACGCACCCATTAATATAAACAAACGCATTCATTGTTTAAATACATCAAAAAAACAAAAAATTTGCAGTTTGGACGCACTCATTAACATAACAGACGCATTCATTAAAATGTCAATAAAAAATCAAAAATACCTCAATAAAGCCTTGTCCCTGTGCTTGTGGATCATCAACATAAACCTTTAAAAACCCTTCTTCATCAGCCCTTTGCATATGAACACTTATTAATCCTTCGTAACTGGCATATATTTCTTCTTGGATATCAAAGAAGATAGTCCGGGTAAATATTTTAGCAGCCTCTTGTTCAATAGGGTTTTGAGTCCACATATCAGGAGTTGTATGTCTTGAGTCATGGTCATTCTTCCTATGATTAAATCTCTGAGCTTCAAGGGACGTCTCAAAATGGTTGAAAAACTCAACAAGAGTCAACTGAGAATTTGCCACCTGGCAAAAAAAATGATTCTCACTCTCAGATCTTGATGTTGTCCTCATTAGCCCAGACATAGGTTCATCCCGGTAAAAAGCAAGGATCCACATCGATCTCAGGTCAAACATGTCAGACAACCAAGTGTTCTCATTTAATTGGTAATCAAAAATAAGTACACCCCATTCGAAATCAAAATTCTCCGGACTGATGGAATCTGTCCAGACAATTGCACAAATCCTCTTTTTGAACTCATCATCACTGCACAATGCACTACCAACCTACAAAAAAAACATAAAACAGACGCAGCCAGTTAGTATTAGACGCATTAACATTAGAAAATAAATACATTTAAACAAACGCACTCATTGATAACATTGGACGCACTCAATGCAAATCAGACGCACTCCTCTATAAAACAGACGCACTCATGATTTAACACAAAAACGAAGTTGCTACAAACCTTATCAGAAACCTTCTTCATGATATGCCACATACACAGCCTATGTCTGCTGTTTTGAAAAACCAACTGGATTGCATTTTTCATAGCAGGATCTTGATCAGTTACAACAACTTTTGGATGCTTTCCAAAACATTTGGAAAACGATTGTAACAACCATGTATAAGATTCAGTTGTCTCTGATGACAACATACCTGCACCGAGTGTGACGTTACGACAGTGATTATCAATTCCAGTGAATGGTACAAAAACCATCTTGTACCTACAATAACCAATAAAACAAATTTAAAAAAAAAATTAAAAACATGTCATATTGGATAAACAAAGCTTAAAAAATAGAATTTAAAACATACTTGTTAGTGTTGAATGTTGCATCAAACGAAATCACATCTCCAAATTCCATGTAATTTCTCTTACATAAAGCATCCGCCCAAAATAATCCGGTTAATGCATTCTTTTGATCAACAGAATACTCAAATGAAAAATCTGGCAGGAACTTCTTCTTGTCCCTAAGCCTAGACACAATCATATCTGCATCAAACTCACCAATGAAGTTGTTTAAGCCACCTTTAAAGTTCTTACAATCAGTTGCAGTTGCACCGACATGCTCAAAACCTCCATATTTGGTCTTCATAATGTTAAAAGCTTTGACAGGACCCATGTTCAATGAAGACAGCTCACATATCATCTCTTCTTGAGTATGTGTCAGCTTCCTATTTGCTGCTAGAAAATGAATGTCACTTTCATGAACAAATGGATGATTATGACCTTCCTTAAAGCCATAAACCTTGAATTTTTTTCCATCCTCAGAGTTTAGCCTGACATGTGCAGGACATCCAGTCCTGATCGAAGGCCTTTTCCTTGACTTAGCATCTTTGCTAGAACTCTCTTCACCTACTTTGACTGGCTTAAAACCCTCCTTATAGCATACAAAGTACCTAAGTTTTAGAATACCTTTTCGCACTTCTGAAGTGCCCTTTCGAATAGCAAAACCACTAGCCTTTGCATATTTTGCATAAAACTCTTGTGCATGCTCAATACTAGGAAACTCCATATCCTTTAAAGGTTTGAGAGAATCAGGTACATCAGGTATATATGTGTTACTAGCTAAGTCATCAACAGGAACATCAGTTGCAACACCTACAAAAAACAAAAACAAACGCACTCATACAGAAAAACAAACGCACTTATTAAAAAAAAAGTTTGTAATCCAGACGCATTCATGTATACAAATCAGACGCATTCACATATTATCATTATCAGAGAATAAATCGAATACAGTTTGCAACAGACGCACTAACATATTAGATCAGACGCATTTGAATATAATTGCAGGTTAAAAACTAACTGAATACCTTGAACTCTAAATTCGTTGAGGAGGTTCAAACTATGAATATCAACATCCTCATTAGTGTTTTCGATCAAGTCTGAACACAAATAAAAAACATCATGTTAAGAAATCTAACCAAACACAAAGCTCTGTTTTCAACTAAAAACAGAGGATGATAATCCTACCATGAAAAGCATTATGATCAGGCACTACATTAGAATTCTCAACATTAACATTCTGCTCTTCAACTGAGAAGTTTAAATCTGATAAAAACAAAAACAAAAATTAAACAAAACTACTAAAAAATGGATTAATTAAGTACGAATACACTTACCGAACATGATGAATTGATCGATTAAACTGTAATCGTGATAAAACAAATTGAGAGATTGAATCGTAATTGGAATGAAACGTAATGTGTGTGTGTGTGATCGTCTGTGTTTTTAGAATTCAAATTATGATTTGAAATATCGTTTACAAAAATAACTACCGTGAATCACGTAATCAGTTACGTGTGAAAAGGTCTGTAATGCCCTTGGGTTAAACTGATTTAATATTAATTATAGTTTGGTTAGGTTAACTGAGGTTTGGTTAATAGGACACTTGGCATTCACTGGTGGCTTCTTATTGCTTCTTATGTTAAGAAGCTTTATACCATATACTTTCTCTATATATATAGATGTTTTTTGAATGTTTATTACATAAGATTCTTATTATGTTAAATGTTACCATTGAAATTTTATAGACTTTTTACGTGGTTTAGTAACTAATAAATATGCTAATTATATGTTATGTATTAAAATTGCATATCTTAGATTTTGTTTTTGTTTTTTTTTTTCTAAAAGATCACCCAACTTATAAAAAAGAGGTGATCAACTTTCTCAATCTGCTTCAGACTCATCCAGGTTAGAAGCAGAGGAAGCTAACCGAGTGGAAGCCGTTACCTCGACTTTGTACGGTAGAAATAGAGATTTTAGGCGCAATAGAAAGGAATGCTATAACTGGGGTGGGTGAACCCTAGTAGATATCAGGTGCCCACAATAATTTGTTGTTTTTTAATTGCACAACAAGCGTTACTATTTGGTTTTCATGTTGACTTGATTGATGGTAAATGGTAACAAACTTTTATAATAAAATATGTATCTAAATAATAATATTATAATAGTTACTACGAGGCTAGATTTTTTAGGAGATGACACATTTAGATTTCAAAGCAACATAAGCCAAGCAAAACCCTATACATTATTAAACAAATGAATCAATTTACATCTCTAACCTGAGTCGGTGATAAACAAATAATAAACGTATTAGAAAAGTTAAATTAAAATATGTTAGTGGCTTAAAATGATGCTGCCATAAGAAATATGAATTAAGTAATCTCTATGATAATTACAAAGTATATAGATCCAATATTTATTATTGAATAATTATAGTTTGTCCTTTGAATATAGGAGTTAAAAATTTGCTGAAATTTTGTTGGCCAACTAGTAAATTGTGTCATCATTGTTAATGATAGAAGCGTAAATAAAATAATCCAATTCAACACTTTGGTGATTTTTATAATACGATGGTGATTAATAGGATATAGAATATGTCTTATCTTGATACAATTAAATATGCATGCATATGATGCATGATTATTGTTTTATATACTGGTTAGAAATAGTTTAGGTACAGTACTATTGTATATGACGATGAAACACATAGAAATTGTAAAAGCAAACGATAGTTTTAATTTGTTTTATAGGGGTGGATTAAATAAAAACCCATTCAAATTGAAGAAACCCGGGAAACTCTGACTTACCGAATTTTTTATCATCTAAAAAAATTAGGGAATGTAATATAAATGTTTTTAAGAGTTTTGAGCAAAAAAATCAAAAAAACGCCAAGTGGATATTTTTTAAAAAAATAAATAAGTTTTTTGTGTTACATATGTTACATGTCTGTTTTTGTGTAACATACGTAACACAAAAAAAAACTTATTTATTTATTTTTAAATATCCACTCGGCGCTTTTTTGATTTTTTTGACTCAAAACTCTTAAAAACATGTATATTACATACCCTAATTTTTTAAGATGATAAAAAGTTCGGGAAGTTAGAGTTTCCCGAGTTTCTTCATTTTAAAGGGTTTTTTCTAAATACTTAGCCTATATATATGCACGATTGATACATTAACTTAAATAATAGTTTTATGATATGCTTATTGTTATAAAACTAGAAATGCACGAAAGTTTAAGAAGTTGAAAGAGAAGTCATAAAAACCTTAAAATGTGAAGCTGGACCAAGGGTGCCTAGATTATAATATGAAATCCAAATGGTACTACACATCTGCCTCTCCTTTTTGCATGTTTTGTAATCATGGTTTTAAAAAGCTCGAAGCGCACAAAAGCGACGAGTTCTAAAACCGAGGCGCAAAACGTAAAATCGGTGGACTTTTCGAACGCGAGGCGCAAGACAATTATATAATTTTTTTTATATATGCTATAGGTTTTTAGTATTATTTACTCAAAATACATATACAAATAAGGTATATATATGATTTAACTAAAATGTACAACCTTTTTAGCTACATGTATAACAATTTTAAGCACAAAAACATCATGTGTACAAAAAGCGTGTTTTTCTTGTGCTTTTTTCGTGCGCTTTTCCTGCGCTTTTCGTACACTGCTCGCCTAGGGTTACATGAGGCGCACAGATTTGCGCCTAGGTGAGCTTTGCGCTTAAGTACGCTTTTTAAAACCAAGCTTGTAATTAGTGAATGCTTAAGATTATCGTCTAGTAGAAATCCATCGTTTGTACTTGGAACTAATGTGAATCAGTTTATATTTTGAATCATGTAGAAATGTTTGATGACCCAAAGAAAATTAATAGCGTGAAGGACAAAAAAAGGGTGAAACACCGCGTAGTACTGCTGCCACCAAAAATATTCAATAATGCATTATTTTGTACTGTTCACGTTTGTGAATTGTTATATATAGAACTAGGATTCTATTACCCCGCGCTTCGCGGCGGGAGCTCATGGTGCGTTGAGGGTTTGGTGGACGTTAAAGATCACACATCGCTGTGGGAGCTCCTGTTGCGTGGAGGATTTCGTGGACATATAAAAGATAATATTAAGTGACTGTTATTTTCGCGTGACCTTCAAAAAAAATACTCGCAGCTAAAAGCTAAAAGATTTGCGCCTAAGTGCGCTTTGCGCTTAAGCGCGCCTCAAGCGCACTTTTTAAAACCAAGCTTGTAATTAGTGAATGCTTAAGATTATCGTCTAGCAGATATCCATCGTTTGTACTTGGAACTAATGTGAATCTGTTTGTATTTTGAATCATGTAGAAAACTTATGTACATATGTTAATGTTTCGCTTTAATGTGCCGTCATGACCGTGTTCAAGTCACGTAGTGCGGGGTAATTCTACTAGTAAACAAAAAATGTTTGATGACCCACAAAAAATAGCGTGAAGGACAAAAAAAAGGGCGAAACACCGCGTAGTACTGCTGCCACCAAAAATATCTAATAATGCATTATTTTGTACTGTTCACGTTTGAGAATTGTTATATATAGAACTAGGATTTATTACCCCGCGCTTCATGGCGGGAGCTCCTGTTGCGTTGAGGGTTTGGTGGACGTTAAAGATCGCATATCGCTGTGGGAGCTCCTGTTGCGTGGACATAAAAGATAATATTAACAGATTGTTATTCTCGCGTGACCTTCAAAAAAATACTCGCGGCTAAAAGCTAAAAGATTTGCGCCTATGTGCGCTTTGCGCTTAAGCGCACCTCAAGCGCGGTTTTTAAAACCAAGCTTGTAATTAGTGAATGCTTAAGATTATCGTCTAGCAGAAATCCATCGTTTGTACTTGGAACTAATGTGAATCAGTTTGTATTATGAATCATGTAGAAAACTTATGTACATATGTTAATGTTCTGCTTTAATGTGTCGGAATGACCGTGTTCAAGTCACGTAGCGCGGGGTAATTCTACTAGTAAACAAAAAAATGTTTGATGACCCAAAAAAAATTAATATCGTGAAGGACAAAAAAAGGGCGAAACACCGCGTAGTACTGTTGTCACCAAAAATATCCAATAATGCATTATTTTGTACTGTTCACGTTTGTGAATTGTTATATATAGAACTAGGATTCTATTACCTCATGCTTCGCGGCGGGAGCTCATGTTGCGTTGAGGGTTTGATGGACGTTAAAGATCGCACATCGCAGTGGGAGCTGCTGTTGCGTGGAGATTTCGTGGACATAATAGATAATATTAAGTGACAGTTATTCTAGCGTGACCTTCAAAAAAATACTCGTGGCTAAAAGCTAAAAGTTTGGATGTCAAAGTTTGAAATCGTAAAAGCTAAAGTTTGGTGAGTTTGAAATCCTAAAAGCTAAAAGTTTATTAGTCAAAGTTTGGTGGTCAAATTGGAAGAAAATAAAGTACATAAGTTAGTAAGAAAGTTAATGGCCAAAGTGCAATGCAAGTTTAAAAAAGTTGGGTGGTCAAAGTTTGAAATCTTAAAAGCTAAAAGTTTAGTGGTCAAAGTTTTAAATTCTAAAAGCTAAAAGTTTAGTGGTCAAATTGAAGTTAGTAAAAAAGTTAGTGGCTAATATATATATTAAAACAGCGACACTGTAGAAGTGTACTTGTTTTAATATATATAAAATATATATAACTAGCTTTTATCCCGGGAGTGTCCCGGGTTGAAATATCTAATATAACATAATAAAATATCTAATATGACATTATGACAATATAATTAATGACATGCCAATATATGATTAATGAATATTATTATTATTATTTATTTTGAACAAATCTCTGCCATAAGTTATCATATTCAAATATAAAAAAACGAATATCTGTGCTGGGGTATAAATCTAGTGCCATTACAAAATATTATATAATGTCAAATGAATTCGGAAGTTTATAATCGATCATTCTAAAAAGAACTAACATGAAATAAGAAAAAAAAAGTTATTTATTAAAATACTATTATAATAACCATACGTATATTTTAGTTACATACTATAAAGTTTTTAGTTTATGATGGTGCACGTATATTGCAAATACTGAACACATTAGTCTAAGGGTTATGTGATGCGTTAAAAAATTCATGAGTATATGATCGGGTACATAGTTCGGGTATTTGGGTAAGTGATTTCAGGTAATCGGGTCGGGTATCACCAATAGTCGTTTTTTTCTCCGTTTTTTATATAACACTATGGTACTTGTTGGAAAGAGAATAAAACGCTCGTTAATTTAGTGTAATGTTTTTCTTTAAAAATCTCGTATATAAAATATATTAGCGTTTAAAAGTTATGGGAGGAAACATGAAAGAGAAAATAATAAATGTTTAATATTTATTTTAGTAGATTAGATTTTAGTATATTTTATGTTTTTTTTAATTGGTCTATAGGTGCCACCTCACATCCTACATGGCATCTCTCAAATGAGAGATTGCCTCAATAGATGACATGTAGGATTTTCCCCTTTGCTATATATCCCGGGGTTGAAATATCTAATACTACATATCATTTTACATACGAAAAAGACTGATGCACTTTACAGTTACATGCATGAAAGTTTAGGGTAGCACATAACCTAAAACAATTAACAATATATCTCCAATGTTAACGCCTAACCTTAAACAATGTATAACTTTAATATTATAGAATTCATATTTACTGGTTTGAACATAATTAATGAATTGCCTATAAATGATTAATGAATAACCTGAACACTTTGTGTTTTTTTTTCATGTATGAACAAAACCCCACAAAAAATAGTCGTTTTTTTTCTCCGTTTTTTATATAGCACTATGATACTCGTTGGAAAGATAATAAAACGCTCGCTAATTTGGTGTATTTTTTTTCTTAAAAAACTCTCGTATATAAAAAATATTAACGTTTAAAAATTATGGGATAAAACATAAGAGAGAAAAATTCAATTTTGTTTTTAATTGGTAAGTAAATCTTTTGTTTTAAATTCTAAGATATGTATATTTTGTATAGGGTTTTAATTAATTTTATTATTAGATTTAATAATAATAAAAAAGTAATAAAAATAAACACTCTCACCTCAACATGCCACGTGTCACATTCAAGGGGAGGTTAAAGCCTCCATTGAATGCCACATCATCATAATTCAATTCTTTTATTAATAGTTACTAGCTTTTATCCCGGGAGCGTCCCGGTGTTGAAATATCTAATATGACATAATAAAATATCTAATATGACAACATAATTAATGACTTGCTAATATATGATTAATAAATAAATAATAATAATAATATTATTATTTATTTTGAACAAATCCCCGCCATAAGTTATCATATTCAAATATAAAAAAACGAATCTCTGCGCCGGGGTATAAATTTAGTGCCATTACAAAATATTATATAATGTCAAATGAATTCGGAAGTTTGTAATCGATCATTCTACAAAGAACTAACATGAAATAAGAAAAAAAAGTTATTTATTGAAATAGTATTATAATAACCATACATATATTTTAGTTACATACTATAAAGTTTTTAGTTTATGATGGTGCACGTATATTGCAAATATCGAACGCATTAGTCTAAGGGTTATGTGATGCGTTAAAAAATTCATGGGTATATGATCGGGTATGTAGTTCGGGTATTTGGGTATGTGGTTTCGGGTAATCGGGTCTGGTATCACCAATAATCGTTTTTTTTCTCCGTTTTTTATATAACACTATGGTACTCGTTTGAAAGATAATAAAACGCTCGTTAATTTGGTGTACTTTTTTTCTTTAAAAAAATCTCGTATCTAAAAGATATTAGCGTTTAATAGTTATGGGGGGAAAATGAGATAAAAAAATAATAAAGGTTTAATATTTATTTTAGTAGATTAGATTTTAGTATATTTTTTATCCGTATGTTATTTTATTTCCTTTTAAATAAATTATAATATTGGGTTTTTTTTATTAATTAATATTAAAAATAGATTAAAATAATAAATTCAATACTATCACCTCAAGGTGCCACATGGCACATTCAATGAGGGGTTGGGGCCTTCATTGAATGCCACCTCATACAAACTATATTGCAAATATCGAACGCATTAGTCTAAGGGTTATGTGATGCGTTAAAAAATTCATGGGTATATGATCGGGTATGTAGTTCGGGTATTTGGGTATGTGGTTTCGGGTAATCGGGTCTGGTATCACCAATAATCGTTTTTTTTCTCCGTTTTTTATATAACACTATGGTACTCGTTGGAAAGATAATAAAACGCTCGTTAATTTGGTGTACTTTTTTTCTTTAAAAAATCTCGTATCTAAAAGATATTAGCGTTTAATAGTTATGGGGGGAAAAATGAGATAAAAAAATAATAAAGGTTTAATATTTATTTTAGTAGATTAGATTTTAGTATATTTTTTATCCATATGTTATTTTATTTCCTTTTAAATAAATTATAATATTGGGTTTTTTTATTAATATTAAAAATAGATTAAAATAATAAATTCAATACTATCACCTCAAGGTGCCACATAGCACATTCAATGAGGGGTTGAGGCCTTCATTGAATGCCACCTCATACAAACTCAATTCTTTTATTATAAGTTACTAGCTGATTACCCCGGGAGGGTCCCGGGGTTAAAAAATATAATCATTCTAATAATACTAATACTAATAGTAATAATTATTACTCTTGTAATTAAATAAATAAATAATCAATCTTAGTTAAAAAACATTTATTTAAAAAGTTAAAAAAATAAAAAGCATAAACCATATTAAACATAATAAAGTATTAAAAGGATAACCTTCAACATATAATTATCTTCACGTAAATTAAAATATGTTACAATTTGACTTATACTTATATATATAGATGTAGAATTCATGATGGGGGTTGAAAAATATAACCATTCTAATAATACTAATACTAATAGTAATAATTATTACTCTTGTAATTAAATAAATAAAAAAATAACCTTGCTTTAAGGTGACACCATGTGTTGCAGTGTTGGGCGAATCTTTCTCCTAGCTTCTCTTGATGAAGTATACCTATCGATCTTTAGAAGAGTAAAATTCCAATAATAACATGGCGATTGGGCTGAATTTTAACATCGTAGATAAGAACCTGGTTTAAAAGAAAAAACATGATTAATGAATAACCTGAACACTTTTTGTTTTTTTCTGTATGAATATAACCCCACAAAAAATAGTCGTTTTTTTTTCGTTTTTATATAGCACTATGGTACTCGTTGGAAAGATAATAAAACGCTCGTTAATTTGGTGTAATTTTTTTATTTAAAAAATCTCGAATATAAAAGATATTTATGTTTAAAAATTATGGGAGGAAGATAAGAGAGAAAAATTTAAATTTATTTTTAAATTCTTTTTTCCTAAAATAACTCAATTTAATTTTAGTAATTGAGAATTAAGAGATAGAGAGATAAATTTAGAAAAATACTCAAAAACACCAAAAACACTCAATTATTAAGCCACGTGGCACTCTCAATGGGCATATATGCTTTCTTTTATATATATATATAGATATAGATTATTATAGATTATAGATTATAGATAATTTATTTTCTTTTCTCTTGTCCTTTTAATTTTGCTACTCGATTTCCAGTGGTGCGTTACAATATTAATTTCTCTAACCCTCTCTCACTAACAACGACAATAACTAATAAAATGAGCCACAAAATTTTTACTACCGTTTCAACCTGACCAAACCCGTTAACAACCCTAGACCGCTTTTACCCGACCAGATCCGCTAACGACCTAGACCATTTTGACCCGAACTAGTCTATTAATGACTCGGACGGTTTCAAAGCAACTGTGCTAATCAGCCACCTCCACAATTTTTACCCGACAGGGCTTGTTAACGACCCAACCCTACATTATTCATGTGGGGGATGGGGGATAGATTGATAGATTTCAATTCCTTTGTCAACCGAACACACCAAGAATGAAAATGGGATTCCAATTCCAACAAAATCGTATTCCTTTAAATTCCAATCCAATTCCTTCAAATTCCTGTGCAAATTCTATTTCATTGCAAAACGAACGCTACCTTAACTGCCAGAAGTTTATAAAAAAACAATGAAGCCATTCAACAACAGCCATGTAGGTTTTTTTTTTTGAAAATTAACTTTCATTAAACCATCAACAAGCAATCACTCCCCAAGACGGGGAGCAAAGCCGAAAACCAATACAAGAAAACCAAAGTTACATAATGTCAAAACTAGACCATCTATCCCAATCCACTATCCCCTTTTTGAATCTATTCTTGTACCAAAAGAATCCCAAAATCTTTATGTCCGCGGCTACCTCAACAATCTTCATCTTCTTGTTCTCGAAAATCCACTCGTTCCTTGCTTTCCATATCCTCCAACACGTAATGATCATTAACCCGTGAACCACCATTCTTTTGTCCCCCACTAAACCGTACGAATTATGCATGTCCACTATATCTTTGACGTGAAAAACATAGAACCCCGGAATCTTGCACCAACTCGTAATCACATTCCATACACCGGACGCGAACCAACACCCGGTAAGAATATGTTCAATCGTTTCATGGAATCCATCACACCACACACACCTCGTATTTTCTAACACAATACCTCTACGAGTGAGCGCATCCTTAGTGGGAAGCCTATCCAAATAAGCCCTCCACATAAAGATGTTACATTTCTTCGGCACCCACTTACTCCATGAGAAACCAAAGCGATCCCCGGCATTAACCGCACCAAGCAACCATTTCTTAACCGCACTAACCGAGAACCCCTCTCCCTTCCCAACAGCCATGTAGGTGACTATTCATTTCGTTTGGTTATTAACGTATATATATGATAACCGTTTGATTATTATTAACATATATGATAATGATAATTTGTTAGGGTTTATATAGGAGTTTAAAATATATGTAACGAACCCGCTATACAAACATTTAAAGCCAAAATATAGTTAGAATAATACTAGTTATAATGTTCAATCTAAATAATATAACAGTTGAACACAATTAAATATGTGAATGTCCTTCTCTTTGTAATATATGACATCATATAAATAAGTTTCTTTATTTTATGTACACATGGTATATACTATGTATTGACTAATCTATGAGCGAACCTTAAAGAAATTCCTCGTCGTATTAAATTTGAGACATTTAGATGGTGACGAGGATGTTCAAATTATTGTTTTTATTTATTTTCTTCTAAAATACGAATAAATTTATAAAGGGGAGACATTCGACAACCACATGAATGATCCGTGTAATTTACCCTGGTATATTATAACTGATCGATTATTATTTAGAGTTGGCCAAAATTCATAATCGTTTTATTAATCCATTTTTCATAATTAGAAGTAGAGAGATCAAATAATGAACAATTTGAAATATAATTCTTTCTGAAGTCAGATATCTGGTTTACATTTTTAGCTGATGTCATTGAATGATTTGAGGACGTTGGGTTTGGGGTGCCAAGCTTGCTTGCGCTTGGGGGTTGTTTCGCCGTGTCTTGGGGTATAACGGCTTTGAGAGATCGAAGACTAAGAGCATCTCACACTGTCATGCCAATCCCAGGTTTTGAATCTATTTTGGAGGTGATCTTTGAGTCTTTGACTAGCCAATGCAACGGGGATGGGATATTGAATGAAAGTCAAATCAAATGAAGAGACAAGTTACTTCCTTTTTTTGGCTAAGGATATATGCTAACACTCTACATGATTCCTGAGTCGACTGTTCTTCATGGCTAGAGAACAACCTACACCCGAACTCATACCACAAGCCTATGGATACTGGCAACTAATCTATTTCCATTGGACTGTTTAAGTCCTACTTATTGCGCGAGACCATTGAAAAAAAGACGAGTTAGAGTTGTTTGGTAGCATCTTAATGATTCCAATCAGCATTAAGTTTATTTGGTTCATCAGAATGGCACCTTTGAATAATTCACATATGTTCATAAACCTCACAGCCTCACCCGCCCACTCACGCATCACCTCTATAGGTGCATGATATCTCACAGTTAAAACAATAATGTGTAGATTCTATATTGAACGACCATTCAATAAAACCCCATTTTTAGATAAAGAACTTTACAAAACTGCATAAATACTCTTTTATTTCTTTTATACCAAATCTCTTTGTTGTTTGTTGGCATTCAAGTTTTATTTTTAAGCCAAAAAATTACTAGTTTGAGGCAAGGTGTGCCTTCAAATTCACATAACACACAGTAGACTGAAAATCCGTGTATTACATACAAAGGTTGAACGTTTAATATGTTATATTTTATTAAGAAAAGCGGAAACAATAATTTTGAGCTCGAAAAATTGTGACACGTGACGCAACTAGTTATTTATCTAAATGTATATGTGTGTATATATTATATAATTGTAAATATAAGTCAAATAAACACGTAAATATTATTATCGACCAAAATCAATATCTTTGGTTTACCTGTTATTGACAATAATAATAATAATAGTACAAGTATTTAACAAAAAAAAATTATTATTATAAAAAAGAATTAGCAAAATGCGAGTCACAAAAATAAAGTTGATTTGAAAGTCAAAAGATGGATACAAAGTTTGTGATGGCACTTTGATGCGAATACGAAATACCACACATCCTCAACTTCAAGTACCACACAAGTTGCTTGGTCTTGTCAAGGAAACATCATGAGTGTATTGAAAATATGATGGTTCGTCAAACGTTTATCACATTCAAATAATGGTGGTGTAGTTTTGACACAACACAAACTAAACACAACATTTACGCGTTTGGGTTTAGCCTAAACAGTTTTAGGTCATACCAAAGACCACATTTAGCTAAACGAGTTGTGTTCATGTCAGCCCGCTAGGTTCACATGTGGGCCCGTTTAACCCAAGTATTTATTTTGTTTACTTCTTAAAATGTGCTTATTTAATTATGTACCAATTGGCATACATTAAACATAAATGCTTCAAAAACTAAAAATATGTAAATATGTTGTGTTTGTGTCAATCAATGAATATACGTGTCGGGTTCATGTGTGTGACACGATTTTTAAATTTGAGCCAGGTGCAACATGCCAACCTGTGAACACAACCCATTTAGCAGCCACAGATTTAACGAATTTCAACTGAGTTATAAAGTTTTTAGTTAATATTATGAAAGAATAGGTGCTAGATTATCAGTTCAATGCTCACAAGAGAGCAACAAAAGAAAAAGAAAAATAAAAAGAAAAGCATATCATATCATATAACATGAAAACTTAGGGGTTGTTTGGTTGATTAAGTGCTGAATCATTAAGATGGTCTGAATGAAAAACAAAATATTGCAAACTTTCTTTTTTTCAAAATATATATGTTCACAGACTTACTGGGATTTACTGGGTAAGGTTGTTGTTCACGGACTTAGATTAACCATTAATAATTTGCAGATACCGTCTAACTAATAATAATAATAATAATAATACTTACTGGACAGACACTGGTTTGGTGATTCATTCATTGCAGCTGCTCCAAATGACTCATTTGGTTGGATTGAAATTGTTTTAACAGCTTCAGAGACTGTTGGTACAAATTAAGGTCCATACCATCTACATTTCTACCCACTCTTGCTTTCAATATTCCCTGAAAACATATATACAATTCAAATGCAGCTTCTGAAATTCAACCAACAACAAGCGTACGAGGAATCGACTTAAAGAATGGACCGATGTTGACTCTACTGCTTGTTATCTTAAACACAAATTGGTTGTTATACAACTTAAAGGGTTGGTACAGTGGTAAACGCCCGACTCTCTACAGGCCTTACGTCTTACCCAGTCCCATTCGTCAATGGGGCATTGATGGGGCTCATGAGTTTTTCTGGTGACGGGTTCTCATGATTATACGATTGCAATAACATGTTTGTGTGTGATAGAAATTAACAAACTTGTGTGTAAGCTTATGTACCTCATTACTTGGTTGGATGGAGAATTCTCCGATGAACTGGTAAAGGGAACCCACTCGAAGATTAAGTCTTAAGTGCTGAGTGTCGACTGCTAGGGTGGCACCTCCGTCAGCAATAACAGCTATGGCTGTCTCTACATTATATTCTTGCAACCTAAAATCACATATAATTTATAAAAACAAAGATATTAGGCTGTATGTCTAGAACAAGAATTAAGGTATTTTGGTTTAGGCACGATATCAGACAATTAAAACGTAGACCTTTCATAATTATTATTAAGTTACGGTTTCCTTCCAATGCATAGTGATCATCATGGCAGGTCAAAAAACACATGAATCTAAACAAAAAAACATGCAAACAGACAAAACCAAGTTTAATCCCACTCATATCTGAAGCTATTGGTAGACTGCCCCGCTGAGTCGCCGACTCAAAAACCTTTTAATTTCCTTGTACAATATATTATATTATATGATATCTCTGTTGTTCTTCAAGGCTCACCCATGTGCGAGCCTAGGCCCCCTTTTCAGACCCAGCGCAGCTTCCTCGCTTCGCCTCAAAAGCCCCACTTTCAGGCCCTTAGGCCCATTTTTAAGCCAAGTTACGACGAAATTGAAGCCAAACGTCCTGTGAATGTTTGAACAGGTCTGTAACAATAATACCAACACTAAACAAGTCTGTAATCAACCTAAAACAACCTAAACTAGCCCTAGAGAATCCTAAAACATGTCTAGAACCAGTAAAAATGTATTTTATACTTTAGGCCTCAACTTTTAAGTGTCGTGCACTTAGGCCTGTTGTGGTTCCAACCGGTAATCGATTGGCCAAAGAAAATAGTATGGAACTTTAGAGAAAATTAGAGAGGAATCTTGAGACTAAATTTCTGCATATTTTTCATTCATAAAAGAACATTCCGTTTAAAGGGATTACAAGAACCGAAACTAACCCCAAAAATAGGAAATCACGGCAACACGCTTAACTACTCACTACTAATTTGTTTGACTCACAAAACTACAAACAAAAAATTTACAACTAAATAAAAACAGAAAATAAGCAAATGGAACTAGTCAATGCACATGTTGCGTATACGTACCAAGGCCCAAGGCTCACCCTTTGTGCCTTGAGTTAGCCTTGCGCCTTCTTCGACAACTATGTATAATTTGATAAATCCAGATAGCCAAAGGAATCAGCACAAGCAACCATACAAGAGTACTAACAATGGAAGTCGTAAACTACCGCTAAGTCGCTAACAAAAAATGAAAGCAAAACTATAGTCGCTACAGATAAAATACTAAAACATATAAATCTATTGAAACCAAAATACTTTACTCACTTTCCAGTAACCCTAAGCGACGCCCCCTCCTTGAAATGTGGCGAAGACGAGTTCAGTTCTTGTAAAATAACTAAGGAGCCAGACGGTATAGCAGATGATGACATTGCAACACTAATAATTAACAAAAACAAATACTGTTGTAAGTATTACTGCATAAATTTGAACAATCATGAGGTCTTCTATTTCAATACCTCTGTTTTTATAGAATAATAGCAATTAAAACACAATATTGTTGCTGTTTCTAATTCAAGCAAATTTTCAAATATATGAGTGTAAATTCATAATATATATAAATTCTACGATACTCGATTGTTGTCAAGTAGATTGAACACAAAACAGGCTGAATAAACATTGTTTTCTGTGTGAGAGAGAGAGAGTTTGACTTACCAGCGATTTTGAATTTGAATTAGGGCAAAGTCGAACTCGTAGCATAACCCGTTTTATTGAATTACATCCGACCCGACCCGACCCATTGGCCCGTATAGAGTTTTGGATAAATCATAGGGGCGGCAATTATTGACACGACCCGAAAACCGACCCGAACCCGACACGAAAAAAAATAGATTTGAGTCAACTAACACGACCCGTATAAAAAAACGGGTCGGGTTCGGGTCAACTAACATGACCCGTTTAAAAAAACGGGTTGGGTTCGGGTTGACACATATATAAAATGGGTTGACCCGTTAACCCGTTTAAGTATTTAGAAAAAAAATCTATTATATTTTTATTTTTCTTTTATCATTTCTATTTACATGGTTAGTTATAATTGTGTTATTTGTAGCACACTATATTATTTATTTGTTACACTTATATACTCACCGTTAAACACTTTATTGATAACCCGTTTACAACCCAACAACCCGCTTATAACTCATGAACATGTATTACTCATTTAAAAATATGGGTTAAACGGGTCGTCTTTGGGTTGACCCGGATTTTATGTGGGTCGGGTTAGGGTTGAAATATTTGACACGAATAATAATATGGGTCGGGTTCGGGTTGCACATTTCAACCCATCAACCCGCCAACCCGCAACCCGTAAACCCACCAACCCATCAACCCGACACGATTGACACCCCTAATAAATCATATATTTAACGGCTAGCAATTTCATACACGAACACTAATTATACGATCTTAATAGGTTCAGGTACGACCTTAACATGTTTTGTCTCCTAAACAGGTAAACACGAATAAACCTCTTAATTTTTGTGTCTAAACAGGTTAAAAACGTGTTTACCTGTTTAGTACCCGTTAAGAAATGTTAAAGATTTCGTTTTTCTAAATATAGGTTGTGGGGGTGGAGTACTGGAGTTATACTTTTCTACTTGGTGAGATTCTTCCTTTTTAATGCTTGATAGTGCCTATATCGTGTCAGGTTTGGAAAATATGTTCGTGTCTTATCGTGTTAACCTGGTATAACATGTACTATTATGTCTTATCGTGTTAACCAGGTATAAACTGGGTCGTGTTCCGGTATGGAAAAAATGACACGATAAGTTATCGTGTCATGTTTGTGTCTTATCGTGATGGTGTCTTAACAGGTCAGGCATACACAATTTGTCAGCCCTAGTATTCACAATAGATTATTTGGGGGACACGGTTTTCCTGCATTTATCTTTTAAAATTGGTTGTAAGTCGAGGAGAGAGAATTTATTTAAACAGAGAGAAAGAGACTAGTCTTTTTAGTGTAATATGTGCAATTGTGCATGGGATGAGGAACCTATTGTGAATGCTCTTATATTTCATTTTCTTGGTTTTTTAACGTCCAACAAAGTCTTGCCACCCAGGTACACCCATAGGTAAAAGGCCACACACGTCTACGATCGCAGACAACGCTGGTGACAAGGCTTGTCACCAATTTCAGGGGAAACCCCCCCGCTCAAAGGTCCACTATAACTATAGTAAAACCAATGACTCGCATATGACATTTTGTCACGAACGAGACTTCAACTAACGACCTCCTCTAGAGAAAGTCATCTTAATTCCGCTAGACCATTAATGACATTTTGTCACAAACGAGACTCCAACTAATGACCTCCTCTAGAGAAAGTCATCTTAATTCCGCTAGACCATTGCAACTTTGGTAACTTGATTTACTCGAATGTGTTTTCTTAACTCTTCCGAATTTGGAACGACTTCAAATTAATGATCGAAAAGAACACCCTCAAAGAAACATTATTGATTTTGAAAGGAAAAAAAAAGGGAAGGAGCAGCAAGTCGCAAACATATTTATTTGTATGATTGTATTCGTTGAGATTATAGAAAAGTAGTAATAACTGGATAAAGTTTAACTAGTTTGGTCTCAAAATCTGACTCAATTCTTAACACCTTGAGCAATACACAAAAATAATCAGTTTTTTTTTTCTAGTCTGTTTAATAAATATGTCCTGTTTTTTTATTGAAATGTCTAACCTTTGTGCTAAACAAATTGCATTAATCCGTTTAATAAATATGCCACATTTAGATTGACCTGTCTAACCACATGAAATCGGTTAAGGGCATGTTTGGCTCTTCTTTTTGATTTCTACTTATAACTTCTCAAACATAAAAAGTAACTTAATCTCATAAGTAACAATTTGTTACTTATGACTTATCCTCCAAAATCTCCTTTTTGAAGCCTAAAATTCTCATAAGTTACTTTTCATTCCATCCATCCAAACACATTTGATTCAATTTATAACTTAATGATTAAGTTATAAGTCATAAGGAGGCTTGTAAAAGGAGAGCCAAACATGCCCTAAGTTGACACATTAACCCGTTTAATTAAAACATAAAAGTTCAAATTATTGAGAATTGTTGCGAAGGGAGTTTGTATCTAAAATATATGGATGGCTCAAAGGTAAACATTAAGTTTTACAAGAGGTGCATCATAGAGAAAACTAGAACCCCAAAAGAGCCAATTCCCGTCACTTGAACACACTAGGAACTCCTGAAAAGGCCACCAGTCATGAGCCGGGTAAGAGACACTCTACGATGGTTGTGATCAAAGTTCATGATGCCGTTGTGAGCCAACCCCAAATACCTGCCCCGATCAGACTGCAAGCTGCAGCTCACCATGAATAGGGGCAAGCTACACAACGAATATGAATGTAACTTATGTGTCGTTTTTTAGGTACTACTGGCGCCTCGCCCCTAGAGCCTAAAACAAGAAGGGAACAGAGAGCGCGCTTTCTGGTGTAATATTTACGGTTTTGACCTTAAAAGGATGAAAACCCCTATTGATGAGTGTTATTTTATCAAATTTGTGTTATTTATCGCTCAGTGAAAAACTTGCGGTGATGCATAATACTCGCTTTCCTTGAACATGGGTCTTAAATCTTCTTTCAACATGAAATCTGTAGGGAAAGAAACCAGATGTCCCTTAACTGCTTGTAATCTATCCATGGGATCAATTCCCTTCACATTTCCATCTTCATATGATTCAAGAGTCTTTGGTGCTATCCCTAAATCGATTGTGGTATGCCCGAGTTTTGCCTTTCTCTCACTTACACATTGCCTTAAAGACGCTCTGCAAGTTGGATTTTGAATTTTTAGTATTAAATCCACTAACACGTAGAGGTGGTAAAATGGGTTGGTCAGTAGCGGGTCAAATTGACCCAGAACATATGTTGTCCAGTTGATCCGGAACATAATCCAACTTTTACAACATAAGGTTCTACTCTTTTGGTTCTTGCTAGTTATGACACATTTCCATTTAAGCTAATTTTATTTATTTGATAAAGATTTGACCCATTATAGGATAAAACAGAACCCAAATTTGCAACCTCTTAAAATTAAAAAAAAAAAAAAGAAAAAGGAAAAGTCAAGGTGGGGGCAGAGGTTTAACCTGGAATGTATAAGATCATTAGGAATGCAAGAGAAGACATCTTGGTATATCATGGTATTTGTCTGTCAATAATAAACCGGACGCATGATGATTAGAGACGAAAAATGTTCACTTATTTTGAAATGTCAATTCTTATATAAAATATTTTGCTTGAACAAATATGGAAAGATTCTATCTTACATTAGCGGTAGCCATCCATATATCTTTGTAGGTGGAATCAATCACTGGGTCGGCTATTTTGTTAATCTGCAAGGCAAAAAACATAAAATTTCGAACCACCATCCGTTTTATTAATGTAAATGTAAAAAATAAACAAACCTCTGTACTGTGAAGACCAAGGTGCTCAGACCATAGTGAAAGGCGAAGACTTAAAGCAAATTTTCCAGCCTTCCATGGCTTTCCCCCCATTGAAGATTTAACAAATTCCTTATCTTCAATAAGTACTCCAATCTGGGGTCACACTCTTGCGTCAATTTAAATTTTTTATGAAAATGTGTGTGAATTTGTAGCCGGGATGGATGATTTTACCTCGGAATCTCGTAAGCCAAGCAAACTCCTATCATTGATGTTAGCAGATCCAACTAAGACCGTGTCATCATCAATTATCATAACCTTACTATGCACATACACCTGGGTTATAGATAGGTAAACAGTTAATTAGCTATAACCTTGAAGTTAACGTAAGACAGAAGTTATAATTCAAATATACCGGACTGGAGGCAATAAGACCGTCATCAGAAAGTCTACCATAAGCCCTGAGACCATAGAAAGATATGTAATCATGAACTCTGGAACCAAGCAGATCAGAGAGATTGTGCAATATAGAACTGTTTCCTCTTGATATTGTTCGATACTGCCAATGCATTATGGCTCGTACAGATGCAGCCCCCACATCATCTAGACCACCCTGTGAAACTTCACTATGTGAAAACCAAAAATACAGAGCTACACGAGCAAATTTTACTATAAAAACCCGAGTCAACTCACCTGGAAGCCAGGTAAGAGAGGTATAACAACAATGACCCTAAAATGTTGTTTTTCATTATATGCCCTAAGGATACGTCTGTACAAGGATTCCAAAACACGGTTTCGTATGATCTCGTCTCCAGAAAGACCCGAGATAAAGAATTGGTTCTGGAAACAAAGTAGTTTTCAATAAACCAGCAAAAGTTAAATGCAAAGCTTCAAGAAAGAAAATTGAAAGATCCCATATATATATAAGTTAGCTTATGTAAAAAGCCAAAAAATTTGGTGATCTTGAAGATGAAAGAGTTTATGATGTACCTCAATGTACACAAAGTGTTCGGCTTTCTCAATAAGGGAACAATAAGATTTGTGAATGCTCTCTTCAACTTGACTTGTCCCGGCTGACCATTGACTGACACTCCTTACAACCTAAAATGGGAAACCCATGGTCTTAAATTAAAATACTAACCGAAAACTTTTATTTCCAAAGAGAACAAATTAAAATCCAGTAATTCCAAAAAAAAGATACATAGGATAAATCACAACTAGAGGGGCAATTTGGACCTATTTACTTATGAATTGTTGATTTGGGTAGTAATAAATCTCAACCCAGTCAAACAGGGTCAAACCAGCCCAAAGACTAATTTCAATACATATTTTATTGTAATACATTGTTTCTGTAATCATAATTACATATTAATTCTTCGTTACTTTTTCAACGGAGTCAAATGTTTTTGTGAGTCAACCCAACCCCAACCGCTTTGATCCATGGTAAAAGATGACCCTTTTCAACCCTAACCCATTTTGACATGTTATTACCTAACCCACTGAACCACACATCTAATCACAACTTATATAAAGAAGCATGTAATTGGTCTAATTTAGCGATCTTAAAGAAGCAATGATATTACTGAAAGTAATTAAAAAAAATATAAGCTAACCTGACAACGACATGCAACACGAGGACCAACTTGTCCTGATTCATCTGCACAAACAACCAGGTTACCTCGCTCCTGATTCTCCCACCATTCTTTATCAGTAGGTTTCATGCCAGTGAACGATTCTTGCTCAGAACTCAAGGTATGTCGTTCATCCACGAAATCTCTCATCGGCATATCTGGAACTAAAGGTTCAACTTTGGATTTCATGAAAGAAAAAGAAGTCCTAGAAGTCCTACTTGGTTGACCATGAAAATCGTTTGACCCATTAGTATTTAAGTGTCCATTAGAAGCATCAACTCCATCAGCCTCTTGAGGGATTAGCAATGGGATGTCTTCAGAAGATACAGAGGAAGAAGAATTTCTTCTGTTGATTACTTTACGAGTGTCCACAAGTGTTGAATTTTCATCCTCTACTTCTATATTGTTTCCCATGTAATGTGGGATAACCATGTGCTGCTGAGGCATAAGTAGTGGAATACCTTGTTCGTTGGGAGCTTTGTTTCTCTGAAGAATAATATAAATATTAAATATCAATAATATTAACTCTGGCTGTACAGCTGTCAATTTGAGGTAAAAGCAGAAACCTTTGCATAATTCCAACGCTGAACAAAGTGTCGAGCAACATCACGACACGGTGGGCCCCATAAGGCACAATGGACATCATGCCATGGCATACGAGGATATTTTTTACGGTCCAGCTCATCCTTCATGGTATCTTCCCACGAGTTTGGTTCAGATTCCCTGTGACATTGGGCTCAATATTAAGTGTTTCCCCATCTAATGACTTCATATGATTCATACTCTTATTCATGCATGAAGTCTAAAGATACAAAATGGTATTTTGTTCAGCTAAGGAACTTGAATTATGATGATGTAGACAATGAAAAACTAGGAAGTTGTTACAACCTATCATAAGTGCATATCCTACTTACAAAAAACAAGGTAGAATATAGTAACTAGTGAGACATATTACCACAGTGGTGATATAATAAATTACCGAGGGTTATAGTAGTCCTTTCCAGGCCAAAACATAGCAGGGTCATCACCCACTTTGTGCTCATATGTGTCGTAGCGACCAAAGCAAAGATCAAGTCCACCAATGAAGCAAACATCATTATCAACAATGACCAGTTTCTCATGGTGGGACCTATGTATTAGAAAAAACAAATGTTAATGGTTGTAAAAAAATATAAAAATCAAGAAACAAGAAATAAACAGGAAAACAGGAGACTGCTTACCATAGATATACACCACTAGAGAAATGGTCTGGAAAACGTAAAACTCTTACATTTTCATGGATAGCAACCAGTTTTTTCTTACTATAGACACTATTAATTTTCAAGGCAAGAGCAAGCTCTTTATACATAAGTATGTAAATCTGCAGTGAAATATTTACCAAAATCACATGTTAGTCGACTAAAAGTAAAGTTTCCGGTAAAAGTTAAAACTGTGAAATTATACAATTCAACTTATCAGGACACACATAATGCCTCTGCTCATACACTTGATGGTTAATTATTAGATTAGGTAAACATATCGTTTCCATAATATAGTAACTCTTACGAATAGGGAGTATGAGAAGTTGATGATTTTCCTCATCAATGTAATTTTAACTTCAAGGAAACAACCAACCTGAACACCTTGTTTGGCTTTTGCCTCGAGTAAAGCATCAAGGCGAGATGAAGCATGGGCTTGAAAGGGACGTCTCAAATACAACTCAGGACATAGCCACCACCCACAAATAAATATCTGCATAATAAAATAACCATCAAAGATAAATTTGAATGGAATAACGATAGGCAATTACAAAGAACATACATTAATCAAGATATACAGTAACAGTAACAAACCTCTGATTTTGCACCTTCAATTGCTAAAGCAATTGCTTCAAATGCTGCCCGGCCATCAACGAACCACTGAGCCTGGCTGCCATCATCTGTCAGACCACGAGGTGGGGCAAATGAACCAAACCGATGAGGATAACACCAACCTTCAGGTGGCCTCAGTCCAGCATCATTAATTGCAGCAACCCAGTCTCTTACTTTTGTTTTATTTCTACTTCTTATTGTTATGCTCCGGCTTCCGCATGATACCTATTGTCAATTACATCGTGGAAAACAGGTTCGGTTCATTTTCCCAAAGAAGTATAGTACAAAAGATGAACACTAGATATCAACATGATTGTTTGATACCTATCAAGGGTAAAACATGAATGATAATAGTTTGCACTTATTTCTTTGGTTGATCTTTCTCATTGTTAACAAGACACGAAATAGTTCTTTCTTTAGAAAAAAAAATGTTTAAAGATGCATGAATTATGTATCTGATAAGAAGTTGGAATCTTGGTTGGAAGGAATATTAAAAGTGGAAGTAAAAGCCTTTTATTACTAAAATAGTGGGAGCTGTTCATATAGAGCCGACTAGGGCGTTTGGGATTTCTGGAAATTTGGGAAAATTGCATAGCTTTTAAAAAGACGTTGATTAAACAAAAAACTTCCACAAAGGATACGAATTATTACAAACTTTCAGTTTTCAGAAAACCATAGCTACTTTCCATAGAGATAGCCATAGCCTTTTGTAATGTTAAACTAAAATCTTAAATCACTTAGATTTAGTGTCTTGAAGGCCCTAATTGATTGGAAGAAAATGGAATTGACAAAGTTGGAGGAAGACTCAAGACTAAAAAAATACATGATTTGACAAAGGAGCAGAAACATGTAACAACTAATTGCGGTCATACGCTACGTTAGGTAACTACGGTAATGATACATGAACAAGAAAGCCATATCATAGATTCATAGTAAAGCACGTCTACTACGTATATCAATATACTTGCCAGAAAAGAATGCCGTAAGGGATTATGCTCGTTGATTTCTTTTGCTAATGATACACGACCTTCTCCATTCCCATCTGAAGGAGGTAGAACATCGAACACAATTATGTCCAACGGCTCAGCATCAAATGGATCGTTTAGCAGGGCTAAGAATCCGGGTTTCAATACAGCCCACACCTGCAGGCAATTGAAAATATTATAAAGAAAAGGTAAAAGAATTTGTCACCATGGTCCAATAATTGGTGAACTACAAAATCTAGAAAAGGTCTTGCTGCAAGATCCCATAAACAACTCTAGATACAAGAATATCAGGGAAAAAAATCATCTTGAAGAAACTAAATAAGGCAAATGCTAGTTTGATTTGAATGGAAAACAGAACGAGAAACACAGAAAATGAAACTGCCACTGGATTTTACAAGTTAAAAGGAAGTGATCACATCGGATGTTAATGTCATCAGAAATCTAGGTAGGGTTGATGCTACCTTCTTTTCAAAAAGTTTCTTGATATTTTCTATGACCTTTGCAGCAAACACTAATATTTCTGCAACCACTATGACCATAATAGAACTTCTCCACAAGTGCAAACAGTAACACAAGAGTTCTCAGATCTGCCAGTGTGATACTATGTTCTAAAATAATATTTTAAGAGTAAATGTCTACTATCATTTGATATCAATCAATATGGATCCAACCATCCCCATAAAGGTAAATTGGGGAACATGCAGGTAATCTAGACCAGGTATATGCATACAAATCAGATACCCACCTTTTGCCAATTGTCATTACAACAATTGAACCAAAGACATGCAGAACATTTCCTACTGTCTTCTCTGTCAGGAATTTTTGGTAAATGCTTCACTAATACATATTCTTCTTTTAGCTTGGAGCCATACTCTGGGCAAAAGGATAACTTAGAAACACCCATAAACTTGCAAACCTGCTTACAAAAACATTCATGTGTTCACAAGCAAGTAAAACTTTACTATGTGCAATACTTTTGAACAGGCATAAAGACATATAAATCAGATAGTCTAAGAGAAGGCTGGTAAAAAAAAAGATATGCGCAGGCTGGATATTTTAAGTACCAGAAATAGAGATGACAATTCCAACCCATTTATTTATGAATTGGATGATTTAAGTTACACTTTACCTCTAACGGGTCAAACAGATAAAAAGAAATTGGAAGAGAAAACAAAAGCTTAAAAGTAAATGAATCTAAAAAGGTTGCTAAAAGGGTAATTTTATTGCATAAATTACAACATATGTAAGTCAAATATTAGATAGAACAACTTTGGCATCTTATCATATATGACACAGTCACACTAATCATTTACAAAATAAAAAATAAAAATTAGAAAGAGTTTTGAGACAACCCAACTAAGAAAAGTTTGTCTGTTTTGACCCATTAGACCTGCCCATTTTGCCACCTCTAACAGAAGTGAAGAGGACTTTACCTCTCTGGAATTCACAATTTCCAGGTTCCCAAGAAAATGATTCAAGTATCCCTGCATTGCGGTCTTTGCACGATCTGAAATGGAATGTTGCCTCCCAAGTGCCGGGCGTATCAATGGTAGGGCTGCACTTGATGGAACATCTCTGAACAAAAAATCACCTGTAAGAACTATAATCATTATAGCGATGAAGAAATATTTCCACCAACCCTTGTAAAGTTAGATACTTCATAATCACCTGTTTCTAACACTTCCCTCGTTATTTAGTGCTGTTACATTGTCGTCAGGTTCATCATCATCATCATGCACAACCGCTGGGTGGTCTCCTATTCCTAGGTTTTGAAGCCATTCTTTAACCTTCATAAGGATTATTATCAGTCATGATAAAACAAACAAGAATGGCCAAATAAGCTGAAGGGAAGATAAACAAACCTGTTCTTGTTTTTCATGAATTTCTTCAATAATGGCACGTTTTTTCAATGCAAAGTGTAAATAAAATACGTGTGAAGCTTTCTTCACTAACTGCCACTTAAACTGCAGTCCAGGGGGCACAAACAGAGTAAATAAGTGAAAAGCGAACCGGATATAATGAATTAGTAGACCTGTACTACAAGAGTACTTAAAAGAAGTAATAAAATAAAGAGACTTTAATAGTTACAAAATTCAGTCCCAAAGCTTAGCCATACTTTGAAACATAAAAAATGATAAGAATGTTTAGCATCTGGATGTTGAATGCAACTTACGTTATGCCAGTTTTCTAATTCAAAATCAAATGCTATAACATAAAGGGAGAAAACATATAAATCAGCAACATTTGCACTACCAAGAAAAAGCAACTCCACATATCAGAAACTACAAGCTAATTGCCCACGAATTATGTGCTTCAGAAACTACAAACATTATCCTAAAGAGATTTAGGCTTCACAATGATTTCAAGAATAGAAATCGTACAAATTAAGGAAACAAGACATTTCCAAAATCTATGTCTACCTGCGCACTGAAACACCTGGAAATAATACAATGTGCTTTTCTTCATGAAACAAATCATGCTTTACAAACTCTTCATCACCCGCATCCATCCCCACCTACACAACTGTGCAGCTCCTATCAATCTTGTTCACTTTCGTTGAATTATAAAATTCTTTCGGCAAACACAGATATTCGATTGTTGACTTGATCTTTAACATTTCACTATAGTTCTAATTTTATCTCCTTTTAGTTGTTCACTTGTTTGAATGGTGCCATATCTTGCAAGGGCAATTTTCCATCACAAAATACAAAAGATTCTAGTTTGTTTAGATAAGTGATCAAGAAGACTTGTCACCAGTTTTTGTTTTTCACTTGTTTGTTAAACAAGGTGTTGCCATTCAATTCCCAGTGACTTGAATCTCACTCTGAATTGTACGTTGCACAATGAGTTCTATAAGTTTCTAAACAGATCAAGAAAATTTTATACAAGTTTTTGTTCTAACTTGCTACTTAAACAAACTATTGCTAGCTAACTTTCAGTAACTTGGATCTCACTCTAAACCTGTAAACTGCATGTTGGACAAAAAATTCCATCAATCACAAAACAGATACATGCCCCTTATACTGCAATTATTCAAAACCACATCAAACCTAACAGCAAGGCAGCAATGCTGTCAATAAATTATTAACAGCATTCATCTTTTTTTATAACCGCAACTCTCACACGCGCTAATTCTACTACTAAACTACACTTTTTGTCGGCCAACAAAAATAAACCCTCACAACTAAGTTGTTAACACTTAACAACATTTATCAGTTCGGCATTTGAAAATGCCCTAGGTTTCGAAAGCAACTACTAACTAACCACCATCAATAACTCTCATCTCAATAAATCCCCAACTAACAACATAAATGCACTAGTTCCTTTCAAACCGTAGGGAATATATGTTTTTAACCAATCGTATCAATTAAACAAAAAAATAGCTCCTCATCATCATCACATACTCAGTAAATCCCACTAATAGCAAAGCTAAGGTAGGGTCTGAGGCAGGGGCGAAGTATAGAAGGGGCCCGGGCACCCCTCCGTATTTTTGCTCAGTAATGTAAATTTACGCGTACGCGTTTTCGTTCGAATATTGTACACGTATTGAATCCAGGCCCACCGTTTTAAGTGTCCTGTGACTTCCCCCGGCCCCACACATATATACATTATATGTGCACACCACAAGCACTACATTTCAATATTCACTACCTATTTAATTTAACCAAGTCAATGCTAACCCCGTATAATATCAGTACCGGTACGAGTATTCGTTTTTATCTCTTTCCGTTGTTATACCTAGCGCGGATACCGTAATTCCATAAACATACATGTTACCTATTAATTGACTACTCTATATCTTCATTAAAACTACTCAATCAACAGGTATACTAAATTCAACACGTGATCATCATCAATCATTATCAATCATCAACACAAGCTAGAATAACAATAACAATAACAGAACACATTAATTAAGAAATTAAAACACATACCTGTTTATACTGAAAGTCAATTGTGTAGGAAAGAAGCAGAGGACTAATATCAGCAGCATCAGGACGAGAAACCTGCACAATTGTGGCCATAGGCAACTCATCGAATATTCGAGTCGTTTCGGGAGGATAATGATGGAACGAGAAGAACGAAGAGAGCCTCGACGGCTCAGATTGCATCTGCACGTAGTGAGATCCGCCGGAGATTAACTGGTCCGATGATGCCATATTATTAATATTAATTATTATTATTATTATTATTATTATTATTATTATTATTATTAAAATCGGATCATATATAAGAAAATAACAGTGTTAATCACAATTTGAATACGTGGATGATTTGGTCTGTTTAGATCGAAAGGAATGGTGGTGAAGAGAGAGAGAGAGGATGAATTGGTAGGTAACGTAAATGATGAAATCTGTGAACTCCAGTTTCCAAATGTTTTGATTTATGGGCCGAATATTGTGAAACGGGTCGGGTCGGGTTATTGAAGTTTGTGTTTAACGGTTTTTTATTTTTATAGATTTTGTGTCGGCCAATTTTTTTATTCTCACACGTGTTACATAAAGGGAAAAAATTAATGAGTGTGTTTATTTTTTTTTAACGGCCAATAAACGTTCTGTCTGATTATCCAGGGAGTCTCCACACTATACACAGACCCCCACGACAAACTCAATGGAGGGCCCATACGTACCTCGGGCGGCTGGCGTAGTCAAGCCCGCCCATGTAGTTCCCGAAACCGGGGAAAACCTAACCCCTCACCCATCCGTAGGCACGACGGTGAAGGATTAGTAAAACCCGGGCAAGATCAGGACTCGAACTCGTGACCATAGACTAGGAGTCATCCATCATTTCTCATTATGTCCCACGTGGAAATCGAACCCGGGACCCCCAAGAGGGATCCCCGATCCATTCACCAACTGAGCTACCCATGAAGGACAGTGTGTTATTTAGTTATTTTCGAAGATATAAGATAACACGTTGTTGTTTATATGTTTATTTTAAAATAGTTGCTATGGGTAGTAAGTAATTAAGTCAGTACACAAGTTAACATACTAATCTAGATCTTCATATTTAAATGTATTATGTGTAAATACAGACAATACAGCGATAAAATCATGATTCTTGTTTACGTGTTACACTTTGAAATCTATCTATATAATAATTGAGGTCACTTGGGTTGAATCAAGGCCTTAGAGAGGGCCTTTATGATCCAACAACTAATATGGAGCTCCAAATTATGACTATAAAAACATTTTTCTTTTATTTTTTTTTTCATTCTCCATATCAAAACTCTCTTATTTTTCCTAATTCCTAACAAATATTTCAATCTTTCTTCTTCACCTTGCATCATTTGTTAATTATCCACAACTGATTAAAGGTAAACATCCATACTACTCTTATAATGTTGATTCCTATTATTATTTTGACTTTTTTTTATTGTTAACATTATTAAGAACAAATCAAACCGAATGAAAATTCTTATTCTTTTACATGGAAATCATTCTTCTTAAACACATGTTCTAATGAAATGGATTTGTGATAAATGGATACAAATTAAACGGATTTGTGATAAACACATATTCAATCGGATTTATTATAAAGTGATAACAAAGATACTATCAATTCCTATTGTTATTTTTTTATTCTTTTTAAGATTTCCTAATCTAATAACCATTTGAAATCATTCTGGTGTTTATCACATGTTCTAATGAAACGGATTTGTGATAAACATATATTCAATCGGATTTGTGATAAAGGGATAACAAAGATACTATCGATTCCTATTGTTACTTTTTTTTATTCTTTTTAATATTTCATAATCTAATTACCATTTTATATCATTCTTGTGTTTATCACATGTTCTAATGAAATGGATTTGTGATGAACGTATTTGTGATAAACACATATTCTATCGGATTTGTGATAAAGGGATAATAAGGATTGCGTTCAATCAGATTTATGTTAATTTTATTATTGTCATCACGTTTTTTTAGACATATATTGAATCGGATTTACTATTCGATTGGATTTAGTAATACTATGTTTTAACATTTGAAAAACAGGATTTGATCCGAAGACATAAACGCTATTATGTCTTATCATAATGGTTCTCAATTCTTCAAGGTATTGCATGACCCTTCGGCAACAGTTTTGGTATATTTGTTATTTTCATGTACATATGCCTATTTAATTTTCAAAAATGATTCTTTATTTTTTAATGTTGTTTTTAACGTGTCAATCCAGACTGTGCTGAAGGCCATGAAAATATTTCTGTTGTCTAAAAACATACACAACATGAACATTACAGTTGCCACATACGAAGGACAATCTTGGTTGGTACGATTTTTAATGTTTTTAAAGTAATTTATTTGAATTACTGTTTTTCGAATTTATGTTTAATATTATTGTAATAATTGACTGTTTTTCGAAAAAAAATTTAATCACATTTATTTATATTACTGTTTTTCGAAATTATGTTTAATATTATTGTAATATTAGACCGAATTTAATGACATTAATTCTGAATTATTTTTATTTATTTACATTAATAATAATTAACCGAATTTAATGTCATTTAATCTGAAATTTGAATGTAAATTATTGTAATTTATTTACATTAATAAAAATTGACCGAATTTAATGTTATTTATTACTATCTTTTAATAATTGACCGAAATTATATTAATATTAATAAGAATTTCAATTTACCATAATAAGCCCCATTTATTTTTTATTATAATTGATTGATTATTAATCAATTTAACCTTCATTTATGAACGAAATAACTCTCATTTATTTTTAATATTACGATTTTAGTTTTACTATTTGTAAAAATAGTATTGTTGACCGAATATATTACTAATACTAATTGACATTAATAATAATTGACTGAATTGAATGTTATTTATTACGAATTTTTAATCTCATTTATTTATATTAATATTACTACGAAATTATGTTTAAACTATCTTTATGAATTATTATTGGTCTTGCCTGTAATTAATAGGATTTATTTTATTTTTTAATGTTATTTAGTATGAGTTTTAATGACATTAATAATAATTGACCGAATTTAGGGTTATATATTACGATTTTTAAGCTCATTTATTTATTATTGACCGAATTAAATTACGAATATATTACTAATATTAAAACTAATATTACAAATTATTATTGGTCTTGTCTGCAATTAATAGAATTTATTCATTTTTTAATGTTATTCAGTATGAGTTTTAATGACATTAATAATAATTGACCGAATTTAGTGATATATATTACGATTTTTAAGCTCATTTGTTTATTATTGACCGAATTGACCGAATTAAATTACGAATATATTACTAATACTAAAACTAATATTACGATTTTTAATTTTAATCTCATTTATATCTTATTGACCGAATTAAAATTTTATATTACTATTTTTACGAATATATTACTAATTACTAATACTAACTAATACTAATACTAATATTACGATTTTAGTTTGCTTCAATTAGAAGATATTTCCATTGGCGAATATTGTGTCTTTAAATGGTGTTCAATCCAGCACAGGCTGTTTGTTACAAAGGTTCCACCACAAGAAGTCATTGATTTTCAAATTAAAATTACGATTTTTTATGTTTGTAATGTAATTTATTTGAATTATTGATTACGATTTTGTGGTTATTTATTAAGATTTATAATCTCATTTATTTATATTACTATGTTTACGAATTATGATTAGTCTTGATTGCAATTAATAAGATTTATTCATTTTTACTGTTATTTATTAAGATGTTTAATATTATTTATTGACATTAATAATAATTGACCGAATTTAATGTTATTTATTAAAATTATTAATCTCATTTATTTATATTACTTTCTTTGAATTTATGTTTAATAAAAATTAATTATTTTAAATGTATTTTTAGTATGTTAGAATTAATGTTATTTATTGACATTAATAATAATTGACCGAGTTGAATGTTATTTATTATGATTTTAATCTCATTTATTTATATTAATATTACTACGAAATTATGTTTAATCTATTTTTATGAAATTATGTTTAATATTATTTATATTACTATTCATTCGAATTATTATTGGTCTTGCCTGCAATTAAAAGGATTTATTTATTTTTAATTGATATTTATTATGAGTTTTAATGACATTAATAATAGTTGACCGAATTTAATGTTATATATTACGATTTTAAGCTCATTTATTTATTATTGACCGAATTGACCGAATTAATTTACGAATATATTACCAATACTAATACTAATATTACGATTTTTAATTTTAATCTGATTTATTTATTATTGACCGAATTAAATTATGAATATATTACTAATACTAAAACTAATATTACGATTTTTAATTTTAATCTCATTTATATCTTATTGACCGAATTAAAATTTTCTATTACTATTTTTACGAATATATTACTAATTACTAATACTAACTAATACTACTCCCTCCGTCCCATTAGAAGTGTCTTGGTTTGAAAAACACAAAGTTTTAGGCATATTAAATGATTGTTTTTTTTGCTTGCCATATGACAATAATACCCTTGTCATATGTGGGCCCATCATATTCTTTGTTTATTTTAGTTGTATTTTTAAGGGTAACTTTGGAAATTGGCTTAAAATTTTGGAAAGTAGACACATGAAATGGGACAAATAAAAAAGGGAATATGGACACTTCTAATGGGACGGAGGGAGTAATACTAATATTACGAATTTAGTTTGCTTCAATTAGAAGATATTTCTATTGGCGAATATTGTGTCTTTAAATGGTGTTCAATCCAGCACAGGCTGTTTGTTACAAAGGTTCCACCAAAAGAAGTCATTGATTTTCAAATTAAAATTACGATTTTTTATGTTTGTAATGTAATTTATTTGAATTATTGATTACGAGTTTAAGGTTATTTATTAAGATTTATAATCTCATTTATGTATATTACTATGTTTACGAATTATGATTAGTCTTGATTGCAATTAATAAGATTTATTCATTTTTACTGTTATTTATTAAGATGTTTAATATTATTTATTGACATTAATAATAATTGACCGAATTTAATGTTATTTATTAAAATTATTAATCCCATTTATTTATATTACTTTTTTCGAGTTTATGTTTAATAAGATTTAATTATTTTTAATGTATTTTTAGTATGTTAGAATTAATGTTATTGAAATTAATAATAATTAACCGAGTTGAATGTTATTTATTATATTTTTTAATCTCATTTATTTATATTAATGTTACTACGAAATTATGTTTAATCTGTCTTTATGAAATTATGTTTAATATTATTTGTATTACTATTCATTCGAATTATTATTGGTCTTGCCTGCAATTAATAGGATTTATTTATTTTTTAATGATATTTATTATGAGTTTTAATGACACTAATAATAGTTGACCGAATTTAGTGTTATATATTGCGATTTTTAAGCTCATTTATTTATTATTGACCGAATTAATTTACGAATATATTACTAATACTAATATTACAATTTTTAATTTTAATCTGATTTATTTATTATTGACCGAATTAAATTATGAATATATTACTAATACTAAAACTAATATTACGATATTTAATTTTAATCCCATTTATATCTTATTGACCGAATTAAAATTTTCTATTACTATTTTTACGAATATATTACTAATTACTAATAATTACTAATATTAACTAACACTAATATTACGATTTTAGTTTTACTATTCGTAAAAATAGTATTGTTGACCGAATATATTACTAATTCTAATTAACAATAATAATTGACCGAACTGAATGTTATTTATTACGATTTTTTAATCTCATTTATTTATATTAATGTTACTATGAAATTATGTTTAATATATTTTTATGAATTATTATTGGCCTTGCCTGCAATTAATAGGATTTATTCATTTTTTAATGTTATTTATTATGAGTTTTAATGACATTAATAATAATTGATCGAATTTAATGTTATATATTACGATTTTTAAGCTCATTTATTAATTATTGACCGAATTAAATTACGAATATATTACTAATACTAAAACCAATATTACGATTTTTAATTTTAATCCCATTTATATCTTATTGACCGAATTAAAATTTTCTATTACTGTTTTTACAAATATATTACTAATTACTAATACTAACTAATACTAATATTACGTGCAGAAATTGTTTCACAAGTCACAAGGTTTGTTATATGCATATTTTACATTTATGTTTACAATATTCTTATTTTATAATTAGTTACACATTTTAAATTTTCTATACATAATTCTTTTGTAAATGTTTACTGTGATTGGATGACCTGATTTGCTTCAACCAAAAGATACTTCCATTGGCGAATACTGTGTCTTCAAATGGTGTTCAATCGAGCACAAAATGTTTGTTACTAAGGTTGAACCACAAAACGTCATTGATTTTGAAATTTAAATTACGATTTTGTTGTTATTTATGAAGAATTTTAATGTTATTTATGATAATTTTAATGTCATTGATTTGAATGATTGATTATGAGTTGGTTGTTATTAATTAAGATTTTTAATCTTATTTATTGATATTACTAATATTACGAAATTCATTTTAATTTTGTTGACCGACTTTAATTTTGATATTACAACTTTCCTTTAATCAATTGTGATGAAACGATATTTTTTTTAAACATATACGACTTTCTTTCAAACATTTATTTAAATCTATTTTACAGTTTATAATGTAAATATAATCCGAAGATAACACTGTACATTTATTTTCCTGCACTTTTATTATTCTTTTAATAATAAATATAATTTAAATATAATTAACAGTTTCCTAAAATATATATAATGTATTCAAAATAGTTTTCAATGCTATTACTAATATTACGCACTTAATGTTAATATTGTTGACCGAATCTGTGTAAAAACTTTTTGCGTTTTTGTTAAATTGATGGAGGTCAATTCTTTGACTATATGTCTTTGAATTTGATTGTGCTAATTTTAAGCGTTGTTGACCAATTCACGTCAATTACCAATCCTTCCCATTTTTATAATTCAAAGACTTTCCTTTAATCAATTGAAATGAAACGATACTCTTTTAAACATATACGATTTTCCTTTAAACATTTATTTAAATCTATTTAACAATGTTAAATCTATTTAACAGTTTATAATTTAAATATAATCCAAAGATAGGAGTGTACATTTATTTTCCTACACTTTTATTATTCTTTTAATAATAAATATAATTTAAATCTATTTAATAGTTTCCTAAAATATATAATGTATTCAAGATAATTTTCAATGATGTTACTAATATTACGACCTTAATTTTAATATTGTTGACCAAATATGAGTAAAAACTTTTTACGTTTTTGTTAATTTGATGGAGGTTAATTTTTTGACTTTATGTCTTTGAGTTTGATTGTGTTAATTTTAAGCGTTGTTGACCAATTCACGTCAATTACCAATCCTTCCATTTTTATAATTCAAATATATAAATAAATATTCCTACTCGATCACGCCAATCGAGGCATATTATTTCCGATTTTGCAGAATTGTTCGAGACACAACAATACTATATAAACCTTAACAAATAATAAAATCATTTAATCATCATACCAAATTTAACAACAAAATTAAATGATAATATAAATTTTCAAAATGTTACTTTCTGTACAATTAATAATGATTACTAATGATGTCAATAATAAATTGTATATATAATGGGTAAGGCAATTTGAGACGCGGATGATTTTAATGTCATTTATTTGAATGATTGATTACGATTTTGATGTTATTTATTAAGATTTTTAATCTTATTTATCAGTTGTAACTAAACGATAATCATCATCTTAATTTCAATAAGTGTGCTAATTTTAAGTGTGCTAATTTTAAGATGTTAATAATAATTTGTATATAACGGGTAAGTTAATTTCAGACGTGGATTATTTTAATGTCATTGATTTGAATGATTGATTATGATTTTGATGTTATTTATTAAGATTTTTAATTGTTAAGTACTATATTTACACAGTTTAAATAATGACGTTTTTTTGGCGGCTTTTTGTAACATGTCAAAGTTGCCTAAAGTGTGTGTACAATGGGTCCTTTTGGCTACATGTTGAAATGGGTCTGGGGTTGATCCTTTTGGTGTCTATTTTTTAATAAAATATAGGAAATTTATATTACAGCATGTGACATTGGACTCATTTTCTTATTAGTTGTTTTTTAGCTATGTAATCGGTTTGAACCATTAGAGAGATAACATGAAAATTTAAGCTACCCATTCAAGTAAGTGGGTTAAGGATTGTTTCTTGATTTACTTATCACCATATCTATATCTTTACAACAACTATATTTTATGTAGAACACAAATATGGAATACAATGGTGGAGGTTTTCATAAATTATTGAAAATGAGCTGCACTCCTAGGATCGTGATGACAATGATAACAACTTCGAAGGTGAAAAATCAGCTATCAATGAGCAAGAGTTGGAAGATTTTGATTGAAGTAATGAAAATGGACCATTGGTTGAAGTTCGTTAAGCCCCAACTAAATGATAAGTGTTCTATGCTTAAGCTTAGTTATGATTATAATATAGATATTACCCTTACCCAAATGATGTAATGTGTGATATTGTGATAGTATGCTATGTAGTTTGCAGTTGTCAAATTAAACTTTACTTACTCGATATATCCATCATTTCGTTACATTAAACTGTTAGATGACATTTTCCATTTAACATCAAAAATCATACATATTGCATTATCAAACATTTAGTAACCAAAACAAATCGTATAATACAATTCTTATTTTCCTACTTTTGTTTTCATTTTACTTTCGGGTGAACCGTGGGTCCCCACGGGACTCTAACCTAGTATTCGATAAATTGGTGTTGCTCTTTGAAGTTTAACAGACGAAATCACTTAACTTTAGGTTCTATGTAATCCAACAATGTCAATTTAACCTTGAACATAAGAATCTACTCTTGGTATTACTCTATATAGAGCTCGATTCAATACATGTCTAAACCTGTTAACCCATTTAAACCTATTAACCCATTCATGTTATAGATAGGTGATGTGGGTTAAACTCATTTAGACACGTTTTTAATCGTGTCATTAACATGTCCACCTCAGGATCCAAACTGCACCGAGGCTCAACCGATGTATAAAACCTCACATAGATTAACCAAGACCAACTGATCCATATCCAATAACCAATAACTTGAATTACAGGCAACTGTGAAACATGGAAAACTAATGCTAAGAAAATGTAACATTGATAACTTAACAAGCAACATCATTGAAGCATCAGCTGTTAGACCCTTGAGATCCATCATGGTTTTGGAACGTACCACCATCAGATTGACCCGGAGCCCCGGTTGAAGCTGGTTGGGCTACATTGTGCCTCTGATCCTGGGTCCATCCGTCTCTTGTAATGGGCTCTCTACGTATAGTCTGCATTGTCTCACGGCGTTTATCATATCGCGGTCTTGAACGAGGCCTAGTGTTTTGCTGCCTGTCAGTGAACCTGTACTGGGGCCGCGGTATGACTTTCCCATCGATAAACAGATCTCCTACAAACAAACAAAGCAGTGTTCGAACGCATTTGTATGCACACCAGAGATGAAAATTGAAATAAGAATGAAATAATGGGACCGCAGTTTAAATTCATATATACAAACCTCCGTAATCTTTGTTGGGAACATCAAGATATGAATCGGGCAAAACCCATAGAACGCCAGGTAGACCTGCTCAAAATGAAAACTTATTCTGGTCAGCGATCAAGATGAGCTCTTCTCCATGTACTTTTAACTCTCGTTATTCTACTTTTCTAGCTTATGAATTGACACTTTTGGGCCGAATGGGTTGTCCAGTACAAAATCAATCTTAAGTAGACAATTTCGAGAAGCCGAGAACCACATAAACACTTGTACATATTGCTTAACTGACGGGCATGTAACCACATAACTGCCTCTCTTTACCTCTCCAACTTTATCCGGTCAGCAATAAGTACAAGTGTTGTTGTGATTCTCTGATTTAAATAGGTTTTCCATATGAAACTTTGGGCCATGTATAAATCATTAAATCTAGATGAGAAGTAAGAAGGATTTCATATTTTCCTTCAACCTCTTGTAAAAGATACACTCTAGAGTTAATTATTTCCATGAAAAGTAATTTAAGTAGTCCTACTATACCAACAGTTATCGTGTTTGCAATGCAAATTAAGCAATTTTTGAAAACTTTAGTTACCTATGTCGAATTTTCTACTTTAAACCAATGATGTCATAAGTAACAAACGCCAGATAAAAAGGTGGCGCGATGGTAAGCACAAAGGGGTCTCTAGTTCAAATCCAGCTTCCGCAATTTTCCTACCTTAACCCCTTAAAAGCCAACTTCCTACCGTAAATTAAGCTTCATTTATTCCCAGTGGTTAGCAGAGTATGATGAGGAATGTGATAAAGTGACTAAGTACATAATGCCTAGACTCATTAGCCCGAAAAGAATCAAGATTAAGGAAAACCTTTGATTTTGTAGGATAGTTCTTCGGATATCAAAGCACCAAAACCAGTATAAGTTGTGGTCGAAACAGAGTATATCTTCTTCTTTGCCTCCTCCTCACTGAAAACCACCACACAAACAAAACACTTCATACAATAATCACATCACATTGCAAAAAAAAAAAAAACACAGTGCTTTCAAAATTTTTGCAAATTCTAATAAACAACAACAATAAACTATAATATGAAACAAATTAGGGTTTTACAATTCAAATCAATGGACTTTCAGTCATGGAAAATTGTAAATTAGGAGGTGGGTTCATTGTGGAACTCCAAATAAGTGGAGAACGAGAACCGAAAGGAACCGACTCAAAAGAACTCCGATTAAACTCATTACAACGGCATTAGAACCGGCTCGTAAACCGTAACCCTAAAATCTAAATAATAAACCCTAAAAAGCTAAACCTCAAAACTAAACTCTAAAGCTAAACTCTAAATATATATCTATTTATATCCGAAGAGCCGGTTCCAGCCGGCATGAGTTTGATCGGAGTTCGTTTGGTTAACGAGTTTGATCGGAATCCGTTCAAACTCATTCAACACTGGCCTTAAGCCGGGAACATGAACCGACTCAAAGAAACTCCGATTAAACTCATTACAGCGGCATTTTAACTGGCTCGTTGAACCCAAACGATAAACCCTAAACCCCAAACTCTAAAGCTAAACCCTTAATATACACTTATTTATATTCAACAACCCGGTTCCAGCTCGAACGAGTTCAATTAGAGTCCGTTTGACTCATAAAATCAAAACACATATATCCAACAAATACCTGTCAAGAACAGAAGCAAGGGTTTTGACATAAGCATCAATCATTTCCTGTTCAGAGGGTTTAGGGTCAGTAGGAAACTCCATAACAATAAGCCAATGTTCATAATCACACCCATCGAGCAAAATGGTTTCTTTTGGGGGACGGTTGCTCCAGTTCGGTGATGTATCGTTTAACGGGGAGTAACCCGACCCGGATGATTTGGGTCGGGTCGGAACCCGTGGAGTGAGTTGGGGTGATTGGTAAGTGTGGTTGAGGAGAGGGAGAGTGAAGCGAGATTGTGATGATTGGATTCGAGTGAAGAGAGAGGTTAGGGTTCGTCTTGTGATGTAAATCGCCATTGTTGTTGAAGGTTGTTGTTCTGTGACGATAATGGAGGTTTATTGTAGTGACGAGGGTTTTTGCAACCTTTCTAGAGAAGATGTATCTTGATATATACGGTTTATTATAGTTTACGGTTCGGTTTCGGTATGGGTGTAAATGAGCCGAGCAGTTGGTTAGCTACTTGAGACGAGCTGTATCGAGCACGAGACGAGCTTGAGCTCAAAACAAAGCTCGTTTATTAATCGAGCCTGAGCTCGAGTCTGGCATATGAGGCTCGTTAAGCCTTAGTATAATGTTAGTTTTATTAATATTTAATAATATTTACCCCTAATTTAAGTTTGTTTACTAAATGAGCCTGAACCGAGCTTTATTTATTGAGTTTGCGAGCCTATTATATATATTATTTTTATTTAGTATATTAGGTAGTGGATAGTAAACGAACTGAGCTTGGGCTTTGAAAACAAAGCTCCAATTAAGCCGAGCTCGAGCTCTCAAAAGTTATTCGATCTCAAGCATGGTCGGGCTCGGCTCGACTCGTTTGCACCCCTAGGTTTCAGTTTTGTGTTTTAGTAAATTAAAAACCATGAATCGATCTGAACTAGAGCTTTGTCTCAAGTTTCTAAGATAAATTGTGTATCTTGTCATATATGATACTAGTGGCTTGTCATGCGTGATTTAACAATTAACATGGATTTTGTATGTGTGCAGTTGCAATTTGATTGAAATCGACTCGTATTGAGACTGAAAACTGTAAAAAAATGAATATTGTTACAGGTACTGTAATATAGTTAGCGTGTCATATTCATGTGTTTTATAATGTTTTGTTTTATCGTATCGCGCCTGAGTTGTTATTTTGCCCTTACCTATATTAATTTATCTATTTTAAATAGGAACAAATGTTTTTGGCTAGAAATGTGAGGTCATCCAAGTACAAAAGTGCATGCTTGCTTCAAAGAAACGACACACGGAGACGTCTCACTGCAAAAGAAAATGTTTGCTCAAGCAAATGGAAAACATCGTACTCTATTTTTCATCATACTCCTGTTTAAATATGTGACATTGATCGATTAGTGGATCGAAGTTGATTAACTTATAATATAAAAATTTTATATAATCATTCTACTTTCCTCATTGTAGAGTTGTACTTCAACTTGAAGTTGACTGTCAAGAAAACTATATAAAAATTCTTAATTTTTTATAGAAATCTCATTTCTTTAGAGTTTTATGTAAAGTAAAATACTAAAATATGAACTAGAACTCGATCATAATATACTCAATGATATGTTTATATCAAAGTTAAAGTAAGTTTGCCAATTGATTGAATTTGAAACATTGTATGAGATATAAGAGCATCCCTAAAAAGAAAAAAAAAACGTTTTTACTCCTACGTGGCCATACAAACTTGTGTTTGCTTATCGTGGAGGTGAGTCATATATTATGGAGAGAGAATGAGTGGTTGGTCCACGGTGTAAATATAGGGAGTAAAAAATAGGTGGCTAAAAATTAAAACTAACAGGGTGGTCATCATATGACGATGTTTTTGGAGGGTTTTTGTGTTTCCCTATTATAAGGGACACTACGTTCAAAGCCCACCCGCTGTGAGCCCTCACCATCAACCAAACCTATTGTGACACCTCGTCTCCATCACTGAACCCCCATGCTTCCCATTGCATTGATTTCAAATGACCGTTGTCAACAGTCTTCACTTTCACCTCCATCTTGAGTTGGTTTTGTGAACCCATTGAACCCCCATCTAGCTAGATGGTTGCGGCAATGTTCTGGTCAAACCCGCCAAACCCCTTGAAGAATCTAGTGAACGCTTTGGGTTGCTTTAAGCGAGTTTTACATGCTTTTGAAAAATGAGTGTTTTTCCGATACGAAAGCTAAGCACGTATTTAGATGTTTTGGGGTCTCCTTATGTTGATTGTCTAAGTAAAGGTAATGGAATGGTTTAATCATGTTTCATGAACTTATAACATAAATTCAGTTATTTTTGCATGTCAACGACTTGTTTGCGCATGACCAGTTCAACGGAGTTTAACAATAATTAACAAAACAATTTATTTATTTTGTTTTTTTTAACTAACATGGATGACTCAACTATTATGAGAGCTAGGGGTGAGCATTTCGTGGTTCGGACCCACAGGAACCTTGGACCCGACCCGCGAGAACCTTGGACCCGAACCTTTTTAAATATATGGGTCGGTTTCCGGTTCTAGATTTATATGAATTATCGGTTCCGGGTCGGGTCGGTTCCAAACCACGGTTCTAATATAAGAACCACAAGAACCGTTTGTATTTATATTAAAAAATAAAAATAATCTTTTTTAGTCTTTTCACTATTCGTTTTTACGTGCTATTGTAATCGATTTCATGTAATGCTAATACAATATTAAATATATTATTTACAAGAATAACAATATATTTTTTCTTGAAATATTTTTCGGCTTGATGTATATACATAGATGTGATATTATTATATAATATATATTATACTACATCCAAATTTGAAGTAAATATTTATGTATTTCGCTCTGATGCGTGTGTGTATGTGTGTGTATTTATGATGTATACATAACGGATTCACATAAGGTTTTGAGTGATGAGAATGACAAAAATGTTACGAAAACATAAGTCGAGAAACGAAAAGTGATTTAAAAAATAAACTCATGGGCTATTGTTAGAACCGTATGGAGGAATTCTTTTACGAGCATGGTAAAAGAACAGGAATACGTAATCCTCGAAAAGTGGCAATTACATTAAAAGGTTCTAGAGGGTCAGACCCTTTACCCGACCCATCAGAACCTTTAGGACCCGGAACCACATAGCCTTTTAAGGTTCGGTTCGTGGTTCCTAATTTCCCAATAAAAGGGTATGCGGTTCTGGTGGGTCCGGGTCGGGTCGGGTCGGTTCCGGACCCTTTGCACAGCCCTAATGAGAGCCCAATGGTAAACTATATAAACTAAAAGCCCTTTTTCGAATGTCATCATTATAACTTATAAACCTTCATCATTTTTAAGTGTTTTATATATATATTTGTTCACTTATTTGTAGGAGTGTTCATTGCTAGTTTACAAACCCAATTAACCAAAAGCCTAACCGTAACTGAAAAAACCGAACCAACTTCTTATTTGGTTATTCGGTTCAGTCTGTAACCATAACCGAATAAGTTATTAATTCCACATTTGGTTGTTCATTTGTCTGTTCAAATAAGCAAATCAAATTTAAAAATGACCCTTTACAAAGCATAACATAAGCATAATATTGTATTGTTCAGATATTGTTAAAGAAAATTAGCATAAGATAAGTGGATTAGAGTCAGAAATTGTTCATCTTGTGGAAAGAAATGAGTTAAATGACTACTACCATTATCCTGCCCTCCTTGAATCTTAAATCAGGGTAAAAAGTTGTTCCAACTGAAGCCCTTGAAAACTTGACTGTTTGAATCATGCTGTGCAAATCCGAAAATGGGGGTGATAGAAAAAAAAAACAATTAACCGAACCAAAACCGGAAAAAAAACAGATAAAAAACCTAACTAAAATAAGTGATCCACAACCGACGCTGCAGTTATGTTTTCTTTGAAAACTAAAAATTACGGTTCAGTTATGCCTCGCTCCAAAACCGAACTGAAATATAAAAACCAAACTCCATCCAACTTAGTTTGAGTGTTTGTTATTGGTTTTATCGCTCAAATTCGTTATTTTAAGCCTAAAGTTTCATACTCAAATTTAATTAAATGGTGGTAAACAAAAATTTTGAGCAAAAAGTTTTTAGGCCAAATTCAATATTTTAGGACCAATCTTCCTCAAGCCCAAATGTAAAACAAACCCCACACCGAACTGAGCCCATACGAAAAACCAAAAATTTGTTTTGGTTCGGTTTGATCCCAAAGCCGACTCATGTACACCTCTATTCGAAAGAAAAAATGGGAAAGGTGAGCAAAGATACCCGACAGAACCGACCCAAATATAATTGATAACTGAAATAAGCGATTTTATCATACCGAGGTCTTGAACGAGGGCTTGAACTGAGGCCGTGGTATGACTTTTCCATCAATAAACAAATCTCCTACAAAAACAAAAGATGTTTTGAACACATTTACATGCACACCAGACTGCAATTGAAAAATCATCTATGCAAACCTCCATAGTCTTTGTTGGGAACATCATAATAAGAATCAGGCAAGGCACACATAACACCAGGTAGACCTGTTCAAAACGAAAACGTGTTAATATGTTATATTTTCTTATGAATGATACTATTTGGGTCAGAGGGACGTCCAATACAAAACCAGTTTTAAGTAGAGAACTGCGATAACCATATAAATAGTCGTACACACTACATATTGCTTCAAACTCTTATATATATTATATAAGACGGGTATGTAAATGCATAACCGACACTTTTTCTCTCTCCCGCTTTGTCTTGTCATACATACATATGCTTATGTGATTCCCTACTTTCAAAATTGGTTTTGTACATGTAAAACATACACTCGAGCATTATTATTGATTTACTTCAAAAGTAATTGTACCGTGTGCAATGCAAATTAAGCAAATTTTGGGACTTCAGTTATCTATGTTGAATTTTCAACTTCAAACCAATGAAGACATGAATAACTTTTAGATTAAAAAAATGAGGCACGGTGGTAAGGCCGTCTAAGTGCCCTCTAGCAGAGGTCTTAGGTTTGAATCTAGCTTCCACTCCCTTAACTAGACCAACCCTAAGGGTATACGGGGAGGCTTTAAAAATATCCTCGTTTAACAAATACAAAAAAAAATAATAATAAAACATTTTCAAGTGGGCTTAAAAATTTTATATATACATAATATATATATGTTAGTTTCTATATCAAGGGGCAATTTTTACTAGTCAAAAAGGGCTTCCGAAATCTAAGGACCAGGCTTGTACCTTAACCCCTTTGGGCCACTTATCTAGCATAGGTTGCTCATTGCCTAGTCTCACCGAGTCATTGCGTTGGTTAGCAGGTATCGGTGAGGTCTGTGAGTTTCCCTAACGGGTTCTCAAGTTAACAAAGAAAAGATACTAAAGTGATTAACTTTATAATGTATAGATTTAGGCAAACCTTCGATTTTCTTGGATAGCTCCTCGGATATCAAAGCACCAAAACTAGGATGATTAATTGTGGTCCAAACAGAGTATATTTTCTTCTTTGCCTCCTCCTCACTGAAAAGCACCACACAGATAAAACAGTTCATATAAGATTCACAACACATACAACTAATACTGCATTAATGCACATATTCATATCAAACATGGATTTTATGATGCTACTTAAAAACACCTTTGTTTCCTATTCCAAAATGCGTCGGAAATGCGTAGGAAACAGGCGTTTGAGACACATTTCCGACAAAAACATCTTTGTAGGAAAGGAAAAAAGCTAATACCAAACTGTTTTCTGCAAAAAAAAAAAAATTCGTCGAAAATTTCCTAATGATTTGTTGTTATGTTTACTGTTTAGTTTAAAACTCTTCATTATACTGATTCGGACATGATTCTTTAGTTACTTGAAACTAGATGGTATAAATGAGTAGAAGCTCGGCTCGGCTCGGTTTGAGCTCTATACATAAAGCTCAAACCCTGCTCACAATTAGTTTTTCAAGCTTGTTTTGGCTCGTAAATTATTTATTTATTAAAAATGTAAATTATTAATTATTAACTAAGCTCAACAAGGCTCAATCCCTTGCGCATTTGGTCGCTTAGGGTGCGCTATTTTTAAAAAGCCCACAAGTGATGCGATTTTTTGGCAAAAAATTGACTATTGTGCATTAGCTTGTTGCACAACATGATTTCCATGTTGTACATGTATGCGATTTCATACTAAACATATATATAGCTTACTTGTATTGGGTAAATGATGCTAGAAACCTATAGGATATATATAAAAAGTTATATAATTATTTGCGCATCAGGTACGAAAAGCGGTGCGCTTTTGCACTTGGCGTTTTGCGGCTCAGTTTTAGACATTGTCGCTTTTGAGCTCTTTTCGCTTTTTAAAACCAATATAACACAATATTCTATACAATAATAATTAGTGTACTTTTTTTCTTCTTCTCCGTTTTATGTATCGGGATACCCTTAAGTCCAAATTTCTTTTTACGACACCCTAAACTTTTCTTCTAGATCAACGCAACTACATAACATATATAGAAAACAAAACAATTAAATATAGGGGTGCAAACGAGCCGAGTCGAGCCCGAGCTCGACCAGACTTGAGCTCGACCAGACTTATAAGAGCTCGAACTTGAGCTCGGCTCGTTGGTAATTTCCCAAGCTCGAGCTTGGCTCGTTTATTATCTATTAATTAATATATTAAATAAAAATATTATAAATAATAGTTCGTTTAGGCTCGTGAGCTCGATAAATGAAGTTCGAGCTCGGGCTCGTTTACTAAACAACTGTATATGATGTATATGAGTGGTAAACATTATTAAATATTTAAAAAAATAATATTACACCAAGCTCGATAAGGCTCGACAAGCCTAACGAGCTTCACATGACAGGCTCAAGCTCGGGCTCGATAAATAAACGAGCTTTGTTTTAGGCTCAAGCTCGGCTCGAGCTCACGAGCAACTCGGCTCGTTTGCACCCCTAAATTTAAATACCTATCAAGAACAGAAGCTAGGGTTTTGACAAAGGAATCAATCATCTCGTTTTCAGAGGGTTTAGGTTCAGTGGGTAACTCCATAACTATAAGCCAATGCTCGTGATCACAGCCTGGGTGAGGCTCGCTACAGTCCGATGACGGGTCGTTCAACGGATCATAACCCGGTCCGGATGAGTTGAGTCGGATAGGAACCCGTAGAGAAGAGGTTAATGATGATGGTGATGATCGTATGCGAGTGAAGATAGAGGTTAGGGTTTGTCTGGTGGTGAATATCGCCATTGTTGTTGAGCTTCTTCTCTTTGAAGTGCTTAGGGTTTTGCAGGTTTTAAAAGAAAGTATGTAATAAGTTAAGAAATTGTAGTTATATAAAATTTTGGACCGTTGGTATGGAATAAAAGATTAGGATCATGTAAGTAATGGGCTTTAGTTAATCTATTTGCTTACTAAGAGCATCCACAATGCTTGTTAAAATCGGCACATCATTTCAAATCATAACCATTTAATATGAAACCATTTTAAACTTCCAAATTACATCCCATTTTTACACACAAAACAAATAGAAAAAGAATTTATGTGTGTGTGGTCCTCACTAAAACCAAACTGGACTAGTTTGGAATAACAACCGGACTCCCAAAGTCCAACTCCTCCAATGCACTCATCGTCCGATTTGTGTGGTCCGCTATTCCAGACTCATGATTTTTAAAAGCCATGTGGATGCTCTAAGATGTTGTCGAATAAAACACATTTAACTATTAATTAAAAAATAAAATAAAAAGAGAAAAAGGTAAAAAAAATGTTGATTGGTGCAAAGTTGTTGCCCTACCATTTGTTGCCTGTTAGGCTATGTGGTGTGCAATCAAGACCCTAGGGGCTACATTGCGCCACCTCAGCTCCACCTTAATGCCACGTCAATAGGGGCTGATGGTTCAATGATGCAGCACAATGGTGCCCTCTCTCCCCTGTTTTCCCTTTTTATTAGTTTTCAATTGAAGTGGGGCCACAGAAGCATCTGTTGATGCTCGTTATTTGCTGGCGATGGTTTAATGACGCCTTCCAATGACGCTTAGGAAATGGAGGGGGCGATGTTAAAGGGAAAATGGATAAGGTGGAGAGGGGCGCGGTTCCACACCAGTCAGCCTAAGTGGGGTGGTGAAGGATTCAATGGCACCTAGTAGGCGGTGTAAATCTAAGTTCTAGTTGAAATTGAATTGAATTTCATATTTAAAAGGAAACTAGTGGGTTAGAGTGGTGCAATCCAAACAAACATTGAAACATAGATTAGAATAAGTGTATCATGAAAGTATACTCACAATTTAAGAAAGCATTACGTCTTTGTGAGAATGATCATTAAGGGAGAAGTGGATAAAAATAAGAATGTCACAACAAAATTAGTAAAATCAAACTAAAAATTTTGCAAGCGAAAACATAAAATTGCTAGCTGTAAAATTACGTCATAAGATTCCCTCACACGACTAGAGGGAATTTAGTCGGTATATGTTTTTTTTTGTTCTCGTTAAGGTATTGCTGTTCACTGTAGCTTTTAGAAGATAACTCAAAAACTAAAGTCGTGATATACCAAAAATGATATCGACACGTGTTTTATATCGTTCGAAAACCATAAAAACGAATACCAGTAGCGATTGGTTAGAATTGGTTCGGCTCGTCACAGTACCGGTACTCACTATACTCTATCCGGAACCGGATCATATAAAAAGTAGATAGCAACGATTTGTCATGAAAGAGCTTTTAAGAATTCTGCCTCAGCTTCAAGAAAGGAGGAGCTGGGCTCAACGACCCAAAAGGCCAGTAGCGAATGAATCCTGATCTCTTGCCCATTTAGTCTGCAGCCCATCTTCTATTCGGTCTTTAAAGTTTACACATCCAAGTATCCAACCCTTCATTATTTCTTTTCTAACCATTTGATCTGCAGCCAATCTTCTTTTCAATGTTTACACATCCAACCCTTCATCATTTCTTTTCTATTTATTTAACCCCGAAACAACACACTCTATTTAAAACCAGTGGGATCACCCCACATTATGCGTACAGAAGTGTAGTTAGTATTTGTTCAGTGTATTGCACTCGTTATAGCAACCAGAAGAAAATCAAAAACCATACAATGGCTACCGGAATCATTTTCGATAACATTGATAATGGTACAATTTAATGTCAAAATGGTTTTAAAGTTCAAAAGTAATTATAATAATATAAAATAATACGTTTATACTTCAATTACTTGTACGTTACTATACGCAATTCATATTTGAGTACAATTTATGTCAAGACTTCAATAAAAATAAGCACATCCCAACGTCATAATTTAAATTTTATATAAGTGTCACACTTTAAATTTTATATGAATTCACGTTTTAAAAGTTATAAGATAGAAACAAAATATATAACCGAGAAATACATTTGTGCACATAGTTTAAGGGTGCCCTAAATTGAGTATTTTTAAACACTATATAATAGTTAATTTTACTTCGAATATTACATGAGTTCATTCTAATCATAAGATATATCGATAAACAAATTATGAAATTTAGAAACGAAACACGTCTTCAAAGTTGGAACAATCTTTTGCGTATTTTGTAGAAGATATGTCTTAGCACAAGACGTGGATGGATGCCACCCTTGTGATGTTTTAGCAGCGTAATATTCACACTTATCCTAGTGATTCTAGTGAACATGCCATTAGAGACGTGTACCATATTGTGGACATAATTTTGTTATGTGACTCATTCTCTTTAGTCCTATTGCTTTCAGAATTAAGACATGTCAAACCATTCTAGAAAGTAATACCATTCCTCCATAGACCTTATCATGGGTTATTACATTATGTGCCCAATATGGAACAAAAACGGGTCCACAATTATAATTTTATACTTACAAGTCTCGTTTTTAAATACAAAACTCAAAATTTAACTCAAAATTTATACTTAGGGCCTGTTTGGTAGCCTCTTAATGAGGCTCTTAACCATTCAGTGCTGAATGATTTAACATTCAGCGCGTTTGTTTCAGCCTCTGAATGGAATTGTTAAGGCTGAATCATTAAAATTTGGGATATTGCTGAACCATTAAGCACTGAACTAGGCTAAACCTTAATGAAACTCGCATACCAATGTGGGACAAGAAAACTAACCATTAAGAGGTCCAACTTAATGATTTAGCACTTAACCATACAGACCTCTTAATGATTCAGCACTTATCAACCAATAAACAGCCCCTTACAATCTGTTTTTAGTCTATTCTAAAAAATATCTACATAAAGTAACAATCAAATGAAGCATTGTGTTTTTTATGACATAAAATATGTAAAATCGACGATCTTAAACAAGTAGACGAACAAATTTTGACTATTGTGGGGTTGCAAATTGCCTTTTCCCCGAATCTAGATGATTTTATTATTAGCACCTATCATATGACATTAACCTTTTTATGTTTTGTAATACGATTCGAGTGTAAATTGATGTGATATGTGACCATTTGGGTATAACTTTTGTTGGAACTTATTCTCCATAATCGAAAGGTTAAATTAGAATCTTCAACGTTTACAATGTACAAAAAAAAGGTGTCGTGTCACCATATAACCAGGGTCTGATTTAACTAACTTGAGTGGGTAAGGTCATGTTGAAGTCAAATAATTGAGATGGATACATGACAGTTGGAACATAATCTTAAAAATATGCTCCAATTTCATCTAGTGTACTGTGTACATATTCTTTTAACTTAACTACTTTTAATGCACCAATGCTTGTGGGTCGCCCTAAGTCTCATTCACATCACATAATCGAATAAAATTTGCACTTTTTTTATAAGATGTTTAAGATGGTAAAGTACTATTATTTCTAAATAAATAAACATTACATCAAATTATATAGATAATGACAAATCTTGAAAAGTAAAATTGGCAAAATAAAAAAAAAAATGAAATGACACAACTAACTAGCTATATTATCTGCTTGTATATTATATCCAAAACACGGATTTACATCAAGGTGATAGGTAAGCGACTAAGCGGACAACTAGCTATATGAATTAATAAAATCCATGATTCACGCATATTACAATTTAAAAGGCAATTAAATAAAAACAGAAAGTATTAAGGAAAATTTTCAAGGTACTCATAGGGGATACAAATGAAGAGACTTGAGTTGACGAGTTTTGACATGTTAAGATATTTTCTTTATTATATCATTCTCATAACTTTAAACGGTATAATATTCATTTTTGTGTTTAAGGGTGGATCAGTAAAAATAATAAAAAGAGAGGTACATTTAGAAACACCGTTGTGGTTATTGGAGCATTTTCTAGATATTTTGTCTTGATCTAAATGGTTATCTTTAAACGATATAAGTATGCTTAACTTTTTTTTAATCAATTTTGTATCAATAGTTTGGTGGTGTGTGAAAAAGAAATTTGGTATTAAGCTGAAGCGTCTGGTACCCAAAGTGTTTGTCTGGTGTATGAACAAAATGACTAGTGTTATTATATATAGTTTGCTTATGTCTTAAGTTGACATATTAACAAAATATTTACTATGGTTTTAACTGATACAAAAAATACCATGTTAAAGTTACTTTGGCATCAAACGCACATACTTAAAATAAGTAATTTATACACTTGAACCTATACTAGATATTATCATGGATTTAGATATAATCTTAAAATATTATATATTTAACATTATATGATAAAAGAGTTTTGAACTGTCAGAACATTCACAATAAATCCTTCGTCTCCATCTCTATAATTACACTAAAAATCACTACATTTCTCTCTACTTTTCTATTTAATAATACTTATTCTATACTTTTATCATTACCTTTTCTCCCTCCTCTACTCACAACCACTTTTAAAAATATTAAAAAATTATAGAGGGTGAACAGTATCTCCTTTAAATTTACTGATGAACAGTGTCTCATCTGTATATTTTCTCTCTCCTCTACTCACAACCACTTATACCCACTCTATATAATATAAAGGCTCATCTCACACTATTATATTATAGAGCATCTATTGTGAATGCTCTCATGCTCTAGATAGATATGGATTTGAATCTGAATTCCAATTATGAGTTTGATTATATTATTTGTTTGAATCCTGGTTTGCTAGGGTGGGGTTTGGGTTAGTCGTGTGTTGGGTGACTGTCGGTCGGTTTAATAATAATAAAATAACTAAATTCCATGCAACCATTATCTTTAATAAAAATTGTCAAATCAATACAATGATAAGTTCGATTGGACCCGTTACCTACACCTTCATCGACTTGTATTTTGTTTCTTATCAATTTTAACAAGAGATTCATACTTAGGACGGTTTTAACAACAGTTATCAACCTAGATTGCATGTCTAGCGCATTTTTTGGTTTGATTTTGAAGGTGGTGTGTTAGTTCATGCTTGATAATCATGCTAGAACATCGAGATACAAAATCTGAATACACAAAAGTTCACGATAATATTTTTGCACTAATTGTCAAGATCGACTTGTATCGTACTGACAAACTCCTATTAAACAACAATCTAGTAGAAACAACATTACAAAGGTGGTTTTTACTAAACAATAGTTGATTTTCACACACACCGTTAAATTTCTTTTTATAAATTTACCCAACATTTATCCAAGGGTAAATTTATCGAAATAAAATTCATTGTTTTACGTAAATAAACTATTATTACGTATAAAGCACCTCCTACTTACAGACTACCATGATCACGTAAACTAATTAAATGAGCATGACAACCTTAATGCACCAGCTCACACAAGAACCCATCCTCTAGTATCCGACCACCATAGGATGTCGTGGTTTGCATCTAACCATGGCCGCCTCTTTCACTGGCGCCACTTGTAGAACTACGGGCCGTTGTGGCATGTATTGATAATGGCAAGATTGTTGTGGAAGGGGTTTAACAAGGTGCACTTGTGGTGGCATTTGTTGTTCTTAATATTTCATAAGAGAGGTAGGTAATACAATCAATTTATAGGGAAAAAAGGTAAACCTTACCTCATCAGAATAATATTTTTAATAAATGTTACAAATAAAATAAAATGAATAAGAATAAAGGTATAGAATTGGATTCAAGCTTGGGAGTAGTGATGATTCGTATGGATAATATTTTGAATTAATATGAAGTGTAATAATGTTATTCAGACCCTACCTATAATGGACAGTTTTAAAGGTTACGTAATGGGTTCATATATTCTAGCAAAACGACTACCAATTTGGGCAGGGCCGACTCAACCTTTTAGGGGGCCTAAAGCAGATTTTAAAGTTGAGGCCCTTTCCGGACAAAAAGATATATTTTACGTTCCAAAGACATGAAAATACGATGACACACGTTTTGTATACAATTAAAGAAATTGTAATAGAAATATGACAGAAAACTTAAGCTATATCTTTGCTTAACAATCTTACAGAAGTACAAAAATTAATATTAACAAGATAGCTAAAAAACACATATATTGATATATAAATTCAAAAAGATAGCAAAAAGGCATATTTTTAAAGCTGATCACCTAGAATAGAGTTATAAATATATTTAATTTAAAGAAAAAAAACAGAAGAACAAAACATTAAACATGGCCATACATTCATACACATTTCAGCAATTCAAAACATAAATCATTGTATATATGAAAAGCAAAATTGAATTTTGGAGGCCCTTCAAAGAGTGGAGGCCCAAAGCTAGGGCTTGACTTCACTCTCCTTGAAGCCGGCTCTGAATTTGGGTCCAGACCACTATAATAGTATAATGCTCGTACAAGAAAAATCAGACCTATAGAGACATGGTTAGACCTAATAGACCCAATGTTTGGACTATATGAAATTATGAATGGACACCATTGGTTTTTATTATCACACGTGGTGATAACTGATAAGTAAAGTTAGTCTATAAACATTATATAAATGATACGTTATCATTTTTTATATAACGTAGCTATTGCGAAAGAGTGTTTAGCCTAGCGTTATCATGGTGTGTAAATGATGTCTCTTCATATAAGGTCAAGGGTCCGCCATTCGAGTCTTATAGGGTGTTAGAAACTATATATGTGAATGAGAGTTGGTTTGTCCCACATTGGTTGGGAGATGGAAATTGGAGGAGCTTATAAGGTAAAGCTTGAGTGGAAGTTTCAAAATGTTAAGTTACTTTATACTCTGGCACCTACCCGCGCGCAGAGGGGGGGTGCAAAAATGGGTTCTGGCTCGTGGAAATTCTTGAACCAACGCGACGCCCGCATCTGCGGACACGAATGCAGCTTTCTTAATTTTTTCTTTTTCATTGAGTAAGTAACTGAAAGAATTCTTCCAGAAGATGGTGCTTTTAATAGCCTAATGATGGTGCTTAATTAGAGAGTAATCACGATATTGAATGTGATGACAGTTTCAGTCTTGGCTGTCTATAATACAGACCAAGTGTGCAGTATAATACACACAGCTAACAAACACTCTCTCGCATAGAATATTGATCGATCACTGAAGAAGTTTTTCAGGGGCAGTCTCATTCCGGTTTCTTTTCAGGCAAGTGGGATAGTCCGCAGTGCACCGTCACTGTTGAACCGGTGTACCCTGGGAACAGACGACGAATCTGTTTAAGGGAATTGTGTCAAACACAGGCCCGGTTCCGTTAATCTGTTTTACTTCTTTCTGTTTGTTTTCTTTTGCAGAATCTTATCAGTCTCCATTTTACTGTAAGTATTCCAACATAGGGGACGATGGTGTAGTTAAAGAGTGGATCTTGTTGTTAAAAATGTAGCTATAATAATTTTTAAAAGACTATGCGGTTAAGAAGAGTAAGAGAAAGAAGATCATGTGAGACGATGTGGTTGGTAGGGATGTGCAAATTTATCTGTAATAAGAAAGCTGAAAATTAAACCGTATCCATTAAAACGAACCGATTTTTTCGGTTAATTGGTATGTTTCCTAACCATATCTTAATTTGCTTGGTTTTCGTTTTGATTCCAGTTCCACAAATTTTGCTTATTCGAGTAAGCAAACTGAATATTAACCGGGTTAATCGGATAACAGACCAAATAAGACGAATAAATCAGTTTAATGGGTAGGTTTGGATTTTTCTTAACCACCCCCCCCCCCCACCCAAAAAAAATGTCTAGTTACACACTTGCATGTGACAAGGATTAACGCAAACTTTTATAAACGTAATCCTTTTGAATGAAAAAACACGTAACCAAACAATGAAAGACTTCAACTGGAATGTAGTTGATCCATTGTTTGAATCACCGGACTAGCCAGGTTATGCATGACCTTAACCTTAAGCGAAGGGCAACATGTATAGTTGGAAGTAGGGCTGTTTACGAGCCGAGCCGAGCGGACCTTTGCTCGTGCTTGGCTCGTTTACAAACCGAACCAAGCTGAGCGGCTCATTTACAAACGAGCCAAAGACCAAGCGAGCATTCTTCGAGCGTGAATTTTTCCGAGCGAGCGTCGAGCGAGCAACGAGCGGAGAGTAACTCGGACAACCATAAAATTAGGATGTTTCCTTCAATGTTTTCGTTGTCGAGGTGACACCCAAGGTCAAATTGTCCGTTGTTGACCCTAATATTGATGTTCGAGTGTCCGAAAATGAGGCTTATGTTGAGGTAGTGAGGTGATGAGCAAACTGCAAAGAACAAGTGTCGCATTGTGACGTACAGTAATATTAAGCGATGTTTAGCAACGGACGACTAATAACATAATGAAGTCAAGACTGTTACTTCACGACTTTGGGTTTACTATTAAAGTTAGTGTTAAATTTTTATTGGATTAAGCGGCCTAGTTATATTTTACTTGTTTATGTTGGGCCAAATGTTATATATAAAGCTATAAATGTTACTATGATTAGGGTGTGTATATATAATTATACATACACACCCAAATAATAGTAATATTTATAGATTTATATATAACATTTGGCCTAAGTTAAATAAATAATAATTTAAACGAGCCGAACCGAGCCGGGCGGACCTTTGCTCGTGCTTGGCTCGTTTACAAACCGAACCGGGCCGATCGGCTCATTTACACCCGAGCGAAGGATCGAGCGAGCATCTTTCGAGCATTTTCCGAATGAGCGGCGAACGATCCACAAGCGGCGAGCAATTTGAACAGCCCTAGTTGGAAGTTGGAACTAATAGAAAATTACCACACTTTTTCTCAATTTCAGTTTACTTATAAAAGAATATTAAATGCTGCATTTTCTTCTCAAACACCGAATCATAACCAAACCAATTTCAACCGATAACCCACATAACTAATGGTTATGGTTATGAAATTTCTTTAACCGACCGGGTGGTTTGTTATGGTTATGAAGCTTTCGTTAACCAATATAACTGAAACGAAATTCTAATGTTAAGTTTATGTAATAGGTTTGTGTTTTACACTAACAACGTAGAGGTTTTCTACAAAGATAAAAGTATGCTGGTAACAAAATAATATTGATGTAGGTGACCTTAATTTTGATAAAGGATTAAACTTAGGCTTAAGTAAGGTTTTTTATTGCCGAGAAATATCTTATTAACAAGGATCTCCAATTGGTAGTACTAACAGAAACCCGCGCGTTGCAGCGGGGTTAGCTAAGTTGCGAGTGTTTTGATTTGGTTGTCAGATTGTGGTTGTGCTATGTTAGAAAGAGAGACCGATGATACATACTATGTTGTAGGGGTGAGTAAACCTTAACCGTTAACCGAAATTTGGTTGTCAAAGGGTGGTTGTGTGTAGTATTCGGCATATGTGATAATAAGGAAAGGGAAGATCACAACACAAGTAATAGATGAGATTATAAATAAGTATTTTTGTACACGATTCAAGTCATTAGGAACACTCGACGCAATTTCTTCACCATTTTCATTTTTTAGTAACGTAAATGAAATGGATATTAGGTAAAAAGTCAAATGGTCAGGTCTCTATTAGCACGAGGGATTTCAACTGTAAAACAAGTTAACTATAAGATTAAGAAAAGATTGAAAACATTAAGAAACATGTCAATTAAAACAAAATTATATTAAACTAATAATGTACCAGGAAGAAGCTGGTTATAACCATTATGACCAGCATGCAGTCTAGCCAATACTCCAAGAGGAGGTGCAATGTTATATGTAGCAGGCTTAGTCTGCTGATAGTTGTCTCTTTGATCAGCAAAGTTGTCGTATGCATCCGGTCCACCAACAATAGTACGGTTAGAAAGATTCGATCGCTTGCTTTTCAGCTATACCATGTAGCACAAATGAAGGATTAAGTGATTAACCTTAATCAACACAATCGATGAACCTCTATGATGTACTTGTCGAGGGTAGTTTTTCCCATAACCAACCATATAACTTGTTGCTATTGGGTTGTCTCCAAGAATATAGTCCACCTACAAAACATTCATAAACACTGCAAACATTTAGATGTTGATTATTAAATTAATGTTTTCAAATAGCCTAAGCCCATGTTTTGGGTCCCCATGTATCGACTGTCCCGAAATCATCGCATTCCAACACACTGAATTCCTAACCGACATTCTATCAAAAAATAACCTGACCAACATCTGGTCTCCCACACTTACAATACATATGGATTAAAGCCGTGCCAATAATCAAACTCACATTCACCGGCATCTGAATCATCGCTCCATGAACACACCTCCCCTCTTTCAACCTACACGACCTCACACAAGCCGTAACCACACAAACAACCGTCGTATCATTCCACTCACCACCCATCCCAACCATCCTCCTAAACAACTTCAACACATTCCCCGGACTCTTCCCATCCAAATACCCTTTCATCAACACATTCCACGACACCACATTCCTCTCACTCATCTTATCAAACAACCCATGAGCCAACCCCATATCACCAACCTTCACATACCCATCAACCATCGAGTTCCACGACACCAAATCTCTCAGTTTGGTTTAAGCATTCCATCAAGCAACTGGTGTGCATTTATCAAACCTTAAGCTTTTAAACACTACAACATAGAAATTATATTTATACAGCAACACGATGCACAAAACCTTGTAAAACACCCTAACATGTAGCATTTAAACATGAAGATCCAAATGAGTTCCAGAGCAATTAAAATTAACTAACATCATCAAAAATCAAACAAAATGGATACCAAATTAGAGGGAGGAAGAAGGGGACCTGATATCTTCATCCAATCGATTCTTAAGGCTGTTCAATTTATAGCACAGAGGCTGTTCAATTCTTGAGAGTTGAGTCTATATATAAAGAACATAGTGTTCAAAGAAAAGAAATCATCAACGTAACCGACAGTGCTTGATTTGTTAAATTAATCACTTTTAATTGCCCATCAAATCAGGAATTAAAGCTTTCTGAGCTGTAACAAAAAACTGGCGTCTTAAAGAATCTCTAAAGATGCGTCTTAATCTTGTTGGAGGGAGGATGCAGTATGTGCTTGTGAACTTAGGTTGGTGCTACCAACTTATCGACTGTCATTTGTGTTAAGAAAACTTTTATCTTAAATATGTTAAATTCTAATACTCACTAATTTTAAGTAATTAATTTACCTCTTTTTACTTGTATGAATGGGAAGTGATTTAAATATCATCAAAATTATTTTACACTCGTCATATCGATAATCTATTAACATCATATAATAATTAAAACAACACACATTGATGGTATCACGTACATAACATTTTTGTTTCTTTTTGTGAAAACTAAAACATAAATAAACAAAATATTAGAGCTTGTAACAAATGTACTGATACATTAAAACATAACTGAAGTTATTAATAGAAATTGATTAATTATGTTTTGATATAAATTTGTCTCAAGTTCCGTAAAAGGACAAGCTAGTGGGTTTTAAATTGTGGTTTAATGAAATTTATGAAAGGGGTTGCATGTGGGAGAATAAAAAGTGTGTAATACACATATACAATGGGCATTACATATTGTACATAAGGGCATAAATGGAAAAAAATGACCAAAGATTACACCTTGTGAAGAGTCTCTTGATATGCCATCTTAAAATGTTTGTGAAATTACCTTCTTGTCCATCTAGGATGCATTATATAATAGTATAGATAACAAAATAAAAGAGAGAATGAAATGAAAAAAAACAGGGGGTGGATGCAATGAATTTTGAGGTCTTTAGAGGGAATAAAATGAAGGAGATAATAGATAATTTCATTACCTTGACCAATCAAACACCTTTTAATTCATTTCATTGTAATGATCCATTACATTTCATTCTATCTGTCATTTTTTTGCATATCAAACGGTACCTAACGGAATTTTTTTGTCCATCTTTACGTTGTAATTTGTTTAAGAAATATTTTATTTATTGATAAATTAAATTTACACTTTCTAAATTATTTATATTTATTGATGAATTTTACGTACATTTTATAAATTATTTCATTTATTAGTGGCTTGAATATGTTATGAGTTGAGTTATGTTTAACTAGATGAGTATGAAATAATCAATACATGCTTATTAGCAAAAATAATTGAGAACCACTAAGAGCATTCAGAGCATTCACAATAGATGCTCCATAATTGTGTGAGGGGAGTCTCTATATTATATAGAGTGGGTATAAGTGGTTGTGAGTAGAGGAGAGAGAAAATATATAGATGAGACACTGTTCATCAGTAAATTTGGAGGAGATACTGTTCACCCTCCATAATTTTTTAATATTTTTAAAAATGGTTGTGAGTAGAGGAGAGAGAAAAGGTAATGATAAAAGTATAGAATAAATGTTATTAAATAGAAAAGGAGAGCAAAAGGTAGTGATTTTTAGTGTAATTATAGAGATGGAGATAGAGGATTTACTGTGAATGCTCTCACAATAGAGGTTCCATAATAGTGTGAGGGGAGCCTCTATATTATATAGAGTGGGTATAAGTGGTTGTGAGTAGAGGAGAGAGAAAATATATAGATGAGACACTGTTCATCAGTAAATTTGGAGGAGATACTGTTCACCCTCCATAATTTTTTAATATTTTTAAAAGTGGTTGTGAGTAGAAGAGAGAGAAAAGGTAATGATAAAAGTATAGAATAAGTATTATTAAATAGAAAAGGAGAGAGATAGGTAGTAACTTTTAGTGTAATTATAGAGATGGAGATAGAGGATTTACTGTGAATGCTCTAATGGACCTATGATTTTTTTTTTTTGAGTTTACTCTTTTGTATAGTTAAACTTTCACAACCATATATTAAAACTTTTGGACTTGGTCGAGTGGCATAACATCACAACGACCTAAATTTCATATCAATTTCCTATTAGCATTATCCATAAAAAAAAAACCCCAAAATTACTATAACCTAAAGTTCACATCAAATCCCAAATTCATATTAAATAATTGTCTTTTAAACATGGAACCACACCACTCCAATAAAGATATAACAAAATATGAATCCAACTAGTTCGTTAAAAAGAATAATCGTTTAAAATAGTAAAAATATATAATATATATTACAAAAGAATAAATCCAAAATATCTACAAGCCAAACACTTTTATGGGAAACCAATGTGCGCCATTCTACAAAACCATACCATCACGAACAAACATATCCTTTTCCATATCACGCCACATGTACATAGCATGACATTTCTCTATCTTAGCAGCCACTATGTCCATTTTTGTAATTTCACCTTATGCTTCCTGGTTGACTCAGCTCTTGACTCGCTGACTCAATATCTAACTCGGGCCGTACACAACTCGGTCCGAAACCTGACGACGGCGACACTATCGGTGACTTCCTACTCATGTTGATTATCCTTGACAATAACCTACTTCCCGGAGACCGAAACCCCTGACTGGGTGACGTCAGGGGGACTTCGGTCTCCGAAACAAACTCGTTCCTATTGGGAACATCTATTCTGACATCATTTATTCGTTTTGTCCTTTCCACGAACGACGTTGTTTGTACTTGTTCTGGTTGAACCGGCGAGTTAACCGAAGTACTCGAACTGGGTTCGAGTACATTCGAGTTAACTAACGACGTGGTTTCCACTGCTTCAACTAGCGCCCGACAAAGCGGGCAAGTAGAGTTGCTATGAAACCACTTGTCGATACACTCAATGTGGAAAGTATGCTTGCATTTGGGTAAAACTCGACCCTTTTCACCCGATTGAAACTCTGATAAACATACTGCGCATTCTGGCGTGTTCTCGTTGGTTTTCGACGAGAACACAAAAACCGGAAACGACTTTATTATGGAAGCGTCAAGCCCGTCGGTTGGGGAAGCGGGTGCTTGATTGTTATCGACGTAAAAGACGATACGGTTGGAGCGGTTGCGACGGTTATGGCGGTTACGCCGCTGGAGTTGAATACGGAAGAGATACCTATTAAATAAAATAATGAAAACCCTGTAAGATATTAAAGATGTAAAGAATTATTAATTATTAATCAACTATACATAGGAATACAAAATAAATAAAACCTACTAATCTACGTATAATGTATGTATATTTATTTTTTCAAAATCAAAAGTAATAGTTGATTTTTATCTACTCTTATTAACCACCTATACGCTAGTAGATTTAAACCAAGTACTTTTGGGCCTGAAGCTTAATTTTTTTGAGGCTAGGGCTTTGGGCCCCAATTTTCTAGGGCCTCCATTTTTTTATTTTTATTTTTTTAGTTTGTATATAAGACCAGGTGTAATGGATGGTTAATGGGGCGTGAAGTGGGGAATTTCACCCCCCCCCCCCCCCCCCCCCCGGTGAAAGGGGCGCTAAAGGCAACCAGGCGAAATATTTCGCGTGAGAGGGGCAAGGGTTGGGCCAATCATTGTTTGACATTTCATTCTTATTTTTTTTCTTTTTTTAATTCAAATTTAATACATTATATATTCACCCCCTTTCACCCATTAAATTTCACCCACCATTACACCATTTGCCCATTTCAAGCCCCTTTCACCCACAAAGTGGCCCCACATTGCCACGTGTCGAAAAACGCCCCTTTCACCTACCAAATTTCACAAACCATTACACATGGTCTATGTAATGGGCTAAATGTGGGCTTAAGCCGATGGTTTGTATAGGATGCACAACGGCCTAAGTAATAACTTCCCCTTGGACTTGGAAACAGACAACAAACAAATTAAGAGGGTGTTTGGGATTGAGTTTGGAAATGCAAAAGTGATTTTGGGTCAGAAATGTTTATTGGCTTATGACTTTTTGAAAAGGGGTTTTAAAAAAAATGTTTGGATTAACTTTTGGGATGAGAAACGTCAAAAAGTCAATAGATTGTTATTTTTTTAACTCTAAAAGGCGCTCTTTTTTTCTTCTTCTTCCAGTTTAGTCTAGGGCTCTTCAATAGACAAAGACAGAAAGCAACAGCAGCAACAGCCAGCAACAAACCGTGAAGATGAGGAACATGAAGGGACGGAAGCAACAGCTCTTTCAGGTAATTAATTCACGAATTGATGATGCTTATTATTATTTTCTTTAAATAAATAAGAGAACCTTGAACCATTGAAGCTCTGTTTATGTTTCAAATCTGAATCTTTTTATTCCGATGATACATTATGCTTTGGTGAGCTGTGAAATAATGTCGAATCATTCTAAAGATCTATCTAATAATAATTTTTACTTAATAGTTTGTTTATGCTTATTTTATTTTATTATTAGTCACTTTATCAACAAAAGTCATCAGCTTAGGAATTGGACTTGGGTAATTAGAACATTAAAGCTGATTGTTTTCAACTAAATTCAAAATATGCAGCAATTGAGTTTTAGATCTGTTCTAGTATACTGTTTGTTTGTTGTTAGTCCTGATGACAAATGTGTATAGTCAGTCAACTATTAGTGATACTTATCTTGCTTGTGGGGTTGCAACTTTGCAACAAGAATTTTTTTTAAGGCCCTAAATTTTTGCTTCGTTTTACTCCACCAAATTAGTTGAGCCGGCCCTGCTTTCAACTAAAATGATATATATTCTAAATATGGTAAAAAAAAGTAATAATAAACGCTAACAATATATTCTCTCTAATATTACCGGTGGAGGATGAAGAGGATGACGACGACGACGATGACGAATAGGATAATGATTGAGGTGATACTGATTCGAGCCGAGAGGTCGTAGGACTTGGAGGAGTCTTGTAGTTCGCCATCCGACCATTGGTGGTTGTTGCTACAACAAATATCTGTCTAACAATAGTCCTGAGTCACAAGGGAGGTTCAAAGGTTCAAGGGATTCGATCTGCCAAACGCAGGTCGTGGTGTCCTTCTACGTTGCAAACGTAGAAGGAGGTTCAAGGCTTGGATTATTTATTATGTATGCTTTTTGTTTCTGATCTGAGATAAACTCGAGATCAGAAGTAGAAGACCTTGGAGCTCGAGTGAAGAGAATTGTTCTCCACACGTGAGAGACCAAGAGAATAATTTAGAGTGAGAAGTGAGTGATAGATTTGGTGTGTCATGAATCTGATCCTGAGCTTCTCTTTTATAGAGAAAGGATCTACTCAAAGAAGAAAGCATAAAACCTTGATCCTGATTGCAACAAAAGGACATGCCACAAAAGGTAAGAGAGTGCTATTGACCTGCGGTCTATGGACTGATGTTACTCCATCAGTCCTGTTTGTTTGACTCGATGAAAGGGACGACGTGACAAGTCATTTTTTGACTTTGTGTCACCACCGGTTGTAGAACCCTTGTAGGCTCCAACCTTTCAAGCGTTTGTTCCATAATATTAGTTATTCGTTTTTCCTTTAAGCTACCCACGTCATCAGCCCCCCAAGTCAGAAGGTTTTTACGAGTTATCTTGAAAGCTTCTGACTGTTTTTGTTATTCGTTCCTTGCTTGAAGGGTTCGAGGGTTTGCTGTGATTTAGGCGGTTAATATTCAGTGTTTTAACTTTGATTTGACCCTGATGTGACATGTGGCAGTCTGTTGAGGGCTGTATTATTGCATGTCATAATGACAGTTATATTTAAATAATATAACCGTTTCTTTTTTCTTTTTAACCCCTTTTACATTTCATTTTTTACTTAATCCTTTCTCATTTTTTCACTTTCTTCTTCACAATCGCCTCTTCCACCGTTAGGGTTTCTTCATTTTTCCATTATCAGGTTAGTTCTCTTTTTCCTTGTCTAGTGTACTGATCATCCTTCATAGGCACAATGGGTGCTAAGAAGGATATGGCCGTTACGTTTTCAACCCTTTCTCAGAAAGAGGTTGAATCGTTCTGTTCTGAATGGGAAATAGACCTTTCCTTTAATCCTGTTGCTCCAGCCAAGCAGCTTGCTGTTTCTGATTGTCCTTCTGGTTCTGTGGCTTTATATTGTCGTCACTTTGAGTTTGCAAATCTGCGTCATCCCTTCTCTGTTTTTCTCTTAAATGTACTTGAATATTATAGAGTGTCTCTTGGTCAAATCCATCCACATGGCGTTGGCCGTGTATTGCATTTTGAATGTCTGTGCAGAGCCCTAGGTTATGATCCTACCTTGCTGATGTTTAGGCGATTTTTTCGTCTTGCTAAGAATGGTGACTGGTTCACCTTCGAGGGTTCATCAGCGGAGACCAACCTCCTTTCTTCTCATGTTACTACTGTTGGTCAATGGAAGACCAAGTTTTTCTGGGTTTCTGATTCGATTTTGCCTTTTAAGCCTGTTTGGAGGTCTCCTGAGGCTGTTTTGAATGAGGCAGAACCCTCAGAATCTGAACTTGATCATAGCTTTCTAACTGCTCTTAGGGCCTGTCCTTCGAGGCTTCGTCCTTTTGCTGAACCATTTCTAGTATTATCTGGGGTTAGCACTCGCTGGGACAAGCCTGGTAGAGATCCTGTTATAATGAAGGGTGATCGGGGTATGAGTTTTTGCTCGTTATTGGTTTCATTGTTTTCCTTTTGCTTGGTTCTTATACTTTGTTTATTTTGCAGTCATGTCTGCTTTGGATTTCATTAAAGCCGATGATGCTTCTGGTGTTGCATTTACTGATGCTGAAGCAGCGGATGGTGAAGATGCTTTAACCAAGTATGAGAAGGGTCGGTATGATGGGACCAACTATGTTGCCGTTCCCAATGTTAAGGGGTTTGCTAAAGCCAGTTCCTCGAAGGCTTCAACAAGAAGGTCAAGCAGGCGATTGCTGAAAGCTGCTAAAGCTGCTGATCTTTCTGAGGCAGTAACTGTTAGCGATGACATTGAGGATTCTGAGGATGAGAAGGATCAGACGGTGGATGATACTGTTGTGGATGTGGTGGTGAAGAAGAGTAAAGGAAAAAAGGTTAAGGTGGTGAGGGAACCAGATGTGTCTGGGAGTTTTGATGAAGGGGGTGTTTATGTGCCTGGGTGGAATGTGAAGGCAACTGACAGTTTCAAGTCTTCTGCTGTATGTGAGGAAGTCTTAGCACACTTTGCTACTCCTGGTGCTAAGGCTTGTCTCGAGGGTTTAGATGATGATGCTCTTCTAGCAAAGATGATGGTAGGAACCTGTAATCTGGCAGCCATGTTACCAGAGGGGATTAGCAGGTTTAGGAAGGTCATGGGTGAGTACAGTGAGTTTGCTAAGAAGAAGAAAGAAATGAAGCAGTCCATTGCTGACATGAAAAGGGATGCTAAGGAATATGCTGACAAGGAGGTCACCTTGATTGCCCTTATAGATGAACTGAAGAAGGGGCATGAGGCTGAGATGGCAAGGCATGAAGCTGCCCGATTGAAGGTGGAAGCAGATCAGCTAGCCTTGGAGTCAGAGAGGAAAGCTTTTGAGAGTCAGAAAAAGGAACTGGAAATCTCTCTTGCTACTGCTCAAGGTGACAACAAATGGTTGATTGAAGAAGGTTTTCAGCAAGTTGTTACCTATCTCCTTCATTCTGCGGAGTTCAATTCAGCCCTTGGAGAAGTGTATACCAAGCTGTTGACCCATGGTAAGCATGCCGGTTTCGTTGCAGGGTTCAAAGCTTGCAGTTCTGGTCAAGTCTTGGAAGAATCTCCTCTTTATCAACCCAACTCCTTAGATGTTTTCAAGGAGACTGTGCTTAAGATGGAACACTCCAGTTATCCCTATGTGTCCCAAGTTTCTTCCCTTTATGGGAAACCTTTACAGGAGCTGAAGGAGTTAAAGCCTGCTGGATTAAACGAAGCCGTTTCTGCTAAGGTGCTTCAGGCTGTTTCCAAGAAGAGAGCACATTCGGGTGATAGTGAGGAGACCTTGGATATGACTGATACACTTTCCAAGGATGCCAGTGTTGAAGCCTCCGAAGCTGGTCTGGTTGAGAAGCTGCCCAAGAAGGGAAAGAAGGCGAAGAAAGCTAAGGTGGTCAAGGCTAGGAATGAGGATGAAGCCTCCAAGCCTTCAGGTTCTGGTAATGACGCCTGAACCCTTTATTCGTAGCTTTCTTAGCATCTGTGGTTTGTAAAACAATTAACTATGTCGTTGTGTCTTAAACACTTTTATCTTTTGTCTGAACCTGTAGTGGTTCATTGGTGGTTGTGGGCTGAGGCCCTTTGAACAATTTATGACTTTGCTAGGCTTTTGTATAAAGCCTGTTAATGTTAGGTCTTTATGGTTATTTGCTTAAGTTTCATGGTTGTTCATTCTTATTTTGTGATGTGTTTGTTTGTCTTTGTTATTGTTTGGGAATGTTTATCCGATAGCACCTTCAAAGGTTGAACGCTGCAGTCATTCATCCTTAAGGTAGTCTAGGCAACATGTCACCAGCTATCCTATTTACACTTATATAAGTGTTTGTCATTTTCGTAAGTTTGTTTTTTAAACTTAAGGAACGATTGGTGTAGGTTGTTCAAGCCTGTCGATGAGACTTATAAAACTATTTTTGTTTATCTCATGGAGTCGTATTGATTTAGGAACTCACCCCTTATATAGGTCCGTTCAACCCTCGAACCTATTGAGCGAAATGGCCTGGGAGCTCAACCCCTCACATGGCCCTTGCCATGGAGTTTATTGCTAGGTACTCAACCTGATTATAGGATAGAAAGACAAAATTTTTCAAAAGAGGATTCATGGATCCTTTCATTCATTACGTGATAGCATTACATAGCTTTTTTGAAAAGAACAACTTGTCTTACATCTTAAACAAAGAACCTTTTAAGGTTTTTACCATTCCAGTGACGAGGGAGTTTCTTGCCATCCATGTCGGCAAGCTTGTAAGACCCTCCTTTGTGAGACTCAAGGATGGTGTAGGGGCCTTCCCATTTTGGTCCTAGCTTTCCTTGATTTTCTTTCTTGCTTGCATCATTGTTTCTGAGGACCAGGTCTCCTGGCTTGAAGCGTTCATGCTTGACCTTGGCATTGTAATAAGACTCCATCTTTTGCTTGTATTTGGCTTCTCTTATCGCTGCCGAGTCTCTTGCTTCTTCCAGCAGGTCAAGGTTGAGTGAGGTTTCATGCTCATTAGCCTGGATGTCGACATGAAGGGTTCTGGGGGTGGTAACCCCAATCTCAGCAGGTATGACTGCTTCAGATCCAAAGGTGAGGCTGTAGGGTGTCTTCTTGTTACTTGTCTTTTCGGTGGTTCGGATTGCCCAAAGAACACTTGGCAGTTCTTCCAACCAATTTCCCCCTTGACGACCCAGCCTGGCCTTGATCCCTTCAACCACACTCCTGTTCATCCTTTCAACCTGCCCGTTGGATTGAGGGTATGCCACAGAGCTGAAGACTTGTGTAATCCGATACTCTTTACACCAAGCACTGAACGGTTTTTCTGCAAACTGTTTGCCGTTGTCTGTGACCAACACCCCGGGTAGGCCGTATCGACAAATGATGCTTTCCCACACGAAATCAATTATCTTCTTTCTAGATATCTTTCCCAATGGTTTTACTTCTGGCCATTTTGTGAAGTAATCAACAGCAACCAACAAGAACTTGACCCCTCCTTTGGCGGGTGGGAAGGGTCCAACGATATCCATTCCCCACTTGTGGAATGGCCATGCCGAAGTGATTGGAACCAAATCATGCTTGGGGCTCTTTGGGACTGGTGCATGGATTTGGCAGGCTTCACACTTCTTCAATTGTTCTGACGCATCACGATGCATAGTAGGCCAGAAGTAACCAAGGTTCATGAGTTTTGCCACCACTGATCTAGGACCACAATGAGCTCCGCATATTCCTTCATGAACTTCTTTGATCAAGTACCTGCTTTGCTCAGGACCAACACATCGAAGCAATGGAGCCAAGTAACCCTTCTTATAAAGTATGTCATCTTGAATTGTGTATTGCTTAGACTTGATCCGAATTCTTTCAGCTTCAACAGGATCTTGGGGTAGTTCACCTCTTTGCAGGAATCTTTCCAATGGAGTCATCCAACTTGGTTCACTTTCAGTAATGACGTCTTGAACCTCAATTTCAGCTATTGAAGGATGCTTGATCACTTCAACCAGCACCTTTTTTGTAAGATGAGCAAAGTTCAACGAAGCAAGCTTGCTAAGAGCATCAGCTTTCTTGTTATGAGACCTTGGGACCTGTTTGATCTTGCAACACTGGAAGGTGTTCATGATTTCTTTAGCCTTCTCTCTATACTTTTTCATGTTAGGTTCTTTAGCAATGTAGCTGTCATTCACCTGGTTGGAAACAAGTAATGAGTCGGTGAACACTTGAAGTTTGTGAACCATCATCTTTTTTGCAAGCTTGAGTCCTGCTATCAAGGCTTCATATTCTGCTTCGTTATTCGTTGTCTGAAATTCCAAACGAAGGGCATAGGTAAATTCTAACCCTTGGGGTTGATTAACACAAGGCCAGCCCCTGACCCTTCAACACTGGAAGCTCCATCAGTGTACAGCTTCCAGGCTTCAGGGTCGATGGGTTCGTCTATGGTTATGTTAACCTCAGCCAGTTCCACCTTTGGAATTTCAGCAATGAAGTCAGCAAGTACTTGTGCTTTGATTGCTTTTCTAGGGACGTAGGTGATTGTGTGTCCACCTAGTTCAACAGCCCATTTGGCTAGTCGTCCCGAAGTTTCAGGTCTTTCAAGCACGTTTTTAATTGGTTGGTCCGTGACCACTTGTATGGGATGTGCTTGAAAGTACCTTCGGAGCCTTCTGGCTGTTTGCACTAAGGCTAAAGCCAATTTTTCCAAAGGAGGGTACTTGACCTCTGCTAACTTTAATGTTTTACTGAAGAAATAGACGGGTACCTGAGCTTTGTCTCTTTCTATGGTGAGAACAGCGCTGAAGGCTTCATCAGTAACTGAAAGATAGACAGAGATCATTTCCCCTGCTTCGGGTGTTGCAATGGTGGGAAGGGAAGCCAAATGATGTTTCATGCTGTTGAAAGCTTCTTCTGCTTCTTCCGTCCACCTGAAGTCTTTCTTATCGGTGCAACCTTTGAGGGTCTTGAAGAATGGTAGTGATTTTTCAGCTAGCTTCGAGACAAAACGCTTCAAGGCAGCAAGTTTACCATTCAAGCTTTCAACCTCCTTCTTAGTTTGAGGCGACTTCATGTTGAGGATGGCTCGAACCTTGCTTGGATTGGCCTTTATGCTTTGCTTCCCTACAACGTGACCCAAAAACTTTCCTTCTTCGAAACCAAAGGAACATTTGACAGGGTTTAGCTTCATGTTGATTTCTCTGAGCTTGTTGAAGGTCTCTTGTATATCAGCAAGCATTTGATCTTCAGTTTTGCTTTTGATGACCAAATCATCAACGTAAGCTTCCATGTTCTTGCCAATCTGTAGGGAGAAAGCCTTGTCGACCAGCCTTTGATAGGTTGCACCTGCATTTTTTAAACCAAAGGGCATTTTTCTGTAACAGAATATACCCTTGTCAGTATGGAAAGCAGTTTTTTCTTCGTCTTCCTCCTTCATTTGTATCTGGTGATAGCCTTTGTAGGCATCCAGAAAACACTTGAAGGGGAAGCCTGTAAGTGAGTCTATTTTCAGATCAACCTCAGGCAAAGGATAGCAATCCTTGGGGCAAGCTTTGTTGAGGTCTTTGAAGTCGATACACATCCTCCAAGAATCATCAGGCTTTCTAACCATCACAGGGTTTGCAACCCATGATTGATATTTCACCTCTCGAAGGATGCCTGCTTCAACTAACTTGTCAACCTCTTGGCATGCAGCTTTGCTTCGTTCTGGGGCAAGACTTCTTTTCTTTTGGACAACTGGTTTGACATTGGGAGGGATCCTTAGTTCATGTTCGGCAATGTCTCGTGGAATCCCTGTCATGTCACTTGGGCACCAGGCGAAGACGTCCATGTTATCTTTTAGTAACCCTTCAAGCTTAATGAGAGTGTCACTAGGAAGGGCTGTGTTGACTCGTACCCTTTGGTCAGGATACCTGGGGTTGATGCTGAGACCAAGTTTGTTGTGGTCCTCGTCGATGGTCAGCACTGTAGTGGAGGGTTGGAGGGTTCCAACACCGTCTTTGGTTGGGAACTTTGCACTCTTTCGGCTGATGGAGACAGTCATATCGAAGACTACTACCCCAGGCCTTCCAATGATAACGTCATAACTAGATGGCAGGTCCAAAACCACAAAGGTGAGTGGTTCAGTCCTTCGTAGTTGACCATCAAAAAAGGTTACATCAAGTGTTAGTTCGCCTAAAGGCTTGATAGGTATGTCAGCGATACCTTTTATGGCAGCTTCAGCAGGCCGTAGCATGGAGCGTTCTTCGAGGCTTAGAAGGTTGAAGTACTTGGCGAACATTATTTCAGTGGCAGCTCCAGTGTCTATGTAGGTGTTGGGACGAAGAGGATTGAAGAAACCACCTTTTGATAACCTTAGTCTTTTCCATATCTGCCTAAGTATAGAACTGCTGAAGAACAAAATGAAGAAGTACTGAAGAACAAACACAAAGTACTGAAGAGTAAATTCATCAGAAGTTCTGAAGTCTAACCAGACATTTCACTGAAGAACTACTGAAGACAAACTGCTCATCAGCAGTTTGTCACTCATCAGCACTTTCACTCAGAAGCTTCTAACCGACTGAAGATCAGCAGTTTTACTATTATATTGTTTTGTTAAAGTCTTGATTTCAAGTTTCAATGTACAGACTGATGTAAGCTTATCTTAGCATAATATCTTTGTTAAATATCTTAGATTACTTCAGACTTCAGTTTAGTACATTAGTCTATAAATAGATGAGTTTGTTCATCTATTTTAGCATGTGATTTTGTGTAATATCTTTGAACTTATATTGAAATCCTTCGGGCTTTAAACTTATAATTTCCACTTCACATCTGAGAAACATAAACTGCTATTACTGCTTTATACTTAGATCATTTATTGTTTCTCATTTATTATTCAGTCAAGGGGGAGTAATAACTCCTCATCAAAGTGATCTTTTAGACCTTTGAACACTTGTATTTCCGCTGCTTAATAACTCTTATATAAATCTGATAAACACATAAGTGTTCATAGTAACAGCCACTGATCCAACAATTGGTATCAGAGCTTCTGGTTAATCTGATCAAAATCAATCTAACAAATTGAGATTCAGACACAGGCTCAATATTGATATTCAATAAAAGGGATAAAAGGCTCACTTTTTAAATCCATCACTTTAAGAAAGTATTGACAAATCCAAACTTCTTAAAAATGGATCCCTACAATACTGGATCTGCCAACAAACCTCCTATGTTAGTCAGAAATGAATATAACATATGGTCTAAGAGGTTGGCACACACTATTTCTCAAACCAACACTGGATGTTGGAGGTCTGTAGTTTTTGGACCTCACAAACCAGTTGTTACTGATCCAGAGGGTAAGACTGAAAGACCAAAGGATCCAAAAGAATACACGGAGGAAGATTTCCTAAAGTTTGAGCTTGATGCAAAAGCTTTCTCCATGTTGGCTATGGCTCTCCCAAACGAAATTTATGCTGGCCTTTTACATTGTGAAAGTGCCAAAGAGCTGTGGGACTGCCTAAAAGAGCAGTTTGCAGGAACTGCTGAGGTGATAGCCAACATCAGAGAAATTTTGGCTCAACAATATGAAACTTTTACTCACATAGAGGGTGAAACTTTAACTCAACAGTTTGAAAGATTTTCATCACTCATCTCTGAGTTAAAAATAAACAATCAGACCTATACAACTGAGTCTATGTTACATAGATTTTTAAGGTCTTTACCTTCAAAATGGGAAACTTACTCAATAGTCCTCAGAACCAGTTCAGATTTTAACACCTTGAACCTAACTAGGTTACATGGTAAATTACTAACTTTTGAAAGAGAAATCAATCAAAAGAAAAAGCTGCAAGAATCTGGTAAAACTGCTGATGACTATACTCCGGGTAGCACAGCCTTATTAGGACATGACTCACCATCCTGTTCTAATAATTTTGGTTCTTTTGACCACATTGACATAACAGCTGGGATCTCATCAGATGGATCTTTCCCAGCTTATGACAATGAGGAACTAAGTCAAACTGCTGACAACATGTGTTTCATCATGGATGATTTAAAATATTTCAGCAGTGATGACTTAGAAGAAATGGAAATATTGCACCAACTGGCCTTGTTAAGCTTAAAAACTAACAAATTTTACAAAAGGTCAGGAAGGAAATTTCCAGGACTAAACAATTCAACAAAAGTTGGTTTTGACAAATCTAAATTGAGATGTCATAAGTGTCAGAAGTTGGGACACTTTGCTAGAGAGTGTAGAAGCTCTAGCTATAACCAACAAATGTCCCCTGGAAATCAATATAACCCCTCATACAATAGGAATAATGGAACTAATGGGAGTGCTCATTTTGTACAGGCACAAGCTCCAAATGTTCAATATGTGCCACAAGTACAATATGTACAGATGCCTGCTCAACAACAACAGCAGCTCATGCCTCCATTTCCAACTGCTCAACTTCCTGCACAAACTCAACAACCCCCTCAGCAACAAAGCTTATTTACCTCAGGGTATGTTGACTGGAGCAGTCTTCCTTATGACACATCAGAATGCAGTCAGGATTCAGACAATAAGGTCTATGATGTCAACTGGGGAGAACCTGATAATGGCAGAAAGAATTTTGCCTTAATGGCCTTTGAAGGATACTCTTCAAATTCTGCTCTCACACAGGTATCACAACAATCTCTGTTAAAGCTTTGCACTAAATCTTGCAAAGAATCATTTGCTTTAATTAGAGAAACCAATGTGCATTTACAAGGCAAATCCAATGACATGGAAAGAAAATACACACAAATGAAGTGTGATTTGGAAAGAAAAGTCATGTTGAAAAACAAAGAAATTTCCAAACTAAATGATAAATCCATTGAAACAGAAGCACAAATTAAAACCATGATAGACAGCCTAGGAAAAGTCAGACAAGAGCTTGCTGACACCAAGGTTGATTGTGAAAAATGGGTTGAGTCTTGTAAAGGGTATCAAATGTTACTTAACAAACAAACTGCAGCCAATGTTAAGTTTGGCATTGGATATACCCACACTGAATCACCAACAGATTTCACCCACAAAACTGATAATGATGGGAAGAAATTGATTCAAACTTCTGATATGGAGGAATGCACATCCTACCATCAGAACTTCCTCAAAAAGGGAAGTACTGCAGAAGTTAAAACTACTGACAATAAGCCATCAGCAGTTTCAACTACATCAGGAGTTGAGACCCTGAAAACTGCTGATGACCTATTTCAAAAATCAGATTTTGTCAGTAAATTGCCTTCCAGTTCTCTTGATCTATCTAAAAGGAAAGAGAAGGCAAAAGCATGTGAGATATGTGGTCTGTTTAACCACATAACTGAACTTTGCAAATTTAGAAAGGTAAATCAGTTAAATAAACAAAGACAACAACTGATTGTGGGAAAACAGATAAAACAAGATTTTCAAAATACCTTTTTTCCCAACAAACAACAATCAAACAAAACCCTTTCTAAGAAGAAGCCTTTATCTCAACAAAGGTCATCTTCTCAAAGTTCAATTTCAGAAGTTTCACCTAACTCATCAGCAGATTCACAAACTGCTGAAGTTAAAGATTTGATAAACCTGGTTAAACTTCTGATGACCAAAGTTGATGGTGGAAACCAAAATGAACCCACCATTGTTCTTAATGACAAATCCATTGCCAAAAAGACATGGATTACTAAAAATGGTCCACAACAAGCTGCACCTGTTCTCAAGAGCAAACCCAAAGCCAAACTGGCTTGGGTTGCCAAAACTAACTAATTTGCTATCTTGTGCAGAGAGTCTCCAGAGGTTTGAATAGCATATGGTATGTGGATAGTGGAGGCTCAATGCACATGACTGGATGCAGATACCTGATAAACAATTTTATCAGTCAAAGAGAAGGATCTGTGTCCTTTGGGAACAATGCCAAGGGATATGTGCTAGGATATGGCAATGTATCCTCAGGCAAAATGCAGTTTGACAAGGTCAATCTGGTTGAAAACCTTGAGTACAACTTGCTGAGTGTCTCTCAAATGTGTGACAAAGGATATTCTTCCTTTTTCACAAAGACAGCATGCAAGATCATATCACCAGAAGGCCAGAAGTTGATAGAGAAGATCATTGAAGATCATACTTTGCTAATTGCCAAAAGATGTGGCAATGTCTATGCAGTGGACATTGAAAAAGACAAAGTATTGAACAAGACTGCCTGTTTCTTCTCAAAGGCATCAACTTCAGAAAATGATCTCTGGCATAGGAGACTTGGCCATGTGAACTTTAAAACCATCAATAAAGTCACAAAAATGGGCTTGGTCAGAGGTCTACCTTTGAAGGAATATCAGTGCAAAGAACACTGTGTTTCCTGTCTTAAAGGTAAACAGCATAAGTCCTCTTATAAGTCTATTGAAGAATAAAAAACAACTGCATGTCTTCAACTACTCCATATGGACTTATTTGGACCAGTCAAAATCATGAGCCTTGGTAAGCAGAAGTACTGCTTGGTCATCATTGATGACTACTCAAGATTCACATGGGTCTTCTTCTTATATTCCAAGGATGAGGCAGCTGAAATCATCAAGTTCTTTATTCTACTAGTAGAGAAGCAATACTCTCTATCTGTCAAAGTCATCAGGAGTGACAATGGGACAGAGTTCAGGAACAAGACTCTGGATGAATTCTGTCTGTCTAAAGGGATTGTTAGACAGTTCAGCATTCCCAGAACACCTGAACAAAATGGTGTGGTAGAAAGAAAGAACAGAACATTAATTGAAGCAGCCAGAACAATGTTAGCTGATTCAGGCCTACCTTTGTATTTTTGGGCTGAAGCAGTCAACACTGCATGTTATGTTCAGAATAGAGTTCTTATCAACAAGAGACATACCAAGACTGCCTATGGAAATTCTTCATGGCATTAAGCCCCTTATCTCCTTCTTCAGGGCTTTTGGATGTCAATGTTTTATCCTCAACATCAAAGACTCTATCTCTAAGTTTGCTGCAAAAGTTGACACAGGTTATTTTCTTGGTTATTCTCCTTTGAGAAAAGCTTACAAAGTTTTCAATTCAAGAACCAGGATAGTAGAAGAAACACTGAATGTCAAGTTCAATGAATCAAAACACACTCTTATTCCAGCAGATCCTGCTGAATTATTTGATCTTGACAGTTTTCATTTCGGACCTGAAAAGACTGTTGAATCATCCAAACCTCCTCAAAATGGTTTTCAAGGATTTGAAGATGATAGTCCTGCACCATGGACTCCAAACACAGTCAGAAGATCAACTATTAAACCTTCAGAAGTTTCAATAGCTTCTACTTCAGGAACTACTGATGAACATTTTGAAACTACTGATTCAGCTGAACCTAAAACTCCTGAAGTTCAAATAACAGCTGAACCAGATATTATCAATCTCAGTGGTTTATTTGAAGAACCTGTAGAGCCATCATCCAGTACAGGTTTACAACAACTGATTGAACACAAAGATCATCCATTAGAACAAATCATGGGTGATATTGCATCAGGGGTACTCACAAGAAACCAGCTCTCCAACTTTTGCTTATTCTCAGCATTCATCTCTCAGTTGGAACCAAAGAAGTATCAAGAAGCCCTCAAAGACAACAATTGGGTGCAAGCAATGCAAGAAGAGTTGCTTCAATTCAAGAAACAACAGGTTTGGGAAATCTGTCCCTTACCTGAAAACAAGCAACCAATTGGAACAAGATGGGTCTTCAGAAACAAATCAGATGAGGCTGGTATGATCATCAAGAACAAAGCAAGACTAGTGGTACAAGGTTATTCCCAAGAGGAAGGAATTGATTATGATGAAACCTTTGCACCAGTTGCAAGACTTGAAGCTATCAGGTTATTTTTAGCTTATGCAATTTCCAACAACATTAAAGTTTATCAAATGGATGTCAAAAGTGCATTTTTGTATGGAAAAATAAAAGAGGAAGTGTATGTCTGTCAACCTCCAGGGTTTGAGGATCCTTCTCATCCTGATTGGGTTTACAGACTTGACAAAGCTCTTTATGGGCTAAAACAGGCTCCAAGAGCCTGGTATGAAACACTTTCCAACTTTTTACTAAAGAATCACTTCTCAAGGGGATCCATTGATAAAACTCTTTTCATAAAACATGTTGGAAATCATGTCTTACTTGTTCAAATATATGTTGATGATATCATTTTTGGTTCAACAAATTCAAAACTGTGTGAAGAATTTAAGAAACTCATGCAATCAAAATTTGAAATGAGTACAATGGGAGAATTGCAGTACTTTTTGGGACTGCAAATCAAACAACAGTCAAATGGAACATTTATACATCAATCAAAATATGTTAAAGAACTATTGAACAAATTTTCTTTACAAGACTGTAAAACATGTTCCACTCCCATGACACCAATCACACAAGTTGAACCAGATGATCAAGGGAAACAAATTGATCAAACCATATATAGATGTATGATAGGTTCTCTTTTGTATCTAACTGCTTCTAGACCAGATATCATGTTTTCAACTTGTGTCTGTGCTAGATACCAATCTGCACCAAGAGAATCTCATCTAATTGCAGTCAAAAGAATCTTTAGATATCTGAAAGGAACTCCTACTCTAGGGATTTGGTATCCTGCTTCAAGCAATACCAAGTTAACTGCTTTTTCAGATAGTGACTATGCAGGCTGCAAAATGTCAAGAAAATCAACATCTGGTGGTTGTCAATTCTTAGGAAACTGTCTGGTGTCCTGGCAATCAAAGAAACAAACATCTGTGGCAACTTCAACAGCTGAAGCTGAATACATTGCTGCTGCAAGCTGTACTTCACAGATACAATGGCTCCAATATCAACTGCTTGATTATGGAATCAAAGAGACCAAGACCCCACTTTTTGTAGACAGCAAATCTGCCATTAGCATCATTCAAAATCCTGTTCAGTTTTCAAAGACTAAACACATTGAAATCAGGTATCATTTCATAAGAGATTGCTATGAAAAAGGCAAGATTGAGGTGAAGCATGTCACAACAGCTAATCAAATAGCTGACATTTTCACCAAACCCCTTGATTCAACAACTTTTCAGAGGTTAGTATCCATGCTTGGGATGTTAAACTTAGAAGAAAGTCTGTAAGTGTTTCACTTTTTAATTCTGCACATATTTTATTTTCACTTACATACTTATCTGTCACAAACCTCTGAAGACCAAAAAATTTGAGAAAAGAGAAAGTTCTGATGAACAAATTTTGAAAACTACTGATAAACATCAAAATGGGATATTTTCAAAATGGATATAACTACTGATGAAAATCAGAAGTTAGAAAAGTGTTTTGAGAGTCATCTGCATCAGCAGTTGAAACTGCTGATGAGAAAACTAAAACCACTGATGAAGAAACCTTTCTTCTTCAGCAGTTTGACTAAAAGGGTAAAACAGACTTTTCACTCATCAGAAGTTTGACCTAGTCGGTTAAAAACCTCTGATAAATACCCTGTTCCAACACTTATCCATTCAAAAAGCAAAATTCCCTCTTTCTCTCTCAAATTCAAAGCAAAACCCCTTCTCTAAACCTAAAAATCACTGTTCGATCAAAAACATCCATGACTCTCGTGTTAAAACAGGGACACAACCAAAGAGGCTACTTTGTTAAAGATGAAGCCTGGTCCCAGTATGATGAGATACTTGATCTCATCATGAAATCCCAATATTATGATGCTTTCACCATTGATCCACCCATTCATGAAGAAACTCTTAATGAGTTCTGGGCAAATTCAGAAACGGTGAAGGTGAATAATGAAGTGATTTCCCTCAAATCTTCTATAAAAGGGAAACTGATGGCCATCTCACCAGAAACACTAAGCATCAGGCTTGGTTTGAAGGATTCTGAGGCACCTGAGCATATTCCAACCTCAGATATTCATCTGACCATGACAGAATGTGGCTATCAAGGTACTTTGGCACAAGCAACAGTTTACAAAAAATATTTTGACCCACAATATAAACTGTTATTTCATTATATTATTATGTGTCTTAGTCCTAAAACTGGGTCAATAGATCAGATGCCTTCAACTTTTCAACCTATTTTTCATTCCATCATAAATGAAACTTCTTTCAAGGCATCAAAACTGTTTTTCAATGAACTGGTTTTACACCATGAAAATAATAAAAAGAAATTTTTGTTGTATCCAAGGTTTGTTATGCAGTGCATAATAAAAGAACTTGGAGAGGGAGTACTTGAGGGAAAAACAACAACTTTAAATCCTTTAACTGCTCAAGTATTCTCTAGGCACAACAAACCAGCACTTTTGCTTGAAGATGACCAAGGGGAAGAACAACCCATCCCCAAGGAACCCACATCTTCCAAACCCAAAAAGATAACTAAAAAGCCTAAACAACAAAAACCAAAAACAACCAAGTCACTGAAAAAGAAAGTTCAGGAAGTGGAGAAACCTGAAACTACTGATGTGCAATCTGCACTTGAAAAGGAAGTGGCTGAAACATCCTCTCAGCACACTCCTTCTCCACCACCCAAAAGAAAACCTGTCACAGTTATATTTAAAAGAAAAAGATTTAAGAAACAAATAACTGTTGACCCTGCTTTTGAAACTGCTGAAACCATTCCCACCCAAACTCCTGAACACCAACCCATCAAAACTACTGAACCTGAACCCTCACATACAACCATAGAAATTGCCCAACTTCTCTCAGGACTTAAAGGAACCCATTCACCACATGTCACTCCCCTTACAACACATCAAATTGGGGAGATGCCTTCAGAAGTTGACATGAATGTGGATCCCTTTAGCCCAACACAGAGAGATGAGGATGAACAAGGGTTTGTAAGCCCAAACTTGCAAACTTTTGATATTTTTGAGGCTGCTACTACTCACTTATCACCCAGTGGTGAACCTGAGGACAGTAGTAACATAGCTAAGACCTCAAATCTGGCAACTACTGATGAAGGCCTAAGGCCAGAGGTAGGAAAACCTCAGGACCAAGACAAAGAGGTTCATGAGACTACTGGTTTGGGTCCAGCTCATGATATAACTGATCCTGCCCTCTCTGAGGACACTATCAGGGATTCAGATGATTCCATTAAGTTGGTTGATGAATCACAAATTCCACAAACTGAATTGACGGTTGACATTGAAGGTCCTGAATCTAAGGTCTCCAAGCTCAAGAAGCTGGTCACCAAAGATCAGGTTAAAGACCAGTTAGCCCAAAAATCCCCACAACTGGCATCTTCAGAGCAATCTGAAGATCACCCAAAAAGCACCCCTTCACCAAAACAACCTACCCAATTCACTGGGCTCACAAGCATAGATCTGAACCAACTATGCAGCCCAGATGGTCCCCTGTATCAGGCACTCAAACAAATTATAACTGATCAACTCAAACCCTTCACAACTGCTTGGGAGTTAAAAGCTAACAATCAGTTTGGGTTGATCAACTCGAGACTTGCAGAGTTGAACAAGAAAATGGATGAAACACAAGATCAACTTGCAAGGTTGTCTGCTGCAACATCTCATTCTATTCGGCTTCCAGAAGTGGATGAAGCCAAAAAGGGGGAGATGATTAAGGAACCAACAGATGCTACACAAAGACAAAATCCTGATCAAGAAGCTGATAGACCAATACAAAGACCAGGAAAAGAAGTAGCACCAGAGTTCAAGTTATCTAAGGCTTCAGAGGGAACTGCTGATTACATTTCTCAAACTACTGAAGACAATCCTTCAGCAGTTGTGACCAAACCTACCACATCAGCAGTTCTACCTCCTAAACCATCATCAGAAGTTCCTAAGGCAACTGAAAAAGACCCTGCTCCCACTCCTTTGCCTACAACAACTTCCACAGCTATTTTAAACCCTACTCCCATCAGCATGTCGAAAGACTTATTAGAGAAGAGTTTGAAAGAAGCTGCCAAGAAGGCAAAAGAAGACAGAGTATGGAACAGCCTAGAAACTAGAGAAGACTTGACCTTTGATGAAAAATTGATCAAGTACCAAGAGAAACTTGATGAGCTTGAGGCTGAAGAGAGAGCACTTGAAGCTGCTGCTGAAGAAGACAAAAGAGCACAGCTTATAGCATTCATTACAAAGAACTCCAAATCCAAACAAGTGGCCCTCAAGAAACTCTCAACACAAGAACTGACAAGAAGAGCACAGATGCTATCTGACAGAATAGCAACTGAAAATGAGAGAAAAGCCAAAAGAGCTGAAGTAATTGAAGAATTAGTGGCTAATGGCTATGGTTCAAAAGCCTCAATCAGCAAATGGAAAGAACAAACTCTCTATGAGGCTTACAAGAAATTCAAAGCAAAGAAAGTTGCTGAACCAGAAAGATTTGAAAGCCAAGAAGTCCAAACAACTTCTATTGTCAAAAGACCATCTGGTACATTAAGAAGACCAGCCACCAAAAGAAAAGCAGATGGAGATCCCATTGTCAAGACTGACTTCAAAATGATTCTGTTAGAAGGAGATCAGTTGGTACATGGTGATTTTGATGTTGAAGAGAAACCCATCTTGACCCAATTCAGAGACAAGGCTACCTATGCTTATCAGTTACAACAATCCATTCAAGAAGAAACACATACAAGGGTTGTTACAGAGCATCACCTGCCCAACATGCCAATTCAAGGTGCTGCTGAATTACAAGGAAGTCAAGAGTCTCACCTGAGAGTCACTGAAATTGAAGACATTCCTCAATCAGGTCAACCTAAGGAAACAGGCTTGGTTTCCTATGCCTCTGACTTTGACAGGTCAAAGGTAAACATTGTGAAATGGTCATTTACTGAATCCAACTCAGTACTTGTGACCAGGAGAGACCGTTCAAGTAAGGTCTATAGAAACTCAAAGGAGTTGAGTGTTTTATCATCCAAAGACCTTCTCACCATTCAACATTTAACACCTGAACTTGGTCCTCTCACTGAGCAACAAAGATGTACTCTTACCACCCGGATGACAGCAGAGATCTGGAGGATGCTAGAAGAGAGAAAAGGACAACAATAAAGGATAGATAAGGTTTTGGCTTCATCAATCCAGGGGGAGATTGTTGGGACGAAGAGGATTGAAGAAACCACCTTTTGATAACCTTAGTCTTTTCCATATCTGCCTAAGTATAGAACTGCTGAAGAACAAAATGAAGAAGTACTGAAGAACAAACACAAAGTACTGAAGAGTAAATTCATCAGAAGTTCTGAAGTCTAACCAGACATTTCACTGAAGAACTACTGAAGACAAACTGCTCATCAGCAGTTTGTCACTCATCAGCACTTTCACTCAGAAGCTTCTAACCGACTGAAGATCAGCAGTTTTACTATTATATTGTTTTGTTAAAGTCTTGATTTCAAGTTTCAATGTACAGACTGATGTAAGCTTATCTTAGCATAATATCTTTGTTAAATATCTTAGATTACTTCAGACTTCAGTTTAGTACATTAGTCTATAAATAGATGAGTTTGTTCATCTATTTTAGCATGTGATTTTGTGTAATATCTTTGAACTTATATTGAAATCCTTCGGGCTTTAAACTTATAATTTCCACTTCACATCTGAGAAACATAAACTGCTATTACTGCTTTATACTTAGATCATTTATTGTTTCTCATTTATTATTCAGTCAAGGGGGAGTAATAACTCCTCATCAAAGTGATCTTTTAGACCTTTGAACACTTGTATTTCCGCTGCTTAATAACTCTTATATAAATCTGATAAACACATAAGTGTTCATAGTAACAGCCACTGATCCAACAGTAGGCCTTTTGTGTTTTGGTGGAACCTACGAAGGCTTCAAGCACAAGTGGATCACAGTGCTTTTCTCCCTTAGTGTAGGGGAAGTAGATGCCTTGTCGTTCCCAGTCTTCCAACCTTTGCCTTTTACTTGGGGTTTCATTTTCAACGAAGACCATGGCAACATCTTTCTTTTTACCATCTGCCATGTTCTCTTTTACACCCTTGACCAGGTGGGCCAGTTCTCCAGACTTGACGGCTTCCTCGATCCTTTTCTTGAGTTGGAAGCAGTCGTTGGTGTGGTGTCCCTTCTCTTCGTGAAACTCACAGTACTGGCTTGAGTTCTCGTTTCTTTTACTTCTTGGTAAGGGACGAGGAGGTCTGAAGGTGTGCTTGACTTCTTCGGTTGCTAGAATTTCTTGAGGAGTTTTGGTGAGTGCTGTGAAATTGACGTTCCTGTCTCTGCTTGGAGGGTTCCTGCTTTCAGACCTTCGTGACTCAGATCCTCTGGACCTTTTGTCATATGTGCCGTAATTGCTCCTTTTTCGGGAAGGACTGTTGCTCCTCCAGCTGGAACCTCTTTTCCTTTGTTCCTTGATATCCACAGCCTCTTCTCCTCGAATGTGAGCTTCAGCTCTCTCTAAGGCCTCTTCAAGGGTTCTAGGGAGACTTTTGTTGAACTCCCTAGTTAAATACTTCGAGTTGATAGCATTCATGAACCCTGCAACCTTCATTTTTTCATCAGCACCGACATAAGTGAGGCCTTCTTTCTTGTATCTTTCAATGAAGCTCTTCAAGCTTTCATCATCTTTTTGTTTGATCTGGAAGATAACGGTCGCATCCTTGACACAACGTCTTTGTTGTGAGAAGTTGGCCAGGAACCCTTTACCGAGTTCATCGAAGGTTCGGATGCTTCCGGTTGCTAAACCGTTGAACCAGATTCGTGCAGATCCAACAAGGGTTTGCATGAACATCAAACAACATTCGGGATCACCCCATTTTTCGATTCTGGCGGCTCCCGAGAAGATCTGAAGGTGGTCTTCTGGGTCATCAGTGCCGTCGTACGTTCTTATATGGGCTGGCATCTTCAGCTTGTTGGGAAAATCATAATCCGCAATCTCAGGTGAGAAGCAAGACAAGCTGTTCGGCTTGTAGGGTTGGTTGGTAGTATGTTCAACCCTGTTGTTGGTGACCCTTCCAGTGTTTCCTTGTTGTTCAGCGATGGCTTGGCTAATGAGCTGCTGCCAAGGGAAGTTAGCCATCATTTGAGATATCATGTAGGGCATAAGGTTGAAGCCTTGAATGCCTTCGGATACTACAGTGTTGGTAGCCACTGGGAGACTCATAGAGGCGCTTCTGGCCATGGGAAGTGAGGCCATAGCCTGCTCCCAGGAAGTAGCAGTAGGAGGTGGGACACTGGACACTGGTGACTGCAGGAGTTGATCCAGAGTCAGCTCGTGTCCCAAAGGCATGCCAGTAGTGGCAGCTTGAGTGGTGAAAAAGAGGAACGCAGTAGGACTGGACCTTGTTTCATGGTGGGAAGCAGTGTAAGTGCTGCTGGGTCCAGCATTATTGCTTCTGGGTGACTGTCTGCGTCCATAGGTAGCAGTGAGAGGAGGAGGAGGTATAGGAGAGAGTGAGATCTCCTCTTCCTCGTCGTAATCTAGTCGGAGACGGATTCCTTTATCTCTTTCCCTCATAACGTACTGGTTCAGGAGAGACCTTAGCTGCAAGAAGTTTCTCTCCACTCCTTCAGGGGTAAGATCTATACGAGGTGGAGTTTGTGTAAGATCAGGGAGAGAAGACATTACCCCAGAACGAGTAGGAGGTGGAGTTTGCAGGTTTGCAGATGCTGTGTTAGCGGGTGGGGACTGAGTCCCAGCTGAAGTTCCTCCAGGAGTGGAAAAGGACACAGATCTGGCCGGAGAGGTCTGATCTGTGCCAGGGGAGATCTGGTTGACCTCCTCTGTAGACTCAGGGTCAGACATAGAGAGAGTCGGAGCTACACAACTGATTTCAGATAAGAAAATGGCGCAGCCCCACGGTGGGCGCCAACTTGTTGCTACAACAAATATCTGTCTAACAATAGTCCTGAGTCACAAGGGAGGTTCAAAGGTTCAAGGGATTCGATCTGCCAAACGCAGGTCGTGGTGTCCTTCTACGTTGCAAACGTAGAAGGAGGTTCAAGGCTTGGATTATTTATTATGTATGCTTTTTGTTTCTGATCTGAGATAAACTCGAGATCAGAAGTAGAAGACCTTGGAGCTCGAGTGAAGAGAATTGTTCTCCACACGTGAGAGACCAAGAGAATAATTTAGAGTGAGAAGTGAGTGATAGATTTGGTGTGTCATGAATCTGATCCTGAGCTTCTCTTTTATAGAGAAAGGATCTACTCAAAGAAGAAAGCATAAAACCTTGATCCTGATTGCAACAAAAGGACATGCCACAAAAGGTAAGAGAGTGCTATTGACCTGCGGTCTATGGACTGATGTTACTCCATCAGTCCTGTTTGTTTGACTCGATGAAAGGGACGACGTGACAAGTCATTTTTTGACTTTGTGTCACCACCGGTTGTAGAACCCTTGTAGGCTCCAACCTTTCAAGCGTTTGTTCCATAATATTAGTTATTCGTTTTTCCTTTAAGCTACCCACGTCATCAGTGGTTGATAGAAGAATTTGAAGACATTGAGACAATGAGAAAGAGAATGGTTAATTTAGAGAGTAGGTTAGAATGTTAGATGTAGACAATAATAATATAAGAAGGAAGGAAGGAAGGGAAAGGAAGCTTCGAGGTTGGTTCCTACAAGAAGACTTGCAGAAAGCAAGGTTTAGTTCATTGGCATTTGCATGGAAGACGCCAAGCATTGACGCGGGATACTTTAATGACCAAATTGCCCTTGGGTCTTTTTACATTAAGGTAGTTGTGTTGAATTTGTAGTGTACTTTTATGGTAATAATATAAAGTACGGAAGAGAGTGTGTGTAAATAATGGTGGGAATATGTTGGTTTGAATGTTTTTTTGTTATATTTGATTAGGTACAACAACAAAGCCCAGTAAATTCCACAAATAGCAAAGCTAATGGTAGGGTCTGGGGAGGGTGAAATGTAGGCAGGTCTTACCTCTACCCTTAGGGATAAAGAGGCTGCTTTCAGAGAGACCCTCTGCTCAAAAAAAAAAAAAAAACTCCTAACATCATAGACATTTAAAAACATTGCACTGAAAGAATAGACAGTTATACCATCATAAACACCCATAGACAAACATACAGGAGGGAAGATATGTATAATCCACCTACCAACAAATCAAAAATAAGACCACACGATACACCTAAAATGCATTCTCCCATGCCCTAGTAGTCCTTAACTTTAATCTTATGCCTCCATAAACCCCTATCATGGACCATGTCCTCAGAGAGGTGCAACGCCAGTAAATCTTGTCTAACCCGCTCGTCCCAAGTCAATTTTGGTTTGCCTCTACCCCTCCTTCCTTCCACAGTGAGACCTTCTACCACTCTAACTGGCTCCGTCGACTGACTTCTCTTCACATGTCCAAACCATCTCAACCTCCCCACTTTTACCTTATCCGAGATACTAGCTACCCCCAATCTATCCCTGAAAACCTCATTTCTTATCTTTTCTAATCGAGTGTGTCCGCACATCCACCTCAACATCCTCATCTCAGCTACATCCATCTTTCGTGCTTGTATTTTCTTGATTGCCCAACATTCCGAGCCATATAACATAACTGGTCTAATTGCTACCCTATAAAACTTTCCCTTTAATTTAGATGGAAACCTTTTATCGCACAAAACCCCCGTAGCTGCTCTCCACCTACACCACCCAACTTGGATGCGGTGGGCTACGTCACTATCTAACTCTCCATCCCTTTGTACAAACGATCCTAAATACTTAAACTTAGTTACCTGCGGAACCACATTTCCCTCAATAGTAATATGAGTATCCTCATCGTTGCCCACGCCATTGAAGTCACAGTGCAAGTACTCCGTCTTAGATCGACTAATCCTTAAACCTTTACTTTCTGGAGCTACACGCCACTCCTCTAGCCTCGTATTCAACCCTTGTTTACTCTCGGAGACTAAGACAATATCGTCTGCAAAAAGCAAGCACCACAGGACTGGCTCCTGGATTGACTTTGATAACTCGTCTCGTCTAGGACAACCGCAAACAGGAAAGGGCTTAAGGCAGACCCTTGATGGAGCCCTACTTCTACCGGGAAAGATTCAGTATCTCCCACAGGCGCTCGAACGCTAGCCTTAGTCCTAGCATACATATCCCTAATTAGGTATATATACTTTCCAGAAACCCCTCTACTCTCTAAACTATCCCAAATTAGTGTACGAGGCACACTGTCATAGGCCTTTTCAAGATCAATGAACACCATATGCAGATCTATCTTCTTCTCCCTATATTTTTCCATCAATCTCCTAAGGATATGTATTGCTTTTGTGGTAGACCGCCCTGGCATGAAACTAAACTGGTTAACTGTAACTTGAGTTTCTCTTCTAAGTCTAGACTCGATTACCCTCTCCCATAATTTCATAGTATGTCCTAGAAATTTAATCCCTCTATAATTCCCACAACATTGGGCGTCTCCTTTGTTCTTATACAAAGGTACTAGCACACTCGTCCTCCATTGAACTGGCATCCTTCCAGATTTGAAAATAAGATTGCATAAAGTAGTTAGCAATTAGACTCCTTCATCTCCCAAACACTTCCACGCCTCAATCGGTATGTTATCCGACCCAACCGCCTTAGCCCTTCCCATCTTCTTAAGCGCTGCCCTTACCTCTCCTTGTGTGATACGCCGACAATAGCAGTTATTCCTTTGAAGCCTTTGAGTGGGTGGGTTGTCATTTTCTTGCTGGGAACTCCCCCCCCCCCCCCCCCCCCCCGGTTGTTGAAGAGATTATGGAAGTACGTTTGCCATCGCAGTTTTATGTCAAGTTCCTTGACTAACACGCGTCCATTCTCCCCCTTTATAAACTTCACCACCCCTAAGTCCTGCCTCTTACGCTCCCTAGATTTTGCAATCTTGAACATATCATGCTCCCCCTCTTTTGTTTCCAGTCGTTCGTACATCCGTTTGTAAGTTGCATTCCTCGCTTCCGTCACTGCCTTATTCGCCTCCCTCTTTGACTGTTTGTATCTTTCCCTCAGAGTAACTCGTTCCTCCTCATCTGAGCACCCCAAAAGACTTGTATTTTGAAGTTAGAACATGACTTGTATTTTTGTTTGTGTTGAAAATATCTAACTTAATCTAGGGACACTTTAAATCGTGAAATCTGATAATCATGTGTTTAATCCGTTTATTCAATGGTGTCAAACGAGTTGACAAATAATAATTAAGTTGTAAACGTGTTATCGGGGTTGGTGTATAAAAATGGGTTGAACATATTTGAAATGAGTAATTAGCGGGTTACCCTCCTTAGTTAAATGGGTTATATATGACGACCAACATTAAATATAAACAATCATTGTTTTCTAAATGTTTTTGTTTGGTCTTTATCTCTTTGGTCGATTATTGGTTGTGTTTCGAGTTTTGGTTCAAGATCGATGGGTGCTATGGAGCCAGAGACACTGATAACTTGATGAAGACAATAAGATAGGTAAGTCGATTTAAGGGATTGTTTAATTAATAATAAAAGCTAACACAAGTATACAACGTTGGACTTCCTAGTAGAGTGTTTGACACGTACAAAACAATGATAATTGCTTTTGATCTTTAGTAAATGTTGGGACCGACAGTAGAGCGTTTGAAACTTTAAACCGTGGATGGAGTTTATTTTTAATTTTTATTTTTTAACAAAAAACTGTCAAGATATCACCACAGGCCGGTTGGAACTGGGCAGTCGCAAGCACGAATGTGAGGTAGGCCCGGATCTAAACCCACCGGGTTTCTTCACGGAGGGGCATAACACTGGCTTACGGACCTCTTCGTGTTCCCACGGGAAACCACACGACTGCCACTTAACAGACGTTGCACCGTCACAGGAGCGGAGACTCTCTGGCGTAATGCATGGTGGGACGAAAACCCATGTTGGCTCTGATTTGAACTTTCAACCTCTAATAGAGACTTAGTTCTTATCTTCATTTCCTTTGCGACGAAAACCCGTGGATAGAGTTTAATATTGGTATAGAACTACAGGGGTAATGATGGAATTTTAGAAGTTAGTCAGCGATTTTTGGACTTAACGGGTCCAAATTGTTTCACTGTCTTGACTTTTCATGTCCATACACGTTAAATATGGCTTTTCTTCGGTTGCTAAAACGAGTTCTTAGATTTTTCTTATTAATTTTTTATAGTCAATTAAGTATACTATAAGTCTATAAGTAAAAGTATTTAAAGTATAATACTTAGTTACTTAAATTAGCAATATAACTAGTATTTTGGCTCGCCGCACGTTGCGACGACGGTGAAACTTAAAGTAACTTGAATTTATACCATCAAATATTTGACCCGACCCATTTTCGAAAAAAAAATAACGTCAAAGCATAGACCAAATGAAAACGCACATGAGAATAAGTACACAAATGTATTATATTTGATCTGACTCATTACCGAGAAAACTTACTTCGAAACGTAAATCAATTTGGATTTATAATGAAACGTACTTACAAATAATTAGGTAAGAAAATAGTTTTTGTTTTACGTTAAAGAATGGTGACACGCATTGCGAATGTAGACCAATAAAAAACGCACATAAAAATAGCACGAAAAAAGTGTTAGAGCATTCACATCTCCTGCACCAAATTTCCTCCATCAAATTACACTAAAAATCACTATTTCACCCTAAAATTTTCTCTCTCCTTTTTAAAATAATAATACTTTTTCATACTTTTATCATTATATTTTCTCTCTCCTCACTCACAACCACTTCCAACAATATTAAAATATTTTTAGACTAGAGGGTATGAGGGCGGCATAAGGGTGGCATCCACTTGCCGGGCCTCTCTTGTAATACCCCAAACCTTAATGTAATAGTTATGAAGGCGTGAAATATAAAGTTTATCTTTCATATATATAGTTTAACGAGTAGATAATGAGTAAGATGGTTGTTAGAAATAGGAGATATCTAGATGAGTTCTGGCTAATATATGAGGTCGTTTAGTAATAATAATAACGCATATTATATTTGAACCCTACTCCGTTTTTTAATGAAACTTAGGCCAAAGCGTAGATAAAAATTAGCTCGTCTTAAGGGTATATTTGAAAGTTTGTAAAACGTTATAGTTTAGAAGTTATACGAGAAAAACGAGTTAAGCAGCTGAAATTAATTATAATGATATAACAATAATATATATGATTTCAATATGAAATCTTTTGATCGCTTGACTTATACGTAGAAATGGAAAGGCTTTGAAATCATTTAAGTTTGAAATGATTTAAGTCCCACATCGATACCTTGGGGTTTTCTATAACCAAGCTAGCTAGCAAGCTGCTCACTGCTTGTCCCACATCGATCTGTTATCAAATCCCACCGTCCATTTGACTATATATATAGGAACCATCAGTAAGCTTTATATGTTACACTAAAATTTTGGGAACACTCTAATATAAGAGGATCCCGGGCCTACGATATCCTGTTGGGTATTGTTATTAGTCATTTTTAGAGTACGAGTAGGAGCACGAGTGGGGAGACTCTACATCAACGTGCCGTAGATAGTTTTGAGGTATGTTCTCCTTTAAGTTATATTAGTTATTTTTATTAGTATTATTAGTAGTAGTTTAATGTTATTATTTATAGGTATTAGGATTATTATTAGGGGTGGGTATTGGGTAGCCTAGCCTTAGTTAGCCATGGACTGATCACCCATGCTTAAACAAGGCAGCGTTAACCAATATCCAACCGTAATAATAACTAGTTAGGTGTACCGTTACTTAACCTAGGATTGTATAATTGTATCAGGACCTTGAGATATTACTTGGTTATACTAGCAAGTGTTGAGCATCATTGAACAGGTGAGTCATCATACTCGTCTTTTAAAACTGTGATAGTATACTCGTCCAAACTGGTAATAAACTAGAATGCTTGCAATATGCATATGTTGGTAGGGGTATATGGGATCCCAGTATGCTTAATGGGGTGTGTCACTCTGGAAAGGGTAATAAAGGGTTGTACCCACAGGCACTTCGTGCTTATAAGGTCCAGCGACATACACCCATACCTATGCGACAGCCGTAGGGGGCACAGCCGGAGGACCGGTATGTCCATTGTACGGTGGTTTGTGACAAGTCAAACGTGGCTTATAATGTCCAGTGAGGCCCAACCTGACTATAAGGGGTCATAAGCCCATATTGTGTATGCATATAATGTGAATCGTGGTCTGTCTTTATAAAATTACATAGTATGAGCTCACCAGCATAGCTGACGTCATTTTGAGTATACTTATCTCAGGTGAACCGTGATGACAGCTGTAGGACTCATTTGCCAGTAGTGGAACTGAGAAGAGAAGAAGCTTTTAGTTGTTAAGAGTTTGTAAATAAATAATGGTTGTAACCAGATGCTATAAGTTGTAATAAAAAGTTTAGTTTGCTTCCGCTGTAAGTTGTATCAATTGTGCATGATCACCCGGGTTATGGGTGGGGTGTTACATCTCTACACCACCCCCCAGGGGCGGCATCATCCATGGGGCGGCACCAAAGGTATTTGGTTGCCGTTCAAGCCGTGCCACTCATTTGTTTTTTAATTGATTTTTTTATTATTTTTAATAATTTTGACCAATGATGAGGCCCGTCATCATAGTGCACACCACCCCCTTGGAGGCCCATCATCAAGATGCCTCTCCTCCCACTCCTACGTGGCGTCTACGTGGCGGCCCATCATGCAAATGCCACCCTTCTCCACACCCACTAGTCTTAGGGGTGAACAATAGCTTTTCAAATATATGGTTGAACAGTGATTCCACGAAATATTTTCTCTCTCCTCCACTTACATTCACCCCAATAGAAGGCTGCCACATACCCCAGAATATGACGTCATACACTCATACCCTTACAAAGGTATTTAGGAATCTAACCAAACATCACTTAATGATTCAGCACTTAACCATTCAGAATCTCTTAACCATTCAGACCTCTTACTGAGTCAGCACTTACCCATTCAGAAGTTGCCAAACGGCCCCTAACATTGATCAAATATTGTAAAAATAGACAGGTATAGCATACCAAACAACCTATACCAGTTACTAGAAAACAAGCGCGAGTATGTTCGACGTAATAAGTAAGCAAAAATAAATTCTTATGATGCACTTGAACACATTCGACCACCCCTAAAAGTTCTGTAAAAATAGACAGACATTTCGTCAAATATTCGTTCTTTTTTTTGTAGTCGTGGTAGTTGATAAAGAAAAAGCCAAAGACCGATACGTATCAAAGACAGAAAAATTAGTAAAGGAATGATCGAAGACCAAACTTTGGTTGATCTTGTTCCTGTCTTGAGACACATTTTACTAGGTTTAGGTGATGCGTTCTTTTAAAACATCAAATTTTTATCATTTCCAGTTTTTTTTTTTTCAACTCTTTTTAACATAAAAAATTGGTTATAAAAACGCACGTTGTCAGTATGTTGAAACAAATAATTAATTAAAATTTGGTTTTACAATCATCCAAATATGAGTGTGACAAAGTATCATTAGAATGCTTTTGTTTGATTCCAAATAAATCAAAACAAAAACATCTTCAGTGTGTTGATTGATGTACTAATTGGAATTTTGTTAATAGTTATTTTAAAGAAAATTTTATTTTATTTTTAAATCGTGTTTACAAAAGTCGAAGAAAATAAATATCATCTAAAATCTAATAATGAATAGTTGGGAAATAGAATACCAAGAATGGAAAAAAAAACATGATAAAGATTTTTGAACTAATACGTGACAGAAATGTTTATTACGTATAGATATAAAATGAATTGAGATACAATAATATCTATACAGGTAAAGCCATTTGAATCATTAAAGATAGACCTTTAGCTCAATGCTATCGAGTTGTTTGTTAAAGTGTAGTCTCTTTTAAGTAGTAATGGTTCAAGTCATATTGTTACTTTGTTCCTTGTGAGTGGTATAGAACCATGCCTAGTGCGTGATCATCACCACGTCGAAGCCACATCACGCAAACCCGTCATATCCCCTTCACGCCTTCCCTCTATATCCATTTAAGTATGACCACTACCACACCCAACCCTCTACGCTCCATACGCATGATGCTGTTTCACGCCCTACCCACACCCATCTCTTGCACAAAGTGGTGCCACATCACTGCTACGTCGGATTTTCACGCTTTTAAACGTGGAATCACACCACTCCGGCTAAAGATATAACAAGATATAAATCTAACTAGTTTGTTTTTTTTTTGAACGGTATACTTCATTAACACAAACCATAAAACAGGGCGGCAAAAGCACTACAAAGAAGCAAAAAACACAACTTACATAATTATAAATTTACACGAATCGCCCCAAGACATCGAAGTTAACTTACATAATTATAAATTCAACAAGATATAAATCCAACTAGTTTGTTAAAAAGAATAATCGTTTAAAATAGTAAAAATATATAATATATATTACAAATGAATAAATCCAAAATATCTACAACCCAAACACTTTTATGGGAAACCAATGTGCGCCATTCTACAAAACCACACCATCACGAACAAACATATCTTTTTCCATATCACGCCACATGTACACAGCATGACATTTCTCTATCTTAGCAGCCACCATGTCCATTTTTGTAATTTCACCTAATGCTTCCTGGTTGACTCAACTCTTGACTCGCTGACTCAATATCTAACTCGGGTCGTACGCAACTCGGTCCAACGCCTGACGACGGCGACACTACCGGCGACTTTCTACTCATGTTGATTATCCTCGACAATAACCTACTTCCCGGAGACCGAAAACCCTGACTGGGTGATGTCAGGGGGACATCGGTCTCCGAGAAATACCCGTTCCTATTGGGAACATCTATTCTGACTTCATTTATTCTTTTTGTCCTTTCCACAAACGATGTTGTTTGTACTTGTTCCGGTTGAACTGGCGAGTTAACCGAAGTACTTGAACCGGGTTCGAGTACAGTCGAGTTAACTAACAACGTGGTTTCCACTGCTTCAACTGGCGCACGACAAAGCGGGCAAGTGGAGTTGCTATGAAACCACATGTCGATACACTCGGTGTGGAAACTATGCTTGCATTTGGGTAAAACTCGACCCTTTTCACCCGATTGAAACTCTGATAAACATACTGCGCATTCTAGCATGTTCTCGTCGGTTTCCGACGAGAACACGAAAACCGGAAGCGACTTTATTATGGAAGCGTCAAGCCCGCCGGTTGGGTAAGCGGGTACTTGATTGTTGTCGACGTAGAAGACGATACGGGCGGAGCGGTTACGACGGTTATGTCGGTTACGGCGTTGGAGTTGAATACGTAGGAGATACCTGTAAATAAAATAATGAAAACCCCGTAAGACATTAAAGGTATAAATACAAAATAAATAAAACCTACTAATGTACTTAACATATATATTTTAAAAAACAAATATGGTGTTATATCTACTTTTATTAACTACTTGTATTGGCAGTTACTTTTAACTAAAATAATATATATTCTAGTTATGGTAAAAAAAACAATAATAAACGCTAACAAATACATTCTCTCTAATATTACCAACGGGCATAGAGGTGGAGGACGACGAGGAAGACGACGACGACGAATAGGATAATGATCGAGGCGAGCATGATTCGACCCGAAAGGGCGTAGGATTTGGAGGAGTCTTGTAGTTCGCCATCGGGCCATTGGTGGTTGATAGTAGAATCTGAAGACATTGAGACAATGAGAAAGAGAATGGTTTAGAGAGTAGGTTAGAATGTTAGATGTAGACAATAGTAAGACCATGTGTAGTGGGGGGCTTTATGGGGCTCCATGTATAAAGCCCCTCACCCTGATTGGTCCACGTGGCTGCTGAGTCAGCATGGAGAGAGAAACTGAAAAAGGGGTGTAGTGGTGGGGCTTTATGTATAAAGCCCCTGAATCTGATTGGTCCACGTGGATTTTATTTTTTTTTTTTCTTTTAACTCAAAATAAATAAAATAAAAGGTAAATAAATATAAAAAAATTACAAATAATAATAAAAAAACACACAACTAATATTAATTAAATTAAAAAAAATACAAATAATATTAAAAAAGCACACAAACAAAAGGTAAATAAATATAAAAAAAATTACAAGTAATATTAATTATCATCTCCGCTTTCATCGTAATCTTCTTCTTCTTCTTCATCATCACCTTCCTCTTCACCTTCTTCTTCATCTTCGCCTCCACCTTCGCCTTCATTTGGAATATACCTAACCGACCACGCATGTTGGACCAAATCCGCCGTTAACTCGTCATGTGCTTCATGGTCACGAAGTGCATATGCGTTTTGTATTCTTTCTTCCTGACTGGCTTGCGGTAGATCCTGAACGGCTTCCGGTACATAATTTTGGCATATCGCTTTACCTTCATCTTCTAGTATCATATTATGCATGATTATACATGCATACATAGCATCTCGCAGCTTGTCTGTGGTCCATGCACGAGCAGGATTTCTTATGTAATGCCAACGCTGTTGAAGAACCCCAAAACATCTCTCTATGTCCTTCCGCGCCGCCTCTTGAACCTGTTTGAAGTGTGCCCGTTTTTCATCGTTGGGCAATTATACCAACGCCAGTGACGACAATCAATGCTACCCAGCATTCCTGGTAACCCATGTTCATTGTTGTGCACCTCGTAAATTTTCTGTAAGTCGTACCAAGTGGGCCGTCTAAGATAACGGGCTCCGTACAACTTTATTATTCCTAAAAAATTAAATACAAAAATATATAAAAAAGTTGATCTAAGTATATATAAAAATATATAAAAAAATTGATCTAACTATATACAAAAATATATAAAAAAGTGATGTACCTTGGCAAAAATACTCCAAAGAATCGCGTGTTGTTTTCTCGGCCATTTTTAAATACTCGTCGTTGATATCCGTCGAGTTGCCGTAAGCGAGTATACGCAGTGCCGAGGTGCACTTTTGAATAGACGTGAATCCCATATTCCCCCTAGCATCCGGTTTTTGTTGAAAGTAAGGGAACGCGTTCTCCAAATCTCCGGATATACGTAGAAATAAACGTTTGCTCATCCTGAAACGACGCCTAAACATCTTAGGGTCGGGGTAAGTCGGGTTTTCATCGAAGTAATCCTTCATCAATCGAGCATTTGCCGCAACCCGATCTCGTTCGTAATACTGCCTACTTTGTTTTGGTGTAGTGGTAGGCGCACTAGTTTGTTCCATATATCTCGACGCAAGCGCAAGCGCACTCGTAACCGCATCTTGCTCCAAGTCTTCGTCTGTCGAATCACCCTCGTCGGCTAGAAACTCTTTATAATATTCTCTCGCAACAGATGAGGACGCGGGGGAACCCATTTTTTTTAAGTAAATGATGTATTTTTATATATGTGTTTTGTGTGTGTTTTTATAAATGTGTGTAGTTTTAAGTGTGTAGTAGATATATATATATATAAAAATCAAAAAAAAAAAAAAATAGCCGTTCAAAATGTAACGGTCACTTGACCGTTTGAAGTGTCCACGTGGCAGAATCTGATTGGTCAGCATTGTGTGAATCAGGCGTTATGCCCATGAAGCCCCAAGCCAAAAACACTCCATAGCGCCGGGGTGTAGCAGTGTTCCCGGGCGCTATGGAATCAAAACATGGGCAATAACGCCCCACTACACCCGGTCTAATATAAGAAGGTGGGAAGGATGGAAGAGGAAGCTTCCAGGTTGGTTCCTACGAGAAGAGTTGCAGAAAGGTTTAGTTGATTGACATTTGCCTGGAAGACGCCAAGCATTGACGCGGGTTTCTTTAATGACCAACTTACCCTTTGGGTCCTTTTAGTTTTCTTAGATTTTAGTTGCTTTTATATTAGGGTAGTATAAGTAGTTGGGTTGAACAATGAACATGTTAGTTGTTACGTTTGAAAGTAAAGGGTTGAGTTATTCTACAAAGGCTATAAAAAGTAAGAAGGGTGAGAAGCCATTAAAAAATGACATGTTAGTTGTTACGTTTGAAAGTAAATACTTTTATGAAGTTCGAGCTCGACTCGATTCGAGCCTAATACTTTAAGCTCAAACTAGGCTCGAAAGTAAAACCCAAGGGCTCAAGTTCGGCTCGAAATATTTCTAGAACAATTTAAAGGAGTTAAAATCTCGGCCCGAGCTCGCTTTAATAGTTTAAACGAGCCAAAGCTCGGCTCGAGCTCGACTCGCCAACAATAAATAGTAGGTATTTTATATATAAAATAATAAAAATATAAAATTTGTTTGGGTTCGTTTAGGCTCACGAGCCTAAACGATCTTTGTATGAAAGCTCGAGCTCGGGCTCGATAACTAAACGAGTCATGTTTCAAGCTCGAACTCGAGCTCGGGCTCATTAAGGCTCGGCTCGTTCGAGCTTTTTACCGATCCGATCCCGAGTAGCTCTCGAGCCATTACGCATCATTGACACCCCTATGTTTGATTAGGTCAAGGCGTTTTGAGTAGTGTTAGAAATAGTCACCCATATGATCTAACACTAAATTTAAACAACCTTTTCTTTTCCTAAGTGTTTATGTTTGGCGGATTATTGTTTTTGTTTGCTCTTCATCTCTTTGGTCGATTATTGGTTGTGTTTCGAGTTTTGGTTCAAGATCGATGGGTTCCATAGAGCCAGAGACACTGATAACTCGATGAAGACAATAAGATACGTAAGTCGATTTAAGGGATTCTTTAATTCATTTTGTTGATAATACATGATGAAAAATTTCTTATACCAATTTCATCCAAAACCAATCAGACAATTCTTGAGTAAAAGTTTTTCGATTTCAGTTTCTCTAAATTGCACAAATCAAACGGGGCCTACGTATATCTAGTGGCATTTGGTATACTATCAATAGATGAATAATAAAAGCTAACACAAGTATACAACGTTGGGACATCCTAGTAGAGTGTTTGACACGTACAAAATAAAACAATAAAAACAATGACAATTGCTTTTGATTTTTAGTAAATGTTGGGACCGACAGTAGAGTGTTTTAATAACATATGACTTATACATGGATTCCAAATCACTACATCCTGCCCTTGCTCTTACTAACATCAAGGCGCATATCCCTCTCATACTAGAAAAAGATTCAACCCACTTTACGACATGGAAAACTCTATTCCAGGTCCACTGTCAGGCCTTTGAGGTGCAGCACCACCTTGGTCCCAAGACCCCCGTGACCCCTCCTCCTGCCTCCTCTGATGCCGCTTCTGCCGCTGCTGCAGAGGCTGCGGCTGCCGCCGCTGAATCCCTATGGTCCCGCCTAGACGCCATCGTCTTGCAGTGGATTTACGCGACTATTTCGCAGCCGCTTTTACACATCATCCTCACACCCGGTCAGACGGCGTATGAAGCTTGGCTTGCCGTTGAGAGCGAGTTTAGTGACAACCAAAATACTCGGGCTATTTTTCTAAGTCAAGAATTTTCCAATCTATACCTTGAGAATTTTTCGTCCATGAACGACTATTGCCAACAAGCCAAGCACTTGGCTGATCAACTCGCGAGCGTAGGCTCACCGGTTGACAATCGAATGCTTGTCCTCAAAGTTCTTACGGGCCTTACCGAAGCATATGATAGCATCTCTACGGTGCTTCAAAATCAAAACCCGCTACCCGATTTTCGTGACGTTCGATCTCGGTTGACTCAAGAGGAAACCAAGAAAAAACGTCATGCCACTCGGGCCGCTAACTCTGCTGCGACAGCCCTCCACACTCAGACCTCCAACACCCTCAACACCTCTAACCAACCCAGCAATAGTCGTTCCTCAAACAGGCCCAATAACCCCTCTAGAACCCGCCGTAATTCCAGGCCCAACAATCCCTCTAGAAACCGGACCTCCACTGTTCAGTCCAATCCATCCACCCATCCATATATTGTATTCCCTAACTCTTGGACTTCAACCCAATGGGCCACTGCTTTACAACAGGCCCAACAATCCAACCGCTCGGCCCAATCCCAACCACCCTGCCCCTATCCATCCAGGCCCAACAACAACAATTCTCAAGGTATTCTTGGCCCCCGCCCGGATCAAGTTAATTTTGCTGCCTATTCTCCGACCGACATTGAACAAGCACTTTACTCGCTCGCTCTCAACCCGCCGGATCATGGTATGATGGATACTGGTGCATCTTCTCATTCTGCCAATGCCCAAGGTATATACTCTCCGTCTAATTTTAATACTTGCACTAATAAATTTATTATAGTTGGTAATGGCACGACCATCCCAGTTTTGGCCCAAGGCAACCAAGTCCTACCCCCACCTTACCCACCACTTAAACTCAATGATGTGTTATTTGCCCCAAATATCATCAAAAACCTTATCTCTGTCCGTCGTCTTACCAGGGATAATTTAGTGTCTATTGAATTTGACCCTTTTGGCTTTCTTGTGAAGGATCTCAAAACTCGGGCTCCTATCCTACGATGCAATAGCACTGGCGATCTTTACCCACTGACCGAACCGCTACCACTAAAGTCACTCCAGCCTTCCTCTCCAACCACCTTCGTTGCTGTCTCCCAAGATCGCTGGCATCAAAGATTGGGTCACCCTGGCACTAATTTATTACAGTCTTTAAAATTGTCTTCGTTTATTGATTATGGCAAATTAAATAATACTACTTGTGAACCTTGTGTTTTTGGTAAAAGTATTCGTCTTCCATTTTATGACTCTGTCAATGTTACTCATGCCGCTTTTGACATTATTCATAGTGATTTATGGACGTCTCCTGTGCTTAGCACCGGAGGCCACAAATATTATATCTTGTTTGTTGACGATTTCACTAATTTTTTGTGGACCTACCCGCTTGCCAATAAATCACAAGTTTTTCACACCTTTGCCAACCTTCACAATTTAATTAACACTCAATTCCAATGTAAAATCAAGCAATTTCAATGTGACAATGGAAAAGAGTATGCCAACCACAATTTTCATAACTTTTGTCACCATAACGGGATGCAATTCCGTTTCTCTTGCCCTTATACCTCGTCCCAAAATGGTAAAGCGGAACGCAAAATCCGCACCATTAATAATATGATCCGCACCCTTCTTGCCCAAGCCTCCTTACCACCCAACATGTGGCACCACGCCCTTGAGACCGCCACTTACCTCTTAAACATCCTCCCCAGCAAACTACTCAACTTCAAATCTCCCACCTCCCTCCTCTACCATTGCACCCCGGAATACGAGCATCTTCGTGTCTTCGGGTGTCTGTGCTACCCCCTTCACCCATCCACCACCATTAATAAACTTGACTTCCGTTCTCACCCATGTGTCTTTCTTGGATACCCCCCCAATCATCGTGGGTACAAGTGCCTTGACTTGACCACTCACCAACTCACCATCGCCAGACACGTACACTTTGAAGAATCCATTTTTCCCTACACCATCCAATCCCCTACCAAACCACCCTCCTACGAATTTCTAAATCCCACCATCCACCCACTTGTGTGGGACCACCTCCAAAACTTATCTCGCACCTCACAAACTACCTCCCCCACACCCGTAACAAACCAATCTGTCCCTCCTTCCTCTGTGTCCAGTGATAGCCCAAACACCGGCCCATCTACTTCTACTGGCCCATCAGCGCCTTCTACCCAAAATCCAGCTGCTTCCCCTCCTGGCCCTTCCGGCCCACCCCACACAGATTCCATACCCACCGCCTCGGCTCCCACTTCCGAGCCCACACCGGTCCAAAACACCTCACCACCACATCCGACCACTACCCGCCCACATACTCGCTCTATGAGCGGTATTGTGAAGCCCAAACATCCATTCAACCTACATACCACCACCCTTATTCCTATCCCTAAAAACCCTCAGGTTGCCTTGTCCTCTCCTGAATGGTCCGCTGCCATGTCTAACGAATTTAGTGCACTTATTAAAAACAAGACCTGGGAGCTTGTACCTAGGACCCCGGATATGAATATTATTCGTTGTATGTGGTTGTTTAAACATAAGTTCAGGTCAGATGGCACTTTGGAGCGTTACAAAGCTCGCCTGGTATGTGATGGTCGTAAGCAGCAGACAGGTATTGACTGCGGAGAGACATTTAGCCCTGTTGTTAAACCGTCTACCATACGGTTGGTTCTCTCCCTGGCTCTCTCCAAATCCTGGCCCATTCATCAACTGGACGTCACGAACGCCTTTCTTCATGGCAATCTAGAAGAAACAGTCTACATGCATCAACCCATGGGTTTTCGACACCGGGACTTCCCGGATCACGTCTGTCGTCTTAACAAGTCTCTTTATGGGTTGAAACAGGCACCCAGGGCATGGTACCAGCGATTCACTGATTTTGTTACTTTACAGGGTTTTCGCCAAAGCAAGTCGGACAATTCATTGTTTATCTATCATCATGGGACTGACATTGCTTATCTTCTTATTTATGTGGACGACATTATTCTCACCACATCCAATGATACCCTAAAGGCACGATTACTCCATGATTTGTCTGGTGAATTCGCAATGAAGGACTTGGGCCAGTTATCTTATTTCTTGGGTATCCAGGTGACTCGGGATGGTGACTCTATGTTTTTATCTCAACAGGCTTATGTTAAAGACATTATTCATCGGGCTTCCATGGACTCTTGCAACCCTGTGGCTACGCCTGTTGACACACAGTCCAAACTTTCTGCTGATGACGGACCTCTACACGATGACCTCGCTACCTACCGCAGTCTTGCGGGTGCTCTTCAGTATCTCACCTTTACTAGACCGGATATTTCTTATGCCGTACAGCAGATTTGCATGCACATGCATGCTCCCCGTTTGACTCACTGGAATGCGCTTAAGCGCATTGTGCGCTATCTTCAGGGTACTTCGGACCATGGTTTACATCTGGGTCCCGCATCCACTTTATCTCTTCGGGCTTATACGGATGCTGACTGGGCTGGCTGCCCAGACACTCGTCGCTCCACTTCTGGTTATTGTGTATATTTGGGTGACAACCTCATTTCTTGGTCCTCAAAACGGCAGTCCACTGTCTCACGATCCAGCGCAGAAGCCGAATACCGGGGTGTTGCAAATGTGGTGGCCGACATCTGCTGGCTGCGTAATCTTCTTCTTGAGCTTCATCATCCGCTCTCGCGAGCAACTCTTGTTTATTGTGACAATGTTAGTGCTGTTTATCTCTCCGGCAACCCGGTTCAACACCAGCGCACCAAACACATTGAGCTTGATATTCACTTTGTTCGCGAGCAAGTGCAGCGTGGACATGTTCGAGTCTTACATGTCCCGTCTCGTCACCAGATAGCGGATATCTTCACCAAGGGTCTCCCACGAATTTTGTTTGATGACTTTCGTACCAGTCTCAACATCGGTCCTCCCGACGTTTCAACTGCGGGGGAGTAATAACATATGACTTATATATGTAAATGATTTTTGTAATTATGATGTAATTATATCTCTCCATAATTATAGGAGACTCTTGTATTATTTATAGGATTCAATTGAATGAGAATAATCAAGTTGAATCATAATCTTTCATGTTTGAAACTTCAAACCGTGGATGGAGTTTAATTTGTATATATATTTTTTGAATGCCCATATGTCCCGACTATCTGGGGTATTTACCAATTGGTTACAAAAGCATCTCATACACCTCTGGGTGAAAGCACGTCTTAGGTGCCTGCCCGCATGTAGCGCTGGGTAGCCAGAACCCACCAAACCACCAGTTCCGGGGAAAACTTGACCCCCGCCCGCCCGAAGGTACGACAGTGGAAAATCAATAAAACCTGATGGAATCAAGGATTGAGCCTGGCACCTCAAGGAAGCTAGGCTCTACCCATCATTTCTCATGCCACTCCACACAAGGGTGGGTGCAGTTTAAATGGTACTGTATACCATCTGCTATGGAGTATGGAGAACCGTAGGGGTAATAATGGAATTTTAGAAGTTAGTCAACGATCTTTGGACTAATCGGGTCCAAATTGTTTCACTATCTTGACTTTTCATGTCATACACGTAAAATGTGTCTTTTCATCGGTTGCTAAAAGAGTTTTGTGAATCTTCTTAGATATTTTTTTATAATCAATTAAGATTACTATAAGTAAAAGTATTTTAAGTATAATACTTAGTTACTTAAATTAGCAATATAATTTGTGTGTAATTTAATAAGTAAATAAACATGCTTTTTAAAATATATATATATAATAAATCTGAGGAATTTTTATATAAAAAACGTTATTTTGTAAATTATGTGGTGAGTAAAAATGAATAATCAATATGTGTGTTTTACAGGAGAGACCCATTATTTTTATTTTCTGACTGAATTACAAGTTTTGTCTTATGTTTATACCTGATTTCAAAGCATGTCATTTACGTTTAAAATTGATGGGTTTTGTACTTCATGTTTTAAAATCGTACACGTTATGTCCTTTGGCCCTAACTCTGTTTGTTTTCTACGTTAATATGAGGATAAATTTGTCTTTTTAATCTTTTAAGGACTAATTATATAACTACTGTAAAGTTTTGGATCAAAATAAAAAAATACACATGTTTTCTTATAAACTTGCACCAACCATTCATAAACCTTCAACCTCTCTCAACTCTACCTTTCTCTCTGCGCTGTGTTCCCGAGTTTACTAAATGGTAGAAAAGAAAAGAAAGGAAAGATGTGTTCATGAGTTTCATTAAAGGAAGGAAAAGAAAGGAAAACAAAATATGGTGTGTTCCGAGTTTCATCAAAGGAAGGAAAGGAAATGGAAGGAAAACTAGTTAAAATTCTTTAGTTTACTTTTCTTCCGATTTGGAAGGAAACGGAAGGAAAGAACATTTATCCTTTCTTTTCCTTTTCCCTCCCTTCCTTCAATTCTTTTCCTTTCTTTTCCCTCTTTAAGTTAACTCGGGAACACAAAAGTCAGTAACCACCACCCACCACCAGAAAACCTTCAACCCTATCAACTCTCCCTTTCTATATCTAAAGTCAGTAACCACCCACCATCGTCACTGCCAAACCTCTACCGCCTCCAACACTACCGCTGTCACAAAAGCACCACTGTTAACCTCCCCTCTGACACCACCACCGATTCCACCATCACCGCAGAACCACCTCCTGATCGTAACCTGAACCCTGATTACGATCTAGACGACGGCGATCCTAGCCTTCCTCTTAATCCAAACCCTACTCCTTCAAATAATAATGTTCCTGTTGATTCCAGTTCCACATCCGTCAAAAGCGTCTGAATGTTGCTTATTATTGTAGCGATTCAATGCTTGAATTCGTAGATCTAGATATTTAGTATGTGTTGCTTTTTTTTTTTTTAAATTTGTTATAATTGTTACTGTTTTCTTTACGTTTGTTTATCGTGTGTTTCGTTTCTTCTCTGTATTTGTGTTTTAATTTTGACTTTTGATGGTCAAAGTGGTGAAATTGGTGATTCAGTTTTGACTTGCGATAGTCAAAATGATGGGATTGAGCTTAATGTTTGATGATTATAAAAAAAATATACAAGATATGTGTTACAATATGGTAAGTGAGAAACTATATTATTGAGAGTATATATCCAATTTAAGAATATTTTAAGTGCTTATTGGAGTTTGCATAACAGAAGGGGGAACTGTGGATGTGTTTGATTGTGAGGTTTTGAGGGTTAGGGTTTTGACTGATTTTTATAGAGAATTTAAGGGGATTTGGACTGGTTTGATGGAATGAAGGTGATAAGGATATTATATGAATTGAGGATGGTGGAAATTTGATGCACGAGAATGAAGAAGAAGATGAAGTGCAATCATAACATATATATTTTCATCTTGGTCCAAAATTTGAAGTTAGTCACACAAATAGTCCCTAAAAGAGTAAAAAGATAAATTTACCCTCACATTAGCGTTAAAATCTAACTGGGTTAGCGTTAAAGGACAAACCATGCAACATTTTGAAACATAAAGTACAAAACTCATCAATTTTGAACATAAAGGAAATGCTTTGAAATCAAGTATAAATATAAAAGACAACTTGTAATTCAGTTTTTTGTAAGAGATGTTTAAGATTTTATGGTTCGGCGTCGTATCATTTATGTTTAAGTTGTTCCTGTGGTTTTCCGGTTAGCTTTTTTTTTTCTTTTCTAATCAGGGTTTCGTTTTAATAAAGTTTGACAAAAATGATTTTTTTTTATTTTGAAATTGAGGTTTTTTCATAAGTACTAATTTATAAATCCTAAGGTTATCCATCCTTATGATCACAACAAAAATTATCATGTTTAACGAATTTTCATATGATTTTTTAAATGTTTCGACATGTCACACCCCGATTCAGGAGGGCCTTGACGAAATCACAAATTGATATAACATTCACATAATGCAAGCAACAGTGGAAGCAGTATGAAATAACTAAGTTTTTATTTATATATAAATTGTTTTACACTTCAAATATTACATTTCAATTAATGTATATGTAATCTCCAATCGTACAAGTTCGGGTAATATCTATGGTTTATCGTTTGTCTTCTGGTTCTTCCTTCGGTGCGACTCCGAATTGCACTGCACATCCTTGTATCTCCATAGTAGGTACCTAAACACATGCTTAAAATGGTTTTGGGTCAACAATAATGTTGGTGAGTTCGTGTGTTTGGTTACATAGGCGCCCAAGAGTAGTTTCACAAATAGTTTTAGTTATACAAACAATTTTAACAATTTTCAAAAATGTTTACCTGGTTATGGTGTTACAGTTCTACAAGCTGGCCATTCAACCTTGGCATCTAGCGTCATGCCTAACCATGCCTAGATGTGTCAACAAAATATATACCCATTATTGTTATAGCTTCCTAACCTATGCCCTGTCACATAGGTTCCCCATGGCAAAATATATGCCGCAACGACCCGTCGGTCTCAGTGGGGATTTCCGTGTAAGGTCGGACCACTGTGCGTGGGGGATTCCCCAAGTAGTGCTACCCATATATTAAGTCGGCTCACCTAGAGTTAATGAGTTTCTTGTTCAGTATGCATAACAAGCAAGCAGATAATCACGCTCTGTAAAACTAACACCATAATATACAAAAACATTGGAAGAATGCGTTACCCTAAAACATTTTAAAATACAAAAGAGGATGAAAGTGTTAGGGCTTTGAACGGCCAATTTCATCCCCCATTTTTTACACCCCTTTATACACCATTTTTTTTTTGTCTCTTATGAGGCTTGAACTCCCAACTTCCTCTTTAAAACCCTAACACCTTTATCACCACACCACAAGGGGTGGGGCAAAAGTTATAGTACTATACTAGAAATTTTATATGTCAAAGGCGGTAATTAAAACGAGCTCTATAGGTAAACTCTTAACCTTCAAAAATTACAAATGGAAATAGTTGAATTCAAAAATTACAAACGGAAATAGTTGATAAGACACGATAATACCTGTTTATATCAGGTTAACACAACAAGACACAAACCTTTTTTCCAAACCCAACATAATATAGGGCACCACTGTCACACCCCGCCCAGGTCGGGGCACTTATAGTGATCAGTTGGCGTAAACTTAAAGCGGAAAACGTAATCTCATTACATAACTTAAGTATTTATTACAAGCCAAACTAACAAAAGTACACCCAACACTACACATAGCCTAACAAATCACAGCAAACAGCTACAATCTTCCAGCACTCGTATTATTTTATGAACTCTCAAATATACTCTTAAGACGAATTAATTTTTATATACGCGTCAACCTAAGTTTCATTAAAAACGGAGCAGGGTCACATATAACATAATATATTATATTGTTACTAAAACGGTCTCCTATAATAGTAATTAATCGCCTAGATCTCACATCTTAAATAATCATGCTATTCGTCACTTACTCATTAACTAATTCCAAATACACAAATATCCATCCCACATGTTATTGATTCGTTTTGACTATCAATGACCCGTTTCATTCATTAATAAATATGAACCAACACATTTTATTTATATAAAAAAACGGGATGTTACAACCATCGAGCATTAAAAAGGTAGAATTTCACCTAGTACAAAACGTATAACTCTAGTGTTCACCTCCCGCAACCTATATTTAAAATAAAAATAAAATCCTAACATGTCTTAATGGGTTCTAAAAAGGTAGACATGTATTTAACCTGTTTATACACAGAAATCAATAGGTATATTCGTGCCTACTTATTTAGGACACGAAACCTTTTAATGTCATACTAAACTTGTTAAGTTTGTGTAGGTTCATGCCATGCATTCGTGTTTGTGTCTGAAATTGCCAACCCTAATTTTTATACCATTTTCAAAGGTGGCCTTCCTACATTCACGTTGCATTACGGACTTCCTCCCACGGACAACCTCTTTCCCTCTCACAATACCTACTCAAGGACGCCCTTTAGAAAGACTTCACACTTAGGGATGACAACGGATCAGGTATGGGCCATGTTTAGCTAATACCATACCCATACTCGGTTAAAAAATCTCATCCCATACCCGTCCCATTACCCGTCGGTATAGAGCATACCCGCGGGTATCGAGTGTACCCGTTCCGATTTGCATGTATATATATATTTACTTTCTTTTATGATTTTATGTTTTAGAAATTCACAGTATATTAAATTGTAATAAATAACATACGTATCATCATCACCATAATAATATTTGAAATATTTAAAATGTAACTATGTATTATAATATGTATCTTACAAATTATTTTTATAGTTAATAGCATATAAATATAAACAATAACGCCATTAAAATATAAATGCCCAAAGAAAAGTTTATTTTTCAAATAATGAATCTATTAAAATTAAACATTACTAAAAACTAGTTAAGTATATATATAAAACTTAAAATTTTGCGGGCATATGTTTCGAGTAAATGGATATTTAGTTTCGGGTAATCGGGTTGGGTATCACCTAATACCATACCCATCCCATGCCCGTGAAACATTTTCTTTCCGATCCCAAATCCGTCCCATATACCCGTCAGGTATCGAGTATACCCGTCCCAAATACTTCGGGTTTTGGGGGTACCCGTCGGGCTCGGGTTTTTTTTGCCATCTCTATAATCACACTCTCTCAGTTTGTCATGTCGGACCCATCAATCTTCCCTTCCTTCTACCATTTCTGCTATATTATACCGTTAAAGTTGTAAAAGTTGCTAGGCGGTCTCAACTCGACTGACTAAAAAGTTGCGAGTACTTAGCCATAGTCGGAAAATACACGGAGATGACTCACTGATTATTGAACTAGGCGGAGACTACTCGATCATTACTCGTGATGCTCTAATAAAACAAAACATTTAACAAAACATGATACGGCCCATACCAATATACTTCCAAAGAGTTTCACATTCTAAATTTGAAAATTTTCTTGAAAACCGTGTAAAGATAAAGAAAAAAACAAACTTTTTTAAAATCATATGAAAATACGGAATATTTACAAAATTTAGTGGACCACTTTAACGTACTATGCATTAAATATCTTCAAGTGGGAAGACAGCTGTAAACAATTGACTTGACATCTTAATGCATACATGTGATGACATGATGAGATCCAAAATTTACATTAAATTCACACGAGATCACTCCACACTTTCATCCTCATCTATAAGTTTTCACACATATCTTACCTTACAAACCACAAACCCTAAAAAAAAACAATTTTTTTTTTATCTTTTTCAATGGTTGATGCTTACTTGATCTGTTCCCACCTAAACAAATGGTAAAAAACCATGTCCCAGATCCACAGATCCGATCTGTGGTTGTTAATCCATGCAAGAAGCTGATGAAACATAGATCTGGTCATGTGTGGCTGCAAGATCATTGGAATCTTGCAGATCGGCCGGCTGATTCGGTCGCCGAAGCTTTTCGGCGACCGTTGAGTCAAGAATCTTGTGCCGGCCGATTTAGTAAGGTATTGAAGATCTCAACATGTACTAGTTTTGTTCATAATATTTTGGGTATGAATAATGACGTTGGTAGGTTTAAACTCATGGTATGGGTTTGTGTTTGTGGTTATTTTGATGTGTTTAATGTTAGCAAGGTTTTGTTTTTGGAAAATCAAGATTTTGCTAATGTCAATCTTCTTCAAGTGGCCTTTAAAGAAAATTTTTCTTTAACAAGGTGTGTGCTTGTCTTAGATGATGTCTGGAATGAAAATCTTTCTGTGCCCTTGTATTACAAGAGCATTGGAAGGTAAAACCCTATACAGCTTCGTGGAGAAGTCTTTATCACATCCAACAGTTAAATTCCTAGTTGAAGCATAGGAAAGAAATGTGGTGGTTTGCCATTAGCTTTGAGAACACTTGGACGGTCGAAATAGTGGAGCTGTTGAATAGTGAGATATGGAATATATGGGATGAAAGTGAGATTCTTCCAGCCCTTAGGCTTAGCTATAACGATTTTCGTCCACGTTTGAAGCAAATGTTTGCATATTGCTACTTGTTTCCCAAGGACTATGTGTTTGATAAGGATGAACTGGTATTATTATGGATGGCAGACGGGTTTTTGTACGAGTCAAATGGATGGCTGAAGGGTTTTTGCACGAGTAAAATGAATAATAAAAGTTTTTTTGTACGAGCCAAGTAGATGGCAGAAGGATTTTTATACCAATCAAGAGGTCTTGCTATGGATGACAAATTGGTTTTTTTACTATTCAAATAGATATTAGAAGGTTTTTTGTACGAGTCAAAACAGTCAATGAAGTATCGACAATGCTAAGTATAAGTAAATGAAACAAACTTTAATTAAAGCAAGGTTGTATATGAATTGTGGCTTTTGTGTTTGTTTACGTTTTTGTTTATTGAAGTAATTGAATATGAATTTCCTGGGTAATGTGTACTCGGTATAGCACATTTGTAGTTTTAGATTAGTAACATGTTAAAAAAATAACGATTGATATTTTGTTGTTTGTTGTTATTAGATGTACAAGAACTTCAGGTTATATGTATTGATACTATGTAATGTGTGGCACATGCATATTTTTCTTTAAGGTAAACCATTAGCGTGGTAATGACTTTTTAGCGTCGACATATAGAGTCAAGTCGATAGCGATGCCAGTCGCCGCTAAAGTCCGGACTTCTTGTAGTGAATGTATAGCTAGCTAGACTAAAACAGTAAAGTCTGAAAAGATTTAACCTTTGATAATTTACATGTTTGGATGATTAACATATACAAAAACAATAACTAATGGGACATGACATTCATTTTATAATTCTTAAAAAAATAGACATATCACAATAGGAACTTTTTTGTATCAAGTTGAATGAGTTAAATGACAGACTCTTAGACGAGAGTCAAAACTCAAATAATATGAAGTCACTTTACATAATAATGAGTTTCTTGGAGCAAAACTATTGAATGCGGCCCACTAATAAGATGCTTTGGGCTAAGTCTCAACTGGGACACTTAAAACACTAAGAGGCTTTTTAGTTGATTAATTGCTGAATTATTAAGAAGTCTGAATGGTTAAAATGTCTGAATTGTTCAGTACTGAATGATTAAGTTGGATCTCTTAATGGTTAGTTTTCTTGTCCCACATTGATAAGAGAGCCTCGTTAAGGTTGAGCCTAGATCAGTGATTAATGGTTCAGCTACATCCCAAGTCTTAATGCCGTTTAAAAAAAAGAAAAAGAATCTGGTATAACATGTAGCGGAAGGTTAACATACAAAGGCTCCTTAACATACAATGGGTATAAAGGGCTCATAGCGCAGCACGTGGCACTAGCCAGAAGAGTATTTTCATCCACCAACCATAATTACACACGTTACGAGAAACCCAAATGATTACACACGTTATATCTTATAATAACATAATGATGCATGTTATAAAACCAACGATTTTTTTAAAGTATAACAATAGGGTATACAAATGAAAGATGTTAAAACGCTTGTTTTATGGTGTATTTTATAAAAAAATAAAAAAATAAAAAAATAATGTCGTATGAAAACGGGGTATTGAATTTCAATAATTCAAACTTTCACTCATTGGCCGGCAATAATCTGTACTTCAAAATTTTCTCAACAACGATCCCAACTTTCAACGTATTGGCCAACAATGAACCTTTGTTAACTGAGAACTAATTCAGTTAGTGGATGCTGACGTGGCATGCCAACACTGGCATGGATGATAGCGTGGACGCCGACATGGCATGCCACGTCATCATCCACGTCAGCGTGAACATGCCACATCAGCATTAACAAAGGTTCATTGTTGACCAATAAGTTGAAAGTTGAGATTGTTGTTGGGAATTTTTGAAGTACAGATTATTGGCGGCCAATGGGTGAAAGTTTGGATTATTAAAATTCAATACCCCATGAAAAAGCTATGAACCTTTAGAAAACGGGGGTGTAAGTTGATAAAAGTTAACAATTGTAAGCTATACCTATTTTACCCTTCCAACTTATTCCTTAATTTTTTTTTCATGTGTAAATTTGAATATTTTTTTTGAACATTCAACTTCATCAAAACAAAACGCTACAAGTCTTCAAAACAAGGACCGGAGGACAACCATTACATCATGTACAACCGATAGTTGCACCACACAACCCATATAAAATTATTAAAAACCGATCTATACTTAACCAAAAAAAGGTCTTTGATTTAATCTTCGCCACGATCTCCACAGCCCTCGAGCCCCGTCTATTGAAGACTTTATCATTGCGAGCCAACCAGTTACTCCACATCGTTGTAATAACAATCCCATGTATGATCTTCTTGTGTTTTTTGTTCCCGGTTGCAGTCTTGAAAAGCTCCAATAAATCTCTAACCTCAAACGCATACCGCAAGTTTAGACCAACTAGCAATCCTAGACCAAACCTCAATAGCCATCGCACACTCTGTGAATAAATTTGGGACCGTCTTAGCAACTTCCTCACACATCAGACATTCTACCAAACTCGTATCGATCTTGCGTTTCAACAACGCCACCAAATTACATGTTTGAAATATCCTGAACCAGTTGGCGTGGAATAAATGTTACAGATCAATTTTACATGTTTGGTATATTAAATGTTTGATTAAAATAGCCAATGACCTCCAGCCCAGCTAGGGAGAGGTGGGAGGGTTTACCTTTTAAGAGGGTTCCCGCCCGGGCTTGGTCTTGAGTTCGAATCCTGCACACCACGAAAAAATTCCCTGTAACGGTTTGAGATAACTTCAAAGTGGACACCGGTGCGTGGGTAGAGATTCGAACTCGAGTCGAGGGGTAGTCTGTCGATTGGGTTTACTGCTGAAGCACACCTTCCAAAAAAAAAATGTTTGATTAAAACAAGTTTTAAATGTAAATCACTATAATAAATACGTTTTAAAACATACAAAAAAAGTAAACGTCAGTCAGTCTCAGTTAAAACAATCCACGTGGACATTCAACAAGCTTAGAAGCTGACGTGGACCCTCCACGTCACCAGAAACAGATTTCACAAGATCTCAATCCACAAACCTGCTGAGGTGGCACATGTAGCATAACAGAAAAACAAAAAATCTAAAAATATTCTTCCATCACTTATTTCCCTCCACACATTCAAACCTCACCTTATCATCTTTCACTTTGTCCAATTCTTACCAAATTAAAACACCACAATATTATCATTACATTTCTCATTTTCTTACCCTCTCATTTAATTTGTCACACCCAAAAAAAATAAAAAATATGGCCTCCAAATTAAGTTTCACAATAACCTCTTCTCGTTTGTTCACTGCCCCGATTCGAACATGTTCTTCCCGTTTGAATTTATCCGGTTTTCATCGGTTTTCCGCGTTGAAAACGCACTCGATTCGGTTCATCGGTGATCGACGGAGATTGATTATGATTAAAGCAACCACTGATCAACCAGGTTAGTTAAGTTTTTACGTGGTTCGGTGTAAACTGGCCTATTTTTGTCCTAGGGTGATAACTAAGTTATTATTTATTGAGGTTATAATTAAATTACACAAGTACGTGGAATATATTTATATTTATAGAGACTAATTAGGGTTTAATCGAATAGGGCTAGGGCCGGCTGCTCCTTACGATTAAAACATCAAGTTGTGTATATTTCATATGAATTTAAGTTGGAAGTTCTTGTCGCCTTTGTGCGCTTCGCGCTTTTTAAAACTAACTTAGGAACACAACCAAAAATATCTAAAACAACCAAATATCTAGGGTCGGATGTGCGCTTTGCTTGTCTTGGGTGTGCACTTTTTAAGCGCCTGGCGTCTACGTGATAGGCAATGTGTTTGCACCATTAGTGCGCCTTGAGCGTTTATCTACCTAGATTAGTAACTTAGTAGGGCTTATTTGAGCGTTTAGTCGTTTACCTACCTAGATCAATAACTCAGTTAAGCGTGCTCAGGTGGGAAGTCTCCACAAGGGCAACCAAACACAAATTTATGAGCTTCTTGATGGGCAACCCATCTGGGGTAAAGCGAACAATATTGGTGGTAAGAGGCTGTGAGGGGCCGGGATGTTACAATTAGATTGGTTTCCAAACAGTTTGGGTCGGGTTTACAGGTCGTCAAATTGTGTGCTTGTTTAATTTGCATTTTGCACAATAAAAATGTAGTTTTTGTTCATGAGTAAAGAAGATCAATAAAAGAGAAGCCTACACTTGGATACTTAATTAAGTTGGGAATAGTTGCAAAAGTCATCTGAGTTGACTCATTACTCACCGAGTACTCGCTACAGGGTGGGTCACCGAGTATAGCCAAGTGCCCAAGTGCCCGACTAGGCCGAGTACTCGCAACTCCCCAGTCGGCCGAGTTGGTAGCGCCTAGCGAGTTCTGCAACCAGACTTGGGACATGAGGAAAATGTTATTATTCATACACTCACTTTTCCAGAATTATAGCCTAATTTTTTTTTATGACAGCTCAGTAAAAAAACATGGACACTTAGTTTATAATGCTTTTCACAATCATGCAATTCATCATAAATCTATATTCGGATTGTCGTGTGTCATTCAGGTCAAGTAAAAGAAGATGACGTTGTTGACAGCAACATAATGCCTTACTGCAGTATAGAACAAAAGAAGAAGACAATCGGAGAAATGGAACAAGAATTTCTTCAAGCGTTACAGGTACGCCATCCCTTTTGTTTTTCCATTTCCATCTTTTTGTATTTCTTTTACATATTACACATTTTCGTGTTGTTCGTTAGTTATTACTCATTTTTCTCTCCTGTTTCTTCTGTAGGCGTTCTACTACGAAGGAAAAGCTATCATGTCAAATGAGGAATTTGATAATCTCAAGGAAGAACTAATGTGGGAAGGAAGCAGTGTTGTAATGCTAAGTATGTATATCCTTATTTTCCATGTTACCGATCAAACATGTAAATATAAGACGTCACCTAATTTTTTTATGCATATGATTGCTTTGTGTTATATATGTTCAGGTTCTGATGAACAGAAGTTTTTAGAAGCTTCAATGGCTTATGTGTCTGGTAATCCGATAATGAGCGATAAAGAGTATGATCAATTGAAGATGCAATTAAAGGTATGCAAATGATAGCTTTGTTGTCAAAATCATAAATGTAGCATCTCTGGCACGTATGTATCAGTGACGGATCTAGAAAATAAAACAAGGGGAAAAATTTTATAAAAAATATTTTAGGGGTAACAAAAAATTTGTTTTAGGGGTAACATTTTATAAAAATACCTTAAAAAACCAATTTTTTCCACATCGCCAGGATAATCTAGGGGTAACAGACGTACCCCCTAAGTATACTATACATCCGCCCCTGTTACGTATTATTGTTGGCAATAAGTCCTTAACACTAAAAAAATGACATTGGTCTTCTATATTTATCTATGATTCGCCAGGAGAATCTAGGGGTAACAGACGTACCCCCTGACTCCCTGAGTATACTATACATCCGCCCCTCTTACGTATTATTGTTGGCAATAAGTCCTTAACACTAAAAAATTGACATTGGTCCTTGTTCTTTCTTTTGTGTTTGATTTTTTTTTTGTCACACATACAACTTCATTTCTTCAATTACTTTCAGAAAGATGGAAGTGACATAGTGGCCGAGGGTCCCAGATGCAGTCTTCGCAGTAGAAAGGTATGCGCCTTTGAATCCCTTGCATAAAAATAAAACTGCAAGTCACACCCAATAAAAAGCAAAAGCTTAAACGTATTTGGTTGTAGGTTTACAGCGATCTCACTGTTGATTACTTCAAGATGTTCCTCATAAATGTCCCAGCTGCTGTTGTTGCATTAGGACTGTAAGTGTCACTTTACTTGTTATCCTACTTTCATCGTGAAAAATTACGCAACTTTCCATTTTAATTGCTCTATATATGTTTGTGTATTGTAGGTTCTTCTTCCTAGATGACATTACCGGGTTTGAAATCACATACCTATTGGAGGTACGTGTTGTTTTATGACCAATTCGTTCTTGCAAAATAAAACGCTCTATCCAGTTTGAAGTTGTATGCTTTGTTTCTAACAAGTTCATTATTGTAAATACTTTTATCAGCTTCCAGAGCCATTTAGTTTCATCTTCACTTGGTTCGCGGCTATACCACTCATATTGTGGTTATCCTTTACACTTACCAATGTCATTGTGAGGGATTTCTTGATATTGAAGGTAGTATTTTCGTAATCAAATTTTGTATCTTACAAACCAAGTAACCAACACTAATCTTTCCATTAATTTAACATCTAAATTTTACCTCTTCAGGGCGTTTGTCCAAACTGTGGAACAGAGAATACTTCATTCTTTGGAACAATATTGTCAATTTCCAGTGGGGGTACTACTAACAATGTCAAATGCGCAAAGTAAGTTCTTTTGTTTTTAACAACTCAATCGTTAAAAAAAACTAGATCATTATCTGAACATTGTACTTTGTTATGTTACGACATTAAGTGTAAAAAGAATTGGATCAAAAGCGTTGGTGGGTCATATGCACTCGTTTTGATCCTAACTGAAAATGACCCATGTGACCGTATATTAACAATGATCCATTTTGACCCACATTAAAAATGACCCATTTTGACCCGTTAACCAACCTACCTGCTTGACCCACTTGATGCAAATGTGCAATTTATCTTTGCATAAACATTAACGTTACATTTGATCTTCAAATTTCAGTTGTCAAACGCCATTAGTGTTTGATAAAGAGACTCGGTTGATTACATTGCCAGAAGGAAGCCAAGCTTGAGTTGGTCGGTATGAACTCTACTTCTGCAACATTTTATCAATTTCATTTAAAGCTCACCCATACCTTTTAAACTTTATCCTTACTCTTTATATTAGTTACAATTTACAAACCAACTGAAACAAATGCAGGTGGGATTAATTGTCAAATTATGGACCATGAGTGGAGTTTGTTTGAAGAATGATGCTATTGTAAATGCGCCTAGGTTCTTCAAAAATAGTCATGCATTTGTTTAGGCAGTATTACATAAGTGTGCATTCACATTTCAATCATAGTCAATGTATGTTCATGTGTACAACATGATACCATAGATTATGTATGTTCATATGTATACTTTACATCAGGTGCATGCTATGTTCATACATGGCAGTCTTTAAGTAATAACATTGCATTATACATATGTTTATTCTAGTCATTGAATTAAGAAATAGATATGAAACTAATAAATTGTATATATTGTTTTTGAGAAAACTCTTATGTGAATGATGTATTTTCTCAAGCCTGATGTGAGTAGTGGTGTGGTTAAATTAAAAATTAAGAAATAAACCCACTTCAAAATGTATTATAAAACCGAACCCTGTCTTAGTTAAAAATTCAATAGTGTGGAAAAATCTGAAGAATAATTATATGTATTGCTTCCATGGGCGGACCCTTAAAAAGTTCGATAGTATGAAAAAATCTGAAGAATAATTAGACGTGCAGTATCGATATTGCTTCCATGGGCGGACCCATTGAAATAGTTTTGTTGATTATATAGAATTTAGTTTGATTATTGTTTTTTATTTGACCCAAACCGGACCGGAAAACTTCTATTGTATAGTGATAGACAAACCACTAATATAAATTTTCGTCATAATAAAAAAAACACTAATTTCTTCTGTCATCTGACAAACCCAAAAATAAATCACCATTAGTGATTAGATACATAATTTTTTTTGTTTGAACGGCACGTACATATTATTTAAACGAGATATATTCTTGGGTCAATGGATAATGTTATAATAACGATAAACGTATATAATTTAATATATATGAAAAAACTTATATAATAAACAAATTTTGGTGATGTTATGGCCTAACAAATTAGCATACAACCTGCTCGCACGTTTTCAACTTCATGGGATTTCATTCATGAACATAAGATTGTACGTACGTACTTATCTTAGAACCTCATTTTTTAGTTAAACTGTTATTATACTTCATGCAACACATCTTAAAAGAATATAAGAGAAATGTTGACTTACGAATGTCAACCTTCGTGTGTGTCACAACTCACAATAGCCACCAACTTTTAAAGAAAACATTGGCTAGTTTTTAGTCCTATAAATAGATGGCTTCTTAATGTGGTAGTCAATAAGCATTGATCAGTTAGACAAAGCCACAACACAATATTAAAAGATCAAGAACTCTAACTAAATGGCTTATGTTTATCATTCAGGGAGCTTTTGTTGCTTCCTTAGTATTGTCACACTCATCTTCTCCTGGTTTGTTATGCCTAGCGGAGCTGTCTACCATGGCTATGTTCCGAGCCCATGGACCCTAGCCCACGCCACATTTTATGGCGATGAGTCTGCATCTTCAACTATGGGTATGTAATAATAATCATCTTATAGTTTTTTAATATGGTGTGTGAATAACAATGTTCTTTTATTATGTTTTAGGGGGTGCTTGTGGATATGGAAACTTGATTACTAATGGATATGGAACAAATACAGCTGCATTGAGCTCAACGATCTTTAGCGATGGATACGCGTGTGGTCAGTGTTACCAAATACGGTGTGTCCAGTCTCCATGGTGCTACACAGGTTACACAACTGTTACTGCCACCAACCTTTGCCCACCGAATTGGGCTCAAGATTCAAACAATGGAGGCTGGTGCAACCCTCCTAGAACCCATTTCGACATGTCTAAGCCCGCGTTCATGAAAATTGCTCAATGGAAAGCAGGCATTGTCCCAGTCATGTACCGCAGGTGCACTTCTATTTATTTGGTAGAAATTGAGTGTGTAAAGTTGTATGACCGGTTTTGATATTTTTTTTGTCCAAACCGGCTTCGGAAATCAAATACAAACCGAACCGGTCACGATTTTACGGTTTGCCGATTTTGTTTTGTGGTCTTAGATTAAAAATATAAGATTCTTATATTTTTAAAACATTATTTTTGTTGTATTAAACTTTAACAAGTAATCATGGGTATTCATAAACAAAATAACACATAGTATACGTGTACATGTAACTTTATATTCCTATAAAACAATTAAATTAACTAAGAAATATCAAACAACCGATTCAAGTTTATAAACCATAAACTAAACCGTAAGAGAAACTGTCAAACAGTGAACCAAACCGTAAAAATGTCAAACATGCCAAAGCGGCGAACTTTCTTCGGTTTAGGTGGTTTGGCCAGTTTTGACGGTTAATGAATACCCTAGTAGAAAGTATTAATTTTTGCACAAGTGAATTTGATATTGGCTAACTACTAACATTCCAACTAATTCTTGATATAATAGGGTTCCATGCAATGCCATCAGGAAAGGTGGAATCAGGTTTTCTTTTCAAGGAAATGGTTACTGGTTGTTGGTGTATGTGATGAACGTAGCTGGTGCTGGTGACATCCGTCAGATGTGGGTTAAAGGGACAAAGACCGGTTGGATCAGCATGAGCCATAACTGGGGCGCGTCTTACCAAGCTTTCGCAACTCTTCAGGGTCAAGCCCTATCATTCAGGCTAACTTCATACACCACAAAACAGACCATTACGGCTTACAACGTAGCCCCTGCAAACTGGAACCTAGGGTTGACTTACCAAGGGAATGTCAACTTCCATTAATCCGTTCATGTTTTGCAAAGTTTCAAGTCTAGAAGTTATTTATTTGTAAAAGGGGTTTCAGTCAATATTCTCTTACGACATATATGTGGTCATATATCAATTTCCATTGTAATTCTAGCTACTTCCTATGGAGTAGTTGTCATGTGTACTCGCCATCCTTTCCATTAGAATTTAAAGTTTTAATGGGCAAGCGATGAATAGTTGAAGTTTGATTTAAAATTGTTGGCGATTAGGCCTAAAAACACGAACTTTGATCTTAACCAAGATCGACTCTTTCTTTTATTATAATTCTTGACACATAAATTACATAGGCCCTAACCATCTATTTATACTAACATAATCATACTAATTATACTCAAATACCAACTCACTTCGTTATCTCTACTATTAAAACATACTAGATAATTCAAAACATAACCTTACTAGATAATTCAACTAGTTAATTCAAACTAATTAAATAATTTTTCACTTTGACCCTTCAACTTTCTTTCAACTTTATTTTAGGATTAACTTCCAAGATTCCCCCTTAATCCTAAAACCCGACCTTTTTTTCTTACTCATTCCCTGTCGTACCATACGAGTCTCGACCAATCATGCTTCTTACTCCTTCCTGCTTTCCTACTTTCTTGTTGTTGACTTGCTATCTTTCTTGCTTAAATTCTTTGCGAATTCTTTCTTTCCTCTTACTTTAACTCGAAAACGAGTTTCTTGCTAATCAGAATCAAACGGTTTTCGATTTCTTGCTCTTACTACCTTTGTTCAAGATCTGGCTCTTGACTGCCTTTCAAGAGCTGGCTCTTGACATACCTTTCAAGATTTGGCTCTTGACATACCTTTCAAGATCTGGCTCTTGACTACCTTTCAAGATTTGGCTCTTGACATACCGATTAACCTACTTTCAAGAAACGAACCTGGCAACCTTCTTTCCAAGGAACGTTCTTGCATACCTTCTTATTTTCAAGTAACATTCATGGTAACTTTCATTCCGATGAATGTTCTTGATTACATTCTTTCCTTCTTACTTTCTTTTATTTTATCAAGAAATAATAACTTTCTTGATTAACCTACTCAATCTGAAACCTTCTTGCGAACCAACTTCCTTCTTCTTGCCCAAATCTACTACACAACAATCGGAAAACAAACCAACTAACCTGCTCAATTTTTTTTTTGTTCAGATTCAACAGTCCGAAACAAAACACCTACTGCAACCTACTCCTTCTTTGCCATTTATTTTTATTTTAGTACCTAATATTCATTCTTAAAATTTGGTTTCACAAAACCCATTAATTCCTTTCTCCTTTCCATCTCGGTTACTTTACCTTCAAGCATGACTTCGAATTTCTTCACCGATATCCAACCGACAAGCAACCACAAACTTAAAAGACTTCGTATTCTGCCGACCTCTAATTGCCAACGAGACCACCTCCGCTCCATCGTTGTTCGTGTTCGACCAAACGGTAGTTGCAGCCCCGTAAGGGGCTACACCCCTTCTCGAAAACGACTCTCAAAACGGCAAAGCTCTGATACCAATTGTTGGCGATCAGGCCCAAAAATACGAACATTGATCTCAACCAAGATCGACTCTTTCTTTTATTATAATTCTTGACACATAAATTACATAGGCCCTAACCATCTATTTATACTAACATAATCATACAAATCATACTCAAATACCAACTCACTTCATTATCTCTAAACATTATCAGATAATTCAAAACATAACCTTACTAGATAATTCAACTAGTTAATTCAAACTAATTAAATAAACTTTTATTTTAAAATGGTCAAGTTATTCTACACAGTGTAACAAAAATGACAAGGGTGAGAAGGATACAAAAACACAATAGATAATGAAATATGACACAATGAGCCACAAAATACAACACAATGCCGAAAAATATAACAAAATGCTAAAGAAAAAGACACAATGAATTGAAAAAAATGACACAATGATGAAAATAAGAAAAAGACACAATGATATAACGTATATTCTAAAAACTATAAGCTAAAACCCCAAAAAACGAAGACCTAAAAAATAATATCGCAGGGTTCGATGAGAGGGTTTCAATGCCGCTTGAATGAGTTCAATCGGAGTCCGTTTGATACTAATGTTGCAGAAGTCGCTAGGCGCTCCCTAGTCGGAGTCGGGAGTACTCGGGGAGTTCTCGGCCTAGTCGGAGAGTTCTCGGGGAGTACTCGTCCTAGGCCTAGAGTACTCGATCCTCGGCAACCTACCTTGTAGCGATTACTCGGGGAGTACTCGGCCTTCGAGACCTTGTTTTGCAACAGAGTTTGATACCCTTCCTACGACTTCCTATTTTTCTTTCACTGTGTATTTGATCATAACCCACCCATTTATATATATATATATATATATATATATATATATATATATATATATATATATATATATATATATATATATTAGGTTAGAGCCCCGCTTGTACACGCGGAAAATTCCAAAGTCAAATGAAAAACCATATAACATGAAATTTAATGACACTTCATACTATAAATATAAGTATTTGTTCGATAGTAGTAGTGCTATGTTAGATGACAAAGTTCAGTATAACATTTTTCTCAAGCCTGATGTGAGTAGTGGTGTGGTTAAATTAAAAATTAAGAAATAAACCCACTTCAAAATGTATTTTAAAACCGAACCCTGTCTTAGTTAAAAATTCAATAGTGTGAAAAAATCTGAAGAATAATTATACGTATTGCTTCCATGGGCGGACCCTTAAAAAGTTCGATAGTATGAAAAAATCTGAAGAGTAATTAGACGTGCAGTATCGATATTGCTTCCATGTGCGGACCCATTGAAATAGTTTTGTTGATTATATAGAATTTAGTTTGATTATTGTTTTTTAGAGTTAACTAGAATATAGCCCCCCGTGCATTGCAACGGGTTGTTTAAAACCATGCTAAGTAGCAACAATGTCACACTATCACAAACGATAACCAACACCGTAAAACATTGTACAGAAGAACAATAAAACCGGGGGAACATGAGAGTTGAGATGAGGCCCATCTAGTCTTGCAACAATCATATTTGTTTGGTTCTTTTATTTAATTTTTGGTTAAAACAAAACCTTATAATTAAAACTCATTAAATACATGGAGTCATATATCTGAGTGTTATGTTAAACTCAAATACACGGTATAACAATGAAGTAACGAACCTTAACCTACATGTCAAGTGAGCATTTTAAACATATACACATGTCACGTACTATACTAATTAAATGGTTTTTACAGATTTTAACATGTTATTTATACTCTTAAAAGAAAAGTTATTATTTGAAACTTTCACACACCCATTGAATTAATCAAATAAAATGGGGTAGTCCTGTGGCCATTTAGTGAATCTTGTCGCTCTTTTATGTCAATCACAAACAAAGCCTTGAGAGTTTTTCAACATTACCTCCTATTTGGATACACTAATTTTTTTTTCATTCACATGGAATAGAATATGCAAAAAGAAAAAAAAAATTGAGCTGTTGATGGCTTTGTGACTTCTTAAAGTTAATCGATTATAAAAAAAAAATCTATTAAATCAAGAGCTCTATCTCTTTATCTTTCACCCGACAACCATAACTCCGACGATACCCCTTCGTTCCGAGCTTCAACCCCCCCCCCCCCCCACAACCACAACCACACACACACACATACACCCCACCACCACCACCACCGACTTTTGCCCCTACCACCAAACACCACGACCACCAACGACAACAACCACCTCGCCCAACACCACCATCGGGTGTAACCTCCACCAGTGACCGGTTGGTCACCATCACCGAATGAAAAAAAAAGTACGTCGCCGGAGAAGAGGGCAGGAACAACCACTCCGTCACCACTCCCCGGATTCATCACAACGGCCCAAAGGTTTCACTGGCCACTGCCATTACTCTAGAAGTTGCGCCATCAAACCCTATATCTTCTTAAGTGAAGGCTGGGCAGATGAGATGAATGGTGATCGTGGTTGTTTCTCAATATTTAGAGAGAGAAAGAAAAGATTTTAGAGAGATAGAGAGATGGAGTAATATTCTGGAAGGGGGAGGGAGAAAGAAATGATACAACCTATTAAATCAAAGGTGGGTACAATACTTAAAACCAAGAGTACAACACTCCCATGCATAATACACTCCTTAAGCATAAGTTACAACACCCTAAAGCACAACCAACTTGTAAATTAATATATATATATATATATATATATATATATATATATATAGGTAGAGGATCCTGTAGGAATATTGTTTTGTGTAGGAAGTGTAGGAAATGTTTTCAACCGTTGGATTAAATCTGATCAAATCTTTGGGATAATGGGCATTTTAGACTTTTTAACCATTTTATTAATTATATCAAACCCACTTTTTTAGCAACTTCCTTTGGTGATTATGGAGATTTATTATCCTTAAATAACTAATTATCCCTTCTTTTCAACTTGATTCATAACATCTTTTTAATTCGATAAGTATATCAGTATCTTCTATAATAATAATCTGCTTTCTTCATCTTCCTATAATAATCGAATTATTCATATATAAACCAATCGCTTCAGTCACACCAATTGTTTATTGTTATGGCAGTGTTTTTTAACCGTTACCAATGGTATAATCCGTTTGTTCCTGTCCACTTATAAAAAATAATTATCATTAATCAGAAGCAGTGTTTTTAACTGTTACCAATGGTAGTGTTTTATTAGCTGATAGTAATAAGTATTGTAATTAGTAGTGTTTTAGAACATAAGTAAAAAAACACTCCCAAGTTAAAACATTGGTATAACACTGTAATTGAAAAAACCCAACAAAAATTAAAGATTCATAACACCAAATATGAACACTGGTATAAGACCAAAATTAAAACAACACTCCCAAATTTAAAACACCTTCATTCACGGTACATTAAACACTGTAATTGAAAAAACCCAACAAAAATCAAAGATTCATAACACCAAACATGAACACTGGTATAACACCAAAATTGAAAAAGCACTCCCAAATTTCTTCATTCACGGTACATTAAACACTGTAATTGAAAAAACCCAACAAAAATTAAAGATTCATAACACCGAATATGAACACTGGTATAACACCAAAATAGAAGAAACACTCCCCAATTTAAAACTCCTTCATTCACGTACATTGTGTGCTGAAAAAAAAAACCCAAACTCAAGATTCATAAAAATTCAATTAGTAAAAGAAAAAAAAATCAAACGGTACCTGTCGGTGTCGCTGTAGGGTGTGGCGATGTATCATCTCCCTGCATGGTAGTCGGAGCTGGTCACTGGCGTCCGAAATAAAACACTGATTGGGTTTTTTTTGTCAACACTATCGACGATTCTTGATATTCACACCACAAGAATAATGCTATATGGAAGACGATTTTGAATGAGGATGGAAGATAACCCGGTGAACATTGAAGATGAAGAAACATGATGAACAATGAAGATGAAGAAACCAACGATTATGAAAGAGGATGAGAGAGATTGTGATGAAAGAGAAACACTTATAGTCTATATTATAATATGAAGATTATATAGAGAGAGAATAGGCGCGTGAATTAAGAAAGATAATCAATGGTTTCTATATTAAATACAAGAAAATGACATTCTTACCCTCTTTTAAAACATTTATTGGACCATCCTACCCTTTATTTTAAAACACTTATTAAATTATATAGTGTTTATCTTAAGAATCCTAAACTTTTAATCTAAACCATCCATTTCTAGATCAAACGGTTTAAAACACTTCCTACACTTCCTACACAAAACAATATTCCTACAGGAACCCTACCCTATATATATATATATATATATATAATAGCCAGTTTCGTCTCTGAGGTTTGGTCCAGTTTGCCACTCCAGTACAAAAGTTTTTTTTTTTGCAATTCCTTACCTGAGGTTTGGATTTTTTTTGCCAAATTCGTCCTTTTCACTAACCCAGTTAAAAAATCTCGTTAGTGTCAGGGGTAGAGTTGTCTTTTTACACCCCAGGGACGAATTTGACATTTAAGCATATTTATTTTTATTTTACAATTATGTTTTCTAAAAAAAAAGAACTCAAAACTGATGCTAAAGGGACTCGAACCTGAGTACCTGCTGTAGCTAGAAACACACATAACCATTGGACCAAGCCACCAAGTTGCTTATTATCTGAAACAAATATTGTTTTAAACAATATACTAAGTGTCATCTTCTTCCCCATTTCATACTTAAAACCCTAACCCTAGCCCTAATTCTAATAATCAAATAATAAAACAGACCAGTGAAGAAAATAAAGGGCTTTTCTAAAGGAATCAATGAAGAGTAAAACGGCATGCAAAACTTATACTTACAATCATTTAATGACTCGATAATGGAGCTTCTTTATTCGAACAGAAAAGCTTCGATTTGCAGGTAATTAGGACGATTCTTGATGCGTTTTCTTGTGGGTTTAGAGCGATTAGAGGTGCAGAAAACAAATGGTGTATTCAGTTTATATAATGTATGTTTAAAAGACGTGTTTTGAGTCGTTTTAAAGCTTCCGGTCGGTTACATTCATAAAACTCGATTAATTACACGGTTACAACTGTTTAAATGCACGATTAAGACACAGAATGGATAGGAACAGGTCGAAAGACGTATGGGCGCGATTAAAAGTCAAAATAAAACATTTAAAATCCTGTTTATGGTCTCGCCGGAGATAGAACGGAATTTGGCCGGAAAAAAAACGTGGGAGGCAGGAGAGGGAAATCAGAATTTTTAAACTTTCATCATTTGGCAAATTCAGTCCCTCAAGGCTAATTGAATTTTAAATGCCAAATTCGTCCATGAGGTGTAAAAAGACAACCCTACCCCTAACACTAACGAGATTTTTTAACTGGGTTAGTGAAAAGGACGAATTTGGCAAAAAAATCCAAACCTCAGGTAGGACAAACAACATGGACCCTGTGAGGTTTGTCATAAAGCCAAACAACACGGGGAACCATTTCCTTTGAGTGAACATAAGACAAATCAGTTAGGACAATTAGTTCACATTGATGTTTGGGGACCTTATAGGGTTGCAGACAGAGATGGAAATAAATATTTTTTAACCCTAGTTGATGATTTTTCAAGGGCTGTATGGGTTTGTCTTATGAAACATAAAACTGAAGTTTTTGAAAATATAAAGGATTTTGTTAATCTAATTAAAACTCAATTTGGTAAATCTGTTAAGGTCATTAGGTCTGATAATGGAACTGAGTTTGTGAATAATCAAATGGTTGATTTGTGTAAATCAAGAGGGATTATTCACCAAACTACCTGTGCTTACACTCCTCAACAAAATGGTGTTGTTGAGAGAAAACACAGGCATTTGTTGAATGTAGGGAGGGCCTTATTATTTCATAGTAATCTACCTGTGAGGTTTTGGACTGATTGTATTCTAACTGCTTCATACTTGATAAATAGGACTCCTTCTTCTGTGCTTGGTGGAAAAACTCCCTATCAAATGATTCATGGTTTTATTCCCTTTCTAGGTCATTTAAGAGTGTTTGGATGTCTGTGTTTTTGTACTGTTTTAAATGAAACCAATAAAATGGAAAGTAGAGCTGAAAAATGTGTTTTACTAGGTTACTCAAATGAGAAAAAAGGTTATAAAACTTTTAGTCTTGACAGTAAAACAATTTTATATTCAAGGGATGTTAAATTTTTTGAAACTTGCTTTCCATTTAAAGAAAAAAATGTTTTTGATAATTTCAATAGTAACAATGATAAAACAGTTAACAATTTAAATTTTTTTGATCTTTTTGAAAACACAGAATCTATACATTTCTTGAATGTGAATGATCCCAATGATGAAGAAGGGGATTTAGGTAATGAGGACTTAGGAACACATGATAGTCAGCAATCAAACCAAGAGTTTGTTGATCAAGGTAAGGCTGAAATTCAGCAGCCTGCTGAAACTCAGCAACCTGACAACAACTCTCATGGTTCTGATAGGGCAGACCATGTGAATACTAAGGATGACAAAACAACTGACTCTGAGGGTGACATTATTCAAGAAAGTATTAGGAGATCTACTAGAAAAAGTAATTTTCCTAATAAATTTAATGAATATGTCATAGAAGGTAGGGTTAAGTATCCTATAGAGAAAGTTGTTAATTTTTCAAAATTATCATTTGAGAATACATGTTAATCTGTTACTCTTGATAGAAGTAGAGAACCTAAATATTATTTTGAAGCTGTTAAAGATAATAATTGGGTTAGAGCTATGAATGATGAACTAGAGGCCTTGTATAGGAACAATACTTGGGAAATAGTTGATCTTCCCAAGGGTAGGCACAAGGTTGGGTGCAAATGGATTTATAAAATAAAATATAAATCTAATGGGGAGATTGATAGATATAAGGCTAGGCTAGTGGCTAAAGGTTTTAGCCAGAAGGAAGGTATAGATTATGAAGAAACTTTCTCTCCAGTTGTGAAACTGGTTACTGTTAGATGCATTATTAGTTTAGCAGTTCAAAACAATTGGAATATCTTTCAATTAGATGTGAATAATGCATTTCTTTATGGGGATTTAAATGAGGAAGTTTATATGTCCCTTCCTGAAGGATTAGATGAACAGGATGGTAAAGTGTGCAAGTTAAAAAAGTCCTTGTATGGGTTAAAACAGGCACCAAGAATGTGGAATGAAAAATTAGTTGGTGCTTTAGTTGAATTTGGCTTTGTGCAAAGCAAGTGTGACTATTCTATGTTTGTTAAACATGACAAAAATGTGTTTGTTGTTTTACTTGTGTATGTGGATGATATAATCATCACTGGTAATTCAGATGAGGAAATTGAGTTAGTTAAAACTTGTTTTAAAACTAAATTTTTAATCAAAGATTTAGGAGAACTAAAATATTTTTTAGGAATTGAAGTTTTAAAAACAAATGATGGGCTTTGTCTAACACAAAGAAAATACTGCACTGAGTTACTTTCTGAATATGGTATGTTAGGCTCTAAACCAGTAACTAATCCTATTGAGCAAAACAGTGTTGTTACCAACATTGTGTTAGAGAAAAACAAGTTGTTGAGTAACATTGTTGGTTATCAACAACTTGTTGGGAAGTTAATATACTTATCCCACACAAGGCCTGATATATCTTATGTTGTACATTATCTAAGTCAATTCATGCATAAGCCTAATGAAGGACATCTGAAAATTGCTCTAAGGCTTTTAAGATATTTAAAGTCTTCTCCAGGAAAAGGCATTCTGTTTTCTAAACACGATTCCTTTGACTTGGTTGCTTTTTCAGATTCGGATTGGGCTAAATGTATTGATAGTAGGAAATCAGTTACAGGGTTTTGTGTGTTTGTTGGTAATTGTTTAGTTTCTTGGAAAAGTAAAAAAAAGCAAACTGTGGCTAGATCTTCGGCTGAAGCCGAATACAGAGCCATGTGTGCTGCTGTATGTGAGATTATATGGGTCAAAAACTTGTTGTCAGAATTAATGGTAAGTGTAAAGTTACCAGTTATTCTGAACTGTGATAGTTCAGCTGCTTTGGCTATAGCAGCCAATCCTGTGTTCTTTGACAAAACCAAACATTTTGAATTGGATTTATTTTTCTTAAGAGAACATATTTCAAAAGGTGTGGTTAAAACTGTTAAAGTATCATCAGAAGATCAGTTAGCTGATCTATTTACTAAAGGTTTGTTATCACATCAACATTCTAAATTGTGTGACAAATTAAGAATGTTTGATGTATTTAAGTAATAAAATTGTGGGGGGGTGTTAAAATTATATCTTTCATAAGTCAATTTTATTACTTATTATGTTACTTATTATGTTGCATAAGGATAATTGTAGGTGTTGGGCTCCAGGAGGTAGGCTTTGGGCTGTTGAAAGGTTGCTGGACTGCTACTCTTATTGGGCTGGTTGATAGAAGAATAATGGGCTAGCTGATGGAGTTCAACAGAAGGTTCAAGAGGTTCAAGTCATTCAGGAGTTCAATGTCTTCAAGAGGTTCAAGAATCCAGTTATAACAACTTGTGCAAGTTGTTAGCATTCTCAGCCGTTGATCTATTCTTGATCCGTGTCATCAAGATCTAATGGTTGATAATTGCTGTGATTGTGTTTTCTGTATAGAAGCTTCCATTGCTTCTATAAATAGATTGTGTTTTCTTTCTTTGAGAGTTTAATCTCTCAGTCATTGTATTCTCATATTATTACTCTCTAGACGATTAGGGCTTTCAGGTTGTTAGTTTGTTCATCGTGTGATTGATGATCGTCTGATCTAATCAGTGTCTAGGTTAAGAGTCTGTATAGATCTGTCGATCTTTGTATTAGGTTGTTCATCCTTTTATGAACAGCTTTGAGTTGTAATAGGTTTCGTGTTCAGTAATAAAGGGTTTTGAGTATTAATCTCTGAAATCTTCACACCAATAATACCGGTGCTGTCTAAAACTAAACCGGTACCAACCGAGCAACATAATTACATGTATTCCTTTTTATGCTTTTCTGTTTCGATACAAGTAGGTTTATATTTTTTCAATATTTTTGCACTACTGTTACCAGACCTATTTGTGTGTGTATCGAGTTCCCATCGCACTTCGAAGGGGAATTCCACGAGATTATTAAAATGAGATATAATCTTTAGTCAACGGAAAATGTTATTTTAATTATCTTTAGTCAATGGATAACATATTAATATGTGTATCAAAAACAAAGTTTAGCATAGAACCTGCTCGCACGTTTTGCAAGATTTCATTCATGAACATCCAAAAGTTTGTATTAATAAAATTGTAAGCAAGGTTGACTTACACATGTCAACCTTAGCAAAGTCAAAAAAAGCCACCCACTTCCAACAAATAAGATTTTTTGCCCTATAAATAGACGGTTCTAAATGTTGAAGTCACTAAGAATTGATCACACATACGTATATTACAACACTTTCAACTCTCAATTAAGAACTCAATCTAAATGGTTCCTTTTATCATTCATGGAGCTTATTTGGCATTGTCACACTGATCATCTTAGCTTGGTTCATGAACCCTGCTAGAGCTGTCTACCATGGCTACATTCCAAGCCCGTGGACCCTAGCCCACGCCACATTTTATGGCGACGAGTCTGCATCTGAAACCATGGGTATGCAATGCATATAACATATATAGTCTAATTATCATCTTACAATATATAATCGTTTTTAACTTGGTATATAAATAACAATAATGTTTCAGGGGGAGCGTGTGGTTATGGGAACTTGATTACTAATGGATATGGAACTGATACGGCTGCATTGAGCTCAACGATATTTAGCGACGGATATGCTTGTGGTCAGTGTTACCAAATACGGTGTGTCCAGTCTCCATGGTGCTATAAAGGTTATACAACCGTTACTGCCACCAACCTTTGCCCACCCAACTGGGCTCATGATTCAAACAACGGTGGATGGTGCAATCCTCCTCGAACCCATTTCGATATGTCTAAGCCCACGTTCATGAAAATTGCTCAATGGAAGGCCGGAATCGTCCCTGTCATGTACCGCAGGTGCATTTATGTTACTTAAGTTAAAAAACATCATTTTTTCCCAAGTTGTATTATTATGTGTAGGGGTGGTAAGTGAACTCAAACCTGACTTTGGGTGGGTAATATGACAAATATTTGGGTAAGATTTTATTCGATTTTAAAAAAATCACGGGTAATGATATTAGGTAATACACAACCCGATTACCAAAAGTATACAAAACCGTTTACTTGAAGCCATACCCGTAACCAATTTATTTTTCTCTTTATTTAATTGAATATTTACTAATTCCCTATTTCTTGGTGTTTTATTTGTACTTTCCTTTTGTAATAAAGTTATATAAGATTTAAAATAGTAAAAGAATGTATTTGAGAATCTTAACATGTAACTATTAACAAACTAATGTGTATACACGATAGTCGAATGGTAATTACTTGTTGGGTATTGGGCAGCATATGAGAAATAGTCTTACAATTAAGCTTGAAAATGAGATTATTGATACCTGTCCCATTGTTATCTCTGATTGATGGTACAACTAAGTGTCTATTCTATGAACAAACATATATTAACATGTAAACTTTATTTGAACTTGCCTAGTTGCTAACATTCTAACTAATTTTTGGGTGTATTAGGGTTCCATGCAATACCATGAGGAAAGGAGGTATAAGATTTTCTTTTCAGGGAAATGGGTACTGGTTGTTGGTATATGTGATGAATGTAGCTGGTGCTGGCGACATCCATCAGATGTGGGTTAAAGGGACCAAAACCAGTTGGATGAGCATGAGCCATAACTGGGGTGCTTCTTACCAAGCCTTCGCTACTCTTCAGGGTCAAGCCCTCTCATTCAGGCTAACTTCATACACCACCAAACAGACCATTACGGCTTACAATGTAGCCCCTGCAAACTGGAACTTGGGTTTGACTTACCAAGCCAATGTCAACTTCCATTGATCCATCCATATTTTGCGAAAATTCAAGTCTAGATTTTTTGTTTCTATAGCAGATGATTTTATTAATCATCAGTTCAGTTTATTATGCCCAATGTTTTAAAAGGGTTTTGAGTCACTTTCTTACGATATCTATGTGGTCTTGCTACACAAATAATGGACATTTTCATTGTAATTCTACCTCCAGTATTGGAGGAGTTATCATGTTGTACCTTCCATCCATCCCATTAGAAATTATAAAAATAATGATGGGTAAGCGATGAATAATAAAACTTTGCTTTAATCTAAAAGTTTTTTGTATTTATATCGTTATTTAGAGTATATTTAATAGTGGTCAAATTCCAATGATTAAACCTGACACATCATCCCAAACCTTCGCATCACACCTCACTTTACAAAAAAAAAAAAAAACGAATTTTATTTTATTGAATGTAGTGCGGGAAGAGGATTGTACCGTGAGAGAAGCAAGGAGGTCAACCTATATAACGCAGCTTGAGTAGTAAAGTCTTGTGCTATAAATGCATAAGCGGGTAAAGAGTGATCCACACTCAACCAAACCGGACGCGTCTAGTGTGCCAAACTGGACACTAAAAGTCCACTCCCTCCAATGGAGGTCCATTTGATTAGTTTGCTCGGCCAAACTCCCCCAAACTCCACCATTAAAAATGCTCTTAGAGTGTTTGGATATATGCATATTTGAAACATTTTATAATTAGAAGCGTTGAAAGATCAGCTTAAACTTATTACCTTATTCACCGGCCATATAATCTCATAAGTCTTTTAGATATGTCTTATCTAAACTTTCAAAATGGTTTCACATCTTTATTAAAGTACCATAAGTTAATAAGTTGTTCAAATTAATAAGCTAACTCAAACAACGGCTAAAATTAAAGAACATTTTAGAATTTTACTTTCATAGAACATGGTTGGAGCACCATCAGATGTTAATAATGCCAAACTTAATGGAAACAACACTCGTTAGAACCTCCATCAGTAGGAACTCTCATCACTACTGGCAGTTGCTGCATATCAATAATAACTTACTACTGATGACAATTTGTCAACTAATAGATCAAGTTGCTACTGATCGGTAGTAACTTACTACTGACGATTACCACTAATAATCGGTTAAGACTGGTGATCAATAGTCATGAAACTTTTCATCAATCATGTAAATTCGAAGTAACTTCTAGTCAGGAAGACTCCACCCATGGGCTCAACCCTTGGACCTTGTGGGTGTTTTCGCAAATCCCCACCAATGAGGCATTGCCCGTTAAACCCTTTATGACCGCATTTCATATTCATTTCTAAGTTATTTATGGTTGCCAATGTGGTGCTAGCCTACTTGGTAGAGACATGTATCTCTTAGCAGAGAGGTCAAAGGTTCAATACTTTTGAAATGGAGATTTAAGTAATATTGGTATAAAAGTAGAGGAGTGACATTAACCGTTCTACCAAAAGTTGTTTGTTCTAATTTTACGAAGGTATTTAAATAGTCGCAAAATGTAAAAACCAAGTTGCGAGTGACTTTTCTTTACATTTTTTGTTCATACTTTTCACAATTTTAGTTAAAAGAGGGTAGAAAACAAATGGTAGCCTTTGGTTAATTCGGTTTTCAGTTAATTCAACGTTGGTTGATTTCGGTTCAGTTTCTTCTGTCTTAACCTTCGTATAGAAATTCAATTATTTCCCCCTGGAATCAAGTAATACATCAACTTTAATTAAAAAACTATAGAAATGCTATACTTAAATAGAATTAACTGCTTGTTTTAAGGTGTAATGCTTTTTAAAAAATATTAGTGTACGGAAAATTATGGTTGTTTAAAAATCGTGGGGTAGTTAGTTTTGTATAAGGAAACTAAAACGTAGCTTGTAACTAATTACCTAGAAATTGGATAAAATTGAGGGAATTAAGATGAGAGGATTAAAGTGTAATTGTTGTTTGAAAGACTAATGTACCCTCATCGTAAGGTTGAGCCTTATGCATTAAGTTTTGAATATCTTATAATGTCCTTCCTAACTACATTAAAATATAGAATCGGTTATTCTTATTCGTTTTACTTTTTTTCAACAGTGGAACTCAATTTTCAAATTTAAAACTTTGTAGATTTAGGAATAAGATTAATAGGTAATAACTATCTATACAAAGTTGATTGTTGAAAAATGAAAGATTTAGGAATAAGATTAACGGGTACGATTTAAATAAATAATATTACAACAAAGAATGTTTGGATACAAATATTATACAAACAATCAAACAACTAAACTCACCGAGGTTGATGATGATTATGAACATTATGAGTTCTAATCACATGTCCAGCCATGGAAACTTGTAGTGCTTCTTCTTCATAAGCCCTTCTTACCAACTCATCCATTCTTGCTTTCTTCTTCCCATTCACAAACATGGCAACCAAAAGCAACCCCAAAAGAAAAGCCCCAATACCCGCCCCAAACGAGCTTCCAACCACCACCTTCCAGCGCTTTATCTTCTTCCTATCCGGCAACAAAGGCGATTGCACCACCAACCCGAAATGGCCATGACTCGTTGTGGCACAAATGTTTGGTGCAACCTCTTTTTGTAGTGTCACCTTACCATCATCCCCAAATGTTGCACACATTTGCATCTTACCATGCAAAGTGTTATTATTTTGAATGGTGTAGTTGCTAAAGTCTATCTTTATTCCATTTACTTTTGGGGACTGGATTTTAACTTCTAATTCTTTTGAACTTGAGTCAGCATTGTAAGCTAGTAATCCTAACACAGGAGACACAAGTTGATAATCTTCTAATTGGTTGTAAATGTAACTATCATAGTAAATATTTGACCAATTGTTTCCAATATTTTGTGTTACTACAAGGACTCTATCTACATATGGATGAACATCCACACCAACTCCCAAGTGAAATTCTTGGATCCTAGCACCATACCTCTTGAGGCTTCCGCTACGATACTTAACGGTGTTAACGCTGATCCCTGTTAAATTTGATGGCAAATGGACGTTATATGATGTGCCGGTTTTGAAGTTTTTTAAGGATTTGAAGGTGTAGTTTTGAATCGCGAGGTCGAGGAGTCGTGTGGGCTTGATGACTTGAGCTTGAATGAGAAATTTTGGGGACATTGACAAGAAAACAAGAAGAACCCAAGTGAGAAAAAGATGGTTAGGGTCCATTAGTTTGAGAACTTGAATGAGTTTGGTGGCAGATGTACATTTCTTGATTCTCTTTATGTTGAAAATAAAAGGCAGGGTTCTTTTTATAGAGTTTTAATAGTGACAAAAAGAGTGGCTCCACTTTGGGGCCTAATATTTTAAGTGGTTTAGTATGTTTGATTTGTATTCTATTTTTACTCTTCAATAGGCGCCAATACCTATATCAGGATTAGACCCATTTTGATCAAGCGGCAACCGCTGCTACGGTATGGTCCAGAGTCGAAATTGGCTAACATAGGGCAAGGGTCATGATGGGCAAGTATAAATATAAGAAGCAACTCCTCTCCCTGCCCCGTATAGGGTTCTGGGCTGTGTATACAACTCTCTCACCTTTTAGTCTCTCAAATTTATGTTGGTATTGTGATTTTATGTGTCTTAGAAATTATATACAAAAATTTGCCAATATATTCTTGCGAGTTAGGATCTTAGGCAAAAAAAAAAATATTATTTTTGATATTTTACGAAAAGAGTTCTGATTTTAAAATCTACATTATATTGGATTATATTATTAGTGTGAGAACTTAAGCGAGTCCTTGGGCTCACACTAATAACATACTCTAATACATTATAATCAAACAGATTGAGTGGTCCTTGGTGAAAAAAGACGTAAGGAGTTTGAAGATAATGATAAGAGTATGGAGACGGGTGTTGTGGGGTTCTAATATTGAGTATTGTTTGTCAAAAAATTGGTTGCTTTTGCGGTGGAGTGACTAATGATTATTACAATTTATTTGTCAAAAAAAGGGGTGGCTTGGCGTGCTTAGGATTTGACTATGCCTCCCATATGCAATCATATACATGTTTAATGATATGTTTATTTTAAATCGGTTGAATATGAAAAACTATTATTTTAAGCTAACTAAAAAGAGAGATCATAAAGGTTTATTAATAGTGTATTTATGTTTATAATCTTATAAACCGTTCTATTAAAAATATGGTTGTTTTTATATGATAGCTCTTAATCTAGGGTATGTTCAAGACAAAGAATCATAAAATGCCAGCGTTTTTGTGGTTCTAAGGTACTTGGGAGTCATTTTGAGGTGGCGAACCGGGATTGGTCAGGGCTAGAATAAGTATCCTTGATGTCCATTCCTTTAAAAGTTGTGTATCTTTTTTGAACGGCTAACTAAATATCACCTAAATTGTCAGTGTGTTAGCACTGGATAAATGGTTGCCCACCGGGCAGTCCAAGTTCACTAACCCACCAATTTGGGGAAAAACCCACCGTCTGAAGGTACGAAAAACCCCTTGGACCGAATTCAAACTTGAGACCAAATGGCTTCAAGCTCTTATCTTCATTTCTCTATACCCTATCACTCCAATAAATGATGGATGGTTGGGTATTGTTTTTGCTTTCCTAAGAACTGTCAAAAATCTCCTTGCCCTTCCAAGAAATTTAAGTTTTCAAAATGAATATTATAAACCCTTGTTTTAAGTTGATACCATGGTTTAATTATAAATAAACCAAATAATAATAGTAATAATAAATCAATATTATCTTGATATAAAAGTAATGAATATCTAAGAAAGGAGTACCATGGGTCATGGGTTTTCCTGTTATTAAATTGATGTACTTAGATGACTATTTTCGTTATAAATAAAGTATATGAACCATTTTAAGTTTTAGCGTGCTTTTTTTGAGTAACTATTGTGTATGATTAACATATAACTTTCATTCTATTGTATTTTACTATTTTATATATGCCGAATTTAAGTAATCCTTAATTTGTGTAAAGCATAAACTTCTTTTCTGAATAGTCTGTAAATTATTTTTTTATAACGTATTCATGTTTATATGACTGATTTAGTAGTTAAAGTTTATTTTTAAAACTATTGATATTCAACGACTGTTAATTAAAGTTCAAGAAAACATTTTCATATATCCATATACTTGATCAAAAAATGTTTAGATTGTTCATTATTTGCCTTTTGGTAGTCAATATTCAATAATGGGCCTAAGTAAAGACTTGGGTCAAGTTCATTTATACCCAAGTGAAATTGTGAACCCACCTAAGATAAGAAAGAGAGTAAACTGCAATGTGCATTCAGGTGGTTTTACAGGAAATCATCTTGAGTCGTTATTTTTTTAGGGGTTGTTTGGTTGATTAAGTGCTAAATCATTAAGAGGTCTAAATGATTAAGTGCTGAATCATTAAGTTGTATCTTTTAATAGATAGTTTTCTTGTCCCACATTGGTAGAAGAGTCTCATTAAGGTTCAGCGTAATTCAGTGCTTAATGGTTTAGTGTATAATGGTTCAGCAACATCCCAAATCTTAATGGTTCAGCCTTAACCATTCCATTCAGAAGCTGAAACAAACGCGCTGCTGAATCATTCAACACTAAATGATTCAGAGCCTCATTAAGAGGCTTACCAAACAACCCCTTAGTCTTGCTAAATGAGTCTTCGTTGTCCAAATCTTTAACATCTTGCACCTCTCTAGTTTAACATTCTTTAAACTATGTTAGGTTTAGAAGGATATTTTTGTAATTTTATTATCTCCCATTTTTAATCTAAATTAAAAACCAGACTGGACATCTTACCGGTTCACTGGTCATACCGGATTCAAAACCGGATAACATAATTATATATACATATGTATAATTATAACTTAAAACCTCTATCAAATCATAAAAACAAATATAATATATTCAGTATGCAGTTTTAGTTACAAGTACAAAAATATAAACAAGTGAAAATTGTGTTTTTTTTTCCAATGAAATGTCAAGTAACCATCTTTTTTTCCAATGAAATGTCAAGTAACCATCTTTCTAAAGTTTCTTTTGTATCCATCTTATCTATAATATGTTTTAATTCTACTAGCCATGTGTATTGATTTAGATAGATACTATCAGTTGGTATCATTCAATTATCATGAGACAGACACAAAAACCACAAAACCGATTAAGAATATGCGATTTGGGGACGTGCGGTGGTGGAGAAGGCCGATGGTCACCGGTGAGGCCAATGGGGGTGACTGGTGTGGGTTCGTAAGGCAATGTTGGTTTTTAAGGGGTATAAGGAATGGATATTTTATTGTTTAAATTTAGACTAAAATAATGAAAGATAATAAAATTACAAAAATATCCATCTAAACCTCATATAGTTTAAACCATGTTAAGCTAGACAAGTATAACGTGTTAAAGATTTGAACTATATGGACTCATCTAAAAAAATTAAAAATGTAAGGATTCATATTGATTTCGTGTTAAAACCATGAATGTGCAAATTATAGATTACTCACTGTTGATGCAACCTCAAACCAAGTCCATAACTTCTTCAATCTTCATCAACCAAGTATCTATGGGCTATTTGGATGGGCTTAATCTTAAATGAGTAGGGCCTAGGGAATAGGGATGACGAAACCGAATATATTAGCAAATAGCATATCACATGATCCTTAAAAAAATATGATAATATTATGCTAAAATTTTAGAAACTTTTATTAAAAATAAAAAACTATTAAAAGTATAGTTTTATATTTTATATTTCAAGTCATTTTTTATATCATGAATTTAAGATAGAATTTTGATACGGTCGTCTGAAATTTAATAACATAAAACCATAAGTTGGAATACCTATGAACCCACCCGATAACGGTTGTGAGACCTTGATTTGCCGACCCATTTTAAAAACAGAATTTGGTTGATTTGACCGTTTAAATATTACAAAAAAAAAAAAATACTCTTTATAGTACTCAATTTTTTTTCTGCCAAATTTAAAGTATTTCCAGTTTGTTTTAAACATTTTTATACGGTTAATGTTAGTTTTTATCACATCATATTATCTACGTGTCATACTCATACTCACTAATTAAACACGTTATTGATAAAGCGCTTACAACTCCTCAACATGTTTGACTCATTAAAAGACAATGAGTTAAACGGATCGTGTTCAGGTTGCCTGAATTTAAGTGTGTTTGGGTTAAGGTTTAGATCTTTGAGACAAATTATAATATTGGTTCGATACGGGTTACATATTTTAGCTCGTTAATATGACACAATTGACACCCGGCTAGCCAACATTCCATAGTGTTAAAAAGATCAAATATAAGGAAAAGGAAAGTAAGAAACATACTTGATAAAATCGTGCGCTACCTAAATTATATAAACATACAATCACAATCGTCGTCTACACCATATTATATATTTGATTGGTTTAGAAAGGCCCGGTGGCTGCACCACATTATATGTGGTTCTTCCAAAAAAATAAAGCACTACATTTTGCCAAATCAGGTGCTAGAGAGCGATAACCTTTTTACATGAGGGGTTGTGTTCGATTCCCACCCATGCATCTTTTGGGGCAACTTAAGTTTGTTTGTTTCAATAATAATATTAAAAAATAAAGGTCAAGTTATTCTACACCGTGTAATAAAAATGAGAATGGTGAGAAGGATACAAAAAACACAATAGATCACGAAATATGACACAATGAGCCACAAAGTATAACACAATGACAAAAATATAACATATTACTGAAGAAAAAAAGACACAATGCATCACAAAAATAACACAATGATAAGCTAAAAATCCAAAAAAGCAAAAACCTAAAGACTAAGATCGTAGAGTTCGATGAGACGGTTCCAATGCCGCTTGAATGAGTTCAATCGAGGTCTGTTTGATACTCTTCCCACGACTTCCTATTTTTCTTTTATTATGTATTTGATCATAACCCTAAAAAATAAACTTTTAATCATAAGAATTTATATTATTTTAATAATATTTGTTTATGCAAATATTAAGATTTTATTTTATTAGAATAATATCTTTGTTTAGAGCAAACCACATTAAATCCGGATGTTCGTTTAGTTACTTATTTTCTTGTGAGATCGGAATGATTTGAGTGTTGTTTTGTGGTGTACGTCACGTGGCATCCACTATCCTCTGTTGTTTTTTCCGCATTTATTTCAACGTATTTATGTACGCAAACATATATCAAACCAACAAAGCCAAGTGCTCTGGTGTAACGCGTGTTGGCCTAAAACTTTCCGCACACAGGTTCAGATCTTTGGCTGCTCGGTTCTCACGTTGCAACTTTTTTCTTTATTTTAACATGTTTAAATTTTCAAATTTTTAATTTCAACATACTAATGATCTACATGAATCCATTTTAGAAATCTAAAACATTGCCTATAGTATCTGTTTACACTTTTTGGGCATTCTAATCGAACATCAGTACTAGCATCGGTACTATCAAACCCATTACCAATATCCATTTCATAGTTTTCAATTAATATAAAACACATGTAAACATCCTTTCTAAATTTTCCTTTTCTAGTTACTGAAACCGACCGATACCGATCGAAATATCATCACCCCAAATTACAAATCAAATGCATTCTTTAGATACCTATCTTAATTTTCAAACTAAATATCTTCAACTCTTTAACTATCACTAACCAACAGAAAATACCAAGAAAGAAACCAAACTTGCAATTTAACTAAACTTAAAATCCAAAAGTGTAAACTTCACAAACTAAAGGGATCATATCTGCCCTAAACTAGAAAATCAAATAACAGAATTCCCTCCTTCATTCTGTTCGTTAAATAATATTATTAATATTAATATTAATTAATAATAATAATAATAATAATCTCACCGTCCGATCACCGGATTCTTTCATCCCTATAAATTCACTTCTATATTTCATCTTTTTAACTACACACACAAAAACACGCACATGCTTTAGAAAAAGCTGCTGTAAGTGATCGATCATCACGAATGGCTTCAACGTCGAAGGAGCTGTTGAAATGGGAAGAGAAACAGAAGGAAAAAGAAACGGTGTACGTAACGAGAACAATCGACTTCTTCGGAAGACCTACTCCCATCATACTTCAAATCAGAAACGGCCCCTGTCCTCTTATTGCTGTTTGTAATGTTCTAACACTCTGTTTACTCTGTTTTCTCTGTTTTCTTGGGTTCTTTAAATCTGTTTATTTTCTTTGATAATTATTATTTAATTTCTGGGTATTTGATCTTGGAAAGAATTTTAATATTTTTTTTTTATAAAATTTGTAAAAAGATGATTATTGGGTTTCTTGGGTTTTCTGCAACTGGGTTCTGTAAATCAGTTGATTTTCTTAGCTAATTATTATTTAATTTTCATTTTATTTCTGGTTATTTAATCTTGGAAGGAATTTTAATATTTTTTATAATATGAATCTTAAGTTTCTTGGACTGATTGTGGAATATTATGTTGTATTAGATGATTTCTTTGCTAATTATTATTTATTTAATTGTCATTTTTTTGGGTATTAATTGGAGGGAGTTTTAACAGTTTTGTTTAGTTGCTAGGTAGGATTTTAATATTTTTTATATAAAATTTGTGAAAAGACGATTATTGATACAACTGTAATATGATTTTTAGGTTTCTTGGACTGATTGTGGAATACTATCATGTATTTAGTTGATTTCTTTGTTAAATTATTATTTAATTGTTATTTTATTTCTGGGTATTTAATCTTGGAAGGAGTTTTAACAGCTTTGTGTAGTGTTAGGTAGAATTTTAATTTTTTTTTTTTGTATAAAATTTGTGAAAAAATGATTATTGATATGAGTATTTAGTTGATTTCTTCACAAATTATTATTATTTAGTTGTCATTTTTTATAAAATTTGTGGAAAGATGGTTATTGATGCAACTATGATATGAGTTTTAAGTTTCTTGGGACTGATTATGGAATTTTATGTTGTATTTAGTTGCGGTGTGGTATTGAAGTTGATTGTATTCTGTTAATGATCGATCGCATGATTGTATATTATTACAGTTTGTAACTGTGGATTTGATTGTTTCTAAAGATGGTTTACCATATTTTAGGGTTTGATGAAATCGGTTAATTAGAAAACTGTTTGTATGTTTCTTTGTTAAAGAATCGGTTCTGTGTTAGGCAACATCCTGTCGCTGAGAAACAAATTGGGTCTGAGCGCAGACGAAACTCATGTAACAGAGGCGAGATTACTAACCCTTGTGGCTGACAGCCTAATCAATTCACTCGATATCATTAACCCTGAGGTAATTGCACATTTGTTTTTATTTTATGTTTCTAAACTAGTTTCACTCATTCTTGTTCTAATTGGTTTTGGCCCTTTTCGCAGAACGTAAAGACTGTACCTGCTGCGATAGATATGCTGCCCGTTCTTACAGAGCCCTTGGGCGTCAACCTTAAATTCAAGAGGTATTTTTTATTTATTTTTTGGTTTTTTTTTTTTTTTTTTGGGGGGGGGGGGGGGGGGGGGGGGGGGGTTAGGTTACATTTGTTTCTTGTTGAAAACATAAAAAAAAATATTTATATGATATGTTGCAGAATTAATGATATTGAGGTCACAAAGGGGTCTGCAATATTCGATATATTGAACATTACGCTATATCATGGTTGGCTTGTAGATCCGGAGGTATATTCTTTTAGGCTTGTAAATCTGTATATGCAATAACAATATGTTCCACATGAAGTTAAATAAATTTGTCTGTCAATGTGTCAGGATTCGGAAACTTCAGACGCCTTTGGCTCAAAGTCGTATGATACCCTGATGGGGGATCTCGGGGCTCTACAGATTTCAAATATGGAAGCTGCTTGTATGATGAATTATGAAGAATGTGACCCATTGATAGGCTTGGAACAACCAAAGACAGAGGGTGATTATAGCGGATCAAGGATCAGGCACGATGGTGATTGGATAACTTTTGAACCCAATCCTTTCATAGGTAGCCATGATGGAGAAAGTAAAGACGGAACTCAGAAATATAAAGAAAAGTTAGAGGGTGAGTGTAGCAGTTCAAGGACCGGGTACAATGATAAAAGGGTAACGTTTGATTTTGATGAAACGACATCAGATGAAGGTGAGGTTGGACTTACTGCAAGAGAAGGTATAACTTTTGAAATATGTAAAATGTTTCGCTTTGTCAACTTCTGTTCAAGCAACTGCTTAAAGTGGCTGCTGATCTTTTCATTCAGGGGAACTGATAAGAAAGTACCTCGAGGACCATAAGACTCAGTTGACTGTGTATGGGTATGTATTGATCATTTAGCGCGTTATTTATTTCTGTTAAAACAAGACTATGATTTCTTATGTTGTTGCATTGCTTGCAGCTTACATTGCTTGCGACATGGTCTAGAAGATGGCGAAATTTGTATGTTATTTCGCAATAATCACTTCAGTACGTTGTTCAAGGTTGGTTCTTGCAATAAAATTTTCAAAATCTTACTCTTTTGTATCATTGTATGTTATCTAAACTCAAATTATACACAGTTTCAAGGTGCACTGTACACTTTAGTTACAGATGCAAGTTTCCGATATAAACCTGGTTTCGTATGGGAAAAGCTAAGCAGGGTATTAAGTCTCCATATTCTTCAGTGTTGAATACAAGTTAACAAAATACCGTTATTGAGGTTTAATGAGGTAATCTATGGTGTCGTTTCAGGTGGATGGCAATAATGAGTTTGTGAATCACAACTTCAAGATTTACACGTCAGAGATAGAAGATTGCACATGGGATGAGGAGAGTTTGAAGCGAATGAATGATGTATGTAGTTCAGTTAATATAATACCTTTGATTTTAATTAGGACAGATTATGTAAGATTGTGTGAAATGACTAAAATATGCCCCTTTTGACTTGGTTGAGCTTTTGCATACAGGCTTATCTTGACAGAGTTGAGTATAGAGAAGCAGAAGCTAGCACAAGCGCGAGCGCGAATAAAAATTTAAGGTAATTATCTGCCTTTGTACTGTCATATCCTGGTACCCAAAACATAGCAACATAAATGAAGAGAAAGAAGTTTGTTGTATTAATATATTTTATGTTTTGTGACAGTTCTGATGATATGAGTCTTGCAAAAGTCCTTGACATGATCGCTGAGAAAAGAGAGTCGCAACATGTTTCGACTGCAGATTTCCCTACGGGGTTTATTGTGGGTCCTGAGGTAGGCTATCAATTTTTCGACTTTTTATCATTTAATGATGTATGTGGTTTATGATGTTGTTAATTGATGCATGCACTTTTGATGTATTTAATGATTTGACAGCATAACTATTCAATATGGCCCAGGAACAAGCCGCGGCGGCCCAAGAAACCGCCGAAGAAGTTATTAAAGAAGATATCAAAACAAATGGAGAAGTGCAAAATGATGTGAATTGGCAGTTTTGGAGTTTAGATTCAAATTCATTTTTAGTGTAAGTAATATAGGGTGACATGATGAATGTGTGGCATATTGTACTATGCATAGGATGTTTGTTGTAAAGACATGCTCAGTTAGAGAGATCTCTTGTGGACAAGTTTCTATCCATTCTTTTAGTAATTCATTATCCTTGCAGCTGCTAGAAATGTGGAAATTATTTTTTTTTTTATTTTTTTTTATTATTTTTATGGTTTTCGGTGTAAGATAAATGTGAAGCTAATCTGCAAAAACACTTAGTAGTTTCTATCTTTTACTTTTAAGTGTAATACATAGGACCGTATATAACTGTCTTTAAAAACAAAACAATTACAGAACTAAATAAACGATACTAACAGGGGAGGAAATGATGCACAACGGCTCGAGAGCTACGGTTTACTTACAATTTACCATTTAACTAAAGGGTTTACTAGTCCCCCCCATGGCTAGATCCAGATAGGGGTGGAAATGATGCGCAACGGCTCGAGAGCTACTCGGGATCGGATCAGTAAAAAGCTCAAACGAGCTCGAGTCTTCACGAGCTCGAGTCTTCACGAGCTCGAGCTTGAAACATAACTCGTTTAGTTATCGAGCCCGAGCTCAAGCTTTTCATACAAAGACCGTTTAGGCTCGCGAGCCTAAACGAACCCAAACAAATTTTATATTATTATTATTATTATTTTATATAGTATAACTACTATTTAACATTGACGAGTCGAGCTCGAGCTGAGCTTTTAGCTCCTTTTAAATTGATCTATAATTATTTCGAGCTGAGCTCCAACCCTTGGGTTTTACTTTCGAGCTCAAAGTATTAGGCTCGAACTGAGCCTAGCTCGAGCTTCACAACAACTTGACAAGCCGAGCTCGAGCCCAGTCAGGCTCGGGCCCAACTCAGCTCGTTTACACCCCTGCACATGATGGTGGTCAAGATGTTAACTATTAATTAAACTAACTGTGTAATATTATGTTGCAGTCTACTAATGAAGGGCCCGACTCAGCTCGTTTCCCCGAAGCATTCCACCGATCCACACCCTTTAGTCTTAGAGGCAAAACAGAAGCAACAATCAGAGGAAAAACAGCCCCAACGTGTTCCGACTGCACCCTCCCCTAGGTGATCTAATGGCGGCCAACGAACCCATCGAGGAAACCATCGAAGAAGAAATCAAAACAATTGGAGAAATGCCGTTCAATGTGAATCTGCAGGTTTTCAGTTTAAGAGAAATGTGAATCTAATCTGCAAAAACACTTGTACCAAGTGTAATACATACTTAAGACGGTTATGTAACCGCTAACTGCCCACTTTCCCTGCTAATGATAACTAATAACAAATAAATTATTATTTAAAATCACAAGCTTCTACTGAAAATGCATGATCAAGGGGCCAAATATGTTATATATTTTGAAAGCACAGACGTTCTCATATATCCTAACAGTATATAACCGTGTTAAAATTAAAAACAAAATGATCACAAACTAATGTTACAATTTAACTAAGGGGTTTACTCGTCGCCCATGGCTAGTTCAAGTGCATAGTCCAAACATGAGAACACGTGCCAAAAAAAACTAGTCTGGTGGGTGCCCATTTATTCTATAAACCTCGCATTTGTTTCTCATACAATCGACGTGAAACAAGTCTAATACATTGCATTAATTTCAGTCCGTAACATTTTACCCTCCTTAAGGATCAACGTCCTCATTGGTCACAGCTGGTTCAGGCCACCACTCCAAGTTTGGCCTTGATACCACTATTACAGCTCAAACTGGAAAACTCGTCCCAAAATAACTAGTTTGGTACGTGAGGGAGCTCATTTGGTATATAAACCCCACATTTGTTCTCCAACAACCAATATGGAACAAGTCTCATGCCTTGCAAAAATCTCACTCACCATATCAAAATTGCTATGATGTGGCTCCCAATTAGTTATTACCTTTAGAACGTAAAATTCGTGAACATCTCGTTGTCTACCGAGAACACTAACTTGTGAATCAGTTAATAAACTTCTTATCCATTAGGTTTCAAAAATAACATTGAATGGAAAATTTACCCATTTTTCCTTTTACCTGTGTTCATAAGCCTAAGTCGGGTACTCAGGTACCAACTCCTCGACCCACCACCACCAACCAGTCAGGCCAAGATAAGTCAAACATCTTACTAATTCATAGTCTCTAATCCAGTCATACCTCTTAATGACTTAACACTTCCTTACGTAGAGGTTACCAAAAAGTCCCTTGGTTTAGTTCTAATTCCTTAACTACCACTTACAAAACAACAATATCACCAAAAAAGAAACCAAACATGCAATTAACCAAACTAAGAAGCCAAAAGTGTCAACTTTACAAACTAAAGGGGCTATATCTGCCCTAAAATATAAAATCAAATAACAGAATTCCCTCCATCATTCTGTTCGTTAGATAATATTAATATATTAATAATAATAATAATCTCACCGCACCGTCCGATCACCGGATTCTTTCTCCGGTAAAAACACACACTAAAACACGCACAATGAATCTTTGACCTCACAAACTACACGCACATATACGTATAACATTCTGTATGTAACTGTTAGAAAAACCTGCTGAAAGTGATCAACTGATATGGCTCCGGTATCGAAAGAGCTGTTGGATTGGGAAGCGAATCAGAAGGTTAAAGAAACTTGGTACGACACGAAAACAATCGGGTTTTTCGGAAGAAGCACTCCCATCATACTCCAGAACGAAAACGGCCCATGTCCTCTTCTTGCTCTTTGTAATGTTCTGATATTATTGATTCTGTTAAAAACTGTTTATATGTCTTGGTTTGAAAGTTATTGTATTCGGTTAAAGACCGATCACAAGAATTAAAATGTAAACAAGATGTTAAATATTGGTTTAACTGATTATTATATGTTATGCTATGCAATATTTAGTTGCAGTCTGTTAATGAACTTGATTGTATTCGGTTAAAGATCGATCACATGATGTTAATTATCGGTTTAACTGATTAAGTTTTGTAATCTATGTTAGGTAACATCCTGTTGCTGCGAAACAAATTGGGATTGAACCCGTATGCAACTTGTGTATCAGAGAGGAAACTGTTAACGCTCGTGGCTGAGAGTCTATTCGGTTCAAATAGTAAAGCTGAGGTAGTAGCACATGTTTGTTTTTTTTTTTTTTTTAATTATATGTTTCTAGCTAGTAACTAGAAAAGAAACATAATAATTGAATTTGAAGAAACCGCGACAGTTTTTCCTTCATTCTTGATTTTATTGGTTTTGGTCGTTTTTGCAGGACGCGCAGACTGTATCTGATGCTATAGGTTTACTGCCACTTCTTGCAAAGGGATTGGATGTGAACGTTAGATTCACGAGGTTTTTTATTTTTTTTTAACTTCTGGTTAGACCATACGGAGTTTTGGGGGGGGGGGGGGGGGACAGGGGCATGAAGCGCCATGTGGCACTTGTGGGGCCCGTGTTTGAAGGGTGAAAATTGTATGGAGTGGGGGGGGGGGGGGGGAGGAATAATATTATTGTGTGTAAGATTTAAAAAAAAAAGACAAACCAATCAAAAAATACCACGTGGATCCACCTCCCGCCCCACTCCAGTGGAGTTTCTCCTGCCCAAGGGGCTTCCCCCCCCCCCCCCCCCCCCTCCCCTTCCACGCCATACCGGGATGGTGTATGTGGGCTTGAAGCCACTCCCCGCCCCATTCCCCTGCCCCACTCCGTCCTTTCTTACATTTGTTTCTAGTTGACAACATAAATATATATGAGCTGATTCAGAATTCAAGATATTGAGTTCACAACCGAGTGTGCAGTATTCGGTTTATTGAACATTCCTGTATATCATGGTTGGATTATAGATCCGGAGGTATGTTCTTTTCGGCATGTAAATCTATATATGCAATAAGAATATGTAATTTGTCTGTATATTGGTGTCAGGATTCTGAAACTTCAAATGCCATCGGCTTAAAGTCATATAATACCTTAACGAGCGATCTTGTGGATCTAGCAAATCGAAATACAGAAGCATGCTCGTCTTCAGCTAATGCCGTTCTTGAATCATCAATAGAGATGACAGAAATTGAATCACGTCCCTTAACTGCGAGACAAGGTATGACTCTTGAAATACGTAAAACTAAAATATTTCTCTTGACAACTTCTGTTCAAGCAATTGTTTAAAGTGGCTGATCCTTTCATTTAGGGGAACTGGTAAGAGAATTTTTCGATAACAGTAAGACTCAGTTGACAGTGTACGGGTATGTAATTATGTATTGCTCATTCAGTGTGTTATTATATGTCTATTTAAACAAGATTATTATATCTTCTGTTGCTGCATTGCTTGCAGCTTACTTTGCTTGAAAGAAGGTCTAGAAGATCGCGAACTTTGTGTGTTTTTTCGCAATAATCACTTGAGTACGATGCTGAAGGTTGGTTCTTGCAATAAAGTTTTCAATATCTTACTAGTTTGTATTGTTATCTAAACTCAAATTATACACAGTATGAAGGTACACTGTACACTTTAGTTACAGATATAGGTTACCAACATAAACCTGGTGTGATATGGGAACGGCTAAGCGAGGTATTAAGTCTCCATATTCTTCACTGATGAGTACAAGTTAAGCGAATATAGTTATCGAGATTTAATGATGTAATAATATGGTTTGGTTTCAGGTGAACGGTAATACAGTGTATGTGAACAAGAACTTCAAGATCTATACAGAAGCAGAAGCGAGCACAAGCGCGAGCACAAATTTAAGGTAATTATCTACCTTTGTTCTGTCATATCCTTATATACCCAAAACATAGCCACATAAATCAACAGAAAGAAGTTTGTTTTATAAAAGTGTTTATGTTGTGTGACGACAGTTGTGATCCGCAACTTGCTAAAGTCTTTGAGAAACTAGTTATAAAAGGAAAACATTCGCAACGCGAATCAGAGGACAAACAGCCCCGACGTGTTTCATCTGCACCCTTCTCTACGAGATCTAATGTGGGTCCTGAGGTAGGCTATCAATTTTCTGACTTTATAATTTAACGGTATATTTAAAAACATACGTGGTTTATGTCGTTCGCAGCATGAACATTCAATAACGCCAAGGAACCCGCCTACGCTACCATCCAGGAAGGAATCAAAATCAAAACGATGGAAGGAGAAGTGCAGATTGATGTGAATCCGCAGGTTTTAGATTCACCTTCATTTTTACTGTAAAAAATTACAGGGTCATGTCCGTGTGGCATATTGTACCTTATGCATAAAATGCTGTAAAGACATGTACAGTTAGAGACATCTCTTGTGTATAAGCTTACTATCCATTTTTTTTAGTAATTCATAGTCTTGCAGCTGCTAGAAAGCGGACGTTATAGTCGTTTTCATGATTTTTCGGTTTAAGATAAATGTAGATCTAACAGCATAAACTTTAGAAAATGCAGACCTTATCGAATATCCTAACAGTATAAGACTGTGTTTAAAAACAAAGAGATCACGATACTAATATCGATTCAAATGATGGTTTACACAGAATTTACAATTTAACTAAAGGGTTTACTCGTCGCCCATGGCTAGTTCAAGTGCATAGTCATCTCTTTCCTGCATCAATTATTGATGAAAATGTAAGAAAACATAAAATTAGACCCAATAAACTGATTACATTTTACTATCTATTTCTGATTTTCTTCTAAGAGGATGAGAAAATTATTGTATAATTGGAAACTTACAATAGGTCCTCGCGCAAAATATCGTCCAAATTGAAGCCAGTATACCTGCAGAAGCCATGGATAAAACAGCGAAGTTCAATGATACTTTCATGTCTAACTAAAGGCAGCAGATGTACACTTTGTAAGTGTAATTTACCTCATCCTCGTCTTGTGTTTCAACTTCAATATCAGAAGATGGGAAACCGACACAAAGTAGTGCATAACCCTACAAAAAGGCACAAAAGGTTTTATGAATGTGTATTGAACGTAAACAGATTGAAGATACAAGAAGGTAACATCATTTTGAATAAATAATGTAAGAGAAACAGCATACCTTAGCCTTCAGTTCGGCAGATATCCCTAATGCTTCAGGCTGTCTAAGTTGTCCAGATTTTATACGAACAGCACAGCTAGTACAACAACCTTGAAATGCGAGAAGACCCAAAAACAGTCTTAATGTAGATAAAATCATCCATGAAATAAAATATAAAAAAATGCTAGGTATCTTATGATGTTATGGACAAACGGCATATAATATCATACACAATGTAGTATACATACAAATTAATTCGAAAAGCATCAAGATACCTTGATACAAAGTTAATCCAAGAGTGAGCAAAACCACCAAGATAGAGACAAGTTAGCTAGAAAAGGGCCTGACTTAAAATACGCATAACTTTCGCTTCGTTTTGAATTACGGTGCCCATAATGGACAAAAACGTCTCAACAAGTTGGACGCTTGGAATAAACACCATAGTCGGTTTGCCTGACTCTTGGGACCCAGTTTCTTCATATGGAGTTCCGATTTCAAATTCAACGGTTTGAAAGTATTTCTTTTTACCATAAAATTGCGCGAATCTTGAAGTTTACTAATTCGCGTGATTATTTAGGTCAATTTTTCAAATTTGGCAATACCTGTATAGCTTATAATTTCCTATCAACAGTATGCTCTCTTATATGGTCATTCAGTAATATATCAAGATTCTATGTCATACATGTTATCAGTCTATTAGTCAGAGAAATCATAGCTGCGAATGAAATAGCGTAAATTATAGAACCAATACCGTGCCTGCAAGCAAATGGCAATGATACGTTCTGTGCTTCAGCTGTATGCAATATATATTGATCCTGCAAAATTCGACAATACATAACACATCAACAAACTAAATAAAAATAAAAATTGCAAGTCGGGACACCCGGGTACACCCATAAGCAATGCCACCCATCCCTGGCTAGCGCATGACATTTTTGTCACGATCAAGACTTCAACCGTCGACCTATCCTAAAGAAAGTCATCCGGGTACAGCTAGAGCACTGCTCCTTTGGTCATACTCAAATCACTTAACCAATAAAAAACAGTCTCCTCTATGGCAATTCATACATAAACAACAGTAACTGTTTCAATACTTTCTAATAGAATAAATGCTATAAGCCAATGACCTTCAGTTTCATTGGCAGCCCTATGATCAGTGTTGTAAGAATCACTAGCCGCTAGTCGGCCGGTGAGGTACCTACGAGCGATTAATCGGGATTAATCGTGATTAATCGGATTGGGATTTTATATGTATTTTTCAATTATATATATATATATACACACACATTTTATATATAGCTTTTTTTAAGTAGGCATGTTTTAACCATTTCCTATTCTCATATTTTTAAGTATATAGGATTAAATCGCCAGAATTTACAGGTTTTGGTCAGAGTCTGACCGGAATTCGTTTGACCATAATTTGGCTAGAATTGCTAGACAAACACCGATCAGCGATTAATCGGTGTTTACTCGGTGAACCTCTGGTTAGCGATTAATCAACAATTAATCTAAGGATAGGCGGGATTTTTACAACCATGCCTATGATCATCTGGAACGGGTTGAGCCTCTGATTTTACCCCAGTGAGCCTTCAGGCGGTGCGTTTACTCTAGAATGAGTAATTGGGTTTACCCGGATTATCGGGCTTTTGTTGGTAGTTAAAAAGAATTGCTATAATCAATTATTAATTAATATTAATATCAAGGAAAATGTCATATGCTTTTGTTTGATTAATAATTGTTTTACCTCTGGAACATAGAATTCATGGACAACGTCTCTTTGTCTGTCGTGAACAGTGACTTTATGGGTGGGAGCAGAGGAAGCGACAGAAATACGAGGTAGTTCAGGGGATGTTTGAAGCTCAGACGACGTCGTATTACGGCGGCATTTGGTAGAAGTGGTGGCGTAATTAATATTATTATTTTTGGAGGGGAAAGGAAGTCGCCGGAGAAGAGATGGGGTACGGTAGTTTGTGGTGGTGATAATATTGCAGGACGCTTGAAGGTCCATTGGATTTGGTGGTTGTGGGTGGTGGTGTTGTTTTCAACTCTTATCTGTTTGTATCAGTGTATTGTTTTGCACATTTGGCAATAGTATGTTGCTGAAGGATTTAAAAAAAAAAAAAACTTAATTTTTATATTTCATTATTTAATATAGTATTTCTGAATTAAAATATTTATTATTTTGTTTGTAATATTTTAATATTAGTAGAGTCATAGTTAATTGTAGTTTGTCGTGAGACGCAGTTTGAACTCTGTACGTATTAAAATAGAAAGAGTGGTGTTACTGAATAAATGTTTTGTTGCTAAACTAACACTTTGTCAATGAATTGTATATTGTCAATGAGAAAACTATAAAAACGAATACGGTTACCGATATTAAGACAATACTGGTACGGTTCTCTATAACAAATAAAAGTATCACTATAGGTACAGTACCAAATGCTCATCCTCAGAAAAAGAAAAAAAAAGAACAAGTAACGAGCCATACCAATATCCATACTAGTATTGGTATAATCAGGTTCCAGTATTCGTCTTTATAGTATGATCAATTGATGTAAAACACGTATCAATATCTATTCGAGCATATCACGACTATATTTTTAGGTTTCGTATTTCCATTGCTATAGCAAGTGTGAGTACCGTAATGAACCAAATCAATACCGTCCAAATTTTCACCACATTACACGTGTATCAATTATTTTCAACTGAATTAATAAAGTGAAATACTTTGATTACTGGACCCAACTTTAAAAGATTTGATTTGGTCGAGTTTTAACATGAAATAAACTTGTTAAACAAGTTATAACATATGTAATGATATGTTGGTATTCATTATCCATACAACATACCAGAGGTGGTGTTTATCAAGATAGAATACCATCTATTCATTTGCATGAAAGACACGTGGAGCAACCGTGTCACCCCTCAAATAAACACCGCCATCAATCACCATGTTTTAAATCCTAGATTGAACCACAAGAAACATAAAACACACACAAAAAGAAAAGAGAGTATGCATTCAGTAAAAGAAAAGGTAAGCAATGCAGCCAGTGCTGCAAAGGCTCATGCAGAATCCTACAAAGCCAATCTTGAAGAAAAGGTACTTATAACTTATATCCAGTTATGTACTTGTACTTGTTCATCAACAGTTATACGTCCATGTTTTTTTTATGTTAATTAATTTTCTTGTAGGCAGAGAAAGCAACGGCAAGGACGCATGAGGAGAAGGAGATCGCGCATCAGCGAAGGAAAGCCAAGGAAGCTGAAGGAAACATGAATCTACATGATGAAAAAGCCGAACATGCGGCTGAGAAGATGCATGGTAAACACCATGTTCTTGGCAACCATCATACCCCTGTTGGTGGTATAGTTGGTGGCATAGTTGGCCAGGCCCACCACCAACAGGGGATTGGTGTGGTGGACCCGGTTACCGGAACCGTGGCCCCTGCCCATCCTCTTGGAGGACATCTTCATGGACATAAGCATCTCTAGATTGCTTGTTTTCGCGTGTTCTTGTTATATTTATGACTTCAAATGGATACTGGATTACTTCTTGTTTTCGCTTGTTGTTGTGATGCTTGTAACTTCAAATAGAATGTAAAATTTATGAATTTGGATCTTAGAATAAAAATAAACATGCATAAAACTAATAAACAAACATACAAACTTTTAGTTATGTCTATTTTGGTCATTTTATACATTTTATTAAAAGTTCAAGCTACTATGTTAAAACACCTAAATATATCTAAAAAACTACAGCTACTAGCTTCCAGCCATAAGCTAGTTTTGCCAAAAATACCATACGTTTGATTTATCTTTTATTACCGGGTAATTATGAAATCGATTCAAATAATATTTCATTGAACAAAATTCTAACTAACCCTAAACGTGAAAAAAAAATATTGGAATAAATTAGACTTCGTAAAAGTTCTTTCGGAATTAGTTAAAAAATCTATATTTTTAAATGTTCTTATTCGAATCTCGTGATCCAGACCTTGCGTCGCGCCTTGTTCTTTTCGTTGTGTTGGAAAATATTGTTCCAACTCGTCGATTAATTTGTATGACCATCGAGGGGGTTTTTTTTACCTATTTTGTTCTGACCAATGCCGACCCTCATTAGGGTCTCATGATTTATCTTTTATTCCATGACCCGACACGGACAAAACCTCATGACCCCGGATCAAACCTTTATTGTATTTAGCGATATATACATCATCTCATGGAAGATGGCCGTCATAACCCTCTGGTAAGTTGCTCCGGCATTCTTTCATAGCCCTCTGGTAGTTTGCTCCGGCATTCTTTGGGCCGAGCCACATGACATGACCTTTCCACAAAAGCTTTCCCGCCCCGTGATGAAGGAAGTCTTCTTTTGGTCTTTCTCGGCCAACCGTCTTTGGTTGTATCCTGAGAAACCTTCCATAAATGACAGCGTTTGGAAGTGGGAAATCGTCACTAAACATGTTTCATGATCTACTATAGACTTATAGTTTAGCTATAGATTAACAAGTTTCACTATCTATTCTAGTTTACCAATAGATAGGATTTTAGTGGTGTATGCTAGCTGTGGTAGAATGAAATATACCAGAATAACAACTTTCAATATCTTGAAACACAAGTTTCATTATCTTTAACCACAAGTCAATTACATGTCCAAACAATCCATCAGGAAGAAGCTTTCATCCAATCAGCTGCAGCCGTCCATGGTATTTGACATAGTGTTGAACTGTACCTTCTTTTGACAGACATGGGTTCCTTGCTTTTGCAGATTTTGTGGTTAGTTTGACTTCAAACTTTGACCTTGTGTGCTGAAGAGCATCTGCTGCTGTTTCAGTGAACACCTCTTCAAGAAACTCGTCTGCGACATCTCCATCTTCGTCTATCTTTAGGCCACGTGTGTACCATTGCAGACCCTGAAACAGTAAAGCCACAATAATAACATAAGAGCTTGCGGCGCGGTCATGACAGTGAAAAGAAAGAAGCTTGTAATCATGTAATGTTCTAAGAAACAGAATGTTTTAGTCATTTTGTGTTCAACCTGCAAATTTCAACCATCATCCAGGCATCTATGATCTGTAGTTGGTTAGCAGAATAAACAGGATGAACCCACAAAGAATTTGATTCAAGAACAATCTCGGTTATAAAAAAAAAGCGCTCCAGGGGTCTTTGTGCGCTTAGAAAAGCACATAGGCTTGCGCTTTATACTACGAAAAGTGGGGGTGTACACAAAGCGGACTAGAGGCGCAAAAGGCACAGGGAAAATCAGCATGAGGCACGTTTCATGTCTCGAGACACAACAGGCGCGCTTTTCATACTGGATAGTAGTGTGCACCAGAATGTTGCACAGCTGGTGCGCTTACCATACGGGAGGCCAGGAGGGTTGTGTTCACCAGAATGTTATACATCCTACAACTTTTTAACTTTTTAGATTGTACATTTTATTACATATTAAACCATATACGGTGCTTATTTATGCACCTCGCAAAAAGCGCACCTGAAGTCTCAGTGCGCTTAAAAACAAACACAGGCTTGCACATACTACAAAAACCGAGGGTGTATAGAAAGCAGACTTGAGGCGCAAAGGGCGCACAGAAAATCAGTATGAAGCATATGTCATGTCTCGAAGGCGCACAAAAGCCGCACTTTTCATACAGGATGATGTGTACAGTGTACACCATAATGTTGTACATCTATGAGAAGGTTTTGTTCTCCAGAATGTTTTTTGGTTGTACATTATTTTTATTATTATATATTAAACAAGTACTTGCATATGTCTAACTTTAGTATAACCATATATGGTGCTTATTAATTGATGCCTACTTATGTCTAACTTTTGGATAAACCAGTGCTTAAATACCTATAAAAAGTAATAAAACAAAAAAAAAATATGAAAAAACCGTGCCTCGCATACGAAAAGCGCCTCTATTGATTACATCCTTACAACCCATTCCTAAACTGATCACATCATACATACCATAAACACACATATCCGCCATAAAAATCGCCTAAACTAGGATTCCAAAATCCAAACTTCAACTGATCAATCAAATTTCAGAAAACCACATTCCCACAACTATCATAGTAACGTTACGACCCCAAGATCTATATATGCAGTTTTTAAACGCCTATATCCCAAAACACAAAGAATAGTTGTCACCCGTTGTCATAGTTGTCAAAAGCATGCCTAGGCGCAAGGCACAACCAGGCGCACCAAGTGCGCTGCACCCTGTAAGGCGCGCGCCTAGGCACTTAGGCGCACCATCGGGGCTGTTTTCAGGCTGATTTCCGGACAAATTAAGGCTAAAAGTTGCCTAAACCTCTAAAACATCCTAAATGAGTTATGAACAAGTCCTAAACAACCCTAAAACATCCTAATGTAGCTCTAAAAAAGCCTAAAACATCTCTAAAATCTCTAAAAAAATGTATTTTATACTATGCGCCTAATTATAAAAAGCCCTCGTTTTTTATGAGCCTTGGCCCTTGCGCCTAGGCTCCAGGCTCGGCCTATGCACCTTGAGTGCGCCTAGGCGCTTTGACAACTATGCCCATTCTATTTTTTTTAAACGTCACAACAAAGCCGAACCACCCGAGTACATCCATAAACAAAAATCCACCCACACCCACGATCACAGACAACACTAGTTACCCGGCCCCTCACTAATTTCTTGGGAAACCCACCGCCCTGTTTACTTTCTATTTCGATCCAATTTCCCTTTTGACTGTTTTTCTATTAATTACTACTAATATAACAATTTCCAATAATAATAATAATAATAATAATAATAATAATAAAGAGTGGATCAAGAAAATTACTTGAACGCCACCGTCACCGGCAGGACAGGGAAGCAAAACCGGGCCGATTGGATGGGGTTTATCAAGGGGAACTTGAACAGAAACACTAAACCCTTTACGAGGAAGATTAGGATCAACGTAATGATGTGTTTCAACTTCATCTGTTGAATTGGGATTAACATCATTAGTGTCGTCGTCTTCAGAATCTTTGTTGACTTCGTGATTATTACCGAATCCGAGAAACCCTGATAACCGTCTGAGGAATCTCATTGTTTTGGATTGGATTGGATTGTTACAGATGGAGGGAGATTAGGGCTTGTGACACATGTAATTATTATTATTATTATTATTGTGGGTTTTGATGAAGATGGAGGGATATAGGAAATTGGGGGTGCAAATGCGTGATTTTGGGGGAGAAGAAGCGTCAGCAGTGGTTAATAATGGTGGATTTTATTGCGTCTGCAAGCACGGTTTATTTTATCATTTTTAACATGGGCTACGCGATTAGCAAATATGAATACGACTTGTTTAACTCATTAGACTTTAGAGTACTAGCAACTCGTCCATCAAGATTTTGTGAGTGTATATTTTAAAAAGTGATTTTGAGGGGTTGTCAGTGATTGAGAAAGAAAATATTACTGTTCATCTGTATATTTTTGGGACACTATTCCACCCTATTTATTTTTTAATGTTTATGGAAAGTTGTTGTGAGTGGAGGAGCGTCCTTCCTTGTCCTCTCGTACTAGGGAAAGGTCATCTCAATGCTCTAACGCTCACACCGGATATAGATCGAACTGTCTTACGAAGTTCTAAACCCAGCTCATATATCGCTTTAATGGGCGAACAACCCAACCCTTGAAACATACTACAACCTCAGGTGGCGAAGAGCTGACATCGAGGTGCCAAACCTTCCCTTCAATGTGAGCTCTTGGAAAACATCTCCTTTACCCAGGGTCTAGTGAGGAACTTTGCGGTACCATATCAATAATTGCCAAAATAGAATGCCAATATTACTACTTTGACTTTGAATTTGTTAACTTTGACTATACGCTGGTAGGTAAAAATAGGTTCGGATAAAATGAGATCAGCTTAAATTGGTTTTGGATTAGAAAGTTTCGGAAATAATAGATTCGGATCATAACAAGTTTAAAGAAAACTATTCACCCGCTCTAGTTTTCTACAGCGTCAACACGACATCTAACCAAAATGGTTTTCTTTGAAATGGGCCCTCCTTGAAATAGATCGTTTTCAAAAGAGAAAATATCAAAATGGATTTACCCGTTACATTTACTTTTATCGTGGATAGTGGCGATGACCGGTCGCCGTCAACGACAGCGGCGATGAAGGTGGGGGAGACGATGGCGATGATTACTAGTAGTCGGTGGTGCTCACAATTTGGATTTATTTTAAGTTAGCAAGTTATGTAATAGTGACCTCAAAATGACAATTTTAGTAGACTCAAATTAACTAGTATAATTTTAGTAGACCCAAAAGAACACATGCAATTTTTTTTGTTAAAACCAACTCATTGCATTTGATCAATGGCGAAGCATTATGACACCCAGGGGGTGCCCTCCCTCCCCCCTGGTTTTTTGGCTCAGTGGTAGAATTTTGCGATTTTTGTAGGTAATTTTTATATGAATTGAGTCCGCCTCCCACCGATTTGATATTCCGTTCCCCACCAATAGGCAAAAATTTTGGGTCTCATGATTTTCGGCTCACACCACTATTTTTTTCAAGCTTCGCTACTGCATTTGATAGATGGGTCATAATCGTCCGGTGTAATATATATTGTTGGTTTGGATGTAGCGATTATGATGGTTCCTTGTGATTGTCAAAAATAAGTGGGCAAAAATACTTTACGTTTTTTTAACGGCCAACTGGTGAGATGCAAATCTCATCTTGTGAATTTAAATGGATTTTAGATGATATAGAATTAGAGAGTGTGTCGTCGTTATAAAAAAAGTTATTCTAAGTCGACATTAAATAACCATTTACCTTTATATTTATTATTTATAAATGAAAAATCACATAACCCTCAAAATTGTTGTACTTCGTTACCATTAAATAAAGTGAAAACAAACAAGGCACACATTCCGTGCCTTGTTACATAACTATGTTAGAACTAAAAACCAATAATTACAAAATAAACTGAATTAATTAACCGATTGGTTAATAAGATCGATTAACCTATGACTTTGGTTTTGATTAAGACTAGTAACCGAAATGAACCAAGCAATGCACACCTTTAGAAGTGTATGTGTACTCCGTTACATGGCGTAGGCACCCTGCTAGTTTTATATAAGTTGTTAATTGGGTCGTGAACTTAGTATGATGTACTTGAGTAATAAACAAATTGTTTTGATTAGCATAAGTGAGTTAATCAATAACACTTTTTAATCAAAAGCAAGGACTCACAACAAAAAGAATTCAGAATCACAGTACAATTAAACTGGCAACTCGTAATTAGACTTTATAATTTCATTGATCCATATATACGATCCTAAACAAACAACCTACTAAAACATCTCAATATAATCGGAAAAGATATTTAAAATATGAACAAGTTTACACAAAAGATGTATAATCTAAATAATGATTTTCATCATCAAATCTTTAGTTGTTCTTCAACGGTTGTGATTGGTAGCAACTTACATATTAACTATTAGATAAATATTTGTAAATATTCTTGTCATTAGTGTGTATCTTTTATATTTGTTAACCTCTTATAATTAAGGAGAGATTGTTGTAACTCTTTTCTATATAAGATTGGTTTCCCCCATTCAATTGATGACGATTAAAACATTGTTTATATGGTATCAGCCAATTCCTTCTCATCTCTCTAAAAACAAAACCTAATCTTCTTTTTTCTTCTCCCTGCCGCCACAACCCACCCTCTTTCTCCTTTTCTTCTTCGCAGATCCTCCATGGCTGCCTCTTCTTCTGACACTCCTTTCTCCATGCAAGCCTTTTCTACCATGATGCATATGAAACTCACTTCCTCTAATTACCTTATATGGCGTGATCAAATGCTCCTTGTTCTGGAGTATCACAGGCTGTCAGATCAGATCGATGCATCGGTTTCACCTCCTCCGGCCACTATCACAGTTGCAGACAAGATTAGCTCTAACCCGGCTTCTGCAACATGGGCCGATAATGATCGAAAGGTTGTTCTTCTCATAAAATCTGCACTTACCGAAGAATCCGCTGCTGAAGTTCTTGGTCTAAAATCTGCCCGAGAAATCTGGAATGCTCTTGAACATGCTTATAGCAACGCGTCTGTTGAACGCGTTCACTCTTTACGTGATTCTCTTAGTCTTCTCAAGAAGGGTACGTCTTCTGTTTCCGATTTTTCTCGTCGTTTTAAGTCTATATGTGATCAGCTTGCAGCCATCGGTCACCCGGTTGCGGAGATGGATCGGCTTCATTGGTACTTATGTGGCCTCGGACCTTCTTATGAGATTTATTCCACATCCATCCGCACTTCTGGTAAGACGCTCACCTTTCGGGACTTAGTTGCTCAAACTGAAAGCCAAGAATTGTTCTTACAATCTATGCATAGTGGTGATACCCCACCCGTGGCTTTTAATGCTCAACAGTCTCGAGGTCGTGGTCGTGGAACGTCGTCTCGCAGTCGTGGTTATAACCATAATCGTGGCTCGAATAATGGTCAGACTCGTAGACCTCCACATTGTCAATTATGTCGAACCAATGGCCACTATGCAAATGCTTTCCCACAATTGTCTACCTTTGCATCTAGTACTTCCACCGATGAATCTCTAGCTAAGGCCTTTCATGCTCGTTGTCATGTTACCGATGATTCACCTGATTGGAATGCAAATTCGGGTGCCACTGACTACATGGTTCCACCCTCTGATTCAGTTTAAAACACGACTCCATACAAAGGTAAACATCATGTGATTTTTGGTAATGGTAAGACTTTATCCATTGTGCATACAGGGACATCAACTATAGCTAATAATATTAAGTTACGCAATGTCCTGTGTTATTCCTGGTCTCACAAAGAAGCTTTTATCAGTCAGTAAGCTAACCAAGGATCATCCTGTTGATGTTTTATTTTCGGATTCTTATTTTCATATTCAGGATCGAGTAAGCAAGCAGGTACTCGCTGAAGGCACTTGTGTGGATGGACTCTATGTGCTCAAGAATTCTTCACAAGCTTATGTTGCCACCACTGGAAGTTCTAATAAAGCGTCATACGAGTTATGGCATGCTCGCTTAGGACATGTTAATTTTAGTATTATTTCTCTTTTGAACAAACTAGGCGCTTTGTCTGTTACTTCTTTGTTACCTAAACCTACGGTTTGTACCCCGTGTCAACTTGCAAAAGGACAACGTTTATCTTTTGATTAGAATTTAAAACGTGCTTCTAATCATTTGGATTTGATACATTGTGACTTATGGGGTCCTGCACCTATTTGTTCTAAAGATGGTTTTCGTTATTATGTTGCTTTCATTAATGATTATTCCAGGTTCACATGGTTGTATCCTCTGAAGACGAAAACAGGATTCTACTCTGTTTTACCTGTGTTTCTTAACCTTGTCCAAACACAATGCTCACGCAAGGTAAAAGTCTTTCAGAGTGATGGTGGTACTGAATTTGTCAACCATACAGTTTGAAATTTTTTGAAGATAATGGCACTTTTCATCGTTTTTCGTGTCCCTATACGCCTCAACAGAATGGCCGTGCAGAACGAAAACATCGTCATATTGTTGAAACAGGTTTGGCAATGCTTTTCAATGCCCATATTCCAACTACTTATTGGGTGGATGCTTTCACCTCGGCTACATATATTATAAATCGCTTGCCTACACCTTTATTGGGTAATAAGTCTCCATATCAACTCTTATTTCATGAGCACCCTCAATATTCGAATTTTCGAACTTATGGTTGTCAAGTTTTTCCCTATCTTCGTGATTATACGAAGCATAAGCTTGAGCCAAGAAGTATTGCTTGTGTGTTTATTGGCTATAGTATGCAACATAAAGGATATCGGTGCCTTGATCCATCAACTTCCAGGATTTTTACCACTCGCCATGCCCGCTTCAATGAGTCATGTTTTCCTTTCCATCGTACCTCAGGTTCCACTACTATTTCCTCACTACCCATTACCAGCTTCACACAAGAAACACCTCACTTTGCTCATGTCCCTTGTACTACTGAACCTTCTACCAGTGGACCATCCTCGGTCTCTAACTCCCAAATGCCAAGCTCTTTATTTGATCCTTTTGTTGTTCCTACGGCCCAACCTCAAGATCCCCATTCCCCAGCCCAAGCTTCTGTCCATTCACCTCCAGCTACTGAGCCTGATACCTCAGCCACATTTCCTGATCCCGATACCTCAGCCACATTTCCTGAGCCCAGTAACTTACCTTCGTCCGCTGAGCCCAGTCATCCATCTCCATCCCCTATGGACCAACCATTATCCGATGAAGATCACTCGGCTCCTTCTTCGATTCATCCCACTACCATTGCCTCGGATGAAGTTGGTTCTCAATCTTCTCATCCGATGCAAACTCGGTCTAAAGCTGGAATTTATAAACCCAAGCATCGGGCTGACTTGGCTTCCCTTACTACTCATGCTCTTCATGTTGCTCTTGCCTCATCCAGTGAACCACGAGGCTTCAAATCCGCTGCTAAAGATCCTCAATGGATGGCAGCTATGCATGAGGAATTGGAAGCTTTACATCACAATCATACATGGACCCTAGTCCCTCGTCCATCATCTACTAATGTTGTTGGCTCCAAATGGGTTTATCGTATCAAGTATCATTCAGATGGATCTATTGAGCGTTACAAAGATCGTTTAGTTGCACAGGGGTATACTCAGATTCCTGGCCTGGATTATTCCCATACTTTCAGTCCTGTTGTTAAGGCTTCTACCGTTCGCATTGTCTTATCTCTTGCAGTGTTAAATTGTTGGAAACTGCACCAGTTGGATGTTAAGAACGCTTTCTTGAGTTGTAATCTCACTGAGACTGTCTTTATGGAGCAACCACCTGGGTTCGTTGATGAACGTTTTCCTAATCATGTATGCAAGCTTTCTAAAGCTCTTTACGGTCTTAAACAGGCCTCAAGGGCTTGGTTCCATCGGTTGAGCAGCTTTCTGGTGTCTTATGGATTTATCTGTAGCAGGGCGGACACATCTTTGTTTGTTTTCAAGCGAGATTCGTGTCTTATGTACTTACTCGTCTATATTGATGATCTTATTCTTACAGGAATAATGAAGCCGCCGTTACTACGTTTATCTCTCGTCTCAATCATGTAACGACCCAGGTGGCGCAGCGGATTAACATTAACAGGTTTAATTGTAATGATTACATTTAACTGAATTTCAATACTAATGAAATACATAAAATGTAGCCATAGCATCCCCTTCTTATCCAGATCTTCTATTTGTCAGCTTTCTCTTTAATATCTTGTATAAATACCTGACCACATGCTTAAAAGTACGTTAGTATTTTCATACTAGTGAGACATGCCGAGATTTAGACATACTGATAATAATAACTCAAGTTTAACAAACATGCAATTTTTTTCTATATGGTTCGGTCATTCTAAGGTGGAATATATTATCGATGGAGCACCATACAAATGCTTATTGTGGTTCCAAACCTCTACTTGGTTTAGAAAAATATATTCCCGTGATACCGAATGGATCCATTCTACGTGATTTCTATTCGACCGAATTCTATTATATTCTCATGATCATGATTCGATAATATTCTATTATAATAATTCTATTAACAACTCGATAACACTTATATAATATAAACCATATAAAATACTTTGATAACGACTAGACAAGCATTTAATCACCCCAAAAGCTTTATAATAAAACGGGGAAAGGATCATGTACTCACCTTTAATAATATTCTTCTGATTCTGTAGTCTATTCCATATCAGTATATTCCAAGATATATTGTACCTATTATATTTAATAACATTAGCGCGTGCAAGGCTTGTGCACGTGATAACGCCGGGGACATTCCTTTAATAATAATATTATATTCATTTATATTATATTCTTGTATATATATTGGTGTATAGGTATCCGGTTAATATTATCGTCCCACTCGTTTCACGTTTATAATAATAATAATAATAACATAATTAATATTATAACCTCTCATTATGGAACGGCTCGGGTGTTAGAACAGGATCGAACCCGGTTATATGAGTGTAACGGGTTAACTCTTCTCCAAGCTATAACAGACACCGTAGCAAGATTGTTTGGGTTTGATAACAGTTGGTTGGAGTAAGGGTGCCGGTTGGTTTCTTATCGGAGAAAGAAGAAAGGTGATCGGAGGTGACAAGTTGATATTATGGTGTCGGATTATATGGGTTCAAACAGAGAAAGTGAAGTGGTGGTTATTGGGGTTGCTCATAACCGGTTGAAGGAGATGATCAGTAGGGTGACGAGAAGGAGTCGGTTTCGGGTTGCTTTGGTGGTTCGCCGGCGATCAGAATTCAACCGGAGAAGACGAATGGTCGATGACGTTTGCGGGTTGTAGTTGCCGGATATGGAGATTATCCGGAGAAGGTGACTGGCGACCGGAGCTTAAGTGGACTGGGTGTTGTTGGTGACTGTTATGGTTGGTCGATCAGGACTACTCGGAACCCGGTCATGAACACAATCGGTAACAGTGAAGTGGTGGGAATCGTGGTGGTTCTATTGTGATGCTGGTCAGAGGAGACGAATAGCCGGAGAAGATGACCGGCGCTTGGCTCCTTCTCGTAACCTTCAGTCTTATGTGTTTATTTATAATACTATAAATAGGTGAAAGTTATAATTGGGTGATGATTGCATGATGATGATTAATAGGACAGGTGGTTGTATTTTAAAGGTGAAGTGTGAGCATGGTAAAGGAGGTGGATATTGCTTGTGTACAGGTGGTATCGATATGAAGATGGAGTGTACAAGGGTGAAAAGAGGTGGCCTTGATATGATGATGGTAAAGCTCTACATATTATCTAGGTGAATGAATGTAATCATGGTATGATGATAAGGCTTGAGTGTGTACGTGGGTTATAAGCTGTGAAAAAATGCATGAATGTGATTATAATATGATAAGGATAAGGGAATGGATAAACTTGGATGGGTGTGGATTTGGGTCGGATAAGTTCTAGTGGGCCGAGATGTTTAACGGGCTGAAGGGGTATTGGGCTTTTACAAATGGAGTCCAATTGTTATAGGCTAATATGTTTTGGTTTTCTATTATCAGGTGGGCTCGATATATTGGGCCGATTCCATTGGGCCGGATTAGCTTAGTTATAATATTAAATAATTATGTTAATTAATCATAGATTATATATATAATTTCGGGTACTTAACAACAGGGTGTTACAAATCATGAGTTTGCCATCAAAGACTTGGGTGATCTAAATTATTTTTTGGGACTTGAAGTTGCATATACAGACACCGGATTGTTTCTTACACAATCCAAATATGCCCAGGATATTCTTCAACGTGCTGCTTTATCTGATGCCAAGCCTGTTAGCACACCCTTGGCACCTCATGAGTCATTTACTATTCACGGGCAACCTTGTTCTGACCCTACGGCCTATCGTTCTTTAGTTGGTGCCTTACAGTATTTGACAATCACTCGTCCTGATTTGTCTTATGCTGTTAATCAAGTTTCTCAGTTTCTCCATGCTCCTACTGATCTTCATTTTCAGGCGATTAAACGTATTTTACGATATGTCAAAGGAACTCTTTCCTTTGGACTCACCTACAGTCGCCCTCATTCTACATCCCTTATCGATTACTCTAATGCTGATTGGGCTCGTTGCTTGGAAACCAGACGCTCTACCTATGGTTATTCTATCTTTCTTGGCGGAAACTTAGTGTCCTGGAGTGCCAAGAAACAACCCACTGTCTCTCGTTCCAGTTGTGAATCAGAATACCGCGCTATGGCTAACACAGCTGCATAACTTGTTTGGATTACTCATCTCTTGAGAGAACTTCATGCCCTTCCTCCTGACAGGCCTACTTTGCTTTGCGATAACAAAAGTGCTTTATTCATGACTCAGAATTCGGTTTCCCATAAGCGAGCAAAACGTATCGACTTGGACTATCACTTCATCAGAGAACTTGTTAATTCAGGGAAACTTTACGCAAAGTTTGTTCCAACCAATCTTCAAGTGGCGGACATTCTCACTAAAAGTCTTCCCCGTCCTCTATTTGAGAAGTTTCGTACTCTGTTACGTCTTGGGCCGCCACCATTTCGATTGAAGGGGGGTATTAGATAAATATTTGTAAATATTCTTTTCATTAGTGTATATCTTTTATATTTGTTAACCTCCTATAATTAAGGAGAGATTGTTGTAACTCTTTTCTATATAAGATTGGTTTCCCCTCATTCAATTGATGAGGTTGATTAAAACATTGTTTATATTAACAACCAGATCTTCAGTACTAAGAAGGTGTTTGAGATTGCGTTTTGAATCCGATTTTTAGATTATTGCGTTTTGAAAACGTAGATAATCAGTTTTTAATGTTTGGACTGCGTTTTGAAAACGCAGATAATCAGTTTTTTAGGCTACTAAAACGTAATAATCTATAAGCAGGTTCACCCCTGCTTTTCCAAAACGCATAATCTGTTTTAAATAATCAATCCCAAACACCCCCTAAGTTGTTCCTATCACTAGAAACTCTTTATCAACATTAATACAATTGTTATCAACACCAACTTACTATTTGTAGTAAGTTTTGTCTTAACCCATCATTATCATCATCTTTATTGACATTAATTCTTTCTATCATAACCAAATTATCTTTCAGCATCTCCTTTTAGATTGTCAACATCAATCGGTTAGCGACTAAGACATTCTCATCGATAGGATTATAGGAACTATTTGCAAAGTTTTGTAAGTACTTAGGCATGATGTAGATATAGGTTAAAGTAGAGTTGTATTGCCGTCAAAAACATGACAAAATTTTTTTAACCACATTTGTTAGAAGAACTTAAAAATCGCCCATGTTAGCATTAATTTGAGTTTGATAATTCACAATTAGAATCATGTAGAATAGCCATATATCGTTTATAATAATCTTGAGACAAATTTAATAACGAATCAATTTTAGAACCGTACTTGAAGAAACAATAGGTATCACGGAGATTACGTATAATCTACGTGGGGTTAATACCTAAGTCCGTCAGGATTGATCCTTTACCCAAACCGTAAGGTCAAACCCGTTTGATAATAATACAAGTGTGTGTGTGGTGAAAGTGAATAAGAACACAAGATGTAAGTGGTTCGGTCGAATAATGACCTACGTCCACTGTAAGTAGCCGATAGTATTATTAATGAAAGAGTACAAGTGAGAATGCTCTAGGCTACAAGTAACTATTTTCGGATCCTTCAGCAAGGAGAGGTATCCTTGTATTTATAGGAGAACTCGTGGGCTTGATCGAAAGGCCCACGAGTAACCATTCTTTATTGGGCTTGGTCTGGGCCCAAGCCCAAGGTTTCCCCTGGAATTGGCGGGAGAACAGGTGTACTGTTCATGACGTCATTCAGGCAGCGTGGTTGTTGCTCGAGGCAGACACGTGGCGTTCTGTGGTTGGCAGACGGCACACCTGTCAGTCGTTGACCATGCTCCTGACAGCAGCAAGGTATGTCTGCTGTCACTGTAGACGCTGGTATGGTGGAAGCATGGCTGCACAGCCATGCTGCTGTCCTTGTCTTGTAGTTGTTGGACCACTTTTGCCACCTGTAGCTTTCCTATTGGCGCGTACACTGTCAGTAATCTTTGTGAATCTTCCTTTTGTTGTCTTCTGTACTTTGTACGATGGTTGTCAAGGGAAGATTCCGCGTGTGATGGTACGCGCTTATCAGGTGATGCTATTGCTTATCAGTTGTTATTCTTGCGCGCCTCCCTGCATACACTGCTGATTGCGCGCCGTTGGTTTCTCGCGCCACTGACTGGCGCGGGGAAGCTGACTTATGGGGATAGGGATGCCTCTTCCGCCTGGATTAGGCTCCCTATCCCTTCAAGTCCCCCTAGTCTAGGGCTTCTCCTATTCTTTGTGAAGAGTAGGTGGAGCGCTAGACTCAAAGTATGAGGTCGCGGATGAAAGCTCATCTGCTGGTGTGCCTTGAAATTCGTTCCTCTGCAAATTTTGGCGGAGAACGTCTTTTTTGGTTTTACGTCAAATTTGCGCCATGAAAGAAGTTTGCCGCCGTGACCTGTTAAGGCGCTGGGCGGGGAACGTCTTTTTTGGTTTTACGTCAAATTTGCGCCATGAAAGAAGTTTGCCGCCATGACCTGTTAAGGCGCTGGGCGGAGAACGTCTTTTTTGGTTTTACGTCAAATTTGCGCCATGAAAGAAGTTTGCCGCCATGACCTGTGAAGGCGCTGGGCGGAGAACGTCTTTTTTGGTTTTACGTCAAATTTGCGCCATGACCTGTTAACGCGGAAGTGTACCAGCAGTTGTAATAAATCTTGAATCATTGGCATTTAATTTGTCTCTCATAAATGGGAGTTAAGGCGCCTGGAATTCGAAAGATCAGTTGCTTCTGATGGAAGCCTGAGGGTTGCTGACGAGTCAGCCTCGTCTGCTGTGCTGACTGTTGGCTGTCCCCTCACTGTGGTGCAGTTACCAACATTTCGTCTGTGTCAGGCGCGTGTGTTGTCACGCGCCCCACTTGTTGTTTGTGTGGTTGTGCTTGTGCCACGTGTCGAGTGGCACGTGAGGTTCGTCAGACGCGTGATGCTTCACGCGCCTGGTCAGTTTAAATTGGTGAGATTTAGTGACACGTGTCAGCCATCCGCCGAGTGACGGTTGGATTGTTTATCCTTGCTTGATCTTAGCCGTTCACTCACGCATGACGACACGTGTCGTCATCTGCTTCTCCAAATTTTGAAAAAATGTGACGACGGTTGTTTCTCCTTGGGCCCCACTGTCATTAATGCAGTGGGTATATATAGGAGTTGGGATGCATGTTAGACGGTTACTTGTCCATTTGCTCTTCTTTTCCTCTCACTTGCAATCTTTTCTTCGAAACACTCAGATCATTTGAAGTTTTCTTTGAATCTTCAAAGATTGTTTGATCAATCTTCAGAGATTTATTGTGAAACTTCTTCTTGATCTTCATCCTTTTCTTGTTTGTTTCCAGTTGTCATATTGTTTGTTTGCTTTGAAGATTCCGATCATTCTTCAAGGTGTTCTTTGTGTCTGTTCAGTTTTCCGGTGAATTCTTTGAATTTTCCGGCGAGTCTTCAACCATTTCCAGTTAACAAATCACATTTTCCTTCTGCTTTCCTTTATTAACCTGTTAGAATGTCTGAAGCCTCCAACGTTGGTTCTCCCTCTGGTGATGTTACCGGTAAGGAACCGGTGATAGATGACGTGGAGGAGGAGGTGCAGGTGGAGCATGGGAAGATAAAGGAGCGAAAGCTCATGACAAACACTTTTTGTGTTTGGACTGAAGAAGCTTTCGACAATTTTTGTAGGGGTTATGACATCCTGCCGAAGTGGGAGCCGACTCTGCCATCACCGACGGAGAATCTCCTTTCTGCTGGGCCTGGGCAACTTGCCCTTTATGAAGCCCATTTCACCAAGTGTGGCTTCCGGCTCCCTTGCACACGCTTCCAGATCGATACTCTGGTAGCTTATGGTGTTGGGCCAACCCAACTTACCGCCTTTGGGATGCTAAGGCTGGTACATTTTGAGGCGTCTTGCCGCGCCTTGGACATTGAGCCCACTGTGGAGATGCTCAATGTCTTCTATTTTCTTGCACGCGACGAGATGTGGTTCTCGTTTAAGCCGCGCCCCAAGGTGCCCCCAATGGCCACTCACACCCCCAAGTCCCTTCATTGGGCTAAAGAGAAGTTCTTCTTTGTGAAGAGGGGAGTCATCCCCATTAGTCTGCCTTGGAAGGTGATTGCAGACGGTCAGCGGGTGGCTGACATACCGGTGATGAAGGATTATAAGAAGCAAGCCTGGTTTACCACCCTCACCGCCAACGCCACCAAGCTGGAGTTTAAAAATCTCACAGATGGTATTTTTTACCTTCTGGGGATGAGCCGCATAGCTCTGCGCCCAGGGAAGGAACCCTACATTGCTCAGGAGGGTAAGCATAGTTTTTATGTTGACTTCTTTATTTTGTATTTCATATTATTCTAACTGTTTTTCGCGCAGGTGTGAGCAAGTTCCAATTCTATGCTGCCCGCCAGGAGAAGGGCATTAAGTGGAGGCCTGTGGCGGAGGGGCAGGTGTCATGCCTCGAGGCGTTTGTGGACAGGTTTTACTATCCTGACATGTCCATCGCGCCCAAGCCTTATTATACCACAGGTGAGTCTAGCCAACTTTTGTTTTCTAGCCTCTTTGGCGATGATGCCTCTGACTCCTCAGTGGAGATTGTGGAGGTTCAGAAGGCGCCCGCGGGGCGTGGCCGTTGGAAACACGCTCCGCGGAGGCGTAAACGTAGCTATCAACCTTTAACAAGTTCTGACTCGGGTTCTTCCGTTTCAGTAGGCGAAGTGGTAAAGGGGCGGCGCCGGAGGAAGGACGGGCCAGCCTCTGAAGATGAGGAGGAGGAAGAACCCTCCAAGTTGGAGAAGAGAAAAAAGAGGCGCACCACTGGTGCCACTTCTAGCAGTGCAGCTGCTAACTTGGAGAAGGTTGCTGCTACTATCGGCGGGGAGGGTGGTGGGGTTGAAACCCCTGTTACAGAGACCACTGCCTCCCCCTTGTCGCCGGTGCAAGGGGTGATGCTGGAGAAAAGCGCGAGCGTTGGAGGGGTTGCTGCCCCCACCTTTAGTGTGGGTATAGGCGCTGCGCCTAGACGTCAGCCTCTTTTCCAGAAGCTGATAAAGAAGAAAACCCCTGGTAAGTTGATCTCTTTTTGCTTTTGTTTTTTCTTAAGTCTTTTCATTTGTTCCCCTCTTTATGTTTTTGTCTCTGTTGCAGTTGCGCCCAAAATTATACCAACTCCTTCTTCCCCGTCTCCATCTGCGGAGGCGGGCAGGACAGAGGTGGATGTGCTCTTTCAAGAGCAAGAGGCAGCGCAGCGGGAGGAGGCCCGCTTGAAGGCTGAAGCCGATGAAGCCCTTCGAAGGGCGGAGGCTGAGAAAAAGAAGGCTGAGGCCGAAGAGGCGCTGCGCCGGGCTGAGGCTGAGAGGAAGGCTGCCGCCGATGAAGCTAGACAAAAGGCTGAGGCGGCAAAAAATGCTGAGGCGGAACGTCTTCGTCTCCAAGAGCAACAATTCTTGGAGGAGAAGGCTCGCCGGTTGAAAGAACAGGCGGAGCAAAGTGCTCATGCTAGCGCCGAGGGCTCTCAAGGGATGGATGGATTTGAGAGGGCCCTTTTGGAGGCGGGCGCTGGTGGTAGTGGTGAAGGTTTGCGCCACTCTAGGCGTGAACCTTTTGTGATAAATGAGGGGGAGCCGTCTGGAGATTATGATGGCTCCCACTGGGCTGGGGGCGACGCCATTTGGCGCCCCCGTTGGGCAGTCCGGGAAAACACCTTGTTTTCCAACTCCTGGGCTGCCGAGGAGTTTGTGCGCGAGGTGGTGCCTCCTTATGAGCGCACTCACCAGGATATGCTGAGTCGCGATGCGCTGATTTCTGCTCTTTGTGTAAATCAAGCGACTCAGCTATCCATGATTAACTCGCTGCGCCGTCGTGATGCGGCGGTGTGGCGAGATATCCAACGCTTGGAGGCGGAGAAGGCAGGCCTCGCTGAGAAGGAGGCTGCCTTCAAAGCTGAAATATCCAAGTATCGCCGTCGCGCCCACGAAGCTGAAGCTAAGGTTACCAAGTTAGAAGGGGATGCGGCGGCGGATAAGCGCCGGTGGTCAGAGTCTTGCAAGAAGACTAATGCTGAAACTATGAAGTTGAGGCAGACTCTGGCCGAGGCGCAAGAGGAGAGCCGGGCGCTGACTCGGCAGCTGGAAGAAAAGAGCAAGGCTCTCTCCGAGCGGACTGCGCAGGTTGTAGAGAAGCGCTTGGAGCTTGAATCGAAAGATGCAGATCTTGTCAAAGCTACCGAGCGCGTCTCTTTCTTAGAGCAGGAGAGGGTCCAGATCCTTCATTCAAAAGAGGATCTGGAGCAAGACCTTGGCTCTGCCGAGGAGGCCCGCGCTGCGGCTGTCAAAGAATGTGAGACAGCCCAGCGCCTTTTGGATGAGGCGATGGCCGCCCAGACGCAGACACAGGACTCCATCAAATGGATGATGACGGATGGGATCGCTGGGGTAAGTGCATATCTCTTTTAGCGCTTTCCTTACAAACTTTTGAAGTTCTATATGCTAACTTGTTAAGTCTTTTTGCAGGTCTTCAAGAGGTTCTGGCAAGAGCCTAAGCTGGGCGACCAAGTCGCTGCCATAGCCGCCACCGCCCATGCCTATGGGTATGGTGAAGGCTATGAGGATGGTTTTCTGGCAGCTCAGAATGGTGGGCGGATTGAGGATGCGGAGCATTATGGGAAGCCACTGAAGGACGAGTACGAGGCGGAGCTGCTTAAATTTGAGAAGGTGGACTTCCCCATTCTTCAAGTGGTTGCAGATTGCAACAAGAATGCTGATCCTCTATCTGCCCTCAAGTATTTTATTGATAAATCTGACGAGCTGGCCAGGGAGGAAGAGCGCAAGCGCCTTGAAGAGGAGCGCCAACGAGCCAGTGGCGAGGGTACTTCAAATGTATAACTTTAATAGGCGCTTGTCTCTCTCTTTTTTTTTGTCTTGTAAATATCTTGTAATTACCAAGGGTTTTTAAATCCCTTATTATGAATGAAAATTTTGGTTCTTCCTTATATCTTGTGTTTCTCATCCTAACTTAACTTATCTAACCAAGTCGTCACCCGATTTGATAAGTTAAAATTAGGCGCGCGTCCTGCTAGATAGTCCGGCATGTTAAGTATTTGCCTTGAAGACTATAGCGGGGCGCGACTTGTGCCATAAGGTCCGAGTTAAGCGCGTGTGCGCCTTGCCTAGAAGACCCACGACTGCGCGGTCAACTAGTTTGCTCTTTGTCCAACTTGTTACAAGTTTAGAAGACAAGGCTTTAAGTTTGTACTAGTGACGCGCGTCTTTAAGTCCGGCAAGTAAACTTGTCTTGAAGACCATCTTATGCGGCGTTGGTGTATGACTTTTATAAGTCCGACGTGCGCGAAGCATGTCTAGAAGACCTTGTCATGTTAACACCGCCCTGTTTGTGGTCCGACGATAGTTTTGCTTAAGTCTTGAAGACCTTGGCGCGGAAAAACAAGTAGAATAACAGATATAGGGAACAATTTTCATTGATAGACGCGGCATGTGTAGCCGTAATTACAAATATTTTACAAGTAGCAGCGGCGCAATTGTGCGGCATTCCAAGATCTGGGGATAGGTGTTCCATCAAGCCTTTCTAGCGCGTATGCGCCTTTCCCAAGTATTTCTTGTATCTTGTATGGGCCTTCCCAAGTGGGGGCTAGTTTTCCAGGCTTTTCGGCGTTGGAAGCCTCGTTGTTTCGGAAAACGTAGTCGCCGATCTTGAATGTGCAAGCTTTGACGCGCTTGTTGTAATAGCGCTCTAGCTGCGTTTTGTATTTCGCCTCTTTGATTGCGGCGAGTTCACGTCGTTCATCTAGGAGGTCAAGGTTTAGGCGGAGCTCGTTGTCATTGTCTCTCTTGTTAGCCATGAGTACTCTTGCGGAAGGGCAACCGATTTCGGCGGGGATGACCGCTTTCGTTCCGTATGTCAAGCTGAATGGCGTTTCGCCATTGCTGGTTTTCGTGAGGGTGCGGTATGCCCATAGGACATGGGGTATTTCGTCCACCCACCCTGTTCTTTTGGTACCCAGCCGTGCCTTAATACCTTCGACAATCGTACGATTGGCCCTTTCAACTTGACCGTTGCCTTGAGGGTGCGCGACAGATGTGAAGATTTGTTGGACACCCATTTGAGATAACCACTCTTGTAAGGATTGGTCTTCAAATTGTGTGCCGTTGTCGCTTACCAATTGCAATGGTAGGCCAAATCGGCAAATGATGAATTCCCAGATGAATTTTTTGACGTGCGCGCCGTCAATTTTTGCTAGTGGTTTCGCCTCAACCCACTTTGTGAAGTAGTCGACGGCGACGACTAGGTATTTTACATTTCCTGGAGCCGTTGGGAATGGGCCTACCAAATCAATTGCCCATTTTTGGAACGGCCAGGCCGCTGTGACTGGCACCAGGTTGTTCTTGGGCCGCAAGGTGTTCGGGGCGTGGCGCTGGCAACTGTCGCATTTGCGCAGCTCGTTGACCGCATCCACGTGCATGCCCGGCCAGTAGTACCCCGCGTTCATTAACTTCGCCACTACCATTCTTGGGCCCGCGTGTAATCCGCATGTCCCTTCATGTATGTCTCGCAGGAGAAAGGAAGCATCTGCGGAGTCTACGCAGCGCAATAGCGGTCCCAGGTAAGAGCGGCGATATAGAATACCGTCGATGAGTTGGTATTGTAGGGCCTTGTTCTTGATCTTCCGGGCCTCTGACTTGTCGTCAGGCAGGGTACCGGATGATAGGTAGGCCTTGATCGGAGTCATCCAGGATGCGCTTCCTGTTTGGATTATGTTGACTTGTCGCGGTGGAACAGATGGTTTATCCAGGACTTCGATGCGGACTTCTTTAGCCATATGTTCAAAGACCGTTGATGCCATTTTGCTTAGCGCATCGGCGGGCTTATTTTCGCTGCGCCGGATGTGCTCGACTTTGCATGAGTCGAATCGGCGCATCAGCTGTTTGGCCTGTTCCAGGTATAACGCCATGGTTTCGTCTTTCGCATCGTAAGCCCCGTTGATCTGCCGCGCTACAAGTAGTGAGTCCACGTGTGCCTCTACGTGCCTGGCCCCCATTTTTTCCGCAATGCGGAGGCCTGCCAGCAGCGCTTCGTATTCCGCCTCGTTATTCGTGCTTTTGAAGTCGAGGCGGATGGCGTACATGAATTCTTGTTTATCTGGGCTGATAAGGCGTAATCCCGCGCCAGCGCCATCCTCGTTTGAGGCCCCATCCGTAAATAAGGACCATTTTTGTGATGGGTCTTGCGCTAACGCGGGGGTTTCTTCCGCTTGACATTCAAACACTTTATCTGCGGGGATTTCCGTGGCGAAGTCCGCAAGAACTTGGCCCTTGATGGCGGGGCGGGGTTTGTAGTGGATCGTGTGTTCCCCTAGTTCAATGGCCCATTTGGCCAGGCGCCCCGACAACTCGGGCTTGGCGAGTATATCGTTTATCCGGTAGTCCGTGAGGACGTTTATCGGATGCCCTTGGAAGTATCTGCGGAGTCTTCGGGATGCGTGCACCAGAGCGAGAACCAGTTTTTCCATAATTGTGTATCTTGTCTCCGCGTCTAAGAGCGTACGGCTGATATAATATATCGGCGTTTGCACGCTCTTGCGCTCCACCATGAGAACCGCGCCTATTGCTCTGTCCGTGACCGATAGGTACAGTGTCAACGGTTCTTTGGGGAGGGGCGCTGTTAGCGTCGGAAGATTCATCAAGCATTGTTTCATTTCTTTGAATGCCGATTCCGCCTCTGGTGTCCAGCGGAAATTGCTCTTTTTTAAACAATTCTTCAAAGTGTCCACAAACGGAAATGACTTTGAAGCGTAGTTGGATAAAAATCGATTGAGGGCCACGAGGCGGCCCATGAGTGTTTGCACCTCCTTGACGGAAGCGGGTGAAGGCATTCTTTCTATGGCTTGTACTTTCTCTGGATTAGCGCGGAACCCATCGCGCGTTACGATCACCCCTAGAAATTTGCCTTCTTCCATCCCGAAAGAGCACTTGCTTGGGTTGAGCTTCATGCGCACTTTGCGCAGTTGTGCGAACGTTTGCTGGATATCCTTAAGCATGTCGCTTTCATCTTTGCTCTTGATTACGAGATCGTCAACGTACACTTCAAGCCGTACGCCGATTTCGTTGATGAAGGCAGTGTCCATGAGGCGCTGGTATGTAGCGCCTGCATTTTTCAGGCCGAATGGCATTTTTGTGTAACAGAAAATGCCAGCGTCTGTGCGGAATGCCGTTTTGTCTTCATCCTCCTTTGCCATTTGGATTTGATGATAGCCCTTATACGCGTCTAAGAAGCACTTAAAGCGATATGGGGCTAAAGAATCCACTTTTAGGTCAATTTCTGGCAAAGGATAGCAATCCTTTGGACATGCTTTGTTGATATCCTTATAATCGACACACATGCGCCACCCGCCGTTTGCTTTGGCTACCATGACTGGGTTAGCTACCCATGTCTGGTACCTGATTGGGCGAAGTATACCCGCGTTGAGCAGCTCGGTGACTTGTTCGTTCATGGCCTTTGTTTTCTCCGGGCCCATGCTGCGCTTCTTTTGTACTATAGGTTCCACTGAGCGGTAGACATTGAGTCTATGCTCCGCTATGTCGCGCGGGACCCCAACCATGTCGGCTGGTTGCCACGCGAATACATCAATATTACTGATTAGAAGCTGCTTTAAGTGATTTCGAATGGCCTCGGAGATTTCATGGCCAATGATCACCGTTTGCTCCGGAAATTTAGGGTTGAGGACCCATTTTTCCGGCTCGGAGCGGGTATCAGTTTTCACCATTTTTGGCGGTTTGGCGGTTTCTGTGGTGTGGCAGTCTTTGTTGCCTCTGATGAAAGCCATACCTGTTTTGGTTGGGAACCCCACCATCGCATGCGCCGTTGAAGCATTGGCGTTAAAGCGTGCGATGCCTTCCCGTCCAAGAAGAATGTCATGATTGGAGTTGGCTGGTAGAACCATAAAATCACATATCTCCGTGCGCTCGTGGGTGCCGTCAGACCATGTTACTGGCATGGACAGCATACCCCGCGGCATGATGGTTTCGTGGATGAAGCCGGAGATGGGCTCGTTGACTGGGACGAGCTTTGCTTTGTCTTCTGGGTCTAGTTGTTGAAAGCATTGCTCGTACATGATATCAGTACTGCTGCCGCCATCTAGGAACATATATCGCGTGCGATAGTGTCCGAAGATAGCGGTAATGACAAGAGGGGTTGTGCATGAGGCGCCGCCTCTAATCTTTGGCATGAGGACGTCAGCCTCTTTCCATGAATCGCTTGGTGGTGGTGCTCGGGCGCGCTTTCCTTGGTAGGCGCTTTTGCCCTTCTTTGTCATATTGCAGTGGTGACGAGGAATCAATGTGGCAACGTGAGTGTTCAGGTCGCGGATCTTTTTTCGTGATCCTTCATCTTGATTCTCGTCACCTGTTTGATTCTTGCCTGTGCGGTGTACATTCTTAACCAAATGGCCGAGTTGTCCTGATTTCAGCGCGGTTTCGATTTCCATCTTTAGGGTGTAGCAATTATCTGTGAGGTGACCGTAGTCGTTGTGGTACTCACAGAATTTGCTGCGGTCTACGTTCCTGCGCTTGGCCAGGGGAGGGGCGGCTTTCAACGTGACCTGTTCAGTCTTTAGGACCTGAGATGGTGTCTTTGTCAGCGGGGTCCAGTCATAGTTTTTCTTTGAATGACCGCGCTGGTCCCGCGTTTGTTTGGGACTGATCATCTGCCTGGCGTCCCCGGCTGGGGAATACTTTCCCTCATCCGCGGCGCCGGAGATGCGGCTCCAGACTGATTTGTTTTTATTTTTATTATTATTATGGTGGTGTTGGAAATTGTGTGTCTGATTGAAGGATTTCTCAGACGAGGCGTATATCTTGGCGGAGTGGATGAGCTCATCCCAGGACTCCGGTATGCCATCTTTGCCTGTGAGGCACTTCATTAACTCTGGGCTGCGTACGTTATGCACGAACGCTGCCCTTGTGAGTTCTTCCCCGCACCCTATTAGCAGGGCCTCTTTGTTGAATCGAACAATGAAGTCCTCAATGGATTCATTGTCGTTTCGGCGGCACAACAGGATGTGCGCTTTATCTTTCTTGTGCTTGCGCAAATGCGAGAAGTGATTGGTGAATTTGTCGGTGAGGTCGTCAAAGTCTTTAACACTCCCCGCAGGGAGGTTATCGAACCAGACCCTGGCTGCGCCCGTCAGAGTTTGCGCGAATAAATGGCACCAAACCTGTACGGGCCAGTCTACCGACATTCCCGCGCACTCAAAGTCGTGCACGTGGTCATCTGGATCACGCAGGCCATCGTATCTGCCGATGCTGCTAGGAAGTTTTGCTTTTCTTGGTATTGTTGCTGTCGCTATACGAGCGACAAATTTTGACTTTTCGGCGAAAGCCTTTGGTCTGAATGGTTTGACTAAGTCATCATCCTCATTGTTGTGGCGTGAGCGATGATGACGTTTCTTCCCTTTGTAGCCCGAGTCGCTACTGGAGGATTCGTAGCCATCAGGCTGTAACATTCGTATTTTTCGTATTTTCCATTCTAGTCCTCGTATTCTTGTAACTTGTCATTTTATACCCTTGTAAACCCAAGCCTATGATCAATGGGAAAGTATTTTGTCAATTACATTTATTCTTAATCTATTTCATTTATTCTATAAATTCTACGTGACGCAAACTATATGTAACGTCGCGTGATTTTAAATTTTCATGTATTTTAAATTCTATATTTAACAAATTCCAAATTCGCCACTACCCTCTTCTTTTATGTTACTCCTACCGATTCTTGACGAGTCGTCAATTTAACGTATTCTAAACATTTTAGAAACTCATTTAGTTAAAATCTTAATATATATTTATCTTATCTCTAAAATAAAACATATATATTTAAAATAACACTTTTAGATTAAAAAAGAAAAAAAAAGAAAACGAAACCATGAAATGAAATTCTTTGACTTTTGGCAACTACAACACACAACATAAGAGAATGTTGTAGTTCGTTGTTTTTTTTTATATATAACTCGAAGTACACAGTCCACAAACAGCTAACAACCATCCTACACTAATTAAACTCAACCTCCAACTAATCTCCTCCTAACCACCCCATTAACTCTATTTAATACCCAACCACCTTAACTTACCTATAAATACAACTCCTCTCCACCCTTTAACCCCTTGTTCATCCTTAATCTCTCCACAATCACTCTCTAATCCTCCAAGTTTTGAGCAAACTTCCTGATTACACATCAGTAAGTTTTCCAAGCTCAAACCCTCTTTCTCTTCTGTTTTTCTTTCTCTTTTTCATCTAAAACTCCTTGGAGGAACCTCTAGGATCTTCCCCATATTTATCCACAGAAGTGTGATAAGGGTAGAGCACCTAAAAGAGGACCCAAAGGTGTTTGTTTTTCTAAATTGTTTTTATGTCCTAAGATAGTTTGTTGTGAAAGAACCAACCAAGTCTACTAACAATCTAATGTTAGAAAGATTTGTGCTATGGTATTGGGTGACAAAGGAGAGTCAAGACTCATCCAAATTAGTCCCCAAACTTTACTTAAACTTCTTAGCTATACTATATAATAATATAAACATATACTTTCAAGTTTCTATCTTACTAGCTTATTAATCTTTGGAAGGTTTGTGGTTACACCCTACCTTACCAACTCTCTTGACCCTTCTTGTGTTATGGATTTATCCACACTAGAAAGGGGAAATCCCGTGTCCAAAACCCACGTTTATTCCATAAGCGAAGTGGTTATGACATGAACCTATCAAATGGATTCACATTCCTAACCTTATACCATCCGAATCATCTATGATGATTTTGTGCTTGGTCTAACTTAATCTCATGACCATCCGGATTGCCCTAAAGGCAATTTGTGCTTGGTTTGCCTAAAAGGCTTGCATGACTCTCGTGAATCTATAATCTAAACTCGAACCTAAGACCCTTTACTCTCTAATTCTAGTTAACCAAGGCTAAGGAACTAATCTTTCAAGACTCGTCTTTGGAGCCTTACTAAACGCACCCAAAGGTGAGTTCATACTTGTCCCCCTTTTATTCTTTATTCTTTGGGGCTCAACATGTATCACTATCAAAACTTAAATGATTTCCTACTCTTAAAACTATTATGCTCAATCTAAATGCGTATATGCTATGCCATGCTAGAATTATAAGTCTTACATACAAATGTACGATTAGCCAACAACCCACCTTACATGTATAGCGCTATAGGTTGACACGCCGCCCCCTTTATGGGTCATGATAAGTTTAAAGTCTTTTGTGTTATCAAGTGTTGTTGCCGTTTGTATGGTTCTACGTGCATATGCCTATAACATGATGATTCGAGTAGACTTTCTTATACTATGTACTTAGACTCAAAACTAGTATGCTCACCAATGCTTTATGTGTTGACGGATATTTTATACATGTTGCAGGAAATGTTTAATGCAGGTTTATCAAGAAAACTAATTAGGAATGGACTAGAAACTCGCAGCTAGTTTAAATTTCTATGTTTTGATGTTGTACTTTCCTTTTCATGAAACAATTTGTATTTTGTTATCTTTTAGACAATGATTATGCTATGAATGAAATTTTATCTTTAAATTATATTGTCATGAATTCTAGTGTCATGAAATCTTTGAACAATCTATCCCAAGTCTCGCCCCGATGTATTCCGCCATCGGTTGGGGTGTGACAGATTGGTATCAGAGCCATGACTATAGGGATTTAGGAAAATTACCATGATTGTCCTAGACTATAGTTAGGAACCTATTTGACCATTCTTTTATCATGCTTAATATACTTCTGCTCCCTAATTGCTTCTACTCCATTCTCTTGGTCCTTAAAATTTACCTTCCTATTTGTGGACTACTCTACACTCGAAGACGCTCGTATAACACAAACGAAAGGAAATCACCGAAATAGGCGTGAAACCCTCACTTTGGTGATAACTTTCAATCCGCGTAAAATCTTTGTGTTTTTGAAACTACACCAAGATAGGAGTGATATCCTCACCTTGGTGGAAATTTCACAATTCTCGTTCTAGTGGACACTTACCAATTGAAGGTTGGAATTAATTTTCTTACCACATTGGACAATGTGTACAAACCACACTCAAAGAAACGACCTCGCTAAGATAGGAGTGAGATCCACAACTTAGCGACTAGTTTCAATCCTTGATATTTTTTTTTTAATCTCGCTAAAGTCTCAAATTTACTAATGACAAGAAACATGTAGTAACTGGAAGGGTGAATACCGTTAACCGCAGGTTCGGGGAGAGTATTTCCACCTATTAAGCCAAAGCATGTTTTAAACTCAAAGGTAAATTCGAACCACTTTGGTTAGTCTTAGTTCCGTTCCGGAACACTCCAATTGCTTGCTTAAAACAAGCCTCTCATTTTATGTTAATATTATTTTCAATGTTGTTTTCATGCTATGTTTTCACTACATATATTCGATTTACTTTTTTTTATTTTTTTTTCTACTCGCATACAATCTCAAGACTCGCATTTCAAGCTACTCTAGCGATCTCCAAACGATACTAATAATCGCAAAACCAACACGAATCGAAACTTCCTTATGATTAACTATGTGCTCTATACTTGCTTATACATACGTGTTATGCTATTTTAACAATGTGAAACTTGCGTACTATACGTGTAACTAGAACTTGCATACTAAATCTATGAGAACAACTTGAGCTTATGTATTTTGTTTATCTAAATTTGCATCAATTTCACCGATCTAATCTTACCCGCAAGCTTTTCATTGTTAACCAAAATTCTAGTAACTTATTTCCTAAATTCAAAAGTCACTTTGTTTAAAAACGTTTATACAAATCTTCTCATGTATGATTCTCGTAGATGTCTTCCCGTCTCAACAGCATCGACCTCAACCAACTGGCGAGCCTTATTGCCCAAGAATTAGTCAAGATTCTCCCTAACCTAGAGACGCCAACAAACCCAATTCCAAACCCCAGCGATAACATCCAAGTCAGCACAAACCATGTAGATACTAAACCTACTACCCATACCCCTACCAAACAAACGAAAAAGGGTAACCGAAAACGCAAAAACCTCAAACGAAACCACACTTCGACAACTCCTAAGACACCGAATCCCAACAAAAAGCAGTATCGTGGAACCTTTCCGCTATGCGACAGTTGTAAATATCACCATCCCACTCACACACAATGCCGTATATGCGCCAACTGTGGTGCATATGGTCATTTAGCCAAAACATGTCGCTACACCACTAAACCACGACCCGAACAACCTACTAGTACCACCTCATTCACTAAAAACAATGGATGGCTATGCTCCGAGTGCAACGACCCAACCCATGAATGCAACCAATGCCCAAGACTTGCCTTGGTGATCTACGATGCTGGAAAACCCACTCACCACACTAAAGAAGATTGATTTTTCTTTTCTTTTTATAAAAAAAATGAGAATTTCCTTATGTAACGTTTTCAAGAAATTATTCAGATGTGAAATTTCCTTTTATTAATTATGAAATATCATCGTTATCTTAGGTTACAATCATAATTTATCGACAAAATTCTAACATCGCAAAACCCTTTTCTCATCGCGTACAATCTTTTTCAAATTTTTGAACAAAATTCTTCCTACTATTCCTAAGAGGATGCCTATTTCTCTATAAAATCCTCACTTTCAACCTTCAAACCACTAACAAATGTGTGTCAAGTCGGTATGACAAACAAGATTTTAATTGGTAAAAGTGTTTAAAATAAATTTTCTTTTGCAATCAAGACTTGTGAGCAAAATCAAATAACCTGTTTTTTTTATAATCCCAAAACCTTTTCTCTTGAAATCGTATCACGAGTCAAAATAATCATCAATGCCAAACTAAAATTGTTGATAAACTATTTTCCTCGCTTAATAAAATGGATTTTTTTTTTATAAATCAAACGACCATCTTCGATAAAACTTTTACACTAAATTTTCCCTACTTCAATTAAATCCATTTTTCTTTAACGTCCAACGGACTAAATTCTTCTACCATCAAACTTGACCCTTAACCTTGAAAGGCTAAAATCGCTCGCATACCCATAAACTAAATTTGTAATGAACTCGAATTTTATGTTACTCTTAGTCAAAACATTCTTTTCACGCGTGAACATTTTCATTAAGAATCAAATTGCCCATACTTTTGCTTGATTTAATACATCTGAACGTAACCACATATGCACATGTCTACACCATTCTGTCATGAACCCATACACCCACGCCAAAAACGCGTGCGGGTAAAAAAAAAAAAAAAAACCTTACTTAATGCCTTTTTCACATTATGTGTTTGCATGTCACGTTGCTTGCTATGTTTACAACATTAAAACTGTTTAAATGTCTTAGTTTCGTTTCTTTCCCTTGGTGTGTAAGTATTTGTGTTCACTAGCGACCCACACATGACGACGGCAAAATTATTTGGACCATACGACAACTAGACTAATTACGGGTGCACACGTAATTACGATAATTGGCCGCATGGAAAACATAACGAGCCCTAGTGTGTGTAATCTAACATGACTCAAATAACAACGCGGATGGAGTATGATAACGACATGGTACGCCCTACAACGTAAATGTCCGGTCATGCTACCAAAAGTAGAGTTATTTGCGCCATGAGAAGTTGGGTTTCGAATTAAAATTTTAATTAACACGTACATTATTTGTTTTTGGTAATACCACTTAAATTGTAGTTCACTAGTCTAAATATGTTTGTATCACTTATCCCTTAGGCATACCATAACTTTGTTTGAACCACACTCTTTACTATGTAACATCATCCATGCTATGAATAATCTATGCTTGCAATCTACATCAAACTCCACTCTTTCCTCATGCGTTCCTTGCTTAATCATCAATCCTTCGTTTTCAAAAGTCGTTTTCTAAGGCCCGTAAACTTTGGCCTGATACTCTAAAAGCTCTTATACAACTAAAACAAGATTTTCTCTCACTCTCTCATACCTCCTTGACTAACTATATACCGGATTTCCAAAACTAAATAACAACTACTTATTTCGCCAAAATATTGTTTCCATATAGTCCAATTTCTCGTTTACTTAATCCCCTCTACAAGTTTTCTAACTAAAAGTTTCGACCTCGTGCAAACCAAATAACTAGTACTAACTACTACTCATTCCCACATCTAGTCACTCATTATACTCATGTTTTTACTATTACACCCACTTACCCAAGACACTTATTCTGCAAGCCAACAATTTCTACTAATTCATATATGATATACCGTATAACTACCTATTTTACCAAATTTTCTATATAATGTACGATATACTTAACTACCTTCAATTTTCACTATTTTGTACGTACAAGTATCTATTTTTCAAAAGATTTCTATATGTTATACAAATATACTTACTTACCTTCACAAGGTTTTCGTTTTTTTTTCTTCATACGGTATACTTACTATTGCTACTTCATATACACTATGAAGATGCTTATTTTCCAAAAACTTTTTATCATTTCATGTATATATTATACTAGATATTTACTTTTCTTCAAAATTGCTACGTATACAAACCTATTTATACATACCCCTTATTTCACTATTTACAAAATGCTTACGTCGGTTAAGTTCTCAAATTTCTACCTACGACATTGGGTTAAAATTCTAAAAGTACTTCTCTTACGAACGTAATTATCGCACAGTGACTAGATACCGTATTCACTTTAAACATAATAAACTAACAAGTTTTGTTCCCATATCAAACCACTTACCTATTTTTTCAAAAGTTTGACTAAGAATTAAATTTCGAGACGAAATTTCCTAAAGTAGGGGAGACTGTAACATTCGTATTTTTCGTATTTTCCATTCTAGTCCTCGTATTCTTGTAACTTGTCATTTTATACCCTTGTAAACCCAAGCCTATGATCAATGGGAAAGTATTTTGTCAATTACATTTATTCTTAATCTATTTCATTTATTCTATAAATTCTACGTGACGCAAACTATATGTAACGTCGCGTGATTTTAAATTTTCATGTATTTTAAATTCTATATTTAACAAATTCCAAATTCGCCACTACCCTCTTCTTTTATGTTACTCCTACCGATTCTTGACGAGTCGTCAATTTAACGTATTCTAAACATTTTAGAAACTCATTTAGTTAAAATCTTAATATATATTTATCTTATCTCTAAAATAAAACATATATATTTAAAATAACACTTTTAGATTAAAAAAGAAAAAAAAAGAAAACGAAACCATGAAATGAAATTCTTTGACTTTTGGCAACTACAACACACAACATAAGAGAATGTTGTAGTTCGTTGTTTTTTTTTATATATAACTCGAAGTACACAGTCCACAAACAGCTAACAACCATCCTACACTAATTAAACTCAACCTCCAACTAATCTCCTCCTAACCACCCCATTAACTCTATTTAATACCCAACCACCTTAACTTACCTATAAATACAACTCCTCTCCACCCTTTAACCCCTTGTTCATCCTTAATCTCTCCACAATCACTCTCTAATCCTCCAAGTTTTGAGCAAACTTCCTGATTACACATCAGTAAGTTTTCCAAGCTCAAACCCTCTTTCTCTTCTGTTTTTCTTTCTCTTTTTCATCTAAAACTCCTTGGAGGAACCTCTAGGATCTTCCCCATATTTATCCACAGAAGTGTGATAAGGGTAGAGCACCTAAAAGAGGACCCAAAGGTGTTTGTTTTTCTGAATTGTTTTTATGTCCTAAGATAGTTTGTTGTGAAAGAACCAACCAAGTCTACTAACAATCTAATGTTAGAAAGATTTGTGCTATGGTATTGGGTGACAAAGGAGAGTCAAGACTCATCCAAATTAGTCCCCAAACTTTACTTAAACTTCTTAGCTATACTATATAATAATATAAACATATACTTTCAAGTTTCTATCTTACTAGCTTATTAATCTTTGGAAGGTTTGTGGTTACACCCTACCTTACCAACTCTCTTGACCCTTCTTGTGTTATGGATTTATCCACACTAGAAAGGGGAAATCCCGTGTCCAAAACCCACGTTTATTCCATAAGCGAAGTGGTTATGACATGAACCTATCAAATGGATTCACATTCCTAACCTTATACCATCCGAATCATCTATGATGATTTTGTGCTTGGTCTAACTTAATCTCATGACCATCCGGATTGCCCTAAAGGCAATTTGTGCTTGGTTTGCCTAAAAGGCTTGCATGACTCTCGTGAATCTATAATCTAAACTCGAACCTAAGACCCTTTACTCTCTAATTCTAGTTAACCAAGGCTAAGGAACTAATCTTTCAAGACTCGTCTTTGGAGCCTTACTAAACGCACCCAAAGGTGAGTTCATACTTGTCCCCCTTTTATTCTTTATTCTTTGGGGCTCAACATGTATCACTATCAAAACTTAAATGATTTCCTACTCTTAAAACTATTATGCTCAATCTAAATGCGTATATGCTATGCCATGCTAGAATTATAAGTCTTACATACAAATGTACGATTAGCCAACAACCCACCTTACATGTATAGCGCTATAGGTTGACACGCCGCCCCCTTTATGGGTCATGATAAGTTTAAAGTCTTTTGTGTTATCAAGTGTTGTTGCCGTTTGTATGGTTCTACGTGCATATGCCTATAACATGATGATTCGAGTAGACTTTCTTATACTATGTACTTAGACTCAAAACTAGTATGCTCACCAATGCTTTATGTGTTGACGGATATTTTATACATGTTGCAGGAAATGTTTAATGCAGGTTTATCAAGAAAACTAATTAGGAATGGACTAGAAACTCGCAGCTAGTTTAAATTTCTATGTTTTGATGTTGTACTTTCCTTTTCATGAAACAATTTGTATTTTGTTATCTTTTAGACAATGATTATGCTATGAATGAAATTTTATCTTTAAATTATATTGTCATGAATTCTAGTGTCATGAAGTCTTTGAACAATCTATCCCAAGTCTCGCCCCGATGTATTCCGCCATCGGTTGGGGTGTGACACAGGCTCTGTCCGTTGCTTTGCGTAGCCCCGAACTCTGGCGTCTCCGCCGAGTTCCCCGCTACGACCAGCACCCGAGACAGCTGGGTCTTTTCCCTTTTTGGATGGGGTGTCATAGGTAAGGGCTTTGCCCTTTTTCTTTGCTTGTTGCAGGAGTTTACGCTGGTAAATTGCAGCGTTTTTCGTATTCTGACGGAGGAGCCATTGGTCAAGGTCCTCCTCAGAGCTAGCACTGCTGTCGTCGTCAGAGTTGGCGTCCCGAACCTCAACTTCTTGGCTTTGGAGCCTGGAAGTGGGTTTCTTGACGACTGTGGGTGGTGTTATTTGATTTTCCGGGAGCTGGGTGTCCCCCTCTCCGGAACGGTTTACGGCAGCAGTATTAGGGTTGGGTTCAGCCATGGGTGGGTTGAAAAGATGAGTAAAAGAGCGGTTCTAACCGTTGGATGGCGCCAATGAAGAAACAATAGGTATCACGGAGATTACGTATAATCTACGTGGGGTTAATACCTAAGTCCGTCAGGATTGATCCTTTACCCAAACCGTAAGGTCAAACCCGTTTGATAATAATACAAGTGTGTGTGTGGTGAAAGTGAATAAGAACACAAGATGTAAGTGGTTCGGTCGAATAATGACCTACGTCCACTGTAAGTAGCCGATAGTATTATTAATGAAAGAGTACAAGTGAGAATGCTCTAGGCTACAAGTAACTATTTTCGGATCCTTCAGCAAGGAGAGGTATCCTTGTATTTATAGGAGAACTCGTGGGCTTGATCGAAAGGCCCACGAGTAACCATTCTTTATTGGGCTTGGTCTGGGCCCAAGCCCAAGGTTTCCCCTGGAATTGGCGGGAGAACAGGTGTACTGTTCATGACGTCATTCAGGCAGCGTGGTTGTTGCTCGAGGCAGACACGTGGCGTTCTGTGGTTGGCAGACGGCACACATGTCAGTCGTTGACCATGCTCCTGACAGCAGCAAGGTATGTCTGCTGTCACTGTAGACGCTGGTATGGTGGAAGCATGGCTGCACAGCCATGCTGCTGTCCTTGTCTTGTAGTTGTTGGACCACTTTTGCCACCTGTAGCTTTCCTATTGGCGCGTACACTGTCAGTACTTTGTACTTTGTACGATGGTTGTCAAGGGAAGATTCCGCGTGTGATGGTACGCGCTTATCAGGTGATGCTATTGCTTATCAGTTGTTATTCTTGCGCGCCTCCCTGCATACACTGCTGATTGCGCGCCGTTGGTTTCTCGCGCCACTGACTGGCGCGGGGAAGCTGACTTATGGGGATAGGGATGCCTCTTCCGCCTGGATTAGGCTCCCTATCCCTTCAGTACTATTTGACAAATACAATAAAATTTAAACATATTGTACTATAAAACAATTACGTAATACATAGATCACCATTAAAAAAGTGTACAAGTGAGTTATACACATTTAAAATTTCTCTACTTTGTTAGACGTGTATAACATATATTAACACTTTTTAATTGTTATCTATTTGATTTAGTAATTAGATTTTTCAAGTTTGTTAACCATAAAAAGTACTCCCCTTTTTATGAGTGTAGCCTGACTATCTTGGTATACCCATTGGGAGAAGCCCATCAATGCCCAATATCACGAACAACACTAATGACAATGGGGGCTAGGGTAAGTCATGACTCGCACATAATATTTTGTCATAAACGAGACTGCAACCGATGATCCCTTGTAGAGAAAGTCATTTGGATAACACTAGAGCCATGGGCGAAGGATAATGGGGGCCAGGGGGTGCCTCGACGACCACCGTTTTTTAGCTCAGTGGTTGTAGTTTGTGATTTTAATAGGTAATTTTTATATGAATTAAGTTCAGCCCCACCGATAGAAAATTAATTTTGGATCTTGTGATTTTTGACCCCACCATTCTATTTTTAAGCTTCGCCAGGGACTAGAGCACTACTCCTTGGTAATGATACTTATTATAATAATATATTTGCTTAAGATAGAGATTAATTGGGGGAAAATACCAATTTATAAAGACAGCCCTTTGGATCTCAATACAAAACACAAAGATTCATTCTCTTTAATTCAAGATCCATTCTATAACATTTTAAAAAAAGGTCAAAAAGTCAAAAAAGAGTACATAGAAATACACCCAAAAGATTCAAAATTGCCGACGAAAATCATACTCATCACCTTTGACCATTGATCACCACACCACAGGTGTCCAAACCTATCTACACACCTTTACAACTATACCCAACTCAACCAAACAACAACAACTTGTTGGTACTCTCAGTCTCTCACATAATCACTAACACTAACACTAACAACAACAATAATATTATTATTCACCCTTTGTGCCTATACGGCTGCATCAAAATCAAAAACACTTTTTTTTTTAAAACCCTAACCCCCCTTTTTCTTTCTTTTCTCTTCAAGATGCAATCTTTCTTCCACAATTTCACATAAAGATCCATCCACATTCCAAGATTTTCATCAATAAACATAACCCATCAATCTTTTTTTATAAAAAAATGGACCCACGTGATTCTTTAGCACCACCATCATCTCTGCAACGCCACCAGCAGTTACAGCAGCAGGGTAGGATGATGCCACCTGGCTACACCACCCATCACCACCACCAACACCTACCCAACAACCCCACAAACAATAATAATAATAATATTAATAATAATAGTAGTAGTAACAACAATAATAATAATAATAACAGTAGTAGTATTATAACCCATGAGTCTTTACACCAAAGGTTTGCTTTTGATGGGTCAGATCAGTATGGGGACGGATCATCGTCTCCGGGTGGGTATCGGGCGGGTGGGTTTAACATTGAGCCGGCCCGGAAGAAGCGGGGCCGGCCCAGGAAGTATTCGCCGTCTCCGGATGGCAACATTGCTCTTGGGTTGGCTCCTACGCCGGTTACTGCCGGTTCGAGTGGTGGCGGTGGTGGTAGTGGTGGTTTGGAGAGTTTGAATGATGGCGGTGGCGGTGGAGGCACGCCGAATGCTGATTCGGGTGTTAAGAAACACCGCGGCAGGCCGCCGGGGTCTGGGAAGAAACAGATGGATGCTTTAGGTGAAGTTTTTGATTTTTTTTGGGGTGAATTTTGTGTTAGATCAAGTAATTAGAGTAGGATTTATGTGCAAGATCTTATTATTATTATTATTATTAAAGTAAGTAAATAATTAGTTTTGTGATTACATTTGACTATCTGATTCATTCTGTTGTAAACAGTTAGATGCTTTAGTTTGAATATTTAATTTTCTTGTTGTCAATTTTGTGTAGATCAAGTAATTAAAGTAGGATTTATGTGCAAAATGTTGTTTTTGTTATTAAATTATGTAAATAATTAGTTTTGTTATTACATTTGAGTATCTGATTCACTCTTAGACTAGGAGTAGTGTTATTTTATTCTAAACAATTGGATGCTTTAGTTGATTTTTTTTGTTATGATTTATGTATAGATTAAGTAATTAAAATAGGATATATGTGCAAGATCTTATTATTATTATTATTATTATTATTATTATTATTAAATTAAGTAATCATTTAGTTTTGTGATTGCATTTGACTAGTAGTATTATTCTGTTGTAAGCAATGAAGGGGATGTGATCTTGACCTTATATGTTTTAAATTAACTGGTTTGTATCTTTAAAAACTATTCTTTAAAATTTATGATTCTATTTATTTATTAGATATGCCAATTAGTTGGTTTCGCTTTGTGGTAGAGGGGTAGTTTTTACTACACTCTAGGTGGACATTGCATATTTGCATATGATAACCTTAGCAGCTAGATAAATGTGTAAGATGGTATACTTGTGTATATTCTACTATGTTTCACGATGCATATTTATGTATATTTTACTATATTATTCTGTCACCACCTGTTATGTTACTGCACTGTGGTTATATTTCAAGTCTAGTTTGTTTTCCTGTTGTTTGTTTTGAGCCGAGGGTCTCTCTGCAAGCAGCCTCTCTGTCCATATGGTTAGAGGTAAGGCTTGCCTACATCCCACCCTCCCCAGACCCTACGAATAGCTTTTGCCATTTGTGGGATCTACTCGGTATGGTTGTTGTTGTTGTTGTATATGCCAATTAGCTGTTATTTTGGGTTTATGCCAGAGATCTTTTGTCATAATGTTTATACTTCGGTATTCTTTTGCAGGTGCAGCTGGTGTCGGTTTTACGCCTCATGTCATCACGGTTAAAGCAGGAGAGGTAATGCATATAGATTTGAATCTTGTCTTTAATTAATTTCGATTAACATGGTATAATCATGGTGAAGATTGAAAATATGGTATTTTCTATTCCATTTATTCTTTTTCTTCGTGTGGATATTTTTTACATTATGTAACCTTAGCCTCGTGTAAGTTACAAAGTCTTTGTAGTTGAGACTTGAGATTACCTGATCTTGTTACAATTGTTTCTTTTCAACATTTAAGATAATATGTTTATGGTCGATGCTTAATATTGTGATGGTATTTGTGGTATAATGTACTATCATTTTGACTCCGCTAACGAGGATTTCTAACCCAGCTCTTCGAATCTCTTACTAAGCCTTTTTCTCGAGCACTGCTTGCTAAATGTATAACAGTCGTTGACTGCTTCTTCTTGTCTTTAATGAACCACTCTTTAACTCTCTCCTTTGACTAAGCTCATTCCGGTCCTTAAACATTATGGTTGAATCAGTGCATATATTTATAATATGTTAGATTCTTTACAGTGGTGCCTTGTATACCTTTTAGATCTGTATCCTCGGACAACAGAGGTAAAAGGTTATTTATATTTGACTGATATCCTGATATACATTGTTTCCTTGTATTCTGTTTTAGGCATTGACTATATATGTATGTAGATGTGGGCGTGTGTCTAAATATGTGCATACGTTTATGTGCATGTGCGTATGTATATTTATATATTCTGTATTGTGTATAGTGATGCCCTTGTATTCAAGATCTTTGGACCATGGAGGTAAAAGTGAGTTTGGGCTTTTTTCCCCTTTGATTTTTTTTTTCTTGTTTAGGCTTTTTTTTTCTTGGACTTCTTTTTCATATTTTCACTTTATTTACATTACATTTTCAATCTTTAATTGGGTAGGATTAATGTATTATGCAACTTTTTTTTTTGGAACATCGACTGTCAAGATACCACTCACTGGGCGTTTGGGACTGGGCAACCGCATGCACGGTTGTGAGGCCGGCCCTGGATCGAACCTACCGGATTTCTCCACGGAGGGGCATAACACCGGCTTACGGGACCTCTCCGTGTCCCCACTGGAAACCACACCGCCGACTGCCACTTGATAGACGTTGCGCCGCCACAAGAGCCGAGGCTCTCTGGCGTAACGCATGGTGGGACGAAAACCCGTGTTCGCTCAGATTCGAACCTGCGACCTCCAAAAGGAGGCCTAGTTCTTATCTTCATTGCCTTTGCCACTCCACCAAATGGTGGGGACTAATCACTAATGTAGTAGACTAGTAGTATGCAACTAGTTATTAGATTTCTTTATAATCGGACGACTTTCAAGTTTTTTATAAGTTTTTGGGGAGTAGTGTTAGTTTTCTATACCTATTATACACACACATATACGTGTGTGCGCGTGTGTGTGTAAAGTCTTTTTATTATTGTGTTACTTTGTCTTGGGTGTGTGTTTTTTTTCTTTTTGCGCTTTGTGTGTACATTGCTCCTTTAACTACCTAGGCATGCACGTTACATATTAGATGTTCTCATATTAAATATTAGATAATGTACCCGTATCTATGGTTTTATGCTAAAAAATAACATGCTTTTTCAGCGACTTTGTCAAGTTAATATTTTTTCTTAAGATGACGTTGTTTCACTCGATTTAGGTTGTACATATTTTGTATTTGAATATGTTTGTTAAAGATGCATGTCTATAAAATAGAGCTAATTGGCTGTTTTGGTGGATCTTACAGGACATAGCCTCAAAGATGACTGCATTCTCGCAGCAAGGTCCGCGTACTGTTTGTATCCTATCAGCTAATGGTGCCATCAGCAACGTAACTCTTCGTCAGCCAGCAATGTCTGGCGGCACTGTAACATATGAGGTTTATATCACCTTCATTCTACATGTATTTTGTAATCATAATTGTTTAAAAACAATGGGCAATAAGTGTTACGGGTCAAACCGACTTGCAAAATACATGTTTCGACTCAAAACACATTACCTGTTACTCAACCCGCCCAATTCGCCACCTATGTTTTTTTTTTCTTTTTTGTTGAACTGGGAAATCTTATTGGACTGATGTCATCTTTTAGGGCCGGTTCGAGATAATTTCTTTGTCGGGTTCGTTCCTGCTGACAGACAGTGACGGTAACCAAAGCAGCAGGTCAAGTGGATTGAGTGTTTCCCTTGCAGGTTCAGATGGTCGGGTATTGGGCGGTGGAGTTGCTGGGTCGCTGGTTGCTGCAACACCCGTACAGGTCATCCTCTCTCTCTCTCTCTCTCTCTGGCACAAGTTAAAACGAATTGAACCAAGCCCGAGCTTACCTAAGCTCGAGCTTGGCTCGTTTTATTATGAAAGCTCGAGCTTGAGCTTCGGTTTGTGAGTAGTCTTTTAAGCCCGAGCTTAGCTTGTTTTTTTTACTTATTAACTATTTTATTAGTACTTTTATATAATGTGTAATTAATTATATACACTCATTGTTATATTTGTTTATTTAATTGTTTATATTATTTAGTTATTTTTATCGTAAATTTTTATATATATTATTTACTACATAAATATGTATTTAATATATACATATAAATGATATAAGTAACAGGCTCGTCTAGGCTCGCGAGCCTGTTCAATCTCGATAAGTGAAAGCACAGGCTCGGGCTCATTTATTAACGATCTTATTTATAAGCTCCGGCTCTTGTAAAACGGTGCTGATTGTAGTCTCTTTCTATCAGGTGGTTGTTGGTAGTTTCATTACCGATGCCAAAAAGCCAAAATCTAGCAGCGGCCCAACCGCGACACCACCAGCAAACATGTTGACCTTTGGTGGTGGTGGGTCGGTGCCTGGTGCTAGTCCGGCATCTGATGGACCATCAAGCGAGTCATCTGGCGACAGTGGTAGCAGTCCTCTTCATCGGCACCCAGGTTCCTACAACAATGCTAGCCAACAACAGCAACAGCAACAACAACCACCACCGCCACAACAGATGCCCATGTATTCCAACATGGGCTGGCCGAACTCGACCATGAACATGCTCCGCAATTGAAGTTGGGTTGGTTTCCTTGTAACATAGGATGTTGAACTATGTATGGTTATGCATTTCGAGTTGATTTGTAGAAGTTGTAATCTAGGAATCAGATTGGTTGTGCTTGTTGTAGCGTTATTGATCTAGGATTAATCTTGATGCTTTTTTTATTTTTATTTGTATCCGAGTTCTCTTATTTTTTTTAATCTCAAATTATTTGCATGTTTTATTTCAACCAACTTACGACTAAAGATGGACAAAAAACGGTTCTGAAACCTATCCGGGTTATAAACCGAACCGAACTGAAAACGAAAAAATTATACTGGTGCAGCAGGGACGGGCCGGAGCCGATTGAAATTGGAGGTTTGGGTCCATTGAGGTGAAGCAGATTGAGTCCGGTTTAAACACAAACGCTTTTTGTACACCTCTACGAGCAACTACATTGATGTGATCTGTATTTGAGATTGTATTAACAATTGTCAAACACACTCTAACAACTTGAAGAATCAATGGTGGAATGACTCTTGAGGCTAGTTAGACAAGAAGAAGAAAACATAATTGAGAGAGAGAGAGAGAGGAACAGATTAGAGAAGGAAAGTGTTTATTATTATTTTATAGATGTCTAACCTATTGGTTTACAACTTGTTTATATAGCTAGTCTATTATAGTTGACTTATGTTGACTAACTATCCAACTAACTTTCTCGCATAGGCTCGACTCCTATTTTAGGCTCATATCATACATAATCTTCATCAATGAAATGTTAAAATTATATGGGATCAGCTGAGTCTATTTTTTGACCAACCTATCAACAAGAATAAAAACTTGGGCCCAAGCTGTATTGGATATTTAGTAAACTAAGGGGTTGTTTGGTTGATTAAGTGCTAAGATGATCTGAATGGTTAAGAGGCTCTAAATGGTTAAGGGTTGAATCATTCAGCATCCCCTATTAGCTTAATGGTTCAGCACTTAATCATTCAATTCAGATGCTGAAACAAACAGTTTGAATGCTGAATGATTCAGAACTGAATGGTTAAGAGGTTGATTAAGAGGCTACCAAACAGCCATGTTTCATTGTATATTTAATAGTATTTGTAATAGGGTCAGTTAATATGGCGGTTAAGAGTTAGTTACATTCACATAACCGCCAAAACCAGACTATATATAGGAAGTTATTGTAAACATTTATGTGTGTTAGTTTTGTATATTTTTTCATATACAATTCTCTCTACCATCACATATCAATAATATTCGCTTGTTTAAATCCGCTATGTGTTATGATCCGATTATAATCATGTTAATCCGCTGCACAATACTAACAAGATGATGATTACGGGACAACAAGCTGAACATGTTAACCGTATAAAGTTCGGTTATACAATGCATCAATGGTAATACATTTATGGGTCGAAAGATGGAATTTGATCCGAGTAGCCATGTTTCATTCGCCACAAAAACCTTTGAACACCACATCTGTATGGATCCTCTTTTCTCTTCTTTAGCAAATAAGCAATATTGTTTTCAACCTCACTCTTTATCTGCAAATACAGCTCTTGCAAATAATAATCATCATTTAACATATGTTCCTTTCCTTTCGTTCGTATAGGTTTCCCGAACTTAATGTAGAGTCGACCAGGCGGCTTGGGCATGAATAGTGGTGTATGAAATTGTTGCTTCGCGATCTCTCCTCCGACTCCCTCCCTGTCATGTCGACAAATAACATTCGTAAACAATGTAGAGATTGGTCCATGTATCTAAACCATGTGTCTTATGGGTCTCTACTGTAAGAGTGTAAGTACAACATGTTATTCACTATTACCACAGATTGAACCATCTGTGGTGGCTAAGACCATCGCAAAACACAATTGCGATGGTAATTTTAGTCGAGACAAAAAACCTCTTTAATCACAAAGACGGAAATGCATTTGCGACAAGTACTATATCAGATATCCATTTTGCGATAAAAATGATATATATATATATATATATATATATATAGGGTATGGATTCTAAGAGAACCAACCCCTATTTGAGAACCGAGAGAACCATTCTGAACCACACATTTCATATAAAAGGCATTTTTTTAAAGATTTAGTTGCACATTTTTATGCAAGAATTTTTTTTTTTCATTTATACATATGTGTATATAGCATTTTCAGCTATACATATGTATATATTTCAGTTATACGTATGTGTATATTGCATTATACATATGTGTATATTGAAAAAAAAATTTCTGCATATAAAACAGCTATTAACGCAAGAAAAAAATAATTGCCTTAGAGAAAATTTGTAGTCCAGAATGGTTCTCACAGTTCTCAAGTTGGGAAAAGGTTATCATTTGAACAAAAGCCTATATATATATATGACTCGGTAAAGGTTTCTTGTTTTTCTTTTAACAAAATCGAAATTTTCATCGCAAACCCGTGGCTAATTTTGCCGCAGGTGATCTCCAACAACCATTTTTCATCAAAAACACTCAATGTAGTAGTGATATTGCCAAAGTGGTTGAAGGTTCAAGTCACGTCCGAGGCAAATGTGTAGCCAGTGGCGAAGCTTGACTCGAAGGTTCGGGGGGTCGGAAGTCACCGGGGGTCGAAAGTCACTAGTTTCGGGGGGTCGAAACCCTATATTTTCAAAATTTTCTATACGAATACTAAATAATCGGAACTTCTGCGCGAAAATTCGGGGGGGTCGGCCGCCCCTCCCCGCCCCAACTAAGCTACGCCAATGTGTGTAGCGTAGATGAGCGTGTGAGTATGCTATTAAAATAACAAAACATAAGCATACCACCTTGTTACAAGATTCTTTAACGGCTAACACGCACCTTCTAAACCTACTCCAAAATCTACACCAATGTCCATCATGAGACTAAAACCCGCAACCACTTAATGATGGAACACTCCAACACACCTTCAGCTACAACCCTTAACCTATATAGATCAAGGTATATGAAAATCATAAAGAATTTGAAGTTCACCTTATGTTTTTTCTCCCTTGATTCATTTCATTCACTAGGTGATTGAGAAGAGGGTTTCTCTTCATGTCATTATAATCAATAATTAGCTGCCAGTTCACAAAGTAGATTATCATTATTAACATATGAGCATCAACATGTAACTAGTTATTCCTACTTTTCAAATCTGTTAAAAGAATGAGTGTGTTCAATCTTACTTCTGATATATCATCTTCTCCAACTCCTCCACATGGTATAATGGTGGCCCCAAACCTCACTGCCATTCTTACAAACTCTTGTTTTTCAGGCCAAAACAACTTGCCAGCTTCACCCTGTTAACAACAAAAGAAAGTGAAATGCAATTTTAGAAGAAAAAAAAACTTTCAAAAGACATTAATATGTGATAATATTGCACTAGCAACCAATGTATCTAATATGTGCCACATTTTTTTTGGTGAAAAAAGAACATCTAATCACGCGCGCACACATACACATGTATGTATGTACGTACGTACGTACGTACGTACGTTATAATGCATAAATTACATTACAACTCATGTTGTTTTCAATCCCCTCATTAAATATTTTTTTTGGTTTTTCCAAGAGAAATAACAAGAAAAGGTCCCTTAAATGCCATATTCATGAAAGATGTATTGTTTATAATTTGTGGTTCGTAACCAAACATCTTGTAAAAAAAGGCAATGAATTTTAATAATCCAAACTCTGACTCAATGACCGATAATACTCCATATTGGCAATGTGATCACTAATACTTCTAACATTCATTTTCGTTGCCCAAGGGCATTCCCGGTATAAAAAATGTAACACCTACCCCTAACTTTCATTTGTCATTTATAACAATCAAGAACATTCTGGCTAACAAAAACAAAAGTCAATTAGTTTTTCATTAGGGCGCAAACGGAGTTACTTCACTATTGAACTGAGATTGCCCTTAGCAACGAAAGTGAAAGTATGTAGTGTCATTGGTCACATTGTAAGTATGGATTAAGTATGAATTACTATAAGCTAATGGGTCACAATATGGATACATAGAAAGGGTAATTCACCTTACGATGGAGAGCCTCTCGTAAACCACCAGGGTAAAGTAATACATGTGACTTTTTCTCTAACAATTTGTAAAAGTTTCTACCAGATACCGGAACCGAGCCACCTATCTTGAGCATATCAACAAAGGGAATCATGTGGTATTCATGTTCAAGATCGATATCAAAAAGTTCCGGGTGAGTTAAACCATGAAGAGTGATTTTCTTTTCTCTCAAAAACTCTTTAACAAAGGCTAAAGCATCAAACGCCATTAGCATGTGATTACCAACAATTAATACAGGTCCTTCATCTGGAATCCCTGCAAGACCTCTCACTATCTTTCCATCATCCATAGTTGAGTATATTGCTGCATCTATATAAAGACGAAACCACCTGCATATAATATGCTTCATTTTTAATAACACCAACAACGAATCTGGATCTAATAGATTATGTATATATGTTTAATTACCAACTCTCTACAGGTAGCTCTTTGAACTCTGTGATGTTAATAGGCAAGTAGTCCTTCAAGAGGTCATGCTTTGAAGAACGTCGATACATGTAAGTAGTTTTAATAGCACTAAGCACATTAACACCACTCTCCTGCACCAACAAAAAAGAAGTGACTTAAAACACACTCTTTAGTATTTGTTACACTTATAATGTAAGACCATCCGCATTGCAAAGCTCCCAACGGGGTTCCATGCCCCTCCACGTCAGGTTGCTCGCTTGAAATTTCCTCATCTCACCTTTTCACTAGACTCTCTCCCTCTAATAACATCTGCCCTTGGGAGTCCTTTTAAAAGGATTTCGCCTTCAAGGACATTGAACTCCAATGCAGCCCCTTGGAGGGCCTCTCCTTGTAGGAGGCTAAGGGGATGCATGGGAGACGTGCTAAGTAATTAGTGTTCAATAGTTGATTTTATTTTATCTTATTAGCCTCTTAGTTTAGGTTGTTTTCATTTTCTTGGATTTATTTCTATATAACTAGATGTCCTTACCTCATGAGAAACACACCAGTTACAATAATTTCCAACCACAACCATGTTGGACTTAATCATATTGTTCCCATGAGAAACATGTCAAAGCAACATTAAGAGGGTGTTTGGGATTGAGTTTCACAACTGCTTATTGACTTATTGGCTTTTTGAAAAAGCCAATAAATCAATAAGCTGTTTGTGTAACCCAAAAGCACTTTCTGTTTTGGCTTTTAAGGGTGAAAATGTCGTTTTTGAAACGTTAAAAATCCTGGCTTTTAGCTTTTGGCTTTTGACTTTTGGAAAAAAATTACAAATTTACCACTCATACAACCAATATTCACAATAAGTTAAGCGAAACACTTAAAAAAATAACAATTTATTGACTTTTTGACGTTTCTCATCTCAAAAGCTAATTCAAACACTTTTTTTAAAACTCCTTTTCAAAAAGTCATAAGCCAATAAGCACTTTTGACCAAAAGCACTTTTGCATCTCCAAACTCAATCCCAAACACCCTCTAAGGCGGGAATGAAGACGTTAATCTTAAATTAAGGAGATAAAGATCAAACAAGTTAGAGATAATCCTAGGTGTATTATTTATTGACTCTTTCATATTTAAATTAGAGATAATTGTTAGTTTGAATCGATAAGATTTATCTAGTTGGTTTATGGGTTTGAGTCCTACTAGGTTTACGGTTGGGTCTATATAAATAGGGTTATGTACTTCGTATATTTGTGTGCTTTTCCATTGTTTACATTAATTAAAGTGCAACACTCGTTATATCATTTTATTGTGTTCGATCAGAGGTGTCTTGGCAACATGCCAGCCCAATAATAATGATTAAGTTCGAGTTTGTGTTTGTGTTCCAGTTTTCAGTAAAATTGGAAATTTAAATTATAGTTTTCTAGATTGCGTAACAAGTTAGGCATAATAAATATCTTTGCTTCTAACTAAGGATGTGTGTTAAATACCTTAGTATAATCTAACTGGTTGATTTTGTTTTATTTAGGGGGTGTTTGGGATTGATTATTCAAAACAGATTATGCGTTTTGAAAAAGCAGGGGTGGTCTTGCTTATAGATTATTGCGTTTTGGTAGCCTAAAAAACTGATTATCTGCGTTTTCAAAACGCAATCCAAACACTAAAAGCTGATTATTTGCGTTTTCAAAACGCAATAATCTAAAAATCAGATTCAAAACGCAATCCCAAACACCCTCTATCCTTGTTTAGCTTATCAGGTTTCTTTTTCTTAGCCTTATATTCTATCAAACAAATGTCATTTTATGGATACGTTTATATCACCGCTATTCATTTTTATGTTGATGTCAAGCAAGTGCAAGAATAGGTTGTAATACCAATAGAATTGTGTGCCCATTGTCCATGAACACACGTACATCGCAGTGCTTCAGTAGTCTTAAAAGCCTTCGGGCCTCACTTAAACTTGGCAAGATGTTGTCCCTGCCGCTGAAATGCAAATATCGCATTAGATTTTATATGTGCATACCAATAAAGAAATACGTAGAGAACTTGTCAAATATACTGTCAAATAACAGACCACATAATGTCTAACTAAAAGGATATATTTATGGTTATTCACAGAAGAAAGAAACCTAGCAAGCACAAGTACTTGAGATGTAATAGCGTGGAGACGAGAGTTAGCATAGGCAGCTGTTGATTGAACAAGCTTCAACCTCCATGTCAATGTGTCTTTGGGTAAAACTTTGATCATCAACTAGCAGGAGAATCATAAAAAATAGAAATCAGATGGAGAAATATTGATTTTAAATAGTAATTCAAACAAAGTGAAGAAACACAAAATAAAATAAACCAACAATATTAGAAAGGGCTAGCGGCACAATTTGTTGCCTGCTTACCATCTATCTCGATGTAATTGGGTGTATTTTTAACTAAACAAGTTGAGTTCACAATATTAGAAAAATGAGCCAACTCTACAAGATAATTAACTATTTATTTTCAAGGGGTAAATCAACTCTCCCTACTATGCGCACTTAGTAACTTTTTGTAATGAAATAAGAATAACTATTAGATTCCCAAAGTCCCCCCTCCCTTCTCTCTCTCTCTCTCTCTCGCTATATATATATATATATATATATATATATATATATATATATATATATATAGGATTATGTTTCATTAGGAACCACCCTTTCGTGCAAGAACCGCGAGAACCCCGACGTAAAATGTGAATTTAAAAAAAAAAATTCACACCGATGTAAAAACGGGTAACCTCGACGTAAAAAAAAATAATAAAAACTAATAATTTTACAGCGGTGTAAACGGCCATGGCCCACCCTATTTTGTCTTATTAGGCAAGAGAATATTCTTTTTTTCTTTTTTATTCAACTTTAATTGTGGACCACAAATCTTTTTGGATTAAAATAAGTGTGTGGTGGAAAAGGTGGTTCTTTAGTTCTTGCATGAAAGGGTGGTTCCTATTTTAACTTTTCCCTATATATATATATATATATATATATATATATATATATATAGGATCCGGATATTTTGAGAACCAAGGTGAGTTGTGAGAACCATAGGAACTCACTTTATAACCACATACTTTTTTTAATCAAAAATGAATATGTGGTCCACAATTAATCAACAATAAAATAATGAATAAAATATTAATATACTTACACGAGGATAAAAATCCCTTACACCGGTGTATTTTGGCGTAAATTAATGTATATTTTTTAATATTTTTTTTACAGTGGGGTTTACGTGTTTTATACGAGTGTAAAAAAAAGAATTTTTTTTTCGCATTTTACGTCGAGTTCCTACAAGTTCTCACAACTCGTCGAGTTCTCAAAGTATCATAACCCTATATATATATATATATATATATAGTTAATGAAAATACCAAAACTTCATTTCGTAATCGAACATAAGTAACATAATCGAGTTTAGGGTTTTATGTAACAACCGACTCCTCATACTAATCCATAATGTCTTTTTCTAGTTTGTTCTGATTACCCAAGGGGAAACTTCCCACATGGAATTTTTCCACCCATGCACACTTAACCTTGGAGTTCTCCACTCCTCTCATCCCATCCACAACAATGCTTATAAAACATGTTGGTGGTATTTAAGGTTAAACAATCCTTATGAAACCAATAACTCTCCTGTCTACAAGCAATGTGGAATTTACCTAACATGCTACATCTCTCCATTGAATGATCTAGCTAAAAGTATCCAGCAATAGTTTTTTTCATGTCCGAACCTTCACCCCAATGACCTATCCTAGTTAGCACCTACCTTTCTAAGCTCTTTGTCAACACGAGTTCGACCACGGTTCTTTTCCCTACATAAAATGTTCTCAACATTCTCAATAGCGTTTTTGCATGATTTAGTCGCCATTACAATGAATACTAATGCAAGTTGTCACAAAGTAAACTTTTGACCTTTCCTTGTTCTCTTAGATTTATGCAAAATCAACCTTTGTCCCTAGGATAGCACTGGAATGTAAGACTTGTAACCCAAGAAAGCTCTACTCCTTACTAGAGGTTGTTGTTGAATGTTTTAGGAGGTAGTTTGCTCAAACCACCAACCCTCCAATTTATACATGCTAGCTTAAATTTCAAGTACGATTCAAAATGTTCTAAATCGATACTACTTTAGACATGTATCCGTAGTTCTTACTAGCATATTCTAGACTTTTCAATTGACCTCTATTGACTAACACATGGAATGATCTAGCCAGAAGTATCATGACTAATATGTGCAATTGAGCAATTTGCCGATCTTAAAAATGCCCTTTCAAGAAGCTATTGGAAGATTAAAGGCATACGAGGTACGCATCAAGAAACAAGAAGACGGTGACATGCACACTAAACTATTATTTACCAAAGAAGATGCAAAAAGAAAAGTCAAAGAGGATAAATTTAAAAATTGTGGTCATGCAATTCAAGTCTAGAAATTCAAGGATGTGGTAAGGACAACAACTAGAAGACTTGGAGAAACAAAGCTAGTAGGAGACAACAACAAAACAAGAGCCACATAAGATGCTTCAATTGCAATGAATTTGGACACCTTAAACATGAATGTCCAAAGCTAAAGGAAAAAGAAAAAGAAGAAGCTCATCTAATTCAATGAGAAGATGTTGGACCCAATAAAGATGATCCATCTATGAAGCATTAAAGATAAATCAAAATTAGAGGGGAGAATGTTAGGTTTAATTCAGATTTAACCTAAGTTTAGTTAATTATTGTTTAGTCTATGTATTGGCAGTTACTGTTGTCCCAACATGAACCATTGTGTCGGTTCATCTAAAGGATATCACACCCTTTCATCTAGTATAAATAGGAACCACCCTTTCATTTGTAATTTGATGACTCTGGTATACAATTGCAAATTCTCTCATGACAAAGAACATCCCCTGTGACCTTCAGACCTCATGGTTGGCCGACTCGGTAACTATCATGAGTTCGAAATACAGTGGTTTTGTCATAAAAATGTAGCTACCATGAGGAATAAGTAAAGGGTTGTTTGATAATGGTGTTTTGGTTGTGACAATGGAGAATTCCTCATGGTTCGCCAACCCAAAGTAATAAGTACCATGAGTTGAAATACAATGGTTTTGTCATAAGAATGTAACTACCATGAGGAATAAGTAAAGGATTAAGGATTGTCTGATAATGGTATTTGGGTTGATGTGTTTTTTAGCACTATGAAAAGGTGGAGTTCATATCAAGAAAAAAGCAAGGGTCTAATGTTGGATTCCAGGGTGTGAGAACTCAATCACTTGAATATTATTCACAAAATAATTTACGATATATAGACCTATACTATACCGAATAAATGGAAAGTAATAATACACAATTAATACAATTATTACACATGCTTTGCGGACTTGATTGCGCTCATTGACATAATTTGCTTATGCTATTACAGGGTAGTTCAAATCTTAGGTAAACTAAGACATAGAACAGATTAAAGAGGAAAAAAGGAATTTAAAGAAGGCCAGGTATACTTTACCTACTTAAGTTGTTGAATCACTTAATTAGTAAATCATTAGTAATTTAACTCACTATGTACATGGAGGCACCTTCTAAATAACCAATTAAGTTAACTTACGGTGGAAAAAAAAAATACTTAGATAAGAAAAACAACGTGGAGGACCTTTTCATATTAAAATAACTAAACTCACATGTATTTGGAAATGTTGATGATTTTAGTATCATCAATTCAATAGGTTATTGGGATTTACTTAAGACCAAAGAAAATATGAATTTTCTTTGATACGAGCTAGTAGGTCTGGAGTGCACACTCATTCAAGACTAATCTAGTTTCCGGATTTGACAAACAAAGGGATTAAGGGGCAGTGCCCCCTTGCAGGGTCTTAAAATGGCAACGCCTGCGGCGACTCAAAAACCAATTATTAGAGTTCAGGTTCCATGGCTTTTGATCTACCCGGTTGGTAAAAAACTACACCATAACAATCAGTAGAAACCGAGTGTTTGTGCACAACTAACCATCTATAGCAACCTATTTCCTACCTACAGAAGCCAATCATCGGTAGTAAATAAGTTCATACATAAAGAAGTCAAGACTAGGAACTCTAAAGATAACTAATTACCAAAATTCAATGTCAACTAGCAAACTGTTTCATAAAGCATTGTGCTGTTTCAATAAAACGTTGTGATGGTCCGAATCTAGAAAACGTTGTCTTTGGTCTATTCCAAGGTACAATATAACAACCGAAACATATTACTAGTTCTTGAGGAAATTACCTACAATGTAACCTATAGATAAGGGTAAATGAGAATTAATTAGGTTCCCGATACTATGGGTTAACTAAATAGCTTCCTTACTATAATGATGAACTGAATAGTATTATTATCAGTCTTTGTTTCATATAGCTAACAAAGAAGTAAACTAAATCAATCAAAGATAAAGATATAAGCACCCGAAGATGGTTCTTACAGAAATGTCTGGTAGATCTTTACTAAAATTGACAAGTAATTGCCAAAGAGATTCCACATAATTTTTACCATAGCTTCTCATCATTGAGACCTTTATATAATTACCTGAAAGGAAATTTTTCAGAAAAAGTTAGTTGAGAAAAAGATATACAGCACAAAAGGCGTCAACGTTACACATTGTTCATCATACATTGAATTCAACAAACATTAGAAGCATAGCTCAAATGCAAGTTTAATATGTAATCATCCAGATACATATTGTTACAAGGATTAGAGGCATTAGACATTTAAGAAGCAGTTAAAAACATTTTAACAGTTGTGAGTTAACTTAAACAGTAACCTACCAACAAGGGGGGCCAGGGCATAAGGAACCATGCAATAATATTCTTCAGGCAAAGCCTCTATAAGTGGTGGTACAAAGTTCAATTGTGACCTCTCATAAGAAGTTGCTGAAATGGATACAATAACAGTTACCAACAGACATACATACATAGTGGAATAGAATAATAATACATACATGAAACTACCATTACTCTAAAAATAAATATAGGAAAGTTATGCATGTAAAATGGTTGACCTGGATTCGCTAGTATAAGTATTAAGTCGATTGTCGGATTGCGAGCAGCTATGGCAAGTGCTAAGGCTCCGCCAAACGATTCTCCAAGCAAATAAATTGGCTTATTTGGGGACAAAGTGTGCTCAATCATCACAATTTCTTCCACAATTTGAAACAAACCTTCATGAAAACAACGTACGTGGTTATGAATTGCTAATAAGATATTCAGAAGACATAAGTTGTAAGTTTCTGAATTTATACAAATACAATGATGTATTATAAAAATGAATCTCATGGGTATAAAACATTATCCTAGAAGTTTGTAGGTTGGAGAGAAGCTTTGGTGTAACCAGTCTTATAAAGCTACAAATCAACTAAACAATATTGAAATTTTAAGCAATATTAGAAATAGTTAAACATATATGTTGAAAGCTAAAGTAAGTTATGGTACTATTATGTTGCTGTTAAGTATAAGTGTAGTGTCATTATTGTAAGTTATTTTTTAGGGTAAAAGGTGTATATTGTATTATTTGAGGTTTAAATTGTAATAAGGGTCATTAGGGTGTGCTGGTGTTTTACCCAAGTGTTGTGATGTTTGGGACACATAGGTTCAATATATTTATATACTGCGTCGATCACATTTCATTCGTATTCATCTTTGATTACCAACAATTGGTATCATAGCGGTTGACATAGCAATCGATCAGAACATTAGTCAACTAGAACCATAATTGCATAATCGTCGTGCTGAATCATTTTTTTAAGAAGGGTGTTGTGATAAAATTGGAAGCAGAAGAAATTAAGAAGATTAGCAATCAGTGTTAGATCAGAACCAATGGTGGATTCAACAAGTAAACGAGAATCAGCAGCCGAGTCAAAGATCCCTGAGAGTTCCTGTCAACCAAAAGGAATAATTTATGGAGCATTATCAGAGAAGAAAAACAACATGTTAGTAATCTGATTCACGGACAATTCCATCAAAGTAGAAGGGCAGCATTGATCAGAACTAGGCGACCGGAAAACCAGTTTGTTCCCATACAATCATTCACACTACGATCAGTAAGATATCTTTTTGGCAAGAAAGACAAATAGAAGTAGAATCCGATTAGTATTGTGAAGACTCATCAAAACTGGGAGAAGAAAGACAAAATCAATGGCTGGAAAATTATCTAAGAACGATGAAATTGTACCACTTAAGGAAGGAGGGACTTTAATGAAAATTTTTCTAAACTCTATGAATTATACTAAATGGGCTATGAAGATCAAAACAATCTTTAATGTCCATGGAATTTGGGAGGCAGTAGAACCATCCAAGGAACCAATGTCGATCAAAAGGAGAACACATCAATTGCTTTACTGTCAACCCCGCTAACAGCTATGCGCATATAATGTAAAGTTGCACTCATTTTACCGTTATTTACTAATTTCTTGAAAATAACGTTAAAAATGACGGACGATTAATCATGCATAAGGTGGTGACGTTGATAGCCAAAAGACAAGGGGGTACATGAGCCAATCGGGTTTGTCCCGATTACTACTAAGTTTTATGTACCTTATGTCTAAGACTTGATACAAAACCACTATTGAGTTGGGGGTCTCACTGGAAGCAACCTCTCTATTCTCATGGAGTAGAGGTAAGGCTGTCTACATCTTACCATCCTTAGACCCTACCTTAGCTTTTGCTATTTGTGGGATTAACTGAGTATGATGATCATCATCAATTGCTTTACTGTCCCAAGCAATTCCATAAAACTTAGTCTCGCATGTTGCTCACCATACTCCAGCAAAACATATTGGGATCTACTAAAGTTTCGACATGTAGGAGTTTATAGGGTAAAGAGGCGTGGATGTACATACACTGAAGTCAGATTTTGAATCTCTAACGATGGATGTTAGCGAGTTACTTGATGTCCGTGGGAAAAAAATAGTATTGCATCATAAGCAAGAAGTCATGGGCATACATTGGAGGGCAAAGGATTGGTTTGAAAGCTTTTGGGTAATGTAACGCAAAAGTATATTTGAATATTTGGGAACTTAAAAATTTGCTGACCTTAATATGATGCCTTTCCAAGAAGTTGTTGGAAGATTAAAAGCTTTTGAAAAACACATCAAGAAACCAAATAAGGAGAGAGACATACATATAGACTTTTATTCACCAAGATGGAAAAGGGGGTTAAAGATCATAAATGTGAGCATTGTGGTTGCGGGAGTTCAATCCAAGAAGACTTTGGGCATGGCCCGAGAAAGAGTCAAAGGCTCGTAAAAAAGTAAGGATGGTGAATGGGTCCACTACGATCAAAGCAACATAAGGTGTTACAAGTGTAACGAGCTCAGACTTTTTATACGCATGTGTCCAAAATGGCAAAATGAGAGTAAAATGAGGAAATTAACTTGTCCTGATACGAGGATGTCAGTTGTACCAACATTATTGTAATGGCAAATTGAGTCTTGAAGATCTTCCATGTGCTGAATTTTAGTATAAAGGGGTGTCAAAAGATAAACCAAATTATTATATTGCTATGTTACTATTAGATAGAAAGGTCTAAGACACTAAGTGCCAAAGTTGTTTACTGTATTGCGTAAGGGTTAAATTGTAATTAGGGGCCATTAGGTATGTAGTGTTTTACCTAAGTACCGTTGCGATGTCACTGGTTCAATAAGTTTATATAAGGTGACAGAGCATATTGTAATTGGATGGTTAAAAGTTATAATGAGAAATCAAGTTTGTTTATGTTAATCTCTATCATCTTCATTCGCTTTCATCTTTTGTTACCAATAATATATGCTAGAGAAGATGATAACCTTCCATTGGTGTTCGATCCCAAACTGGAATATGCAAGCACTGAACATTGAAAACCCTGTCATTCAAGAGGAGAAAGATCATTGTAAAAAACAAAGCACTTAAAGAACAGGAATGAGTCTACCAAAACATAGTTTTCTTAGATACTTGTTGACAAAATGAAACTTTATGCTTAAAAATTAATATTGTATAATAACTTGTACCATACTCATTTAACATTTAAAATGATTAAACATTATGTGGATCAAGAGAACTTACTTTCCCAGAGTTTTCTCATGTATAACAAGACCAGTTCCGGTCCCATCTATCCCTAAACAAAGTATATATCACACCGATAAGGACATGCCAAACAATAGTTTAGGATCCTGAGCATGTTTGGAATTGAGTTTAGAAACAACTTATTGACTTATTGTTTTTTTCAGAGAGCCAATAAGTCAATAAGTTGTTTGACTTTGTTAAAAGTCCGAGTTTGTTTTGGCTTTTTTGGTATTAGCTAAAAGTTCTTTTTTTTCAAAAACCTAGCTTTTTAAACTGTTTTTTGCTTTTTGAATATCAAATAACCAAACTACCCACATTTTACTCCTTTTTATTTATTTTACATGAATAAGAAACAAACACTTTATAAAAAATAATTTATTTTCCCACTACAAAAATTAATCCAAACACTTTTTTAATTTTTGAAAAGTCATTAGTCAATAATCATTTTCCAAAAAAAAAAAAAAACTCTTTCGAAGTTAAATAAGCAATCCTAAACACCCTCAAACGTACACCACCCATTATTATAGTGAGCAAAGACGAAGATGCATATAATTTTTAATTTGTGAAAGAATTTACTAGCAACCAAAGATAAAACTTAACATTAATTACCAGGTAAATATAGAAGAACCGGAGAATCTTTTATAATTGGTTTGCCACATGCAATGGGACAGAACCACCTAGGAGGCCCTCCATCACTCTTAATCAAGTTCTTGGATATTTCAAGGATATCTTTAGTGGTTTGAGTTCCAAAACCATCATCCCAAAATACTTTCAACTCTTCATGAACATCTTGTTTACTCTTTTTTCCTCCAACATCATAAGAAGCTACATAGGCATCCTTCTTGTTTACATAAGAACCACCCGGAATCCCAATTGATTCGAATGATTCATCATCACCTACACTCCTGACCAGAACACGCGAACACAGCCTATGTTTTTCATTTAGATTGAAAAGAGGTGATAATGGAACACCGAAATGCCGCAGAGTTAAGGTCATTAGGATTGAAAGAAGAGTATTGTAAAAAAATGTTGTTATGATAAATGCAAAATTGCCTATAACAACCTCACTGACAAGAAATTAAATGCAAAAGGTCGAAGTTGCGTATTCAACTTGGATTGGAAACAAAATGAAATGTAGGTCTTATGTATCATTCTATTTGAGTGACATATAGATACATCCAGAGGTAGTTGGGAAAAGAATTACTTATAAGAGCTCAAGATCCGCTCACAGACTCCAAACCGCACATAAGAAATTGTATACAAAAAGCATCACCAAGTATGAGGAGAAAATCCTTTTTATCTGGAGGATCAAATGGTACATCTAATTTACATGTTTAACTAAACTTTTATTTAGTATTCATTAGCTTACACGATGAAAACTACAAATTTGAAAAAAGGGATAATAGACATTGTTCAACTAACTATTCACAAGTTTTATTAAAAGCATCCAACTATTAATACTTTTACATGTCGTATACACCCAAAAGAAAAAAGAGAAAGAACTTCTACATTTCGTATCCACTAAGAGCATTCACATCCCATTCATCAAATCTCATCCATCAAATTACACTAAAAATCACTACTTCACCCCTAAATCTTCTCTCTCCTAATTAAAATAATAATACTTTTTCATACTTTTATCATTATATTTTCTCGTTCCTCACTCACAACTACTTACAAAAATATTAAAATATATATAGAGATGAACAGTAGCTTTTCATATATACGGTGGAATAGTGCTTCCACCAAATATTTTCTCTCCTCCACTCACAACCACTTACACCCACACCATATAATTTGGTGGACACACTCACATACATTTGGTGGACCAAATGTGAATGCTCTTTTTTTTTTGAACGGCCAACGAAACGTTTCTGCCCGACTACCCATGGGACCCGTAAACTGGCGAACCCAAGAACCCCCCCCCCCCCCCGGACTATGCAAGGGGCTGGCCAGGGTAGCCAAGCTTGCCCACGAGGTTTCCGAACCGGGGAAAACCCGATCCCCCGCCCGTCCGAATGTGAGTAAACAAATCCCTTCAACATTTGACGTTCTCTAATTGTTACTTTACGAAATTAAACCAAAGGTATTTATATTTTTGGGAAATTCACTTAAATAAATCAGATGTTGACCAAGAAAGTTAATGAAGTGGACATGTATAATTAGCCGTTCCCAAAATAGACAAACTCGGAAAGAGTCAATCAAGAGATGCCAAAGAGAATCTGTTGGCTAAGACAGCTAATATTTAGCCAACATAAAAACCATGATAATTAAGTACAATGGGTCCAAAAAAAACAATAAAAATACATGTGTAAACGCGGGCTAAAGTTCAGCAAACAAATGACAAAGCATGGGCTAAATTCAACTAGCAGATGTAAAAGTGCAAACTAAATTTATCCGGCTGCTAAACACCGAAGGCTAAATCCTAGCCGACGCTTTACATGGTTACAATCTGACCAGTGATTATGTGCACTTTTTTGTACTTCACATGAGTTTTTGTGGCGGCTAAGGGCCTAAGGCCCGTCATCTTAGCTGGCATATCCTATTTGACACTTGTTGATTACTCTTTAATTTGGGTATGTCTATCCTGGTAAAGACTAAATATCCATGTTCATTTTGTTAACTTGCTTGATCAACATATCTATTTGGTAATTATCGCTTTTATTTTTCAAAAATTCCAAGGTTACGTGTGTGTGTGCGCTTGCGCGCGTTATCTAACCTATATTTGCGAGATATGGTATAATCAAACAATATACATGTTGGTGACCTATAAAATAATTTTAATAGTTAGGGGACTTGAGAAAAAAATGAATGTGTAATTGGTTGATATCCTTATATATATATCTTCCATTTTAGAACAAAACTAATAATATAAGCTAAAATCTTGGGCCAAAATGTCACATTTTCCCTGTGAATAAGTAACATTGCTTCATTAGTTTAATCAATTATATGAAACATTGTTTCATTAGTTCAATCAACTCTAGTCTTAGATGTCAAAGTTGTTAAGTTCAAGTTCCATGAAGTAATGAAACCAAAGGCCGTCAATATCATGCCCAAATCATGATGAAGTAGATAGAACTTATTTATAACAACATACAACACATAAGAATAACTAACTTCATGGCTCAAAAGATGGAATTTGATCTAAAGAACCATTCTTTATTAGCCACACAAGTCTCTCAACAATACCTCTGTAAGGATCATCCTCTCGCTTTGCTAACAAATACTCGATATTCTTTTCGACCTCACCTTTTGTTTGCATGTATAACTCTCGCAGAAAATCTTTGTCGTCTAACATATGCTCCTTTCCTTTTGTTTGTATGGGCTTCCCGAACAAAAAGTAGTATCGACCTGGTAGCTTCGGCATAAATATGGGAATGTGGATTGGTTGCTTAGCAATCTCTCCACTCATCCCCTCCCTATAATCAAATAAGATCACCAAAATGATCATTAGTCCTCATATCCAAATCCAATATGCATGTCTTAAAATACAATTTAACTAACCGTAAGCATACCACCCAAAATGATTGATTCGTGTAGAAAAATAATTCATAAACAAATTAATAGGCATCTAAACTACACTTAATCTTCATAGAAAGTAATAAGTGAGTATGATTTTGATTTCTCCTAATGTTTTAATACAATGACCACTTTTATATGCTGGTTATTCATCACTATTAACCATCTAACTAAGTAACTAATGTAACTAACTTTATTTTATTTATTCCAACACAAGTAGTGTCAAGTGTATTCACCTTAGGTTTGTTCTCCCTTTGTTATATTCATTCACCATCTGATCAAAGAAAGGGATTCTCTTCATGTCATTATAATCAATGATTAGCTGGCAATAAAGTAGATTAACTAGTGAGCATCCACATGATATAAGTTAGGAATGATAACAATGAAGTCGAAAACTAGTTTGTTTAGGAAGATGAAGTTATATCAAGTAAATATATATGTATAGAGAGTGGGTGATTGTTACTTCTGATAGATCATCTTCCCCAACTGCTCCAAATGGTATAATGGTTGCCCCAAGCTTCACTGCCATTCTTACAAATTCTTCTTTATCAGGCCAAAATAATTTACAAGCTTCACCCTGTGAACACAAAAGAAAGTTACATAAAATTAAAAAAAAACTATAATAAAAATTTTTATTTTTTAATGAGAATAAGTAGCACACCTTGCGATGGAGTGACTCGCGTGCACCGCCAGGGTAAAGTAAGGCGTATGAGTTTCTTGATAACAATCTAAAAAGGGTTCTAGCAGAAACCGGAATAGCACCAATTATCTTCAATGCATCCGTATATGGAACCATAACAACTTCATGTCCATCACGGATTTGATAGGTTTCTGGATGGGCTAAACCATGAAGTGAGATTTTCTTCTCTCTCGCAAACTCTAAGACAACGGACAAAGCATCAAATCCCCATAACATGTGATTACCAACTACTAATACTGGCCCTTTATCCGGAATCCCTGCAAGACCTCTAACTATCTTTCCATCCTCCATTGTTGAAAACACTGCTGTACCATAACAAAGGCGGAACCACCTGCATCGTATCATATGGACATTAATATACATCATATATCAATCTATTAAGTTTACAAGAAAATAAAGTTGTTAACTTATTGAATTACCAACTTTCCATGGGTATAGTTTTAAACTCTGTCATACTAATAGGCAAATAGTCCTTCAATATGTCATACTTAGAAGAACGACGGTACATTTGAGTAACTTTGATGGTAGACAACAAATTAACGCCACTCTCCTGTCCACGAATAAAATAGAGGCTCAATTGTTGGTACTTTACAATAACCTCTAGGTTAATTGTTGGAGATAGAGATTAGTTAATTAATACTAGTAGGACTGTGTGTCCGTTTCCCTCAAACACGCGAACATTGCAGTGCTTCAATAATCTTGAAAGCCTTTGGGCTTCATTTTTACTTGGCATGAATTCATCCTTCCCACTGAATTCCATATATATTAGATGTATTAATAGATATCGTAAAAACATATGAATTCAAACATACATTGATAAGGAGTTGATACAAGGTAGCCGACTCCTACTTGGATTAGCTACGTAGAAGAAAAGGGGCGGAAAGGGCATCAACAAAAAACATGCATAATTTGGGATATGTAAGGAGTTACAGGGGGTCATAAGCAGCTAACGTAAAGGTCTAGACGAGCCAAATCATGTGTCAAATGGCCAGTTTAGTTTGGTTGTTGGCCTCATATTCCATCATTTAGGATCCATTCGTCACTTGATTTACTCGTCTATTTTTGTCTTTATTCAATATTTGTTTGACAGTGTAGTTTCAAAATTTCGGCAATACATGTCAAATTTAGAATTCCCTACATAGAAGGGACTCTGACCCTCATGTAATATCTCCATCATTGTTTATCAGTCATTTTTCTTTTAAAATTATCTATGTGTATTTTTATGTTTCAGCTTTGTTGTACTTATATGTCACCTAATATGCAAGATGCAAGAATTACACTATGATTTGCATAATTAAAAGACGAAAGGAACCTAGCAAGCACAAGTACTTGAGCTGTAATAGCATGGAGACGAGAATTAGCGTAAGCAGCAGATGATTCAACTAGCTTCAACTTCCATGTAAGGGTGTCTTTGGGTAATATTTTGGCCACCACCTATTCAAACAAGTATGAAAATTACAATAAACATAGATGGTAGGAACCGCGGAGAAGTAGCTTAATACTGGTATTTAATAGTAGCTAAAAAACATGTGGTTCTTACTGAATGAACCGGTAGATCTTCTACAAGATTGCCAAACAATTGCCAAAGAGATGATGAATAATTTGAATCACTGATTTCAACCATTGGCGTATTCACAAAATCGCCTAATTAAGTACAAAATGTTGGAATATATATATAATAGAAGTAGGAAATGATCCGCATTACATGAGTTTCATCAAATTGGGAAAACTGACTAATGTATGAACGAAGTTGAATCACTAAAAACAAATGAAAATCATAGTAAGTTCAAGTTTGAATCTTTAATTAACAATAACCTACTTAGAAGGGGGCTCATAGGCAGATCCCTCAGGAGCGACATTAAAGAGCGTTGTAACGTCATCTCATGGGAAGTTGCTGAAATTAATGGACATGATTGTTGTCAGTATAATTTGGTATACATACACCACTAGAAAACTGGTCATTTGATACCGTAAAAAAAGAGTAAAAAATTTGCCACCTATATGCACAAAATTAATGGTCACGACCACAACAGACTCGGTCGCAAAACATTAGCAAATATGTGAAAATAAAGTAAATTATTTTAGGTTATCAAATTATTTGTGGAAAGAAAGTAAATTAAAAATACAAAGATTATTCGGTTGCAAATTCGTGGCAAAAATATGAAAAAGTAAATAAGAAAAGGAAGGAAACAAGTTCACCTGGATTTGCTAGTATGATTACTAAGTCAATCGTAGGATTACGAGCAGCCACTGCAAGTGCCAAGTTTCCTCCAAAAGAATCACCAAGCAAGTAAATTGGTTTATCAGGTGATGCACTGTGCTCAGTCGTCACAATTTCTTCCACAATTTGAATAAGACCTTCACCAAAATTAATTTTTTATGGAACTACTTTATAGTTAACAGATGGATTAATTTCATGAAGTGTGACATGTGACATTGCAAGAGACGATGATAACCTTTTAATGGCGTTCGATCTGAAGCAGGAATATGCAAGCATTGAACATGAAAAACTCTATTATTGAAGAAACTTGTGTTAGGTAATGGTGACCAATTAATCTTTCAAGAAATTAATTCTACTCAAATGTGAAAATTGGAGAACTTTTTTGACAAGGCATGCATGTATAGATATATATATTTTCTATACTTTCTTTTATGAATATATTTTCTAGCATCAATTTTATCCCAATTACCAATGAGGTAACTAAAAGATACATATATAGCTGATCCAGATAGCACCAGATTTATACATACTTGGTGCTACTACATGATTGAAAGGGGCTAGAAAAGCAACCAACTTAAAGTGTTATAACATTCGCTATGTTTGAAGTTACGGGAATGAACGGTAACTTCTCAACAAGCTAGATCATGTGACAAGCCTCCACTCGAGTCTAATGAGTTTCATCATACGGACCATGATGTTGCCGTTGATGGATGGATGTTCCCCAGTTTTAGCAATTTTAAACTATTACCTATTATTGTGTGGTTCTTGTTGTTTTGTGCCCTTTGCTAGGTGCTTGCTAGCAGGGTTGTTTCTTTATAGTAGTTGTCGTTCGAAAAAAAAAAAAAAACTATTATTGTAAGAACATATGAATCTAAATTACATGCATCTTTATTTAGGAAGTTATTTGGATAGTTATTTGGTGAATTTCAGTTTTTTAAAAATTTGACTCAACCTGTCAAATTTAGATTTATCATATAAAAAAGGGTTTTAAGTAATATTAATATTAATTTTCTCTTATGAATGTCTTCTCTTGCTTCATCTCTACTAGATTCATTCTTATAGATTATAAACTTTTGAGATTGTAATTTACACATTTACATGTCAAAATGACAAAGATCTTTTATTGATAAGTGTAACTCACTTTCCAATAGCTTTCTCATGTAAAACAAGGCCAGCTCCAGTCCCATCCATTCCTACATAATTTATCACACCAAAATTAGAACATAACAAAAGATCTTTTAGGATCATTAACTAAAAAAATAAAAAGATAAATGTAAGCATAAACAACAAGCCTTTCAGCAATGTGTCATAGCACCGCTAATGATCTAATGTAAGTATGTAACCCATAATTCTATTAAGTGGTTATGCTTTTACCCATGACCCAACTAATCTAAATAAAAGGATCATGACCCACATCTGTTATAAAATGAAGAATTTTTGTCATTTGTCTATATGATTTTTCACAAATTATATTTGAATGGATGATGTAGGGTGTAACTTCTATTAATTTTCAATTTGAAAAAAAAAAAAAAGAATCAATATACTTGAAAATGTTTACTTTTTAAATAGAAATCGTATATAAAACACTAGCTTTTATCCTGGGAGCGTCCCGGGGTTAAAATATCTAATATAACATAATAAAATATCTAATATGACAACATAATTAATGACTTGCCAATATATGATTAATAAATAAATAATAATAATAATATTATTATTATTATTTATTTTAAACAAATCCCTGCCAGAAGTTATCATATTCAAATATAAAGAAACGAATCTCTGCACCAGGGTATAAATTTAGTGCCATTACAAAATAATGTCAAATGAATTCGGAAGTTTGTAATCGATCATTCTAAAAAGAACTAAGATGAAATAAGAAAAAAAAGTTATTTATTGAAATAATATTATAATAACCATACATATATTTTAGTTACATACTATAAAGTTTTTAATTTATGATGGTGCACGTATGTTGCATATATCGAACGCATTAGTCTAAGGGTTATGTGATGCGTTAAAAAATTCATGGGTATATGATCGGGTATTTGGGTATGTGGTTTCGGGTAATCGGGTCGGGTATCGCCAATAATCGTTTTTCTTTTCTCCGTTTTTTATATAACACTATGGTACTCGTTGGAAAGATAATAAAACGCTTGTTAATTTGGAGTACTTTTTTTCTTTAAAAAATCTCGTATCTAAAAGATATTAGCGTTTAAAAGTTATGGGATGAAACATGAGATAAAAAATAATGAAGGTTTAATATTTATTTTAGTAGATTAGATTTTAGTATATTTTTAATCCATATGTTATTTTATTTCTTTTTAAACAAATTATAATATCGGGTTTTTTTTATTAATGACTAAAAATAGATGAAAATAATAAATTCAATACCATCACCTCAAGGTGCCACATGGCACATTCAATGGGGGGGTTGAGGCCTCCATTGAATGTCACCTCATACAAACTCAATTCTTTTATTATAAGTTATAGATTATAGATGTGTGTCATCATATTTCCATGTGTTGGACCTTAAGCAAAAAAATATTTTCTTTTACGAAAAGGGCTTTGATTTTAGAATCCGCTTTAGCCTCGGAAAAATGATTGACCCGACCCTGCATATAACAGTTTGATCGAAAGACTATTTTCGTAAATTTGGTTGCTCAAAATAGTTAATTATGTGTAATTTCCCCTATTTTTAGTATTTAGAAGGATCTACTACAACACATAAATGGACAATATCATATTAGATCTAGACCATCAAAAATACCAACCAAAGGGCTTATAACTTAGTGGTACCAAAGTGTGATGGAAAGGTGCCCCTTCCCATGTGGTTCAGGATTCAACTCCAACTCCAATATTGTAGACTTAAAAGTAGAATTAGTGGGCGTGCGAGTTAGTCGTTCTAAAAAACTTGAATTAAAGTCATAATTACCAACTAATTACCAGGTAAATACAAAAGAACTGGAGACTTTTTTACCGGCTTGCCACACGCGACCGGGCAAAACCATCTAGGTGGCCCTCCATGATCACTGTTAACCAAATCCATTGCAACTTCAGCATAATCCTTGATGGTTTGAGTCCCATAACCATCATCCCACAAAGGCTTTAACTCTTCAGGATCCACATTTTGCACGCTTGTTTTTCGGCCATTATTATAAACCGCATAACTCTTCCTGTCAACACCATTGATCCTAACTGATTCTAGAGTTAATATTACTGAACTCTCACTAACTACACTCGTAACAAGAAAACGCGGATATTGCAGCCTATGGTTTTTATTTAGAGTGAAAAGTGATGAGAATGGAACACTAGAATTGCTCACATGAATATATGAGGCCATTATCTACAACAAATTGGTCCAAAATACAAAATAAATATGATCAAGGCTCTCATCTATGTTTCAAACAATTTTAGGAAAAGGGTGCGAGTTACGTATATAACTAAGCTCCGAAATAAAAAAATGAAATGCGGGTTTCATGTATCATTCGGTATGAATGACATGGTGATATATAGGTGAGAAAAGGTACTAATAAGAACTGATAACTGGAAATCTGCTAATGTATTGCAAAGAAACAGGAATTAGGCAGGATAACATTTCTACATGGGAACAATGTGATAGACTAAGCAGTTAACGCGTAAAAATATCGGTTATCGGTCAAGGACCGATATTTGATATATCGGTTTTCGCGGTGAGATATCGGTTATAAATAATATATATAATTTTTTAATTTTTTAAAGATATGGAATTAATATGTTAAAAACATTAATTTTTTATACCTACACTAAACTAGTTTTAGGTTAAATATGATAGTATTTAAAGTTTAAGGGCCATTTTGTAAGTTTCTTGAAAATAAAGATGTATGTCTGATTGTCTTCTCTACTTTATCATTTATCAGAACCCTATTTTTTTTCTCTACTTCATTAGAGACACTAATTTTTTTTCTGCGCGTCCATCTTCTCTACTCCTAACAATCTTTCCTAGCTGCCAAGGACTCCCCGATCGCTACTCAAGGTATGTGTTCTTCATCCACATCCCATATAATCAGCCTAAAACCATCTTCTACATCTGAAATGTGTTTAGAAAAAAGAAACCGATATTTTCGGTGATATGGGCGATATTTTTTAAATCAATATCGGCCGATATATCGCCGGTATCGACCGATATTATCAGAAACGAGATAAGCACCGATATTTGTGACCGATATAGACCCTTATGGCCGATAACCGATATATCGGCCGAGATAGCGGTTGTCTTGGCCGAGATTAACTGCTTAGGTGATAGATCAGGTTCAAAAATAAATTTGATGACATAAACGGAATTGGTATTCTATCGTGAGAATTTGCTTCTAAGGTTCACTGCAGATTATATCCAAAATAACGTATTTTCTTATATTGCGAGACAGAAAAATGCGTTATTTTGGATAAAACTCAGTTTTCAACAAAGTTTATATACAAAAAGAAATATTTTAAAAAATGTTAGATGTTACATGGTATTAGAGAAAAACTAAATTAAACATTTATCATATCATAATATCTATCAATTTATGTTATCAAGTTGAATTTGCACACTACTAAAATTTTGGGTACGTTCGACGGTTTAGTCGGGCCTCGGGCCAGGTTGGTCAAGTATGACACAATAAAAAAAAAGTTCGACATAGATTTTTTTGGAATGCGTGGATCAACTGGTAAACCCTTTAGTTATACAACCCTTAACCCCAAGTTCGAATCCCATGTCGTGTGTCTCTCCACTAGGGTCATAACACTTTAAGGTAAGTCACCTGCTTCACTACGGGAATCGAACTGGGTACCCAGGCGGATCCCCCAAAAGTTCGACATAGATAACTATATTATTCTTGTGTTTCCACAACACGCTACTAAAAAAACTGATTTTGACCGCAAAACATTCACCAACAAACAACTCAGTCAATATAGTGAAGCGTAGCTTACTAAAAAAAAAATCTAATCCATAGGTGATGTCAAAAATCGTCAATGGATCTCATGAGGGTAAAAATGCGAAAGTAAAAGAAAACTAATATCGTCGATGAATATTTGTGAAAGTATTTTCAATATTTGTCAAGTAGGGTAAAAATGAAGGGTTGTCTGTCGATTGGGTTTACCGCTGAAGCACACCTTCCAAAAAAAGTAGGGAAAAATTTGCGACGTTGGTGTATTCCGAAATTTGGAAATAAGATTTTGGATAAAAATTATATTATGTATTTTAAGTATTTGTCAAAAATATCGGTTTAATTATGTATACTATCAAGACCTCTCTAATTTCTACACACTCCATTAGGCTGGGTGGGGCACTTCACGGGTTCTTTACAAGTGGGCCACTACCCCCATGGCAATACCGCCGTAGGTGTCACGGGTAGTGGTCTATTGAAACAATTACGGGTTTTAGTTAACAAACGATGAGTGGGGTTTTGTGTGTGTGTGGGGGGGGGGGTTGTTTTTTATGGATTAGGTAATTCAAGGTAGTGTTGTGTTGGGTTAAAGAGGATTAATGAACCACAAAACCTTAGTTGATCATTCACATAATAATAATAATTAAGTATAATAACTACTGATGAATAAAACAGGCAACTTCCGAAGACAAAAGAGAACTACTGATGGACAAGTTCTGAAGACGAACCAGACAAACCTCTGAAGACAAAGTCCTGAAGTACAAGAGACAACTACTGAAGAAGGAAACTACTGATGATGACCAAGTACTAAAGAACTAACTACTGATTACTCATCAGAAGTTAGCATTGGTCATCAGAAGTTGCAAAGAACTGAAGAACAACTTCTGACGATTTACTCATCAGAAGTTTTATCAAGACATCAGAAGTTTCAGATTCTCAGAAGTTAGCTTTAACAGTTGTTGTCTGTATAAAGCAACAGTAGTTAGTATATTAGTATTTTATTTTCCACTAGGTATTTGTTTATGTATTTAGTACATCTAGGAGTGGGTGGAAACAGTCAGGTATGTATTCTATAAATACCTGACTACCCCTAACCTTTAGACTCGCACTTGACCACATGTATTCATACATTTGAACATTTGCCTAATAACATACAAATATTTAAGTTAAATCTATCATCTCACTTATGTTTGCTTTGTTATTAATTCATGTTGTGATAGCTTAATCCGAGGGGGAGTCTGAGTTACAATAAGGTTAGTCACATGGTGTCAATTGTCAAGATTATTTCCGCTGCATACTATTAAAACATGATAATTGCCCCTCTGAGCTCACCCACGATCCCAACATGTTGCCTCCAAATTTGTGTGTCAGTGAAGTAATTAGTGAAGTGATGTAGCAGTGCAGTATTGGTGATAAATCAGGATAGTTTAACGAAGTCCGGATAGCGCCCTGCCCACCCTTATATAAGGGCTGAGTTGAAGCACCAACAAGTATGAGAGGAGGAGTTGCAATCACATCCCAATGTTAAATAGAAGCGTGTCGAAGACCTCTAGGTGTAACATATCAAATTAACTATAAAGATGGGTGAGTGTCTGTCTAAGCAGTTTAGTGCCTTTATGTGTCATTACGGATTTACACAAAACTATTAGAAATTGTTTTCAGTTTTGTGTAAGAACAGTTTCGTCGGCTTCCATCGAGGACAGGTCGTCATTGAAGTACCATTAATAACATATTCGTTAGTGAAGTTACCTTAGGTATTTCGTTACCTAAGTGACCCTTAGTGAACTAAACTTGTGATTAATGTCTTAAAAAACCGTTTTTTATACCTTGCCTGCTTAGGATCATAAACAGTTTAACCGGTTGTACCGGCCAGTAAATGGGTGTATCAGACGGTTCAAATGGTTAAACAGTTTATGATCCTAAGCAGGCAAGGTATAAGAAACGGTTTTTTAAGATATTAATCACATGTACTGGCCAGTAAATGGGTGTATCGGACGGTTCAAACGGTTATACGGCTTATACTGTCCGGTTTAAACCGGTTTTTAAGACACTGCTTTTAATAAATATCAAATTCTTTTGTAAACCATCATTTACAAGTATTGTACATTATCGAGAGAATTACTATTTGTGTCTTTGGGCTTTTGTAGTTTTAACTAGTTGAATCTAAAACCAACATTTTTAACTAACTGAGTACCTGGTTAGTAAATCTGTTGAGTTCATGTTAGACCCCCGCAACAACACACGGGTTAAATCCCGCTAGTTGAATTTTAATTTAGAGGGTGTTTGGAATTGCGTTTTGAATCTGATTTTTAGATTATTGCGTTTTGAAAACGCAGATAATCAGTTTTTAGTGTTTGAATTGCGTTTTGAAAACGCAGATAATCATTTTTTTAAGCTACCAAAACGCAATAATCTATAAGCAGCTCCACCCCTACTTTTCCAAAACGCATAATCTGTTTTGAATAATCAATCCCAAACACCCCCTTAATTTAAAGAGTCAATAAACTAAATAAATTATTATATCTATATATACAATAAACGAAAAGGGGTATGTCACATGCCACTAGGTAAGATCTTCACACCCATTGAATTCCCTTCAAACGTCTCTTTCTTTATCATGTGTATGGTACATTCCTCCACAATTTTTAAACATTAATAACTTTTGTATACGACATTTTTTTTAATATTACACCAAATTAACGAGTATTTTATTACTTTTTTAACGATCACCATAGTGCTATACAAAAACGAAAAAAAATGACTTTACTTTGTGGGTTTTTGTTTATGCAAAGAAAAAAAACACAATGTGTTCAGGTAATTCATCAATCATGTCTAGGCAAGTCACTAATCATGTTAAGATAATGTATATGCTTTTGAACCTGCTATTACATGTAAGAACCCACTAACTACATATATATTCATAGATGTAGTCAGTTTGTAAAAATCTAACATTTTTGTATTTTGATTGGTGTTGCTATGAACATTGATTAAAAAGGTTGCTAAGCCCGTTAGATGTTAAACACCAGGTAAATGATAAGTGATAATTAATCACCCAACAATGCACGCCTCTTAAATCAATCATCGTCATGACATATCATTTGATACCAATTTGGTTGTTTTTTTCTCAGGTTCGCATAGCTTTAAAATGTTTTAAGGAAGTGATAAAGTTGTATATAGACTTCACTCAAGTAAGATGTGCACACGTAGAATTAGAAGTAGGTTTATGAGTTATAAAGTGTTGATTGTTAAAAAAAATCCCTGAAAAACGACTTATTCCTTTTACGGTACACACATTTTATCACTTTATATTAAATTTGTCTATCTCGAGAAGCACCCGGGGAATAAACCAATTTTTAATATCCAAAATACCATTCAAGTACCAACTAATAATAATAGACTCCATCTATTTAGACACCCTTAAATCTTTTTAGACACCCTAAGTGTGCCTCGTATAGGTCATACGAGGCATATTTAAGACAAAAAGCTGCACACTGACTTTAAGAGAATGTCAGTCTGCAAACTCGTACCCATACGCCTTATATATAGACCAATACGAGGCATATAGGGTTTACTTTTTAAATTCCAAACATAGGGTTTGGTCAAGTATGTGGGTCTGATATTCCAAATATTGGGCAATACAAGGAGTTTTTTTTTTTTTTTTACGAGGGCAATATGAAGAGAATTTTTTTCTTACAATATTATTGTTTCTAAATAATTAAAAATACCAAACCATGAATCATCGCTCTTTAAGTAACTTTCGTAAAATACCAAATTCCCCCAAAACTACATAAAACTCTTAATCATGGCAAAGATTTCATATAGAGCGATTAAAAAACGTACTCTGGGGACTCGAACAGACTGAAGAAGAAGATGAAGACAACGGATAACGCGGCAATGAACGAACACTCTCCGCTTGACTGTTAGAACAAGCAACCGATGATCCGTACTTATTAACCATCCAAACAATGTAACTACTTATATTATATATAATTTTCGAAGTTGAACTGACTCGTCTCAATAAGCCAATAGCAGACTCTTCGGTGATCTTAAAAGTCATTTTTTAATAAATAAACAAATAGTAAAAATTTACGCTTTCTTCCTTGTTTGACGAGTGCTTTAAACATATTGTTCATGTTATATTGGTATATTTCAGGTGTGGGAGACTCGCATAACCCAGACCATGAACGTGCAAATTCCTCCAAATCAGGGTGTGTAAATGATTTCTTGCAGCATTTTGAAATATTTTGATAAATGTGATACCTGCAAAGATATTTGTTAGTGTTTGGGAAAATTTTGTCACACGCGTTCATAAGCGCCCGGTCTCTGTCAGTTATAATAACACGCGGCTCCATACACTCTTCCAACATAGACTTAAGATGCTCAAGGACCCATATGAAGTTTTCTTCACGTTCCTTATAAACAATGGCATTAGCGGCACAAAATGACTGGTGTGTCGACGTCATACCGTCATAGGGCTGTTCACGAGCCGAGCCGATCCGAACGGAGCTTTGCTCGTGCTTGGCTCGTTTACAAACCGAGCGGAGCGGCTCGTTTATAATCGAGCAGAAAATCAAACGAGCATTCTTCGAGCGAAAATTTTCCGAGCGAGAATCGAGCGGAGAATAATATAGACGAATATATAATTGGGTTGTTTCCTTCGATGTTTTCATTTTCAGGTGATAACTAAGGTCAAAATGTCTGATGATAACACTAATATTGAGATCCCAGTGTCCAATGATGAGGCTTAGATTGAGGCTGGTGAGGTGATGAGCGTACATCAGACAACAGTTGTTGCATTGTGACGTAGGTGTGATATCAAGCGACAATTAGCGAATGGACGACTATTAACATAAAGAAGTTAAGACTGTCAGCTTATGATTTATTGTTTTACTATTAAATCTAGTGTTAATTTTTTATTATGTTAAGTGGGTTGATTATATTTTGTTTGCATATACTGACTCAAATCCAATAGAATCTTATATATAAAGCCATAAATTTATCTGTAAATCATGTGTATATTTATTATTAAATAAATAAAAATTTATTCGAGTCGAACCGAGCCGAACGTACCTTTGCTCATGCTTGGCTCATTTACAAACCGAACCGATCCGATCGGCTCATATACAACCGAGCGGAAAATCGAACGAGCAATTTCCGAGCAAATTCCGGACGAGCGGCGAGCAATCGACGAGCGCCGAGCGTTTTGAACAACCCTATATACCGACAACTTGCACTACTAGTAAATGGTACATGTTAGTCTTGTAGGTCGCGTCGACCAATAATACATGCGGGAACGCCCGCCACATTTTGAAAGATAACGGATGCACAAAAAAAATTGTCCTCAACCGTATTTGTTGAAAGATCCTCCCGAGTGTAATACGTGTATTTTTTTCTCAACCAGCGGGTTTTCGAGTTCCTGCATGGGTGATCCACCGTGTTTCTTTATAGCAGTAATCTTTTGAATAGCATTGTGTATGTCTTTCAAAACACACATGCTCTCCGGGTATTGTCCCTTTACAGTTTTCCAGATTTTACGCGACTCCATCTCCTGCGCATATAGCTCCTCTACCAAATTAAATTCTTCGGGCGAAAGTCTTCTTGCATCGGCATGGCCTTCCAGATATTCAGTAGGACCATGGTTATGTTCGGCATTCCTCACTTGTACCCTCCAGACGTCACGCTTCCCGTCATATAACCCAACCCCTAGAAAAGGGCAACCAATTTTTCCGCTGCCTGTTCTCCTCTCGGTGGCTATACTCTTGTGCTCGCGACTGTCGTTGCCCACTAGCCAAACCTTCACGTACAAATCATCAACTTTTTTGGATCGTCGGGTCACAATGACGTAATCGTTATCTTTTCCCCTTTTCTTAACCCATGTAACCAAATCTTTTCGCGAAACAAAATCTTGTTCCGTGTCATATGAAACATGCGAGCACCGTGGTTACTCGTCTGGAACATGCGAGTAATGGGGTTGCTCTTCTGGAACTTGCGGGTTTTGTGATTGGTCCTACGAAGAGTACTGCGGTTCGTACGCATACTCACCATCGTGCTCGTAGTACTGGTAGGTTTCCCCTACGTATGAATGTTCAACATTAGGTTCATAACACAGCTCGTTCAGGTCTGGCAACAATGGTTTTTTGTAACCAGACACAACCTCTTGAGAATAAGGAATACCTTCTGCTTGAGAATCAGCAATACCTGTCGTCTCATGAGAATTCATCAATAATATTAGCCCACCGTAAAATTGAAAGAAGAAGAGAAACGATAAGCATTCGGAAGAAAAATGAAGAAGAAATGAAGGGAAGAAGAAGAAAAGGAGGAAGAATAATTCAACTTTGATTGGATACGCCTCGTATTGGTCTATATGGAACATATAGGGTACAAATGACAGATGTTTTATGTTACATCGTACTGGACATCGCACCAATATGCCTCGTATAGACCAATACGAAGCATATGACACCAATCATTGGTCCTTTGAGTCTCTGCTAGGTTGACTGAAAAAGGTCACGTGAACTCTATATGCCTCGAATTGGCCAATACGAGGCATATAGGGTTTATTTTTTTGTCAGGGTGCAGTCTGAATGTGAGACAAAGTCAATCATTAAAGCATATATGCCTCGTATAGAGCTACACAATGCATACTTAGAACATTCACAGTAAATCCTCCATCTCTATAATTTTTTTTGAACGGCCAACAAATTTGAATCACTCACGGAACACTGGAGTATCATCGTGCCACCAGTGTTGTCACGCGATCATATTCCACCACCAAGTCACCAATTCAGGAGGAAACTCATAATTATGAGAAAACCCCCTTTGTGAGATTCGAACCCAGGACCTTATGGCCCCTAAGTCTTATCTCACCACCAAGATACCACTAGGCTATAATGTCTTGGGTTCCATCTCTATAATTACATTAAAAATTACTACATTTCTCTCTCCTTTTGTATTTAATAATATTTATTCTATACCTTTATCATTACCTTTTCTCTCTCCTCTACTCACAAACACTTTTAAAAATATTAAAAAATTATGGAGGGTGAACAGTATCTCCTCCAAATTTACTGATGAACAGTGTCTCGTCTATATATTTTCTCTCTCATCTACTCACAACCACTTATACCCACTCTATATAATATAGACGTCCCCTCACACTATTACTAGGGCTGTGCAAAGGGTCCGGAACCGACCCGACCTGACCCGGACCCACCAGAACCGCATACCCTTTTATGTGGAAATTAGGAACCACGAACCGAACCTTAAAAAGGCTATGTGGTTCCGGGTCCTAAAGGTTCTGATGGGTCGGGTAAATGGTCTGACCCGCTAGAACCTTTTAATGTAATAGCCACTTTTAGATGACTAGTGGGAAACCCGCGCATTGCTGCGGGACAATTAAAATAAGTATATTTTTTTTAAACAATGCACAAGCGTAGTCGTGTTAGCCCACCAAGTTGTAGGAAAAGTGTACAGATATACTGTCTTCCTTCCATTGTCTTTGAATGCAAAACGATATATATGAAATTGTCTTTGAATATAAAACGATTTATATGAAAGTAATCTATTTCTCTTCATTGTTTAAGCTTTGAAAAGAAACTATATTTTTTTTTATCCAACCTTTAGAGTTTTTCTACATTCATAGCAAATGTGCATTTAACCATTCCATTCAATATCACAAAAAGTATACAAGTTGCTTTTGCAAATAGGGGTAGCATTGGAAGAATTTTCATGATATCTTAGGTGTGAAGAAAGGAACTCTTCATATGTCATCTTAACTTTGGACAATTTGGACATATTTACTCATGTCTCCTCCTTTATAATGTAGTGTAGATAACCTTTTTCTTAGTTCAATTAATTACATAATAAATAAAAAATATTTTACATTAAGGTTAATCATGAGTAATTTCATAATAATTAATCACTCTCGTAACTTATATGTATCAACTTTAATAGAATTTAAGTTATATTACTAAATCAAAATACATTGCATGATAATAACAAAATGGACTTTGGATAATACATTTCTATATCAAATTAATTATAATCTGTTGGATATCTATAAGATATATTATTTAGTTTTTCTTACCAAGTCTCATATTAGAATTTCTTACCCAACCTAACAAATAAGAACTGATAGAAATTGAGACTAAAGAGAAATTGAATTAATCATACCTTGATCTTTGTCCATGTAAGACTTTCAAACAAAACTTGTTAATGTGACATTGATGGATTCCAGGTTCCTTGAAAGTCGATTTAAAAAGAAACGGATCCAACAGTGATATTTAGACTTATGATAACATGATCCAACTTTAAAAGCATTCGTGCTGATAACGTGTTGTATAACAACAACCAATTAGCAACTAACAAAGTGTAACAAAAAAGGATTGTAGATTATAGAGAGAAAAGAGAATGTAGAATTCTTATTCATTGATCTCAACATCATATACAAATTTCACTATATATAGGCACTTACATTAATATATAAGTAAATAAAGAGATAAGAGTTATACATGTGGAAAGTCACAACATAATGAGATATTATTAGTGATTATGGTGACTTATGGGATATTATTAGTGATTATGGTGATATTATTGATGTCAAAATTGTTAAAAGCACATGGTACAAGCATCTTAATGCATCACATGGTACAAGCATCTTAATGCATTGATAAGGGCATAAAAGGAAGAAAAGTGGTCAAGTTTAGAGAATTACACTTGTGACTTTTAAGTTGCCACCTTAACTTTGACATTTTGGATCTTTTTACCCATTGCTCACTCTTTATAATGTAATATAGATTACATATTCTTATTCTTTTATAATGCTCGTAAAAGAATTCCTCCATATGGTTCTAATATTAGCCCATGAGTTTCTTTTTTAAATCACTTTTCGTTTCTTGACTTATGTTTTCGTAACAGTTTTGTCATTCTCATCACTCAAAGCATTATCTGAATCTGTTATGTATACATCACAAATACACACGCATACACACACACATCAGAGCGACATACATAAATATTTACTTCGAATTTGAATATAATATCTATGTGTATACATTAAGCCCGAAAAATATTTCTAGAAAAATACATTGTTATTCATATAAATAATACTTTTAATATTGTATTAACATTACATGAAATCGATACAATAATGCGTAAAAACAAATAGTGAAAAGACTAAAAAAGATTATTTTTTATTTTTTAATATAAATACAAACGGTTCTTATGGTTCTTATATTAGAACCGTGGGTTTGGAACCGACCCGACCCGGAACCGATAATTCATATAAATCTAGAACCGGAAACCGACCCATATATTTAAAAAGGTTCGGGTCCAAGGTTCTTGCGGGTCGGATCCAAGGTTCCTGTGGGTCCGAACTAGGGATGAGCATCCGGTCCCGAATACCGATCCCGAACCGAAAAAATACCGATCCCGTACCGAACCGATACCGAACCGAGGGTATTCGGTATCGGTATCGGTACCCATATTTTGGGATTTTCGGTTTCGGTATTATCGGTATCGGTACGGGATCGGTATCGGTTCGGTATTTTAAGGTAAAATACCGATACCACACCGGTACCGTACCGATACCGAACCGATACCGATACCGTACCGGTATTATCGGTATCGGTATTGGGTTTTTGGGATTTTCGGGATCGGTATTGTCGGGATCGGTATCGGTTCGGTACCGATTCCGTACCGAGCTCATCCCTAATCCGAACCACAAAATGCTCACCCCTAACTATTACGGTGTCAACTTTTTTTTTTTTTAAACATGTGGACCCTAATAATATTGGCCATTCCCAATAAAAAACAAAAAATAAAATAAAAAAACTAATATTAGTATTTCTACCACGTGCGAATTACCCCCATGAACTCATGATCCTTATTCAGCCAATCAAATAGCCTCATAATTGTTAAAGGGGAACTTGACTCCAAGATCTTGTACACTTTTTCACAACATGTTGACAATTCGATGATCACCAACTCCAATTAGCCTTTGGTGGGTAATTCCATCCACATTGCTCTGTTTTCGAATGGATTTTCATCTCTCTGATTTCCAATTACAAACCCTTCATTATTTATCGATTTTGAACCAACCCTTTTGCTTAATTCTGTTTCCATTGTTGTTACAGATTGGATTGTTTGGGGGTCTGCAGTTAGTGTTTGCTTGCTGTTCTCTGTTGGGTTCGTTTGATATTCTGCAGGTATGGTTTCTTTCTTTTGTTGGAATGTAGTATTCTAATATAATCATTTGTTTGATCAATGGTTAAGTTTATTATTGAGTAGGGGTGTAAATGATGCGCAACGGCTCGAGAGCTACTCGGGATCGGATCGGTAAAAAGCTTGAACGAGTCGAGCCTTAACGAGCTTGAAACATGACTCGTTTAGTTATCGAGCCTGAGCTCGAGCTTTTCATACAAAGACCGCGAGCCTAAACAAGCCCAAACAAATTTTATATTATTATTATTTTATATATAGTATACTTACTATTTAACATTGGCGAGTCGAGCTCGAGTCGAGCTTTTAGCTCCTTTTAAATTGTTCTATAATTATTTTGAGCCGAGCTCGATCCTTGGGTTTTACTTTCAAGCCAAGTTCGAGCTTAAAGTATTAGGCTCGAACCTAGCCGAGCTCGAGCTCGAGCCCAGTCAGGCTCCCGGCTCGGCTCGTTTACACCCCTATTATTGAGTAACCGGATTGAAGAACCCGTTATCGGAAATTCACGAGACCCCACCAATACTTAGGGTATGTTTGGCAAAACTAGCTGGTAGCTATAGTTTTTTAAATATATTTTGATGTTTGGTAGGGTAGCTTAAGCTTTTAATAAAATATATAAAATAACCAATATGGGCATAACTAAAAGTTTGTATGCATGTTTTTTTTTATGGTAGAATGGGTATTCGTGTCATTTTACTCATTAAAAGCTTGTAACTAGTAGGAGACTAGGAGTTTTTTCTTAAACGCTATTAGTACTAGCGTTTCAATATAGAGTTTTTCCTCCTAATCTAAAAGCTTCAAACTCCTTTAACCAAACAAGCCTTTTTATTGAGTATGAGCTTTTTCGTAAAAGCTTTAAGCTAGAAGCTCTTAAAAGCTCCTTGCCAAACATACCCTCAACAGGGGGTCGGATAAAACAAGCTTGTGTTTGGTAGGTGGCATTCAAAGGGGTTAAAGGTAGGAAATAAATGGAAGTTGAACTCGAACTTAAGACCTCTGCTAGAGTTAAGGGTGTAAACGAAGCCAAGCCCCAGCTCGTTTAAGCTTGATCCCATATCGTTTAACTTGCAAGAGCTCGAGCTCAAGCTTAGCTATTTTCGAGTTCAATATCTAGACCTCAAGCTCGGCTCAAGTTCGGCTCGTTTATTATATATTATTAATTATTTAATTAATTAGTATTTTTACATTTTAATCATTTTTTATATATATTTTTATTCTTAATTATAAATTTTGTGTATGACATAATACATATCATTTAGTTATTTTATTATAATTATATACATAAATATATATTTGTTACGTAAATAAAATCACATAGATAATGGGCTTGCGAGCCTACTAAAGATCAATAAAAATAAGTGAAACTTGGTTTCGGGTTTAGGCTCGAGCTCATTTAACTTCGGCTCTGTTCAAATTATTTACGAGCAGATCTTGAGTAGCTAATAATCAGCTTGTCTTATTTACACCCTTGTGGAGTAATGCTTGGTGCCACCCATAATGGTTTGTTTTCTTGATCTGTTTTGGGATCTCTGTACAGACTTTAGTCAACCATGAAGGCTTAATTTGTGTTGGATGACATAAAAGTAATAAAATCGTTGTCAACTTTTGCTAGATAGAGGGAGTGCGTGTGTATATAAATCAAGAAAGATGGATTTTTCCAAGACTGAATTACAAGTTTTGTCTTTTATGTTTATACCACATTGCAAAGCCTGTCCTTTATGTTTAAATTTGATTGATTATGTGTTTTATGTGCCAATATTTAGTGTCAAAAATTAACTCAGTTAGGCCTAAAGGACAAAACGTGCATGATTCTAAAACATAAAGCACATAATCAGTCAATTTTAAACATAAAGGACAGGCTTTGCAATGTGGTATAAACATAAATGACAGAGCTTGTAATTCAGTATTTTTTCAATGAAACTAAAGTCGACATGATGTTTTCCTCCTTAATCTTTCTAAGAACTTGCAGATGGCAGAAGTAGCAAAAGACTTGACTGCAGGAACAATAGGAGGGGCTGCACAGTTGATAGTTGGACACCCTTTCGATACTATTAAAGTCAAACTCCAAAGTCAACCGATCCCACCACCGGGTCAACTCCCTAGATATTCCGGCGCAATAGATGCAGTTAAACAGACACTAGCAGCAGAAGGTTCACGGGGATTATACAAAGGCATGGGGGCCCCACTTGCCACTGTGGCAGCCTTGACCGCTGTTCTGTTCACAGTCAGGGGTCAAATGGAAGCACTTTTGAGATCTGAACCTGGTGCACACCTCACCGTGAACCAGCAGATGGTTGCTGGAGCCGGGGCTGGACTTGCAGTCGCCATTTTGGCCAACCCAACTGAGTTAATTAAGTGCAGGTCAGTGGGTTTTCACACAACTACTTTCATTAGTTCAAAGTTTTACTCTTTCAGAAGTCAAAATGCAAATTTGCAGCCTCGAAACTGATCAGCTCACTTTATTTTACATATGGTGTGGTCCGCGTTGTTTAAATATGCATTCTAATGCATTTGAACAGACATGTTTAACCTTAAAGGTCATATCCAAACACCTAAACCAATTTGAAATGTAGATTGCAGGCCCAAAGTGCACTAGCTGGTGTAGCAGTAACGGCTGCAGTGACGTACAGCGGTCCATTGGATGTAGCTAAGCAAGTCTTGAGGTCAGAAGGAGGTGTGAGAGGTCTGTTCAAGGGACTGATTCCCACAATGGCCCGTGAAGTACCAGGGAACGCAGCCATGTTTGGTCTCTACGAGGCCCTGAAACAGCATTTTGCTGGTGGACCTGACACATCAGGTCTAGGCCGTGGTTCATTGATCATATCCGGAGGTTTAGCTGGAGGTGCATGGGCTTTCGTTTTCCCTACTGATGTTATTAAGAGTGCGATCCAGATTGATGATTACAAGAACCCTAAATATTCGGGCTCAATTGACGCTTTTAAAAAGATCCTTAAAACCGAAGGAATCAGAGGTTTGTACAGAGGTTTTGGACCTGCAATGACAAAAAATGTCCCAGCTAACGCTGCTTGCTTTTTAGCTTATGAAGCTGTGAGGTCGAGCTTAGGTTGATCGTAAAGGGTGATTCTTGTACACCTTTCTTTGTGTTTTACAAAAAGACTGTTGTAATAGAGTTTGATTTCGAGCTGTTTCATTTGCTTCAAAGTCGGCTTAGAACATTTTATTTAACAATGACCGAGGCATTTCGCAGATCAAATAATACTGCGTAAGCATAGCTAGTAAAGAACTTTAAACACTTTAAATCACATGCATACGCATACGACAATCGATTTCAACTTCTTATTGTTCTTTCAAACAAAGTCAATTCATAAGGACAAATCATAAACCATGAACACATTCGGTCGAGTTCAATAAAACCAAATATATATGAAAAGTCAAGCATAACATAAAGGAACAAATTCCAAATAACCATAACCATATTTTGAAACAAGTCTACAAACTGAGAATAAATTCTATGAATTTGACTAAACAGAGATGAATCTCCGAGCAGACGAGCTACATAACAAATTCAATGTTGACGTAAAACAACATTTTCTGGACCTTCTGGTCAACCGCCTAATGTAAAACATTTTCAAGAAATAAACGGATGAATAGATGATCACCGTTACCAACTATATAGTCTAAACAAGCATTCATATAGATCAAAGTCTATAAACAGAAATGAACAACAGAAAATCAAAACAATGTCCAAGGACCAAGAGACTATTTTACAGCCAGTTTACCTTTATGTTAAGGTGCTGCAGAAACGAATCCATACAAAGTTAGCGTCTTTCGCTGTTAACTGTCTACTCCCTCCATCTTGGACTTGAATTAGAGAAAAACCCTGGAGATGGAAACCCCATGCCAGGAGAAGGCGGAGGTTGAGGTCCAGGACCGAACATGCCTGGTTGAGTCATGGGTGAAAATGAAAAATTTGGTGTCAATGGTGGCGGATGCTGATATCCAGGAGAAAGTAACGGGTATGGTGATCGTGGAGATAATAAATTCAGGTAACCGGTTGGTGATGGTAAAAGGAACTGAGAAGTTGGTGATGGTAAAGGCGGTGGAGGACCGTTCATTCTTGGTGAAGGTAAGGGTGGCGGTGGGCCGTTCATTCTTGGTGATGGTAAAGGCGGCGGAGGGCCGTTCATTCTTGGTGATGGTAAAGGTGGCGGTGGACCGTTCATTCGTGGTGATGGAAGTGGTGGAAGAGGTGGGCCGCCATTCATACGCTGTGATGGATAAGGTGGACCATTCATCCGAGGAGATGGCAGTGGCGGCACATGTGGGTAATGATGTTGCTGTTGCTGTTGTTGATGACCTTGCATTTGGCTTTGACCTTGATGATTTTGATTATACGGAGGTTGAGCTTGTGCTTGAGGCGGTCCTTGGGTTGAATCAATGATCGAATTCTGAAGGTACCGCATATAAGCAGAGATAGGAGACTCCGCAGTATTCGACCACCCCGTATGATCACCAGCCATCGGTGGTGGTGCCGCCATAGCCGGAGGTGGTGGCCGTTGCTGACCATGATAAGGCGGCCTAGCAAGATTATTACCACCATTAAAAGGAACCGCACCATTCACCGGCCTATGAGGAACCATCTGTTCCTGCACAGGCACATGGTTAACAGCCATTCGCGGTCTACTAACATTCAACGGCGTCAACGGCGAAGGACGATTCCTCTGCAACCGCATATTAGGTGGCCTAGATGCACTATGGGGAGGTCTAGGAACCGGCTCCTGGGACTGTCGCGAAGGCGACCCAGTAAGCTGCTGAACAATACTCTGAAAATCATTCTTATTAATATTATACACTTGAGGCTGCGGCTGCTGTCTAGCCGCAGCCGGATTAGCGAAATTCGGCTGATGCAAAGGACTCTTCCTAATATTCTTCCCAATCTTGTTCACACCCAAATAATCATTCCCCCTATTCCTAGAATAATCAGAATTATCCATTTTTACCCTAAAAATCTAACCTTTATCAAAATCCCCAAATACCCAAAACCCTAACCCTAACCCTAACAATCTCAATCCAACTCAATTCATCTAAAGATTGAATCTTTACACAAAACCCACTTACCAATCAAGAAAATGAACACACCCGTGACTTCAATTGCAGCAGAAACAAACTCTTAGTGTGATCTTGGTCTATGAGCAAAATTAGGGTTTTTTTCAAGAAAATTTAAGGTTGTTGGAAATGGGAAATTGGGGGAATTGACTTTGACTAAAGAAATGAAGAAACTTTGGGTAGGATTTGAATGATTCTTGAGGTTTTTATGTGTGGAAACAATGATAGTGTTGAATATTATTATTGATTGTAAAAGAATTGTATAGGGAGAGAAGGAACCCTACATATGTGGGAGTGTGTTGTATTGGGGAATTGGAGTCAACGATTGAGAAAGAAGGAATTAGATTTGTTATTTATTATTTATAAAAAAGTGTAAAGAATGTAAAAAGATGGATTAGGTTATAGGGGTGATGTTCACTGGCCAAGTTGGCCCTCTTGTGTATATGTGTGATGCAATGCTTATGTGTAGGTGTTTGTATTTTTATTAGTAAAATTTTGTGACACACTTTGGCCTTGTTAGGCTCTGCACTTTGGAAATGAGGAGGGGTTGACTCTTGTAAGGATAGTAATGGGTTGGGTTCGGTTGGGTTGGATTTGGACCGATAATTTCAAACTCATATCCGGTTTTAAAATCGTTTTTTAATTTAAAATTTGGTTTTATGTTCGTCGGGTACTTGAATTTATATCGAAACATATCATTCATTCGGTCAGTGGCGTAGCTTGAACAAACATATAGGAGGGGCGTTAAATTAGGGGGTCGGACTCAATACGTATATATTTCACAATACATGAAATATAAATAATATTATCAAATACATATTTCAAAACAAATATATTTTTTAACATAATGAACCTACTAAAATAAAGCACTAATAGACAAGGCTTATAGGTAGCGGTGCAAACAAGCTGAGTTGAACCCGAGCACGACTAGGCTTGAGCTCGTTTAACTTATGAAAGCTCGAGCTCGGCTCGTAGGTTGTTTTAGAAGCTCAAGGTCGGATATGTGGTTTTGGATAATCGAGTCAGGTATCACTTAATTTCATACTCGTCCCCTACCCACAAAAATTTATAAAAGTAGTCTCATACCCATTAACAAATCCCCCTAACCACCCTACCAAATTGGTGATGACAATTTCTTAGATTAACCAGCAACCCAAACCAAAAATTGGGTTTATATGTGTGAATAAAACCTATTGAAGCAAGTGGCTATTTTCTATATACTAAAAGGAAGTGTCGGCTGCATTGGCTGACAAGTCAAAAGCCCTCACTTTTTCATTTTTTTACGTTTATGCCATTGTGCTTTGCACTGCCACCCCCTCATCTTTCAGCTAATAGCAACTTCAGTCCCCCTACTTTATGTTTCGGTTAATTGCAAGTTTGGTCCCCCAACTTCTCACTCCTCATCTTTCAGGTAATTGCAACTTCAGTCCCCCTACTTTATGTTTCGGTCAATTGCAAGTTTGGTCCCCCTACTTCTCACTGCCATCCTTTATGTTCGAAAGCAAGTCGGTAAAATATAATACGTTTCCGTTTCACAATATAATGTCGACTTAATGTACGTTTCTACGCTGACACAACGCGCGGCGGGTAATCGGTTGATTATTTGCTACCTGTTCGACACATTGTGACGCCCCCGCAAACCGCTGCGTCGGGTAAAAAACGCCCAGCATATTCGTCGTGCGCCGCCGCAACGCGCGGCGCCGGTAAAATACTAGTTATAACTGAAAAGGCAAAATTTACTTTAATTATTTTTACAGTATGTTACTTTCTAATTTGTTAAAAAAAAAATTATCTTGTTAACTAATACGATAGAAACTATTACTAGTACTTTCCTTTCCTTTTTTATCTTATTAAATAATTTTTCTTACAAGTTTATCTTATAAAAAAATCAACTAGCTTATTGTTTAGGGGTGAGACTAACGTATAAAGCTTCTTAATGTAAAAAGCGTAAGAAGCAATCTCAACCATTAGATTAAGGATGCAGATTAAAAACCCTAATCATACTTAGGTTAAACTAACCAAGGGTAAAACAGGAAAAAACCGTCTAATTTTAACAGATCGATTCCAGATCGTAACAACAAAACCCTGATTTTTCATCGTTTTCAGATCGATTCATGTTCAGAATGATTACACAATTCAAAAACAAAAAAAAAATCGATTACAATGAACGAAAACGTAAAGATCAGTATTTGAGTCTAAAAAAAACAAAAAACAGAGGGTTAAAAAATAATCATATAAACAACTAGCTTTTATCCCGGGAGCGTCCCGGAATTGAAAAATATAATCATTCTAATAATACTAATACTAATAGTAATAATTATTACTCTTGTAATTAATTAATAAAAAATAACTTTGCTATAAGGTGACACCATGTGTTGCAATGTTGCACGATTCTTTCTCCTAGCTTCTCTTGATGAAGTATACCTATCCATCTTTAGAAGAGTAAAATTCCAATGATAGCATGACGATTGGGCTGAATTTGAACATCGTAGATAAGAATCTGGTTTAAAAGAAAAAACATGATTAATGATTAACCTGAACACTTTGTGTTTTTTTTCCTGTATGAATGAAACCCCACAAAAATAGTCGTTTTTTTCTACGTTTTTTATAGCACTATGGTACTCGTTGGAAAGATAATAAAACATTCGTTAATTTGGTTTAATTTTTTTCTTTAAAAAATCTCGTATATAAAAGATATTAACGTTTAGAAATTATGAGAGGAAACATAAGAGAGAAAAATTTAAATTTGGTTTTAAATTCTTTTTTCCTAAAATAACTCAATTTAGTTTTTATATAGATTAAAACAAATTATTAAAATAATAAATTCAATACTATCACCTCAAGGTGCCACATGGCACATTCAATGAGGGGTTGAGGCCTCCATTGAATGCCACCTCATAAAAATTCAATTCTTTTATTATAAGTTATAGATTATGAATCGTAATAGTTGTCGAAATACTCTCGATTTTGTTTCAATAAGGATGATTAAACATAAAAAATAGGTTAAAACAAGTTGCAGAGGAAGAAGATGAAGTTGGTGAAGAACTAAGCACTTTTATATATCAGACGCATTCACAAAATTACAGACGCACTCATTGAAAATTTCAGACGCACTCATCAAAATTTCAGATACACTCATTGAATTTTCAGACGCACTCATTGAAAATTCAGACGCACTCCTTGAAATTTATTGAATAGATACGTGCGTTTAAAACAAACGCACCTTTACTTGTTTCTTAAAATTTAAACGCACTTTGTATTTGGTGGTACAATAAAAACAAACGCACTTTAAACAAACGTACCTTTATAGTTTGAAAAATCAACCAGTTTATCTTCATACTGGTTCCCAAGATGGTCAACCTCTACATTTATGGCTCTTTGTTCCTGATAGACTTTTGCACGAATTAAATCTTCCATGTCCGCCTCAAACTCTTCAGCTTGTCTACCCAAGTATTCTTCCAAATTCTTGATTTGGGTTTATCAGACAAATGAACAGATTCTTGTACGGAAGACGACGATTGAGGATCGTTAACGAGAACTGATAATGAAGCCGAGCTTAGAAGCCGTGAATTGTGACGAATTTGGGCAGCGAAGATTAAAACTACACAGTGAATCGACGATCTTGACGACTGCATCTTTCTTTTAGGTTACTGAATCTGATCTTTGTTTTCTTTTAGGTTACGGTGGTGGTGGTGGTGGTGGTGGTGGTGGTGTTGGTGGTAGTGGTGGTGGTGGTGGTGGTGGTGGTCAGATCTGTGTTTCAGAATGAAAATGGGTTACGTTTATAACAGGGAAGATAGGATTAAATGTGTTTAACTGTGGTTAGGTTAGATTGACAGGTGTCAATCTCTGATGGCTTCCTACGCTTCTTACTTTAAGGGGCTTTATACCGTATACTTTCTCATTGTTTAGAGATATTAAAGACTCAATGTGTATATAAACATGTTATATCTTAAGGGTTCTCAGTCCTGTGGAAAATAAAAATGTACCTTTAAGCAGTTTATAAAAAAAAACAATAAGAAAACTATAGGGGCGGTGCTCTAAAGGTATCCGAATGACTTTCTATAGGGGGTTCGTCTGTTGAGTGTCGTTCGTGACGAAATATCATGCATAAGCAAGGTGTTTTATCACAGTGGGTCACAGGCGGTGGGTTTCCCCTGTAATTAATGACGAACCGGGCCATCGGTGTTTTATGTGATCGCAGGTGTGGACGTGTGTTGGCCTTTTAAAAGAAAAAAGTTTCAAATAAACTATTAAATGATCTTGTTTTTAGGGGATTGTGTTCAAATTAGGGCTGGCAATTTCAGACACGAACACGAATATCTGACACGAACCTACACGATTTTAACAGGTTCCGTGTCCTAAACATGTAGACACGAAATATACCTGTAAATTTTCGTGTCTAAACAAGTTAAATACTTGTTTACCTGTTTAGTACCTGTTAAGACATGTTAAGGAATTGTTTTTTTTTTAAATATAGATTGTGGGGTGGAGTATTAGAGTTATACGTTTTTATAGGTGGAATTATACCTTTATAATGATTGATGGTACCCATTTAACGTGTCGGATTTAAAAATCATGTTCGTGTATTATCGTATTAATCTGGTATAAACAGGTATTATCGTGTTAATTGGTATAAACTGGTATTATTGTGTAAACCAGATATAAACATGTTCGTGTTCAGGTTTCGAAAAACGTACACGATAAGTTATTGTGTCGTGTTCAGGTATACATATTTCTTGTTCATGTCTTAACAGGTTCGTGTTTTAAAAGGTCTGGTGTACACGATTCGCCGGTCCTAGTTCAAATCCAGAAGCCACCACAAGCTTTGGCTCCAAATGTAAACTCCTACTGTTCTTCATTAATCTTCATATGGGTCCCCTGTTTTTTTATTCTAAAAAACAGTGATTGTTCTTTTGTTCTTGTTCAATCAAACCATACAAGATGGTGAGACCATATGCAGCTAAAGGACATAAAAGAAAGAAAAACAAAACAGAAAGATTTGTGGGAATTCCTTTGAGTTTGAATAAGAAACATGGGAATGATAAGAACAGTCCATCTGTTGTTTTTGTTCTTGAAAAGGCTTCTTTGGAAGTTGCTAAAGTTGGCAAGGTTAGATTTTTTTTATTTTTTTTTTTTGTATTTTGTTAAAAAGTTTGGTGCTTTATTAATTATATAATTGATATTGTTTGATAGCATTTGAAAGATTTGCTTTTTTATTTTATTTTATTTTTTATGAATGTCAATGGTGGGAATGTGGGGTTTGATGGGATTGAGTTTAGTGGATTGAACCTTTTAAATAGTTCCTTTAGTTGGTCTTTCTTGGAGGGTATTTAGGAGATTTAAATGATAATATAAAGTTACAGACATTGTTGTAAAATTAGGGTAGTGTAACTATGCAATTTTCCATAGGACATACACATACAAATAGGGGCGCAATCAATACGACAATACCTTAGCAGTTTTTAGTGGAGAATTGTGAGAAAAGCGTAAACATTTGTACATTACAGTGGTGGAGCTTGAAAAAAAATTCGGAGGGGGGAGGGGGGGGGGGGGGGGGAGGCCAAACTCACGGGACCCTTAAAACAGAGGGGGTCAGACTCAGTACGTATAAAGTTTTCGAATGAAAAGGTTTAAATTTACACTACTAAGAAAAAACAATGTGAGGGACGGGTTCGGCCCCAACAAGGCTTTGGCAATGGTACGTTGTGCATGTCACGTGTACTAGTAGAAAGAAAGAGAGGCAGCTATGCAGTTACATAACTGTCTGTGTCTCACAGTTAAAATAACATGTACAAGTGTTTATGCGGTTTCTCTACTTGAATTTAGTTATGTATTAAACGGCGTTTGTATTTATGTTCTCATTTTGACATGTAGAACTCATTCCTATTTTTTGCTGAACTTGGTCAATGGACTCTATTGTATTGGTAAATTCTTCTAGTCTTGCCTGTTTTGAGGTTATTTTGTAATTGGTATATGTTTTTATTTTCTATCCGTATCGATGCATTTTATGTTTGTGTTTGTTCAGAGTTATCAGTTGCTGAATTCAGGCAATATTGAATATCTTAGATAGCCCACTGAATAAAGCTGTTAAACTAAAAGCGTTATATGTGAGGACCGAAAGAGGCGTGCTTATTGAAATCAAACCTTAAGTTCGTATTCCAAGGACATTTAAACGTTTTGCTGGAATCATGTGTAAGTTTAACTGTTTTAAACTTAAGCAAACCTTCATGACCTGTTTAACTTTCTTTACTTTGTCTGTTTGACTTTCTTGATACTAACAGTTCAATTACTTCAAAAACTAAGTATTAAAGCTGATGATGTTATACTTATATAGTTGTAACAAAAACCCAAGTTTGGTCAACGGCTCAAAACATCAAGTCGGTAGTTATAAAACATTTTCTTAAGTCTTTAACATATCTATTTTCCGGTTGGTGCAATGTCGCATGGCAAAATCGAATGCGACTACATAGAGGATTTTATTTCAAGTATGTTCATTCTGTATATGCATATTGTTACAAGCTGCGTAAATACAAACCATGTATTTATTTATTTATTTTAAGACATCAACCCTAAGTCCCTAACCCAAACCACTTAAAATCGTGTAACCAAAACACGACCCATGAGGCTGCAAACAGCTTGGAGTTGTAAAGGGATTGTAAAAGTGTATAATTGGGCTAAACTTGTTAATACAACTAATAAAGTTATAAAACCTTATTACTTTCGGGTTGTGTGAGGAATTGCTACCCCTTTATTATGTAATTTTTTTGTTCTTTTTCTGTTTTAAATCTTGGCACTGTGTTTTGCAGTTTCTGGGTATCCGTTGAGTGCGGCATATTGCATTACAAGGATCACCAATGCCTTAGAGCGCAAACACGGGATTGTATGAACATGGTCTTTTATAATTTTGATATTAGATTAAGAAATGACATTTTTAAGATAATTTGTATATATGTGTATAATGTATACATGTGTGGCCCTTGGGGGGCAAAAGTAAAGTTGCACTAGTTTTAACGTTATTTTACTAATTTCGTGAAAATAACGTTAAAAAAGACGGACGGTTAATCATGCATCATGTGGTGGCGTGGATAGCCAAAAGACAAAGGGGTACATGCACCGATTGGGTTTGTCCCGATTGCTAAGTGTTTTGTGTCTTATGTCCAAGGCTTGATACCAAACCACATCGAGCCGGGGGTCTCACTGGAAGCAGCCTCTCTATTCTTAGGGGTAGAGGTAAGGCTGTCTACATCTTACCCTCCTCAGACCCCACCTTAGCTTGGCTATAGGTGGGATTATCTGAGTATGATGATGATGATTTTTAAGATAATTTGTATGTTTTTACTCGTGAATCAGTTTTGACATTCAATTGTCTTTTTGAATCTTGGTACTTGTTAGCTTTTCTTTAGTTCAGAAGGACCACCGTGCAATACTGAATCACTTTTATGTAAGAAACGGGCGGTGGTTTAACCCTTGCCGGCCAACAGAATGTGAACCTGGCATACATAACCCAGTGGTAGCATGTGAACGGTGAACCTATACAACACATAAGAGTGAAACACACAAGTCTTAACAAAATTATAACATGCTATTCCATAGTAGTTTCCTAATTTATAGTACATTTTAAATTAGCAATGTTACATTACAATTTGTAGAATACCAATACATATTAGACCCTTGTCATGCTGCCAAAATCTACCTCCTTCACCAAAAATAAGATATCAGATGTGTTTTTCAATTTATGATAAACTATGTACACGAAGTCACGAACAACAATTCATGAGGAACAGGCAAGCTGTTTCTTGAGATTGAGAATATCACTTCCGCGTGACGCCAACTCTTTCTTCAACTTCATTGTAGCTTCTTCAAATTGTTTGTGCATGTAATCTTTCTCCTGTGCTTGTTCTTTGCATCTCACCCGGATGCTATCCAGCTTTGTCTGTGCCCCATGCAGCCGCATTCTCAGTTTTGCTGATTGTCTCGTCAAGTCTTTTACCTTTTCGTTACATTTTTCCAAGAGCAATTGCTGCTCTGCTTTTTTATTCTGCAGTACGTCAATCTGAGTCAGCACTTCATCTCGTTCTTTTGTAATTTCAAGAAGCTGATTATGTAATTTCTAGAAATATAAGATTATAGAATTAGTGTTAACTGCACTATTTTTGCTTGATGGTCAACAGGGTACTAATATTAAGAAAGTAAAATGAAACCTTGAAATCATCTATAGGCACTGAAGTTTGACCAAACTCCTTCACTTTGACTGCCAAGTCATCTCTTTCCTTACTAAGCGCGTCCAAATCCATCCTAAGATTATCGATTTTTTCACATGCATTTCGATGATCTGAAGAAAGAGTTTCTAGTTTTGACTTCAAAACCTGAAAGATTATAAGTAATTGCAAGTAAAACACACACACACACATGTAATATAACATACACAAATTAGTGTAAAAGTCAAATATAGTTCAAAAAAGTATAAAACTTACATCTTCGGTTAATCTTTTCTGGTCATCAAGCAATTTGATATCATTCTTTAATTGCTCAATTTCAAGTGATTTTTCCACACTGCACACCTTCTCTGCTTCCGCTTTCTCCTCTGCAAAAGCCAGTTTTTCACTGATGACCAGACATTCTTCTCTGCAGGCCTCTAATTCGTTCTTCGTCTTAAAGAAATATGGATATTATCAGTTATTTGATGTGAGCAGGAAAAAGCTATTCCAAGGAATAAGATGTAATATATAAATAACTAAAATAAAAGAAAAAAAGATAACTTGACCATTACCTTTGACATTGCATCTGTTAACAAAGTAATCTCAGCACTATATGATTTTGATTTGTTTTCAATGGCTTCAATTGAAGCTTTTTCTGTGGTGGACCATATTGCCCTTTCCTCCTCAATCGCTAGAAGAGCATCGGTAAGTTGCTGCATGTTACCCGACGTGTTATATAAAGTCAACCAATAATAATATGAACAAACTTATTAACTCAATACCATAGCCATTTCTTCTTTTTCCTCCAACAACTTATTAATAGAGCTATCTGCATTCTCATTACGTTGTGTTGCCTTTTCCAATTCGGCCCTCTGAAACAATAATAAAATCATTTTCAAAAAAGTAACCGACTGAAAAAGATATAACATTCTAGATACAAGTGAAATCAGAAGAACTTACAAGACTTGAAACCAGCTCCTCTAATTTTTGCAACTCTGAGTTGGAAAAGTTTAGTTTTTCAGACAATTCTTCTACTTCAAAAGACAGTGTCTCAGATCTTAACACAGCTTGTTGCTTTTCGTCATTAGTAATTGCTAATTTTTCTTCTAGAGAACCAATAGTTGTCTCCATCTCAAATGCAAGCACTTCAAGTTTTCTGTACTCTTCCTGTGAAAAAAGAACCAATAAGGATCAATTATATATTCAGCTGATATTTAGGTATGAAATCCAGATGGCTTACATGCTAGCAAGCATGTTGATGTCAGACAGAGATCTTATATTATTGGTTTATTCATTTTTGCTTTACCATATTTTGCTCTATATTACTATTTCATTTCAGGAAATTAGCAAGACAGGTAAACAAAGATCCCAAATTAATAATATAAAGAAACTGAAATTCTCATTGAAAGGACTGAAGATTAAAATTGGGATCTTTTATTTACCTTTGTTGCCAATCTTCCATTTCTTTTATAGTTATATTTCACCTACTGAAACTATGTGGTGAATAGCTCTTATGGACTTCTGGATGAGTGGATGTTATGAAAGCCGAAAGCGGCATCATCACATCTTATGTGGACTTAACAACCCTTATTTTTCGTGCATTATTACATACTCTTATAAAATTAGAAAACCAACTTCAAATCACCTGATCAACACCAGGTCCTTTGACTTTTCTCGAGTCAAAAATATTTGAGCTTCTATCCATAACTGAATCACGCCTTCTCCCGGCAATTGTCTCACGTTTGGTCATGTCACGTTCAAGAATAGCCTTCTGACTGTGTAACCGTTTTATTTCTCTCTCTGCGGATGCTTTTTCACCCTATATACAAGATATTCAAATATGCAATTAGAAAAAAAAAAAAAAAAAACATTTGGTAATCATTTCAACAAATCTCAAATAAATTACCTCTAACTTTGTTTTCTCTTGAACGGTATTTCTTAACTTAGACTCCGTTTCTTTAAGTTTTGCTTTTGTTTTCTCAAGATCTTTTCTCATACTTTCCTTCTCTTTAGACAAGGCAGAAGATGAGAGGTGTGATATCTCATCTTGGAGTGTTATAATTTCAGAAAAAAGTTCATTTTTTTCTGTTTCATAACATTCAGAAAGTTCCTGAAAGACAAAAATAAATAAATTCAGAAGGGTGTTAGGGGAAGAGAGAGCATAGAGTTACTGGTTTACATACTGTTAAAGCTCTTGCTGAATTTTCACTGTTTAAAAATGCTTCTTCTATCTTTTTCTGCAGGTCCTCAGATTGATTGTACATAAGAAGCTACAACAACCACAAAACATCAGAACTGTGAAGATGAAACAGCATGAATATATCTAGAGGTACTGAAATGGTCAGGTTGGGCCAGTTGGATGATGGATCAAAATGGGTAACTAATTTGTACGGGTTGAAACAGATTGAGTTGACCGAAACATTTTTTTTGTCCAAAATCCAAAATGTTTTTTTCTATAATATTTTTTTAGTAAGTGCGTTTACAAAATAATAACCACTATTTCAATATAATGATTTAGGAAGTTTTATAAATTGTAAATACAGTTTGAGACTTTGAACAACTTTCAAAATTCAACACATTTGACCAATTCTCTTATAAGCTATTTTGTAGTATTTTGGCCCGTTTAAGACATAAGGTAACCCGCATCAATCCATTCATAAGCAAAATGAATCATACCTTTTCACGTTCAAGGTCATCTACTTTGGATTTCATGCCAGAAAGAAGTTTTTCATAGTCACCAAGTAGTGTTTTTATCTGAATAAAGTCAATGGAAGAGAAAGACCTAACACCCTGCATAAGTTAACAAACTGTAACAAATCATGATATTTACCAGGCTTATAATTTGAAGATCATGAACTTGAAAAGACTCACAGCAATAAATTCTGACAATGCACTACAACTTTGCGAATGTTCATCCATCATCGACTCCACAAGGGTTTTTGAATGTTGAATGTCAAATGATATTTCTTGGAGGTCTGCTGCTAACTTTTCATCCTACATGACATTTGTGAGTTTCATATGGTAAAAATAACATTACAATTAAAATTAAGAATTCATCAACTGATATTTCTCCCCTTCTTTTTTATAGATTTCAATGGTGTTGAGGTTCAGGTTAACTTTTATAATATTTACTTCCATTCTTAGCCTTGAATGTTTTATTAACATTCTTAGCCTACGTATCACTTGTAATTGGCTGTTTTTGGTTTAATATATAATCAAAGCAAATTATTAATCTAAAAAAAAAAACCAAATATCATTTTGTCCCTACCTAGGGAGTGTAAAACATCAACCACTATCATGAGAACAAGATGATGTATGCATTAAGTGTAATAGTGGATACCATCATGTTAAGTTTTTGACTAGTCAAACTCGCTTCCTCTTGTGCAGCCAGGAGCTCCATGTATAGCTACAACATACCCAGTGAACTTATTAAAGCAAGAATAGCAGCATATAAAAACGAAAGAAGAAAAAAACATTGCTGGACAGATGTATCATAAAAACAGATTGCCAGTAACTGCAGATATATTCTCCAACAACTTACCAAAGCAAGATAGATTCTGAGATTAATTCCTACACCTATATGTTATTGTTTACAACTTTGATCATTAACTAATAGTCCAGAATATTTTTGTTTTTCCTAGCATTTTTACTCTTCTAATCATACATCTTTTTTTAAAATATACAAATAACCTAATTTATACTAAAACTAAATAAAATAATTGAAATTCTTCTTATCACAAACATTAGTTCCTACAGAACTAAATAAACAAAAACCCAAACCTTTCTTTAAGAATTGAATTCAGATTCTTACATCTTACACTACAACATTCAAGCCCGCACTAACTTTTGTTTACTCTCTTTTTTGTTTGGTTTAAATATAATTTCAGTGAGATGATTGGTATTTGGTGGAGATCATTGATTGTCATGAAACCAATACAAATACAGACCCATTTGTTTTGCATATATAGAAATTTTGAAGCAAACCAAAAAAGAAGTTTGGACCACAATTTAAGGTTATCCACAAAATTCGGTTAGGTTTACCTTCAGATTTCAGCCAACCCACTTAAGAGGTTGTGCTTAAGGTTTCTGGAAAAAAATAATTAGGTTAACTGAAACACCATTATATGTTACCTTATGTTAGATTAAAACTTGCTAGATATATATATTTTACTCAGCTAAATTGCATGCTTAATTATTGATCAAGGGAGATCCAAGAGAGATGTTTTAGAGCACAGCTTTGGGTACTATCAGAGAAAATAAAAATCAAAGATTCATGAAGTCCAACCTCTTCTTGCTTATTGCTGGCATGCATATTTTTCTCTGTTTCTAATGCAGTAGCAGACTCCAAATTCTGCAAGCTTAAAGACCTTTCCATCTCCAACATTGAAATCTACATTACAACATTGAGGAAGAGATTTATATATGTCGATATTAAAACTCACCTCAAAAGAGATATATCAAAAAATAAACCAAACCTTTTCCTGAAGTCGCTTGATAACAAGACTTGCCTCCGTTTCATTTTCTTTTTCTGTAGTGCTTAACTCAATAGCCTTTTCATCAGTATCAGATGCGTAGTTAGCCTCCACAAGTCTTCTTGTTAAGTAGTCAATTTCTATTTCACTTCTTGTTCTCTTTAACCATAAATTACTAACATGAGACAGAATGATACTATTTTTTTATAAAAACAAGCAACAGAAATTACAATGACCTGAGTTTCAAACTGAATAAGCAAGTTTTCATATTCTTCTCTCAATTCTGTTAGTTCAGCACTTTCCTGCAAAAAAAAAAAAAAAAAAAAACAATTAGTTGCATTCATGCATAGGTTTAAAAAGACAGGTGTGATCCTACATAAAACGGTAAAACTAACCGCAGGTAAGCTCTTTTTTCTGGCTGGGGCTTTTTTTCTGCTTGTAACATGTATCAATGAGCGTGGATTTGGAAGGCCAAAGCCATTGGGTCCAACACTATTACAATCTCTCTCCTTAATTACATTTGAGGTGTTATCATTTACTAGTTCCTCAAAAGGTAAAAGTGGTCCTCTCTCACGGTCACTTTTAACAGGTTTTACGGCAGAAGCTTGTCCTGGGATAGTGGAAGGTAACTGGAGACCAGGGATAGATTTTACACCAGGTAAGACTTAAGAGTAGAAAAAAACAACTAAAATATAGCTTTATATGAATATGCTATTACCTTGTTTACCATCTTTTCTGGAACTCTCCCTGGACACCAGGTGTCACGCCGTTTGTCCTTTTTGGACAAAATTTGGGAAACAAGATGTTCAAAAAGGAAGAGGCTGAATTAGTTCATTTGTATATTCAAAATAAGACAAATAAGTGCAGATTTTGTGCACATCAAAAGAAGCAAATTTGGCCTACGCACAGCATAAAGCAATTATAGCCAAGTAGCCAACAAAATAGAGCGGGTTAATATGCTAATTATATAACTTTTTAACAAAGTATCAAAGACAATCCTAAAGTATTTACAACTTCTAGAAATGATTCTACATTTCTACCCCTAATGATTTCCCTATATGATATCTAATCAGTTTTTACATGATAATACTACAATATGCAGTGTTAAAACTTGTAAGCAATAAGTAAAACTAACATGCACTTAGCTCCCATTAATGATATTTTTGGTACTCGCAATTTCTATAGTAAAAAATCTGAACAAATAATAGTGTGAGTCGTGTGACATATTTCTAGCAGTATATTAGGAGGAAGGGATTTCCAAGTAAAGACATAATTGCTGAAAAATAAAAAGTCCATTAAAAAACTAAAAGATCTGTAACATAAAAGAAAATATATCTTTTTAATCAAACCTTCTTGCGATGATCGGTAACTTCATCTCTATTAGAGCTTAAAACCATAGAACTCAAGTTCTGAATCTTTTTTGCTTGCACCAGCAACATCTTATCTCTTTCAGCTTGAGCTTTCTTTTCCTCTTCTAGCTCCAGAGCTATTCTCTCCCTCTCTAGTTCACTCTACATGGAAGTATTGTATTTAACAACGTATACAAGAAGTCCATCATATGCAATCATTTAGCTAAGATTTATCCACCTGTAACAATGTATTCCTCAAGTTGAGTATCTCCTCGCCTAGGTGATCTGAATGAGAACCCTAAAAGATAGTACAGAAAACCAAAAAAGATAACTATAACAATGAATAGCGATCAAGTGTTAAATTAACATCACTTCAAGCGTGAATAGCGAACCTGTAGCTTTGCTCGAAGCTCCTCAATTTCTTTCTTTTGGCGTTTTAATAAAGCAGCATCTGTTAAAATCTGCCAAATAACAAGAAATGCAGTACGGAGTTGATGGAAGAGTGAATTACAGAACAAAGATATATGATATTTGTTGTTAAATACAAACCTCGTTCACATGAACACAGTTAGTGACACGTAAAGCTCGGCTTGCAAACTGAAGGCTGCTTTTAGTCTCATCAGCATGAATCTGCCATTAAATGAAGAATGATATCATGGTGCTAAAGATAGATAACACAATACATCTTTAGCTTGATAAAGATAAAAAAAGATACAATTCATCTATGTTAGTGACACACTGACACCTAACATTAAGTACAGAAAATGAAAGTGCCTAATGTTTTTATATTCTTCATGCCAAAATCTCTCACCTGTGCAAGGGTAATGTTACAAATTATGGCTGTGTTTGCATTCCCACCTAGTGCAGGCTGCAAGATACGTGTAAGTTTGCTATCTCGATAAGGAACATGACCCCTGTATTTAACAGTGAAACATTTTACAAAACTGGGTCAGGAGTTACAAAATTATAAATTGGGACATCGAACCTACCCTTGGCTCTCAGCACCTTCACTTAGCTTTTTAATTACAGTTCCAAGTGTCATTAAGCTTTTGTTGATGTGGGAACCCTCTTTTAACCGAACACCTTCTGCACCAGTTTTTGCAGCTCGTTCTGAACCAGCAAGGTCTACCAAATTCTTAGATGACATACAGAATTGAAAATATCAGCAAAAGAGTGCACTGCATCTGATGTGAATTAAAATGAATGTTGGATAAAGCATACCAAAACAGATACACGAACAGCGTCACAAGAACTCTCAGCATATTCATCTTCAACTTTATCCCTGCTCTCAATAATCTATACAAGCCGAAATTTTATACTATGAACATGCACATTTACAAATTAAAAAAATAGGATGAATAGTTAACCATACCATGCGGAAAATGGTATGAGACCTACTGCTGTGTAAATTCATATTTGTCTCCCCAATATGACGATGGGCTACAAAGTATAAGAAATAACCAAGCAGAACATGAGGCCTTTATAATTAGGAAAAACCATTTAATTATTTGAGGATGAGAATGAACACTTATGACAAAAATACTAAAGCACCTGTTGTGGAAAAATGGGAACACATAATTACAGATAAAGATGCATTGCTTTAAAGAAGTAAAATAAAGTGTGAGGTTACATAAAAGTGTGAACTTTATAAAAATTACCTTCTCCAAACTCCATAAATTCAAGCACCTGTTGTGGGCTAGAAACAATCTCTTCTTTTAAGCCAGCAACAAATATGCCACGCTGAATGCAAAAAACATAATTGGAGAAAACTAAGAAACATATGACGGTTTAAAATAAAAGAAAATGAACATTTTTAAACTTGTACCTCAATGCTTTCATGGATTTGTAGCTTTCGGTGCTCTGGAGCCAACAAATCATTTATTTCCTCATTGTAGATCTCCATGTAGGACATCCTCAAAAGAAACTCCCGATCTATTTCCTTTAAAAACAAAAGACAAGGAGCCCAATAAACAGGATATGAATTCACTGCACTTCTCAATGTAGACATCATTTCTTCTACTAGAAATTTACTTTCCATGTTAAAGGAAAATGTTTAAGTTTTAAATAGTTAATAGCAGAAAACTGAAAAGAGGTCAAACTACCTGTTGTATCATGTCAAAAAGATCATGCACCGCTAGAGGGATGACTCCAGGTTCAACACTAGACCCACGCATAGTATGTGTTTTGCCACTGTTAGTTTGTCCGTACGCAAAAACAGTGCCTAAACAAAAGCATTAATGTTTCATAAATAAACATTACAATAAATATAACCAGATATGGTATTGTTCTAAACTCAGTTTAGTTAAAAATAAAAAATAAAAAGGAGACATGTATCATGGTATTTAAAAGCTAACTTTTTATAATATGCCCCGTGATAATCAATAAAGAACAAACTAAAATAGGGTGATGCGTGAGACTTGTAATTTCATTTCATTGTACAATGACCAGCAAGCATGATTACATTTCTAACGTGTGTGATAACATATTGTCTTCAATTTTATAGCCGTTTCATCTAGAGCATTCATCAATATTTGAAACAGAGATGTTTGAAGTGCAGACAGTATAAAGATTAAAAATTTTAAAAAAATGAAAAAAAAAACATAAATATGTTGCTTTTGTTTATAGAAATTTTTAATAAAGCAATCACATATTATGACATCATTAATGCCTAAATTTATCACATATAGATCTTTTAGCTGGAAAGTACAAATAAGGAACCAATATTTATCAAAAGCAATCTTTGCAAATGACAGTTGGTTCTTCATATTGCTACTTAGCTAAGAAGCCTTCGATCTATCCCTCCAAAAAAATCTGCACTTACTTTGGATATTGAACATGGTGCTATTTAGACTTAAAATCAGTACAAACTAAAATTCAAATAAAATGATGCCAAAATTAAATTCAAAGTCACTATAATTTAAACCTGAAATTCATTCAGGTTCATCTCAAATACTAAATTATAGTCCCTTATTAAGGAGGGGCCATTATGTTAACCTGAGATAGTGAAATATTAGCCACACTGCCACAGATACCAAGTTTCCAACATAAGATAAATTGTATTCCAAATGCAAAGCATGTTGTTAACATCAAAGGGTAGGTGCTACAGCTTATCATAATTGATTGTGTTGATACTAAAAGAAAATGCTGAATAAGGAACCGCATCATTAGATTACTGATTATTGAGACATACCGTTAAAACCGCCAATAGCTGCTGAAACAATAGCTTTCGTTCTTGATTCATAAACATCCACAGTTCTACAATCCTCCCTGAAAATGCGGTCTACAGTCCGCCAATGTAATAAGATAAGACAAAATGTTAGAAATCAAACTAGGTACTCACTGGTCAATCCTTTCCCAAACTAAATAATTGCATACTGATTTTATGTTGAACCTTAACCTTCCAACTAGAAAATCGATTGCGTTTTGCCTCAAACTTAATGCAAATATTATCGAAATTACAGAACTTGTTTATGTTCAACGAAACCAGCACTTAGTATTAAACAACTCTAAAAAAATATATATATATGTTCGCAGTTTGACATAGGGCTGTAAACAAAGCTCAACTCTACTAAATCCAACAGCATACATGAAAATTTGACTATTGTTCCAAAACCTATTTGAACAAATCCAACCACAACTAAACACATACAAGTATCTAGGGCTCAGCTTTGTCCTCATAAACTCCTATATGTACATTTGCACTCGATAGAACATTAGAACCTCAAATTTCGGCAACCATTAACAATAGTCATAATTATCACAGTTATTATTAAGTTCACAGCTGTCCATTGACTACAAACATTTTTTTACCAAAACTGATTACAAATCAATGTCAGTCAGAAACTACATCAAAATTTGAATATTGATCCAAACCTCATTCAAACAAATCTAACCAAAACTAAACACATACATATATATAGGGCTAGAAAAATTAAAAAGTCCTCATAAGCTCCTATTTGTACTCGAAATCCAACTCGATAAAATAGTCATACTTATCAGCTGTTCAGAAACTAGGCAGACTAATTATTAGGTTTAAAATCGTTCATCTATTCCAAACACTTTAGATGTAAATTAATAAGGAATCTAAACTTCATAATAACTATTCGAACTGAATAATATCAGGTAAACAAACTACTATCAAAATCAAACCTCAGGTACATACCTAGAAACTACTCGATCTAAAATAATAATAATAATACCGAATTCAAACTTTGTGGAAGAATTAGAGAAGACGATAGAGTTGGAGGAGATTTTCCAGGGGCTAGTTTTGACATCTTCAGGTGAGAGAGGCCGTGCTCTTACTGCGACGTTGATTCTCTCCATCCTTTCCTTTATTTTAATCAACTTTTCCTAGGGTTTCCTTTTGGGAAGATAGAATTTTGCCTGAATATTTTGGTTTCCCGCCTTTTGTACTCTCTGCCTATGGGGATTTGAAATGTTTGGAGTTGACGTATTAGACTATTAGGTGTTACGGCGCTTGTAGTTTTTCCACTAATGTTAACCAATTCTGTCTTACCACATTACTTCACTGATTTACTTTACTGAAATACTAATATTTTACTGATTCTTTCATTTATTTTCATTGAGTAAATTACCAAAACCGTCCATGTGGTTTGGGCTAATATGTCGTCTACTTCTTTTTCATAGATGTATGTGACGTGTGTGAGTGTGTGTGTGCCTGCACCTCTTGCAATTCAAGAAGTTTCCTTAATAATTCTTTTACTGTACTGTGGCGTTCTTGGATCCCTACCAGGGTGTCAAGTACCTATACAACACCGACAGCAACACCAGAATATACGGATTATTCACTAAAAGGTTACACAACTATTTGAAGTTAAGTAACAATGAAAATGAGTGTGTTTCATAGTATTTCATCCATTGATACAAAAGTTGTGGAGGAAGAACACAGAAGAAACAAACCTGTCTTTGCCCCTGTTCCCGAATAGTTGTCTAAAATATCTATTCACTATCACATGTCTCAATGAGCCGATCTATTGCCTGTAGAAATAAGAAGTCATTAGAATATGCCTGTATGATATTAGTCAAGATGGCGTAAGAATGTAGAAAATACCACACCTCTTCACCGGCTCTAGTTCCTGTCACTGAAAATAGTCAACTTAGTAATAATGATATATTGAATTCAGAGAACAAACGAGATTGTAAAAACCTGTATAGACATGCCTCTCCACTAGGGATGAGCTCGGGACCGATACCGATACCGATCCCGACAATACCGATACCGAAAAGTCCAAAAAACCAATACCGATACTGAACACATACGGTACGGTACGGTATCGGTTCGGTAGCGGTACGGTAGCGGTATTTTACCTTAAAATACCGATACTATACCGATCCCGTACCGATACCGATAATACCGAAACCGAAAATCCATAAATATGGGTACCGATACCGATCCCGAAACCCCTCGGTTCGGTATCGGTTCGGTACGGAATCGAGACGGGACGAGATCGGTATTCGGTCTTGTATGCTCATCCCTACTCTCCACCACCTCACGATGTTCTTGTTGGATGCTTTCTTTTAGAGTCTAGATGCATTTAACGTAAGTAAAAGACTTGAATTCAGAGAACAAACGAGATTGTAAAAACCTGTATAGACATCCCCCCTCACAGACAACAATGTTTTCAATTGCCCCCTGCAGACCTGCATCAAAGATGGACACAACCTCCTTGACATGTTCTGGCTGACATGTCCAGAGCCCAAAGACTAATTTAGCTAATTTTAATATTTAGTTTATTAGAAAAAAAAACCATAGTCGTCATCATCTTAACCCTTCGGCCAACACCAAGACACTTGTGCTCCTAATTGATTATGTTTCGTTGAACACCAAATTAAGGAGTATCGATACGTGTGAAAAAAAAAAATTAATACAAACATTCAAAACATGAACACACAAAAGGTAATTACGTTTCATTATATACTTTGTAATAACTTATTAAAATAAAAAAATTATTTTCCTTTTTTTTAACGACAAACATTTTTTATTAATATTAAAACGGTCACTAGCAAGAAGCTAGAGACATCATACACCAAGTCGCCTATAGGCATTACACCAAAAAACCACAAAGAAACATCACCTCACACCTATAACACCAAAATAGATGAATCCACCTAGCCTATCTTTTCCTTAAAGTAGCAAATTGCAATAGTTTGGTGCAAAAACACTTTCAACTTTCAAGTTGCAAGTAATCAACAAGACAATAACTCATACTAATTAAAGGGTATTTCCGTAAAATCACTCCAACCTCATTATATCTGCGTAACAAAATGCTTGTAGTGCTGGAATGAAAAAAAAATCTGCTTTATTCCAATTCATTCTCTTTCTCTGTTTTGTGCAGAAAAATCTCTTATTTTAATTCTTTTTTAAATATCCTTTTCTTATTCCACATAAACATAAAATAGCAAATCACAATAATTTGGTGCAAAAACACTTTCAACTTGCAAGTAATCAACACAAACAAGACAATAACTCATTAACTTACAGTCTTACACCATCGGCTTCGATATGCTCATAAGATGTCAGGTCATTAAATAATATGTTATATATATTTATTATAAATTAGATATTGACGGGAAGGGTGAACACATTTTTGCTTGGGTATGCTTAGGGGTTGTTTGGTAACTTTCTAATGGTCATTAAGAGGTTACCAAACAACTTTAGTTAAATGCACACTTTCTCACCTCTGTTGTCTTAGATACCCTGAAACATAAACAACCCGTATACTTGTAAGTTGTAAATGAATGTCAGAGCGTGTTTGGTTGCGTAAATATATTACTAGTATACATGCATACTTGTTGTATATACGATCCATATACATATACATGAGATGAGTCTTGTATACCAGTATAACATGTATACGTGTCGTATATAAGATCAATATGCACATGTATACGAGTCCTATACTTGTGCAACCAAACACACCTCAACATTGCATAAATAGAAACTATAACTTTCGCTAACTAACCTGCTCCATAGACCATTCCAACTAGCGATGAACAAAAAAAATGGTTCGGCAACCGAAACTCGTTAAAACCGACCCGAACCAAAATCGGTAGCCAAAAAAAAAATCCTGAACCGGTCAAACGAACCGAAACGGTACTGTCAAAAACCGATTGGAACCATTGGTTTTCAATTTTATTGTTTCAAAAATCTAAAAGCTAGAATAAGTTAAATTTGATATAATTTATATGATTTTAAAACGTACGTATATGAACCGAAACTTGGTAAAAAACCGACCACAATATGAACATAAATAAAAACGTAGATCTGTAATCTATAATCTATAAATATATATAAAAGAATTGGTGTTTGCTCACATGACATTCAATGGTGACCTCAACCCTCCTTTCAATGTGTCATGTGGCCTAATAAGGTGATTTTTTTTTCGTTTTTTAATAAAATTAATAAATATATAACCCCCCTATATAAACTTTTTCTCATCTCCCAAACCATAAAATCCCCTCCCTTCCCCTATCCTCTCCTCCTGCCACCGTCGCCGCCGCCTCATCCTCCTCTTCGTCTCCTCCACCAGCCTTCCATCTCCATCTTCCTCCCCGTCTCTAATTCCTAAGCTGCCATCCCAATTCCAATCCCTCTCCCTCTCGATTTCACTAATTCCTCCTCTTAATATCACCGTCTTCATCTGTAATCTTCATTCGCTCATCTCAAATCATCATAATTGATATTAATAATATCAAACACGTGTTTCTTCATAAGCTAAAGAATAAAGTTAAAAACCCTAGAGGATGAGATCGGCTCCCTATGGAGATGTGGTACGATTTACGGATGAACGATTAAGATGTGTGTGATTTCCAATTTTTCAATTTTTTTCATGTCTTCTCTAATTAGTTTGGAATAAAAGGCATAATGTTAAAAAAAAAAACTTTAGTGCTGATTGATGTTTTTTGATTTGTTTAGGTATGTGGATAAGTTTTCAAGGTATCTTTATGTTAAATACAAGCATAGTGGCATTGATGTGTAGTGTCAAGTATATTGTTAAATGTTTTTAGTTATATAAATGTTTTGTTTGATATTTATATAGTTTGCTAACAGTTCGATTTTGATGAATTCGTTTACTTATTGTATTTTGGTTGAGTCTTGACTTTGGTTTTCAGTGCTTCTTCATGTTGAAGTATTAGGTGTTAGCATTGAATTTATAAATTGTTTTAGGTTAGTACTGAATATCGATATTAGAGTTATGCATTTTTTAGCATTTATACTAGATGTTAATATTAGAGTTATACATTGTTTTAGGTTTAGCCTTTAGGATAAGTATTAATATTAGGCCAAGAGGGGTGCTACTAGATTTTTTTTTTCCTTTCACTGATTTTAACCAATCCTGCTTTGCCACATCACTTCACTGAAACACCTTTTTGTAGGCATCACTCCACTGATTCTTTTATTTATTTTTTATAATTTCATTAAACCTTTTATTATTATTATTATTATTATTTCACACGGTTTAAAATTAATTACCAAAACTATTTCAACCGTCCCACAACCTCACGGTCAGAATTCAGTATGGAAATCGTTCAATCGAATTGAATGGCATTGATACCGTTCCACCAAACCGTTCAAAATTTTTTATATATAAACTTAGCACACGGTGGGGTTAAAACACACTTTTACCACCGTAGATACAAAGAAGCACACACGAAGATGACTCGTTGGACCACCGAAGAAGAGATTGCATTGGTGATATGCTACCAAGACGCCTCGAACGACCCGACACTTCAACAACGTTGTTCGCAGGTTTTATGGGAACGTGTACTGGCCGATTTCAACCGCCACGTTGGCATCAATGACCGGCAACCGTCAGCCTGTAGCGGAAGTGGACCGATCTCACCAATAAGTGTGATCGGTGGACCAGCATGTACCAGAACACGTTGAGGGAAGAGCCGGGCATTGACCCGGAGTTGGCTATCGAGCTCACGCATGTGGACTATGCGGCTCGATATGACAACAACTTTGACCATGTCGAGGCATGGCAACTGTTGCGCCAACTCTAGGTTTTTTTATTTCTTTTAATGTATTTTTTTTTAGTTTTTTATGTTTAATAGTTATGAATTTTAGTTTTTTATGTTTATTTATCTTTAATGTTCCTATTATTTAAGTAAATTTTAAACAAACCGTTTAAAAAAGTTAAAGATATTCATAAAACAAACGGTAAAAATAATTAAAAAAATAAACCAAACGGTTAAATACACAAAAAAAGGTATATATAAAAATCAAAAATAAAAGAAAACACCGGTACCAGAACGGTAAACAGAACCAGCAAAACGGTCCACGGGACCACTACCAGCGTGTATGGCGGCGGTGATACCGTGCTGGTAGTTGGTACCCGTGGACAATTCGGGTGGCGCCCCGTCCCCTCTTAGAGTTATACATTGTTCTAGATCAGGTGTTAGCATTGGAGTTGTACATTGTTTTATGTTAGATATTAATATTAGAGTTATACATTGTTTTAGATTAGATGTTAACATTAGAATTATACATAGATGTGAAACGCATTAGTCTATTTTATATGTAAAGTTAATGTGTCATATTAGATTTTTTAACCCCGGTACATTCCCGGTAATCATCAGCTAGTTTGTATATAAACCAATCCCTTCCTTTCCTTCATTTCACCTCCACAAAATAATAATAATAATAATAAAAAATAATATCATCGTTCCCCTGAGAGGATCTTTCCTAAATCTTAGATTCAGAAATCTCCTCCTGGGAACCCTAATCTTCTACATCCTTCTTCAATGGCTTCCGAATCATTCACCGACAAAACCGCCGTCTTCAGGAAGCTCAAATCCAAATCTGATAATAAGGTATCAACCAATCAATCAATCAATCTCATCATTTTTTTTTTATTTTTTTATAAAAAAATTGTTAGATCTGATTTGGTTGTTTTGTGATATATCAGATGTGTTTTGATTGTAATGCAAAGAATCCTACTTGGGCGTCGGTGACATACGGGATATTTCTTTGTATTGATTGTTCCGCCACTCATCGTAGCCTCGGTGTCCATATTAGCTTCGTTAGGTAATTGTTTTTAATGTTATGACCCCAAGATTTATGAATGTAGCTTTTATAAGACTTAGTTGGGTTAGCTGCGTAGCTTGTTGCCCGTTTGCCTTTTGTTTGGATTTTTTTAATGAGTTAAGGATGATGTAGGTTAGAATCGACTTAAATGTAGTTAGTTTTTATTAGTTTTAGCTTTGTTAGGTGAGTTTTTTTTTTAATTATCCTATTGATAGTTAGTCGGGTTCAGCGAGTCATGTATAGTAATGCTATGAGTTATGATGCCAAGATTTATGAATGTTGTTTTTAAAAGACTTAGATTTGTAATCAAGAAAGGGTTAGCGGCGGAGTTTGTTGCCTGTTTGCCTTTTGTTTTGATGAAATTTCCCGTTGGGAATTTCAACGAAGGTAGGTACTAGGTAGGTATGACCCCAAGATCTAGTTTTAAAAGACTTGGGAATTTCAACGAAGGGTTAGCGACGTAGCTGGTTGCCCGTCTGACTTCTATTTCGTTGTAATTTACCCTTATGGGGTTTTTAATGAAGGTGGATAATTAAATAAAAAATGAATTAAGGGTGACGTAGGTTAGAATCAACTTAAATGTAATTAATTTTTGGTTGTTTTAGCTTCGTTAGGTGATTTTTTTTAATCCGATTGATGTTATTAGGGTGCATGAAAGGTTGATGATTAGGTTTTGGAAATTAGACTGAATTAAGGCCGATGTAGCTTAGAATTAACTCATTAACTTGAATAGTTAAATGTACTTGATTATTATTTAACTTTGTTAAGATGAGTAGGTTTAAGTGGTGATGAACATTGAACACACTTTAAATATATTATATATGGCATTCAACTGTTATTGATTATTAGGAATTGGTCTATTTGTTTAGGAAGCAAACCTTTCTAGAGATGGATTTAGGTATGTGTTTTTGGTTGCTAAGTTGGGGAAATGAATTCTTGGATCTTACAGGGTGGTTGTAAACTTGTAAATGTAATGCGTTATGACTTATTTTTAAAGTTTGAGACTTTTACACCAGTTGGGATTTATGTCGCGTTAACGATTTATGGGGTCATAAAAGGCGTTGAAGTTTACAGCATTGCGTCCCGTTGAATTTTTTATAGTTCATTAGTCATTACTTTAGGGGCAACTCTTGATCCAGGCATTTATAGATGGTATCCTTTAGCCAATAAGAATGGTCTTATGCTTTAAAGTTAGTATTCTTTCCATTTATGATGATTTGACTTTTATATATCAGCATGGCTATTTTTTAAGTTGGACAACAATGTTGGTTTAATAAATAATCAACAAAAAGTCAAAACTTTCAAGGGATGTTAGAATTGTAAATCCGGAAACTTACTATGCAACGATGGGACTCTTATCTTCTGTAATTATGGGAGAGTGGGAGGTTTAAAAATTGGAACCTGTTATCCTTTCTTTATTAGGAAGTTTAACGCTTATAACTCTAGAGGCACAATGTTATCCTGCAGTTCTATTGTGGTAGTTTGCTGATTAATCTGTAACCTTTTGGATGGGAATTTGGGAATATAATATCTTCCCATTCAATTTGGACCTTTTCTCACTTTCCTATTTTAACTTGCAATTGTTCATGTGCATTGGTATGGTTTTTTTAGAATTATTGTTTCACAAAACCCTGTATGCAAAGATTTCTATCGCCTCAGACAAGGTACTAGGTAGTACACAACATCTAAGGCAGTTAAAGTGCATTCTGTCAGTTCCTAAAGTTCCTAATCTTTGAAAGGCATCATTCCAAAACAATACTAATAGAAATACTTCTCTTACAGAACTAGGTCCATTTTGTAGCTTGATAGATTGAAAAATCACACACACCCAAAAATTTATCATTTATCCAACCCAAAGTACATAAAAAAAATGATGTTTTACGTGTCTACATCATAACTTCAGCAGAAGTTCTGAACTTTCAATGATGGCTATATAAAGGTGGGTTTTTGACATTTTTTTGGGTTATGCTCATTGTGGTTGAGTTTCTTGTAGGTTTATAGCTAGTGAGAGTTACAATAATGCAATGCCAAGATTCCTACATTTTAAAGAATAGCATGCCTTACAAATTATTCAAGTTAACATGGATTACGTTACAAGTCTATTTTCTTCTACAATAAAATTAGCTGTAGCTTCCTAAGCTGACTAAAATTAGGTTTTAGGTAGAAAACTAAATACAGTTTTTTATTTTTTATTTTATTTTTTATTTTTCTATAAGTTGTTATATCTTCATGACCCATCAAGCTGTTAACCTTTCAGGTCAACCAATTTAGACTCATGGACACCAGAGCAGTTAAAGATGATGAGCTTTGGTGGCAACAATCGTGCCCAGGCCTTCTTCAAGCAACACGGGTGGACAGATGGAGGAAAAATTGAGGCCAAATACACCTCAAGAGCTGCTGAGTTATACAAGCAATTACTTTCAAAAGAAGTTGCCAAAAGTTCTGCAGAAGATGTTACCTTGCCGTCATCTCCTGTTTCTGCCAAAACAGTTGACCCTTTTGACGGACCTTCTGATTTCAAGGACATTGAACCCCCAAAAGAGACCTCATTAGCGAAACCTGACACAAATGGATCTGCTCCAGTTAAAGCTCCTTCGTCAATTCGTACAACTACTGTCAAAAAGCCTATTGGTGCAAGAAAGACCGGAAAGACTGGTGGGCTTGGTGCAAGAAAGCTTAGCACTAAGGTACATACGAATATCACACCAACAAATTCAGTTAAATCAAGATTTATTTACTTATATGATATAGATTTTACTGATGTTATGGCAGACGAGTGAAAGCTTGTATGATCAGAAGCCTGAAGAACCAGTTGTACAAGTGTCCACCTCAGCAAGTGGCATGACACCATCAGCTCCAACACCTCATACGTCTCGATTTGAGTATGTAGATAGCTCTCAAACTACTGTGGAGACGGGTCCTGGAGGTGTGAACACACTTAGTCATGTTGCGCCACCCAAGTCATCCAGTTTCTTTGCAGAGTATGGAATGGACAGTGGTTTCTCCAAAAAAAGTACATCAAAAGTCCAGGTCAGAAATATCTGTTAGAAGCCTTATTGTTGGAATCGTTAATAGCTTTTACAATGATCAAAAGGGGTGGGTCTGCTATACTGTTTTCGAACCAATAAAAACACCTAAGTAAATTTCTTTGATGAACATGATTATCCCTTCTTAATTAATTGCTAGAGATATCTATTATCAAATATCAATACATTACTACACCTGGCTCATGACCAAGTCTTAAACAAATGAGTTAGTATGGATATTTTTGTTAGCTACATGGGGTTGGGTTGATTTGTGGAATTGTGTCACTCAACTACTCAAGCTATACAATGGGTCAAAAGGGGCCACTTTTATAAACTAGGCAACTTGAAACGGGTCCAAATAGGACAACACCACACAGTCGCAGCCAACATGAGTGCTATCATCATCGTCGTCGCTGTTGCCGCTGCTGCGCACCACCGCCTCTGCCTGCTGTTACTACTAGCATCCAAACAATTTGTATTTTATGTGAACCCATTTTGATACTCCCTAAAATTTGTCAGGACCCATTTCGACCCGAACCCAATTGACTCGCATGTTTTGTTAGATTTAATTTTTACCCATGTCAATTGGGTTCTCCCTTTGCAGTAAAATGTAGAACTTTTAGATTCTTATAGGATGATCCCTGATTCTTCAAAGATTACTATGTCTTGTTCAGGTACAGGAAACCGATGAAGCAAGGAAGAAGTTTTCTAATGCTAAATCTATTTCCTCAGCGCAATTTTTTGGGGATAACGAGAAAGCTGATCTTGATAGTCAGGCGAGACTTGATAAGTTTAAGGTATAATTAATATATGTACTTGTAATGTTACTTAAAACTCTTACGTGAGCCATCTTTTTGTTTCTTTAAACTCATAAGGGACATGGATAGAAGTAGTTACTATCGAAGATTTTATACCTGTACGATTTCAAAACACTGACTGAAACAATCCTTTTTTTATTTGATCTTCCAGGGCTCAGCAGCCATCTCAAGTGCCGATCTATTTGGTCATGACTCGGATGATTCCAACCTTGATATCAGTGCTAGTGACCTCATCAACCGATTGTCTTTCCAGGTATTTTTGACTGTTAAATGTACATCAGCCTACAGTTACCGCTTTCCACAAATAACAAATTAAGAAAGCAACGATTCTACATTTCTACACTAGAAGCGGTCCAGTTTCTAAAAATGGGGCCACTTTGGGTCTATACTGGATCTTGGCCATTTTTTTCATGACCAGGCCGGCAACCCAATTTAGTGGGTCAGGCTGGATTTATTTTTTATTACATATTTTATTTTATTTTTCCCGGTTTTGATGGATTCAGCGGGCTGGACTGATGGATAGCTAAAAATATTGATATCTACTACAAGTTTAATAATCGAAGCTGATCATGATATTTGTATTTTTAAATCTTATATTAATTTCAGGCACAACAGGATATGTCATCCCTAAAGAACATAGCAGGAGAAACAGGAAAGAAGCTGAGCTCCATAGCCTCGACCTTTATGAACGATTTTCAAGACAGAATCCTTTGAGAAAGGCGTGTTAATTACAGAACTACCCTTATAAAAATCTTATTATGTGTAAAGGGTGCTCATCTTTCGTCATATTTTGTAGCCGGAAATTCTTTTAATATCGTGATGTGTGTCATATCGTTTTCTTGCTCTAAGAATTAGAGAGATGCAAGGTGTTTATCAGGTTGAGTCGAGACATTTTATTTTTTGTGCACTGCCAGGTGAAATACATGTGTAAGGTCAAATCCTCCCGAAACAAGTTCTGTATTATTACATTTTCAAGACTATTATCATATTTTAGATTCTTGATGGGAATTTCGCATACTTGAAAATCTTAATACTGTTTTACGATTTTAACGCGATTCCTACATGTGAAGACTACAGTTTTTGCTACCTTCACTTTCATCTTCCCGGCATGGCTGATCTTGACTCTGTTGACTTTATATAGTACAATTTGCAATGTTGCATGTACAAGTATATAGAACGTGTTGCTAGCCCTGTTTTCGTAATGTTTATTATCTTATGGGCGTGTTTGAAGGTGTGTAAAAATGTCAGCTTCTATGGTTGTGGAACTATGAAGAGAGCTTCCCGTTCGAAGCTAGCATCAGTTGCCTAGGGGCTAGAGCTAAAGCCAAGCCTGGCCTGGCCAGGCTAGTCTAGCCTGAGTTAAAGGCTTTCTTAGATGACGCAAGGGAGCGGAGGTAAGGGGGCATTTTTTTAGTCTGATTGAGATATGATCATGGCTCAACACGAAATGGTGTGTGCTTCAGTTTATAGTCGATAGCCTCTGTTAGTATACTTGTACTCTACCGAGTGTGCAATGTGCTCATAAGTGTGCATCATATCCCAAGGGATGCTTCAACATGCAACGGATAAATGATCTTCCATCGTCGGAGATGATGTGTAGTTCATTTAAGTTTATAATTATCATACTTTTCATATATTATAAAACCTTGATAAAAGATATACACATGAATAATTAGATGCTTTAAAATGCACAAGAGTTTCTGCGACGCAAAGCCCAAAAAAAACGCAGCCATGTCACATCTGCTTGGTGTTTGCTCTACAAACACGCTCAGACGCCTTTCCTTTCTCTCTCTCTCTCTCCCCTCCATGTTGGTGTCATGTCTGTCATGGACGTCCAAAAACGTCCACACTGAGGAGGCTTTGATAGCATCCTAAATTCATGCTCTATACGACAGTAGTATGGCCATACTCAACTCTGTGAAAAATACATTGTTCTCCCAAGTAATATTTCCGTAACGATGACTAACACATTAATTAATTAAAAAATAAAGAGAAATGTTTGCGAGTATGCGATTCCCTATCTCGTCCGTACTTACAAGAGTGTCTGCTACCGAATCCAAAACTTGGAGTTCTTTGGAAACTTCAAAGTGCATAGAATTGATTTTGCCGATTTAAATCCTAGAAAATACACCTAAGTCTTTTGGATAGGCATGAGTTACTTAGTTTGACCACCAAAATCTAAGGATTTGCTTACAAAACCTAGGCCATATTTTCTTGCTCATGTCTATTTTGGTTTTTTGTTTTTTTGTTTTTAAACATTCCAATGAAAGCACACTAACTCTATAAAAACTTTAAAACATCCTTAACCTAATCCCTTTGCTTTCTCGTTTGCTCGAATAATAAAAGGTGATTGCAGTCTGAAGCATGCAATCGCAAAACTGCACACACAGGCGCCGCCGCCATTGCCAACAACCACCAATTTCACATCATCACCGAAAATGCCTAGGGCGTGATTTCCGTCCACGACTAACAAATGAACCCTTTGAGAGAAAGCATGTGGTGATAGTGATGAATGCACTGAAAGAATTTTCAGTGGAAACACTTATATGGGTACTCAAAAACATTGAACTGGATACTTGTTGCACTATTACCCTTTTGGGAGTCAAACCATGGTTATGTTTTGTCTGTAAGTACATGTTAGAGTACTAATTTTATTTTTTAACATGTTAAGAAAGTAACTAATGAACCCTTCTATCAACACTACTGGTTTTTTTTTTTTTTTGGTGATAGTAAGGTATAGATTGTGAAAAAACTTTTGGTGATTACAGTTTCATGCAAAACTGAGACAGATATATGGACAACAAATATAGAAAATTTACTGAGTATGCGAGGCACCGATGAATGGAAGACCGATATTAGGTGTCAAAAAGCTGAAGAACTAGTGAACCTTTGCATAAAATACAAGGTAAATGTTACAACTATGCTTTTCTTGACTAGATTATTGCTATAGAAACCTTGACATGGAATACTTTACTTAGGTCAAACCACGAATAGAGATTGAGCAAGGGTATCCAGAACGATTACATGTTCTGGAAAGAATCGCAAGCGCATGTGCAACGTGGGTTGTTTTCGACAGGTACATGTGATTCATCTTTAATAGAAAAGAATATAACTTGTCCACCTACTAATGGTTGAGGGTGTCACTTACAGGCATCATAATAAGAAACTCGTAGAATATGTTGCTAAAAAATTTCCATGCAACATTCTTGCGATGAACAACAACGGAGAGGTTGATATGATCAAATGCCGATGTTCAACATCTTTTGAAAGTAACGATGAAAGCCAGACAACGTTCACAAGTTCCCCCATACCCACACCTAAGTTAATCCTTTCTGATGAATACAAGAGGAAGCTGAAGATCACAAGTCCGTAAATAATGTGTTATGTTATGATCATATACTTATCTACAAATCTACAATAAGGGCCATATATCCAGTAAAAGTCCTGCAATGCGTCATTTATGATCACTCGGCTCACATATTTCACAAGAACAGGGAAATAGACAAGGGAGGAGAAGCAATAAAAAAGTTTCTAAAGATTGTTGTAACATATTGTGGGTCTTGTTGTGTATATATGTGCTACATGTTAAAGTGTGAACATTATCGTAATAAATAAAGTGTTTATCGGCATCAAGAACTGATTTACGACGATGAAAAGGAAGCATCACTCTTATTCAAATAAAATCACTCCATGAGTAGCTTTTTGAAAGCTGAATTACATACTTCTCATACCATAAAAGAAACAAAACACAAATAAATGTCAAACATTTGAAATTCAAGTCCACTCACACTTCTACTTTGCGGCATGAATTAGCTCTTGCTTGTTTGCAGGCCGTTTTGTCCTGTAAAGTCCACAGAAACTGCGTTTAGTAATTTAGTATACAGGCCATAGTATTCAAAGGGGCACAAGGCGCTTGCCTAGACGTCCAAGCATCTATCAAGGAGCAAATGCGCATATTCCGGCCAAATGCTGCAAAATACTGGCCTAAGCAGGTCTAAACTGGAACCACCCTAAACTAGCCATAAACAAACCTAAAACATGTAGGAAACCCTACAATGACATACATTATCTATACTACACTGTCTTTCTTAAAAAAACCCTCGCTTTATAACATCTATACCCAAGGCTCACCCGTGGCGCCTTAAGTGTGCCTAACACACTCGACTACGTAGTTACAAGCTAAACAAGAAAGAAAGATAAACCCTAATCGAGCAACCAAAAGCCACAACACTTGATCAAATTATCGCAATCTTAATTCCAAAAGATAACCACAAAGTAAAAACTGAACATAGTTGTTGGGTACTAAATTTGATCAACGATAATTCATCTAGATCGTAAAAGGAACACAGAACAAGCATTTTCATCTAACCACTTTATTCCGTATTTGCTTAAACAAGCCCGCGCCTCAGCGCTTCAGCCTACTTTTGCGCACCTTTTACACGAATCACAACCTTTTTTCGACACTAAGACAGGATGTTGCACAACACGCTTTTTACGTTGTATACGTATGTAACATCAATATTAAACAAAACAATATCAAGCTTAGCCGTGTCTAAATATCGGTTAAATGACGCTACAAACCTATAAAAAACACATAACAAAAAAATTACATAACTATTTACGGCTCGGATACGCTGTTTTAGACCTTTTCGCTTTTGTGCGCTAATTCGATTAGGCAAAACCTAATCAATTCTGATTGATACACAAATTAGGGATCTGGATAAAACCAATACGTTTGATTACTTAATTCGTTAGTCAATCGGCTAACAATATTATTGGAACATGAAAAGAATTGAGGGATCTATATATACATGGACTTATTTGTTAAGCAATTAAAAAAATTAGGGTTTGTTAAATAAAGGATAAATAAGAAGAAAAATAATTACTTGTTTACGGAAGGTTAAATAGAGGGCGACGGTAGCACCGGCGACACCGCCGAATAATACCGCCGGACCGGTGAGCAAACTCCATTTCCTGTATATCATTTTTATTATTATTATTCTCTGTGTGTGTGAGAACTATGAAAGAGATGATGAACCCTATGAATAAAAAAGTTATTATTCATAGATTAATAAGAGAGGTAATAATAATATGTGTATTTATTAATTAAATCTAAATAATAATTTATATTATATTATATGGATTTGGTTCAAATGAGAACCTTTCCCCAAATTGAGAACTGAGAGAACCATTCTGAGCCACACATTTCTCTAAGGCAAAAAAAAAAAAAAATTTTTTTTTTTTGCAAAAATCGCTGCTTTATATGTAAGAAAATTTTTTTTTTATTTTTTTTGTATTTTTTTTTTCAGTATACACATGTGTATAATTGCATTATACACATATGTATAATGCAATATACACATATGTATAACTGAAATATACACATATGTATAGCTGAAAAATGCTATATATACATATGTATAATTGCTATATACACATATGTATAATTGACATATACACATATGTATAAATGAAAAAAAAATTCAAAAAAAATAAAAAAAATTTTTTTCCTTGCATAAAAATGTGCGATTAAAGCAAAAAAAAAAAAAATTTTTAAGGAGTGCGGCGTGAATAGGCGTAAATGTAAAGATGTAGATTGGAAAAGTTGGTGTCGATTTGTATCGATTTAACGGGTTTCGGGGCCTAGGTGTTTCTGTTTCTTCTCGTGTAGGGCTGTACACGAGCCGAGTCGAGCCGAGCCAGGCCCAGCTCGAGCTCGAGCTCGAACCTAAACCGAGCCAGCTCGGCTCGTTTTTCTGATCGAGCTGAAAAGTCGAGCTCGAGCTCGGCTCGTAAATGTTCGAGCCAGCTCGATATATATATTTTTTTATTTTTTTAATTTTTTTACAAATATTTATTAAATAAAAAACAATAAAATTAAATAAAATTACACATAATGATGTATATTTTTTTATTTTTCTAAATAAAATTACACATACACAAGCCTAAGCCGAGCCATATGTCGAGCCATCGAGCCGAGCCACGAGTCGAGCCATCGAGCCGAGCCACGAGCTGAACACCCCTGGCTCGAGCTCGGCTCGATTACAAAACGAGCCAGCTCGGCTCGGCTCGAAAACAAAACGAGCCTCTTCGAGCCGAGCTTTTTTCGAGCGAGTTTCGAGCGAGCCTCGAGTCGCGAGCTTTTTGTACACCCCTATTCTCGTGACAGAAATGTTCAAGGTACTCGGTTTTTTGTTTGTGTGAATGAAATTAATCTTTCAAAAAAAATAAAGGAGTGTGTTGTGAATTTAATATAGAAAGCACTAACTAGCAAGAAACTAGAAAAAAATACAAGTGGGAACGGTGTTACAAGTGCGAAAAATCAAAATACAACAATTTCATTTCTCCATAAAAATCCTAAGCTCTTAATTTGTTCGAATAACTTCTCAACGTGTATTTACTTGCCAAAGAAGATTAACTCGTTTTAGGCCTTTAATATAGTCCACTGGGGATTAGCTCGATACCGAACCGATACTAATATCGATTTTTGGAAAATCATGGTACCGATACCAAAAACATACGGTACGGTACTTGTATTTTAAGGTAAAATACCGCTACAGAACCGATACCAAACCAAAAATACCGATACCGATTTTCGCCAAAACTTGATACCGAATTGGCATCGAAAATGAATCGGTATCTGTATTTTCGGTATCGGGATCAGTTCGTTATCGATGTTTTTGGTATTTAATACCGAAATGCTTATCCTTATAGTCCACAGACACTGGAATAGTTGGAGGGATCATTTCATTCTTAGTACCACATGAACAAGAATTATGTGATGTCAAATGAGTCCTTGAAGGGCATGTGTTTATTGGTTCGATTTTCGCTTTATTCGGTTGAAACTGAAAAATAAGCCGTGCTTAATTCAACTAAAAGTTAACATGTGATGACGAGATTAACGTTGTTTATGTATTTGTATATTAATTTGTTTTTTTACACGATATAAGTTTTTTTATATAAGAACACGACATTCCATCTGTTTGAATGGCGCAAATAGACAAAGTAATGAGAAAAAAAAACTCGTTAAAAGTGGTGGTTGTGGTCATATAAACTAACCTAAGTAAGGCGTGCTTAATTCAACTAAAAGTTAACATGTGATGACGAGATTAATGTTGGTTATGTATTTCTACATAAATTTGTTTTTTACACGATATAAGTTTTTTATATAAGAACACGACATTCCATGTGTTAGAATGGCGCAAATAGGCAAAGTAATGAGAAAAAAAACTCATTAAAAGTGGTGGTTGTGGTCATATAAACTAACCTAACAACTTCCAATCACAAGCTGATTTGGTAAACATTACCCTAACACTACTTTAAAACATCATATTTGGTGGAGGCACTACCTTGAAGTACCATAAACACTTTTTTTTTTTTTTTAAAAATAGATTACACATGCATTTTAAAAACTTATTTATATTGAAAAGATAATCGAATACATAATTCAAATAATGGAAATACATAATTAAGTCGAATAAATAAACCACTTTCACCATCGGCTGACCCTCAAAATTTCCCAAGCCGAAACATGTTTTAAGTCTTGATCGTACGTATGTTTGTACTCTATTTTAGCCACTTCAATGGCTTCATCTTCGTTTGGTTGGCTCGCCTTCGCCATCACGACCTCATTGTATAGGTCGTTAAACAGTAGTGTCTAGTACTTCAAATCAGCCTAGTTTGAACTAAGTTGGTGTGGGGTGCGAGTGTTTTCACCACCCATATATAGGCGAAAGAAAGCATAAATTCTACTCCAAAACGAACGATGTCTCTCATTAGGTGTCATATCTTCCTCGACGTTAACCCAGGTCGTTACCAGCGCTATCTCATCCTCCTCTGTCCACCCCATTTTCTAAATGAAATAGATGTAGGGTAAAAAATATATGAAAATGGGTGTATTTACAGTGTAACTATTTTTTTTTATAATGTAATGGTTAATTTTGTTTTTTTTTTTAGTGATTGAGCATTTAAACAACACACTTCCTTTCGTTACACCCACTGAATTCACCAACCGAAAAAGGTACGTACCAAAGGTAGAAAGGTCGGTGTAGCCGATCGGCTACCACCTACCCGAGACCACACCCACCACCCTAAGGTAAACCATGTAGTCTGACTTCGATATAAAACTCTTAATAAAATCTATAATGTATTTAGTACAAGTCCTGGTATTTAATAATACGTATTGATTAGATCAGGTTCTATAACATGTCGCGTTAAAATAGGTTGAATAAAAAAAATATTTTGTTTCAAGTTTAAAATGGATTCGTATTTTAAAATAGTTTGCTCACTCACACTTGACAGTTGACACTCACTCCACTTACACGCACCATAACTGCTTCGCTCAAGAGCATAACGAAATTAACGACGAACCCTAAATCGATCACAATCTTCAGGTAATCAAACACCTTCTGTCGTCATTTACATACCGAAGAATTTGATTGTAATGCTTCATTTACGTTGATTTTTTTATATCATTTGATCATTAAATTCTTATTTAGTTTGGTTTTGATAACTTAGATATAAATTAAGTTTTGAGTTCTTACACAACATGTGAATTTGAATTTCGGACATTAATCCATCATTTTGATATTTAGGTAAAGTTAGTAAGTTATTAGTGATCTTCAACCAATTATGAGCTTCAATATAATTACCAGGAGTAAGTGCTATAGCCTGTTTCCAATACTCAGCGGCTTGGTCGAAGTTGTGTATTTTGCATGGTTATCGAAGGCGTCAGGCGCATTCACCGCGCATAGTCCTCGTATGGGGTCTAGGCGTGAAAATAGTGAGGGCCTGAGATAAAATAAACAAAGCTATTATATAACATTTAATATCATCAAATTAGTACCAAAAGTTTTATAATATTAGTTTATTAGTGCATAAAAATAGTTTTCCATAGATAAAAGTAGAAATCTAGCTATAATCTAGCCATAATGTAGAGAATTTGGTAGGAAACTCATCGGGATTTGAGAATCTCGTTGGAACTGCGTCTAAAGGATCACCTGGAGAATTAAAGCGCGAGTGCCTCGACTTAAAGGGCAATTGCCTCACCTCGCCTAAAAGATAGGCCTGGGCGCAAGATGCGATGACTGTTAACAACTATGGTATTTTGTATCATCTTTGGTGGTTAATAACTAACAGTGTAGAAAATGCTATTTGGAATCAATTAATTACACAACCAGGATATATGGTCCGGCTTGCCCTACATGCCAAGGCCGGACCCGACTCGACTCGGTATTTTGCCAAGACATGTTTCTTTGCGATTATAACTAGATCATTGCTGTTGTGGTGGTTGACACTGCCACTATTTAATGTGGTATCTGTTTAAGTAACCGTTATTTTCAATGAGAAGTCGAGTGTGTGATTGTTCTAATCGCTTCCCTATACCGTTGATGTGCTCATGAGAAAGTAACATGATGTCAAATAGGCTATAGAACGAAAAAATGTCAAAAAAATACACCTAATTTTTAGATTGGGTATCACTAATGATATGATAAAAATCGGTTTATATATTCATATTTCTGTGATCAAAGTTTTGAGTTGTTTGAGTTTAATCTAGAAACCGAATAAGAACTTCAAATTTGTTTTGGAGATGGCTTTCTAATGTCCATGGCCCAAAGAAAGAATCCAAACCAATAAATATGTATGTGCAAAATATCAAAATAAAACATGATAATAATATAAAAGTCAACGGAAATGTGAAATGGTCAATGGTGGCGTGCTTGGGTCAGTCAAGTCAACTGAAAAAGACAATGTCTTTGTTTTTGCTTCGTAATTTCTAGAATATGTCAAACTGTCAAAGGAACAATGTTAAAGTTTGCCGTTAATTTAATAGTTTAATATTCCTTTTTATTTTTTTAAACAGTAAATATATGCTTTTAACAGTATGTATTGCTTCTAAATTGAAAAATTCAATTATCTATAGCGTATCATACTAGATATAAACTGAACCAAAATGTATATAATTTTAAAGCATATGTGGTACAATCGTTTAAAGAATATTATTAATTTTTCAACCAATTAACACCGAGTTTTTTAAACAACCATAACTTGCGTAGATGATATTTTTGTAAAAAAGTTATACATAAAAATGAGCATTTTTTTTTAAAAACTTAAGTATGGTACTTCAATATCTATATGATTATTTTCTAATTTTTGTAATTACCGGTGTCTCTGTTTCCTACCGTATCATACAGACACCCATTCATATTTACGAGTGTTAATTTCAGAAACTATGTTTATAAGATGTGTTGCAAAGTCATGCTCTTAACTCCTTTTGTGTGTGAATAAATGAACAAGGAGGTGGTAAGTGGTGACAAGGCATAAGATGTTTTCTCATAATGGAGAAACAAAGACTTTTCATGTTCCTCACTTAATAAATGTTTACCTAATGAAGTGACTTACTTCTAAGTATATATGTGTTATTGATTAGAATATCAACTATATAATCGACTCGACAGAATTTGTTGACCAGACTTTAAAACAATTGAGAAAAAATATAGTTTTAAAAGTATGGATGCTATATTGATAGTGAAGGGGAAATGTGGGATTACTATTATCAATAAGACATATTGATAGTAACGAAGTTTCATCGAAATAAAAGAGAATATAATGAATTCAATCTGGCCATGACTTATTTGTTGTCCCTTTTAGTTGACTAAACGTTTACTCCTGCCACAATAGAGATTTACCATACTACCTTTAGTCGCAACGTTTGCTCCTATCTTTAGTCCCTTCCGAGCTCTCAATGACTCGACGATAACATGTACAAGACTCGAGGCCAAGTCTTTTTCGAAGAGGAGGAGAATGATGGGATAGCCCGCAGATAGTCGACCCGACCTAATGGAGGACCGGATGGAGAAGCACAAAATGGATAAGCTACATGGATAGAGTTTAAAGTTTAATCATCTTCTATTTGACTTTAAAGTTTGAGTTATCTTTTGCATTGGTATATTATTCTGAGATGTTTTGGTCTAAAATACTTTGGTTTTCTTTCGTTTGAGGTTGGATGATTGCTATTTTTATGATAGCGACCCGTAGAGGGCATGGGACGCCCCTTCAGATAATATCATAAAGTATAAGGTTGATATAAATAAAGATATTTATTTTAGACAAGGAAAGAAAAAACATCAATTTTATATGTTCGTAAGGGGTCATATATATATTTTTAAATATTGTTGAAGAAACACCAATATAACAATCTAATATAAGAGCACAATGAAGAGAATATTGTATTGATGACTGTCACGATGATTACAGATACTCGAATACAAGTTGTTACAATGTTTCGACTATAATCTACCTTTTACAACTATTACAGGAATTCTCTAAGTATTTTCCTATTCGAGAGTGTATGAATCTTTCTCCTCGGGGATAAGGGGTATTTATAGGCCTTGGAGATGTTTTGTGATTGGCTGGAACGGGAATGACAGCTGTATTGTACGATCGCCAACCGTTAACATTGTTGGCGTTGTCTTCCTGTGATTAGTCCACATGTCCTGTAGTCGTCCTTTCTGTCCTTTTCTGTACCTCGTACATGCAGGTGATTATGGAGCAGGGAATAACATCTGATTGGCTGTATGTCCTTTTCTTTGTCGCTCGCATGTACGAGGTTACGTGCGCAGGCTTCTAGAAGGTTTAGTCAGCGCTACGTGCTGATGTATACAGAGGTGTGGGTCCGCGCGCACGCACGGATACTGATCTCTTCAATTGTATTTCTAATTTCTAATGTTAGTACTTGCTAATCCATTCCTTTAAAATATAATAACTACATACGTATAATACTCTTAAGGAAATTAGTAAGGGTAGTAAGGTTCAAGTTTTTTAGCAGTAAGTAAAAAGAAAATAATTTTCCGCCTTCCCTGCTCCAAACCAAGAAAATAATTTTCCCAACTTTCCTCTCTCCATGGAGCATCGCCGCCGGCGTGTTCCTATCCCGGAAAATGTGCAATCCCGTATCACCAAGCTCTTTGTAACTAATCTTCCCGAGGGATGTAGCGGGGCGGATCTCGCAGTTCAAGTCAGGCCGTTCGTACAGATTTTTGATCTGTATATCGCAAGGAAACGTGACAAAAGTGGTAATCGTTTTGGCTTTATTTCTGCTTTAGATGTTAAAGATAAGACAGAGTTGATTAGAAATCTGAGAGGGATTCGCTTGGGGGATTCAAAACTTTGGTTTAACATTGCTCGGTTTGTTTTAGAAGATGGAGAGATAGGTTCACATGAAGAGAGGTTTTTTTCGAATAATGATAATAGTATACACAATAATAAGAGAGGTACTCATGTCCAGCATAATGATAATAATACACAACAGAAAGAGGGTTTCCAAGGAGCCATTCCTGCTCCTTTTGTGTCCAGTTCAAAATCGTTTAAAGATCTCTTTGAAAACAAGACTATTTCTATTGAGAGCAGTGTGAATGCTTTTTCTTCTAAGCATGGTTCGGCTATTGTTGCTAGAATGGTTAATGTCCAGGAGGTTAAAAACATTTACGTGACTTTGAATGTTATTTGTCCTGGACATGGAAGTGTTCAATACCTGGGAGGCTTGGATGTGTTGATTTCTTTTGAGAATAATGAACAGGCTAAGAAGGCTCTTGAGGATGTAACTTCGATGAAGGAGCGTTTTTTAGTCGCAACTATGTGGGAAGGGCAGTCATTAGGGTTTGAACGGTTGGCCTGGATCAAGATTCAAGGCGTCCCTTTGCACCTGTGTTCTAATGAGGTGTATAATCTTATAGGGGGCAAGTTTGGCAAGATAGTGCACCAGGCTAACATCTCTGAGACGGATAGGGATTTGTCTTTCGAGTACGTCGGAATTCTGGTGGGTGATGGGAAGCGAATTTCTGATGAGTATACTCTAACTTGGAAGACAAGGAAGTATAGGGTTTGGATCCTGGAAGATCAAACTGATTGGGTGCCGGAGTTCGTGGCTGTTGATGCGGTTCAAACCGGCAACGAAGCTGAATCAGCAATGGATGAGGATACGGAACACTTGGATAAGGAAGAGGCAGTTTTTTCTAAAGAAGATGATGATGGGAATCCGGTACGATCGCCGGAATCGGAAGCTCCAGTCATCGGAGATGGCCCGACAGACTCATTGAATGTCGAAGAGGTTTTTTTGGTAACCCCCACTAATCCTGGAAACTCTCCCGTTAAATCAGCGTGTAATGATGATGTTAGTTATGATGATGCGACTTCTCCGGATGGAGTCTGCGTTTCAAAAGTCAATCAAAGGAAGTCAGAGAGTCATAGTAATACAAGGACTGCATGTGACACAAGGCAAAAGAAGAAGGGGTTTGTTTGTATTATGTCTAAAAAAAGGAAGAACATTCGGTTTAAGAGACAAAGTAATGGGTCAAAGTCTTCTTCTGGCCCAATTAAAAAGAAGACCAAAAATAAGCCCACTAGTGGGGATCCCTTTGATTTAGATGATATCATTGGGCCTATGAACCCAACACAGGTTCTAGCCCAAAGTCGTAAAGAAGCTGGCCAGCTCTTCCCTTTGCCGAGTGAAGACTTTTCCCAGAATACAGAGGATGGTGGAGTTAACAAGGAGAGGCAGACCTCTTCAGGGTTAAAATCCTTTGAGCAATTACTTGGGGAAACGGAGGAGGGAGATCATTCGATGGGGTCTTATCCCTTGCCGAAGGATCTTAACTGCTTGCCTCTTTCAGACGCTTCTTTGGAACCGGGTCACGAAGCTTGTGAAGTTGAAGAGACGATTAAGCTCGGTGTATCCCTAGGCGCCCAATTACAAGATAGTGTTGATTTAGTTACTGGTGTTATCGCTGAAGAAGGGTTACAAAAGGTTCAGGTATGAATTTCTTATCTTTGAACATTAGGGGTCTGGGTGTTAAAGGAAAGGATTCTTGGGTCAGGCGTTTGAAACTAGAAAATGGCGTTTCTTTTGTGGCACTTCAAGAAACTCAGTTTAGTGATTTGTCACGTGTTGATTTTTCTAAGTTTTGGGGTAAAGAGTCGTTTGAGATGGATATGGTGGAGGCCAGGGGTCGTTCGGGAGGCTTGGTTTCTTTATGGGATCCAGCTAAGTTCTCGAAGAGTTCGTCTTACACTCACCAGAATTTTATTGTCGTCAAAGGTATCTTGAAAGAAGACGGTTCTCAGCTTAATGTTTTAAATTTATATGCTCCTCAGAATTTGAACGACAAACGGCCGATATGGGAATTGATAGAAAACATGATTAGCAAGTCTTCAGGGATGTGGGTTTTACTTGGGGATTTTAATTCTGTTCGGTGCAGCGAAGAACGCAAGAATTCTTTTTTTGATCAATCGGATGCCGAATTGTTTAACTCCTTCATTGATTCTGCGGGTCTCTTCGAGTATGGTATGAAAGGTAGTTTGTTCACCTGTTTAACTAAAAAAGGCTCGAATTTTCGCTTCAGCAAAATTGATCGAGTTTTAGTTTGTTATGATTTTTTGAACCGTTGGCCCGAGGCTTGCTTACGAGCCCTCCCTAGACACTTGTCCGATCATAGACCCTTGTTGTTTACTTTAGTGAATAATAATTTTGGGTCTCGCCCCTTCCGTTGGTTCAACTCATGGTTGGATAGGGAGAGTTGCGAGTCTGTCGTGACTCATGCTTTATAGAATTACGAAGGTATAGGGGCTGCTGACACAGTTTTAGCGGCTAAAATGAGATATCTAAAGACGGTTTTAAGGGATTGGAAGAAACAACTTGATGCTAAAGAGGGAGAGGAGATTAATGCTATGAAAGCCGATTTAGAGAGACTCGAAACCGAGATGGAACAAAGGGATTTATTAGAGGAAGAAGAGTGGTCTTGGTTGGAATGCAAAAAAGGTATTGAGGAGGGTGAGTTTCGCATGGCAAAAGACTTGATGCAGAAATCGCGGGTGCAATGGGCAAAATATGGGGATGATAATTCTGCTTTTTTCCATAGCGTTATTAACGGTAGGAAAGCCACTAACTCCATCCAAGGTCTAATGGTCAACGGGGAGTGGGTGACTAAGCCGTCTTTGGTTAAAAAGGAGGTTCTTAATTTTTCCAGCAAACATTTTAAAGAAAAGATGGTAACTAGGCCTCGGTTAGATTGTGAAGATATAAAGCATGTTCCATCACATCTGGTGGATGCCCTCATTGCGCCGTTTACCAAAGAGGAAGTTAAGAAAGCGGTTTTTGAATGTGGTAAGGATAAAGCCCCGGGTCCGGATGGTTTTAACTTTAATTTTGTGCGGCATTTTTGGAACCTGCTTGAGGAGGATTTTTTGAAGATTATGACAGAATTTTTTGAGTCAGGCACGATTAATAAAGGGTGTGGGTCTTCGTTTATTACCCTTATTCCTAAGGTCAAGAACCCACTCGGTTTAAAAGACTTTAGACCCATTACTTTGGTGGGAATCATTAGTAAAACCATTTCTAAAGTTCTATCTTTTCGCCTGAAGACGGTTATTGGCCATATTATTTCAGAAAATCAGTCGGGTTTTCTTAGCGAAAGGAATATTCTTGATGGTCCTCTCATGGTTAATGAAATATTGTCTTGGTGCAAGAGAAGAAGTAAGAATGTTTTCTTTATGAAGATAGATTTTGAAAAGGCCTACGACAATGTCAATTGGTCTTTTCTTTTATCTATCATGGATCAAATGGGTTTCCCGGCTAAATGGAGGTTATGGATAAAGGGTATTTTGTTTTCAGCTAGATCGGCAGTTCTAGTTAACGGGTCGCCGACGTTTGAGTTCCAATGTTCTAAAGGGCTTCGTCAAGGTGACCCAATTTCGCCTTTCCTATTTTTAATTGTTATGGAGGCTTTGACTTGTTTGTTTAATAAGGCCGCCAAGATGGGTGTTTTTGAGGGGATTCCTTTTTCTTCGAATGGGCCTTCTTTATCCCATTTATTTTTTGCGGATGATGCTTTATTAATGGGGAAGTGGTCTATTGGTAACATTAAGACGGCTGCCAGAATTTTAAGGATCTTTCACCTATGTTCGGGCCTTAAAATAAACATTTATAAGTCCTTTTTATATGGCACGGGAGTGGAGGATGAAGAGGTGGGTTTCATGGCCACCGAAGTGGGATGTAGAGTGGGTTCTTTCCCATTCGAGTATTTGGGAGTGTCGGTGGGGGCAAATATGAATAGAATTAATAATTGGAGGAAGATTGTTGAAGTGTTCGAACAAAGACTTTCGTCTTGGAAGGCTAGATTGCTTTCTATGGGTGGGAGGCTTACTTTATTGAAATCGGTTTTACAAAGTCTCCCCATTTATTTCTTCTCGTTATATAGAGCTCCCGGGGGTATCATCAACAAATTGGAAAGCCTAATGAAACGTTTTCTTTGGTCCGCCACTAGTGAAAAAAATAAGATCCATTGGGTTTCTTGGGAGACGGCTACTTTGGATAAAGATAAAGGTGGCTTGGGGATTAGTCGCCTTAAAGATGTGAATGAAGCTTTGCTCTCGAAATGGGCTTGGAGGTTCAAAGTTGAGGAAGGGGCTCTTTGGAAAACCACTATTTTATCGTGCCACCATGGTAGACGCCGTTGGTCCGGCCTTCCTCATGCTTCGGGGACGAGTGGTTGTTGGGCGGCCATTGTAAAGACTTGCGAGAGAATTACTTGTGGGGACAAAAGTTTTCTTGATCTCATGCATGGGAGGCTTGGAAACGGGTGTTCTTTACGGTTTTGGGAGGATATTTGGTTGTTAGAAGTCCCCTTAATGAAACAATTCCCACTGCTTTACAAGATTTCTAACACTAAAAATCAAACAGTGAGCAAATGCAATTTGAATGGCTGCTGGGCCCCTGTCGATTACAGCCGGTCTATGTCCATCGCTGAAGTCCAAGAATGGTTGGTTTTGGCTGATTTATTGGGCCAGGCCCAGTTATCGGAAACAAAAGATTATTGGGTTTGGGATGGATCGGCTTCCTTTACAGTGGCTGAGGTAAAGAAGAAACTGAAGGCTCCTCCGACTTTGGTTCGCGGGTTCAAGCTTAAGTGGGTCTCTTGGGTTCCGTTGAAATGTATTCTTTTTGCTTGGAGGGCAGAGATGGATAGAATTCCTACGGTTGATGCTCTTCGTAAACGCAATGTTTTTATTCCCAATGATAGGTGCAAGCTTTGTGACGTTGAAACGGAAACGGCGAATCACATATTTTGCGATTGTGGGTTTGCTTGTGGGGTGTGGATCCACATTGGAAAATGGTGTGGCCTCAACGCCACCTTGGCAACTCAACTGAGCGAACTCCTTTTACTCTACAATCAAGCGACGGGTGGAAAGCGGGGAAAGAAGATCGTTCATGGGATTATTCTGGTTACGCTTTGGATGATTTGGAAAGCTCGAAACAACAAGTTGTTCAACAAGATAGAGCCGAAGACCCATAGTGTGATAGGTAGTATAAAAACTACTTCGTCTTTGTGGTTAAAGAATAGATCCCAATATCCGGATTTGTGTTGGGAGGATTGGTGTAAAAACCCCGTGTACATGTTATAGTTTTGGGTGCTTGTCCTCGCTTTGAGGACTTCCCCTTGTTTTAATGAAAGTCAATGTTCAAAAAAAAGTAAGGTTCAATATCATTTTGCCATTAACTACATAGTTAAGGGTATTAAGAAACACTTATAAATATTATCTTTGACCGGACTGCGACATTTGATCAGTGGTATAGATTTGGGTTTTTGTTTTACGATTTTCCCCGTTTTGATTGCCGTTTGCTTACTACTTAGCACTCTTTTACGACCCCGCATCCGTAACACATGGTCAACATCAGTACAGGTACATGTATTCGCTTTATGGTTTTCAATTGATGTAAACTAGTTTTATACATTGCGCGCGTTGCGGCGCGCTAAACCGAATCATTCTTTGTTTAATAATATATACGTTTATACTTCAGTTACTTGTACATTACTACAAATAACACAATTTTAGGAGAAAAATGCATCGAGGCGTAGATAAAATTATGCTGATAAAAAAATGTTAAAGTTTAGAAACGTCTCGTACTATAAACTTTGTGATATAACATAACATAGATCGTTAAAAAGTTGCAACAAACTTAGTGTAGATTTTGTTAAAATGTCATAGAGCCATATGATAAATCACCAATACCAACTAAACCAATATATATTTTAAAGTTTTATCTTGTTTGATTCATAACGTTATCATGTATAAATGAAGTATATAAAAAAAGGTTATGCTATTATATAGAAGATATAAAAAAAAATTAAAAAATAAATCCTCAAATAAAGCTGATAGTCTCAACCTTTAAGGTTAAAAAGAAAATTAAATATAAATATAAATGCCTAAACTCTGTACTAATTCACAACAATGAATTTTGTAATCTGGCACATACAAAAAATATCACTAAGATAAGCTTCTAGTAAAAAACAAAAAGTATGTAACCTACGGAAATAAGTAGCAAACATATGTGTTAAAAAAGAAAAAGAAAACATGTGGTCAAAATAAAAGGGAAGAAAAGTTACTGTAGTTAGTAGTTACTGTAGCAGTAACTTGTCTTTTAATATATATGATAATATGTGCCGATTGTCGGTATCATGCTGATACTGTAGTGAACCAAATTGATACTGACCGAAAGCTTGCCGTGAAGCGTGAGGGAATCCCACTAGTTATATATCAATTTCTGTGATGGATTAACACATAATATTAAATTATGGATGTTATATTGACAGTGAAGGGAAAGTGTGGGATTAAAATTATCAATAACATGTTTCATATTTTCTAGATATATTTGTTATAAGTTTCAATTTCTTTTAGAATTTAATAAGGAAATTTCATCGAAATAGAAAAGAGAACATAATGACTTCAATTGGGTCATGGGCCATGGCATAATGGCTATACTCGCCACCATTTTCCTCTTTCTTTTCTTTTCTTTGTAGCATAAAAAATCTAAGTTCAACGTTCACATTGTTGTCTCTTTTAGTTGACTAAACGTTTACTCCTGCCGTACAACAACAGTACCATACTACCCTTAACAACAAGTAGTTAACAACCACCCTTGTAAGATATGCTAACTCGTAATTAATTCTTTGTTTTTGACCCGATCAGTTCTTTGCTAGTCGTGATTGTTCTTGTTTATATTTGTTATGCCGCCTTTCAAAACAAAATAATAAATACAGTCACTAGTATCATACATTATCCTTAAAGAATTGTTTTTGTTTTGTATCTAGGTGTCAAATCACATATAACACATAAAAATAAGTATAAGATACTATGAGGGTGTTTGGGATTGATTTTTCAAAACAGATTATGTTTTTTGGTAGCCTAAAAATCTATTTCAAAACTCAACCCCAAACACTAAAAACTGATAATTTGCGTTTTCAAAACACAACAATCTAAAAATCCATTTCAAAACGCAATCCCAAACACCCCCTATATTACATGTATATCTCTTATATACTGGTGACACGTGACAATGATGCTGCCTATGTAGAACATGTATAAATTCTGATATAACAATTTTTTACAAGAAAACAAGTAACTCAAATTTGCCTCGTATGATAAGGTTTCGGTTTTAGTGTATAGGCTATAAGCGAGTTCGGGTATAGAGGATGACCGGTTTAGGTTTTTTTTTTGTATAAACCAGGTACGATTTAGGTTACATGTATTGAGCACAAAATGTATACCCTATCCATACCTTACGGGTAGAGTTGGGTTCGGTTACGTGTATAAAATACCCGGATACAAAAACAACCAGTTTTGAGGTTTTTTCTCGAGTCTGGTTTCAAGTACGGGTTCTTTGAGCACCTCTAAACACCATATCACCACTAAAAGTCTACCTGATAACTTAAAAACCCAACACCAATAACACTTAAAAGCCAACACTTCCACAACCCACCCCCACTTTGGACAATTGAATGAAAAAAAACATAGAACGGGTCTCTGGTTGATGCCCTCCAGTCCCCACAGACCACAACTGTGACAAGCCACTATAATAAAACATTATGCCACTCTTCTCCGCCGTCCTCCCCCGCAACCACCCCTGCTCGGCTGCTCTCTAGCCATCGTCCACCAGATCACCACTCTACCAAGGTATGTGTTTAACTTCATTTATTATCGTGTTTTATTTTTGTTTTATTTACATTGTATGAAAGTACGGTGATTTTCTTTAACGTTACCCCTGAATTTTTGGTCTAGATGTGCCAGTGGTTTTAGGTTGAGTGTTTGACATGTTTTGGGCATGTTTGGCTCTCCAACTAATTTATCTACTTTTCCACCTTCTTATCTCCTTAATCAAAAAGTCACAATTTGTAACTTATAACTTATCTCCTTTTCAATGCACAAAAACTCAATTTCAAATCATTACCCAAACACTTTTTTTTTCTTATTAACTTTTTAAAAAAGTCATAAATTATAAGAAGGGCAAATAAGGAGAGCTAAACATGCACTATGTTTATTATGAAGAGAAAAGATGACCTGGGCGATATTTATAAAAAAACTACAGGATTTGAAATATCTAATTAATATCATGATTTTTTGCGTGATAAAACATAGGACTACATAAATTCATATCAAGATAAATAAAACAAATTGCATTGTTATTCCAAGACACAATTACTCCTATTTCAATGTTTGGTTTGAATTCTGTCTCAACATAATTAGACCAAATTCGAAAATTGGTTGTTTACAGTTTGAATTAGATATTGATTTGGTGAAAACACAAAAATATGCAATATTGGATTTGATAGAACAACTAATTTACATATATGTTTTTATAAATGTGTGTTCAATCATACATAATTACATAAAGTTATCATAAAATGCTTATTTATTTATTTATTTTTTATATGTAATTTAATTCTCATTCTACCACATCATCACTTCCAATTCAAAACAAAACCAAAACAAATGCATTATTAATATGCTCGCTTAAGACTCAGATTAAAAACCTATGAACAAATCTGGTCTTTTATATGTGGCTCCTTAACTGTGAATACACAAGGTACTAGGTGAGACATAAGAAGATAGTTACTGAAAACCAAGTTGTATTTATAACATTTATTTGTACTGACTGAATATAATTGCGCACTTCACCTTATTATTTATATATAAGACACATTGGATAGACGAATTAACTTAGCATATACAATAACTAAAGTGCAAAATATATTTTGGGCCCTTATCGTTAAAAAAATTTGCCTCTAATACCATAATTCCAATACAATCTTTGTATGTATGCATAATTATATACCACAAACATTAGTGCCAAAGAACACACCTAGCAATCTGGAAAACACAACAACACTAGTACAATATTAGACTGGTATGATATAGCACCTCATTTTGTTACGGATATTTTTGAATGTTTTGTATTGAGTCAAGAAGGGATATGGTCCTACATCCTTGCGTAGATAGGGTTAACACATACCCCCAAAAACCTTAAATAACAACTAATGAGCTCCTAACAATGCGCAGGCAACATCACACGTGCTAGGAAAGCTTTTTGGCGCACGCTTGCAGCTGCGTACCAGGGATCATCAACTTGGCTTTGGCAAAACTCCTAAATGAAGATGCACATTCTTCTCATGCGCAACACCAGGGAAAACAAATAGTACGAAAGGAGATTGTGTACGAGCCAATTAGAGGCAAGGGACGTGTGGCAACAATGAGGCACACGTCCAGCCAAGTAGAATACTCCAACAAGAAGATTCCAACGGCTTGATAACATGTGGCCAATCAGAGCATGTCAGCGCTGGTGATAAGCAACGTCCTAAGATCGTGCTGGGCACAGAATGGACAATGCTAGCGCTGCTCAACCAATCAGATTGCAAGGAGTCATGTCATTAGCAACCTCTACTAACATTTAGCATCAGAAGAGACAATAGTACAAAGGAAAAGGACAACCAACCAATCAGAGGCCTCGGACGTGTGGCCACTCCTGTAGTGTCACATGTCTGCAGCTAGGGGTGTAAACGAGCTGAGCCGAGCCCGAGCCTGACTGGGCTCGGCTCGGGCTCGTTAAGGTTTTGTGAAGCTCGAGCTCGAGCTCGGCTCGGTTCGAGCCTACAATCTTGAGCTCGAGCTCGGCTCGCTAGCAAAATCTAAAGCTCGAGCTCGGCTCGGCTCGAGGTGATTTGAGAATCTCAAACGAGTTCAAAAGCTCGGCTCGAGCTCGCAAAAGCTCGGCTATAACTTAGGCTCGCTAGCCCAATTGTTAAGGCTATAACTTAGGCTCGGCTGTAACTTAGGCTCGGGCTCAGGTTCAGGCTCTAGCTCGTTAAGGCTCGATTAGGCTCGCGAGCCCAATAGAGCTTTGTATCTAGGGCTCGAGCTCGGGCTCGATAACTAAACGAGCCATATTTCATGCTCGGGCTCGTTAAGGCTCGGCTCGTTCGAGCTTTTTACCGAGCCGATCCCGAGCCGATCCCGAGCCGCTACGTGTCATTTACACCCCTATCCGTGGCAGAACATTCACCAATAGAACCACGCCATGTGGCACATGTTAAGGCGGTATCGCGTTCCTCTTTTCTTATTAAACAACATTATTATTTGTCTTATACTAATATTTGGCTGGACTAGTGAAGGCACCCCTAACTGGGTCACGCCTACTTCATGTTAGAGGTTGATAATGACGACCTATATGAGTCCTAATAAAGGAAAACTTCTTCTCCGTGAAATATTAAAAGGACACTTTGTAAATATCTTCAATACATATGCTCACTGCGCAACCACCATACCTTTAAACAAGAAACAATTGTTAGCAGTCACATCCCTACCCTGAATACTTTCTTTTCTAGTCACAATCACCTCCATAGTCTGGACGTTAGTTTAATTATCCTTAACAAAATGTAATGCAAAACCAGCCATTTTTAAATATATATTTCAAAATTGACAATTGTAAACACAAAACAAAGAAACATATAGATTATGAGGATTCCTTCTCTTTAAAGATATGATCTAAAAGTGTTTGATTTAGGGTATATTTGGACAAAAAAAAGGGTTTGCTTTCCATAGAAGAAGTCCATAATTTGGGGCACCTTTTAACCTAGCAATCAAGAAACAAACAAGGAAATGAGGGTGAAGACCATTATTCAACCTTATAATAATTATTAAACAAATAAAAATACAATAAAATAATAGCATTCCATAAAGTAGGCTTTACAAGGCATCTATGCCATGAAAGGGAATAAAAGTTAAAATAATCGCACAAAAAATCATAAAAGAATACTTTGCCACCTCATCGCATGGCCACTAACAAATACATTATCGAATGATCATCTAATTTTAAGAAATTCTATAATTGCCATTTAAGCATTTACCATTGTTGTTATGTAGGTGTATGTGTGTGTATCAAAATATGATAAACGACTTAGGGGCTGTTTGGTAGCCTCTTAATTATTCAGGTCTGAATCATTCAGCATTCAGACTGTTTGTTTCAGCATCTGAATTGAATGATTAAGTGCTGAACCATTAAGCTAATAAGAGATGCTGAATGATTCAGCTCTTAACCATTCAGAACCTCTTAACCATTTAGACCATCTTAATGATTCAGCACTTAATCAACCAAACAGCTCCTTATTTTGTTTGAGTAACAGAGTAACTTTGATTTTAACTATGATGTAATTTAATTTAAAATAATACATATATTTCAAAACCATGTCTTTATCTGATTGGACACTTATGCTCATACATTGACTTAAACAAATAGAGATAATATATTGTATTGTATTTTATAAGCCAAAACACCTACCTATATCACACGTTCATACAATCGCCTGAATTTTAATGGTCAAAATCTTTATGTTTAATTAGGGGTTTTTATTATCCAAACATGATTAAAATCCCAGAATTTGAACCGAATTCAGATAATGAATTCGAATCGGAATTTCAAGTACTTGGATCGAGTCCTTCTTCAATATGATATCACTAGCCGATTACCCCGGGAAGGTCCCGGGGTTGAAAAATTTAATATGATTTAATGAAAAATGATAAAAAAAAAGAAAAGAAAACTCAAATCACGAAAAGAGTAAATAACTTAAACATAACCAATCTTAGTTAAAAAACATTTATTTAAAAAGTTAAAAAAATAAAAAGCATAAACCATATTAAACATAATAAAGTATTAAAAGGATAACCTTCAACATATAATCATCTTCACGTAAATTAAAATATGTTACAATTTGATTAATGAATAACCTGAACACTTTGTGTTTTTTTCTGTATGAATATAACCCCACAAAAATAGTCGTTTTTTTTTCGTTTTTATATAGCGCTATTGTACTCGTTGGAAAGATAATAAAACGCTCGTTAATTTGGTGTAATTTTTTTATTTAAAAAATCTCGAATATAAATGATATTTATGTTTAAAAATTATGGGAGGAAGATAAGAGAGAAAAATTTAAATTTGTTTTTAAATTCTTTTTTCCTAAAATAACTCAATTTAATTTTAGTAATTGAGAATTAAGAGATAGAGAGATAAATTTAGAAAAATACTCAAAAACACCAAAAACACTCAATTATTAAGCCACGTGGCACTCTCAATGGGCATATATGCTTTCTTTTATATATATATATAGATATTCGGTCTTCAACCTAAAACATTTCAAACCAAAACAACCTGCTACCTCAATTCAAAAACCTTATTACTTTTAATGTAATACACTTAATAATTTGGACTTTCACTCTTCAAAAAAATGTGTTTTAAAATCAGTCACTTAAAATGTTGGTTTCATTGAACCGAAACCGTTGATGAAATCGGAAATTACTTGGATTATACTACGAGTCGTGTAATCACTATTAGAACAAACTATTTGATCGGTACAATCAAATGTTTGAACGGATTAAACGTAGTATATACATAAGAATCGGATTTAATTTCTTTGAGAATTTTTGCACCGATAATCAAAATTGTGAGTAGATTTTTGTGTGTTCAAAACCTCCAAATTTCTAGAGATATTATCTCTCTTGAAAATTACAATTGGTTTTCTTGGAAGTTATACAACATAGAAAACTCACATATATCCAATGTTAAAATCATTCGGCCTATAGCCTTTTGTCAGAGCAAAACAAGGCCCTATCCTTTATTCCATTCAATTAATAGCCCATTAATAAACTAGACTCTAGTTAATCAGGCCATTAATCCAATAGGCCCAACTCCAATGAACTTATACTTTAACTACTTAAACCGATAACATACACAATCTTATTAGTGACAACCGAGTCCGCACTCCTGCATCTCCTAACTCGGTTAATGACTAACGAGATCTAACCATTCGACAAGTTAATCCAATACCACTATCATGTCGATAACACTAAAATTTACCTAACATAAAAGACAAAATAGTCCACGTATTAATTTTCTAGTTATTAAATTTATTTTCATAATTCTATTTATCCGGGTAGACCCGAATTTCAACCAATTCGGATAATTTTATTCGAATCCAAATTCAAATTCACATGCAAATTGAGATTCACTTTTAAATTTTCGAATTCGATTAACCTAAATTGAATCACACAAAAACCCACCCAATAAATAACTACACTAATAATAATAATAATAATAATAATAATAATAATAATAATAATAATAATAATAATAATAATAATTACGCCCCACTTATGGTGTGCGCATATAATGTATATATGTGTGGTCCACGGGGGGCAACAGTAAAGTTGCACTAGTTTTAACGTTATTTTACTAGTTTCGTGAAAATAACGTTAAAAACGACGGACGGTTAATCATGCATCATGTGGTGGCGTTGATAGCCAAAAGACAAAGGGGTACATGCACCGATCGGGTTTGTCCCGATTGCTAAGTGTTCTGTGCCTTATGTCCAAGGCTTGATACCAAACCACATCGAGCCGGGGGTCTCATTGGAAGCAGCCTCTCTATTCTTAGGGGTAGAGGTAAGGCTGTCTACATCTTACCCTCCTCAGACCCTACCTTAGCTTTGCTATAGGTGGGATTAACTGAGTATGAATAATAATAATAATAATAATAATAATAATAATAATAATAATAATAATAATAATAATAATAATAAAACCAAAAAAACAAAACAAGAAAAAGGGTATGAAAAAGGAACGAAGGAGGTGAGTTCCTTGCGGCCGACTCTTCTACCTTCGTATATAGCCTCGTCACTAGGGTCGGCATTATTTGTCTACACAAACACTTTCTCTGTGCCCAGTCACATAACCCAATAATAAAACCAACCAACCAACCCACTCTTCTCTTCTCCCATCCCTCATTTTCTCCACCCCTATTCACCACCACCCTCACATGGCCATCGATAACAACCACCCCACCACCACCACCACCGTCCGTGAACTCAAACCCAAAACCCGCCGTATTATGGTCAGTTTCCACAACTCTCATTTTTATTTTTTTCATAAATGCGTCACACGCCATCTGATAACCACTCCAGGACCCGTTTCCAACTTTATGTTACAAACGGGGACTGACACGAAGTTCGCTACAAATGGGGCCCTTCTCGCCAGCCTGGCGAGAAGTTACCAACCCTTAGCAAACTTCGTGCCGGTCCCCGTTTATAACATAAAGTTGAAAACGGACCCTGGAGTGATTATCAGATAGCGTGTGACACATTTATTAAAAAAATGTTTTCATTATTAGTTATTATTATTATTATTATTATTAATGTAGGTTTAGTGTTTAAATTGTTTTGTTATTATCATGTAATGTAGGGTGCTGGAGGACCAAATGAAGATAATAATATATGGCCACCATGGTTGAAACCATTGCTTAGTGAATGTTTCTTTGTTCAATGTAAATTACACTCAGATTCTCATAAATCTGAGTGTAATATGTTTTGTTTGGATTGTGTTAATGGACCTCTTTGTTCTCTATGTCTTGTTCATCATCAAGACCACAGTCACATTCAGGTTAATTTCAATTAAATTAAATTTAATTATATTATATCTTTTTGCTATTAATATTATGTTTTTTTGGGTTATAATTAAAGTGTTTTTGATGAACAGATACGAAGATCATCATATCATGATGTAATAAGGGTTTCTGAGATACAGAAACACTTGGATATTGGTTCAGTGCAGACTTATGTTATCAACAGTGCAAAAGTTGTGTTTCTGAATAAACGGCCGCAGCCGCGGCCAGGAAAAGGGGTTATGAACACGTGTGAAGTGTGTGATCGGAACCTTCTCGATTCGTTTCGGTTTTGTTCGCTTGGATGTAAGGTAAATGTGTTTGTAATTGCCGTTTAGTATTTTATTATGTTTATTAGTATAGTGTGGGTTGTGGTACTGCCTGGGTTTTAAAAAGGGCGCCTAGTAGATGTGACAATCGTCCTTTCGCTTAGTGCCTAAAGTAAGTCCAAAAGGCGTCAAAAAAGCGCAGCTAAACACATTTTGGGGGTTTTGGGTCTGAGACGCTTGAACGTAAGTGTTTTACGCAGCACGTTATTCAGTGGCGAAGCTTGACCCGAAACTTCAGGGGTCGGAAGTCACCGGGGGTTGAATATCACTAGTTTTGGGGGGTTGAAAACCAATTTGGGGGGGGGGGGGACCTTATATACCAAAAAATTTCTATACGAATACTATATAATCGGAACTTCTGAGTGAAAATTCGGGGGGTCGGCCGCCCCGAGCTGCGCCAATGACGCTATTGTACCTTAGGTTTTTTTTTACTTTTATACATAGGTAAAATTATATAAAAATCATATGTACAGCTAGCTATGTTTTAGGTAGGCGAAGCTAAAAAGTTATAAGATATATATTTTAAAATGTTTATTAGTATATTGTATCCGAATTTTCGCTCACAAGTTATGATTATATAGTATCCATACATATGCAAAGCTTAAACCGTCAATGACGGATTCTAATGCTAGATTATGTTATTTTTGATCGGTGCAGATTGCCGGAACATCATCAGTGGATTACAAGAGGATGAATTTGCCGAACAATAAGCGATTGATGACGACGGTATGGGAATCGGAGGATTCGTACAGCGACGAAAGGCGGAGAAGTAACGGTAGTAACAGAGTTGGTGGTTTTACGCCGTCAACGCCGCCGTTGACGGCGGCGGCCGGCAACCGGACGGCAAAGAGGAGGAAGGGGATACCACACAGAGCACCATTGGGAGGACTATTGATAGAATAATAATATTGAAAAGAGGTCTGAATCTTTGGTTAATGACTATAAAGTCCCTTAAGTTTGTGGTTTTTTTAAAAATGCACCCCTCATACTTTCTGTGTGGGAATTGGGAAATGTCTTTTATTCCCTTTGTACAAAGAAGCAGTTTATAGAGATTAGTTTTGGAAGTAGAAAAAGTAAGGGGTAAAGATGTCAGAGTAATTAGTTGGACTATTGGAGTGGTTTTAATGGTTTATATATTTTTTCTATTTTGATTTGTGAAAATAAATATATTAATGATAGTTTTGTGGTTGATTGTGTGGTGGTAATCTACTAATCTACTTTATGAAATTGGAAAACATGTGTCCTTATCTTTAAATATATTAAGAATAGATGTTTAATCTTATTAGTTCGATGCTTTAAGATTAAGCACAGATAAAATAGCACGATATGATATGATATCAAATTTAAATAAAAAAAATGTGAGATGATATGGTGTATTTGTTGTAAATATAATAGGGGTGTAACATTAGTGTCGTTAAAAAAAAGTTTGAATATGTCTTTGATTTATTTTTAAGGTTTTCTTAATGTTGATTCATAACTTACGATTATTTTATAGTTACGTTTATACTTTATAACGTAGTACCTAAACACTGCTATATAAACTCATTACAAGTGTGAACTCGTTATAGTGATGGCGTTTTTAACATTACGATGATGGATGTAATTTAGTGTGAGGGTATAGGCTTCTCTTAAATTACAACTAGTTTTAACTTTTTAGATACTAAACCGTTGTGCCATTGGGTTGGTGGCCCAATGGTAGAAGCAAAGCGTCTAGGAAAACTTAAGGCGGAGGTCATGGGTTCAAGTCTCACAAGGAGTAGAAATTTGCCGTTAAAAAAAAAAAAATACAAAACCGTTGTATTGGTTTGGGCGCACAATTTATAATCGTACCATTTCATTCTTGCGTCACATAATTGGGAACTTGGACCCACTTTAATACAAACTATAATGGTATTAAAATAAATTAATTTGAGTTTTGATTTATTCTATACACGTGAGTAAGATATAAACATAATTGAAGAGGATATACGTTGTCATACTAAAGAAAGTTAAAATAAACACAAAACATCTTAACCCAACTCGACTTAGAGCATTCACAACCCACCCATCAAACATTCCCCCATCTTTAAAATTTAAAAAATCTTACTAAAAACACATTACAACCCATCCACCATTTTATACCCCATATTTATATTATGAAAATTTGTTATCCTAGCTTTTCATATATAAAAAGCTACTATTCACCCTCCACCAAATTATTGTGAGTGTATGAAAACGAGAAATATAATAAAATATGTGTTTGTGAGTACGATAAAGATAAAAATGGTGGATGGGATGTAGGAAGTTTTTTAAAATGAGAGATAAATTTTAAAAAGTGTGATTTTTAATTAAATTATAGGGTAAAAAATGGTGGATGGGATGTGAATGCTCTTATCTTATATATTTAATTCTAATACAAAAACTCATTTTAACGTGTTACATTATTACCGTGAATGCACAACATATCATATATAAAATTATACGGTAAAATGAGAAGGGTGAGAATGATACAAAAAATACAATAGATCAATGACACAATAAGCCACTGTGTCAAAAAATATTACACAATGCTGAAGAAAAAGACACAATGAATTGAAAAAATAACACAATGGTGAAGAAAAAAACACAATGAATTGAAAAAAATGACAATGATGAAAATAAGAAAAAAGACACAATTATATAACGTATATTCTAAAATCCACAAGCTAAAACCCCCAAAAAACGAAGACCTAACATCATAGGCTTCGATGATACGGTTTCAATGGCGTTTGAATGAGTTCAATCGGAGTCCGTTTGATGTCATTCCTACGACTTCCTATTTTTCTTTCAGTATGTATTTGATACTAACCCTAAAAATACTACGTAACATGTGAAGGTTTTAAAAAGAAATAATAATAAAGGTATAGATTCGTTTTCTATAAATATGTTTTGTAAAAGAACACGTTTTGTTTTTAAATGTTGGCAACCGTGTCGATTGGCCCTAGTAATTATCGACATCCCTCCCTGGCCTATTTAAAACGTGATTTCTTTTTTCATAGGGTATATCAATGGCTAACCTCTTTTGGTTCTCTTTTTTGTCCACTTTCACATTAAGTAATACAAAGCGTATCAATATTCCTCACTTCCATTCTTATCATTTTGTGGTATTTTTTTTTTTTTTGACCGGTCAACGAATCAATTCCGAGCACTTTTGGGCACCCTTTTGGCGAATCAGGTACTCGAGAGTACCCGGGCCACCAATTGCCACCAGTTCCCGGGAAAACCCGACCACTCACCCGCCCGAAGGCACGACAGTGAAATAATCGGTAAAACCGGTCGGGATTAGGACTCGAACCCAAGCCAATGGCCGAGTCATCCCTCATTTCCCTCCACCAATGTCCTCCAAACGTAGCTAGTAGGAATTGAACCCAAGCCTCTCATAGGAAACTTTAGGCCCTCAACCAAGTGGGCTACAAGTGTTAGACGTTTTGTGGTATTATTAATCAAATTAAAAGTAAGGGGTAATACTAATTCTAAGAAGTGAGTTATCTTTTTTGATAGCATCTACACCGGAGAAAAACATGAATTCTTTCTATGTTTTTTTATCATCGTACGCTATATTACAGTACACCTTATGGTGAACGGCTACTCTCTCTTCCCTATCTCACTTCTACTTCTTTCTCCTGTGTGCAACGATGGCTGGCCACCTCGATGTCAACGCCATATCAGCCCACAAAAGTCCTCCTAATTGCAAACGGCCTAATATGCATAAGTACATTTACATACACGATATAGTAAGAAATGGTTTTATTAGAGTGTACGAAAAGAAATTAAGATATATGTACATGTGAAGGTTATAGAGGGAAGTGTACTTGCGTTATTTCAACCACACATGTTGTAATGGGGAAACATATCCGAACTTGTCACAAAAAGACTTATAACATGAAAAGTTAGGGTAAATCATCGTAATATATAGTTTGGTCACATTGTGGTAATAGCACATTAATCACAACTCATTATAAAACAACGATATAACATATGACATATTGTAGTAATAGGTTAGACTACATTGTAATGAGTTAGATGAATCTTTATAACGTGGTAAGACACAATGTTTTAATTAACAATGCTCTAGACTCATAAATGTTATTTTTTTTTTTTCAGATATATAAGACTAGTGTCAAATTAAAGAATAAAAAATACGTTTTTCTTTTTCTTTTTTTATAATTATGAATGAAGTAAATGATAAATTTTGGTGGTAGATATTTTCTAAAAGTAAATGATAAATTTTACTCGTTCAACTACATTTCTCCTTAGTCCCTTTAAAACATATTAATGTATTTAACTTGAAACATTAGTTAGTTACTTGTCAAATAAATGAATAATAGCTCTTGATCGGTAAATTAATTAGATTATTCTATAACTTTGTCATTCTTAAAATGCAATCAATGATCCAAACCATTTCATGGTATTAAAAACTGTTAGAGCCAACCAAACCGAGCCAAATTGGTTGGTTCGACTAGTTTCAGGTTTGTACGATAGGTCGATAGGTTTTGCGATTCAAAAGAGGATAGCAACGCAACTTGTTACTTGTTTACCCACTATCCAAATATAACTGGTTCCGATTACTTTGAATAAAACAAATTGTAATTAATTTATTGCATAACCTAAAAAAAATAATAAAAAAATTACGGTTTACAATTCGCAAGAACCGGATTAAACAGTTTAATTTCTAGTGTTTACCTTAGAAGAAGTTGTGTAACCCGATCCTAGGTTCAAATATCTTCTGCTGCTTTTTTTTATATTTTTTTGTCAAGTGTAAATCAGTGAAAACCCTTTAACTTGAAACCTCTTTCTATCCAAGTTCGAATCCCTCCCCACACGTTGGTCCCTTTCAAACCTATTGGGTATATTTTTTCGATGGACGGCGGGACTCGAACCGGGTACCATAGAGAAACCCTATGGGAAAAAACCTTCTCACCTCCGTTGTAACTACTAGAATACAGCATCATTGGCTTTTCTTTTATATTTATATTTCGATTCTTAAAAACATAACTCTTTTTCAACTCATATTTGAAAGTGACTTTTCTTCTTTTCAACTCTTTAACTTTAATGTCACATGATTACCTACATGTAATTCCAATTCCATGCAAACTTTGTTTGATTTCAAATTATTTTGCAAATTTCCTATTTATCTTATTTAACTACCTTTATTTTGTCAATTATATTGATATTGCTTATTTAACTAACTTTATTTTGTAAATAAAGTTGTCACACTTTTAGAAAAGAATCACGTACCATTCACTTCCAAAAATGGAAATCCTTGTGTAAACTCCAATTTATAAAGTGATTGAAGATTCCAAGAATTGGATTCAAGATCAAATAGAAGAGAAACAAGAGGAAGGTAACTAACATTTTTCTTAAAAGATAATTACCCCTACGATAGGTTACACTAGTAATACTAAATTATTCCTTTGCTCAGCTAAGAAACATTTTTAGATCAATACAATTGCATCAAATCGCCAGCTCTAACTATATCTTCAACTTACTGGCACCACACGATGAATAAACGCTAACTTTATTCATAAAATTCAACAATGTATGGAAGACGCTTTAAGAAATCTGTTGGTGCGTTATTCTGAAACTTCACGATACAATGTTTGTCGATTAGGACTTATTGAGAGGTTGAATGAGGCGTTGCATACAACAAATACAACCGTGGTTTCTAAAAAGTGAGTTATCGTGTAACTTTTTATATTCTTCAATGATTATTGCTATGCTCAAATTTTGATTCAATCACCGTCGAATGTTTTTTTCTGCAAACCCATTTAAACTTATGATGAGTATCCATTCATGTAAAACCATAAGATCACAACTTATTAGCCTTCTTTACAATGATCATTGTTTACACCATTCTCCTAAGGCGAATCCTGACATTTTATGATTGATTGTAGCTATGATATAAGCTATTCTTCTCCTTTTTTTATAAACAAGATGCTAACTAATTTATCTACTAGGGCGACATCTATCAATTCAAATGTTTAGTACTAAGACTAGAGGGAGTGGGGCGGTGAAGGAATCCCGGGCGGGAACACCAGCCCCTATGGGCGGGAAAGGAGGGGCGGGGAGGGTGGGTGGTGAGTTTTTGCCGGGCGGGAGGGGGAGAGGAAGGGTGAGGTGGCTTGTTTTGATTGGCTGTGGGATTTGACCGTTTGAAAAAAAAAAATTAAAACTTTAATATTACCGTTTGAATGTAACGGTCAAAAAAATAAAAACAAATATATTAACCCCATTTTATTAAAAAACACCCACTACACTTCACCACAACCTCCAATCTTCTCAAATTTTATACCCTTCTTCACCAAATTTTATACATTTCTTCTCAAATTTTATACCCTTCTTCACAAAATTTTAAAAATATGAACCCATACAACAGAGGCTATGACCCGAACAACCCATTCAACTACGTCCCGAACACGAATACGCCACCGGTTCGTCCCGTGCCAAACCGTCCACCCTATCCATCACATTGTCCCGACTACGCGGGTTACGCGGGTTATATTAGTGGACAGATTTTTCCAAATTTCCCCTTTAATGATTCCCCCGTTCCTAATATTTCTTCACCACAACTCGTACACACAACGCCACCGGATAGCATACCCGAAACACAAGTAGAAAATGTTGGGGGTTCATCGTCCGGTAAAAAACAACCCGGTAAAAGAACTCACAAAAAGAAGACGCCGGCGGAGAAGGCGTTGGCCGCCGCCAACCGCCAACATCAAAAGTGGACACCCCCCGAAGAGGTTGCCCTTACGCGAGCGTGGATAAGTGAGTCGGAAAATGCGGTTGAAGGTATTTGTAACATTTTTTTTAAGACATTATTTTTTTTAGACATTATATATATTTTTTTTAAATTACATATGACTAACGGTGTATGTATTTTCTTTTTGTGTAGGAAATAATCGCCACAGAGAACTTTTGGGACGACATAAACAACGCGTTCCATAACTTGATGGGTCGAGAGACGTATCGATTTAACGAGAGTCTCTCGTCTAAGTGGACGAAGATAAACAACGCGATGAACGCCTTCAAGGGTTTTTATTATCACGCTAGAAATTATCCAAGAAGCGGTGAAACGGACGGCGACTACCTAACTAATGCCCTAAAAGCTTATCGTGATGACAAGGGCTTGTATTTCAAGTTTTTGCACTGTTGGGAGATCGCGAAGAACCATTCAAAATGGGCGGACGTTCCCTCTGCTTCAGAATCGTCCAAAAGGACAAAAACAAATTCATCTCATAACCGATCGGGTGCACGTGATGTCGACGACGCAGTTAACTTGGATGATGATGACGAATTCGACGAGGAGTTGAGTCGTCCACCCGGTCGAGACAAGTCTAAAAAGAGGGCGCATAAGTTCTCTGCTTCGGGTTCGGCATCGGGATCGGGCAAAGGTACTTACAGCGATGACTTGTCCGACATACATGACACACTCGTCCAATTCAACACGATTCAACTACAGAAGCTCGAGGAGAAAAAAACCATTCGCCAAGCCTTTGAAAAAAGGTTGACTATGAAAGAACAGCCCGAAAAGCGCGAAGATTTGAAATTTCTCGCGATGAACATTGATAATATGGACGGTCCAGAGTTAGAGGCAACGCTACAAATGAAGCGCGAGATCATGGAAAAATATAATATTAAGTGATTTGTTATTTTTTAGGTTTTTATTTTTTTTCGTTTTTTTTATGTTTATTTTTTATGTTTTTTTAATTTTCTAGGTTTTAATCTTAATTATTATGAATTTTAATTTAGTTTTTAATTATAAAAGTTATTTTTATTATTTAAAAAAAACAATAAAAGAAATAAAAAATGTCACATGTCACTTCCCCCTTCCACTCACCACAATTCCCCCCCCCCCCACATGGACCCCACAAGTGCCACATGGCGCTTCCCCCCCCCCCCACTCCCTCTAGTCTAACATAAAAGCAAGAAGTGTGCAGTAATACTTTAGTTTTTTTTATTTGGAACGGTGAATTTCATTAACCAAAACAACTAGCAAAAAGCTAGCGTTACACAATTAGGCAAGTTACAAAACAAAATTCACAACTCTTCCCTCTATCTTACTTGCAACTCCCATTACGAATACTTATTCTCACGTTGAAGGGTGGTCACAGGGAAAACCCCAATCCCGACGAGTCCTAATGGGGTCCTGTTTTGCAGTTAGTAGGTCTTGATTGGAAGGCCATTAGAGCATCAGGGGTCCGGATTCACCCCAGAATATCATACCTGAAGGTATGTGTTTCTTCAGTTACTAACAAAAATTAAATGAACCAAACTAAACCGACAATCTTATAAAACAAACTGAACCAATTAACCGGTTAGTTTTTAAGATCGATTAACCGATGACTTTGGTTTTGGTTGAGACTAATAACCAAACTGAACCAAACTGAACCAAACCATGCCCACTCTTAGAAGTGTCTGTGTTTCTCATTACATCGTGCAAGCACCGTGCTAGTTTATTATAATACATACAACTCCAAGCATTGTAAGATGAGTGTAGTGGTTTGACACAAGCCCCATTAAGGGGTGGGTGAGGGCCTATTTTGTGTATTTTTTTTCCTTCTTTTCCAAATTTTACTCTTGATCATTTAGGTCCAGATCCAATAACATGTTGCGCTTTGTTGTTATGTTGGGCTTTATAAAAATTTTAATTGACTTTTTTTCCCTATCAATAATATTTTTTTCTCCTCATATAGTTATTTATTTGATTTCACCATGAAAAATCAGACTAAATCTGACCGAGTAATAGTGGTACCAGTACCAACATTTGTTTTATGGCTTTTTACCATACCAATACTATAATGAATTGAACCATTGCTGACAGAATATCCTCCTCAATACGCGAGGAATCAAACTAGTTTAATTATAATGACCAAAACAAAACACATTAAAAAGTAGGGTGAAGTTATCCTATAACAAAAATAAAAAGTATGAGAAGGATACAAAAAACACAATGGATCATAAAATATAATATAATGAGTCACAAAATATAACACAATACCAATAAATATAACACAATGCTGAGGAAAAAAGACACAATGAATATAAAAAATGACACAAAAACGAAAATAAAGGAAAGACACAATGCAACATAATGAGACACAATGATATAGCAAAAATTTTAAAAACTACAAGCTAAAATTCCAAAAAATCAAAAACCTAAAAACTATGATTGTAGGGTTCGATGAGACAGTTCCAATATCGCTTGAGGGGCAGTTTGGTAGCCCCTGGATGGTCATTAAGAGGCTACATCTGAATGGTTCATAGTATCTTAATGATTAAGATGTAATCCTAAGCATGAATGGTTAAGAGGTAACATCTTAATGGTTGCCTATTAACCATTCAGACTTAAGGTTATCTCTTAACCATTCAGAGGTTATGGATTATTAAGAGGTAGTCTCTGAATGATCATTAAGATGCCACCAAATAGCCCCTGAATAAGTTTAATATGACTCTATTCGATACACTTTCTACGACTTTCTTTTATTTACTGTGTATTTGATCATAACCATTAAAAAGTAATGCATCTACTAAATGAGAGTATGATAAAAATGAAATTGATGTAAAAATATTAGTGGTCTAAAAAGCTAAAACAGTAAAACGGTGTCATTTCAAGATTAGAATTGAAAAACCTATCGATATCATAAAAGGTTACCCTAAAAAGATATTTAAGGAGACGTGTAAAACCAAAGCACTCCCAATTAAGTCAAAGCACCCGATGTCTATAGTAAAAGTTTTTATATTCCAATTTCTTGATTTGATATATGACCATATATGAATTATGTATAAACCTTACGGTTGTTAAAAAACTCATGGTTCATAACTCGCTAAAAAAGCTATCTAAAAAATTCGATTTGAAACGACCTGATCTGAGCCAACTCATTTTATAACTGAGCTGAGCTCGGCTCGGCTCGTTGACTCCTTAGGCTCATTTAACTTCCAGTTCGAGCCGAGCCAAGCCAAGCCGCCTCGTATAACTTCGAGCTCGAGCACACTCTGGCTCGACTCCTTTACAACCCCAATGAACTAGACGGGCCAGTGAGACCAGGAACCGATCGCTTAGTCGGTTTGGTTATTTCTTTTTAAATTGTTTCCAGTTGAAGTATGTGGTTACCGATTTGACCGATGAACTTGACTAAATTTAATTTATTTTAACCAATAATTTAAGGGCTTAATTACAAAAAAAATAAAATAAAAAAAAAATCAACTATCTTCCACCCTTCCTTCCCCGATGAGTCCGGTATCTGAAACGTGTTTGAAGTCATTAAAACAACATCCTCTTCCTTTTGCCTGAAACATCTTCTTCTTTTGCAAAGAAAAATACATTAAAACAATATTTGAAATGTATAAAGAAATGAAACAAAACATTTAACCCTCCTTTAGCATCTACCCATGAACCTTACTCGTCTCACTACCCCTGTCACCGATAACAATATTACCGTAGGGTAGTAGAGTACTCATGACCAAATCGGGTGGCAACTTGACACCTAAACTCGTAAAGCGCATCTTAAACAAATAAAACTTTTGCAATAATTAAGTTGTTGTTGGAAGAAGATATTGAACCACTTATCGCACATAATAAAAGTATTAATAATTATATGGTGAACAGGTGAAGTCAACCATACAATTTCCAAATTTCTTTGCACTTAACAAGAAGGTAGTGTTGACTTTTTTTGGTTTGTAGTTTGGTGTTGGTCAATAAGATAGATGACCCGTCATGATTTGGACCACTGTTAATAAGTCAAACCAAAATAGGATATTTGTTCATGGGAGTAGTTTACCAGCAATTTCACTACCATATCAACAAAACTTCCCCATAACCTACACACCTTCATAGAGACTTATAAGAATATTATACACATTAAATTGATTTGAATAATATATATATATATAGGGTAAAGATCAAATACAAAGTGTTTTTTTGGTAAGAACTGTGAGAATCAAAGGGGGTAAAAAAAATTATTTTTTTTAGAATTTTTTTGTCCCATGTGCTTAAACATACTTTCTAGATGAATAATACAAAAAAAAAAATAAATTTTTTTTAGTGTAATTACGTCATTAAAGTAAATACATTAGTTTACACTAGAGTAATTATGTAATTACTCTACACGTAATTACTCTACATAATTTTTTTTTTGTTTTTTTAGTTTTCAATACTATAATACATGTTTAATAATATGGGAAAAAAAATTCTAAAAAAAATATTTTTTTTACCCCTTTGATTCTCACAGTTCTTACCAAAAAAACACTTTGTAGAAGATTTTTACTCTATATATAAATATATATATAGGGTGAGGTTCCTGTAAAAAGGCAATATTTCGTGAGAAGTGTGAGAATGATTAAAAATTGATATTTAGGCAACATTTTTTGAACTTAGTCATGTTGTTTTGGATTGTTTTGCCTAGAAAAATACCAAACATAACAATTAAAAACCGAAAACATTGTATTTTAGACTTAAAAGTTAAAACACCATGCTAAGAATATTAAGTAGTGTGTTTTAAGTGTTAACTAGTGTGTTTTAGCTGTTTTATAAATTTGATGACTATAATACATTGGATTGTGTTTTAGATTGTTGTGTTTGGTGTTTTTCAAGTTAAAACAACCTAAAACATCATTCCTAAATCCAAAACATGATGCCTACATGCTAATTCTTAATCCTTCTCACACTTCTCACGAAATATGTCCTTTGTACAGGATATATATATATGTTATTGTTACATAGTTCTCTCACATTAATATTTTCATCTCAGTTACGCTTAGGGGCTGTTTGGTTGATTAAGTGTTGAATCATTAAGATGGTCTGAATGGTTAAGAACAGAATCATTCAGCATCCCTTAGTAGCTTAATAGTTCAACACTTAATCATTCCATTCAGATGCTGAAACAAACAGTCTGAATGCTGAATGATTCAGACCTGGATGATTAAGAGGCTACCAAACAGCCCCTTAGTCAAATATCAATGAGGTAATATAATATAAAAAAGAGTTACTTTAGAATATCATGAGTTGTGATGTCATGATTTGTGTTTTATGTTTCGTATATCAGTATTATAAGTTCATGCGTAGTCGGGCGCTTTCACCGGCTAAAATGCCCTATAGCGTCGGGGAACACCGCCCCCCCGGGCGCTATGGGGGCGCTGCCCCTTTGAGCGTGATAAATATAACGGGCGCTTTCATCTGTAACTTCATTATTATTATTATTGATGTGTGTGTGTGTGTGAAGAGGAAGAAGAAGTGAAGAGGAAGAAGAAGAAGAAGAGGTGAAGAAGAAGAAGAAGTGAAGAGGAAGATTGAAGAAGAACAAGTTACAATTGAAAAGCACAATGTACAAGTCAGTTTAATTTTTTTCAAAATTTTAATAATCAAATTATTATTAATATTATTTTTTATAAAAAGAGTAATTAATAATTGTTTTTTAATTTGCTTATAAAGAATCATAATAAGAATAAATAAAAAATAATAATAATTAACCAATGATTACCCAATCATTTATAAAGCCCCATAACGCCACTACCCACTACATGGCCCATAACGTCCCTTCTATTACTTTATAATATTTTAATCACTATAACGCCCCATAACATCCCTCCACTACACATGCCTTAAAACTTTCTTCCATCCAAATCCTCAAAAACCCATTTATAAACATGCTTGATCATCTACCATATTTAGATTTTAATTCATCACTTAAAAAGACATACTTTTACTCCAACCTTGCAAGCATCCATTCGTATCCTTACAGTTCCATATCATTGTCATTTTCTAGATTTATTCCATATTCGATTTTTTTATAATAATACAAATTATTTATGGAAAATATTAACTTATTATAATAAACAAATACCGTATTAGTAAATGGTTTATATAAATTAAAGTTAAAATATTATATGAGAGAAATAAAAATAACGTAGAAATTATATAAATTATTGGTTTTAAAATTTAATATTACATATTTATATCATCTTACCAAACTGGAGTACTACATTTAAATGATATATACATAAAAAACAATGATGAACAATTAGCATATGAACACATGATATCATACAAATCACGAATCCATTAAAAGTCCATTTCACATAAATTTAAAGAAAACAGAATAAAAAAACATAAAACAAAAATCCAGTTCTGCCCCACCCCATGTCCGACCCCCTCACCATCCTATTTGATGAAGTCTAATGTTCAAGTAATTACTTGATGATCAAACGACAATCAAAATACAACATTTTATGACAGTTCCAAGTGTTTACAACATCATAGCTAATACAAAATTAGCTCATAGTCGAAAAATAACGTTACTAATAAATAAATAAATAATGTTATGAAGTGTACTTGGACCCGGGAAAGGCCCAACTACCCAGCCCAACCCAGTGGCCCAACGAAATGAACAACAAGGTGAGAACCAAAATAATCGCTGATGAATGTTTATGAAAATGTGTGTTTCTCTTCCCATCTCAGATTCGTCTATTACATTACTTAAAACGACGAAAATCCTTCCCTTTCTTTTCTTTTTTTCTCATTTTTTTTCCTTTCATTTCCTTTAACTAGATTTTACCCCGGGAGCTTCCCGGGATTGAAAAATCTAAGGTGCTGTTTGTTTTTTCTGCAGGAAAAGGTCTGCAGTCTGCGGACCACATCTGCAGACATCTGCAGGAGAAGAGGTGGACCAAAGGTCTGCAGTCTGCAAGAAGAAGACTGTTTGTTTGTTAACGTCTGCAGGCTGCTGAAATAAACTTAAATTTAAATAAACTGAGTTTTTACAGCAGTCTGGTGGTAGACAGTGGTGGTGGTGGGTGGACCGTGGTGGTGTGGACCATGGTGGTGGTGGTGGGTGGTGGGTGGTGGTAGTGGTGGTGGTGGGTGGTGGGTGGTGGTAGTGGTGGTGGGTGGACGGTGGTAGGTGGTGGTGGTGGTGGACCGTGGTGGTGGTGGGTGGTGGTGGTAGTGGTGGTGGACGGTGGTGGTGGACTGTGGTGGTGGTGGACCGTGGTGGTGGTGGACCGTGGTGGTGGTGGTGGGTGGTGGTGGTGATGGACCGTGGTGGGTGGTGGTGGACCGTGGTGGTGGTGGGTGGTGGTGGTGGACGGTGGTGGTGGTGGGTGGACGGTGGTAGGTGGTGGTGGACCGTGGTGGTGGTGGTGGGTGGTGGTGGTGGACGGTGGTGGGTGGTGGTAGTGGTGGTGGGTGGACGGTGGTAGGTGGTGGTGGACCGTGGTGGTGGTGGTGGTGGTGGGTGGTGGTGGACGGTGGTGGGTGGTGGTGGTGGTGTTGGACCGTGGTGGGTGGTGGTGGACCGTGGTGGTGGTGGGTGATGGTGGTGGTGGGTGGTGGTAGTGGTAGTGGTAGTGGTGGTGGACGGTGGTGGGTGGACGGTGGTAGGTGGTGGTGGTGGTGGACCGTGGTGGTGGTGGTGGGTGGTGGTGGACGGTGGTGGGTGGTGGTGGTGGGCCGTGGTGGTGGTGGTGGGTGGTGGTAGTGGTGGTGGATGGTGGTGGGTGATGGTGGACGGTGGTGGGTGGTGGTGGACTGTGGTGGTGATGGACGGTGGTGGTGGTGAACGGTGGTGGTGGTGGTGGGTGGGTGACGGTGGTGGTGGTGGTAGTGGGTGGTGGTGGTGGTGGGTGAGGAGAAGAGAAGAGGAGAAGACCTTTGAAGACCTTAGAAGACTTTGGTCCAAGTCTGCACCAAGAAGAGGTCAGGAAGAGCTTTTGGAGTGAAATGTCTTCCGAAAAACAAACAGTCTGCCCGCCCCAAACGTCTGCCCGCGTCTGCGCGGCGCAGACAAAAGAGGTCAGAAGTGCTTCCGGGAGAAAAACAAACACCACCTAAAATGATGTGATAAAACATTGTTTTTAAGCCAATTATTTCTTCTCTTCTTTGCTGTGTTTCTAGGTGATCTGTTTTGCTTCTGTATGTTTATGCTATGTTCATGATTATACATTGTTGATATGATTAAGTTGTTATTTATTCATGATATCACTTCTCCATTTTGTTAGCAAATAGAATCATGTCATCTGCTATGCTATAAGAGTGCCATTTATGCTATGTAAATTTGACCAAATATCTATTACCTGGTTTGCTCTTAATGGAAATGCTCTTGAAGCCTACTGCCAAGGTTCCATCACAGTTCAAGCCTACAGCCAAGCTAATGTTCATCGATCATATATGCAGTTCAATGTTTGGAATGTTCTGTGCTAGAACTGATTATGTTGGGAAATGAGACACATGGAGTGTGTGTGTGTGCGCACGTGTAATACTATTAGGGCAGCGTAGGTACTGTTCGGAAACTGCAACGAACAACCCCTTCATACAAATGACCCGTTAAGAAGAATTGGCTGCAATTCGATGCCGATGAAGGCTTATATCGAATTAGAACGTTTCTTTAATTTAATGGTACTCACACATTAGGTTCAAACTCCATCTCCGGCTCTAAGAAACGACTTCATCTCCGGCTCTAAGCGGTAAAGTTGACCTTTTAGCGCAAACTCCATCTCATCAAATCCCAATTTTTACTCTATTCAACACAAATTAATTACAGCAAACAAATACATAAACTACACATCTATATTCAATCAAAGTACAAAAGAATCCAATATATATGCCTCAACAGACGACTCAAGGCTGGCCTGAACGGAAAACTTTGTGCCGTTAGAACACCGTACGTTAATGGTAACCAATCAAACCATATAGCATCAAAATCATATTTCAAATAACAACAAATCACAGTAATTTCAGTCACTTGCCTTATCAAACAAATCAATAAACATCAAATAGCAACAGTAAATCACCGAATCAATAACCGAACAAACCTCAAAATATAACAATATTCAATTAAACACAATCCAAAAAAAACTCTAAATCAAGAACATCATATCTTAAATATTCAGATACATAACGGTTCAAATAAACAAATATTTAAAGGAAAAAGCCTAAAACTATAACGATCTTAAATAAAAGACAATCGCAACCATCCGAAAATACGTGATGTATATTCTTCGATTAAAGTGACGATGATGATTTGTTGAAGATTGTAGATGTTCCTACTTCAAGATCAAAAGATAGACAACAAAGGAGGATGAAAGGGAGGTCAGAATCGCTATAATTACCACATAATCTAATTAAAAAAAAAAGATAAAAAGGGACACATAACTTACCATCTGATGCCTTCATTCTGATTTCAGTCCCTCGTGTTAAAATTGTTCGACACCTCTCAAAATCAAACTCAAGATCAGTATTTTCTTCTATAAGCAGTACTGGAACGTTCGAGTTTAACATATTAACCCAACCATAAACACAATCGAACCAAGATTAACCAAAACTCATACCCTCGGATTTCGAAATAAACAATCACACATATGAAACCTTCGGTACTATTATTAAAATCCCTTGAAGAAAGCAGATTTTCTGGATCTTGAAGCGATTCTTTAATGGATCTTAGGCAATCGATGTTAGCTTGAACCGCATCGCTGTAATCAATACATATAAGTATGCAAACAGACATATAAATTATCATTTAAAGTTCAAAAAAACATATAATATGTAGCAAAATAAGATTACAGTTTAAAACTAATTACGATTGAAATCCGGGAAGAAACTGTTCCCCCAAAACGAACAAACCGTTACATTGGTGGCTGGAGACAATGGTCTTGACGGAGAAAAGGTTGACGGAGATAGTAGAGGATACGCAGCGGAGGCGGTGACGGAGACGATGTCGACGGATATTTTGAGTCATTGGAAGCACTACCTTTGCCAAATAGTTTCTTCATGGTGGTAGATCGTGTTGTTCGCAAAGGAATTGATGAGGGTTATCGAGTTTTAATGGTGGCAGGAGTTTAAAGCTAGGGTTTTTCAGAGAGAGTTGAGAGAGAGGCGATGGTTTGCTGTGATAGTGTTTTCTTTAACTTAAATACCAATTGTCACATGGGATGACACATGACACACTCAAGGGGGAGAATGCCTCATTAAGTGTCATGTCATTAAAATGACTTTCTTTTATTATATATATAGATTAGGAAGCATTGAATTTGGCTTAGTTTTCCTTTCCTTTTCTTTCAAAAGAAATCTCTGAAACACACATTTTTTGTTTTCCTTTCATTTCCTTCTTTAAAAAAAACTCTAAAACACAATTAATTTTTTTTCCTTTCTTTTTCTTTGTTTTTCTCTTCTTAAGTTACCGCGAGAACACAAAGTTATAGATAGCAATTTTGACTCTTTAAAAATAAAAGCAAACAGTGACACACTACAATCATGAGAAGAGCCCTTACATTACCAGTGGAAAAGAACTTATTGTTAAGTGACTAAATTTAGCTAAAAAAAGTTGTAAAACAGTTTTAAAAGCACATTATTTGGTGGCGTTAACAAGCATCTAAACTGTTTTACATCATGTGTAGTGGGGTGAAAAATATAACGCCCCCCTCTCTGATTGGTTCACGTGGCAGCTGAGTCAGTATGGGACGTTAATTCAAAATGGGGTGTAGTGGGAGGGGAACAATTGGGGCGCCAATTTTTTTTAAAAAAAACAGCAGCTTATTCTTCATCATCACCACCACCATTCACCTTCTTTATCATCATCACCACCACCACCACCTTCTTCTTCATCATTCACCCACCACCTCCGCCGCCGCCTCCATCATCACCAATTCACCACCACCTCTTTCAGTCTTCTTCTTCTTCCCTCCTTCACTGTACACCACCACCATCACCGTCACATTCACAGCAGACCACCACCATAATAATCGAAGTGAGGTGTCATCGTTTGATTGGTCGATTACAAATGTTGTTCGGCGCTATAAATATAACGCTGGAACCGGTTTTTAGTCATTCGCGCCCCTACGTAATGGTGTAGGGGGCGCAATTCTCCACTTCACGCTCACAATCGCGCTTCACTACATATGGTCTTATTAAAAAGCTGCAATACTGTTATAATATTTTATTTTTGTGTGATCATAAATTAAAATTTACTATACAAAACACAAGCGTATATAAAATATTTACGTTTTAATTATAAAATCTTATACCAATTTCTATTTTCAGTTATAAGTATAACATAAAATACCTAACCAATTTAATTTATAACATAAAACATATTGTAAAATATTAAAATATAGTATAAAAGGGTCAACCGGCAACCGGCCTGGGTTGACCCGAACCCAACTCGTTTAGCTAAACAGGTTTGCGGGTTCAACCTGAAACTGATAGGAGCCCATTTAGACTAAACCTAAACTCGCTAATTTCGTATTAGATTTGGGTCATGTTTTCGGCCGTGTAAGAAATTCACACCCCTAATGACTAATGTACACCTATAATTTGCTAAAACATATATAATGTGCTTTAAAAGAACCCTTATTCGGGAAAATATAAAAGAACATTGATTCGGGTACAAACAACATATACTTGTGCCAGGACCGATCAACACATGCTCTTGCTGATAGCATATGACATGTCTTCCCATGTTCGTCAAGAGAAAACCACTATCAAACTATAGACATGTAATTAATACTTGTTTCGTAATGCTTGCTTTCCTTTGAACCATGTTCATAGGCTACATAACAACTACATACGACAAAAAATGGACTTACAATGCTTCTCTTGTCATCACTGATTAACAACCCTTTGCGAATAATTGAGTATGCTTCCTTCTTCGTTGTCCATTGCACGCTATCTGTTGAACATTTCATTATGTCTTCATAATCAGTTGGCATTTTTTCTTCCCAATTTGCATCTGAATCCAATATGGGTTTTTTCTCATCTATATGTTCCGCGTGTAGAACATAATAATATTAGACTTCGATCTAATGACTAATATGGGTTTTCTTACAATGAAAATGATGCTATTGTGGTTAACCTATTTTCCAAGAAAGTTTAAAACACTAAAAGCAAAATAAAGGATATTCATTAACAATGTACATGAACAATTATATTTCTATTTGCAATCTTACTTACTTTCTCCAAGGGCCGAAACTCGATGCCTTCTGCAAATATGAAATCATAATGATCATGGAAGTTACAGTCAAAAAGAATTTGAAGATCAACAATTCTATGGTCACTAATAAACTGATATAGTTCATACATCCACCATCCGTCGTCTCTCTCACACGCAAAGTATGAAACTGAATATTTTGTGTCCCCTTGTAGTTTATATTTGATGGATGTAGGTTCATGAGGTTGTCTCCCCTTCTTTTGGAGATTAAACTTGAACACAAGGTTCACCGTGAATGTGATTACAGGTGACAAGAATTGAGTTTTTACACATGTTTTGACATTCCCATTCTTGTAAGGATAGGAGCCCACTGCAAATCTACGTGAATGGTAGCAATGAATGATACATTGCCTCATACTAATCAATAATTTTCAAGAGCTAGAGCACATGAGTCACCATGAATTATATGCAGGCGACCAACCATCAAATTCACTTGGAGCTGAATCCAAACATTCAATAAAAGATATCATCTCACAATGTTCTCCGTTCTTAATTAATGAAAAATATTGTTCATCAAATAACTTCAAGTTAGTGTGTATTTAAATTATAAAAATATTTTTCAATCTTAGGTTAATCAAATTGCTAATATGTTTTACTTTAGAATATACAAGTTCAAGGACTCATGTGTAGGGTATGTTTGGCAAAACTAGCTGGTGGCTGGAAGCTGGTAGGTGGAAGCTGGAAGCTAGAAGTTTTTTAAATATATTTTGGTATTTGGCAGAGTAGCTGGAGCTTTTAATAAAATGTATAAAATGACTAAAATGGGCATAATTAAAATCTTGTAAAGAAGGTTTTTATTTTATTTTTAAAATAAAATGTGTATTTGTGTCATTTTACTAATCAAAAGCTTGTAGTTAGTAGAGTTTTTTCTTAAAAGCTAGTACTAGTAGCTTTTCACTATAAAGCTTTTTCTCAAACCTAAAAACTTCCAGTTCATTCAATCAAACAAAGCTTTTTATTGAATAGAAGCTTTTTCTTAAAACCTTAAAGCTTGAAACTCCTAAAAGCTCCTTGCCAAATATATCCGTAATATAAGTTGTGACATAAACAATGGCATGTGGTATAAGTGTATAACTAACATTCTATATAAGTAAAAAAGAATCTAAAGCGGCGGATAATTGACATAGTAACTAATTACCGTTTTACCACCGTTAAGTACCCCTTTGTATAGAAGCTTCAATAGTTCAACTATGGATCTGTAGTTCAGTTTTTTTTTGACGTCAATATTATATTTAATTAATAATTAATAATAAAAAATAAAAATAAAAATAAACAAGCAAATAAAAAAAAATAAAAAAAAATAAAATGCCTTTCAAAAAAAATAAAAAATAAAAATAAAAAATATAAAAAAAAATAAACAAGCAAATAAAAAAAAATGCCTTTCAAAAAAAAAAAAAAAAAAAAAAAAACAAGAAAACCTATAAAAAACAAACCTAAACCCAAAAAATAAAATAAAGTAAAACTTTAAAACCAAACTAAAGTCCTTTGAGTTTTCAGTTTCCACAACCGATTCTTCCAATCTCTCATGACAATGAACAACCACCAAGAGACCACCACCACCACCACCGGACTTATAATCTCCAAAACACAAACCCTCCAATCGTTTCTTGCCACGTCAGCCAACAACACTCACCTCTCTCCTAACCTTCGTCAACTCGCTTCATCTCTATCTAATAACAACCACCACCAGTCTTCCATCCCCTACAGATCTCTCCGCTCCATTTGGTCCGCATCCGACCCGACAACCCGACCCGATCTCTCCACTCTTCTATCCGGATCACACTTCCTTCTTTCCAGTCCCCAACCCCGCCAAAAGGTATAATAATATTGTTATTTATTTTTAGATAATTAAGTTCCCAACACTTATTTAATTATTATTATTAAATGTGTTGGGTTTATCAGAGCATGCATAGTTGTTAAAGGCGCAAGACGACGCAGTAAAAAGCGAGGGCCTTTAAATGTGATTGGTGGGTTTCAAGGGTTTAAGTGGATCGCCCATACCGCCCTTATAGTGTAGTATAAAAATACAATTTTTAAGGTTTATAGACATGTTTTAGGCTTCTTTAGGGCGAGTTTCGCTTGTTTAGGGTTGGTATACTTGTTTTAGACCGGTTTTTTGGCGCGATTTCGTTGGCGATTGACGTGAAAGTGCGCATTAGGGCTTAAACGTGTGGATTTCGAAGCAAAGCTAGAGGGATGTTATGGGCCTAGAGATGCACAAAACGGTTTTTATAGAACTGGGAACCGGGTTGGTCAACGTAGTCAACACCCGGGTTGGGAACCAACCGGTTTTTCCGGGTTTTGGTCGGGTCTAGAACCGGTATGTATATGCGGTAGGGCAGGGTAGGAATTGGTTCCTGGGTGTAGGGATGAGCTCGGTACCCTTAGTGAAAATTGCCAAAGATGGGTACCGGTACTTAAAATGATTGGTACGGTCCGTGTTTTAAAAAGCGCGCCTTGAGCGCGCTTAAGCGCGAGGCGCACTGAGGCGCCAGGATCTGCGCCTTATGTAACCCTAGGCGCCTGTACAAGAAGCGCAGGAAAAGCGCAATTTTTTGCCAAAAAAATCCCCTGAGGCGCGCGCTATTCGTACGGGAGGTGTTTTTATGCTTAAAATTGTTATATATTTAGCTAAAAGGGTTGTTAAATCATGTATAAACCTTATTTGTATCTATATTTTGGGTAAATGATGCTAAAAACCTATAGCATATATAAAAAAATTATATAATCGTCTTGCGCTTCGCGTACGAAAATCCCACCGCTTTTGCGCTTTGCGCCTCGGTTTTGGACCTCGTCGCTTTAGTGCGCTTCGCGCTTTTTAAAACCAAGGGTACGGTACCGGAATTTCAAGGTTAAATCGGTAAAAATACCAGTGCCGTTAGCGAAAGTACCGGTACCAAAAAAGATTCGACACGGGAAATTCAGTACCGGTACCTGGTACCATAGTTGTTAAAAGCCATCGCATCTTGCGCCTAGGCCCATTTTTTAGGCGAGGCGATGCATTTGCGCTTTGAGTCGGGGAAATTGCGCCTTAATTCTCCAGGTGATGGTTTAGGCGCAGATTTCAGCTCACTTCCCAAATTCCGGAGAGTTTCCACCCAAAATTCGTTAAGTTATATACATCGGTATTTTAAAACTTTTGATACTAACTAGATGAAAAACAGTATTATTTTAATATATTTTTACTTTATTTTCTTTGTTCGCTTTTTTTATCTCAGGCCCTCGCTTTTTTTGCGCCTCGTGCCTAGGCCCCAGGCGAGGCCTATGCGCCTTGAGTGCGCCTAGCGCCTTTGATAACTATGCCTGGTACCATTTGCTCATCCCTACATGGGTGAGCCTTGACAACAGAGGTTAAGAGGATGCTGAGGTTCAGTTTAGTTTTTTGCTGTTGGTTATTTTTTCTGTTGGTTCGTTTCAATGACTTTGGTGTATTTGATTCATTGAGAAGGTAGCTGATTCTCGATTGTTTCGAATTAGTTGTGTTTGTGGATAATTAAGTTCCGAATAGATGTCCAGTTATTGAAGTAGTAGTAGTTAGTAAGGAATGTTAATAAATTTAAAATCACATTGCTATCTTGATTCCTAATTACAATAATCTCTTTAAAAATGCAAGTCCAACACCCCAAAGCTCGATTATTTGATTATGAAAAAAAAACTATTGATGTTTACATCCTTGTTGATCTATATGTATCCCTAGAGCGAGGAGTTGAAAGCAAGGCTCAGGAAATTCGAGGAGGCGGCGGAGAGGAAAGCGTATAAGGAGCTGGTTAAGGATATTACACCAAGAAGGGATGAAAGTGAGCCGTTTTCTTCGTACAAGGATCAAATAGGATTTGGTGAGTTTTTATTTCCTTTTTTGTGGCTATTTTTATGTTCGTTTTCAGTTCTTAAAAGCGAATTACACATTTACACCCTTAAATTGATTTGCATTTGTAGCAAGTAGTGAATTTGGGCTTTTGATCTTTGGTAGTCTGGAGAGGTTCTTATTTCCAATGTTATGGTCTTTGATACCAAAGACTTTAAGCTTTTAAAAATTATAAAATCGCGGTGTTCATTTCACTGTAAATGGCAATTTTGACTAATTTGTGAGGAATGTGTTGATTTGGGGTATAATTTTGATTTAAATGGACAAAGTTATGTTGTTTAGCTAAGATGAAAACGGGCACAAAGTGTATTAAAAAAACATATAATCTTCTGAATTCTGAATCACTTTTTTTAAAAGATTAGATTATTTTTGAAATATATTTTCTGTATTCCAAGTAAGTATGTTACTATTTGTTATGTATTAACATTTAGAAAGAGAAGGGCGAAAATTGGTTTTCGGCTGATCCAACCGAGGTGAAAAGCGCAAAAGCGGTGGGCTTTTCGTACGCGAGGTGCAAGACGAATATATATATTTTTTTATATATGCCATAGGTTTTTAGCATCATTTACCCAAAATATAGATACAAATAAGGTTTATATATGATTTAACTTAAATGTACAACATTTTTAGCTACATGCATAACAATTTTAAGCACAAAAACACCCCGTGTACGAAAAGCGCGCTTTTATTGCTCTTTTCATACGATGCTCGCCTAGTGTTACATAAGGCGCACAGATTGGCGCCTAGATGCGCTACGCGCTTGCGCGCTTTTTAAAACCAAGCCCACTCATCTGTCTCTAACTTGAATGGTATATGGATATTGAAAAGTGAGACTTTGTGAGGAAAAAGATGATGTATCTGATCTTTGTGGTATTGGGTAGTATGGAAATTACTCAATTAATCGTTATACGTAATGCCCGTTTCACATGAATCTTACTTTTTTCCACAAAAGTTGGTGGCTTGATGTGTTTGTTCTGGTTAACGCTAGCTAAGAGCCAACACTCAAGAAGCTCCAATCTTGTTGTGAGAAGTAAGGCGGGCACGAAAACAGCAGTGAAATAGTGAATAACGTAATGTTAGGTTAGCTTTTCGCATATTCTTGATCTGGTCATCTAACGTTGATCTTGAACTTTATCAGGTTTGCATGTCGCTCTTACGATGTTTACAGGCTACTTGGTTGGATATTATACGTTTAGAGCATTGTTTGGACATGATAATGTAGTAATGGTACTACTTATTCAACCATCACAACTTTCTTGTATAATCAGGCACAATTGTACAAACTTACATGATACTGATATAACTTATAATAAACAAAAATTGTTGTCCGATTTTCAGCATGCTGCTGGAGGCATACTTGGATTGGTTATCGGCATGCTTGTAGAAACACTTCTATTTATAATACGCGCATCCAACCAAGATCGTGATCCTAAGACGACTTTCACAGCTTCTAAGATAAAGAAGAATCAATAGATGTTGTCTTTAAAGGTAACTTTTTTTTTTCTTCTTTGCAATTTTCGGTCTTGACAATTTCTTGCTCTGTACATTTTCAAACCCTTACCGCTAATAACATATTAGATTATTTCTATAAGAAAACTGGGAACAATGTTAGTAGATATATGTTAGGATCGAGATCGTCTCACGTAAATGATTTTACTTGCAGCATGTTGTTGCGCGCGCTGGTTTATTGAGAAGTTTCTTAATTTTTGATGTATATAGCATGAAGGAACCCTGCCTTATGAAGAAGAAGACACATACACTACAGAATAACTCTTTTATCGGTTATTGTCTCTTTTACCAATTTTTTCTATTTTTTTTTAAATATATTTATGGTTTAAGTCTTGTGCTGATGAAACTACACTATGAATCTAATTAAGTTGTAGAATTGGTGTATGTAGATTTGTGCAAGTATTTTCATATGGATTTTTTAGTTCTTGATTTATTAGTCATGTTGTATCATCCAATGTGTCAAGAGCATGCACAAGGCTACAAGGGGGCGTTTTTGTCCGTCTGTGAAGGCCTCCATGGCCGTCCATGACGAACATAGTGGTATCAGTATGTGTAAAGTGGTGTCTCTCATCATGAGGTTGAGGGTTCGAATCCTATATTGGACATTAGTGTAGAATTAAAAGTAGGAATGTAGGACTTAGGCCTGTAAACGAACCGAACGAACACGAACACAGGCGTGTTCGTGTTTGTTCATTTAACCTTAACCGAACACGAACACGAACACATAATCGAACACATTTTTGTGTTCGTGTTCGTTCATTAAGAAATTTGTCGTGTTCGTGTTCGTTTATGTTCGTTCATTTAAACCTAAACGAACAGTTCATGAACATAAACGAACACAAATGATCAATATAAACGAACACAAACAAAAACAAGTTAATAGTGATTCATGAACATAAATGAACGTTAAGGTTAGGGTGGAGAGCGGCTGTGAAGTGTGGAGAGCGGCTGATAAGTGATATGTTTAGAATGTTAGGATTAGGGTTAAGTTTTTAGAACATATGTATTAAGGTTACTTAACAAAAGGAAATAAATAATAAAAATAAAGTTATGTTTAATTAAACGAACAAAAATAAACGAACATAAATGAACGAACATAAACGAACGTTCATGAACATAAATGAATGAACACAACGTGTGTTCATGTTCGTTCGTTTAATTAAACGAACAAAAAATTGTGTTCGTGTTCGTTCATTTATTTAAATAAACGAACATAAACGAACTTCCCGCCGAACAGTTCACGAACAGTTCATGAACGTTCGGTTCGTTTACAGGCCTAGTAGGACTAGATGGTGTGTGTTAGCATCGTTGATATGGAAGCTACCAGGATGCGTTTTTAAAGGTTTTTAGCATTCACAGTTGAAGAGGTTTTTACACCATCTTTTATTTTGAGTTAGAGCACCTCCAATGGAGGCGTTTGTGTGTGAAGCGAAACATATGTGGAGGAGAGAGAAAAAAACGCAACTCATCCATAGCTCAAACAAGAAATGTATGTTTGTATTTATTAACCTATGAATCCCGGAACGCTAACATAGATTTCAAATTTTGAAGGAAAAATGTATTAATGTAAGCTAAAAAGGGAAAATCTAATAATGAATATTGAATTCTTTTAATCATCTCATTTTGTTTATGGGGTTGTAGGATACATATATGTATATATACTCTCTTCATCACGGAAACTTCATCCCGGTTAATAACCTTGTTCAGTTGGTTAACGAAGATGTTTTTGTTTGGGTTAGTAATCGCTCGAATGTTAAATCCCTTTCTTGGGATAAATGGTTGAACTTTGATATCGTGGAGTTTGGTGTAATTTTCGAGTTTCTAGCTGAGTCTATATTCATATATAGAAGTTGCTTTTTAAAAAAGAAAAAATAACAGTAGATGTCTGTCTAGACACAAACTCTTGTAGCATGGTTTCGTGTTTCATAATCACTTTAAAAACAAGATGCCAAACACATGAAATCTAGACTTGCTTATTTTGTTGTATATAGATTGCTTTCCGAGGTCAATTTTAGTAGCAAACCCAGCCAACGGTTTAGCTGGTTGTTTCTGTTATTTTTTAAGAATTATTTTATTAGGTCGACTTTTTTAAAACCGACACAAGTTAGATATCGTTTAGCTGACTAGCATCATCAGATATTTTATTCATCTTAATGCTTCTTGTTATGATATTTCCGATTTGAGTTGCAAGATTTGAGTGACCAATTTATGCAAAAAACCACGAGTGGACCGTACCCATTTGTCAACGCCCGTTTTAACCCAAACCAAAATGACCTTGTTCAAACTGACACAACTCCCTTGCCCCACCTGATCAACCCACATGTTTCGCCAGGTTTTTTGATACGATGTCCACTATTCATTTTGCCATCTTTACTTGCCCGGGTGCATCCAATCGGTCTCTGTCCTGAGAGCTAAGAGCTAAGATTTATATACTTATGTCCAAGGGTTGATACAAAACTACTATCGAGCCAGAAGTCTCACTGGAAGTAGCCTCTATTCCTACGGAGTAGAGGTATGTTGTCTACATCTTACTCTCCTCAGACTCTACCTTAGCTTTGCTATTGGTAGGATTTACCAAGTATGATGATTTGACAACTTGCTCGGGTGCATGTTTAACCGTGGAGGACTTCACCAAAAGGTGACCTTGGATAGTTGTTAATATAAAACTGGTAATCACTATTTAGTAGTACCAATGATCATTTGTGCAGTCTTACGGTCTTTCTAGAAACTCGATAACTACTCCAGCGTTACTGTCAAAGTTCCAAAAGAGCATCCGAGGGAGAATGATGTGGTTACCTTAATCGCTCACATGAAACAAAGATTTTGGGTACTCATGCCATTCAGGTCTAAAACACGAGGACACACAATGGACATTTACGGCAAGGTCTACACGAGAACATAATGCTCGACATATACATGAAAATTGATAAAAGAGTGTTCAGTCTGGTCATGATCTTGGTTTTAAAAAGCGCTAGGCGCACAAAAGCGACGAGGCCTAAGCGCATCGCGCGAAGCGCAAAAGCGGTGGGTTTTTTTTATATATTATATATATTTCTAAGACCATTTACCCTATATTATAGACATGACTAAGCTTTATATATGTTCTAATATTGAAATTACAAACATGTACAATATCTTGATGCACTAGCATCCAAAAGTCTGAAGGTTAATTTTGATAAAATTATAACTTTGAGGATGAAAACTGTAAATTAGTTTAAAGAAAAAGGTGAAAAAGAAAGAAAAAGGGCACTAGCGTGCAAAAGTCTTAAGGTTAATTTTGATAAAATTATAACTTTGAGGATGAAAACTATAAATTAGTTGAAAAAAAAAGGTGAAAAGGGGGAAAAAAGGTGTATATGTTTTTATTTAACCTAAATCTCAGCCGTCATGTATTCTACCTTGCGTATCTCCCTCAACTCTTCATCAACCATAATAAATCAGTCATCATAACCTGATTTCTACTGCAAATCAGCCAAGTATACGTCAATTAACATGTGTTTCTTCTTTATTTCTCTTCTTTCATCACAGGTAAGCACCAATTTCATCTTCTGTTTATACACCATATCCTTTTTTTTGTTTCAGATCCATCTTGGCCCCTAGGGTACCGTGAGCCCTAAAGCGTGAGCTTTCTCGCTTCACACAAAATCCCAAAAAGCGCGCGCATTGTGAAAAAATCGCGCCTAGTGTTACCTAAAACTCAAAGGCTTGCGCCTTGCGCCTAGGCGCGCCTAGAGCGCGCTTTTTAAAACCCAGGTCATGATCTCAGTTGTCAATAAGGCAGGAGCAGTGTATAATACGATTCGCGTATGCAAGCCCTGAGTAAATGCTAAATGGTCAAATATCTTCTATTCTTCTCAGATGGCTCGGTTCTAGTCTCTTGTCAGATTTTATGGGTAGAAAATAAGTGTTCACGGTCCATGAAAGAGACTAATGGTCGAATATCTTCTCGGATGGTTCGGTTTTAACCTCAACTCCAGATGGTCCACAGCTCAACAAAATGTAGCCAATGTCATTATGCAAAAGGAACTCATAATGAAAACATAATCCAGACCATAACCTACGATTACCAACACTAGAGAAACCTAGCAACCATGAAGATTTCACAAATGTTATATTTCAAAATATGTATAGAGAAACAAACCTAATTTATATTGGAATGTAAGTTTCCTGGAAGTTCACTACTGGGATATGCTATGGAAAACTTAAGAACAAAAAAAAAACACAACTCTGTTACCTGTAGAGACAAAAGGTCACTGTGTTGTTGGTTCAAATATATTAAGTTTTACAAAGGAATGCATATTCCGATGCGTCAGCATAATTATGTGCCAACAAATAACAAGGAATACATTAATAGTAAGTAAATAAATTCAGCAATCCATTTACATAAACTATAGGAGAAGAAAAAGACCAATTACATACATTGTTTCTAAGGCGAAGGGGTGTACTATAACATCTAGAGCGTTAAGGGTGACATGGCATGTTAACTTGCATTGTACACCACTCCCTCCTTGTGTTTAGGGACATATCAAGGAGTTGTTTTTTAATATGTTAATCGGATGTTAAGAGTCTGAATTAATTTTTTTCCTTTTTTAAACCAAAAACCGCTAAAAATATAAAGCTAGATGAAGTTAATGTGGTTAAACCATTTCCTTGGGGTGAGGTGAAGTGAAATGCCGTAAAGTGAGTGACATGGCATCTAGGTGCAGTTAGTATACGCCTAACCATTACAGATAGCTATTTATAGCATCATAGGATTTCATCACGTATTAGGATTACTTTGTTTAGTTTCCATGTTTGGCCTTCTTACCTCATATTGAATATTGAGTCGAATATTCCTTAGGTCTCTGATTTAATTTATAACACCAACTATTCATCCTTTCTTGAGACGGTGGGGTGGCTTAACGCCACGCCACTTGTGAGAAAGTTTTTCCATGGGGTCCACCCCAAAATCAACCAATCACATTTCTTTCTGTTTTGCTTTTAATTTTTACTTTTTAGTTAAATCACAACGTAAAAGTTGAAGGGATGGTTAGTTAAAGCCCATTGTCTACATGCTAGTGACGTGGCATTATGTTAAACCACAACAGTCTTAAAGGTCAATTGTGACAGAGATCAGAATATCATGTGCAAAAATGAGGAAGTTTATCTTCGCGATAGAAAAGGCTAGTGAAAACATTTTCAGGGCTTTAAAAATGGCCAGGTCTAACCGCAAAGCATGGTAGATTGGTAGCAACACTAGTACTATCTTCATCTTTATTCCTAATATTTGTAAACATCATGCATGTAACAAATTATCGTGTTTTAAGATGCAACTTCCTTAATCTATCCAGCATGACCGTACTCAGGTTACACCAAAAGATCCTCCACTATAGTATGCTGAAGATACAAGTCCTTAGTATAAGTAAATTGTGTACACTTAGATTAAACCCCTATCTACTAGTGCTAACAATGCAAGTAACCTCAACTGCCCTGTCACACCATTAAGCAAACTAAGGATGGCCATGTAACGTTACTGATACGCTAACAAGTCTCGATCATTGATGATAAGAAAATGCCCAACAAACAATCTATACTACAGTAAAAGAATATAGCAATCTGGTATAATCGAAAAGGCAAAATTCATTAATCAAAGCTGTCAAATAGTCAAAGGCACACAATTTAAAAGCTCCCCAAACTATGACATACAATATGCCTCGTAAAGAAACTTAACATTCCTACAAATTTAGGGAGAAACCGAAAAGTACCTACCTCCAAAGAAAACGATGAGATGTACAGGATCAACAAGGAACACCAAGTAAATTGTTGTCAGGAGGCGAAAACAAAAGTAAAGAACCCTATTCATAACTCCTGTACTAACAACTATCTAGATTAAAACGCCCACAGCAAGAGCTCCCTTTGATTATAAAACCGAAAGATCAAGATTCACGACTCAGCATGCATTTTAGCATAACTGACCCGGTTTCCACTAGCAATTTCGGAACCTTAAGGTTCCCGTTTCCTCTAAGCAGAAGAAACATTAGGACACCCTGTGTCCTCATCACATCCACCATTGTTACCCACCAGCTTCATCAATTCCTTCTCGCAGTCGAAAAATCTATCCTCTTTCTTGTTCAAAACATCCCAAAAGAAATCTGTCAGCACAGACTCATAACCAGGCATCTTAGCATACCCAGGGAAATAGTTGATATCAATAACAAGATACCGATTCCCAACCTTGGTATCCCTAATAACATCAAAATTAAAAAGATGCAGTTTCATCGCCTTACGCAACCCACGTGCAATATTACTTATCAAACTCATCGGCGGCATCTCAGCCTCTTCAGAATCCATCATCTTATAATACTTATCATCATTCCTTTCATCTGAAGTCAAGTTACTTATCTGCGAAAATGACAACGAACCATGTAAACTCTCCAACTTCTCCTCATCAATATCCGGCAACGACTTCCGTTTCACACATTGCACATACTTCCCAACCACATAGACCTTAAAAATCACTCCACCATGATTCACAAACTCCTGCAACACAGTAGGTGTTTTCAGCTTATCAAAACCCTCAGTACTAAAAATCAACAACATCTTATGCGATTTCGCGCTCCCGTCCGCCACTAACGGCTTTGCAATCACCGGAAACTTCAAACTCAACCCCAGACCCTCACTCCACACCTTCACATCCTTCAACTTCTCCGGCTCGTAAACTACCACCTGTTGATATGAACCAAATCGTTAATCAAATCGTCCAAAGAAAACAGAAAGAAACTTGAGAGAATTTAAAGAAATTGGATAGACTAATTTATCATTTCATCCATCATCATCCCAACAAACTACAAAGATGAATAATAAATAGCTATTTATTTTTTTAGCAGAGTAAATCGCAAAAAAACACATATTCAGGGGGCTTTTCTGGCCTAAGGCGCTCGCCTCTTGTACCTTGGGTGTTTTTATGAAGCAAACTATTGCACCTTAGGTTTTTTGGCATGTACATGTTGGTAAAATCATACAAAAACCTAATTTATAGCGCCCTATTTTGGGTAGGAAAGCTAAAACCCTATGGAATACATAAAAAACCTATAACTGTATTGCGCCTCGGGTACGAAAAGCTTGCCCTTTGCGACTATTGTATGCTTCGCGATTTTAAAACCAAGATTTAGAAAGACTAATTTATCATTTCATTCATCATTCCAACAACTACAGAGGTGAAACATAAACAGTTATTTATTTCTATAGTAAAACATGGGTCTGTCATTATTTCCGCCATCAGATAATCTCACTCTAACCTAACCATAGGGGTGCAAATGAGCCAAGCTACTCAAGATTGGCTCCATAAAAAGCTCTAAACGAGTCAAGCCTTATCCATCCCGAGCTCAAGCTTGGCATGTGAAGCTTGTCAGGCTCGTCAAGCCTTTTTGAGCCTTAGTGTAACATTAGTTTCATTAAAATTCAATGATATTTATTATTTACCCCTAATTTAAAGCTTCTTAGTAAACGAGCCGAGCCGAGCCGAACCTAAGTATAAGCTTGTTTAGTAAACAAGCCGGAGCTCGAGCTTCACTTATTGAATTTGAGCCTAGCATGTAAAGCTCAAGCTTGACATGTGAAGCTCGTCCTCGTCAAGTCTTATTAAGCCTTAGTGTAATATTAGTTTCATTAATATTTAACGATTAACGATATATAACCCTAATTTAAAATTTCAAAGCAAACGAGCGAGCCATGCTTATTTAAACTTGTTTACAAGCCAAGTGGAGCCCAAACCTATATATAAGCTTGCTTAGTAAACAAGCCGGACCTCAATCTTCACTTATCAAGCTCGCAAGCCTAACAAACCTATCATTTCTATTATTTTCATTTAACAAATAAATTAACTAACAAATAATAAACAAACCGAGCCTGAGCTCGAGAAACTACAGCGAACCGATCTCAATCTTTGAAATAAATTAAACTAAAGTGAACAATCATAAATAACGGTAAAACAAATAACACCTGTTTAGGTACACCAAACGACGCCGTATCATCATCATCATCATTAACCTCAATCTCCTCAACAACATCAAGCATGGAAATCCGGTTATGTAACCGTTCAATCGCATCAGGAAAATCAATAACAATAGAGTCAGGATACCGAATCAGGTACTCACGTAACTGATTCCTCCAATCGTCACCGTACAGCTTGTGGAGCACGCAATCGAATGGTCCTTGACCTACCAACGGTTTATCTGTATCGATTTTTATAAGATCGATGCCTCGTTGTTTGGCTAGGGTTAGTAATGAATCTTGGATGAAGCTTTGTTGTTTCTTTAGTAATAAAGCGTAGCCTATAGTGAATCGGGTCGGGTTTGTTTCAGCCATTGTTGTTGAACATTCATAACACAGGGTTTTGGACTGGAATTGTTGTATGAGATTACTATTATAATAATAATAATATTATTGTTGTTGTTGTGATTGTTATTGGAGTTAACGGAGAGTTTGTGTGTATAGGGGATTGAGGAGGTGGGTTAACTTGGGTGTGGAGTTAGGGTAGGGTTGAGTTAGTTAACTATGGTTAAGAGTGTGGATTGGAGAGTCCACGTGGATATTATTTTTGCTTTTTTAGGCGGCTACATTCCGGTCTTTTATTGTTTTACTTGAACCGGAGTGTTGCGCTAGCATATAAGACTATCTTTAATGCAAAGGGTGCCCTTAGGCGCCCTTAATTACCTAGTCGGATGCCACATCATATCCTTACAAATCCTTAAAATCATCAATTTTACCTCCAACCATACAAACTTCCTTACATATTTTAACATTTTCCACTTCATCACACTTTTTCTTAAAAGTTAAACAAAATTGTGATCTGAATGAAGCATTTAAACAAAAGTGGTACATTATTATATACTATATAGTTTTAATGGCACAATAACCAAAATCTTAGAAGCCCTGGCAGTCGGATAGAGTACAAAGGATTCATTTAATGCAGATGGAATTTAATGCGCCTGAACTTTTGGATGTGTTCCATATCATCACATGCGGCAATATAAGGGGCGCGATAGAGTTAGTCTAATAATTGCTTGTTAAAAGGTTATAGTTTTATTTGTCTACACAACTAATGTAACACCCCACCCGTAACCCGGGTGATCATGCACAACTGATACAACTTACAGCGGAAGCAAACTAAACTTTCATTATAACTTATAACATCCGAGTACAAAACATTATTTATTCACAACTCTTAACGACTAAAAACTTCATAGTCTCTAGGCTTCACTACTGCCAACGGGTTCTACAGCTGTCCTCATGATTCACCTGAGATAAGTATACTCAAAACGACGTCAGTATATTACTGGTGAGCTCATGCTATACGATTGTCACAAAACATCACATTAACATTTATGCATACACAATATGGGTTATGACTACCGTACTGGCTATCCCATAACCACTGTACAACTGACACACTGACCCCCCAGTAGTGTCACCACAGCCACCTATAGGTATGGAATCCGTTACTGAGCGCATGATTACTCCATATTGGACACCCCTGGCCCTAATTCAGCTTTTCGTAACGTACCATTAAGCATACAAGGATCCTTTATACCCCCATAGATATACGCATATTGCAGCATTCCCATTTATTACCAGTTTTGACCAGACGAGTATACTATCACAGTTTTATAAACAAACATGATAACTCACCTGTTCAACGATGTTTAACAGTTGCTCAACACTTGCTAGAATAACCAAGCAATATCTCAAGGTCCTGACACATTTACATAATCCTAGATTAGGTAATGGTACGCCTAACTAATTATTATCATGGTTGGATATTAGTTAACGCTACCTTGTTTAAGCAGGGGTGATCAGTCCATGCCTAACTAAGGCTAGGCTACCCAATACCCATCCCTAATAATAATCCTAATACCTAAAAATAATAATACTAAACTACCACTAATAATACTAATAAAAATAACTAAATGTAACTTAAATGAGAACATACCTCAAAACTATCTACGACACGTTGATGTAGAGTCTCCCCACTCGTGCTTTAAAATTGACTAATAACAACACTCAACGGGATAGCGTAGGTCTTGGTTTCGGTTTCTTTATACTAAAGCGTCCATAAAGGAAAGTGTTGGTTCTAAGTGATGAACCTACAATGTCTATTTATAGAGGATCTTCACTGTTGGTTTAAGTTGTATAACTGAGCTACCATGATACTCTATTTATAAAGGTTCTACCCTATTATTTTTGTTTTGTATCTTAACTATGAAGAATCTAAGTTTACTATATGCATCCACGTTTCACATACTTGTACACTTATACATATTAATATGTAGGCATATGTGCACCTAAAAGAAATTACCTAACTATTTTATTATATGTACGTTGTTATGGAAACTTCACAATAAAGATAACATATACTACACTTACATATATTAATCATACATGTCTACAGACACACACGTACACATTCACCATTTCATAATTAAAATGTATTATTATTCATATTTAATTATATTATTAGACTATACTAATTTGTGAACTCATTTAAATAGTGTTATCAAATGAACAGTAGTTCTATTGTTATTTTATTTGAATACTTTTTATAATAAGTTCATGGATACGTGTTCTTATCTGGTTTGTGATACGTGTTTCCTTCATATTCTTGTTAGTTTAATCTTGTAAAGCAAGTTTAATAACTAGAAGGACTTAGTTGTTAATCTTGTAATCTAGGTTTTGAGTTAGTTTCCTAGATAGAGTCAAATGTTTCCATAATTAATGTTTAGATGTTAATAATGATCCTAAAGAGACAAGGATCTTAGACTTATAAATAGAAGGAATTATTGTAAGTCAAGTATTCAATTAATAAGAGACATAAGGTTTGGCTCAATTGTGATCTTTGATATCGATTTTCAATAAATTGGTATCAGAGCTCAGGTTGAACTCGCAAGAAATCAAGGATCAACAAGGAGTCCGGCAATCACAGCAAGGTTATCGTGTGGTTTGCGACGGGTTCGAAGTATCAGACGAACAGCAGCGGGTCAAAGGTTTTCGATCAGCAGCCGTTTAAAGGTGTCTGATCCGAAGTTGTTTCACCGAAGTCGATCAGAATCAGCGTGCAGAGGACCGAACAGATTCTAATCAGAAAGAATGGGAGACAACGACAACCGAGTAATTGTTCCAGCGAAGGATCATAATACGACATCCCTCCACGTACCACTCTTAACATCAACCAATTATACGGTGTGGGCTATGAAGATGAAGGTCATATTGAATGTTAATAGTGTGTGGGAGATGATCGAACCTGGAACGAGTGCTGATGCGAAGAAGAATAATATAGCAATAGCTTTACTATTTCAAGCCATTCCCGAGGAACTAGTGCTTCAAATCGGTAATAACGATACAGCAAGAGAGATGTGGGATGCAATAAAAATCCGACACCAAGGAGCCGAGCGAGTAAAGGAGGCCCGCTTACAAACGCTCTTGTCCGAATTCGAAGGATTGAAGATGAAGGACACAAGCACGGTGGACGATTTTTCAAGTAAAATAGCAAGCATTGCTTCTAAATCAGCCTCGCTTGGACAGAAAATTGAAGAGCCAAAGCTTGTCAAGAAATTCCTCAACGGCTTACCAAAGAAGTTTATTCATATGGTCGCGTCTTTGGAACAAGTTATTGATCTAAAGACAGCCTCTTTTGATGATATTGTAGGTCGTTTAAAGGCGTATGAAGAGCGAATTGGCGGTGAAGAGACCTCAGCCAAGCAAGATCAATTATTACTAACCTATGAGGAATGGGAGGCAAAGAAAAAGAAAGCAGGAAGCAACCGAAGTCGATCCTCTTCATTCGAAGCAAAGTCCAAAGGAGCGGATAAGTCTCGAAAGAAGAACTCTTATCAAGGAAAAGGAAAAGAATCGCATAAGAGGCCACAAAAGGATCGATCGAAGATACAATGTTTTCGGTGTGATGAGTTTGGACATTTTTCAAGTGATTGTCCCACTCGACAAAAGAAGGAAGATAACAACCTGACCGTTGAAGACGAACCAGTTCTGTATGTTGCCACAAATCAAGTCGTTTTTCTCAATGAAAGGAAAGTAGACCTTGAAAGTTATGAGAAGTGTCCACGACAAGACAATACATGGTTTTGCGATAATGGGGCGAGCAATCATATGACCGGGAACGAAGGATGGTTCTCCAGCTTGGACAAGCAGATATGTGGAAAAGTTCGGTTCGGGGATGGGTCTTGTGTTGAAATTAAAGGGCGAGGAACTATAATCCTTGAAGGCAAGTCGGGTAGAAGGCGGGTTCTGAAAGATGTATACTTTATTCCTGCACTTAAAAACAACATTATAAGTGTTGGTCAAATGGATGAGACTGGGCACAAGGTGATTATTGAGAATGGTGTCTTGAGGATGTTCGAACCAAACGGCTCGATTCTCATGACTATACCAAGATCAAGTAATCGAGTGTATAAAATAAACTTGAATGTTGTTATGCCAGTATGTTTGCAGGTTAATTTACAAGATGAAAATTGGCTGTGGCATGCAAGACTTGGCCACTTGAATTTTGACGCATTAAGGATTTTATCCAAGGAAGCAGAGGGCCTACCATTAGTGAAGAAAACCACTGATATATGTGATGCTTGTGTGATCGGCAAGCAAACAAGAGGGCCCTTTCAAAAACAAGTGAAGTATACAGCAACTAAGCCACTAGAGCTACTTTATGCGGATCTGTGTGGTCCTATAACACCAAGCACAACTGCAGGGAACAGGTATATACTACTAATTGTTGATGATTTTAGTAGGTATATGTGGGCTTTTCTTGTCAAGTCTAAAGATCAAGTTCCAAGTGTCATCAAAGAATTCATCATAAAGGCCGAAAACAAACTAGAAGCTAAAGTGAAGTCTCTAAGGACGGATAACGGTGGTGAATTTACTTCACGCGAGTTGGGAAGTTTCTGCAAGGAACGAGGAATATCCCGACAATTCACGGCTCCTTATACCCCACAACAAAACGGGGTTGTGGAACGACGAAATCGGACCGTGATTGGGACTACGAGAAGCATTCTAAAGGCCATGAAAGTACCTCAAAAATATTGGGGAGAAGCAGTGATGCATTCTGTCTATCTGTTGAACCGGTCACCAACGAAAGCCCTTAATGGGTCAACACCATTCGAAAAAATTAAAGGAAGAAAGCCGGTTCTGTCGCATCTAAAAGTCTTCGGATGTGTTGGGTATGGCAAAGTCTTAGCTCCGGGACAAAAAAAGTTAGATGACCGGGGAGTCTTGATGGTGTATTTCGGCTCTCAATCGGAGACCGGGAACAACACACACCGGATGTTCGATCCGGTTAAAGGAAGGGTTCATGTGATAAGAGATGGTGATGTTAAGTTCAAGGAAGATGAAGGTTTCGCGTGGGATACGGTTGATACAAAGGAAGATGAAAGGGAAGAGTCTTTGGCCGAGTTCTTTATTCAAACAGAGGATGAAAATGGAGAAAGAGAGCCAGCAACTGAATCCGAAGAAGACAACTCAGATCTGAACAATGGGCCGACTGATACACAAGGTAACACAAATTCCACTGTTGGGCCGAACAGGCCCAATAACATGAGTAGTAGTGCTGCAGGTCCGAGTGTTGCTGAAACTAGATCCACGAATGAAGATGCACAAGCTGGAAACTCTGTTTTACGAAGGTCAACTCGAAGTCAGTCAGTTCCGAGACACTTTGCTGATTATGAAGTTGACAATATTCCGAAGCTAACACATACGCTGACAGAGGATGATCAGCTACTTCTATCATCTTTAGATGATGAACAGATCGTTTTTAGTGATGCGGTCAAAGATGATAGGTGGAGGAAGGCAATGGCAGAGGAGATAAAATCGATCGAGAAAAATAACACGTGGAAGCTCGTTGAACCACCACCGAAGACAAAGCCGATTGGAGTCAAGTGGGTTTTTAAAATCAAGAAGGATGCACAAGGACTTGTGTCTAAGTATAAAGCTCGACTTGTTGCAAAAGGCTACGTGCAAAAGTACGGGATTGACTACGAAGAGGTATTTGCTCCGGTGGCAAGGATCGAAACAATACGCCTAATCTTAGCCTTATCGGCTAGCCATGGATGGGAGGTTCACCATTTGGATGTAAAGTCGGCGTTTTTGCATGGCGAGTTAAAGGAAGACGTGTTCGTTTCTCAACCAGAAGGTTTTATAAAAAGGGGCAGTGAACGGTGTGTCTACAAGTTGAATAAGGCGTTGTACGGATTGCGTCAAGCACCTAGAGCTTGGAACACCAAACTCGACATGGCACTAAAAGAGCTTGGTTTTATTCGGTGCAAAAGTGAGCAAGCGGTTTATCGAAGGGAAGCAAACCGTAAACTTTTAATTGTCGGGACATATGTTGACGATTTAATAGTTACAGGCTCCTCGAGTGAAGAAATCCAAGTCTTTAAAAGGCAGATGGAGGCAAAATTCGAAATGAGTGACCTTGGTTTATTATGCTATTATCTCGGGATAGAAGTTACTCAAAAGGATGAAGGAATTGCAATAACACAAAGTGGATATGCTTCGAAAATTTTAAAGCAATTCACTATGTGGGATTGCAATGCTACACAGTTTCCATTAGATCCCGGATTGAAGTTATCAAAAGGCGATGAAGGTGAAGAGATAGATCCAACCAGATATAGAAGAATAGTTGGTAGCCTTCGATATCTCACTCATACTCGACCTGACCTCAACTTTGCTGTGGGTTTGGTAAGTAGATTCATGCAACGGCCCACCATAACACACGAACGAGCGTTGAAGCAGATATTGAGATATGTCAAAGGAAGTCTCAATCTTGGTATCTTATATCCTAGAGGAGGTGATCGATTACTCTTGGGATATAGTGACAGTAGCTTCGCTATGGATATGGATGATGGAAAGAGCACAACAGGACTCGTGTTTTATTTCAATGATGCACCGGTTACCTGGGGGTCACAGAAACAAGGAACGGTGGCTTTATCGTCTTGCGAAGCAGAATTTATGGCAGCCACAGAAGGAGCGTGTCAAGCACTATGGTTAAGGAGCTTGATATCAGAAATAACCGGTGATGAAGAAAGGAGGGTTACTCTCAAGGTTGATAATTCATCAGCAATCGAGCTAATGAAGAATCCGGTGTTTTTCGGGAAAAGTAAGCATATTCATACTCGGTATCACTTTATAAGGGAATGCATTGGGCGTGATCAAATTCATGTTGAACATGTAAGTGGGAATTTACAAAAGGCGGACATTCTTACGAAGGCATTGCCAAGGGTAAAGTTTATCGAGATGAGGGAGCTTGTTGGTCTTACAAGATTACGGGGGTGAATGTTAGTTTAATCTTGTAAAGCAAGTTTAATAACTAGAAGGACTTAGTTGTTAATCTTGTAATCTAGGTTTTGAGTTAGTTTCCTAGATAGAGTCAAATGTTTCCATAATTAATGTTTAGATGTTAATAATGATCCTAAAGAGACAAGGATCTTAGACTTATAAATAGAAGGAATTATTGTAAGTCAAGTATTCAATTAATAAGAGACATAAGGTTTGGCTCAATTGTGATCTTTGATATCGATTTTCAATAATTCTCCCCTCTCCCTCTAGCTTTTGCCTCTTTTGTTGTGATCCTCATTCTTTGTACCGATCACACCAACAACTGCTTCTTGTTGGCTGTGTAATGAACCCTAAATTTGCTCGCGGTTACCGGTTGTCTCTGTTGCCGACCGTTGTTGCCGGTTTCAATCTGAAACCCTAGGTGGCGGAGGTCAGAGGCAGAGCTTTGTATTTTTGTTGGGGGGGGGGGGGTGAACTCCAAAAACGACGTACGCGACGGTTCGACAAAGGGGGAGATGACAAAAAGTAGCAACGTAGCAGACAAAAAGTATTGTGTAGTTGGTATCTTTGAAAAATGGTTTGTTTCTTATCTTTACGATCTTGATATTTGATTTCTTCTAGAAACAAATAGCAACAGGTATGTTGCTTCGATTATGGGTTGGTGTCTTTGTTGTAAAAGCTTACTTTTTGTTATCGTCTCTGATGTTGTTCTACTTTATGATGGGGTGTAAGCCATAATTTCTTGGGATACTTTGACCCTTGGAGACTGTTGTAGTGTGTAAGAGGGATGCCTTAAGGCCACCTTTTATGGCCGGATGTCTGCTGATAATTGTGGTATTTATTGCGCGTTCAGGCGATGATGACAACATCGGTTTTCCATAGCTATGGCGCTTGCTATTGGCTTTGCATACTGGCCGTGAGGGTGATGCCAATAGTAATGCATTGGCAACGCAACCAGCTGATATCTTGCCATATTGCATTTGCGCCTTGCTTTTCTTCGATGTCTGAGCCATCTGATACCGCTGAATGCCCCTATTGTCACTTTGCAACCAATTTCTTTACTTAAACTCTAAGCCACATAACGACGACATGCTTCTATTTTACGGATCATCTGCTTCACGTTTGTAAGCTGCCTTCCTATTAAGGCATGCTTCTGATGCAACATAATGCTTTTTCATTATTTGCTTTGCATTCATAGGTTTGTTTTAAGGTAGTGTTTACCATATATACCCATTTGGTTGATTGTTTGCTATCTGTATTTACTATTTAGACCGTCAAAAGAAATGTAGCGAAGCCGTCATTTGGAAACTATAACATCCGTTTGTAACTGTGTATGACATGTCAGTTTTGCTACCAAATCTATACCAACACGACATGCGCAACAAAGTTGTCTTGATGGACTTATGCTATGCATATAGTTATATAATTGTTTTTTTTTCAACTTTAGATGCCTCGGAATCGGGTGTTGCTCAACAAACATTACAAAATGCCGCCTCTTGGTGCGAGTGAGCACTCATTATGGGAAGAAAATGTGCAGGTCAGTATTACTTTTCAATGGCCCGATTCGGGTTTGTATCTTTGTATTTTAATCTCGAAATCCAAAAAGAGTTGGCTAAAAAAACAAACTTCTCATATTCGTTGAAAGGGTTCCGAACTGCATTTTTGTAACTTTTGGTTCAGTATGTTTCCAATCAACACAATCCAACCCAACATGTATGCAAATTGTTTGTGTGAGCTGGTTACCTCTCTACATTCAGTTGTTAAAACACTATTTTTTATGATGCATAATGTGAACTATCTGATTGATTAAAAACACAACAAGTAGAACATATTTTGTGTTAATCATAAACATCGAGTTACATTATTTTCTTCATAATATTTCGTTATGTTCATAATTTAATTTAATATTACTTCTCACATTGTTTTTGTAGATAAAGATATATGTGTAGCATGATGTTAATAGGGTTGCAGATGCTGAGAAATTATGGACTGCACAATGCTCATACGTTCAAGTGAGTGATGTGATTTCTATTTTACCATTACGCACCATTTGTTTATGATCTTAAGATTTTTAACTAGGTTACACCATTCAAACCGCTGTGTTAGCTAATGGGTCGTGGCGATGGTTCAATGGAATGGTTGCATTATACTTCTTACTTGATGATCTCGATCAAACACATAAAAGAACATAAAACAGCTCTGCACTTTATTCAATTACAATTTCTACGGTCTAAATGTTCATCCATTCTTGCTAAACAAAACACGCCTTCATCAGTCATATATCGTTGTATACAATTACGTTGATTTTTTTTTTTTTTTGCCAAATATCGTATTCGTACCGCAGATAACCAGGTAATATATGTTGTTTTTCAGGCTGTGAAGGTAGAAAGAAGTCCACAAAAAAAAAAAAAAAAAAAAAACAAAGGCGCACCAAGCTGCGTTAATTTCTTATCAGGACGTATAGAGAATCCCAGGAAAATATGAATAGAAGTGCATAGCGGACCAAATTCGTATGAATGGTTGTTACTTTATAAAGACTCACATATGGTGAGTTAAGTACCGGTTTAATCTAGGCGCATCGCGCCGCTTCGATTACCGCTAGTTATAATTAAATAAGTTGGTGCACTCGTTTTTCTCATATAACTTTTAAACTATAACGTTTTACTAAATTCCGAATATATTGTTAAGACGAGCTAATTTTTATCTACACGTCAACCTAAGTTTCATTACAAACGGAGTAGGGTTCAAATATAATATATTTTATTATTACTACTACACGGTCTCTTATACTAGCCCGGGTTCGTCTAGGTTCTCACATTTCAATTAACCGTCTTATTCGTTACTTAGTCGTTCGACCATATATAAAATGTATGTTTCATATATTTTCCTTTCCGTTCACAAAACGGGGTATTACAACTAACCACTACGTACACTTAGGTGATAACTATTTGAGTAGCCCAGCACATGGTCATACTTTACAACGACTACCATTTATTAAATATGTACACAATACATGTGCCATTTCAGTACGAATCATAATGCAACCAACCTAACCTATTATATTATTAGTAGTTTAGAATACATATCTTTACACTTTTCACAGTTTTCAAATCTCCAAGACATGACATATGTGATATGACTATGATAAACAGGATCCTAACTATCTTAAGACAACAATTCACATCCTTGAGACTCAGGACAGGGTGAGAATTTGGTTGAAAAAAGGCTACACCAGAGGAAATGGATATGGGTCGCCACGAAAGCCAGGAAGATCAACAATTCACATCCTTGATACTCAGGACAGTTGATGAAACATACACAAGTTCAATCTCTTTGTTTTTAGCGACAGCCTCAGGATCCATCGTCGAATATAACATCTCTAAACAAGAAAGTATGTTTACATAGTAACTGATTGGTTAATAAGATTATTTAACTTATAACTCTGGTATTTGTTGAAGCTAATAACTGAATTGAACTGAACCATGCATACCAGTAAAAGTGATTTTATTCCCCGCCACATCGTACGGACATTCTGCTAAAATTAATGTAAAAGATAAATGTATGAGAGTGATTATGATAATCACACGTGACATATTTGAAATATCTTATTATAAAATAGGTTAGTTTGTCTTCTTTATTTTACTCTTTACATACACATGTCTATGGCATACACATAAAAACTCATTAAATTAATTTGTTTATATTTTTTAACGTTTAAATCCTATACATGTGCATTTTTTTTGGTGTATGTATGTTACCTACACGTACACACACCACTTTTATAATTATCCATAACTTTATCACATAATAATCCAATCCCTTAAAAACATAATAATCCAACAATAATATTAAACTTTAGCGAGACAACTCGTGTGAAGGCAGTACAGTTTTCGAAGGGAAGCCACCAAGGCTAATAATCCTGCACAAATCCCGATAGAATAGCGTCACAGGCTGTCGGTTCAAAACGTATCGACAGAATGACAATAGAACACCAACAAATCCCTTTGACACTCCATCAACAATAATAAGATACATCGAATATTCCCAAACCTCATGTAATCATTATCCCACAAACCAACCAAAAATAATATTTGCATCACAATCTAATCATCAAATAATATTAAATATTAATATTAACCCATTACCTTTCTTCTTCTTCTTCCTCTTCCATACCTCCCAATTCAAAGTGCTAAACTTTCCCTGAATTCCTCATTATTATTATTATTAATCAAACCCACAAGTTTTTATAAAAAAAGGGTTTGATGCAATGGATCAAGAACAGCTAAAAACCAAATCTTTAACAAGAAAAGATGATTATAATGAGGAAATTAAGGTGAAAACATTAGCACATACGTCATCAAGATCTTTTCCATTGACGGTTTGGGAGGTAATGGGTGCGTGTTGTGTCTTGTTGTGTTTTGTTGTTGGTCTCGTAGGTGTTTATCTTACGTTGCCTGATTCTGATTATAGCTTTCTTAAGCTTCCACGTACACTTGAAGATCTCCATGTTCTTAGGTAATTGATTTCTTTTAATTATCACATATTTGTTGTGTTTTGTGTTTCAAGTTTTTTTTTTTAATTTAATTTAATTTTTTTTAGAGATTGAAATTTAATTCAGAATAATATTTGGTTGGATGTTAGGATGATGATCTTTGAATTTGTGATCAACAAAATATTGGTCATTGATGGGAAATTTTGATATCCTTTGATCAGTGTTGTAAGAATCGCTAGGCGCTAGCTGGCCGGTGGGGTACTGGCTACCGATTAATTAGGATTAATAGGGATTAATCGGTTTCGGATTTTATATGTAATTCTCAGTTTTTGATATGTAGTTTTTCAAGTAGACATGTTTTAACTCCCTCTTCGACCGATATTTTGAAGCAGATAAGATTAATTGCCGCAATGTACAGACCGCCACCCATTTTGGCCTATCAGGACTGGATTTGACCATTGTTGACCGTCTAGCGATTATTTGGCAGATTAGATGAAAATTACTCCGTAAACCTCCGACTAGCGAGTAATCGGAGGCTAGGCGTGATTTTTTCAACAATGCCTTAGATTGATGTGCTTTAGAAAGTTTCAAATCTGATAGCTTTTTCATAAAGTTTTTATGGTAATGATGATTTTCGTATGTGGTAGATTAAGCGTTGGAGGGACTTATGTTCGTTGATAGGAAGTGTTGGTTCTTGAAATTGAATTAAGACGTAAATATGATTTGATGTTATGTGGTTAATCTATAATGTTGTAATTTGCTTGGTGGTATTTGAATTGTATTTTCGTAATATTGGGTGGCAGACTTGCACAGCTGAAATTAATTCGAAACCGGTTAAGGTTATGATTTATGGCCATGAAGATAAATGTTAGGTAGTCGAAGGCGCTAGGTGCACGGGGCTTAAAAAGCGAGTTTTTTTTTTCTATTTCTTTTTTTAAAGCAAGGCACACAATGTTAAGACGCTATTTTTAGGGGCTTTAGACATGTGTTTATGCTGGTTAGGGCTAGTTTATGCTGGTTTCAGGCCATTTTTGGATGTCTTCAGACCAGTTTTAGCCGCTTCAGACCTGTTCAGGGCCGTTTTTTGCAGAAGTTTGCCAGAAATTGCGCCTTGACGTACGCAAGATGGTATGGCTGTGCCTGGGCGTTTAGGAGAGCGCACAATGCGCCTTTGACCACGTAGTGTAAATGTGACCTAATTTACCTGTTCATTTGATTCTAGTTCTGTTAGACAAACTTATCACTTTGAGAACACTTTTTTAAGTTCACATTTTTGCTTGAAATCCAACGCCTGTAGTTGAGTTTTCACAAACGGTAAACAAATGAGTCGAGTATTTGAGTCAACCTGTGTGCTTACGTGCTTCTTCTTTGTACATGGTGATTTCGGATATGTATCTGATAGCATCAATGCCTTCCCTTATTTTCCACAGAGATAATATCGAGGGATACGCCAGTGACTACACTGCACAAGTCTTAGTGGGGTACTGCGTCGTCTATATTTTCATGCAAACTTTTATGATCCCGGGAACTGTTTTCATGTCACTGCTTGCGGGGTCCCTTTTTGGTGTCTTAAGAGGCGTAGCTCTCGTTGTCTTTGCTGCTACTGCTGGCGCGTCGTCTTGCTACTTTTTATCTAATTTGATTGGGCGGCCCCTTATCTCGTCTTTATGGCCCGATAAATTGGTTTTCTTCCAAGACCAGGTTAGGCTCAATGCTTTAATGCCCTATCTAAGGGTGGAAATTTTGATCAACCATCAATTTGGGTTCAAGCTTGCCTCGTAGCGGGAAAACTGAAAAAAGTTAGCTACGGGTTGAACGGGTTAATAGTCCTGGAAGGCCAGATTTATTCACTATGAAATAAAATTTCTTAAATAGTAATATTTTGAGAAAACATGATTTGTTAAGCATATCTAAAACATTTATTGTTGAGTTAATTGCTAATTTAGTCCCTGAAGTTTGTCAAAAATTGCCACTTTCATCCAAATCTTTTTTTTTTGTCATTTTAGTCCCTGTGGTTTCATTTTTTTGTCATTTTAGTCCCTGTGGACTAACAAGATTTGTATGAAAGTGACAATTTTTTGACAAACCTCAGGGACTAAAATGACAAAAATGAAAACACAAGGACTAAATTGACAAAAAAAAGATTTGGATGAAAGTAGCAATTTTTGACAAACCTCAGGGACTAAATTGGCAATTAACTCTTTATTGTTTATAAAATTCAAAAAAATTGATTACGGGTCAGCCTGGCCCGACTTGTTTTGATTCGCACTAAAAAGTTCCCCCTATGATCCATTTCCAGCCCTACCCATCGTTTGAAAGTTGTAGGCGTTTCATCTTTATCTACTGAAAAGGTTGACAGTTTTAGTTTTGCTTACTTAGGTGGCTAAAAGGCGAGACGGGCTGCTGAACTACATGCTTTTCTTAAGGCTGACCCCAACACTGCCTAATATGTTCATTAATGTTGCTTCACCAATAGTAAATGTGCCTTATCATATATTCTTACTTGGAACTTCAATCGGGCTTATCCCGGCTGCTTATGTCACCGTCAAGGTATTATTCCCGCTGTTCACTAAACATTTCTTACAATGTAATTGAACAGTTTAGTATTTTTCATATCTTCGTTCCGTTTGTTGGAATCGCCTGAACTAGCCAAGCTAAAGTGTTATCGTCTTTTTTTTAGTTTTAGAGTTAATAGCCAAATTCGTCCCCGGAGGTTTGGCCAGTTTTGTTACATCAGTCCAAAATCAAAACTTCTTACATCTGGGTCCTTCTGTTTTACATTTTGTTGCCAAATTCGTCCCTGACACTAAACCCAGTTAACTGGTCGTTAACTATGGGGTATTTTTGTCTTTTTGGCTGCCCTCGTTTTTAAAACCCAATTTAAACAGAGTTATTCATACCCACAGAAGACAAAAATACCCGGATGTAAAAAGGGGGCAACTAAAAAGACAAAAATACCCCTAGAGTTAACGACGATAGTTAACTGAGTTTGGTGACAGAAAGATCCAGATGTAAAAAGTTTCGATTTTGGAATGATGTAGCAAAACTGGCCAAACCTCAGGGATGATTTTGGCCATTAACTCTTAGTTTTATTTACGACTTTTATGCTTGTTTATAATCCTACAGGCGGGAATAACTCTTGGAGAACTACAGTCAATTGGAGATCTATATGACATCCATTCAATCGGAACCTTGTTTCTCATCGGGCTCGCTTCTATTACCCCTACACTCATAAGCAAGAAGCATGCACCATGACAATTTGTTCATACTTTGTTTGTAGTGTTTCTAACCAACCCCTCTCAAGATTTGAAGTCTGTACAGATGTTGGAGAGGCAAAAGGCATCTGCACAATGTTTAATAGAGGGTAACTAGGTACAATTGCTAAAAGGCAGTTTAGTCTATGTTGAAAAATAATATTGCTAGTGTAAATAGTCATTGAAATGATGGATTGTTGCTATGATTTTATTTTGTGAAATGTGAATTTGGCACTGGTAATGAAATGATTTTATTTTGTGAAAAATAATATCCAATCCCACGCTTCCACATCTCAACCGAACTTCCACACCTCATACTAACGCGGTGAAGATCACCATGCTGCTCGAGTAGTTACCACAAGGGCGGTTTGGTGAACTGCAATGTGGCTCAAGGCCACTTCAACCCACACCGGACAATCTAATGGTTGGTCTATTTTATCCCTCATTATCAGATGAAAATAACAATATCCAAATTAAAGTGTAAATACCATGAGATTAGGGATGAGCTCGGTATCATACTGTACTGACCCGATACCGAAAATATACAGTAGGGTATCGGTACAGTTCCATGCATCTGTGTGGGCCCCTTTTCCAACACCTTGTATAATATAAGAAATTAATATACCAACACCTTTTATTCTTAAATTGAGGAGATCAATTGTTGGGTATCTGAGCAACTCTTCTGAGTATGCACACAAGGTGTTTAATAACATGCCTTTACACTAATCATCATTGAAGATGTACACTTAACTTACCATACACTAGGACTTTCTTTTGAGAAAACATGAAGCAATAAGTTAGAGATACAATCAAAATATATGATGGAAAGAGTCGTTTTCGGAAACGAAAATGATTAATAATTAAGTTTTTTTGGATAAAAACATTGTTTCCATGTATTATGCAAAGACAGAAGACAGATTTTCAATAAGAAAGTTCACTAATCTTAAAAAACAGTCTATCATGTAACATATGGTTCACATACCAGACAAGATTGTCTCCTTTGCCCACAAAGAGTTAACTGATTTTTTTGGGAGTTCGCAGTTGACTGCGCTCACTCAAGCATTCTTAACTGTGAAATTCTCTCATCCACAGCTAATGCGCACAAAGCGTGTTAGTGTTTGATCATTGTAAACATCTATGCACAAAGCACATAGTACACGTCAACATCGGGTTATTTGGAATAACTGATCTATATTATTCTCTTTATGGATCATTACATAATATGATAAAGGTTGAAGGCTACATGAACAAGATATAATAATAAACATAATTATACAGAAAGATAGGGTATCTTATTATTTCACATTCCACTCTTGACCACTTTGTATATGCTTGATGATTACAAAGAATAATAATTTGCTTACGTTACGATAAATAATCGTTTAATGTATTAATTTAGTTGAGCAGGGGCAACACATGCTTGCGATAATCAGCTAGAGCCCACATCGGATATATATTCCGGTATAGTGCATAATGCAGCATGCAGTTCTTCATAAATACTCCAGCTATTTCCTGCATTAAGTATTCATTTAGTTGAGTTGGATTGCAGTCTTACTTATGCTTTAACTAAACATCTTTTGCCGTCTGTATTACCTGTTGCGGAAAATCACCATTTTCCAACTGCGAGTTGATCAATAACTTGGCTGCTTTATGCAGAGGTGTTGCATCTCTCTCCATCTGTACATTTCAACAAATTATAAAAACATTACGAATTCGCTAAAGGCCTAAAGCGATAATTATATATAGTTTTCGTTTTTCAATAATAAACTGACCTGCCGAGAATGAATCAGTCCCATCATTGCCCATGCCGTGTGTACCAAGTTGGACCGGCCTCCTTCCAAAGGTATATATTTCTGTTTTTTTAGCAGAAAACGATAAATTTTTGTTAACATTACAATTTTTATTTTTATTTCTTATTCTTTTATCAAGATAGCGGGCAGGCGGGCAACAAGCTGCGCCGCCACCCCTTTCTGAATAGCAAATCCTAATCTACTAAAAACGTAACCCTGTCCACCAGGAGCCAAGACACTACTATGAATAACCCGCTGGACCCTGGTCAGGAAACGTTTGTTATGTTGTAGTGTTACCTTTTCTGGGCAGGATTTGTAGCTTTCTCCCCAACCACCATCTTCTAGCTGTGTTTCCAGCAGAAATTTGACGCCTTTATGAATTGCCGGACAGTTTTCGTATGTCTTTCCAACAGCTGCCAGTCCTCCAAGAGCAAACCAGGTACCGTATGTAAAGCACACGCCCCAGTTTCCGTACCTAATTACCACAAATTATCATGTTAACAAAGTAACATGAAAAACAGTTTCCAACTAGAGGTGGCAATTTTAACCCACTTACTTAAACATGAGTCGGTATGGATCACGTTTTTATCTCTAATGGGTCAAACGGGTCAAAATTTTCCACTAGTGTAATTTTTAAAAACTAGATTACTATTGAATTATGTATTTTTTTATAATCATGTTTGGCACAGTGACACTGTATATTTTTTATATAAATGCAAAGACTAAAGAAAAAAACGTTTAGGCGTGAATTCGACCCGCACGCCCATTTTGCCACATCTGGTTTCAGCTGTTACAGTTCTCTTTTTCAACTAAAAAAACAGAAACAAACCATGAACCATCTTGCATCTGTATTTTTTCTAGGTATCCACTTGCACCCGTAAGGAACGTTTCTATCTCTTTTCGTCTATGCTCGGGATGTAATTTCTTAAACAAAACAAGGGCCTGAATTGATGATGATGTACACTCAACATACCTGGTCAACAAATTTTATAAGTATCTAGATTAACCTGTAGAATATATGTTGTATGGAAATGCTAATTAATATAGGAAGTCTAGCTTACTCGTGCTCAATAACGATGTCAGCAAAGAACTCCGTCGGGTTGAGAATCTAAAACAAAACGCAGAAAAAAAAACAAATAAGTTGGAATACACTTATCAAATTTTGGTATCTTAAAAAAAAATATTATGTTTATGACTTAGTTGTATACCTCTAGCCAATCTGATGATCCTGCTGGTTCCCATGCAGCTAATCCACCATTTTTGCTCTATAATTTCATCAGTTATAACTCGTTAAGACGGTATTTAACAATTTAGAATGTGTTTTTGGACATATGTTTTAATAAACTTATTATTAACCAAATGGTGCCTTGTAATGTACACTGACCTGTAAGGAAAGTATTACGTTGACAGCATCATACAGTTGCTCGGGTTGCATTTTCTCGCCAACACTTTCTGGTGGCATTGTTGAAAATAGGAGGCAACACTGGGAAAGAATATAGGTACATAGTAAGTAGATCATACAGAGACGCCTTTTTATATAAAATTAAAAAAAAAATGATTATGCAATTTTATAAAAACTGTATATATACCTTCAACGCCTCAGCAGTACAGTCGGAAACTTGCCATCCATGATCTTGATCCGAAAAGGTCCATGACCCTTTAGAGATATGCCGGTGCATGCTCTTAAAGTCACCAGAAGGATTATCTTTAACCTACACAATATATATTTAATAAATAATCAGGGATTAATCCAATAGTATTTAGTAAATAATCAGCATCAGAGCATTGTTGTCAAAGCGTCTAGGCGCACTCAAGGCGCATAGGCCGAGCCCGGAGCCTAGGCGCAAGGAGCATAAAAAACGAGGGCTTGTTATAATTAGGCGCACAGTATAAAATACATTTTTAGGGATTTTAGAGATGTTTTAGGCTTGTTTAGGGCTACATTTGGATGTTTGTTTAGGACTTGTTATTAACTCATTTAGGATGTTTTAGAGGTTTAGGCAACTCTTAGCCTAAATTTGGCAGGAAATCAGCCTGAAAACAGCCCCGATAGTGCGCCTCAGTGCCTAGGCGCACACCTCACAGGGCGCAGCGCACTTGGTGCGCCTGGTTGTGCCTAGGCGTGCGCCCAGGCGCACTTTTGACAACTATGCATCAGAGTTTTAGAGACCTGTGAAGCTTTAATAAAATCATGCCCTTTCTTCAACGTAGAGCCAATTTCTTCGCTAAGATCAGTGGCCAATAGAGCTTGAATGGCAAAGCCGGCATCCCACTGTTGACTGCCAAAACTCTGTTTTGCATATAAATCAATCGACAGTTAATATATTTGTTTTAGATGTGTGTTTATGTATCATCATGTTTTTTTTTTTTTTTTTTTTTTTTTTTGTATATGACCTGCATTTTCATTCCATCTTCAGCAACCCAGAGATAATCTGGTATTCGCGCAAGGTGCTTTTTGAAACAGACACCATTTGGATCCTCGACCCAGCATGCAAGCATACACAGTGCCTGAACAACAACGATCACATCTTTATAGTAACTGTTTTACTAGTTTATATATATACTTTTTAATTAAGTTATGTTTTAGCTTACTTTTTCTACTGAACCAATTGTGATGTATCGGCTGTTCTCGTCTTCATAATGGATATGTTTCATTGTTGTTTGAAGTGCTTTCTCTCTCAGTTTGTTTAACGGCCAATGATTCAGTAACGGCTCAGTGCAGACGTAGAGACTATCCCACATCAAATCTTGTAGTAACGGATGAGGATAGTATAAATCTTCCTGAAATCATAAGTTGGAAGTCTCAAAAAAAAAAAAAAAAAAAAAAAAACTATATGTTATGAATAGTCAAAAGTTCACCTTTGCACACAAATGTCTTATGCTCTTCCATTTGATTTCATTATAGGGCTGTGCATAAAGTTCATCTCTAAGTTGCAGAATCAATGGAGTAATCGGACCCACAAATCTTTTTCCGTAAAGGTATGACATTGGCATGTATACCAACCGACAGTAGCACCACATTTTTGCTGCATTTAGATAAATATTTCAAGTAGAAAATAGTACATTATGATCACTGGTATGACCATTTCGGCGTTCTAAGCCTGGATAAACAACACTAATATTAAAGTGTTACTTTGATGCAATTGGTACTAGATAACTAACCTGGATACATAGGTAGGAAAGAAGGAAGGATCCAAAACTCGGGCGGCATTGGGTTAGTTCCAGCCCACTCGCATACACCAAGTATCTAAAAACATGAGCGGATTGGGTAACGGGTCAAAACATGATCAACCAACACTTGTTCATTTTTTTTATAATAAGTTATATATTTGATTAGTTTTGAAAAAGATATCTTACGGAAAGCCATGTTTTGCCCCATGATGGAATAGCTGTGACTGAGCCATGATCAAGAATCCATTTGCGGGCTTTGGTGCACGCGCCATTTAGACCACCATCTGGTCCTTCACCTAACAGACGCATACAAATGTAACTGAGGGTGGTGCAGAACATTGTGCTATGACCTTCTATGTGAAATCCCCACCCGCCGTCTTCGTTCTGTTGAATGACAGGTAATGTTTGTTAATGCTTTTTGACTTTTCGGTTAAAAGGTTATAGTTTAGTTACATTAGTAAGTAGTAACTACCTGATGACAATATAAATACCGTAGGATTTCTTTTCGATATTCTGCTGGGAAAACACTGTTAAGGTGCCCGGTAACATACAAGCACATAACCTGCAATATGTTAATTTTTCAAAGATGTGTATCCATGGAAATAAGGTTGCAGTTTTGACCCATTTGTTGAATGTGTAGATTTGAATTATGTTTTATTTTTAACCGTCGAACAGGTAAAGGTTAAGGAAAAACTAGCTAAAACGAAGCAAGTCTGCCGATTCAATTGATTTGGCGGTTTAACAGTTTGGTTTTGACAGTTTAACGGTTCAACTGGCAGTTTAGAACTTGCAACCGGAGTATGCATTATTTATTATCAGCCCTCTATATAATTTTTAACAAAATTAATAGAAATTAATGATTTTGAAAAAAAAATATATACGAAAAACCATGTTCAAACCGCCAAACTGACCACTTTGATTTGTATAAAACCGTAGTTAGTGGTTCGGCCCATAGTTTCATCAAAACCACTCGAAACTGGCCCTGAACACCCTAGCCCAAAGTATATCTTTATAAAAATTACATGTTTTAACTTTTAACGCAGTTTGACCTTTTACCCAACCCGCCTGACCCGTTCATTTTTCAATCTTCAACAAACACATAAAAGCTTACCAAGGGCTGCATGAAATACAAGGGGCCAGCATTTTCAGCTGGCCAGTGACCATCATCAGCCTGCAAGGCTGCAAAGAAATTAACTGATCTACGCAACGCGATCGTAGCTTTTTCATACGATATTTCTTCACCATCCTCTATTTTCGCCTGAGGTATCGTTTGTTTAAACTCCTTCTCTCTTAAAAACTGCATATACACATTGATACAACATAAAGTTACATTCATAACCAAATAAATAATAATCTTGTTCTACTCAGCGCAACGCAATATGGAGGTACTTATGGCAGAACGGCCCACTCAGGTCTTTCATTTTAAAAATAAAAAAAAAAGAAATGCGACCTGCATGCGCCACAGAACATCACTGCTAGTCTTAACTTCATGTCTACGGTTCCAGAAATCCACACGAGCTTGTTCCACCTCAGCACGCTCTTCCAACGTTCCACCATTCGGATCAAACTCCCATATCTGCCTCCCTGCAAAGTTGTTTGTGCTATATAGGTACGGGTTATGACCCGCTTGACTCGCTTCTGCTACTTTCAATCTCCACATGTTTGTTTAAGTTAACACTCACAACAAAACAGATAGTAGATAAGATAATATTGTGTAGACTGTAAGTAAATTATGTGTGTATATAAATCAGTACGTACACCTTTTATAATGGTTAAGAATATAACACTTATGATACTGATTTATAACTTTTTCTTATGACAGTAACATACAGTCCAAGTTCAATCATTATTTTTCTTAGATAACAATGTCAACCTTTTAGTAGATGCTAAAATCATGCATCTTTAGTACATGTTAAAGAAAATGGTTGTGTACTTATAGTTTAATTTAATAAAAGGTATATTTTTCAAAACAAGTTAAAAGTCCAGACTTATTAGAATAATAAACGAGATTATAGACAGGACAAATAAGAAGACTTTCACGATGGACGGTCACGTTGGTGAAATAGTGTGGGGAGGCCGGACGTGGTAAAGATTTCACTGACGGATCACTGATTGATGCTGTCTATGGATCGTGTGTCAACAATTTGTCCTCACCCTTCAACAACTGAAAAACTCGGAGTAAAATCTTATCTGAAAGTCATCTCTTAAAATATTACTGTTTATCGACGGGCACTTAAAGTTTAAGTTTTGTTTATTTTTTAACGTTCTTATAAAGACATACGTCGGTGATTCCGACAGATCACCGACGTAAATCTAGAAAACCGTATTTGTCAGCTACACCGTCATTTTTCATCAATTAACGACGACTAAAACTTTATTTTCTTATTTATTTTTTATTTTAACATATTTGATCGATGGCGACCCGTAGGTAATCACCATCGTTGATATATATACACAAACCAAAAGTTTACAAAAACTAGCATATTCTATTGCTCATACATTAGGTGTATATAAATTTTCTTTTAAACCTCTAGCCCTATCATTATTATTAATTTATTATGTCCACAAGTTATGTTTAAAAAGTCATGGTGTTGAAGCAGTGTAAAAATTTGCCTTAAAAGGAGCCATCACAATATCTATGTGTCATTAATTTTGTCTTGTGATGATCCTAAGTGGTCCAAACATTAAGAGGTGACACTTTCTTTCGGCCTTAAACACTCTATCCCTACATGTATGTATGAGTCATCCAGGTCTAGTCTTGGACTCGACGTCTTATATGTATCGCGAAGTAGCTGGACACAGTGGCGCATCTTCATGGGGGGGGGGATTTTCGCTTAGAAGTTCCGATTATATAGTATCCGTATAGAACTTTTTGTTATATACGGTTTCGACCATCCGTGACCGGTGACTTCCAAGCTTCTCCACTGGCTGGACATATCTCTCCTAGGGTTTATCAAAAGAAGGATTAGATAATTTAACTCACCATCTTGTTATGTGTCAATGAGATTATTAAGGTTAAATAAATAATTATAGATTAGAATAAGTCATGTTAATCTATAATCTATAACTTATAATAAAATAATTGAACTTTGATAATGTGTCATTCAATTGAGGCCTCAACCCATCCTTGAATGTGCCACGTGGCATGTGGCATCATGTATGATTTTTTAATTTTTGAGTTTTTTTTAATAAATCTATATATATTATAATTATTTTAGGAAAAGATAAGAATTTAAAAACCAGATTAAATTTTCTCTCTAATGTTTCCTCCCATAACTTTTAAACGTTAATATCTTTTATATACGAGTTTTTTTAAAGAAAAAAATTACACCAAATTAACGAGTGTTTTATTATCTTTCCAACGAGTACCATAATGCTATATAAAAAACGAAGAAAAAAAACAACTATTTTTGTGGGGTTTTGTTTTCAAATATATTTTACTCTACTAATAAATCACAAACGATAAACATAACTTCATAGGCAGAGATTCCTTTTTTTATATTTGAATATGATAACTTACGGCAGAAATTTGTTTAAAATAAATAATAATAATAATAATAATAGTATTCATTAATCATGTATTGGCAAATCATTAATTATGTTGTCATATTAGATATTTTATTATGTTATATTAGATATTTCAACCCCGGGACATTCCCGGGATAAAAGCTAGTGAATTATATGTTTGATGGCATATCTGTTAATTTCGTGTTATGAACCTTATGATGTGTTAATGACTTGATTATGTTGCCTTAAATCATTTTAGGGTAAATTATTAAAATATTTTATTTTTGATACAAATCAATCTTTACTAGGAATTTTTCAAAATATACATATTACAAGTTATTATTGCAGAAAAACTAAATTTTATGTTAACCAAATTTATGTTAAATGGAAAACTTAATTATATGTAAAGTGTTATTTTGAATTTAACAAAACAATAAATTTAAGTTTTTTTATTGAAATATAAATTTAAGTTTTTTTTTTTCTATTATAGAAAAAATCTAAATCATTTGAAAATTAAGTTTCATAGTTCATATGAGGGCTGTAACCAAAGAAAAATCTTTCTCTACTCTTACAAATATCTTTCTTTTAGTATGAAATATCTGTATTTGTTAAATAAAAAAACCCAACAAATCAAGTCTAACATTTCATTTCTTTTTTAATGGACAACCTTATTAAGTCTAACATTTCATTTCTTTTTTAATGGGCAATCTTATTAGAGTGTATTGTATAGATTTGCATTGTGTGATGTTACCAACTAGCTCATACCTCTCCTTTAAGCGAAAATGACCAAAATGACCCGTTGACCGTGTGATTTGTCAAAATGGCTCTCTCCCGTCTTTTTGGAGAGACAGGTCACGGCTCCCAACGAGCCTGAACCGTCTCCAGAAAGGCTTTAATTTACACCAATAGAAAACCAACACGTGGGTCAAGGACTGTGTGGCGTCTCGGGAGACGGGTCACAGCCGTTAAGACGGCTCCCGTGGGCCCTTGAGACGTCTCACTTAGGGCTCGGCTTCAGTTCGGCTTATAGTAAATCACCACAGCCGACCCACCGAAGACGTCTCAGGAGACGGTTCACATTTCCCCAGACCTACAAAAGACGTCTCCGGTGGAGACGGTTCACATTTCCCCAGCCGTCTCCCGAGACGGCTTGGGGTCCCAGTGACAAGTCTACCCATGACGTCTCCGGAGACGTCTGGTGGGTCCCGAGATGTTTCGGGTCTCTTCGTCTCCGGTGAGTCCCAAGGACTTGTCCGACAGTTCAGTTGTCCACGTCACCCCTATATATACCATTCTCCGTCCCAAGCTCCGTCCCATTCCCCGTCCGACTCTCCACTACCATTAACACTATCACTACCACCACCATCTCAATCATTCAAAGGAAAATGGCACCCCAATTTTGTTTTCATCCATTCTCCTACACTTATCTAACCCTAATTTATTTAAGAATTTAAAAACAAATTTAGATTTTTCTCTCTAATGTTTCCTCCCATCATTTTTAAACGTTAATATCTTTTATATAGGAGATTTTTTAAAGAAAAAAATTACACCAAATTAACGAGCGTTTGTGGCAACATGTCGAAGATAGCCCACACCAAACAAACAAGTGGAACCGTGTTAGGATCTGAGTATTGGATTGTTTTGATTAAGTATGAAAGATGAATGAATTATAAATGGAAAGTGCAGCGGAATAACAATAAATCAAAACATAGAGAATAATTGTTTTTAATCGAAAGCTTTCATTAAAGGAAAGATTACAATTGTACAATTAACTCCCCCTCAGCCTGATCACTCAGAGAATGTTTGTCTAAAAGAGAATGACGAGTGATGAATAGAACAGTACAAGTACTGTTCTATTTATAGACAAGCTCAAACCTCTGATGATCAGTTGCTGACGTCACCTAGATAGCGACCCCTAACTGACTAACAAACACTAACAACTGTTAAGCTATAAACTACTGTTACATTGAAACAACTGACAATAAAACTCTGTTAATCTAAAACTCTGATGTCTTCTTATCATCTGTTGAACCAAAGTGCTGTTGGTTCAACAGACCTTTGCTCTTCAGATCTTTAATCAGCAGTTGTTCTTCATCAGACTTTATCCACCAGACTTTTCATCAGCAACAGTTATCTTCTAACAGTTGTTAAGCAGCAGCAGTTTAGGAATCAACAGATCTTTGGAGGAAGCTTTATTGTAACAACTGTTCTTTATTCATGATCAAACACTTAGTATATTTTGGCTTTTAATCATCTGTTCTTCTCCAGGTCAGCAGACCCAACAATCTCCCCCTAGAACAGATGATGTCAAAACTCTGCTTTATTCTTGATCTTTATTCCTCATCAGACTTTCTCTAATTTGCCCTTTTAGTTGTAATTCAAAGCTTAGAGAGAAGAGGTCTTCAGCATCTCTATCCAGTGTCAAATTCAGAAGTGTCTGGAGATCTTCAGCACTTAGGCCAGGTGCATCATCCATACTTAACTTCTGAATACTACCATCTGATCTGATCAGTGTCAATTCATGGGTCTCTTTGTCAGACTTCCATTTTAGAATTTTAGAATCAGAGGAGTGACTGGGATGCATCTTTATTTTTGATGAGTTAGGAGATGGAGGCCTGCCAATGAGTTCTCTGAACTTCTCTGTGACAGGGTCAGAGAAGTATCTGATTTGGTTCAAGAGACCCTTTTTTACATAGGTTTCAGTAAACTTTCTTGTATCCTCTTCAGACATTTCTTTCTGCTTCCTGTATTGTCTTCTAGCAGCAATAGAAAGATCAGAGGTTTCAAGTAAACTGTCTAGTGTAAAGGCCTGTGAGGGTTTCTTGGGAGCATCATCATACACTGGTTTTCTTGGTAGTTTGGGATTGGTCTTTCTTTCTTGTTCAAGCTTCTTGTATGTTTCAATTAACCTGACCTCAGACCATCTAGCAACAGATCTCATCTCTCCATACTTGGCTGCTACAAGCTCTTGTCTCATTCTCTTGAACTTCAAGGCTCTAGCTTGATCTCTCCCTTTACTGAAATCAGGGGCAGAGGCCTTAGCAGGAGGATTCTTGGCCATGCTCTCAATTCTAATGAGTTCTTCCCTGAGAGCATGTGTGGTCCAGCCTGTAAATTGATTCTTTGTTGCTTTGTAAGGCTTGGTTGCCAAGATCTGTTCTAGCAGTGAATCCCTTACTTCCATTTCCAAGTGTCTGCTGAGAGGCATGGTAGACATGGAATTGCTCAGGGTCTTAGCATAGTCTTCAATCCTTCGGAGTTTGCTAAGCTCTGTTGAATGGATGCCCTGAGCAGTCCTGTCATCCTTCCCTTTGCATTTCTCTTTGATGATGGCATCAGCCTGTTCACCTTTGTATTTAAGATATGTGTCAATGTTGAGTGGAACAGGGAAGCCTTTGAGAGATGGGAAGGATCTTTCTGATGGCTGATCAGTATTGTAGAAGGATTAAAGTTCCCCTTGATTAAATCCAACTCAAGGGGATACTTCTCAGCCAATGGGGTGATGGTTGGTGGTGGTCTATGGGATCTGAATTGAGAAGTGTGTGGTGAGAAAGATGAAAGTGGAATGGCATTGACTGGTGTGGATTGTGAGATTGGGGTGTTAGGTGTTGTGTTGTGGATGTTTTCATCTTGTATAACAAAGGTGGATTTCCTTTTCCTGCTATACAAGATTTTGGGTGAAGGTGAGGATAAGGTAGTGGTTTGGTGAACATCTGTTGGTCCTTTTGTGGAACCAGCAGCTGTTTGGGTTTTTGGTTGTGTTGTGGTAGGTTTGGGAGTTGTTTGAGTTGTAGCTGGTTTAGTTGTTGATGGTGTGGTGATTGGTTTGGTTACTGGTTTGGGTTGAGCAGATGTTTTAGTAGCAGTTGTTTTAGGTTCAGTGGTTTGGGTAGCAGAGGTTGTGGTGGCAGTGGTTTTGTGAGCAGTGGTTGTGACAACAGGTGTTTGATCAGCAGAGGTTTCAGCAGATAGTTTGGAAGGTGGTTTTCTAGTGTGTTTGGCTGGCATTTTCTTTCTCTTAGAAGTATTTACATCTTCCACTTCTTGTTGTTGTTCCTTTTTCAGCTGCACCAACATCTCTGCCTTTGCTTCCAAAGTATCAGACCTTTTCATTTTATCCTGAGCAGCTTTCTCAGCTTTTTCATTAGCTGAAGTGTCAACTTCTTTTGCCTTTGATGCTTGAGCTGGTTCAGTGACAGGGATCTGAACATTTGGTTGCTGTGATTGTGGAGCTGATTTTGGTGACTCTGGTTTGTCAGCAGCTGGCTTCCCTTTTTGTGAGGGTGGTGCACCAAATGGATTTAGCTTTGGCAGCCTATCTCTGCCACTCTCCCCCTTTTTGGCATCATCAGCTGTAAACTCATTATCATTTTCATCTCTGAGGATGGTGGTAGGGGCAGAGCCAGTAGTCTTCAGCAGGTGTTCCTTGATCACTTTGATGTCAGCCTTGGTGTCATTGAATCTGGCATCCACCATGTTTCTGATCAAGGTCATGTAGGTTTCTTGGGTCTGATCTGCCAGTTTTCTGTGAGCTATGATGATGGGTGAAACTGATTTCCATAGCTCACTGGCAATATCAGAAGTTGAGGGTTGACTTTTAGTAAAGGTGTTCAATGTCTCCAATATTGACTTGACATCTGATTTGATGTCAGCAACAGAGGATTCAAGGTTTTGAACCTTAACCGTCAATTCTTGAAATTTTGATGCATCACCTAAGTTAATAGGATCATCTAAATCCCTACCAGGGGTAGTTTTAGCTGGTTCAGTTCTAGGAGGTGAATCCATAGAATGAGAACCTGCTGCCCCTTTTTCTTGGTACTGGGGACTTCCAACTGTTTTAGGGGACACAATTGTGGCCTCATCAGTTGTTGCCTTCAAGGAAGTCTTATCAATGGAACCACTGTCCTGCTGTGAGACAATGGTCTCTACAGCAGTAGTAGCTGCTTCTCTTGAAACCTCATCAGAAGTAACATTGACTTCTGGGAGTATAACCTCCTCTTCTGTTTGTGGGATAGCTAATTGACTTTCCTCAGCCCCAGTCACTGGTGGTGGTGTACTCTCAGTGATAGGTGAAGGAGAGGAACTGGGGTTGTCCTGAGTTTTATCAATAGCTTCAAACAGGGTTGCATTGTTTGTGGGACATGTGGTGGTGATGTAGGTGGAGTAAGAAGCTGATTAGCCTTGGGAGATGGACTTGTAAACATATGGTCAAGTGACTCATATGCCTCAGTATGAGGTTCCCTTTGACTTACAACAAGATCCTTTTGTGAGGATTCTTGAGGAGTTTGCTGGGGTTGAGATATCTCCAACTGTTGTGAGGAAGTAACAACAGTGGTTTCATGTTGATTTGGTGATGCAACAGGGTTAGCTTCTGGTATCTCATCTTCCAGAAGTCCCTTTTTGGGTTTAGAGGTGGTCTTTGAGGATGGACGTTTTCTTTTGGTGGCTGGTGTGGGTTTCACAGCACTGGATGAAGTGCCATGATCACCAGGAGCAGTGGGCTCACCAACAGAGGTGTCAACAACAGTTGTTGTCTTTGTCCTCTTTGGTTGTGTTTTTGAAACCTTTGTTACTTTTGATACTTTTTCTTGGGTTGAAGAACCCAGCATTCTAGTAAAAGTTTCATCAGTTAAGCTTTTCATTTTAAAAGACTCCCCCTTTTGAAAATCTTTTTCAGGTAAAATCTTTTGTAGAATTACACTTAGAATTCTAGGGTAGAGCAGAAAAGCATTGTTGGAGCCAGATTTTATGGCTTTCATATTAGAGACCAAGTCTAAGAACAATCCCTGAGACAGATTGAAGTCAGAATCTGACAACATTGCATATCCCAAGTATTGTATCCTCAATGGGATTTCATTGAAGGATGTAGTCTTGGCTGAGGCACAGAGGAGTAGGGTATGGAAGAAAAATTTCATGACTGGAGGAAAAAACTTTTTATATAATGTGGAACCAGTCATTTGTGCATCATACCCTCTCTCTTGAAACTCAGTGTGAAGCTCTGTTTTTGGAAAAGTTTCCATACCTGACAGGTCGTTTAGTGAGAAGGTAGTGGATATGATTTCAGGGGTTATGGCGATACTGGTGTCTCCAATTATGGAAATTATGGAAGTTGGCTTTTTGTCTTGATACAAGACCTCAGCATTCGCCCAGAATTCTTGGAGTGTTTCCAGGTATATGGGTGCATCAGCAATAAGAACATTTTTGTATTTTGAGTTATTGATGATGTCGATGGTGGAATGGAATGGAGTGTTATCTTCGGTTTTTACCAAATAGGGAAGGAAATTATGAGTGGCTTTTGTTTGGAGATCCATTTTAATGGATTTTGATTGTGAAAGTGATGATCTTTTGAATGAGGGTTATGAGGTAGACGAAGGCGGTTTTCAGTATTTTGAATACAATGAGACAGTAAAACTGCTGTTGGGGGAAGGAACAGGGTTTTATAGGCTCTGGTGAAACCGCTGATGTGGCAAAACTCTGCTTTTGAGATCAGACGTGGCAAACATCTGATGGTTGAAACATCTGGTGGCATACAGCTGTTTTGTTAAACATCTGTTGCCAACCTCTGTTGTTTAACCAAAAGACTGATGAAAAACAGTTGTTTTATCTGATCAGATGTTTGAAACAGATTTTTCAACCAACAGTGGTTGTTTTATCTGATCAGATGTTCGAAACAGATTTTTCAACTATCAGTGGTTTGAATGAAACAGTGGTTGTTTTATCTGATCAGTGGTTTAAAACAGATTTTTCAACCAAAGTGACTTTTTAGAAAAATTTGATTTTCTGAAAACATTTTAATGTTTTATTGAAAACATTTTTGTTGTTTTAATCCATGTTTAACATTCCAATTCGAGAGATCAGATTTGTAAAGGTAGATGTGTCTAAAGCTTTTGTCAGCACATCTGCCAACTGATCCTCTGTTGGAACATGGTGCAGAGAAATCAAACCTTTCTCATAGCTATCTCTGACAAAATGATGTCTGATATCTATGTGCTTGGTGGTTGAATGAGAGACTGGATTCTTGATGATATTTTCAGCAGCTTGGCTATCCAACATGAGTGGAGTCCTTAGTGCAGTTATCCCAAAATCCAGTAATTGATTTTGAAGCCACATGAGTTGGGCTGTACAGCTTGCAGCAGCAATGTATTCAGCTTCAGCAGTGGATGTTGAAACAGCTGCTTGCTTTTTGCTTTGCCAAGAGACTAAGGCATTCCCTAGAAACTGGCACCCTCCTGAGGTGGACTTCCTTGTGGTATGACAGCCAGCAAAGTCACTATCTGAATAACCTGAAAGCTCAATGTTTCCATTAGCAGGATACCAGATACCAAGTGTGGGAGCACCTTTTAGGTATCTGAATATCCTCTTCACAGCAATAAGGTTAGACTTTCTAGGAGAAGCCTGAGATCTAGCACACACACAGGTTGCAAACATAATGTCTGGCCTGGATGCTGTTAAGTACAATAAAGACCCAATCATGCATCTATAGTGTGTCTGATCAACCAGTTCATCCTTTTCATCAACAGTGAGTGGCTTGACAGTGCTCATGGGTGTACTACATGGCTTACAATCATTCATCTCAAATTTTGTTAACAAGTTTTTCACATACTTGTTTTGATGAATGAAAGTGCCATTTTGCAGTTGCTTTACTTGAAGACCAAGAAAGCACTGAAGTTCACCCATAGCACTCATTTCAAACTCTGCTGTCATGAGTTCCCTAAACTCCTCACACATTTTATTACATGTGGATCCAAAAATGATGTCATCCACATATATTTGAACAATCATTAAATCTTTTCCTTTCCATTTTAAAAACAAGGTTTTATCAATTTTACCTCTTGTGAAACCAATGGATAAGAGAAAAGTAGAGAGAGTTTCATACCAGGCTCTTGGTGCTTGTTTCAGTCCATACAATGCTTTGTTAAGCTTGTAGACATGATCAGGATGGAATGTGTCTTCAAAACCAGGTGGTTGACATACATAGACCTCCTCCTGAATTTTGCCATATAGGAAGGCACACTTGATGTCCATCTGATATACCTTGATGTTGTGGTTGACAGCAAAGGCTAGGAAAAGTCTGATAGCTTCTAACCTTGCTACAGGGGCAAAGGTTTCATCATAGTCAATTCCTTCTTCTTGTCTGAAGCCTTGAACCACTAACCTGGCCTTGTTCTTGGCAACTATACCCCTTTCATCAGTTTTGTTTTTGAAGACCCACTTTGTGCCAATTGGACAGACATCCTTAGGCAGTGGTACAAGTTCCCATACTTGTTGTCTTTTGAACTGAAGGAGTTCTTCTTGCATGGCTTCTACCCAACTGTTGTCTTTCAGTGCCTCTTGGTACTTGACAGGTTGTGTAAGGGATAGAAAGCCTGCAAAAAGACAGATGTTTGAAGATTGGCTCCTTGTGAGCACACCTTCTCTGATGTTGCCAATGATTTGATCTGGTGGATGAGCTCTTAGGTAGATTAGATCTCCCTGATATGGTATGATGGCATTTTGTGGTGAAGGACAGAGGTTTGGAGACTCTGTTGACATAACATCTGTTGGCACTTTTGAAGAGTCAACAGATGTTTGGAATGGAGGTGGAGGAATGGGTCCAAGTGGTGTAAAGTTGGACTGACTTTTGTCAACAAATGATTGACTCTTGTCAACAGATGATTGAACAGTGGATTGGCTGGGTGAATCAGTGGTTTGAAGATAGGACTGGCCAACAGTGGCTGACTCAGCTATGACAGAGTTTTGACAGTTGTTTTGAACCACTGCTTCCTCTGATGTAGGATAGACTTTGTAGTGATCTGGAACCACAACATCTATTCTGTAGTCTTGTTGTGAAGATTGTGGAGTACCTGCAGGGTTAGTTTTGACAGTAATATCTTCAAATTTGAATTTATCTAAATCAAACAACTCAGCAGGGTTTGCTGGGATTTTCAAAGAAGAAAGTTCATTGAACTTCACATTCAGAGTTTCTTCTATTGTTTTAGTCCTTGTGTTAAACACTTTATAGGCCTTGGCAGTAGAAGAATACCCCAGAAAATATCCACAATCCACTTTGGCTGCAAATTTTGAAATGGAATCTTTAAGATTTAAAATGAAACATGGGCAGCCAAAGACTTTGAAAAATGATATCAGTGGTTTGATTTTAAACAGAATTTCATAAGCAGTCTTTTGGTGTCTAGGGTTGATTAAAACTCTGTTTTGAACATAGCAAGCAGTGTTTACAGCTTCTGCCCAAAAGGACAGAGGTAAACCAGAATCTGCTAGCATTGTTCTTGCAGCCTCAATGAGAGTCCTGTTCTTCCTTTCAACCACCCCATTTTGCTCTGGTGTTCTTGGGATGCTGTACTGCCTTACAATCCCTTTTGACACACAGAAATCATCCAACTCCTTATTTTTAAACTCTGTTCCATTGTCACTTCTAAAGACTTTTACTGGCAATTCATATTGTTTTTCAACTTTGGTGACAAAGTCCTTCAAAATACCTGCAGTCTCATCCTTAGAGTGTAAAAAGTAAGTCCATGTAAACCTAGAAAAATCAGTAAAGATTTTAGTTTTGGTGAGTGTCCAAAGCCAAATTGGCTTTGGATGGGTCCTTAGCTGTCTCAGCCTTAAGTTGAGGAGAATGATCAGTGGTTTGGACTAGCTTTTGAACTAGGTTCAACAGCTGCAGTTGACCATTTGCCAGTGCTTGTATGTCAACACTTGGTCCAGCAGATGTTTGATCATTTCCTATCAGTTGTTGAAAACCATGAGGATGTCTGTTCACTTTTGGTTTTGAAGGCCTTTTGGGCTCTTCATAAACATATGGCAGACGGTGACAAGTGGGTTGTCCATATCCTCTTGGTAGTCTGTTAGCAGGTGGAGCATCTGTTACCTGAACATCTCTGGGAGCAGAGTTTTTGTTCAGACTTTTGGTAACAGATGTTTGGACTGATTCAAAAGTCTGTTTGGGTTTTCCTTTTGAAGTACTTACCACTTGACTTTCCAGAGTTTTAGCCTTATACTCTTTTATCTTTTCATCAAAATTTTTGAGATATAAGCACTCTTTTGTTTTGTGATTCTTTTTCTTGCAGATTGAACATTCTTTCGTTTTAGAATCATTTAAACTTGTTGTTTTGTTGATGTCATATGCTTTTAGAAGAAAACAGTTTTTGGTGACATGGTTCTTCTTTTCACAAAAATCACAAAACAAGTTGTTCTTGGCTTTCCCTTTTTCTTTCTTCTTTTCAACAGATGTTTCATCATCTGTTGGAAGATTTACTAGAGGGATTACTTTGGCCTGTGGTGCCATTTTACCATCAGGGGTTTTGAAGGTCATTGGTTTGAAATTTTCAAGGACTTCACACTCATCTGACCATGTTGGTTTGAATTGATATTTCTCAATTTCATCAAATGAGGGTGTACCTTCCAACTTTTCAAGAATGATTTTCTTGCCATTGGGTTCAGTAACCTTGATTTCTTGACCTTTTGAGTTTGTAGGGATGACTTCAACCAACTGGGGTTCCTTTTTGTCAGTGGTTTGTGAACCTTGGTCAGTGGTTTTAAAACCAAACCCAAATTTCACATGACTTTTAGATTGTTGGTTGACAATCATCTCAAAACCCTTTGATGATTCCACCCATTTCTTACATTCAACTTGGGTGGACTCAAGCTCCTTCTTACAACTATGATATTTTGTTATCATAGTCTGAAGCTGGTCTTTGGTTATGCTTGCTTCATGTTTTAAACTGCTGATTTCAGACTCTTTTTCAGATATTTTTGATTTTAACTCTTTTATAAGTTTTTCAAACTGAATTTCAGAATCCAAAATTTTCTTTCTAAAGTTTTCATTCACCTCTTTTATCTTAGCAAATGCCACAATACATTTGTCTGAGCACAAGTCATTTAAGATTTGAGGAGATACCTTAGCAGCAGCCATCAAGGCACAGTTACACTGGCAGTCACAGTCATCACTACCCCAGGGGTCTGAGAGATTCACAACCTCCACTTCAGATTCTTCAGCTGAAACAACTTCACCAACAACACTACCAGTCACATTTTCAGACAAAGATACCACATCCTCAGAATCAGTCTCTTCAACAATTGTTTCTAGTGCCATAAAACAAAAATCCTTTTCAGAGTTGGCAACTAGAGCAATGTTGTCATCTGTTATCTCATCTGGTAGACTGCTCCAATCAACAAAGCCCTGAGTAAAGATACTCTGTTGACCTGGTTGACTGGTCTCTGCAGGAGCAGAGGGTGGAGTAACAGTCATTGGCACTGGTGCCTGAGTAACAGGTGTTTGGACATAGTGATACTGAGGAACAGTGGTTTGGACATAATGCACAGGAACAGTGGTTTGGGTCTGTGCAAAGTGAGCAGTGTTTTGCACATTAGGTACATTAGGGATGGTTTGATAAGTGTTGGTCTGTGGTCTTTGGTTTGGATAGGTAATCATAGGAACTCCATTCTGACTCCTACACTCCCTAGCAAAATGACCCATTCTATGACACTTGTAACACTTTATCTTTGATTTATCCAACCCAACCTTTGACCCACCATGTAAACCTGGGTACCTCCTGCCAGTTTTCTTATAGAAGTTATTGGTTCTAATACTGAGCAGAGCAACCTGATGTAAGATGTCCATTTCTTCTAGGTCCAAAGGGTCAATATATTGCAAGTCATTGTACACAAAAGATGAATTATCAGAAGCCTGGATATCACCACTGGCTGTGAAAGCACAGTTGTTTGGTGATGAGTAAGAATCATTATTGAAACCAGTTGTTATGTCAATGTAATGATCATAACTCTGATCCTTACTACTTCCAGAACCATCATCCTGACCCAACAGTGCAGTATTACCAAATACATAGTCATCTGACACTTTGCCAGAGTCCTGGAGCTTCTTTTTCTGGTTAAGCTCCCTTTCATAAGTCAGGAGCTTACCATGAAGCTGGGTCAGGGTTAGGTCTTTGAATCCGATAGAGTTTCTCATAACTATGGCTATAGTGTCCCATTTGTCCTGAAGTGATCTAAGAAACCTATGATTCAGTGTTGAATTAGGAAAAGTTAGACCAACCAGTTTAAGTTCACTAATTAGACAGTTAAACCTTTCAAACTGCTGTGTTAATGACTCCCCTTTTATGTGACTAAACGTTTCATATTGTTGGTTAAGTATTTCACGGTTGTTTTCAATCACATCATCAGTTCCCCCGAATTGCTCTTTGAGAGCATCCCACAGTTCTTTAGCACTATTGCAGTGCAAGAGACCGGCATAGATATCATTCGGCAGTGCCATGGCTACTATGCTGAAAGCCTTGGCATCTAGCTCGATTTTTTGAAAATCTTGCTCTGAGTAGTTCTCAACACTCTTTGGTACTTGGATCTTTGGATCCTCGGCACTCGGTACCATTGGAACATGTGGTCCAAATACTACCGATTTCCAGCACCCTGTGTTCTGTTGTGCTAACACATGAGCCACCCGACGCTGCCAGATGTTGTATTCTGACCTGACAAGCATCGGAGGCTTGTTGTGTGTGCCAGTGTTGTGTGGATCTTGATTGAGTGAAGTCATTCTCTTGGTTTTTCAAAAACAAAGTCTGTTTACTAACTGTTGAAATGAAAATAAACTATTACTCTGTTTTAACTCGACAAACAAACGATATCAATGATTATGAGCTGATCTGTGGATTAAATTGATTGATTAGATCAGATTTAATTGACCAAGCTCTGATACCAATTGTTAGGATCTGAGTATTGGATTGTTTTGATTAAGTATGAAAGATGAATGAATTATAAATGGAAAGTGCAGCGGAATAACAATAAATCAAAACATAGAGAATAATTGTTTTTAATCGAAAGCTTTCATTAAAGGAAAGATTACAATTGTACAATTAACTCCCCCTCAGCCTGATCACTCAGAGAATGTTTGTCTAAAAGAGAATGACGAGTGATGAATAGAACAGTACAAGTACTGTTCTATTTATAGACAAGCTCAAACCTCTGATGATCAGTTGCTGACGTCACCTAGATAGCGACCCCTAACTGACTAACAAACACTAACAACTGTTAAGCTATAAACTACTGTTACATTGAAACAACTGACAATAAAACTCTGTTAATCTAAAACTCTGATGTCTTCTTATCATCTGTTGAACCAAAGTGCTGTTGGTTCAACAGACCTTTGCTCTTCAGATCTTTAATCAGCAGTTGTTCTTCATCAGACTTTTATCCTTCAGACTTTATCCACCAGACTTTTCATCAGCAGCAGTTATCTTCTAACAGTTGTTAAGCAGCAGCAGTTTAGGAATCAACAGATCTTTGGAGGAAGCTTTATTGTAACAACTGTTCTTTATTCATGATCAAACACTTAGTATATTTTGGCTTTTAATCATCTGTTCTTCTCCAGGTCAGCAGACCCAACAAACCGTATCTTACATGAATACAATCGGTTGGTGGGAGGCTCAGACCGAACCATCGACTCTCTTAGTCGTAAGTGGAACGACTTGAACGCGAAGTGTCAGCTCTTCAACGGGTACCACTATCGGACACTTCGACCGGTACCTTCAGACATGCCGGAAGACGAGGCGATCAGATATACCATGTGTCTGCTTGGCAAATGATGAGGGACCGTCTTAACGCGTAGCTTATTTAAGTTTTGTAATAATTTATGTATTTATTTTATGTTTTTATTTAATCCAATGAATGTTATGTTTATTTTATGTTTTTGATGGACTTTTGTTCCTTTATATTATATGATATATTACAAATATTATGTTTTTGATGTTATGTATTTATTACAATTTGCCCAAATATTACAAATATTACAACAATTTTGATTTTCAAAACACAACAAATATTACAAAAACTATACTATTACACCAACATAAACAAACTCGTTGCACACGTCGACCACCGAGACGTATCCGTTGCAGTAGGGGACGCCGACGAGTTCCAGCGACGGGTGTAGGGTTAGTAAAGGAACTAATTTCCCAAATTTACTTGCTTTGAACCATTTGCTTGAATGACGTTTGTGCTCTTCATAGACAAAAAACCGAACTTGCAAAAAATGAAGACCACCACATCATCGAGGCAATCTACACGGGTTAACCCACGCGCAGATACAACAACGATCCAAGTAGCTGTACGCAGATGCAACAACGATCCAAGTATAATCGGACAATATTTTCGTAAGCCGGTAGGCTTCGGTTGGAAAAGTGGAGGTCGATTTAAAACCGTCATGAATTGGAAAGCTCAAAGGTATGATAAAGGTTTAGTAAACATGATAGAGAGTTGGTAAAAAATTTTTCAAGTGAAGTGGGTATTTATATACATTGGTGACGTCTAACGGTTTCCCGAGACGACTTTGAGTCGTCTCACGGTTCCCGAGACGACTCTTGACTTTCACGGTTCCCGAGACGGCTTTGGAAACTGTCGCTTTGTTTAATTTCATCTTCTTACCGTCAAATTTTTTTAATATAAATAGAAGACACCGTGGTTAAAATCCACACAAACGGTAAAAACAAAAACAAGCACCCACCAAGCCAAAATATGAACCCGTGGACCGAAGAGGAAGAGATGGCACTTGTGGTTTGCCACAAGGATGCCTCAAATGACCTGGAGATTCAACAACTCCCGCGTGCCGAAGGGTCGGCCTTCCCCCCGGAGGGGTTTTGGGCTCGCGTGTTTAGCGACTTCATCGAACACGTTGGCACCAGCACCACCAAGACCCTCCGAGACCTCCAGTTCAAGAGGGCCGATCTCAATATCAAGTGTGAGAGGTGGACCACCGTATACGAGCAAACGGTGACGGACGATCCGAAGTTTGATGAGGAGTTGGCTATCGAATTCACCCACTATGAGTATGGGGTTCAATACGGCAACGATTTCGACCATGTCGAGGCGTGGCGATTGTTGACCAACTTTAAGTTTTTTTTTCTTTGTTTTAATGTATTTTGTTTATGTTTAATATTTATGTTTTAATTTTATGTTTCATTGAAATGTTTTTATTTATGTTTTATATTTACTTTTAGAGTTGAAAACAAAGAAAATAATTAAAAAAATTATAAAATAAACGGTAATAAAGGGTAAAAATAAAACACTAAACCTTTTATCAAACCTTTTGTAAAAAAACAAAATATATGGGTATATTAAAACCAAAATATATGAGATAGAGTTGAAAACAAAGAAAATAATTAAAAAAATTATAAAATAAACGGTAATAAAAGGTAAAAATAAAACAATATATGAGACGGTTCAGAGCCTAGCCGGAGACGGCTCAAGCCTAGCCGAAGACGGCTTGAGCTCGGCAGTCGGTGAGACAGCGAGACGTCTCAAGGGCCCACGGGAGACGACTCGGCGGCTCTGACACGTCTCCGGAGACGCCTGGCAGTCATCGGGATCGGAGACGCCACGTGTTGGTTTTCTATTGGTTGTAAAATATAGGCTCTCCGGAGACGGTTTAGTCTCGTTGGGAGCCGTGACTTGTCTCTCCAAAGAGACGGGAGGGGGGCATTTTGGCAAATCACACAGTCAACGGGCCATTTTGATCATTTTCCCATCCTTTAAAGCTAAACTACACTGTTTACTTATAATTATAAATGAGACTTGAATTCTCATCATTTCAGAAATGTATCATTTAACTAGGGATGACAAAAATTTTAAGCCCAACTTATACTCAAAACCTATAACATTCGGATCATGTATAGATTATGGAACCAGGTTTGAGATTGAAAAAAAAAATACGGGTATGGGATTAAGTGATACCTGGCCCGATTACTCAAAACTATATACACATGGCCATTTACCAAACCATATGCCTAAAACATATCCCTAAAAGTGTTTAATGTTTATTTGTTTTTCCCTTAAGTTGGAACATTAAATTATCTTTTATGATATATCTTGATGATATTATTATATGTATATTACAAATACAAAATTATCTTTTGGAATTTATAGCATCATGATATTTAAATATTTTAGATATTTTAAACTTTTATAGTGATATTACCTAATATTTTGGTAACTAATCATATTTTAACTTAGTGTAGTTATTAAGAATATAACGTATATAAAAATTAGAATGGTAAGAAAAAATGTATGTGAAAATCTCAATGGACATTTAAAAAATAAATTATGGATATCTTGATGCTTGTAGGTATGCCTGATGCCCGACATATACGTACCTGACGGCAATATTCTATAACAAGATATGAGACTAAAATTAACAATACTCAACCCAATGTCATCTCTACATGTCTTCTGTGCTTAACATTTCATTTGCAAACAACGTAATTACAAACATTATAAGGGTAATCAATTATACGTGAGCACGGTTTTTGTTAGATTTCATATGGTAGTTGGTAGTTGTTGATATTATCGCAATATTGAATCATGATTGAGACAAATATAAATCGGGTACTACATTTGGACAGCAATCAATGATCAATCAATTATCATCAGCAGCAAGTCAATTTTTGTTTCTGTTTTGGTATAGTAACGTCTTCTATCAAATTTTTTTTTTCTATTTCACGTTTTAGTGATACACCATTTATTATTTAATTAATTTTTTTCTTTTAATAATTTTTGTTTGTTACCTTTCTATAAAATTTAAAAGATGCCAGGTTAATGGTTTTCGGTTCTAACACTTTGTTCCAGAGATCTCCCTCCTCTTCCTTTCTCTCCCATTCATTCCAAATTAAAAAGATTGAAAATTACCTTAAAAACCTCTTTAATATCCCTCTTATTCCCGCCCTTTCCCTCCTACAAAAGACCCTCGAACACATTATTCCCCACTTCCTTCCCAATCCTTTCTCTTTCATCTTTCAATGAAACTCTAGAACAGAGTGTAAATATATTTCATTTATTGTTTGATTTGGTATTACTCTAATAACTGGTGTTCATTAACTGTCTAAAAAATCTAAGGTCTCAAGGGGTGCTCCTAGCATAAAGTTTTCACTTAACTGATTTTAACCAATTATACATTGTCACATCACTTCACTGAAATACTTTTTTAGAGGCAGTACTTAACTGATTCACTTCACTGAAATCTTTATATTTTAGTATTTTTTTTAAAGAAACATTAATTAAACATATTATTAAACTAATAAAATAAACTTACATAAAAAAACATAAAATAACATAAACCCATAATCAAACCATTATTTAAAAACATAAATAAATAGTAGAAACACGACTATATTAGAAAACATCCTCTCATAGCTCTCCAAACCTCAACCCTCGGGTAGTTATCATTGTGTATGTTTCGGTATTGGTTACGAGCTTCTTCAATCGCTTCATCTTCGTTTAAACCCGGATTGTCGTTCACCGCATTTACTAAGAATTGCTCAAATATTGCGCACTTGGCTCGTAGAGGGTTCAAAGGTGGTTCCCGAGGAGGAGGTTATGGTGGCTGTGAGGGCAGCATTGGTCTAGGGTTCCGGTTTGGGGGGGGGGGTTTCTAGTGATGATGATGGTGATATATGTATCATTGTTATTGTGATAGATTGGGTCAAGGTTGCTCATGGAGAAGATGAAGAGTGGGTTGAATGGAGTTGGAGAAGATAGAGAGGAGAGAGGGATGGCAGTAGGGGAGAGAGAGTGTGAAGTTGATTTACCCAAACTACCCTTTTTTGTATTGTTGTGTAATATAATATTGTTTCTCTTTCTAGAAAGTCTCACTTTAGATCTCAACCATTGATCTATTTACATGGCTGGTTGAGATAAGGTTTCCAAAGTTTTCCAACTTAGAAGGGTTTTCCATATATCCATACCCTATATATATATATGGTAGGGATCATATGAGAACCAACTTTAGGGAGACAACCAGTGTGAACAAAAACAAAAAAAAAAAACCTAAAAACCCTACCTCCACCCCCTAAAAACCTAAACCCACCCACCTCACCCCGTAAAAACCTAAACCCCCCATCCCCCACACCGCCCCAAACCCCCCCCCCCCCCCCAATTGTGAAATGCACATGTGCAGCTAACCCCACACCCCCCAAAAACCAAAACGCTCCATCTCATCCCCCCCAAAAAGATACCCCCTCTTCCACCATACCCAAAAACTAAACCCTAATGCTAAACCCAATAAAAAAACTTAACTATAATAGTGAAATGCACATGTGCATGTAGTATAATTATCTTATTTTATAGTTTTATATAGTGTTTTTTTAAGTTTATTCACCACCAACCCCAAAAACTTAAACCCACCACCCCATCCCCCAAAAAACCTAACCCCCCTCTCATCATACCTAAAAACTAAACCCTAAAGCTAAACCCATGAAAAAAAACCTAACTATAATAGTGAAATGCACTTCGTGTCTATTTAATGATCATTGAATAAATTTTTTTCTACCTTATATATCATATCACGTCCATTTAATTATCATTTCATTATGGTAATTGATAATTTATTTAAAAAATGTGCTCTAATAGTCAAATGCACATATGCATATGGTATATGTATGTATATATATAACAGCAAAATGCACATGTGCATCAGACATGACGTAAATATGACGTAATAAAAGCCATTTTTTTGTTTTTTTAATTTTTTTTCAGAAAGATTAACATTAAAAAAACATTTTGGTGTTTTTACTTTTTTATTTTTTTAGGTTATATAATTTTTTTATTATTTTTTGGTGGAGGGGTTTTTGTGTTCACACTTGGTTTTTTGGTTCTCTCCCTAAATGGTGGTTCTCAAATGATCCAAATCCTATATATATATATATATATATGATTCCAGAGTAATTAACAAAGTGTGTTAGTGGTGGAGTGGTTTGTGGTGCATGTGTGTGCTTTGAGGTCTTAGGTTCAAAACCCGTTTGAGTCTTTTTTTTTCCAACACTTATTTATGTATAAATACATATGATTCCATATAATTAATAAAATGGCTTGGTGGTGGAGTGGTTTGTGGTGCATTTGTGTGCTTTGAGGTCTCAAGTTCAAAACCGGTTTGAAGCATTTTTTTCCAACACTTATTTATGTATAAATACATACGATTCTATAATAATTAACAAAATGGCTTGGTGGTGGAGTGGTTTGTGGTGCATTTGTGTGCTTTGAGGTCTCAGGTTCAAAATCGGTAGCATGGGATTTTTTTTAGTGCTCAGTGGTGCATTTCTATTGTTTAAGGTCTTAGGTTCGAAACCTGGGAAGGGCAAGGGGCGAGTCCATTTTTTTTATTCACAACATGTTATTAAGAAATAAATACAAACATACCCATGTTTGTGTGAGATGTCGTTCTTAAATTATGGTATGAAAATTGGTAGTTACTTGGTTGATAATAGTTTTTTAGTATTTTGGATACGACAAAATTGTAAGGTGCGCAACGCGCGCCTTTAAACATACTAGTTCTTTTTAAGGAAGCTAAGGAATAAAAATAAATTATAGAGATTTAAATACCATGAATCGAAATTGTGGAATTTAATATGAATTAACTAGCTGATTACCCCGGGAGTGTCCCGGGGTTGAAAAATGTAATATAATTTAATAAAAATGATAAAAGTAGAAAACATACCAATCATAAACTCAGTCATACAGATCATTAATTCCCATTTGCGTTCACTGACCTGAACCTTGAAGCAAATGTGGCGATTCATAGCTCACATAAGTAGTAGCTTCGGCTTTCTCTTCGTACTCCTGTGGTGGCTGAAGAGTACAGATGAGGTTACGGTCTCCATACACATTGTCTACACGGCCTGTTGCACAAACACATCAGAATATAAGGAAAACAAAAAAAAACAATGTTTTGAATAGGAGTTTTGAATGTGGGAGCGAGAGACGAACATGTGGTAGGACAGAACGTAGCAGCACGAAGCCATGGAGCTGGGTACAATGCGTATTCTTTAAAATACGGTTTGGTCCACTTATCAATCATGAGGAGTTTTGGCGGGTGAGGAGCACCCTGCAAACATAATAATTTTCTAATATCACAAATAATATTCGAGAATAAATTACTTCAAAACAATCATAATCTGACTACTAAAATACATTGATGACATTGTTGTTGAGATCAACTGTTCCTTTCTCAATCTAAAAATAAAGACTTTACCATCCACCATACCTTGCTTTCACTTTCAGTTGGCTCAATCATGAGTGTTCCTGGAACTGGCCATGACATTGTTGGGCCGTGAAACCCGTAATCTATAAGAAGTTTAGCAACAACATCTTCAGGTCAGCAACCACACCATTATCTTCTTTCCCATATGTCTGAACTCTCCAATCTATCGGTATGAATAGCTAAAAGCGAGGATAGTTCGCTTCAACAACCTTTGAGGCGTAACCAACTAATCAGCTACAAAAACAATGCACAATTAGACATAAGCCGTAGAAACAAACGCAAAGACATTTAAGACATGTTTTCTACCAAGATGTGATGTATCTTTCAAAAGCAACTTGATCTTTATCTTCTCATTGAATATCTCCATCATCATCTTCTTCTTAACATCGTAAAACTTAGATCTAAAACAATATCAATTCCATAAAGGTGCCGTTTAAATTATAATAATAAAAAAATAAAGAATCATGAAAACTATAAAATCAAGTAATAAACTTTGAAAATTTATGGTTAAAAAATGTGTTGCTAATAGGATTTTTTCCTGGGTATCAAAAATTAATAATTAAATATCAAAAGAAAAATATCGAGTTACCGAAGAAATAAGTTCTATTCTACTATCCTCATCGAGTGAATCAAAGATTTATTAGTCCTATATCTTAATCATCATTAACTAATCAATTAATAACAAATCAATTGTAATAGAAAGTAACATGAAGAATGAATAAAAAATAATAATAGAGGAACCATACCATCGCCGCCGTCGGTCTTTATGGCGTCGAGCTCCGGTGACAACAACACCGACAGACAAGAGCAAGAAGAGGCTTTAATTGCTTTGTGAAAAAAGTGTGGGGGGGGGGGGGATGAAGAGTAGGGTTTTATCTCAAATATGGGTTGTGTATCCTATTTATTAATTTAATTAAAAAAGCAAAAAATTAAAAAAAAAAGCGAGGATAGTTCACTTCAACAACCTTTGAGGCGTAACCAACTGATCAGCTACAAAAACAATGCACATTTAGACATAAGCCGTAGAAACACACACAAAGACATTTAAGACATGTTTTGTACCAAGATGTGATGTATCTTTCAAAAGCAACTTGACCTTTATCTTCTCATTAAATATCTCCATCATCTTCTTCTTAACATCGTGAAACTTAGCTCTAAAACAATATCAATTCCATAAAGGTGCCGTTTAAATTATATTAATAAAAAAATAAAGAATCATGAAAACTATAAAATCAAGTAATAAACTTTGAAAATTTATGGTTAAAAATGTGTTATTCATAGAATTTTTTCTGGGTATCAAAAATAAAAATTAAATATCCAAAGAAAAATATCGAATTACCGAAGAAATAAGTTCTATTCTACTGTCCTCGTCGAGTGAATCAAAAAATTTATTAGTTCTATATCTTAATCATCATTAATTAATCAATTAATAACAAATCAATTGTAATAGAAAGTAACATGAAGAATGAATAAAAAATAATAATAGAAGAACCATACCATCACCGCCGTCGGTCTTTATGGCGTCGAGCTCCGGTGACGACAAGACCGACATACAAGAGCAAGAAGAGGCTCTAATTGCTTTGTGAAAAAAGTGTAGGAGGAGGGGATGAAGAGTAGTGTTTTATCACAAATAAGGTTTGGTTGTGTATCATATTTATTAATTTAATTAAAAAACAAAAAATTAAAAACCGTAGAAACAAACACAAAGACATTTAAGACATGTTTTCTACCAAGATGTGATGTATCTTTCAAAAGTAACTTGACCTTCATCTTCTCATTGAATATCTCCATCATCTTCTTCTTAACATCGTGAAACTTAGCTCTAAAACAATATCAATTCCATAAAGGTGCTGTTTAAATTATAATAATAAAAAAATAAAGAATCATTATAGCTATAAAATCAAGTAATAAACTTTGAAAATTTATGGTTAAAAAATGTGTTATTCATAGAATTTTTCCTGGGTATCAAAAATTAATAATTAAATATCAAAAGAAAAATGTTGAATTACCAAAGAAATAAGTTCTATTCTACTGTCCTCATCGAGTTAATCAAAGATTTATTACAAAGATTTATTAGTTCTATATCTTAATCATCATTAATTAATCAATTAATAACAAATCAATTGTAACAGAAAGTAACATGAAGAATGAATAAAAAATAATAATAGAAGAACCATACCATCGCCGCCGTCGGTCTCTATGGCGTCGAGCTCCGGTGATGACAAGACCGACAGACAAGAGCAAGAAGAGGCTCTAATTGCTTTGTGAAAAAAGTGTAGGTGGGGATGAAGAGTAGGGTTTTATCACTAACTAGTGGGTTACCTGCGCTTCGCGTCGGGGTGACTCGATTTTTAACAGTCTTGATTGGTTCTCTGTTCCTTGTTTTCACCATTGCAAACTTGCTATTGAATAATGATAAATAATACAATATAATTCGACCAATTTGAGCCATTCCCCGTTTATTTGAAGTGTTCAATTTGACCCACTCAAGATTTATTAAAAAAAAAAAAACCCCTCTCATTGGTATTAAAGGTAATGATATGAGTGTATTGGGTAATGGTTCACAGCAGGCTTTTGTTGAAGCAAGCCATTTATTAACACAAGCTTGAAACCAGGTTGGTTGAATCCACAAATACTTTTCATTAGTAGATCAATTACAATTGCAAGAACATAATTATAAACTACAAATCTAAATTTCTTAATAAAAATAGTTTATGAGGGTATATGCATTAAAAAGATACTTTAAGCATCTTTCAACCTCCCCTTTCAAATTGTTCGACACATGACCCGTTTGAGAAAAAAAGCATAACCCAAAGAATCCACACATGAATAAATGGGTAAAAATTGCCACCTCTACTCGATATACAGTATATATATAACTTACATATTTGCACCAATGAAATCATAGCGTTCTCATGCTCTTATTGTTTCAACTGGTTTTTTAGTTGTAAAAGCATAGATGACTTGGATGTAAAATACAAATGTTAAATGTTACTAACAACTTCTTTTCACCTTCCACCAAACGTAGCCATATCTTTCAACAGCAACAATGATAATAATACATTGATACCCTATTTGCTAGCAGTGCCTACATGAGAGAACTTTAATAAAAAACCAATAAAGCTAGAAAATAAAAACTGGAAACTAAAGGTTATCTCTTGTAGTCAAAACTAATTCAAAACAAAAGGTACCTCCACTTGTTTATATGCAAGTAGCTTTTCAACTATTTTCTAGATTTTCCGTTTCTCATCATTGGAGAGAATGAATGTATGCTTGTGAAATTTAAAAATCAAGATATACTTTTTCAAAGTCCTATAACAACTTGAAAGAAAAAAAAACACAACATTGAACACAAAAATTAAAAATCAAGATAAACTTTTTCACTGTAATCTTCATCTACAAACCATATATTGGCTTAGTGCACTCACTTTCAATGCCCAATTTTAGGTTGAACCCATTGTTTATTTCACTGTCAATTTCATCCAATAGAGTGAAAAGATATAAAATCATTAGTCTACAAACCTATAGTACAAATGAAACTTTAATCACATTCATATGATTTTCAATTTGTATCAGTCATTTATCATTTACTTATCCAGATCTAAGTACACATTGAGAGTTACATAATGTCAATATAGATGACCGCGTAGTTACATTTCAGAAATCAATCAATTCGAAAATGCATTGAAGCCATGGGATCGCTACACCGGCCCCGGCCCGTCGTGGCCCCGTCATCATCCTCACCATCTTCTGCACGCCGTTGGTGCCGGGCCTCTTTGTTTATTTTTTTTGCTTCAAAGCTTTTACCCCCACCAGCCTTACGGGTCGGCCCGTCTTCAACGACGCTCAGGCGCCACACCTCATTTGTTGTACTCACATCAACTTTACCTATGAAAGTGAAGAACAAATGGAGCCTATTTGCATTTTTAAAAATAAAAGAATATATATTAAACTGAAAAAGATATAGAATACCATTTTTGTTACAAGGGAGATTGTAGGAAAACTCTGTAGATAAATCATGTAGTTCAATTGCTAAATAGAATGAGAATGAAATCAGATTCCTTGAAACGAAAGGAATGGAGGCCTAACAAACCAAACTATGGTCGATAACATCAATTCATCATCACTCCATCCTGTATTTGAGTCAAATCAATCTCTGAGAAATCCAAAAGGCGAAAACCCTAATTCAACCATGAACATAAAAATGATTCTCTCTTGTTTCGGGTTTAATCACTTCCGAAAGATGAAGCAGATACAGAGGTTGTAGTGCGGGAAAACGACATCGGAGACAAAGGTTAGAGAGAAATCGCTGGCGATTCTTCGTTTGCGGTGGTGGCGCTACACAAAATTTGAAAGCATAGTTTTGTGAGCGATCCCTTCTTTGCTTTTATACCAATGTCCATGAATGTACGACTGTTCTGTTCCCCATTGTAACCATTACTGGCCTATCGGTTATAATCCTATCATTATACCATTTATTGGCCAATCGGTTACACAATAAATATATGGCCGACGACGTCTTAAATTTCCTCACCGGAATCTTTTGGTTTTTCTGGCGTCTTAATTCCGATGCGTCTTAATTTGTTTTGGTGAAATTCCTATTTTACCCAAATGAAATGTATTTTAATATGTTTTGGTGAAATTCCTATTTTACCCAAATGAAATGTATTTTAATATAGTATAGATATGGTTTTGTTGTGTATCATATTTATTAATTTAATTAATTTTTTTTTAAAAAAAATTGCACCACATGGTGCCACGTGACACAATCAGAGAGGGGGGACACCATTGAATGCCACATTATCAAACATCAATTTTTTTATATATATTTTTATAGATTATAGATGTATTAAAGTAAAGAGAAAGTATAAGGTATAAAGCCCCTTAAAATAAGAAGCATAAGAAGCCACCAGAGATTGAGACGTGTCAATGTAACCTAACCACACCTAACCACAGTTAAACACAATAAATCCTATCTTCCCTGTTGAAATCTTAACCCATTCTCATTTTAAAACATACCAATCTAGATCTGACAACCACAACCACCACCACCAACACCACGACGACGACGACGACGACCACCACCACCACCATCTTCCTGTACCTTCACAAAAGTTTATAAACGTCTCTGTTTTTACTTCACAAAAGCCGATCGAGATCTAACCACCACCACCACCACCAAACCTGCAGTAACAGCATCACCAGGGGAATGAATAATACCTGGTTTTTGAACAACCACATCTATTCCAGATCTGCAACATCAAGCAACGATCTACAAATTTTGATGCAACCTTACCTATTCCAGATCTGCAACATCAAGCAACCATGTTTAACCTGCAATCGTTTACTTGAAAAGAAAGAAAGAAACAATGAAGAAATGGTGCATTAATTGCTTTTGTCATCTTGTGACTTTGGTTCAAATTCTTCATACGTGAAGAATGCATATGTTTTGCTGTCCATGAATGAAGGAGGTGCGTTTGTTTTCAAGGAAGGAGTGCGTTTGTTTTGAAGGCCATTTTAATGAGTGCGTTTAAAATTTTTGTAAGTGCGTCTGAAAATTTTAATGAGTGCGTCTGATTTTTTGATGAGTGCGTCTGAAATTTTGATGAGTGCGTCTGAATTTTTAATGAGTGCGTCTGAATTTTAATGAGTGCGTCTGAATTTTAATGAGTGCGTCTGAATTTTAATGAGTGCGTCTGAAAATTGATGAGTGCGTCTGTTTTAACCCAGGTATGGTTAGGGTTTTTAATCTGCATCCTTAATCTAATGGCTGAGATTGCTTCTTACGCTTCTTACGTTAAGGTGGCTTTATACGTTATCTCTCCCCTTAAAGTAAATTATTTGAATTCATTCCTATTTTTCACTCTTAAAGGAAACAATGGGAGCTGTTCAAAAAAAAAAAAAAACGGAAACAGTGGGAGTTTTTATTTATTTATTTATTTCGTCGTTCGGTAATCAAATTTTATTAAGGGGTTAGAAATCTTTGATTAACCGGAAATCTATTTCCACACATTTTCTTTCGCCATGGTGTTGTTGCTTCCTATATGCGACCAACACAAAGAGACCATGTATTCGAGATCGTGATCGTCAGTCGCTAGCGCACCCGTATGGAACCTTTGTGTTATTTATGAGCATGACCGACATAACTTTTCGCTGGAGATGATGAACCTGCAAAGTGCAACTGTATAGGATTTATTACGGTTATAATTTTCGCGTTCAAGGTATGGACTCTATAACAACTTATGTGTACCGATTTGGATTTTCACAACCTCGTTGTTGGAAATTCAAAGATGTTTTTATATGTTTTTGTGACCCCTAATGTTATGTTATAGTATATGTATGTATATAGTTATTTTATGTACATTGAACTACCGAATATGATGCACAGAACTACTGAACTATCATACCGAAAGGTGACCACTGAACCTGTATGTCCTTCATATACCCCGACTGAGGGGGAAGCGAAACCTTCGTTATAAAGGGGTTGGAACCCTTTCATATTAGGATGCATATCGCCTAGGCAAGCAACTCGTTAGGTGAGCCGTGAGCTTTTGGATGGGCAACCCATCAGGGGCAAAACGGTAGCGTCCTAAACCGGTTTACGTGGGATGTTACGGAAAAGTGATCATTGAATTACCGCACCGAAAGGTGACCACCGAATATGTTTATGTGACGCACCGAATGTGATTATATGACTCACCGAATGTGTACTAACTACTCACCGAACTACCGAATGTGGCTAACTGAATGTGTTATACGTATATTTGTTTGATATATATAGATATTATTAAGGAAATGTTTTTTCATAGTTGTTGTCCCACTGAGTATTTTTACTCAGGCATGCATATGTGTTTTATGTACGTTAGGTTTAGGAAAAATCTAAGAAGACTTGGAAGCGAGCAAGGGAACAAAAGACTCACGAGGATTTTTATAAAAATTATCAATGTATTCTATAGTACTTTATTTTTTTTTTTGAGAAATTGTAAAGTTTATTTATTAATGGATTGATGTATTGAATTCTGTTTACCGTTATAGTGACACGTCAGCCCTAGAACGGGCGGGGTGTTACACTAAACAAGCCTATTATTTATATTATTTTTATTTAATGTAAGAGAATTGGATTTTAATAATCTAAACTTTGCCTCGTTGGCTGATAATAATCCATACTTAAGAAATTCCCCACAACAGTCTCAACTTTCAACGAATTGGCCGACAATGAACTTTCGTTAACTGAGAATTAACTCAGTTAGTGGATGCTGATGTGGACGATGATGTGGCATGATCACGATGACGTGGCATGCCAACGCTGACATGGATGATGACGTGGACGCAGACATGGCATGTTGACGCTGACATGGACGCTGACGTGGACATGGCATGCCCTGTCAGCGTCCACTAACTTGGTTAGTTTTCGATTAACAAAAATTCATAGTCGGGCTAATACTTTGAAAGTTGGGACTGTTGTGGCGAATATTTTAACTGTACATTATTATCGGTTAACGAGGCAAAGTTTGAAATATTAAAATTCAATCCCCCTTGAATGTATTACTAATAAACACTAAGTGAGTCGAGCCTGGTCGAGCTTGAGCTCAGGCTCGTCTCGACTCGTTTGCACCCCTATTTCAAGAACGAGTTCCATGGTGTTAGACCTACCAATCACATGACCTTGTTTTCACTACTGAATGTGACAACGTTTCAAGTTTTATAATTGTGTTTTTCAACCTATTAAAAAGCTTTTGAAAGTTGATATACATATTTAGTTTTGTAGGAATCAAAAGGGGTGAATTGGTTCTTTTGCACTCTAAACAACTTTTTTTTTTAACATTAAATTTCATTAACACTGGCAAGCACTCAAAACAAGAGCCGCCAACTTATACACACATATACAAAGGATAGATAGCCCAATCCTTCCATACAATATTATTGAATTTCGACCTAAACTTTAACCATAAAAACAACTTGGACTTCACCTTTGCCACTGCTTCCATAACTTTTATTTCCTTGTTTTGAAAAATTCACTCATTCCTTATCTAAACAACTTTTGATGATGTTATAAACAACTTTAGTTAGCATTGAAAAGAAATAAAAGAAAGAAACCATTAATCCATACACAACATTTATTATGATTTGGATGAAAATTAACAACTCGACCGTTAGTTAACCTTACTTGAGTAGTTAGTGGATCATGATCTCCTAGTCGGTGGGTCTTTCTTTTCGGTTCATAAAATTCCAACCCATATGGCTAAGGTAAATCCATAAATCCTAATAATCGCCTATCTAAAACTGAACATTTTATTTTTTTATTAGTTTCATAGACTTGTACTTTTTATGTTACTAATAGGCAACCCGCGCGTTACGACGGGTTTGTAAATTTGTAAGGGTATGTGTCTTTGGTAAGCTAATAATGAAATCTAAGTTTCAACAACTCCACTACAAATATATACCATAATATCCTTAATATGCTTTTGATGCTTATATCAAAGTTGTTGTACTTTATAAGTACAATTCATATTTATGACATGTCGGGTAGATTAGTCTAGTTTCAATGAGGAAATGCATAAACTAATCGACTACAAGTCATAAATATTACCTATTCAATAAAAGGTACCCATTTGGGCCCAATTAAAATTACTGAAATAGAGGAAAAAGAAAAAAAAATACACTGTCAATCAAATTTTGGAACTACATAACATATAAAATGACAAAAAAAGCGGAGTAACTTAACCCACACAATGCAATGCGACAATTACTATGGGCACTCGTTTTTTTTTTTGTTAGTTTTCTTACCTTTTCTTCACGATGTTTAAAACTTCCGCCAAGCTTAGGCCAAAAAAACTGTTTTCTTAAATGTCACAGGAAATACGTAAAGGAATATACTTCCTCGTCTACTGGTTCAAAAACAAAATAAAAGTATCATAACTTCATTTGACCGCTTAGATTATTGATAGAACTGTCAGAGGAAATATACCATTGTTGCTTTCACATTTTAGGATACACACTCTTGCATGGGAAATATATTTTATTTCCATGAAATCCACTTGTGAACCAACATCATGAATATAAATTAATATAAATATAAATATAGATATAATTTATATTTATATACAAAATCTAGAAAACAAGAAGCTTACCTAAATTTTTCAAAGCTTTTGAAACATCTAACAGTAATGTTTGCTTAAGTTTTTCCCTAGCGGTAGGAATGTATGAACCATTTGGTAACTAATTAAATTGACACAAATAAATCAAATGGCTCCATTGCGGCACCTACTTGCATAATAAAAATCACAGTTTAAATAATCACACCAAATTCGGACGATCTAACATACCGGATGATGTGCATTTACCTCTAAGAACATCCTCATTTTGAATAACATATTCAAGATCCTTAATAACTTGAAATCATATTGCCCAATCATCATGTGAGGGATTGACAACTTGAAGAATATCGTTGAGAGTAACCGCAAATGAATGATTAGATTTCATCCTTGAGTCCCAATAACAAAGAGTATGGTAGATATGACTCAAAACATACAATTGATTTTAAAAGTAATCATAAATAACAAAGAAAAATAAACACTAAAGCACACAAAATGAACATTGTAACTTTAGAAAGAGAAACTGAGAACATAACTTGACGGTTCCAGAACATGAAGATTGAAGATTGAAGATTGAAGGTTGATCCAGTGTTGGATTATGCCAGAAAATCGTTGATTAGTTTGAAGGTGACAGAAAACCCTTTGGTTTCCTCTGCTCTTTAAGACGTCTATAACAAAGATAGAAGCTTGGATGTGTTCATAAAGCCCATTCCAAGCAAACCATAAGACTATAAAATTTTGTATTATCATTTAAGAAGAACATTAAAACTATATTCTACCCATTGTATTCTTTGGTATTCTCCTTTAACAACATTAAACCACTAATCCACCTAAAAAGACCGGTTTACCCCAACACAAATGTATCAAATGTTTGTACTTTGAACAACTAAATTTGTATTTACTTAAATTTTACCAGAATCCTTCTCTCATACTTTATAATAAAGTATAGATAAAAATCCACTTGTAGCAAATTTGACATTACAATAAAATAACAAAAATGCGCTTATCTAACGCTAAAATATATGAAGTTCACAAAGCAAACGAAAACAACAAGATTTTGAAACCACATAAACCGCTATGCAAGAAAAACAACTTCTTGTGTAAAAGTGACGGAATAATCAAACTTTAAAGGTATACATTAGGTTCTCAGCTATCCTTGTTACAAAAATAAAATCTACAAGTAATAAAAAAATTATATAATTAGAATAGTTATTAGTTTTCAACTTATGATTGATAGTATGAACTAGATGTCGTCCCCCGCGCGTTGCGGCGGGGGCACGTTGGTGACAGTGCGGCGCCTTACGCGGGTTATGGGTTGGCGCCACCAAAACAAATATAGAAACCGTATACATGTGTAGCTAAGCAAGTCTTTGTGATACAACTATCATTTGTATTGAAGGCTACAAATCTTCACTTCAGGGGTGTAAGGGTCTTCAACATCATTATAGATGAGTTACTTAACAAAGGGATGAAATCTGCATCAAATGTAAGTAATATTCCTAACCTCTATGCAGTGTCTATCATCATTGTTCAACATCAATATGCATATACATTGTACCATGCTTATAAAATCTAGAAGTTTCATATAAGAAAAAAAAAACCTATCCATTACCTAAGTTTGGACTTGCAGCGCCTACAACTACCACAACCACCACCACCACCGTTGAACGCTCTATCGTCGCGCGTTGCGTGAGTCACATGATTGGTTAGCGTATTGGGTACAAAATTTACACTTTCTGACCGAGTCTTGTATTGCATTAAACCTGGCCATCTTCGCGGCTAACTCCAATTTTTTTGTCTCTTCTTGCTGCTTCATCAATTCGAAGACCTAAAAAACACAACAAACCTCATGGGTCATAATTGAAAAGAAAAATTATGATTAAAGTATCATCTGAGGAGCAATTCATTACAAACAGTGTGCAATAGTTCAAAATAAATAACAAAAATGCAATTTAGGTTAACAAATAAACTTAATGAATGGTATGGGTTAAGATGCACCGCGTCACTTGTCTACTAAGGATTTGTTACAGCATGTTAAGGCAAAGAAGGTTCGAGTGAAGTATGTGTATTTGATTTGTTTAGTTATTAATTTGTCAACTCTCAAAAGTAAAAAATGCGTGTTGTTATTTTTATAGATTAAGAAATTATCGGCTGCAAAGAGTCGAAAGGTGTAATTTTTTTTATCAAAATCTGAAATCAACCTAACTTTATTTGGAGATAAAAACACCTCCTATCTTTTTTTCCCATTTGTTTACACAGTTTTGATTGAGGGTTGAAACATACATGGATTGGGTTACTGGTCAAAGTGGGTATTTTTGGTTAATGGATATGAATAGACAATGAGGCCTAGAATAGTTCCATTCAATAAACAAATCATCAAACTAATCCTATGATCTTTGTGGATAATGGATAAATTCACGTGCAGATGTATGCATGTGCAGCAAAGTCAAATGACAAAATTAAGGGAGTAACTCAAAGCTCAAATTATGATACCTTGAAAGATCAGCATGTTCAGCAATCTAAAGCTCAATCATAAAAGAGCCAACACCATAAAATATTTGCCTCCTTAAGTCTTGTACTCAGCCAAATCCGACTGCTTCGCTGTCCAATTCGAAGCATCCACACCATCCTCAAACGCATCCGGATACTTACTCTCTGGTTCAAGCCGGATACATAGGGTGGTTACCTTAATCACCAAACGAAATCAAATTTGAGAATATGAGACCCTACAAAGGTACAAACTACAAAGCAATAAAAGAACATGTTGTGATGGCACTATTTTTTAATTATTGTGCTTTTCATACAATTTACAATTCAACACAATAAGCAAGCAAGTCTATTAAGGAACCAATACCAAACAACACCATTAATGGATGCCTTAAGAGTAGTACTCTCACCAATCCAAGTTTGATTACTTCCAGTTAAATTGTTATGGAAAACTACTCAAAGACCGTCTATCTTCAGTTAAATGAGTATGACAAATATTTAATGTTGGATAGTTGAAAACCGTCTATCTTCAGCCATCACACAAAATCCATCAGAACACAATTTGCCCTTTCACCGTTTCCCAATTGCAAACACAAAATACCCTTGTGCATTATTTCTTTACCCCATTTCTCTCTAAAATAATCTGCAACATAACCTCTTGTGGCTGATAAACCAAACACAGTGTACTTCTGGTTTATGTAATCATCTATAGTGACAACATATAAAACTGCCAAGGTTAATTAGACATATACCTTCTCGAATGGCAAAACAAACTGCTGGAACGCGGTTACTCGGTATCCTAGCTTGTGTTTTTGAACCTGGAAAACGAAAGGTAATAGTGTAATACTATCATTAGAGTTTTTGTTTGCACGTATTTAGTTTATTGGGTTACGACATGTATGAACATGTCATCAAAGTTAAGCACGTTAACAGAAACATGCAGTAAGATTAATTTATCTCAAAATAACAATTCTTCATACCTTTCTTGACACATTTATGGCATGCATGCTCTTTAACAAAGCCTCCATTAGCAAGTTAGTAAACCTGTTTGAAATTATTAGCATCTGAATATGCATATAAAAGTATAAAACAATCTAATAGCAAGTAAAAAGCCACACACTCATTCTAATAGAAACTGAAACACGATATACCTCTCAAAATATTAGATAGCACACATTTGAAACCTGCAAGTCTGGGTTTATGAATCTGAATCATTGAACGCTTCTTCGAATTCAGAAGCGACATGGCGGGAATGATGTTGATGATAAAGCTCATATACAAAAGCTCATTAATCGTCTACATAGAAGGAAAAAAGATATACAAAGTCCGGTTAACAGGCAACATTTAAAGACAAACAACGAAACTACCGAGCAAAACGATAACATGTGGTTAAAGAAACTTACATCGATAAAACTGATTCTTTGATCAATTAAATTCAGCCATCTGACATATTATGAAGGCACTTACTACAGGCATGGTTGACGTTGTTCCACCGCAAAGCAAAAAAAAAAAAATAAAAAAAAAAAACAACAGACTAACAGAGGAATTCAGTATAACATTCTATTAGCTAAAAGCAAAGAGCTTTAAAACAACCAGCCCCCCTAACTGCAATTAGTAGTTATAAGTAATTAAGTGAACCACAAAACAAACTCCCTAGAGTTCATAGAACTTTTTTTGCTCTCTTTCTGAGTAGAGTATGATAAAACTTCTTTTGTAAAGTATATGATAGAACTTTATAACATTTTATATTTTGAAAAGGAGACGCTTTGACCATGAAAAGTCAACTGGTATATGTAACTCTCAGGGTTCATCCGACAGAATAGTTTCTTAACAATACCTCCGTCATCAATAGCCATAGCCCCACCGCCGCCGCTTTGAACCGAGCCTAAAGTATTCAGATCTGGGTATGATAATAAAAATGTGCCTTCAAGAATAATATTACCGTTGTGGGTTCATTCTCTAACATTTTCAGATGTCTTTCTAAGTAACTCTTCCAACTCTTGAATCTGTTTATCTTTTTCTACAATAATATCATTCACCTTTTGTAACCGCCGACTATAGCCAACACAGAACACCTACGCCACCGCTTCACCATGACTTCAGGTGTTAAGGTGTATGTAGAGAGAGAGAGAGAGAGAGAGAGAGAGAGAGAGATAGAGATTGAAAGTCTGGAGAAAGAAGGAAAGGAAGTGGTGGTGGAGAATGAGATGTGAAAGAGAGCACGTGGCAAGGTGAAGAGTGCATCAACCAAAAGTTTTTTGAAAAACACCCAAGGCAGAATGTACAACTCACCATTGCACAGATAAGTTGCTAATTAGTATATAGGAAATTAGAATATTGTAATAAATTTCTCACTCTTTTTCTTATCATGTCGCCCCCCTCTTGATCACATAACTATCCATCAAGCAGAAAAATGCACTTCCAAGAATTTCTGACTTTTGAAGAGAACTAACATAACCATACAACTAAACGGCACATGGTCATCCCTACAAAATCCAAATATATTACATTCTTTAAAAAAAATAAAATAAAACCTAAAAACCTGTAGATTTCTCTTGATTTGCACTTCATATGGAATTGGCATCTATCTATACACCTGGGTCATGTAAAAAACAGTCTTCGCCTGCATTATTGGTTTAAACTTCTTCCTTTTCTTTTTAGGAGACATTTTCTTCTTATTTGAACTCTCCGGGGAGGTTCAAATGAGAACAAAGTTATTGTGAGAACAAACGACATAATGGTAAAAAATAAATGTTTTTACTCATGTTACACTAGTTATTACCCCCCTAATTAATTTTTTTTTAAACAGAGAAAGGGATACTTTTATTCCACACGAAAACACACACAAAACATAGTCGAGTACAAAGGTTTCCTAACCAGAGGTTAGAAAAACCGGGAGTAAAGAAAAAACAAAACACATACATGTCCCTCGCCAAAACTAATACAAAGATAATATCTCCCGACCAAAGACTATGACCCACCACTAACCGGATGCTCTTGATCAACTTTTATTAGAAGGATATAGACTTTTTATCTTCGAAAAAACACTTCCAGTACCTATACTTCAATTCGCCACAAGCTTACTCCCACTATGTGTTTGTCTTGATGCGAGTTCGGAACTTCAAGCTTGCAATTATAAGACTATCTAATCCAGCATTAACATCACGTCCTCAAGGCTACAGAGCCGAAACAGTCGGCTGATTTTCTGCACAATATTGAGCTACACAGGTAATTAGTTATTAACATTTTATCCTATACATTATCAAATTTGTCCTACACATATCAAAATTCTTCCTGCATATATCAAAATTATCATACATTATCCTACACACAACGAGATTATCACACGTTAACCCTACACATATAGAAATTTGATCATACGTACATCCTACACATATCGAAATTATCCTTCACTGTAATTAAGTTTGCTTTGAAAGAATATATTTTAAAAATAAATTATGTGTTTCATTTAGTTAACTAATTTATGGGTGGTTACAATAAATTAATAAGTTAATTAGCATTAAATACAATTATTAAATGAATGATTTTATTGGTTTAGAATTGTTCTTTTTCTTCTTACACGATTATTTGTTCTCATTTTAACTCTCCAATATATATATATATATATATATATATATATATAGAGAGAGAGAGAGAGAGAGTGAGAGTGAGAGAAAGAGAGAGAGAGAGGAAATTAGCGAAATGAAAGACAGGGTGGGAGTGACATCGCTCCCGAATTATTAAGCAATGAGGGAGGGGGCACAGTGTTCCCCTTCGCCATGCAATGATGTGGCACCATCCCCTTACTCATCTCGTGACCATAGATATGGACTCAGGACTGATAGTTGAAAATCGTCCAAATCATTTTCATTCGAAGTCTAATACCAAGTAAAAAAAAGGAATCGAAGTTCTTTATTGAACTTATTATGCATGGATTCAACACAGTACCATTGATTGGATAAAACATTTTTTCTACTTTTTCTTTATTTATTCTCCATCTAGTCTTATATGAACACGTAAAAAACATATTTAGTCGTATACTCGAATATTCGTCGACAACAACATGGAAAAAGTTAGGCATGCTTACAAGTACCACCGAATGACATTGATTTCATTTGTACATAATTGGTACCAATGAACAAACTCTCGTTATTCATGAAAACAAATTCTCAAACCGTAGTACTCCACTTTATTGTCGCTATTTTATGAACTTGTCAGTCTTCCACTTACTTTCTAGTTGAATAGACAATACTACATTGATTCCGGCCAAATATAGGTGATCCTTGTAATACGTCTTTCTATATATAGCAATATTAGATTGTAATTAACTAGCTCTATTTGATGATCATAACATACTTGTATTTTACTTAACAAGTATATATACATGTTCATTTTCTAATTAAATTGTCATTTTATAAAAAATAACATATGTAATTAAGAAAATTCTAGTAGGTTTACCCACTTTGTGAGGTTCCTGCCCTGGGAGGTCACAGGTTCAAATCCCACTCAGAGTAGGGTTATTCTGAAATGAGGGGCTGGACCTTAGGGGGGGCCCGGGGACCGGACCTGAAGGGTGCGGGGCTTCGTTATGGGTGGTACCGTTGGCCGTTTAAAAAAAAACAGAGCATTCACATCCCATCCACCAAATCTCATCCATCAAATTACACTAAAAATCACTACTTCACCTCTAAATTTTCTCTCTCCTAATTAAAATAATAATACGTTTTCATACTTTCATCATTACATTTTCTCTCTCTTCACTCACAACTACTTACAAAAGTATTAAAATATATATAGGGGTGAACAGTAGCTTTTCATATTTAGGGTGGAAGAGTGCTTTCACCAAATATTTTCTCTCTCCTTCACTCACAACCACTTACACTCACCTCATATAATCTGGTGGACTCACTCACATACATTTGATGGATGGGATGTGAGTGCTAAGAGTTCAACATGAGTATCTTCATATACCAACAATAAGAAAAACCTTAAAAATTAAAATCAATACGCAATAGCCATTAGAGGTTAGACATCTCTATCAAGCCCTACTCTATCAAATTTTATTTGAGTCTAAATTCTACATCATGTAGAAAGCATATTACACCTTAGAATCATGGATGAACAACTTTCACAGTATTGTGTGCCTATGAACTCAACAACTATCGTGACTAGATGAACCCATGGAAGAACAAACGTGAATATGAATTTAATAGATTGATCTAGGTTCATTCTAGGTTTGAGAGATAGGTAAAATGGTGGAGTTAGGGTGATGAAAGAGATTCTAAGATACTTGTAATATTCTTATATCTTATTAAAAACTAATATCCGTGAAATTCTATTCAATTACACAATGGGGACTATTTTTGACTCGTTATAAAATTATTGAATGACTCAAACTCATAGTAACACTTTTTTTACCAAAGGGCTTATAGCCTAGCGGTATTAATGTGCTTCAGTAAAAAGTTCCTTTAAGTGATATTCAGTGTTCAAGTACTATATGGACGCACATAAGGTGTAGATTTAGAAGTTGGATTTATTTAATGTATGAATTAGCTGTTAAAAAGAATTGTGGAAAAAGTTGCCTCATATGAAAATCTATGTATGGATGACATGAAATTATGTGAACAATCTTGAGAATTTTGTAAAATAACTGTGGCATGCCAGATGATTAGATTTGATGTTGTAGAAGACTAGGATCTCGATACCACAAAAATAACTTAACCTGCATCCGAGGTAGGGGTGTAAATGAGTCGAGCGCTTAGGAGCCACTCAAGATTGGCTCGCTAAATTGCACATTTTCTCTTAAAAGCCTAATTTGGTTGTGGGAAAACGCAGTTCAACCAAACTTCATCTCGTTCACGATGATTCTAACAACTTGAGCTACAAGAATGTTTACCTCATTGCAATACAAGTGACATATTAACTGACATTGTGAAGTTACAAGGTTCAACATAACCCTCATCAAAATGTAGTCAAATAACATGTAGAAACACATAACTTATCCAAGGAAATTCAGAATCATCAAATGCAAAACCAAATTGCGCGTTCTGGTGGTAAATCCGGCAATTGTTTAACAAATTCACATCGCGTGTAAAATTTGAATGAAGGATCATTATAATAATCAAGAAAAGAGCGCAAAAAAGTGTTGGTGGGTTGGACCAAATTACATGTTTTGACCCGTTACCCAACCTGCACAACAAGTTACAGAGATATTTCCATCCAAATTTTCTATGCAAAAATAACCAACATACGTGATTGCAAAAAAATAAGTTGGCAAGACAATAGGTTATACTGAAAATTGAGAGGATCCATCTATGATGAATGAACACAGATTAAGCTTACCAGCTAAGTTGGCCGTCCATACACAAGAAAGGACACTTGAGAGGAACGAGTTGAATGGAAGCGACCCAACTATTGCCATGTAAACCATCTGGTAATCACAAAACACAAACAAGCTCCTTTTACAAAGTTATTTAATTTTAACAGTTACCCGAGACAAAGACAGATGACGATGTTTTAGCATTCGTTCTTCATTTTCTGTATGTGAAAGTAAAGGAGTTTCTGTGACTTTTATGCAAACAAGTTTTACATAGCAAATAGTGAATTATGAGTACTCTTCTATGCCAAACTGATATGGAGAACACTTCAACATAATTACATAAACATATAACAGTCTGCATTTGGTTACCAACACATGTAACCATCCATTAATTGTAAGAACTTTCAATATTTCATCATATCAAATAATAAACCAATTCCAGTCAACAAAATAAGCATCCAAATCCAAACAATCACACATCTTAATTCATAAATTAACCTTAGGCCGTGTGTTGTGGAATAACAACCAACCCCAATAACTACCAAAAAGTGTCCCATGTCGCTACCATGTAGACATTGGAGCAATAACTAAACACCCAATAACCAGGTGTTGTTGAATAACTAAAAAAACAAAAACAAAGGGAAAATAAAAGAAAAAAAATATATGTGATTGATTGTTGGAAACTTGGAATGGGCCCCACCTTATTCCACATCTTCACGCCCGCCATTGAAATAACGGGGTCCCTTGGCACCCCCTACTGACGCCCCGTTCCGGTGTTTTGCGCCCATCTTGGCCTACGTGTACAATGGCACCAATCCACAACACACAATCTTACAAAAAAAAATAGTAACATAATTCAATCAACGGTTTTGTTTCATTTTTTTAACGTCCAACAAAGCCCGGCCACCCGGTACACTTATCAACAAAATGCCACATACACTCGTGACCGAAGACAACGCTGATGGGCCGACCCGTCACCAACTCCAAGGAAAACCCAAATCCCAAAGGCCCACATTGATAAAATCTCTAGCTGGCGCATAACGTTTCATCAAAGACGAGACGCCAACTGGCAACCTTACATAGAGAAAGTCAATAACGAATTAACATTCAATCAAAACAGAATACCTGAATAAGGGCATTGAAGACAGCAAACACCATGAACATATCTATAATCTAGGTTAATAAAAGTAAGTCAACTTAAGTTAATAAGAAATATTAAAAAAACACACACACACACACATTTATGTGATCAGATTGAGAGAATGAATAATAACCTTGAGATTAGTTTCGGTAGCTGAATAATCAGATCAGTGAAACAGAGCGTGTGCCTCATTTTTTTCACACACACAGATTACAGTTTCTGTGCGTTTAAGCTTTTATCTATGATTAGGTGAAGGTTTTCATATTTTATAATTAACAGAAGACGTAAATGGCCTATTAGCTCAGTTGGTTAGAGCGTCGTGCTAATAACGCGAAGGTCGCAGGTTCGAGACCTGCATGGGCCAGTATTATTTTTTTATTCTTTTTTTTTCTTACAATTACGCCATCCAAGTTTTCTTTTCTTTTTTGCCTTTCTACACAATTAAGGTCGCAAGTTCCTTTTTGCCATTTTTCGCTTTTCATTTGGTTTATACAAAGTCTTGTATATAATAAAAAAAATAATATTTATGTATATATTTTATGATATTTAAGTATAGTATAATGATGATTTAAAAAATAGTCTGGTAGAGGTTATGTAACCGTTTTTTTTTTTGTCACGCTTAAAGCAAAATTAAGATATAAGGATTAGAGAAAGTATACGATATAAAGTCTTTTAAAATAAAAAGCGTAAGAAGCCACCAGATATTGACACCTGTCAATTTAACCTCTCCCTAAGTATTATGCGGTTTTTATATTTTTAAGATCATTGTATGGTTTCGTTAGGTTCTCAAATCCTATAGGTTATGAAGTGTGGTATATTTATCCTATAAAATCTGGGAATTTTTGTTAGAAAAAAAATAATAAGAAGATACCTTAGTCCCTGAAGGAGATGATCTTAGGACTGTTGTATTTGATGTGGTCATTTGTTTGATTCATTTATAGGTCTACTTATTTTTGTTGATTTTTTTCCTTGAAGTTGCGTTTCTTGCTTAGAGTATTTACAACAGAGCAAATGTGATATTTTTATTATATAAGTTATAGAAAGATGGCAGACAAACTGACAACAAGTTGTTCCGCTACTCATTTTAAATTGCAAAACATATCCTATTAAACATGAACCATTGGTTCCTCGGGGTACCTTTTGCACTTGATCCAAGAACTTGATAGCCTCAAGAGGGAGAAAGCCAAACATATCGACGGTAAAAGGAACGGAAACATATTGATTCACAGCCATCTTGTTATAGGTTCTCCACAAGATAGCTAGGTATTTTTGCTGAGTTTTTACGCTTGCAATAGGGACTTACCGGTGTTAACAAAGTCGGTGAGACTCACATTTTATCTCGTAGCTACATCCAACATTATTAAAAGCTAAAAACGTTTAGGAGAGAGTAACATAATTTTGACACAAATCCCTTTTGATGATGGTTGAATGGTCAAAAGTTATGGTAAGATCAAAAGTTTTTTAGGCACACCGACATTTCTTTACAACTCAATAAAGCAACCACATATACAATAATGCAACCATTATATAAGAGTGCCCACTTTTACCTTGATGAAGCAAATATCTTTTTTGTGTGAAAAAACAGATATCTTTTAACTCCTTAGATTCAAACTATAATAGTAATAATTATATTCTTTTATTTTGTTATGTGAAAAAACAGATATCTTTTAACTCCATAGATACTGTTGGTGATTGAAAATTTTGCAGATCAAGTTCCAACCTTGGCCCATGGATATAGAATACTGTTTGGTGAGTGAAATATTTGTAAGAATTGAGAGACTTTTATATAAATGCTACTAACTAAATTGTTAGACTTTTATATAAATGCTACTAACTATTTGTATCCATTTTCCAAACTTAAAATGAATTGCAAAGATTAATTTATAGGCTTATATATAAATGCTACTAACTAAATTGTTAGAATTCCAAAATGTCTTTTTACCAAATTAGTTTGAATAAATCACACATGGATACTTTTTACTATTTTAACATGTGATTAGGTGAAACAAGCTGAGTATTACAATTTACAAGTCGCCCAAAGTGCAGAAAGTTGAATAGTTGATGTCAAACCATTTTTATTATAATCAAATTTTTTGACGTTGGAAACATGTTTTTTAACGAAGAACCGGTTGTACCCAGTTTTCTGTTAGGAATCAGACCCGACCATACCCAAATCCGGCAGGTTGGGTATCCATACATACCCCGTTATCTGGGTCCGGTTCCTCGCGTACGCGATAGCATTTGGGTTGTACCTAGTTCCGGGTATGGCCCAAAACCTGATTTTTGCATCTTTTTGTGAGCTCATGATTTTTTTTTTTGTGATTTCACCCCTTTGTGTTCTACTTGTTAATTTAAACATTTATTTTTATATATATCTTATCTCAAAATACAGGTTTATAATTCGTAACTGTTTATTAAAGACTATTTATTATTTCTTTTATTCCACCCGTGTATTATATTGGTTTCTCACATAGGACAAATAATAAATAAAATCGTGAAGTATGAAACCAAGCGAATCATCATCATCATCATCATTATATCGTTGTCGTTATCGTAGTCATTATCGTTATCGTTATCATTATTCTAATTGTTATTATCGTTATTCTTATTATTGTTGTTATCGTTATTATTATTGCTATTATTATTATGGTTATTATTATTATTATTGTTGTTACTATTACTATTATTATTCTTATTAGTATCATAGTTGTCAAAGCGCATAGGCACACTCTAGGCGCAAAGGCCGAGCCTGGAGCCTAGGCGCAAGGCGCATAAAAAACAAGGGCTTTTTATAATTAGGCGCATAGTATAAAATACATTTTTAGGGATTTTAGAGATGTTTTAGGCTTGTTTAGGGCTACTTTAGGATGTTTTAAGGTTGTTTCGGACTTGTTCATGACTCATTTAGGATGTTTTAGAGGTTTATGCAAACTTTTAGCATGAATTTGGCCGAAAATCAGCCTGAAAACAGCCCTAATAGTGCGCCTTAGTGCCTAGGCGCGCGCCTCACAGGGCGCAGCGCACTTGGTGCGCCTCGAGCCTAGGCGCGCTTTTGACAACTATGATTAGTATTACTATTATTATTATTATTATTATTATTATTATTATTATTATTATTATTATGGTTATGGAATTACTATTATATTATTATATGAAAGCATGTAAGGTTTTTGAGAGATATGTGTAGATTGTATATATTATACATTGGTGATTTTCAACAACCTAGAGTTTTCTCAGAAATTGAGGTTTACACTATTGTTTAAGGTGGTGCAACAAGTCCATATATTACTTTTGTGACAAGGACGAAAATCTTAAAATGTGACCGGCATTCAAACATTTTTGTCCATGTATTATTGACTTATACCTTATATATGTAATAAATATGAACACACCAAACAATGCAAAATATGACTTGTAAAAACTATATTATTCTAACTAGTTTATCTCCGGAAGCTTTCTAAGATAGACAAATCTAATATGAAGTGAGAAAATATGTGTTACGATGTAGTATAGAAATTATGTACTAACAAATATCTAAATGAACGCCCGTGTTCTACACGGGTTACACAATCTAAAATATATAATTAAGTTATATGAGTTAATATTACCTTTATTATCTTGATATCTAAAGGATGTGTTTGGTGTTACATTCTAAAGGTAGGTAAGGGATATCGAATTATTAGACTATAATAAGTTGTTTTGAGACTTTGATGTTCTTGGCATGATTTTAGATTTCCTACAAAATATAAATTTCTCAGTTTGCGCCTCTCTCCGACGCTCGTCTGGGTGATATCAGATAAGAAATTGTTAAACGATTATATATGTAAGAAAAATATAAAATTTACAATTATAAGTTAAAAGTGTACGAATTTTATCCATCTATATATCAAACTTTAGTCACGGTTTAAAAAGACTAAAATACGCTTCAATTAACAAAAAACATCATTACCATATACTCGGATGATATGCCTTTCCTCCTACAAGAATATCCTCATTATAAGTAAAAACAACGTAAGTATAAAGTACAACTTGAACATGTCAAAATGATATTAATTAAAGACCAATACTTCTAAGCTGATCAGTAATCGAGTGATCGGAGTACTAATGTCCGATTAGAGTAGAATAATTCAAACCAGCATGAAAATCTTTTTGTCATCAGTCAGTGTGATAAATTAAGGAATCAAACTCCAAATTTAGAAATAATACAAATAAGTTACTGTGTTGTAAAATGAGACGTGTGTATATATTATACAATCGCCTTCATCACAAATGTAAGTGACTGTACATGGATCTTGCTTTTGCATATTCATGGAATACGCAATGCCAACTATATGTGGCATTTGTGTTCTGGTGTTCAACCAGTTTTAAAGATAAAAAATGGAGATTTTATGTAAAACCTACAAGCCATTAAATTTAGTGGTAAAATTCACTCCAAGATAACCAAGCATATATCAATTTAAATAATGTAATAATTCCTTAATGTAGGTAAGTTTTAGTTTTCTTATTTTACGAACTCAAAAGAGATATAAGACTTCTTCTCTAATGATAAACTGTTACCTTTGAATAGAGTTTCTTCAATAGGAATAGGTTGTGGTTGAACAATAGGAATTTCAACTACAAACAATATCACACATTTAGTTGATTTTTTTAAACAATAGCATATAAAGAATAAAGAATAGTTGGTTCCAACCTGTTAGTACATGATGTCCCTAGGCTAGTATATAGGTTGTTTGGACGCGTTTCGGGGTGTTTGGAGACGTTTATAAGCATTTTGGGAGAGTTTGGGCACTATGGGCGATTACAAGCAATGAACAGGTGATTACGTTGTAATCACATGTACTGTTCATGCGATTACGTTGTAATCACGTGTACTGTTCACGCGATTACAACGTAATTGCTAGCTATTGCATGCGATTACGGCCTAATCGCATGCTACTGCATATGGCATAGCATCGTAATCGCCTGCACTGGGCTGTACGTGCCCGGGAGGTATAAATAGGCCCAATCATAACCCTAATCATCGGCTTTTCCACACACACTCTCCAAACACCCTCCCCTAGTCTAAGAAGTCTGGTTTGATCATTGTAAACACTCGAGCTTTGTTTTAATGATAAATCTTTAATCTGTTGACCCGTTTGTGTGTGTTAATTACTCGCATACCATTGTTTCTTAGTTGTATTTGTTATTAGAACATATTCAGAGGTTTCCGCACTATGAATATAACCCTCGTGATTGTCGGTTGACCCGTTCTTATCCAAAACAATGTGTTTAATCCCCAAATGATTAGAAAAGTTTCCAAAACAGCTTTAGAACAAAACCTAATAAAAAACACACGTTTTTATCCACAAACACACACTAAGATTTTGAAAATATGGGTTTTTTATGAAAAACTCAAAGTTTCAAAGTTCAAACAGGTTTTTGGATAAAAATCACAACTTTCACACTAAAACCCATCTGTTTTCACTCGTTTTTGTTATCAAAACGCTCGTGATAAGAGCCTCGGCTCTGATACCACTTGTAGCGACAATCATATATGAGGGTTATATTCAGAGTGCGGAAACCTCTGAATATGTTCTAATAACAAAGACAACTAAGAAACAATAATATGCGAGTAATTAACACACACAAACGGGTCAAAACAGATTAAAGATTTATCATTAAAACAGAGCTCGAGTGTTTACAATGATCAAACCAGACTTCTCAGACTATGGGAGGGTGTTTGGAGAGTGTATGTGGCAAAAACTGATGATTAGGGTTATGATTGGACCTATTTATACCTCCCGGACACGTACAGCCCAGTGCAGACGATTATGATGCTATGCTATATGCAGTAGCATGCGATTAGGCCGTAATCGCATGCAATAGCTAGCAATTACGTTGTAATCGCGTGAACAGTACACGTGATTACAACGTAATCGCATGAACAGTACATGTGATTACAACGTAATCACCTGTTCATTGCTTGTAATCGCCCATAGTGCCCAAACTCTCCCAAAACGCTTATAAACGTCTTCAAACACCCCGAAACGCGTCCAGGCAACCTATATACTAGCCTAGGGACATCATGTACTAACATAACCAACATCTAAAAGGGGACAACCCTATACAGACCAAATTGAGATCACTTAACATCCAAATGTAATGATAATCAATTTGAGTGGTTGCTTTTTATGCAATCATAACTTTGAAGAACCCATCTCACCACTTAACATACCAGTAAGTAAACATTTTTGGATGAAGGGTTGCAGATGGGTGGACGGCTACGACAGAGATCAAGGATGATGAAGTTTGAAAAGATGAAACAATTAGGGTTTCGATTGAAGATAAATAATGTTTTTTACCTTCCATTACATGATACACGCCAGAATGAAGACAAAAAGAAATCATAGATGGAGACGACGAACAGAATCTTGGACGATAATCATGTTTGGATCAACAAAGGAATTTTGGTTAGAAAATGGTGGATTAGTCGTAGGAAAGTTGGTAACGGCTGTTATGAAAATGGTTAGGAGATTAAGTAATAATAAACTAAGGTGTTGTTTGTTTTTTCTGCAGGAAAAGGTCTGCAGTCTGCAGACCACATCTGCAGACATCTGCAGGAGAAGAGGTGGACCAAAGATCTGCAGTCTGCAAGAAGAAGATTGTTTGGTGCTGTTTGTTTTTTCTGCAGGAAAAGGTCTGCGGTCTGAGGACCACATCTGCAGACATCTGCAGGAGAAGAGGTGGACCAAAGGTTTGCAGTCTGCAAGAAGAAGACTGTTTGTTGTTAACGTCTGCAGGCTGCTGAAATAAACTTAAATTTAAATAAACTGAGTTTTTACAGCAGTCTGGTGGTAGACGGTGGTGGTGGTGGGTGGACCGTGCTGGTGGACGGTGGTGGGTGGTGGTAGTGGTGGGAGGTGGGTGGTGGGTGGTGGTGGGTGGACGGTGGTAGGTGGTAGGTGGTGGTGGACCGTGGTGGTGGTGGTGGTGGTGAGTGGTGGTGATAGTAGTGGTGGACGGTGGTGGGTGGTGGTGGTGGTGGTGGTGGGTGGTGGTGGTGGACGGTGGTGGGTGGTGGTGGACTGTGGTGGTGGTGGTGGTGATGGACCGTGGTGGTGGTGGGTGGTGGTGGACGGTGGTGGTGGTGGACCATGGTGGTGATGGACGGTGGTGGTGGACGATGCTAGGTGGTGGGTGGGTGATGGTGGTGGTGGTGGTAATGGGTGGTGGTGGTGGTGGTGGGTGAGGAGAGGAGAAGAGGAGAAGACCTTAGAAGACTTTGGTCCAAGTCTGCACCAAGAAGAGGTCAGGAAGAGCTTTTGGAGTGAAATGTCTTCCGAAAAACAAACAGTCTGCCCGCCCCAAACGTCTGCCCGCGTCTGCGTGGCGCAGACAAAAGGGATTAGAAGTGCTTCTGGGAGAAAAACAAACACCACCTTTGTTTGTTAACGTCTGCAGGCTGCTGAAATAAACTGAAATTTAGTTAACTGACTTTTTACAACAGTCTAGTGGTAGACAACGTTGGTGGTGGACTGTATTGGTGGTGGTGATGGACGGTGATGGTGGACCGTGGTGGTGGTGGACGGTGGTGGTGGTGGACGGAGGTGGTGGTGGTGGTGGTGATGGGTGAGGAGAAGAGAAGAGGAAAAGACCTTAGAAGACATTGGAACAAGTCTGCACTAAGAAGAGGTCAGGAAGGCCTATTTGAGTGAAAGGCCTTCCAAAAACCAAACAAGCTGCAAACCTCAAACGTCTGCGCACGTCTGTTCGGCGCAGACAAAAGAGGTCAGAAGTGCTTCTGAGCAAAAAAACAAACAACCCTTAAGATTACAATATTAGATGAGTGAGGATTAATTAGTTTGGAGGGAATTCAAGGGTGGGAAAAGCTTCATCAAGTGTAATATGTTCTCATCCTAATTGCTTTTATTATATACAGAGGTTATTAATATACTCAGGAAATCAAATTAACTTTTAAATCCTTCGAATTATTAATTTTCTTTTGGCTAGGTTTTCAAAAGTAATATATTGAAGTATTCCAAACACTTTAAAGTGAGTCAAAACCATCGCACACAATTGCATACACAAACATAATTATACATATACATGGTAGAACGTATGTATATGCACACATACCTACGTAAGTAAATACTTATGTATTAGCCTTAGCAACCATTTAACATTAGTATACAACTTAAGATTCAGTCTCTCTAGCTAGCAATTGCCTTTTCAACTTTCCTTTTCCTCCCATTAAAATGGAACATAAGATTTTGAAAAAAATAATAGTAAAAAGGTAAGAAAATAGTTTAATTAAAGAATGGAACCCAAGCTATATATTATTCCAAAATGAAAAATTAATGATTGATTAAATTAAATCACAATTACGTTAATGGGTTCTTGTCAAAGTTGCTTTCATTCACTTGTTCCCAAAGATTTGTAGGGCACCAGATATGACCAATTCTCTTGCCCAAAGTCATTGCAAAAGATTCAATATGTTCCCCAACTTTTTTGGTCTAAAAATATACTATATTCTCTGATTGATCAATCATTGAAATAGTATATAAGATTTAATAGCATTTCACTTGCTCTTATTCTTGAATAGCTACTGCTATGAATATGATTGGTCAAGTTTCATACAGGGAATCATATGTTCATTTGGAGCTAGATGAAAGTTTCCATTTTCAGTTATATAGTGACATATAAGTGCTTATAAACCATTAATATTGATATATCACTCCAAATCAAAGCAAATAGTTTAACTTGCTTATGATATAGTAAACGGTATAGAACTTGGAACCCTGTATCTATTGTAAAGTGTATACATACTAGCCTTTTAGCCTTACTGAAGAAAAAAGATACAATTAATCGCAAAAATGACACAATGATGAAAAAAAAAAGACACAATAATATAACATAAATTTTAAAAACTACAAGCTAAAAATCCAAAAAAGCGAAAACCTAAAAACTAAGATCGTACGGTTCGATGAGAGGGTTTCAATGCTTCTAGCTTGAATGAGAAGCGGGGTCCATTTGATACCCTTCCTATGACTTCCTATTTTTCTTTCATTGTATATTTGATAGCCCTACTATATATTTCATTGATTAATAAGACAATTTACATTTAGATAATGGGTAAGCGGAGAAACTATGAAGAAGGAAAGTTCATACTTGACTACTAAAAGACTAAACAACTTCCTACGCAATTTTTCATTGGAAACGTGTTGGAATTTATATTCTTTGGAAATGTCTGGGAATGTTTTGTAGGAAAATTGGTACTTTTCTAGTAGTGTTTGTTGTTCACATGAACATGAGTCTCAATCGATCTCTCAGGCTTGAATTCGTATAGTCGTGATCAGGCCTTCATATAATCGAAAGAGTCATTGTTCTATTTGTAAGATGATAATGATACTGAATTGATATTACTGAATAGTTAGGTTACAATATATAGAGATCACAATGAACCCTAAAAACCTAACTAAGCCCGTGGGCTCATACTACCAAAACCCTAATCTGATATACTATCTAATACTCCCCCGCAGTCAGAGCGGAAGGAAACTAGAAGCTCAGACTGGAAAAACAAAAAACATAAAAAAATAATAATATTAAACGTTCTTCAATGTCGGTCAAAACTTCTGCCATAATCTCATAATCTTGCAATCCGTATTCTTCAATGAAAATCCACCACTAATTTAATGATCATGTAATCCGATATGAGGCAACCAATGCGGCGCGGCGGCGGCGGTGGATAGCGGCGCGGCGGCGGATCATAGTCCTGCAAGCGGCGCGGCAGTAGTCCAATAAGCGGCGGCGAGGCGGCAAGGAGCGACATGATGGAGAAGCGAAATCAATAAAAAAAGAGGTGGCGGCAGCTTAATCATAATCAACGGCGGGAATATGTCTAGAACCGACAATTGAAAATTTATTTAGAACTGGGAATAAGAAAAAATAAAAAAAAAGTGAACGTAACACTAAAACGAAAAACGAACGGATGCCGGACAGGGCGGCGGCAATGGCGGCACGCCGCCCTGTCTAGGGTTTTTCTTTAAGAGGTGACGACTAGGGTTTGTATTTTTGTGGTGGCGTGGGGGAGGGAAAAAAAGTAACCAGAACCTTAATGCTCTGATACCATGTAAGATGATAATGATACTGAATTGATATTACTGAATAGTTAGGTTATAATATATAGAGATCACAATGAACCCTAAAAACCTAACTAAGCCCATGGGCTCATACTACCAAAACCCTAATCTGAAATACTATCTAATACTATTACCGTCTGTAATTTCACCAACCCAAAAACAAGTTGGACGAATAACCAATAAATTAAAGCAACCTCCTCAAAAGATACCATATTCAAAGCATAATATTAAACATGCACTGGTCTATCAACTCTTTGAGTAGTAAGAATAAACTAAACTTAACCTGATCATATTCTTGAAGTGACATGACATGGGTGTGAATGTGATCATTCAAGGTTCATGGAATTATATGTAATGCTGGCCGCGATGCCAAGTTCTCATTTTCTTAAAAGCATGAGTTTAATCACATGCCTGGTTTTCATCCACCAATACGCTACTAGAAACTGGGTTGTTTTTATATGCCAACTTTCGTTGGAAATTCGTAGGAATTAACTTTTTCAGGCGAAAATATGACAAAATAGATTTTGTCGGAAAAAGGTTAATGGGAAACCTTTTTCCAACCAATAATTACCATAACTATGTCTTACAAATTATCCACCAAAAATATTTCCTACACATTTCTGACCTTCGTTTTGTCCACCACTTCCTATGAGCACTAATATTTTAAAACCGTTTTTTAAATTATTTCAAACCAGTATTTTTAAATACGCAGAGCAAAACAAAATCATTGCATTAGTCTTTTTTATAAGGTTGTTCAAAATATGATAGGTCGTGTCCAAATACGGAAACATAAATTGACTAGCATATCATGTAATTGACTTTATAAAATAAACTCACAAATTATTCAAAAGTGGCATCTATGATCTAACCATCAAGAAAACATAGAATACAACCAAAGCATAAAATTTTAATAGTAGCCATCACTACAGAGAAACTAGCTTTAGTGGCGACACACGTCGCCGCATTACTAATGTTTGTTGGCTCTAAGGCCATCACCGCTAATGCTTTCTATTCTTGTAGAGCATGTGAGGGAAACCATATTTAATAAATAATAGATGGTTAATAAGACATTCACCGATTTTTACGTATAAAATGAAAGAAATATAGCTTAAAGTGGGAGATCTTTAACAATGAAGTTGGGGCTCTAAATGATGGAATTCGGTCTGACATGTTGACCATATTGTTTGGCACATAATCCGCTCGTCGAGACTTTGTCATCAACTATTTGTTGGTCATTTAACTTCAAATGTAATCCAAGTTATGTTCTTTTTAAGTTGAATTATTTTCTGCATCGTTTGTTGTTGTCCAAATATGAGTTTGCTAACTCTTAGATCAGTTATGTATATTAAAAAAAGAAAAAAAAAGTAAATAAGCTTCATCATGATAAAGCAATTCGAAAACAACAAAGCACGTTATTCGTATAAAAATAAACATGGATCATATGTATCGATATTATTAGAACATTTTGTACAAAATTTATTCAACGAGAAAGTACACTGATATATGAGAATATAATATATTCTTTCTCAAGATTTTATGTTATTTAATAACTTAAAGAAGAAACTAACACTAATAGTCAAATGTTTATTGACAATAATGAATTGATAAAGAACAAGATACCTAACGAGATACTTCGTCATTGCTAGTGAAAGAATGTTAAACAAATCTAGCATTAGTTTCATGTAGCATAATGTAAATTAGTGTTTGATATTCAATATTCCATCTTGGCTTGTTATCATATATCTAACTACATAAGACTTAAGACATTGACATTTATTGCGGTAGTATCGCATTTTAAACTTGGACCTTTTGTGATTTTGGTGTTAAATCACCATCGGTTACTTACGAGCTAACAGACCGAACACAAACAAACATACATTTTTTTTTATTAATAGGCGAAAAACCACCAATGCACCAAGTTGAAGCGTTGGTTGATCTTTCAATCGAGTTTTAAACCATTAGTTAAAACACTCTTTTGATGTTTGTAGGACATATAGTTATTTTTTTTCGGCTTATATACTTAACTAGCTTTTATCCCGGGAGTGTCCCGAGTTTGAAAAATATAACCATTCTAATAATACTAATACTAATAGTAATAATTATTACTCTTGTAATTAAATAAATAACATTGCTATAAGGTGACACCATGTGTCGCAGTGTTGCGCAATTCTTTCTCCTAGTTTCTCTTGATGAAGTATACCTATCAATCTTTATAAAAGTAAAATTTCAATGATAGCATGATGATTGGGCTAAATTTCAACATTGTATATAAGAACCTGGTTTAAAAGAAAAAACATGATTAATCAATAACCTGAACACTTTGTGTTTTTTTCCTATATGAACGAAACCTCATAAAAAAATAGTCGTTTTTTTCTCCGTTTTTATATAGCACTACGGTACTCGTTGGAAAGATAATAAAGCGCTCGTTAATTTGGTGTAATTTTTTTCTTTAAAAAATCTCGTATATAAAAGATATTAACGTTTAAAAATGATGGGAGGAAACATTAGAGAGAAAAATCTAAATTTGTTTTAAAATTCTTAAAGAGATTAGGGTTAGATAAGTGTAGAAGAATGAATGAAAACAAAATAAAAAAATAAATTAAAAACCCTCACCTCAACGTGCCACATGGCACATTCAAAGGAAGGTTGAGGCCTCCATTGAATGTCACCTCATCAATATTCAATTCTTTTATTATAAGTTATAGATTATATATATATATATATATATATATAGATATAGATTTTTTTTAATTGGTCTATAGGTGCCACCTCATATCCTACATGGCGCCTCTCAAAGAAGAGATTGCCTCAATAGATGACATGTAGGATTTCCCCCTTTGCAATATATATATAGAAGATACATGATTTCTCTTACCAACAATATAAAAATTGCAGCAAAAGGTTTTTGAAAAATGAAATATAAAAAGTTTTATGAGACTGTAATTATCATAGGTAAAAGAAATTAAACTAATAATTTAGGACAAATGAATGATAACGATAATAATGGATGAACATTCTTAGTCAAATAAGTTGGAATTACAAAAATAAATATAATATATACATGCATACATCGATTGTGATTGATGTTCTTTATGTTCCTTTGTCACATATAATCTTTTTCTCGGGGCCCTTTATGTGGTAGTTAAGTCTCACTTCCTTTTAAAAAGAAAAAAAAAGATTGTTCACATTCTCAGTTCGTTGTTTTAAGCATAAAGTGACAATTTCACTTAGTTTTAGATTACCAAAAGCTGGTACAAAGACAAAACACTACATTTTTTTTTAAATTTATTTCTTTGTAAGTTTAATCTTTTTGATAAATTATTTATGTCAAACCATCATATTTATGGATCGTATACCGTCACTCCAAGACAACACCCAGAATAGCAAATACGGAATGCCACCCTACAAAATAGAAATATCAAATTAATATGACACCAAGACAACACCTTGATGCACTACTAGAATAGTGACATTTTGCTACAAAATTTTCTTACGGAAAAAAATGCGTCACAAAGTTTAACAAAGTTGCTACTCATTTGTGACGAAAAAAAATCTACAATTTTTTTAGCAAATTTGTGACACAATATATCTACAAATTCTTAGGAAATTGCGTAGGAAATGCGTCACAAATTTCCTACACCATATATTCGTCACAAATGCGTTGAAAATTGTGTTACAAATGTGTAGTAATTGGTTTGCGACAAGGGTTTTTCTAACATCAAGGTTTTGTTGAAAATGCGTCACAAATCTTGCATTTTCTTGATTTGTGACGCATTTTTAACAAAACATTGATGTTAGAAAAACCCTCGTTGCAAATCAATTACTACACATTTGTAACACAATTTTCAACGCATTTGTGACAAAAACATGGTGTAGGAAATTTGTGACGCATTTCCTACGCAATTTCCTAAGAATTTGTAGATATATTTTGTCGCAAATTTGCTAAAAAAATTATAAATTTTTTTCGTCACAAATGAGTAGCAAATTTGTTAATATTTGTGACGCATTTTTTTCCGTAAGAAAAATTTGTAGCAAAATGTCACTTTTCTAGTAGTGATGGGGATGGAGGGAAGGTGGTGAGATAGAAATGATGTCAGATGAATGAGTTTGACGGACAACCATACTCAACAACCTAAGTGCATATGTTTGTGGAGAGAGAATAAAGTTTGTGAGTGGTAAAGAGGAAAGAGAGTGACTATTGAGGTGATGTGACAAAAATTTTTGTAAGAATTTTAATCTTGCATTGATGATAGATAAACGAACATAAATAAACTTTGTGACAAGTAAGTTTATGAAGAGTGTGAACGTTTAGTTAGTTTACATACCTATTTACACACACATCTATAATCGCTTCTCAAGCACATCTATAAAAGTAAAAAAAATTAAAGACTTGGTTACAAATCAAAATACTTTTTTCCAAATCCAGCTTTTTACGACTTGGCATTAAAGAAGACATGAAAAAAAAATCTCAACCGTAAAACACCCGTCATGTGTAATGGTGCTTTGGAGACTGCTTACAACCATGATTTAATCAAAAGTACATAGAATTTGCTCGTTGAAGCAACTTCAAAAGGCTAGTTATTATATTTATGAATATGGTGGACAATTAAAACCATTATGGGATCGGAAGCTATCCGTTTCTTGACAAGGGTCTAACGGGTTATTCATAACAATCCGTTTCTTGACAAGGGTCTAACGGGTTATTCATAGTAATGTTTCGACTCCAGGGGCATGGGTTTGTGTTTAGTAGATTGGGGTTTTTTGCAATTCAGAAAAGTGTGGTGGCGCAACTTGTTGCCCGTCTGCCTGTTTTAATGTAATTTGACAGTCATAAAATAAATATCATTTATTTAAAAAAAAATATGGGACCAACTCTTTGCTATTGAGAGATTAGTTGCTAAGAATGGCAAACTTGTTTATTTGTGAATTTTTAAGAGTATTTTCTTTTTAAAAATTTCTCAAAAAAAAGTCAATTTCTTGGCATTTCTCATTAGAGCATGATTTTTATAATATAAGATTCTTCCGTAATATGATCATCGGTTTCCATAAACGCACAAATATAAAAGCTATGTTAATTAACTCATTTTCCCAAGCAATAATTTGCTAGTTTTGTTGAAACATTTGTTCCCTATAATTGAAATAAAATGTTTAAAATACGTTAAATAATCTAAAAGAGTTAACGTTATCTTTAGGGTTGAAAGAGGCAGAACTCTAATATTTGATAAGCATTTATCAATTGTTTTCTCACTGCTCTAGGTTTGGTATACATTTGTGTGCGTGCTGTGTTAAAATATTTGATGGTAAATAAAATATCTAAATTTATTATTCATTAATATTTCTTGATATAATTAATATAATAAAATATTGATAAAAAAACTATAATTTATAAATGCTCATTTGATAAAATTATTTATATTTACATATCGAAATGTAATCTGGTGTGTATAATTTTACATATGTAAAAGAAGACATGCATGTGAGAGCACAGCAAATAGGTGAAATCTCACTTTAATGGAACGTCTAAAAATAATAAACTTTTGTCATTATCAATAAATGTATATAAAATTCTACTTTAAAGATCAGAGAAAACAATACTAGAAAGGTACGATGAAATCCACACTTCAAAGAAAAAAAAATATTAGCGACAACCAAAACCTTTAGACTAAGGAAGAAAAATATATCTTTAAGCGTGATCGGTGATCCATTGGTGTTTCCTTCACGTCTAGTTTGTCCATGATCCATGAATGAGTTTACATATTTGATCCTTTTGTGAATTCTTTACCCATGTCTACAATGGCGGATCTTGAACGAAAAAGCTGGTAAGGCCGGGCTCAATCTGGTAGGGCCGGACCCAATACATATAAATTTTTTTAAAAATTTTCGATAAAATTTACGCTATGAAATGAAAAAACTAGGTGGGCTAAGGCCTGGTTTAGCCCTAGTGAAGAACCGCCTATCCATGTCTTAGTTTTTACTATTCATCAATACATTATTGACAACTCGTATTACCATGCGAATGCAATTATGGCCCTTAAAAGGAAATTCCCCTCAACAAATTATCTTTATCTATGCAAAAGATATATTAAATTTATTCAAGCTTAAAAATAGTTTTAGCAATTCTTTGATGTTTTATAGTGTGACGTTATAACACTAATCTTCACATGAGTGGAAATATTAAGTAGTAATTTGTTGTAAGCTCAACTCAACACACCTTTAGGTATGTGTAAATAAAAGTCAAAATTATCTTTTATGATAATATACACATACTATTTTTAAGTAAATTAGTGACACAATATATATATATATATATATATATATATATAGGGGAGGGATAAACAGGAAACCCATCCCAGTTAAAGAAACCTTGAAAACTTGATCTTGACCGTTCAAATCTCATGATCAATGGGCCATGTTTTTTCATTAGATTTTCGTTTTTTTTTTAAAGGCTTTAAAGCAACTAAAGAGCAGGAAGGGTAAAAGAGTCAAAACAAAAATTGATCAACTGCAAAAAAGCACAAAAAGTAACTGCCATATCATCTTTTCCAAGGTGTTATCTCTCCTACTTTTTTAACACTCTTTTTCATAAAATCATATACCATCCTACACTCGATCATCTTCCAGAATCTCTCTCACAAAGATCGCCGGCGTCGTCTTCCAGAAACCACCATCTTCTAATACTCACAACCATCCTACAACGTCGTCGTGTTACAGGTAAACGCTCACTTGCTCACTTAATGTTTAACAAACTTGTTAATCGTAGAAACCCTTAAGATTCTAAATTAAAGTTCCATGATTATGTTTCAGTTTTTGATTTTGGTTTTGTTAGTTGCAGAAAACCTATATTGTAACAAAGGGTTTAGTCTAAACACATTCTTTTAAAAACGTTTTTTAAAACCCTATTTTGTAACAGATCGGAATTTTTGGACATAGAAGAGTATTGTTGTGGGTTTTTCAAAATCCACTATAGGGTTTTTCAAAATACAGGTTTTTTAAAACCCTATTTTGTAACAGATCGGAAAACATTTTTATTGTTTTGGGTTTTTTTATTCGCACCAAAGGGTTTCTTTGTGGGGTTTGGTGTAACAAAGGGTTTTGGGTTTTTTTATTCGCACGAAAATTATCTTGTAACAAAGGGTTTTTATTAGGCGATGAAACCCTTAGGTTTCTACAGACTTTAGGGTTGTTTGGTGTTATTTGTAACAACAAGGACCACATGTTACTATAGGAGTGCATACGGTTTTGTTTGCCTTTTGGTGTTAAATGTTAAAAACAAGTTAATCATTCAAAATAACGCCTTGGTTTTTTAAATAGTTTAGGGATTTTATAAATAATTTTCGTATACTGCTATCAGTGTAAAGAACACCTTCAAAAGATATTTAAAAATCATTTAGTGGAATACATTTAGTGAAAAATGATGACCTCTTTTAACACCTTCAAAAGATTTATATATTATAGGTTAATTGGAAGTGTATTTTGAACTTGTACTTGTAACAAAATAGAACTATTTATATTTGAAAAACTGTATTTTGAAGTTGTACTTGTAGTGTCTGAGATTGAGCAATGGATATGAAGAGTACAAGGAAAAGTCCCCGTTTGTTACAAATGGAAAGTGTTATAAATTTGGTGTCTCCAGATAGTACTCAACATAATAACGTTAAAAAACATCTAGGTATGTTATCAAAATTGTTTCCATCAATGGTTGAAGCTACTAAGGTATAAAGAAGATAACCTTGAATTTACTAATGCAGATTTTGATGAAAAGGATCTGGATACACCTATGCGCTATTCAGAAAAACGGACACCGGGTATGTTAATCAACCTATTGCTGTTTTATATATGTTTTTAAAATGGATGTTACAAGTTGCAATTATGCAAATATGTGGTGAATGAATGTCAGAGAAAAAAGGGAGGAAAACAGTTACGTTCTTCGATGACGAGCAGCAAGCCCAAACTTCCAAAATAAGTAGGACAACGGGTATTTTAAACAAACTCTTTTGTTGTTTTCATATTTGATTATTACATGGTTTTTGTTTTCAAAAAATATCTGAAACACGTGCATTTCCAGGAACTCCAGCAAAAAAAAGGAAGAAAACAGTTACTTTCTTCGACGATGAACAAAAAGGGCAAAGTGCCAAAAAAATACGGACAACTGGTATGTTAACGAAACTGTTTTCTGTTTTATAGATTTATGTTACATGTTTCCGGTGTAATTATTTGATAACATGTATTGTAGGGGCTTCAGGAAAAAAAAAGATGAAAAGAGTTCAACAAAGTTCGAAAAAAGGTGGCAAAGACGAGTGGCTCTCATTGACCACACGTTCGTCTCCATTACAATTGTATAAGTGTGTTAAAGGTTTAAAAGAAAAGCAAAGGAACGCTGTTGTTAAAATGGGCTTCGGTAAAATTTTGCAATTTAAGATTGATGGAATTCCAGGGAAGCTCGCACATTATGTGGTTGACAATTTTGACCCCGATAAAATGGAAATCAAGGTCGAAAATGGAAGCATAAAAATAGATGAAATGGCTATCCATAGGTTATTAGGAATTCCATGTGAAGGGTTACAAATTCATAAAATGGAACCCTTTGACTCTATGGCATACGAGGTGAAAGAATGGAGGGCCAGGTATCCGGGCCGGTTTATTCCAGTGACTAACATAGTAGAAAACATAGAACAAGCTGCAGATGGGGACACATTCTTCTTTCGTTTAGACTTTTTAATGATGTTCATCACGATTATGGTGGAGTGCCATAGTCAAGGGACTTGTAGGGAATACTTGTTTAAGAAGATAACAATGCACACCGATTTCTCACAAATCGACTGGTGTGCATATGTTATTCAAGCAATGAAGCCATGCAAGCGGAACTGGCGTAGATGTGACCCGGGGTGTCAATTTGCAGGTCCACTTACTATCTTGACGGTAATAAATTAAAATCTAGTGCTGTTAGTATTTGTTTACTTGACTACGCTTTCGTGAGCAGTTCTAACTTGTATCCTTTGTTTCTTAGCTTTTATATGTGCAAAACGTTGAATGCAAAGGAATTAAAGTGGATAATACAATCGCGGCAATAGAATTCTGGAACAAGCAAAAGTTTAAAAGAAGACAAGAATTGGAAATCCTTAGAGGTGGATTTGGTGGAAGAACCAACAAGGGAGTGACCTTACCCAATATGTTCAAGAAGAAGCCAAGTTATGTGAAAGAAACTGATCAGTCGGTAAGGATTGTGAAAATAACAAGTCAAGTTATGTTATACTAAAAAAACAAAATTCATCAAAAATGACTTTTTGGTTGTAACAGGACAAAATAGCTGAACTGTCTGGGCTAATCGACAAACTGATCGTAACAAAGGAAGAGGTGGAAATCAAATTAGAAGATATCAAAGAAATAATACCAGAGAATGAACATGTGTTAAAGTTAATTAAAAAGTATGAATCGTTGTTTGATGCAACAAGCAAACGACAAAAAGGTTTCTCAGTTGAAAAAAAGATTGACAATGTCTTGCATGATATTTCTGTAAAATTTGATGAAGAAGAGATTGATACTGATAGTTCAGAGGAAGAAAATGATGATGATCCAGGTTCGTATATGCTATATTCTTTATGTATTGTCGCAAGTAAATAAGTTGTAACTTATATTTTTTGGGTTTGTTGCCAAATATGTAGAAACTGGAAAAGGGGCAGAATCGCGTGTTGAGTGTGCGAATGACAACGCCGCTATGGAGTCGGGTATGTTATCTTAATAAAACATGCTATTGTTAATTACTTTTAACATGTTTAGGTTGCTTTTTAAAAGGAGCTTTTTAAATAACAATACAGGTATTGAAAAAAATGTAGAACATGTGAAAGACGCTACTGACATTGTGGATAGGCGTGTCAGTGCAGATGGCACTACAGATCTACCTGATATAAGAACAGGTATACAACCTTAATATATATGCTATGGGATTGTTAAGTTACATTTAAAATTGTCAACGTTACATTTTAGATAACACATGTGGGGACAGAAGTGCGTGCTGCTGTAGTTGATCATTAACTTTAGTTTAGCCTATGATATTGCTATTATTAGAAATTACAATGTTGAGTGATAGATTAGTATTTCTGTTATTTGTATTGAGTGATAGATTAGCATGTCTTTTGGGTGTAGAATTCATTTAACAGTTTCAGTAGTAGTAAGATCTTTGATAGTTAAAAAAGATATTTAGCTATGCTTGTAATCTGCGGTTGTTGGCAAATTTGTAGAAGCTGCGAAAGAAACAGTTGAACTAGCAGGCGACAAACGAAAAACTGTACCTGGTACCATCAAAATTGGTGTGAACCTTCATGATCCGATTACAGAAGAAGAATCTAAAGTTTGGCGTTTCCTTACAAAAAATTATGGGACAACAAAGAGGTATGTAAGCATCATTTCTGTATCGTTGATTTGGATTTTAATGTTACAACGATAATATAATATACTACCTATTTTAATGTTACAGTTCAATAATAATAAGAGCAACAGAGACTAGACCGCCGTTCACATCGGCCAGGTAAGGGTATCTTGATAATTTTATAAACGGTAAAAGTAAGAATTTGCTGGATACAACACTGATTAAATTAAGTTGGGATTTGGATATGTAGAGACTTTCTATTCAAAGGGAAAAACATCATGATTGAAAGGTACTTAATGAAGTCGTTAGAGCCTGGTAACCTAGTTAGCAATGCGGTGGTTGATGCGTGGGTAGATGTGCTGAATTTCGAAGAAACATTGAAAAAAACAGGGTCTTGCAGGAGACTTTTTTGTGGTACTAATACATTGGTAAGTTAATTTGTGATGTCTTGTATGGGGACTTTTTTGTGGTACTAATACGGTATAGTGGGTATTCACTTGCTGGTAAACTTTTTACAGGTTGAATGGATGTTGAAGTTGCAAAGTGCTGATGATAAAGCAAGAGTCTCAGCATTTGAAAAGAAAATGTTTGGTGCAGTATATAGGAATTCAGAACTTACCGACTTAAGAAGCTTTGATCTAGTATTCTTTCCTATACTCGAGCATGCCCACTTTTACGTGATTGTCTTTGAGCTGACATGTCCGGCAATATCAATCATTGACAACAGGGCAAGAGCAACAAAACTGTCTCGTATCATCGACAATGAGGATTTCTTTCAAAAGGACACTCCATACAAAGTGGTAAGATGTTATCAATATTTTTTTTGGCTGATTAACATGTTTTTATGTATAAAATTTTAGACTGCATAACATGTTTTTTTAGATAAAAAAATAATTCTAATTGTTAATCCATATTGTAGAAGGATATTTTCGTACGCTACTTGGAGATGAAAGGTCACCCAAAGGCGAAAGAGATGGCCAACGTGAAGGTTACAAGGGTGAAAATATCGTGGGCGACAACAGGCAATGGTACGGATTGTGGCGTTTTTACAATGAGACACATGGAGAAGTATATGGGAGTAGGCGAAGAATTTGATTGCCAATTTACAAGTGGCGTTTTTACAATGAGACACCTCGGCTCCAGCCTCTGTGTCCCTAGAACTTGTTTCACCATCCTCACTGTCGACTTTCTCCTTCATCTTGCAGTTCCTTGAATCATGATCTGTTACATACTCATAACAAGTGTGACAAAGCCTTGGGGTCTTGACCCGCTTCGCCCGGTTAGCAACATTTTTATTCTCACCACCTCCAGGTAAACGACGACGCTTTCCACGACCCTTGTTCCTAATGGCTTCAGGATTATTGAGTGAAACATTAACATCAAGAGATTGGCCTACTAAGTCTTCAACAACAGAACTGTTCTGATTAGTAGCAGCGGTTTCTGTAACATCTTTGTTAAAAACCTGCATCTTCATCTCACGTATCTGCTCAGCAAATGACGATAAACCATCAGGGTCAGCCCTCAAAAAATCTAGACATTCAGAAAAAATGTCATTTATCTCGTTCCTCAAAACGGTTTGGGGGCTAGTGTCCACTCCATAACGGTTTTCAATAGCAAAGATACGCTTGGGTAGAACATCCCTCTTCCAGCGATCACAAATGTAGTGTGGAGGAATTTTTTCAACCTTCGATAACCTAAAAACACAGAAAACATGTCTACACAGAAAACCAATCCGGGTAAAATTGTTGCACGAGCAAGAAACATCTACATCATTCCATCTAACTGAAACCTGAAAAAACAAAATACACTTCATTAATGTTGCTAATATGACTAGCAAACATAAAAACATTCCCCCCTAGTGTGAAAAAAAATACCGTGAAAACATGGGTAACCGCATTCTCTTTGTCAAGCTGCGTCACGTCATACTTGATAACATCATCAACTGTTACAGTGTTAGATATGAAACATAAAAACTTCCCTTTGATTATCTCTTTCTTCACTTCCTCATAAATAGTGTGAGTGTAAGTTTCAAATGCATGCTTCTCGATGGGTAAATCACTAGAATTTTTGAAGGTACTTAGAGAGGTTTTGTACTCAGCGGTCCTCTGTCTATACCGCTGATTGTCAATCCTAGTGTCATAACAAAGCATGAATTGCACAAGGGTATTAGCACTTGAGGAGTTGACCTTAAAGGCTGAGTTTGAACTTTCACACCTTGATGTCGTCTTCATTAAACAACTGAATGGGATCTCACGGAAATATGCTGGCGCCCAACTCTCACGAATGGCATACATATCATTCAGCCAATCGTGATCTTGTAACCCAAACTTTTCCAATAAGGCTTGCCAACGACTTTCAAAAGTGCTAGGTTTGATATACACATTCCATACAAGGCGATGTAAACATGACCTTAGATCAGAATTGTTTAAAACATCTCCAGAAATCTATCAAAATAAAAAAATTAATCAGTCAGTTTCTAATGATCAAGTCTAAGTGTTCACTAACATGTTTCTAACATCACTAATGTTTAGAATCATATTTTGATATGTCACTAACATGTAACATGTTTAGAATCATAACATGTTTCGCTAGCAGAAAAACATGTAATAGGTTTCTGCTAAAAAATGTTAACTAGCAGAATTGTTGATAATCAAAATATTGTAACAACTTTTCTCATAAAAAATTATCATCATTGTTGACTATTAGAAAAATGTTGACTATTAGAATTGTTGAGTATCATAATATTATAGAAAGTTTCTCATAAAAATTATCAGAATTTTTGACATATCAAAATGTTATAACAAGGGTAATTAAAGATTTAACTATCATGTTTACTTCACTATCAGAAAAGTTGTAAACAAGTTTAGGACAAATACCTTCAAAGGAAGCTTTTTCATAATGTGCCACAAACAAAAACGATGGCGAGACTCTGAAAACACCCTCGATATAGCTTGTTTCATTGCAGGGTCTTGGTCAGTTAGAACCAATTTCGGTTGCGTAGAATGGGCCTTTAGGAATGATTCAAGCAGCCACACATAGGATTCAACCGTTTCATTAGCTATCAAACCAGCCCCAAAAGTTACACATTGTTTATGATGGTCAACCCCCGTAAAAGGAACAAATATCATGTTGTACCTAATGAAGGGGAAATATTACATCCAAAACGAAATGAATAAATTTATTTACATAAAAATAATTATGGTCAGCAACTAAAAAAGGACCCAAAAATTAATAAACTTACTTGTTGGTATGATACGTGGCGTCAAAGGCCAAAACTTCACCAAACACTTGGTAATTTAACTTGGATATTTCATCAGCCCAAAACAAAGATTTCAACCTCCCCTTCTCAATAACAAAGTCGTAGAAAAAGTTAGGTAAACTTTCCTTGCGATCTCGGAAACGATCGATTACTAGCTGAGAGTCCCGGTCACCAATGAAAAACCTCATAGCTTGACTAAAGTTTTTGAAGTCATTTGCAGTACATTATAGCTTGACTATAATGTTATACTTTCCCTATAAAAGGTGGGCATCATAAACATTATAGCTTGTTAATGGTACTGCAAATGACTTCAAAAACTTTAGTCAAGCTATGAGGTTTTTCATTGGTGACCGGGACTCTCAGCTAGTAATCGATCGTTTCCGAGATCGCAAGGAAAGTTTACCTAACTTTTTCTACGACTTTGTTATTGAGAAGGGGAGGTTGAAATCTTTGTTTTGGGCTGATGAAATATCCAAGTTAAATTACCAAGTGTTTGGTGAAGTTTTGGCCTTTGACGCTACGTATCATACCAACAAGTAAGTTTATTAATTTTTGGGTCCTTTTTTAGTTGCTGACCATAATTATTTTTATGTAAATAAATTTATTCATTTCGTTTTGGATGTAATATTTCCCCTTCATTAGGTACAACATGATATTTGTTCCTTTTACGGGGGTTGACCATCATAAACAATGTGTAACTTTTGGGGCTGGTTTGATAGCTAATGAAACGGTTGAATCCTATGTGTGGCTGCTTGAATCATTCCTAAAGGCCCATTCTACGCAACCGAAATTGGTTCTAACTGACCAAGACCCTGCAATGAAACAAGCTATATCGAGGGTGTTTTCAGAGTCTCGCCATCGTTTTTGTTTGTGGCACATTATGAAAAAGCTTCCTTTGAAGGTATTTGTCCTAAACTTGTTTACAACTTTTCTGATAGTGAAGTAAACATGATAGTTAAATCTTTAATTACCCTTGTTATAACATTTTGATATGTCAAAAATTCTGATAATTTTTATGAGAAACTTTCTATAATATTATGATACTCAACAATTCTAATAGTCAACATTTTTCTAATAGTCAACAATGATGATAATTTTTTATGAGAAAAGTTGTTACAATATTTTGATTATCAACAATTCTGCTAGTTAACATTTTTTAGCAGAAACCTATTACATGTTTTTCTGCTAGCGAAACATGTTATGATTCTAAACATGTTACATGTTAGTGACATATCAAAATATGATTCTAAACATTAGTGATGTTAGAAACATGTTAGTGAACACTTAGACTTGATCATTAGAAACTGACTGATTAATTTTTTTATTTTGATAGATTTCTGGAGATGTTTTAAACAATTCTGATCTAAGGTCATGTTTACATCGCCTTGTATGGAATGTGTATATCAAACCTAGCACTTTTGAAAGTCGTTGGCAAGCCTTATTGGAAAAGTTTGGGTTACAAGATCACGATTGGCTGAATGATATGTATGCCATTCGTGAGAGTTGGGCGCCAGCATATTTCCGTGAGATCCCATTCAGTTGTTTAATGAAGACGACATCAAGGTGTGAAAGTTCAAACTCAGCCTTTAAGGTCAACTCCTCAAGTGCTAATACCCTTGTGCAATTCATGCTTTGTTATGACACTAGGATTGACAATCAGCGGTATAGACAGAGGACCGCTGAGTACAAAACCTCTCTAAGTACCTTCAAAAATTCTAGTGATTTACCCATCGAGAAGCATGCATTTGAAACTTACACTCACACTATTTATGAGGAAGTGAAGAAAGAGATAATCAAAGGGAAGTTTTTATGTTTCATATCTAACACTGTAACAGTTGATGATGTTATCAAGTATGACGTGACGCAGCTTGACAAAGAGAATGCGGTTACCCATGTTTTCACGGTATTTTTTTTCACACTAGGGGGGAATGTTTTTATGTTTGCTAGTCATATTAGCAACATTAATGAAGTGTATTTTGTTTTTTCAGGTTTCAGTTAGATGGAATGATGTAGATGTTTCTTGCTCGTGCAACAATTTTACCCGGATTGGTTTTCTGTGTAGACATGTTTTCTGTGTTTTTAGGTTATCGAAGGTTGAAAAAATTCCTCCACACTACATTTGTGATCGCTGGAAGAGGGATGTTCTACCCAAGCGTATCTTTGCTATTGAAAACCGTTATGGAGTGGACACTAGCCCCCAAACCGTTTTGAGGAACGAGATAAATGACATTTTTTCTGAATGTCTAGATTTTTTGAGGGCTGACCCTGATGGTTTATCGTCATTTGCTGAGCAGATACGTGAGATGAAGATGCAGGTTTTTAACAAAGATGTTACAGAAACCGCTGCTACTAATCAGAACAGTTCTGTTGTTGAAGACTTAGTAGGCCAATCTCTTGATGTTAATGTTTCACTCAATAATCCTGAAGCCATTAGGAACAAGGGTCGTGGAAAGCGTCGTCGTTTACCTGGAGGTGGTGAGAATAAAAATGTTGCTAACCGGGCGAAGCGGGTCAAGACCCCAAGGCTTTGTCACACTTGTTATGAGTATGTAACAGATCATGATTCAAGGAACTGCAAGATGAAGGAGAAAGTCGACAGTGAGGATGGTGAAACAAGTTCTAGGGACACAGAGGCTGGAGCCGAGGTGTAAGTGATATGGTACTGAAGCTTTTGAAGACATTTGGAATTGTTATTTTGGGCCTTTTATCTTGAATATGTATGTGTCAAATGAAACTGTTATCTACTGCTTTGTTTTGCTAATGTAACTGTGTTACAGGCATTGCAGTATTTTGAAGGTACAATGGGTTTTGTAAACTCATTTGCCTTTGTATGTTATGTTTTATGTAAACTTGTAGTAGGATGTTGTAATCCCCTTATGGGGTTAACTACTTATTTTCAATTCCAAATGTCATCAAATTTCTATGTTATAAAGTTCTCCCTACTCCTGACTTTTTTTTATACTGTCACTATTTTCAACAAGAGTATTAGAAGTTTTTCCATGTTACAGACGACCATGTTACACATAAGGTTATAGGGTCCCTAAGGTTATATATATATATATATTTTTTTTATACTGTTACTCTTCAACTTAGTACTAGGCTTTTGAAAGATTTTGAAAGTTGACACATTTTTTTTGTCCTTTTTAAATGTAAAAAGCAAACAATGGGCCCCATCTTGCATTTTATAAGTATTTCTAGTTGGGAGTTTCCCACCACCAACACCATACATTATCAAACATACCAAATGAGCTCAACACCAAGCACCCCTCCAGAAGATGTGTTTGGAACCCCTCACTTGTTACCACTAAATTACTACCTTAACCCTCTAAACCACCCGATTGTACACAATGATCCCAATTTGGGGGGGAATGATAACCCTGCTGTTCAACCTGATGGAGATGGAGTCCCTGTTGAAGCTTATAACATTGTCCCTCACCCGGTTGGCGATCTTAATGATATAGAAGAGAATCAACCTGAAGTTACAGACCACCATGTTAACCTAGCTGTTCAACCTGGTGGAAATGGAGTCCCTGTTGAAGCTTATAACATTGTCCCTCAACCGGTGGGCGATCTTAATCATATAGAAGAGAATCAACCTGAAGTTAACATCGTCCGTCAACCCCTTGGAGTTAATCATTCGCAGGATTTGGGGCATGCAGAAAACGATGATGCTACCAATGATTTGTATTTGGCTTATCTTGAAGACTACTACAGACTTGGCGAGGATTATTACACGCGCACGCCTCATTACACACCTGAATGGGCAAAAGGTTACGAAACGGATCCTGGTGCAGAGTATGAAACTTGGTCTGATGGAGAGGCTACTCGAGCCATGGAATGGGAATGGTTAATGCACGACCCATGGGAGGATGAACGTGGAACGGATTCTGATTGCTCCTTTGATTCCATTTTTAGTTACTAGGTGTTCTATGTTTTAGTTGTGTGTAGTTTCGTTTTTTATGTTATGTAATGTGTGGTCTTTATAATAGTTTAATTTCTATGAATGTGTTGTTACAATGTTACAAGTACCAATCTAGAGTAAAATAGCAAGTTTTTTTTGTAACATAACATGTGAGAAGTACATATTAAGATTAATGTAACAATTTATTTTTATCCCTATTTTTATAATTGTCTAATATTACACTTTATTTTATTTATGTTACAAGTACCATTTAAGACCTGATACCTAACACCATTATGTATGTCATCCACCAAACATTTGTCCCAATTTAATGCATCTATGGAAACTTTATACCTTTATAGGTTTTGATCCCATATATACTGATAACATGTAAGGTTATTAACACAACCTATCACCACATTCCTTACACATATAATCAAAAGTAAATTACCATCAATACCAAAATGTCCAAAAGCCCAAATCTTGAGCTTCATCGACGCAAGGTTGAAGAGAAAGCTTATCCGCATGTACCAGTTTCTTACATAAAGATTGGTAAGAGACTTTGTAAACTTGTCCCAAAATTTGAACCAATGTGTGAAGGTGTTATTAAGGCCGAACCAACCAGCCCCAAATCTGAACGAGTTTGTAAATTTGTTCCTAACCTCAAACCACATTGTACTTTGAAGTCTTCTAATACGTCTCATAAACCGCTTGGGTTAAACCATCATTTTCTTTGGCGGTATAATTTACCCCCAAATGAACAACTGCTTTCAGCAACTCTCAAAGGAAAAAACAAAGTTTCACATCATAAAGAAGCCGTCAAGGAAGAGCCACAAGTGTTACATGAGCCGAAAATTGAGCCACAAGTTCCCGTTAAAAGTGAAAGTCATAGTCCAAAGTATGAAGTTCGTTCAAAAGGAGCTGGGAGATTTACAATCATCCGTAAAAATGAAACCCCATCTCCAACCATAAACCATCATCATGTCCATGTCCAAAACATAGTTAAAAAAGAACCGCCCGGTCCATCTGTTGACAATCCCGTTCCAGACCCGCTCATCCCCATGTATCCACCTGTAAGCCCCGACGACCCCATGTGGCATCCAGATTTAAACAATATTGACTGGGATCTTTACTTCCCGCCTTATAGCTCAAGCACAACCATTGCTCCATGTAAAAATGAAACCCCATCTCTAAGCTTAAACCATCATCATGTCCAAGTCCAAAACATAGTTAAAAAAGAACCGCCCGTTCCCTCTGTTGACAATCCCGTTCCAGACCCTTTCATCCCCATGTATCCACCCGTAAGCCCCGACGACCCCATGTGGCATCCAGATTTAAACAATATTGACTGGGATCTTTACTTTCCGCCTTATAGCACAAGCACAACCATTGTTCCACGTGAAAATCATTAATTTGTGGCACGATTTTTCTTCTTTGTTAATCAGAAATTAGTTATTATATGTATTAGTATTTAGCCTCCCAACAAAACCCACCGCCTTTCTATGTGTTTTATTTCGGTGTAATGTCTTTTTTTTATATTGAAATGTAATCCTTTGCTTTTATGTGTCGTTAGTAGAATGTGGTTTTTGTGGTGCTATTTTGTATGTTTTAACGTTTTCCCCTATGTTTGTTACAAATGTGTAATGTGAAGATGCATCAATTCTACAATGCTCAATATTTTCGTAGGTGAAGTTTCTTTTTAGCATAGTACAAATTTAAAGTTGTTTTTATTCTTTTTTCTGAATGGTAACTTAAATGGTTTTCAAATTTGTTTTTATCTATAAAGTAATGGATCTGAAATAACATTACCCCATAAGGTTACTGGTTTTCATATTTTCTTTTTAGCATAGTACAAAAGTGACAGTACAATTGTCCTTTCCTAAAGTAATTTGTTGTTCTTTACTTGACATGACTATACAATTTTATAGGGTTTATAATCCCATGTCCCCATGCTATATTTACTTTTGTAATTATGTATTTTTTAAAGGTGTAGCTGCAACAACCCATTTTCATTTTTTGAGTCTAAACATATTTTTAACAAAAATTGTATAGTCGGCCCACATATATTTTTAACAACAATTTTATGTTTTTTTTGGTTCCTTCTTTTTTATCGAAGTTTCTGATCTTTCCTATAGAGTATCATCTATAAATATATATGTACACATAGAAACATGTTTTGACATGTGTACATATATATAGTAAAATCTGTAACAAACTTTTTTTCTATTGGAAAGACTACTTTTTTTTATTATGATTATACAATGCTATGTTTACTTTTGAAAGACTAGTTTCCATGACCACTTTTTAGTTTTTTGTCTATATAAATTGTAACAAACTTTTTTACTACCCTTAATGCTAATACCGATGTGCATTTTATTAATGTTGTTGACAATATTTTTTCTCTATTAACAATGCTTCATTTACTTTTGAAACTGCAAGATTTGACATGTCATTAAATGAAATGATATTACAAATCTTAAAACGTAACATTTTTCTTTTTTTTATTCCAAAGTACCTTTTGAAAGGTTTGTATTATTATATATTAAAGTGATGTACAACTGAATCCTTTTTCTAAAGGTCTTCTATATTTAAAAAAAAGGTACAACTGAATGGTACGTCTTTTCTTTTCATCTGTCGCCCTAAAGTATTTTAATATATGAGAAAGGTTTTCTTTTTAATGGTACGTCTTGTCTTTTATGTCAAAAAGGTTTGACATGACTACACATACCCTATACCTTACAACAATGGAAGAATGGGTATGGAATAATTATTTAACAAATATATTATAACATGTGCCCCCATTATAACATTTCGTACAACTGTAACAGTGGGTTGGCAGATTTATATCCTGTATCATATATCTACCAAATTGCTAGTCAAGATGTAGGACTGTAACAAAGATGTATGGGCTCTATTTGGGGAAGGAAATAAAAGAAATATACCATTCAAAAAAAAATATTACAACATTTCATACATTCGTTACTGTTAAATTTTTTTTTTGGTTTACAACTTGTAGGTAGGTAACACATGTTACATAAATATCTAATTTATGTTTTGATGTCACCCATGGTCATCTTTCAGACATTAACAAAGTAAAGTACCATAAATTAGACACTAATGAATTTTAACATTTTACTCCCAAATATTTATTGTTATCCCACTTTCTCCACCTACTTGTCATTTAATTCGCATGTGGGTACTGGGAATTCCCATCCAATTTATTCTCAGCATTATATAACCCCAACTCCCTCCCCAATTTTTTGTAACTACAAGTTTCTTTGTTTTCAAGTTTGTTTTTATCTTTTTTGACCATAGTATGGTGTTTTGTTCGTGTGGTAAGGTAGCGGTCCAAAGGACCTCCTGGACGAATGATAACCCTGGTAGACGGTTTTATTCATGTCCCGACAAGGTAAAAGATTTCTATGTATGTGTAAACTTGATAATATTACGCTTACATCCCATAATAGTTATTATTTTTTTTTTTGTAGACTAGCCGTTGCCCATTTTTTGAATGGGTTGATGATCCTACTTGCCCACGGCTTGGATCGATAATTAGAGGTCTTTTGAACTCAAAGAATAGGCTTGAAAATAAGGTCAGGGACTTGGAAGACGATTTACGCAAAAAGAAGGCTACTATTCGATATTTGAGTATTGCACTGGTGTTAACTATGTTGTATATTGTTACCTGTAAGTGAGATGATTAGGAATTGGGGCTTCGTGAAGTAGTGTTACTAAATTCTATGTCATTATTATGTATTAGAGGTCCCATTTTCTGTGTTTTATGTAATGTGGAAGTGTTATGTTAACCTAGCTTAGAAGTATTAGAGGTGGCATTCTGTGTTTTATGTAATGTAGAAGTATTAGAGGTGCCATGTGGTGTTTTATGTAATGTTACGTATTTGATTATAGGGTTTGATATGTTCTTTCCTTTTTTATTATGTTTGGGGGCCCCTTTTTATGTTTTTAAAGAGTTTGTAAATGTATTAAAGTAACCGTACTATATTCAGCACTATATTTATTCTTGTTTCAACAAATAAAAGTATCCAATAAAAGTAGTTGACTTTTCGTACAAATCCTTACAACCCCTTTTTGAAGATATCTATGTTTACTTTATTTGTGACAGGTTGTATTGATTATTTGTACTAGGTTGTACTATATTTTACAATATCTCAAGATACTTTTCAGCCTAATAGATTCTATTCAGATACATTAAATAGTTTCTTGGTCAAAGCTTTTTCCTGGATCTAGTTACATACAATACTATTCTAAATATGAGTTTTTAATTTTTTTTGAATCCTTTAAACATCAATTCGAACACTACAACTGCTCCCAAAATTTGAAAATGAGGTCCTTTACCATAAGCCCTACGAACTTGTTACATAGTTTAAAAAGTCGTTGTTACCAATAGGTGGTGATAACACATATCCTAAAATTGGCACATTCAAACATAATTTAAACATCCATGTCATACTTAATAACCCCTACACTTAATAATCCATAGTAGCTAGCCATTACTTAATATTACATTACATTACCAACAAAAACAGTTATCCTTAGCCATTACTTTAGCTCATTACCAGTTTTATAAAAACATTACTTTCTATGATAAACAAAATAACATAATGGGGTCGCATAACATAATTCCAGTTTAAAATATCCATAGTCCTAAACATTACAATACCTTAAACACTACTTTGTTACAATAGGTGGCCATAAGTTCAAAAGCCTAACATTGTCATAATTTAGAAAGCCTAAAACATCACATACCTTAGCGACCTTACCTTAGGGTCGACTTGTTACAATAATAATCCAAAGTAGCTAACCATTGTTTACTATTACATTACCAACAGCCTTACCAACAAAAGCAGTTACCTTAAGCAAATGTCCCAAAAGTCTATTCTGCCAGTGCAACTTTCTTGATGTCGTTACGCACCTCATTTGCTTCAGATAGCAAAATATGCGCTGCGATTTTTTTCCTCAAAGCCTCAAGTTGTTTCTTCTTTAGTGAACCTTCACTTGTAAATTGGCAATCAAATTCTTCGCCTACTCCCATATACTTCTCCATGTGTCTCATTGTAAAAACGCCACAATCCGTACCATTGCCTGTTGTCGCCCACGATATTTTCACCCTTGTAACCTTCACGTTGGCCATCTCTTTCGCCTTTGGGTGACCTTTCATCTCCAAGTAGCGTACGAAAATATCCTTCTACAATATGGATTAACAATTAGAATTATTTTTTTATCTAAAAAAACATGTTATGCAGTCTAAAATTTTATACATAAAAACATGTTAATCAGCCAAAAAAAATATTGATAACATCTTACCACTTTGTATGGAGTGTCCTTTTGAAAGAAATCCTCATTGTCGATGATACGAGACAGTTTTGTTGCTCTTGCCCTGTTGTCAATGATTGATATTGCCGGACATGTCAGCTCAAAGACAATCACGTAAAAGTGGGCATGCTCGAGTATAGGAAAGAATACTAGATCAAAGCTTCTTAAGTCGGTAAGTTCTGAATTCCTATATACTGCACCAAACATTTTCTTTTCAAATGCTGAGACTCTTGCTTTATCATCAGCACTTTGCAACTTCAACATCCATTCAACCTGTAAAAAGTTTACCAGCAAGTGAATACCCACTATACCGTATTAGTACCACAAAAAAGTCCCCATACAAGACATCACAAATTAACTTACCAATGTATTAGTACCACAAAAAAGTCTCCTGCAAGACCCTGTTTTTTTCAATGTTTCTTCGAAATTCAGCACATCTACCCACGCATCAACCACCGCATTGCTAACTAGGTTACCAGGCTCTAACGACTTCATTAAGTACCTTTCAATCATGATGTTTTTCCCTTTGAATAGAAAGTCTCTACATATCCAAATCCCAACTTAATTTAATCAGTGTTGTATCCAGCAAATTCTTACTTTTACCGTTTATAAAATTATCAAGATACCCTTACCTGGCCGATGTGAACGGCGGTCTAGTCTCTGTTGCTCTTATTATTATTGAACTGTAACATTAAAATAGGTAGTATATTATATTATCGTTGTAACATTAAAATCCAAATCAACGATACAGAAATGATGCTTACATACCTCTTTGTTGTCCCATAATTTTTTGTAAGGAAACGCCAAACTTTAGATTCTTCTTCTGTAATCGGATCATGAAGGTTCACACCAATTTTGATGGTACCAGGTACAGTTTTTCGTTTGTCGCCTGCTAGTTCAACTGTTTCTTTCGCAGCTTCTACAAATTTGCCAACAACCGCAGATTACAAGCATAGCTAAATATCTTTTTTAACTATCAAAGATCTTACTACTACTGAAACTGTTAAATGAATTCTACACCCAAAAGACATGCTAATCTATCACTCAATACAAATAACAGAAATACTAATCTATCACTCAACATTGTAATTTCTAATAATAGCAATATCATAGGCTAAACTAAAGTTAATGATCAACTACAGCAGCACGCACTTCTGTCCCCACATGTGTTATCTAAAATGTAACGTTGACAATTTTAAATGTAACTTAACAATCCCATAGCATATATATTAAGGTTGTATACCTGTTCTTATATCAGGTAGATCTGTAGTGCCATCTGCACTGACACGCCTATCCACAATGTCAGTAGCGTCTTTCACATGTTCTACATTTTTTTCAATACCTGTATTGTTATTTAAAAAGCTCCTTTTAAAAAGCAACCTAAACATGTTAAAAGTAATTAACAATAGCATGTTTTATTAAGATAACATACCCGACTCCATAGCGGCGTTGTCATTCGCACACTCAACACGCGATTCTGCCCCTTTTCCAGTTTCTACATATTTGGCAACAAACCCAAAAAATATAAGTTACAACTTATTTACTTGCGACAATACATAAAGAATATAGCATATACGAACCTGGATCATCATCATTTTCTTCCTCTGAACTATCAGTATCAATCTCTTCTTCATCAAATTTTACAGAAATATCATGCAAGACATTGTCAATCTTTTTTTCAACTGAGAAACCTTTTTGTCGTTTGCTTGTTGCATCAAACAACGATTCATACTTTTTAATTAACTTTAACACATGTTCATTCTCTGGTATTATTTCTTTGATATCTTCTAATTTGATTTCCACCTCTTCCTTTGTTACGATCAGTTTGTCGATTAGCCCAGACAGTTCAGCTATTTTGTCCTGTTACAACCAAAAAGTCATTTTTGATGAATTTTGTTTTTTTAGTATAACATAACTTGACTTGTTATTTTCACAATCCTTACCGACTGATCAGTTTCTTTCACATAACTTGGCTTCTTCTTGAACATATTGGGTAAGGTCACTCCCTTGTTGGTTCTTCCACCAAATCCACCTCTAAGGATTTCCAATTCTTGTCTTCTTTTAAACTTTTGCTTGTTCCAGAATTCTATTGCCGCGATTGTATTATCCACTTTAATTCCTTTGCATTCAACGTTTTGCACATATAAAAGCTAAGAAACAAAGGATACAAGTTAGAACTGCTCACGAAAGCGTAGTCAAGTAAACAAATACTAACAGCACTAGATTTTAATTTATTACCGTCAAGATAGTAAGTGGACCTGCAAATTGACACCCCGGGTCACATCTACGCCAGTTCCGCTTGCATGGCTTCATTGCTTGAATAACATATGCACACCAGTCGATTTGTGAGAAATCGGTGTGCATTGTTATCTTCTTAAACAAGTATTCCCTACAAGTCCCTTGACTATGGCACTCCACCATAATCGTGATGAACATCATTAAAAAGTCTAAACGAAAGAAGAATGTGTCCCCATCTGCAGCTTGTTCTATGTTTTCTACTATGTTAGTCACTGGAATAAACCGGCCCGGATACCTGGCCCTCCATTCTTTCACCTCGTATGCCATAGAGTCAAAGGGTTCCATTTTATGAATTTGTAACCCTTCACATGGAATTCCTAATAACCTATGGATAGCCATTTCATCTATTTTTATGCTTCCATTTTCGACCTTGATTTCCATTTTATCGGGGTCAAAATTGTCAACCACATAATGTGCGAGCTTCCCTGGAATTCCATCAATCTTAAATTGCAAAATTTTACCGAAGCCCATTTTAACAACAGCGTTCCTTTGCTTTTCTTTTAAACCTTTAACACACTTATACAATTGTAATGGAGACGAACGTGTGGTCAATGAGAGCCACTCGTCTTTGCCACCTTTTTTCGAACTTTGTTGAACTCTTTTCATCTTTTTTTTTCCTGAAGCCCCTACAATACATGTTATCAAATAATTACACCGGAAACATGTAACATAAATCTATAAAACAGAAAACAGTTTCGTTAACATACCAGTTGTCCGTATTTTTTTGGCACTTTGCCCTTTTTGTTCATCGTCGAAGAAAGTAACTGTTTTCTTCCTTTTTTTTGCTGGAGTTCCTGGAAATGCACGTGTTTCAGATATTTTTTGAAAACAAAAACCATGTAATAATCAAATATGAAAACAACAAAAGAGTTTGTTTAAAATACCCGTTGTCCTACTTATTTTGGAAGTTTGGGCTTGCTGCTCGTCATCGAAGAACGTAACTGTTTTCCTCCCTTTTTTCTCTGACATTCATTCACCACATATTTGCATAATTGCAACTTGTAACATCCATTTTAAAAACATATATAAAACAGCAATAGGTTGATTAACATACCCGGTGTCCGTTTTTCTGAATAGCGCATAGGTGTATCCAGATCCTTTTCATCAAAATCTGCATTAGTAAATTCAAGGTTATCTTCTTTATACCTTAGTAGCTTCAACCATTGATGGAAACAATTTTGATAACATACCTAGATGTTTTTTAACGTTATTATGTTGAGTACTATCTGGAGACACCAAATTTATAACACTTTCCATTTGTAACAAACGGGGACTTTTCCTTGTACTCTTCATATCCATTGCTCAATCTCAGACACTACAAGTACAACTTCAAAATACAGTTTTTCAAATATAAATAGTTCTATTTTGTTACAAGTACAAGTTCAAAATACACTTCCAATTAACCTATAATATATAAATCTTTTGAAGGTGTTAAAAGAGGTCATCATTTTTCACTAAATGTATTCCACTAAATGATTTTTAAATATCTTTTGAAGGTGTTCTTTACACTGATAGCAGTATACGAAAATTATTTATAAAATCCCTAAACTATTTAAAAAACCAAGGCGTTATTTTGAATGATTAACTTGTTTTTAACATTTAACACCAAAAGGCAAACAAAACCGTATGCACTCCTATAGTAACATGTGGTCCTTGTTGTTACAAATAACACCAAACAACCCTAAAGTCTGTAGAAACCTAAGGGTTTCATCGCCTAATAAAAACCCTTTGTTACAAGATAATTTTCGTGCGAATAAAAAAACCCAAAACCCTTTGTTACACCAAACCCCACAAAGAAACCCTTTGGTGCGAATAAAAAAACCCAAAACAATAAAAATGTTTTCCGATCTGTTACAAAATAGGGTTTTAAAAAACCTGTATTTTGAAAAACCCTATAGTGGATTTTGAAAAACCCACAACAATACTCTTCTATGTCCAAAAATTCCGATCTGTTACAAAATAGGGTTTTAAAAAACGTTTTTAAAAGAATGTGTTTAGACTAAACCCTTTGTTACAATATAGGTTTTCTGCAACTAACAAAACCAAAATCAAAAACTGAAACATAATCATGGAACTTTAATTTAGAATCTTAAGGGTTTCTACGATTAACAAGTTTGTTAAACATTAAGTGAGCAAGTGAGCGTTTACCTGTAACACGACGACGTTGTAGGATGGTTGTGAGTATTAGAAGATGGTGGTTTCTGGAAGACGACGCCGGCGATCTTTGTGAGAGAGATTCTGGAAGATGATCGAGTGTAGGATGGTATATGATTTTATGAAAAAGAGTGTTAAAAAAGTAGGAGAGATAACACCTTGGAAAAGATGATATGGCAGTTACTTTTTGTGCTTTTTTGCAGTTGATCAATTTTTGTTTTGACTCTTTTACCCTTCCTGCTCTTTAGTTGCTTTAAAGCCTTTAAAAAAAAAACGAAAATCTAATGAAAAAACATGGCCCATTGATCATGAGATTTGAACGGTCAAGATCAAGTTTTCAAGGTTTCTTTAACTGGGATGGGTTTCCTGTTTATCCCTCCCCTATATATATATAAAATCTTTCTACATTTCAAACTAGATACTTTTTTTTAAATAACTCAAACTAGTAACAACTGAAGTTATCAAGTAACTAAAAGACTATACGTACTACTTATAAAACTAAGATAATTTATAGTCAATGTGTATACATGTTTTTTTATCATACATTTAGAAATAAATATATAAATCTGAATTAGAATGTTAAACGACACAACACACTACATGTTACAGGACTTTATTGACGAATTGATCATTCATCTCGTCAATCCTTAATTGAGGTGTGGTGAGAAACCGGACGGCCTGGGTAAAGACTTCACCAACAATGTGCTGGCCAGTATTATTAACAAATCACTGATAGACGTTTCACTGACAAATCACCAACAACTATTTCATCAACGAATGTTACTAGCGTGCAAATTCTATGACTTTATCTTTAACGTCTCCAGCCCTGATGAACGTAAATTTCTAACCCTTAAATTATTTTTTTGAACGGCAAATTTCCTGTTTTCAGTGAAACTTAAACCTAAGACCTCACATGTAAGTGTAATAAAAGGTTTTGTTTTGCCCCTAGACCACCAACCCCAAATAACTCATACGTTTTACGTTATTATTGTATCTGATTTTAATGGAAAACATCGTTTTTATATGATGTATACGTAATTAGTTATTTAATAGATCGAAGTTATAAATAAAGATTTAGAACGTATAGAAGTCAAATTGCCACACAAATCAAAACTGTCAGAGTGTTCAAAGAAACATGCTCCAATGCTTAGTTTCTTCTTGAACTTACTGCTTCCATTGCTGTCGGCAACTTCATGAGCTTCCCAAGATTAATAAAAACAAAAAATAGGAGAAGCCCTATAAGAATATTTTAAGTAATTTGTGTAGCATTTTAATATTTTTAGATAAAGACAAATAGAAATAAGATAAACTAAGTTGCATTCTATTAACTACGGGTCTGTGATAAAATCCGCATTATTAGTTTTCAGCACCTTCTAGCGAATATTGATATAACTCAAAATATATGTTAACAATTATTTGTTTGGGTATGTTAGTCAAAGACTTTCATGCAAAACAGTGTAACAAGAAATTTTTGTCTATGTAACGTTTGTGCCTCAATATTAAGGTTTGGACCGGGTAGCAGTGGCGGATCTAGAAACATTTTTCAGTAGTAACGTTTTTCATTTTTTTCATTTTAGTAGCAACGGTTTTCAAATTTAGTAAAAAAAAAACCAAATTTTCCACTACGCGCGCGAAGTTGAGCTGCAACGTCCGCACCCCCTAGTTAAGCTCTATATCCGCCCCTGCCGGGTAGCCAAGTTCGTTCCTAAGATTTCGTAGATTACGTGCTACAAGTAAAAATAGGTCCCTAAAAATAACATATATGTGCGCGCACATACATATATATAACATTCATTAGTACGCGTGATTCATGAAAATAGAAACTTAGGTATATAAACACTCACACATGCTGGCAAGCGAGCGCGCGCGCGCACACACACACATATATAACATCCATTAGTACTCGCGAGTCATTAAGATAGAAGTTTATGCATATAAAAATATTCCTAAGACCAAGTAGAAATGGCCCCCTTAAAATTCATTACATAAATGATTAGTTAATTTATGGGATTATTACTTCTCATCCTCCTTTAAAACTTGAAATTACTACTAACTTTACAATCTTTTTATATATGTTAATCAACCACGTCACCTAATACATGAGAAACGCAAGAATTAGGCCCACCCCTACCATACTATTGCTTGCCCACCGGCCACAACTCCACTTATCACCTACAAATGCCGACCACACCCAAACAACATTCCATTGGTGGAACCGATTCCTACAACTATATCTCCTTAACCAATTTGGACAATTCAAATGCCCATTCGACACCTTTAGCCTGACTTTCTTCCTCTTCTTCTACCACTCCCCCGAATAGCCTCCCCCACTCCAATGGATCCTACAACCCTACCATTACTACATGCAGCACTCGCAAACCAAACACAAAATATCACAATGACGATTTCTCCTATACACCACCACAACTCAACCCATTACCGAACCCTCTAATATAACTCAAGCCCTCAAACAATCACAATGGCACAGAGCCGTGCAGGATGAGTTTGATGCTCTCCAACGCAATCACACCTGGACCCTAGTTTCCTCCTCTTTTCACCTAATATTTGTGTGTAAATGGGTTTTTTCGCACAAAATTTAAACTGGATGGTTCGGTTGATCACCTCTAGGCTTGATTAATTGCCAAAGGCTTTCACCAGTGACCCGAATTAGACTATGTGGAAACTTTTAGCCATGTTTGTGACCCCCTCCAATTCCACTTGAGAGGTTTTACCGCGAGGTGCGTGACACACCAGGATCCAAGTCAAAGGTCACAACAAACGACAACTATATGTAAAAGATATGTAACAAACCATGTAGTTTAAAAGTTAACCAATTACAGCGGAAGCATAATAAGTTTAAATTTCCCAAAATAGTAAAAGTTATAAGTTTGAAAAGTGTTCAAAAGCCATGCACATGAAACCTAGACTCTGTGCGCTATTCCGTATCCGCTACCTTAGCGACCTGAGAAAACATGCTAAAACTGTTTAACATAATATGCTGCAGAGTTCACAGGTTTTTCAAAAACGTTTCCATAAGTATGAAAGATTATTTTTGTTATTACTATGTTATATGAAAATTAGCTAGACGTTAAGTATGTTACTACTGCGATAGAAACCATTGTTGACTGTGTTATTCCATAAGTGTGTACCCTTCGGACTACCGTCATCCCCGGTAGGCCCTGTGTGTTGGAGACAATATGCACCCATCCAACCTCCAGTTGACCCGGGTGGGGTTTGTCAGGCCCAATAGATTCATCCACATTTCCCTGTTATATACCCATATTAGTGGTTTCCTTGGGATTTAGATGAGTCGCATAGTAAACAATGACATCACTAGTAAAACTTGATCTTTAAGTAACCAAAATGTGTAGCATGTTTCTCCCCCATGAGAAAATATGTAAAAGTGGGGCCGTGAAATTGACCTTAGGTTGGTTTCTTCAAAAATAGATTAACCACATTGATGATAGTCCCTAATACCGGCGACCTATCATAAAATGTTTATAAGTGTCTTGACTAATAACCCATAGGTTAACTAGTCCCTAATTGTCCAGACCATGACTATGTACGTTTGAAAACATGTTTGAATGTTTGACCTGACCACACAAGACAAGACTCGACATCCCGTTGGTGACCCGATACACCCGTGTTAGTCAAATACAAGTAAACAAGCAGTCATGTGTAGATACGCACCTTATACAAATAACAGTTCATAAATCCTAACATAAAGTTCACATAATGCACGTATGAGTCATAACGCGTGTTACGAGGTTCCTAGACATGTCATTGGGTTTACAATATGTTTCTAGGTGTCTAAATATGTTATGGGGTTCCAAAACGCACTTTCGGCATCAAAACACACGAATAGCCATTAAAGCACACCATTAGCCTCAAAACAGGCGACTACGATTCATAGTCGCCCCAAAACCACACTAGTATGGAAGCTAGTCGCCTGCTCTGCAGGCTAGGTGCCATTTTGTAACACCCGAAAGAATAATAATTAATTAATATAATTATCTAATATTATAATCAATATAAATCGAAACTAATCCGGCCCAACAGTATCGGCCCAAAATATTTAGCCCACCCGATAATAAAAGCCCAAAACATATTAGTCTAAACCTATATCTATTGGACTCTCTTTGTTCAACCCATTAAACCCCCTTCGGCCCACTTAACTTCCTCGTCCCACCAAGGCTATCCGGCCCACAACTCACCATGCCTTCTTCTTCTTCTGCTTAGATGTTACGAGCCCCTTTCCCAGCTTCAGTCCAATGCAGCCCTTTCTCTACTTTCCTTCTACGCCTTCACAGCCACTTCCTTAAACCTCTACTACAGTCCATCTTCTTTCGATCAACACCTGTTACAGCCCTTTCATTATCATCATTCGCTCAACAATATATATATATATATATATACATACATTGGATCATTACACTGCACACCAATCATAATAAAGAGTGAGAAAGGAGAAAGAGAGAGAGAGATAGAGGGAGAGAGAAAGAAAGAAAGAAAGAACGAGGAGTGGGAGAGATAACCGGACCGGTCAGCTTCTCCGACTAACCCCCTTCCTCCGTCGACCCTCCATAAACAACCATTATTCCTCCCATTCTCATCTCCAACCATATCTTTGTCGATCTTCGTGTATGACACCAGGCCACATAAACTTCCCTTGAGCTGTGTTCATTGGTGTCGTTAGCCAGAAGGTTTAGGTGACAAAGCCCCATTATCGCTGGACACCTTCTAGCTCTGATTACCCCTTTCTCCAGTAACGTCCGGGCCACCCTGAGAAGTACAGAAACTTGAATGAAAGCCTCGACACCACCTCCTGATCCTTCCTCGCACCGATTCCTATGTCTTGGGACTATACCAGTTACTTCGGTTCTCGTGCCTAAGTCGGGTTAAACCGCACGATGGTTAGATTATTATATTATATTGAGCCTGAGACGTGTGGGATGGTAATATTAACTGGATATCTATAAACCAACATATATACAAGAATATAAAAGTATAATATTATATTAAAGGAATGTTCCCAACGTTATCACGTGCATGAGTCTTGCACGCGCTAATGTTCATAAAATATATCTAGGTACAATTTATTTTGGAAGTATATACTGATAAGAGATAAACTACCAACCAGAAAGAATACTAGTAAGGTGAGTAAATGGCCCTTCCCCTTTTTATTATTAAGATTTTGGGATGATTACATGTTTGTTCAGTCGTTTATCAAAATCTATTATAAGGTTTATAACTTAGAAATATTATTAAGTTATTATAAGGTTTATTAAGTTATCCTATGTGGTTTATATCATAGAATTATCATTAAGGTTATCATGAGAATATAATTCAGATAAGATCATTCACATTAGAAACTACAAGAGATGGGTCATTTGGTTATTATATCATACCCAATCTTACTCGCAGGAGGGGGTTAAGATCCAAAATTATCTACCATTATCAAAGTGCTACCTGGGGATCATTATATGAATGATCGGTTATCAAATTATCTGTTATCAAGTATCTGTTATTAAGTTATTAGTCATTAAGTTATTATATCAGTAAGTCTAAATCTAGGCATGTCTCACTAGTATGAAAATACTAACGTACTTTAAGCATGTGGTCAGGTATCTATACAAGATAGCTAGAGAAAAGCTGACGACTAGAAGATCCTGGATAAGAAGAAGATAATATTATTAATCAGTTTAAAAGTAAACATTATTAATCAATCTAGTTAATCCGCTGTGTCATTCTGACAAAACCCTGGGTCAATATGTTGATTAGACCCCGGGTCGTTACACATTTTACACGCGAAACCCTCTAGATCAAATTCGAATCACGTTGTAACACCCCCAGTCAATCCCCAAACATCAAACAACCCAACCCTATCAATATCCCCTCCATTATTATCCGTTTCACACACTAATTGCAAGTATTTCTCAAAATAGAATAATATTATGGATATGTCACATCATTGCAGGAAAACATTACCCTAAATAGCAAATAATCGGATTTCATCACATAATCATGTTCCAAACATCATCCTAAATCCTTCTAATATCTTCAAGCGGGTCAAAACTCATATTATCTATAAAACACATCAAACAACCATCAAAACTTGAGATAATCATCCTAACAACTATCCTATATCATCAACATATCAAATACATAAGAATTTGTAACAGCCCAAAACCATTCGTTCGCCTAACTACGCCATTAGGCGTGATTAGCAAAATATTAACACGAGACTTTGAGGATAAGAATATGGGTTATATTCTAATATGGAAATAACCTAGTTAATAATATTATGTTTATAAATGAATAAAAGGTGTTTGAAACTAGCTTATGAGTTAGTTTTTTTATACGAAAATGACAGTGGGAAAACTTGAGGGTCCATAGTTGCCAAAATGGTAAAGTGGGTATTATTAATAATAATAAAACACACAAAAACACACACATGAAGTGTGTGTGTCGTGTATAATGGTCAGGAGATCATTTCTCCTTCCTTAACCAAACCCTAAACATCAACTCTTACTCAAATCAAAGCTAAATCAAAGGGGAAATCGATGCTTGAGCAAGAAACGAGTTATCTAAGGCCTAATGAACATCAAGGTACCATTTTATTTGATGTAATTTGATGTTAATACCCGTTTTTGATTTGGTCAAAAACTAGGGTTTTGATAAAACGTAAAATTTATGGTTAAAAAAGGTTGCTCTAGTCTTGGGAAACCTCAAACATACCTAATTTAGTTACAAATCACACTTGATATGTGTATTTGGTTTTGATCATATGATTATGTTCATGTGTAGAATTTTGGGTTTAACTTCTAGGTTAAATCAACTTATATCTAGCAATACTTGAGACTTTTAGGAGTTGTTATAATGAAGAAATAAGGCTAAAGAGTCTAAACAACATGATATGATGATGATTAGATAAATGGGTATGCTTTGGCTAGCTTGAACTCATAAAAATCAATTGAATTGGTGGGTGCACAAAAAGTGTTTGATAAAATGCTTGAACGAGAAAGTAAATGTGTAAAATATGTATGAACATGAAAACTAGAAATGTGATGTTGAGCTTGAGGTAAAATGAATACATGATGCCATGGATAATGAAAGAAATCCATATTATGTGTTCTAACAAAAACAAGGTTTGACATGTTCCTAAGTTAGGTACAAGGACTAGGGAGCAAACGGGTCAAACGGATGCAAGCTCAATGCGTACGGAAGCAAAACGGACATGAGGTAAGTAACACTTACACTACTAGTCTACAAATACAACTCTTGTATTGATATAAGTGTTTAAACTTTGAAGTGGGACAAAGGTATGACCCCAACGGTTGAAACCTATTAATCGGGTGATTTATGCGAATTCATGTCAAAACAAAATTCATAGTCTTAAATGAGTCATATAGTGTTGATCAAATGATGGAAATCATCAATTGGGTCAACCAATAAAGCCATGTGGTAAATAAGAGTCTAAACTCAAGTTTTGGATAAAAATCACATGAATAAGGAAGTTATGTAATCATAAGTCCTAACGGGTCGAATGGGCGATTCCCTCACCATTCGAAGCCGACATTAAAAACCGGTTATTTAAGCTTTAAGAAACTTGTGGATAACGGGTCAAATGGTAAATGCATTACCATTGAGTCCCAAAAGACTAATGTGGTCAATCTAGAGTGTATGCAAGAGGACACTTGGAAATTGGGCACTCGTTGCCTAAGTAATCCATATGGGTGCAAGGTATAGGTCAACGCCACCTAGTAAGTCCGTAGATAAATAAACGCCTTCGGGCAAAGCAACGTGGGTACTAAAGCTACTCACATGAAGTGTGGGTGTCAACCAAGTAAGTTATTTCCATACAACAACAACAACCTTACCCAGTAAATCCCACAATTAGCAAAGCTAAGAGTAGGGTCTGGGGAGGGTGGGATGTAGACAGACCTTACCCCTATCCTTGCGGATAAAGAGGCTGCTTCCAGAGAGACCCCCGGCTCGACAACACGCAATCGACAAGCAAGCAACACTAAAAAAACACAATAAAGAGCTACGGAATTTATAGAAACATTAAAAGCGCCACGTAGTAAAACAAAGGTATATATGCCATCACAAAACAACATAATCTATAAACACTCAAAAAACAAGTCAACCATACCTACCTTCTACCAATGTAAGAAAAAGTCTAAGCTCCTAGAACCACGCTATGATACAACCCTACCCTCCCTAATAATCCTTGACCTTAATCTTGTGCCTCCACGAACTCCTATCCTCGACCATATCCTCAGAGAGGTGCATCTCTACTAAATCATACCTAATCCGCTCATCCCAAGTCAACTTGGGTCTTCCTCTACACCTCTTTCCCTCTACAATAAGGGTTTTCACTACTCTAACTGGGGCCATCATGTGCCTCCTCTTCACATGCCCATACCATCTCAATCTTCCCTCCTTTATCTTGTCTGATATACTAGCAACCCCTAACATTTCCCTAATAACTTCATTTCTTATTCGGTCTACCCTAGTGTGCCCGCACATCCATCTTAGCATTCTCATTTCTGCTACCTCCATCTTAGGAGCTTGTGTCTTTTTGATGGCCCAACAATCTGTCCCATATAACATAGCAGGTCTCACTGCAACCCTATAGAATTTTCCCTTTAATTTAGCTGGGAACCTTTTGTCACATAAAACCCCACTGGCGACCCTCCACCTACACCAACCAGCTTGTATGCGATGGCTGACATCACTATCTAGCTCCCCATCCCTCTGAACAAATGATCCTAAGTACTTGAACTTAGTTACCTGCGGGACAGCTTGACCTCTAATCGAAACTTGAATATTTTTCATCGTGACTTGCACCACTGAAAACACAATATATATACTCAGTTTTAGAACGTCTTATCCTTAAACCCTTGTCCTCTAAAGCTGTGCGCCACATCTCCAGCTTCCCATTCAGACTATGTTTGGACTCTGCAACTAACACAATATCATCTGCAAAAAGCATGCACCACGGCACTGACTCCTGAATCGACTTGGACAACTCATCCAAGAAAACTGCAAAAAGGAACGGACTCAACGCAGATCCTTGGTGGAGTCCTACCTCCACAGGGAAGGAATCGAAATCTCCTACAGGCGCGCGAACACTAGTTTTAGTCCTATTGTACATATCCTTAATTAAGTCTATATACCTCTCACGGACCCCTCTACTCTCTAGACTATCCCAAATCAGTTTACGTGGCACACTGTCATATGCCTTTTCAAGATCTATGAAGGCCATATAAAGATCCCGCTTTTTCTCTCTATACTTTTCCATCAACCTCCTTAGAATATGTAAGTTATTTCCATAGCTATGTCTAATGCGCGCTAATGCGCTTAGAATTGATTAAATAGGAGAAATCTTGAGAAAAGATGGAAATCTAAGTCCGTAAGGACTTAGAAGTTCTTAAACAAGTCATTAGGTCAAAAACATTGGAATTGGAACAAGAAGTTTCGCCACGAATGGCTAAATTGAAAGATTTGACCGTGAAGGGCATTTTGGGAATTTAAAAGATTTCTAAAGGTTGAATCTAAGAAACTAAATCATAAGAAACAAATCGGACAAACGCTTTTGTTGATCAAGTATCTAATGACTTGACAACTCGAACGGTATGCAATTGAAGTAGTCAAAAGTGTCTTGTTTGATTCAAGGCCTTAACGGGTCGATTTGGGTAAAAATCGACATAAACACTTAAAACCAAGAACCGGGTCCTAGTATCATGAACCGACCTATAATTTCAGTCAAACACATGCTTATTTAGTAGGAATGTCAATATATAGCCTTCAGGAATCATCAAACGCGATTGTGACATGATTCCCAAGCGTTAGAATCACGAATCAACATCTGGTCAAAGTGAGCAGGCCACTCAACCTTTCTGTAAACGTGTGAGCGGCCCGCCCACTTTTGCGAGCGGCCGCTCACTATGAAATGGGCAGCCTGACAGCCTGATCTTTAAAATTTCATATAAAATCATAGAAAAATCGTTAGGAGGTGTTCTTTATATGCTTGAAAAGATCTCTGAGCGTAGAACAATTCTCATTTGAAAGTAAAAGTCGAATTTTGGGTTTTAGAAGGGGTAAAAGCGATTCGAACAGCTGCTGCGCAAAAATTGCAGCAGTTTGTTCTCCTGATAAAGGGCCGTTTGGCCTGGTTCGTTCCGTTTCGACGTGTAACGACTATCGTACTAGTTTAAATGTATCATTTGACAACCCACTAACCATTCTTTGTGTAATGGTGCTAGGTAAACATGTGATGGTTGTCCCGGAGCAAGGATCAAGTCGCGATAAGAGCCGAACACACCCGATCACTCATCAAGCTTCCGCACTAGAATTTAAGGAACTCCCGTTGAAACGCAAAATCTTAGAGTTTGTTTTAACTATTAAAATGTAAAAATTTGTGGGAATCAAATATGTATTTGATTTTAATGGTTTGAGTTTATAATAAATATCAAAGTTTTAATCGGGAGTGGTTTAAGTAAGGTCAAAACTCGTAAGATTAGACGTTAATAACGTGATTACGGGTTAGGGTCTTACAGAATCCCCATTTTTAGATCATTAAAAACCATTGCAAGCCTGTGTTTTTATTAAAAACGTATGTAGATGTTTAGATATAGGTTAGAATCTGTTTTTCAAAAGTTTTCAACGATAAAAACTTATTAAAACCAGGTATGGGCCTTTAAGGTTCAAAATAACAACTTAACAAGAGCTTAGGATGAATAACACACCTTAGATCTTGCTTGAAAATGATGTTTTAAGCTTCGAAAGTTTTAGGGCAAAACGGGTTTCAGAGGTTAAGGATGGTATGAGAGCACTTTAGGGCGAGTTAGAGTTGTACAAATGATGTTTTGCAAGTCACGTATGGTATTTATAGGTGTTTCTAGTTGTGCCAGATATTCTGGGCGACTACGGGCTGTAAGAGGCGAGTATGAATCATAGTCGTCCCCTTTTCACACTACTATGAACCATAGTTGTCCCCTTTTTACACGACTATGAACCATAGTCGTCCCAATGATCCCCAGACCATCAAACCGACTCCTGATGATCCCCCAGACCATCAAACCGACTCCCGATGATTCTCCGGGTCATCAAATGGACCCTCGGTGATCCCCCGTATCACTAGATCGACTAAACTAGTTAAGTATGTTTTATGAATGTTTTGCTAAGGTAGACCTATATGTTTGATAAAAGTTATTGACCTGAGTTTACCGGGTGTCACAATGTTGTTAACCTCGCCAATTCATTCTTATTCTTGCTTTTGCCACATCTCATGATTGGTGGATTCGCCAATTAGACATTGATAATGCCTTTATTCTTGAGCAAATACGTCTACATGTCTTAACCATCGGGTTATGTCGACCCATCTCTTCCAACGCACGTATGCATGCTCAACAAGGCTATCTATGGCCTTTGCCAAGCATGACGAGCTTGGTATAATGAACTATAGAATTACTTCCTATCTCATAGTTTCACCCCACTGTTTCAAATCCTTCTCTATTCATCCAAAAACACACTCCTCCCCACATCTTCATTCTAGTCTATATCGATAACAAAATTATCACCACTCCCAACTAGACTCTTGTAAACACACTTATTAATTGTCTTGCTAACCGTTTCACTCTTAAAGTCTTGGTAACTTAGCTCACAATCATGTGAAAATTATCCATAATCCTAATGGTCTATTTCTTTATCAAGTTAAGTGTATCATTCCTGCACGTCCTTAATCGAGCTAATATGAGTAATAGTAAACCTACCACTACCCAGATGTCCACCTTGGAATAGCCTACAAAATATGATGGACCACCCTCATGTTCTCCCACCGTATACCGAGCTTTCGTCAGGGCAATCCAATATTTATCATTAATACGCTCGAATGTAGCTTTCAAGATTAAAAAACTATCCCAATTTATACAATCTCCTATCAATCTTCATTGGTGTGCCTTGAAATGACTACTACGGTACCTCCATGACACAATGCATCATGGCTTGTTAATCTGAAGCCACTCACCACTCCACTTGCATGCCTTTAAAGATGTCGATTGGGCTAGTGACAACCGAAGTACTACTACATTATCTATTTTGGCTCCAATCCCAATTTTAGGACTCAAAAAGGCAACCCACTATAGCTCGTTCATCCATGGAGGCTGAATTTCGAGCTATTGCACCTACTAAAACCAAAGTACAATGGATAATATCTCTTCTTCAAGAGCTCGATTACAACTAAATGGGAGCTAAAAGTATATATGGGCGACGGAATCTGTAGTAGTTCATTTCGACTAACCCTTCATTTGTTGTGGTTATGTAGTCATTTAAGTGTATTCATGTTAATTGTGAACGAATACTACACCAATGATAAAATGTTGGTGTTTTTAAAGTAAGGGGCCGGCTTTCCATGAACAATTATGTACAAATTCTAGCTTCCTGATCATATCTAATTTGTTTAATTAGTTGGATTGCATTAGTGCATATGAAATGTAGAATAGCTATTTGTATAATCTAATACTTGTGTGAGGAAGGTGTAAAATAGTTTGACACAAAGTTGTAATTGCATATAATATACACAAATCTTGAATTGTAGGAAATATCAAGATTAGCCTAAGCATGTAGAAGTACTAAAACTTGAACTATGTGCAATTTGACAATGTGATAGCAAGAGATCTAGCCCACATAGTTAGTGTAGTAAGCAAGTATATGACTAATCTTGGAAAATCTAATTTAAAAGCAGTCATGTGAATCATGTGATACTTAAAGGGCATAAGAAACATTGTTATTCGTTTCTGGTGCCAATAAGTCTATTGTTTTACTTTTTGCTACTATTAACTTTGTTTGAATGTGTATTAGTTGGAAAATGACACTTCTATCTATGTTTGTCATTTCGATAATTGAAGCCTTATACAATGAATGTGTATGGCTACATGGTCATGTTGAGGGGTTTGGTCTCTAGTCAATAAACCTAACCTTATTTGTAACATTCAGAGTGTAGTAAGTTTGCCTAATACCAGTCAATCATAAGAAGACAAATATATTGTGTCAGGCAAATTTTATTCATGATGTATTGGAAATTATTAGGGTCACATTCATCATGACTTGAAAGCATATGTTATTGATAGAATAGCAAGAATAGAGACTAACATATATGTTTATCAATACCAATAGAAAAGTTTACTACCACTATGGGAGTAAAGAGATAGTTGTTGGGCGTTAGATCATTGAAGTTGGAAAACATTTCGAGCTAAAGTGAAGAATTGTTAAAAGTGTGATTTAGAATTATATAATGATAATCAACTAAATGGATTAAAGACCCAACTAATCCTCACTTGAAGTAAAATTGATAAATAGATGAAGCTTAATGTTTCCTCCTTTCCTACAAATGGTGTTCCACCTAACAGTAATGATTACTTACTAGAACTTACAAAGCTTTTTATATTTATTAAAATATTTCATTTTAGTTCACTCACATAATGCCTTACAAATGTTTCTGTTTATTAGAATAATAAATTGTCTAAGTTACATATATAAATGAATAAACCTTTAGTTATAGACAATATTTGTGACGTACAAATACATGTATAAGCTTGCCAAAATACACATAAACATTCACATTGTACTTTTATGCATTTTTATATACAGATTGTTTGTTTTTGTTTGTTTCTTATCTTTCTCAAAATGTTTAAACCTACAACATCGTTTATCATAACGAATTTATTAAACAAATATATATCACTTTGGTCTTCATTTACTTTTCGTGTATTTTTCCCAATAAAGACTAAAATGGTTTAAAATAATAACCACATAATATCTCGTCAATTCCCTTAGATTTCGGATATTAGATGTATTACTTTGGTCTTCTTTTAGTTATATATTATAGTAAAAACTAAAAATTAAGAAGAAAAAGTAAAAGATAGTAAAGGAATCAAGTCTCAACTTATTCACCTTTTTTTCCCTTTTACATCTTTTTCCTCTCTTTCTTTTCCTACCCCCACGTCCACATATAAAGAAATAAAGCCCCCCATCCTACCCTACCCCACCCACATCCTTGGTCTCTTCAAGTGTCATTTTTACACACACACACTTCACATACCATATACAACTATAACCTTCACTTAATTAATACTCATCTCCAACTTCATCTTTCCCTCCATTAAACAAACACAACCCCATCTCAACAAACTTGATTATAACCTAAAACATTAAAACAAGAACAAGAAGCACACAATAAGTTGAGAGCTTTGCAAGTAACAATGGAGTTCTTCACACCACAACCAGACCTATCTCTTAGAATCAGCCCACCAAACACACAACCAACTTCAAACCCCTGGAGACCATCAAGCCCATCTCATCAAGATCATGATTTAGGTGTTGATCATCTATGGAAGAAAGCCTTTAGCTCCCAAAACCACCACCATGCACCCAACACAACTATTCAAGAACATCATGAAGGACTAAGCCAAGAACAAGGGTTTTTGATACCTATAAGAGGGGTTCCTATTTATTACCAAAATACTCAACCTAATTTCCATATTGTACCTCAATATCCACCTCATCATCCTACTCATCATCATCAAATGAACCACCCTACATTAGATTCTTGTACTATGGCTACAAGTAGTAGTTCTTCTTCTTTAACTCAAGGAAATAGTTCTAACAATATTGCGCGATCGCGGTTTTTGTATTCGAGGTTTCCGGTTAAGCGTAGTGTTCGAGCTCCACGGATGCGATGGACGACTACCCTTCATGCTCGGTTTGTCCATGCTGTTGAGCTCTTGGGTGGCCATGATAGTATGTTCTAAAGCTCACTCTTTTGTTTTGTTTTGTTTTGTGTGTGTGTGTGTTTTTTTTTTTTTTTTTTTTTGAACGGCAAACTCATGCTTATTAAATCAATTTTTTAAATATTACACTGAGAGGCAACACCAATTTCTACAAGTCTTTTGGTGGTAGCTTACTATTTGTTCACCTAATTTAAAAAAGAAAACCCTATTTTAAAGTTGAATTTTGGTTAATTAATTTTTATTAGATCATTTCATTTACTGATTTAATTTGCTTGTGGAATGAGCTAGGAGCTACACCCAAGTCAGTTCTTGAGCTAATGGATGTCAAAGATCTCACCTTAGCACATGTAAAATCTCATTTGCAGGTAATTAAACTTTAATAACCCTAGCTCCCATTGTTTTCCATTTTTCATTTGATTTTAAATAGGGGTTTATTTTTAATTTAAATCTTATCCTTTTTTTATCCGTTTTAAGAATTTTATTTGCCAGATTGTTATCTATTTAAATTAATACTAATAATAAATAAAATTGTAAATAATAAGAGTAATTAAGTAACAAAAACTCCTTTTAACAGTCATTTTTTCAGTCAACTGTAACTCATTTGGACAACTAAAATGTACTATTTTGTCATTAAACTAACACAAAATTCTAGTATCTGTTTTTACTTTTTGTGTTAAAAGGCTTATACATATAAGTAGAACAAAATAATATTTTTATATAATTTTATTAGTTTAAGTATTACAATTTTTAAAACAAATATCCAACGATTGTTTAATGACCTTAACTTGTTCATACGTTAATATTTTGTAAAGAGAATAAAGATAATATTACCATAAAATAGTATTTTATTCTTTTTAATTAATTTGAGTATGGTATTACTACAACTTTTTAAATTTTAAAAAAAATACATGTTACTTGATATTGGTGTCAATCTATTTTTTTACGGCATCATGAGCACCCCTCTAGAATTATATACATCATATATGTGTGTGTATATATAGATATAAAGTTATAAACACAGTACAGAGACAAAGAAACCTTCAAACCGAAGTTTTTAATGTATATGCAGGCAAAGACCGGTCTCTTTTGATTTATATTTACTTCTGACCTTTAGACTTTTGTAAGAACAACTTTCCATTATCACACAAACCAAATATGTATTTTATTAAAAAAAATACAAGACATATTATATTTTTCCCATGTAGAGACACATCTCCAATCCTTGGAACTAATCCTTGTTCTTCTTTGCCTCCACCTTTGTGGTGGAGTAGCATGGGGATTGATGGATAGGCTTGGGACTGAGAGGTCTCAGGTTTGATTCTTGATCCCACCCGGGTTTTATTAATTTCTTACTGTCGTACCTTTAGACGGATAGGGGAGTGGGTTTTCCTCAATTCGGAAACCGCATGTACGGGACCTGGCTCCCAATGGGAGCAAGATTTGTAAAAAAAAAAAAAAAACTTCCCTTGAGAGAGACATAATATGTTGTATCGGCATTTAAAAAAAAAATCCTGGTTCTTCTTTTCTTCTCCTCCTGCTAAGATCAGATGGTTCTGCATTGACAGCTTTTAAAATCAGCTTTTCTTTTGCTTTGCAGGACACATGTTTTTATATTTATGGTTATTACATTTATATTCGTACATAAATGCATACATAGTGTGTGTAGATAAATAAGTAGTATACATACACAAAAAGACAAAGTTTAAAGGAATTGAAAACAAAGAGATATAGCACAAGCCAAGACAAGTTTACACAAGTGTGTAATAATGTGTATTTTTTTTAGGTTTGAATTGAATAACAACATTAATAATTCTCTCCTTTTTCAGAGGGGAACTTGAGATATGGGAAAGTACAACAAAGGCCATCATTTGTCAATGATATGTGTATATATGTCTAGTAGCACTAAATGTTGTTTCTTAACCATGGTTAAGTTTAATGGTAGAATGGTCTTTCACACAAATAGGCATGCAGCCTACACTAGAATCTTTTTTTAATCGTATGCTTTCTATATGCATGGTCACAAATACACATAGTCTCACGGTCACAAATATACATAGTCTCTAGTCATAGATCACATTTGCACTTAACCGGTAGATAGATTCAGTTATTCACTTTTAAGTGGTAGGATTCACTAGATAAGCAAAATTATTGTGAAAACCAACCTAACAAAATCATTTAAGTTTCTGATGAATTTTTTTACGTTTTAACCTTTTTTACCTTTTGCATATAAATGCGTATATGACGTACATCAATATTTGTTAAACCAATTTGGTCATATACATTTTAATCTTTTTAAAATTATATAACTTCACCGATTTTCTTATAATTTAAAAACCTTAAGACTAAAATAATGAACAATTTGTTTTGTTCACTATGTAATCGTAAACCCTTTCCATATAGTGTCTATGTATATTGATGTAGGTTATTAACAAAATTTTTCACTGCACGTGTATAACGCATAATATAATATAACGCGTGTTACAAATTTATATATGTATGTAACATTTTGTTTATTTACTTTTGTAGATGTATCGAACAGTAAAGACAACAGACAAAGGGCTAGCTTCTTCGGGTAATTAACTAGGCTTCTACTCATTTGTTTGTCATGAATTTATAGACCGTCACATTGGATACGTTTAATGATTATCTCTAACTTGGTCTATCATATTTCATTAGGACAATCGGAAGTTTATGAGAATGGATCATCGGGTGACAATTCTGATGGTATAACGATTGACATTCAAGATCACAGAACGAAATTGTCAGCTAAACAAGGAGGACATTCTAGCCTTCGTCGAGATAAAGATTTTCAACATTGTCGTTGGAGCAACTCGTCAAGGTGAGAAACTTTCTCTAGTTGATTTTTTATGACTAAATTCGATGTTTCTTGATTGGCAAAGTTGTGTTTTATTCAAGGCTAGTTAAAACTTTTTGGGATCTGAACCGGATTCTAAATTAATCCGGGGTTCTTTTGGCAAAAAAAAAAAGAAAAGAAAAAAGAATTTGCTTAGAATCCTAACACGTGGGAATCTAATGAACAACACTTATTGTGTATATTTTCAAAAACGCACAAAAGCACACAATTCTAGTACGTAGGAAATTCGAGAGATTGAGAGATGAAAAAGTTATGAAAGGGGAGAGAAACGAATGTGAATTGAACATAGTCGAACACTAAAATAACTAAGGACCCAAAGCTTCATCTTATGTTTTTTAACTGTTGCGCCACCCATAGTTTTATTCATGATCAATATAAACATATATATGTAGTCCAAACATAGTTTAGCTACGTGCATTAATTACTACTCTAGATTAGATATGCTTAGGCTTGGGGGTATGGGAAGGTGATGGTGGTTAATTTATGGCGAGACGGTGGTTAACAATGTGGTTAATGGTGGATGGCGCCCTCTTTTGACCGAGCCGGGGCTGTGTTAGGGTCACCTATTGTGGCTGGGGGTATTATAGCTTAATGTGAGTTTTGTTTTATAGCTAATTGTCGATCTTCATTTGAACCCAGTTTTGTAGTCACATGGATGCACTTGTACATTATAATTAATACAGTGCATATTCATCATAAAGGACAGTCAATTCATGGAATAAAAGTTTTACCAGTCATATGTGCTTTAATTTCGAGCCTTCCAAGAAAACAACTTCCCTTTCAAGTGCCATGAAAAGGGGCTTTAACTAAAACAAGAAAAGTGTATTTTATTTACTCATCTTGCCATTACATGTAAAAGATGAAAGCCAAAAATTCAACCCATCATATCCTTTCATTTAATCTTTTGGTCTTCAATCAACCATGACCTTTCAAGAAGCTAGGGGACCCATTACTTCTAAACTTGGTGCCTAAGGCTATCTTCTTTCTTTTTTCCTAAACTATCTTGTAGCTATGTCTATATATGTATTTGTGTTTATTGAAATTGCCCCCCCCCCCCCCCCCCCCACCCACCCCAAACCAAATTAAAAAAAACTCACACACAGCGTTTTCTTTTCTTTTAGTGTACAATGGCATGGGTAAGGGGAAGTCACATGGGTTGATTTTGGTAAAGAAACTGGTAAAAGTGATAAGCTACATATGTATAGCTATAAACTAGTCTTTGAAAGAACGCTTTTCTTTATATATGGGTGTGCATGCTTTTTTGTATTCTTTTTTATGGCATGGGCAATTTGCACTGATTGGAATTATTCAATTCTCTTGGCAGGGAAGTTTTGTTGAATGGCAAACATGGAGATTTTGAAGCAAACAAACCATATCTTGAGGTAGATATGCTTTTTCTTTTTCTATTCCAGAATAATCCAAAAGTTACCACACTTAATTAATTTTCTTGTGATTTTTAATGTTGGGCATAGTTAGATTTTTATGATCTACTACCTCATGAAAAAAAAAAATAATCCACTTAAAGGGAAACATAATATAATTAAGAACTAGTAGAATTCTCTTGCATGGTAAGGATGGATTAGGTCGGTATCGATAGAAATACCGACACTCGGTATACCAATCAAAAAAGATAAAAACGAATACCTACTTGTACCATTATTGTTCAGAAGATATAAGTTTTGGTTGTCACGATACTTTAATGTTGGGTTTAGTTAGATATAAATGATCTATCTCATAAATAAAATATTCATCTACTTTAAGGAAATCACAATATAATTAAGTGTCTAGAAGACATGTAGGTTACAACTACTTTAAAATAAACGTTTACCAACAAAAGTACATGCCGGTATTTGTGATCAATAATATGCTTAGGTGCTCCGTGGTGAAATCTTTTGCCTTCGTCGAGTTTTCACACAACAGGCGGATTAACTATGACTGTGTATTCACCGCGGATTAACATTGGATACCGCGGCATATAAAAGTCCTCTGATTTACCGTGTATGTGCTTCTAGCTTAAGCGCTAAGGTTGTGGCCCAAACTGCCCATTTTTATAGAATATGGCTTTTGATGAATTAGTGACTTGAAGTGTCATGAAGACAAACAAATTATTATTCTTATATTCCAGAAACATTATATAACTTAATGGGTTGTATATGCTAGAAAGATAAAGGTGTACTTTTTAAAGTTAAATGGGATGCATATGTTCAGAAAATAAAGCTGAACAAACAATAGAAAGATGTTTGATATTAGATAGCATTAATACCTAAATAGCTTCATGTTCAATACAATGTGGCACTTGAAACTAAAAACTCACCAGCCTTAATTGCAATTATATAGACACTTAATTAATACCACACCAATGATGGTTCATGTGTACATGTGTGTATCCATTTAGTCTAATCTTCTTTTTAAACGCCATTGGGTTGGTGGCCCAATGGTAGAAGCAAAGCTTTTAGGAACACCTAAGGGAGAGGTCATGGGTTCAAGTCCCACAAGGAGAAGAAATTTGCCGTTCAAAAAAAAAAATCTTCTTTTTAAACAAAATATTTTAATATGAAATACCATATTAACCATATATTTATGATGTTGTAATGATTTCAATATATATATATATCTTAACTAGTTTTGTTCTTACTGAAGGAAATGAATTCAAAAGGTACGAAGCATGATAGATCATCAGAACTAAGCTCATCAAGTCATTCAGAAACCAGTCTTAAGAAGCCCAATCTAGAATTCACTTTGGGAAGAGCACAGTAATATATATATATTTATATATATATATATATATATATATATTGATTGTAGCACTCATTTTGATATGATTATATATGTTACATGATGCATGGGAGATGATGAAAAAAAGGAGAGGTGCCCACATAGAAAATCAGTAGAGAAAAGTAATTAATGGAAAAAGGAGAGCAGAAGACAATTGTGAAAGGGCACAGAAAGCAACAAAGGGGCGTAGGGTTTCCAAAAAGCATATATTTGCTACAAAAAATTTGTAAGAAACCCATATATTGATTTTAGTATAGATATATCCGTCTTGGTTATACATAAAAGAATTGAGATAAGAAATCGATCGAACTAACATTGACATTAAAAAAGAAAAAATAAATTCTTTTTTAACTTTGAACCACACTTTTCCTAGTATGGTTAACTAGTTAAGGGTGTTAATTTAATCAGTTAGTTATAGGGATAATTTCATCATGTTATCAATCATCAGTCTTATATAACAATTGACTTCATCCCAAACCCTACAGCCCCTCATGTAAGGATGACTATGTGACGAATTTGGGAAGAGTATTGATCATAACCCAAGTCTCATATTCTATTGTAAAACCATGTCTTTTACTAGGTCTAACACAAGTTAATTATTGAGTATACGTGATAGTTTGTTAAAAGTCATCCACTGAGATTTTCAAAACAATTTCTTACTATTTCAATTTTCGGTCAAAACTGGTCCAAAACGGTACTGGTCGAAACTGGTACGGTCCGAAACGGTTCGGTCCGAAGCGGTACAGGTCGAAACGATACCGGTCGAAACGGTATCGGTCGAAACTGGTCCGAAACGGTACCGGTCGAAACTGGTACGGTCCGAAATGGTACCGGTCGAAACAGGTACGGTCCGAAATGGTTCGGTTCTAAACGTTACGGGTGAAACAGTACAGGTCGAAACGATCCCGGTCGAAACGGTATAGGTCGAAACTGGTCCAAAACGTTTTGGTCCGAAACGATACCGGTCAAAACTGGTACGGTTCGAAACGTTACGTGTGAAACGGTACAGGTCGAAACGATACCGGTCGAAACTGGTCCGAAACAGTTCGGTCCAAAATGGTACCGGTCGAAACTGGTACGGTCCGAAATGGTTCGGTCTGAAACGGTACCGGTCGAAACTGGTACGGTCCAAAACGGTTCGGTCCGAAATGGTACCGGTCGAAACCGGTACAGTACGAAACGGTTCGGGTCGAAACGGTACCGGTCGAAACTGGTATAGTACGAAACGGTTCGGGTCGAAATGGTATCGATCGAAACTGTTACAGTCCGAATTGGTTCGGATCTAAGCGGTTCGCGTTGAAATGGTACGGTTCGAATCGGTTCGGGTCAAAATGATGTCAATCGTTCGAAGATTCCAATTAATTGACTTGAATTCCTTCTAATATTGGAAGGATTTTGAATTCCTTTTGGTAAAGGAATTTGAAGGAATTCATTACCAAATTCCAAATCCAATTCCTTTGTCAACCAAACACACAAGATTGGAAATTGAAATTCCAATTCCAACAAATTCAATGAACCAAACACCTAAAGAGCTGGAATTCAAATTCCAATTCCATTGAATTTCATTTAATTCATGCGAACCAAACGCACCCTAAGATTTAAATTACACAAGAACATTACTCACTTGAACAAGACTCGTTCTCGTAACCCATTCATCGAATTATATCTTGACACATGCCTAGTCTTTTTGGTTAACTTTATAAACATTGTCCCTCACTTGTTTCATAAAAAATATATAAACCAAATAATATTTAGTTATTCAAAATTCCATAGAAGTCGGAAGCTTGTTTGATCATAACCATTGTTCACTTGGGAATTTGGTTCGACTTGATACACTTTAACAAACTCACACAACCAGTTGTTCTCACACACGCCTCACAAACATCTTGTCACCACCTTACGTTAGACAACTAGAGTTGTGACACCCGGCAAATTCAGGTTAATACTTTTACAAACATATAAGTCTACCTTAGCGAAAACATTTATTTAACGTACTTGACTCGGACAATTGAGTCGGTTCAATGATTCGGGGAATCATCGGGAGTTGTTTTACACTTACGTATTGTCCAGGGTTCAATGGTTCGGAGGATCATTGGGGGTAACATACGCACACACTAATCTTGAGTCCCGTTGTTGGTGAAATTACATAGTTGGATTAAGTATCAAGTATGAAATGCTCTATGAATGACTTACAACGTGTGAATACGTGTTTATATGATTAGATATGATTAACATATGTTAGAAATGCATAATCATGTGTTAACATGTGTTATAATGTGTTAAAATGGCAAAATTGTGAATCAAAGGACCAAGATGGAAGGCCAGGGTTTTGGTTCGACCTAGAGGGGGTCGAACCAAGTTTCATTTGGGTCGAATGAAACTCAAAAGGGTTGGTTCGGCCTTGCAAAAGGGCGAACCAAACCTGACTATAAATACCACACTTTGCACCACTTTCATCATTTCACAACCTTAACTCGCCTCCAAGTGTCTCTCTCAACCCCAAACCTGTATGAAGGAGTTTTTGCCCTTGTTTTTCAGATCCTTAGCCAAAAACACGTTCTATAACAAAAACAAGTGAAGAATCAAGGTGTGTTCATTATCTAAACCCTTTTTATTCAAAGTTCCTACGTTTTTATCAAACCCTAAGTGTCCACATTTGATTTAAATGAGTTTTCATGGATAAAAACCTTTCTAACATCTTTTTAAACTAAATCTATTCATTAATAATGAATTTTCATACAAAAAACCTATGATTAATAGAAAACCCCTTATGATTAATGGTGTTAAATGATGTGTTATTGTGTTATACGATATGAAATGATGAATATACGTCATATTAATGATTTAGGACTGTTTTGAGTAGTGATTTATGGATATTATGATGTTTGATGAATTTTCACATATTTGGGGATTTTATGTTAGATTTAGGGTTTGTTTTTGTTACTTGTCAACAAATCTTCTCAAAACAACAGTCATCCAATACAACTTCAGATGTAATAAAAAAGTGTCACCCAATACAATTTTCACTTAGAATTTACCATGTGCCACGTAAATAAATCAATTAATTAATTAATAATAATAATAACGATATTTGCACTCAAAACTCTTATTATTTGTTACTCAACCATGTTAATGTTCAAAATCGTAAACACGCTTCCCTATGATAATTTAAAACTTTCCCTTTTTGAAAATTCAAAATTTAAGGCTTATTTAAAGATGGTTTTAAAAAAATTATTATTTATTTATGTAAATGAAATGATGCTACGTACAAAATCTGTAAAAAATAAAAAACTGATTTTGAAGAGATAATCTTCTCAATCAATATCTCCTAAAACTATGTATATCAATACTTAAAATACAAATATTATGTTGTTATCTATTAGTTCTTTTACTTATAAATCATAACAAATCTTTTACAACTTCTATTGAATTGTCAACAGTTGTTCTCAAAACAATTATCATCCAATAGAATTTTCAATTTTCATTAAGACATTACCATGTGGCACGTAAATATAAATCATTTAATTAATAATAATAATAATAATAATATTTGCTCTCAAAACTCTTATTATTTGTCACTCAACCCTGTTAATGTTCAAAAACGTAACCACGCTTCCCTATGTTAATTTAAAACTTTCCTTCTTAAAACTTCAAACCTTAGGAGCAACTCATACAATAAAATATTCCAATTTCAAATCACCATTGTTACCGAAATAAAGTAAGTTTGAAAATCGTAATCATTAAATTTAGACTTTTGGTTCTCTATTTAACCAACACTACAATATTGATCGAACAGACAAACTCTTAGAAATTTAAGAAGTGATTTTATAGAGATTTGTATTATTATTTAGGGATAACTTTGTAGAATGGTAACCAAGTTTCAAGTTTGTTCCAATTAAGTCACTCATATTTATTTTTGTCTTAATTAAATAACTCAACTTTCAAAAATGTTCTAATAGTATATTTTTTACCTACTTAACAGGTTAACATGCATATGTGGCATTTCTTTTTCCTTTTTCCTTTTTTATATACTGTGCATTTAAAAAATATAAATATTCTTATATAACATAAAATCCATATATATTATATTATAATTTATTAATTAAAACAATTAAACTTCCATCTTTAGTTCTTTGGTGCTGAAGCAACAACAGCACAACCACAAAAATGGTGACCTACGTAACGTGAAGATTGATTTCACATTTTTTGAATAATCACAAAATTAGGTGGAGCAATTTATAGATTTAAGAACTATAATATTCCAAAAAGAATATTAAAATAGAAGCACTATCTAACCACATATCTCAAATCTAAAAAACATATGCAAGTGACGATGAAGACGATGACAGAACAACGAACGATGAACATATTCTAGCGAGCAACGATAACGACCGAAGTTGTATGGCGGCGAACAACGATGAAGACTGGAGTTGTATGTTAGCAAACCTAAACAATAATGAGGCGATGAAGACCGAACGATCTTCGTAATATGGGGATTTTGATTCTCTATGTTTTGTGTCGATGTTAAGTTTCACAGCAGTGCTGATGGTTACTTGTTTCAACTTATGTTTTATTTTTTTAATTACAAAAAAAAAATCATATATTATATTTAGAGCTAGTGTGATAAAATATATCTTACAAAATGAATAGAATTGTCAAGTAACTGCAAATATAAGTATATAAAAAAGAAAAAAATGCCAAACATACATGTTAACCTGCTAAATAGGTAAAAAATATAGTATTAGAACACTTTTGGAAGTTAAGTGACTTAATTGGGACAAAAATAAATATGAGTGAGTTAATTAGAACAAACATGAAACTTGATTACTATTCTATAAAATATTCCCTGTTATTTATTAATCGAAAGATCTGTTTTACAACAACTGTTAACTTGTCAACAGATCTTCTCAAAACAACTGTCATCCAATACAACTTCAGATGTAATGATAAAACTATCATCCAATACAATTTTCACTTAGAGTTTACAATGTGCCACGTAAATAAATCAATTAATAATACTAATAATAATAATAATATTTGCACTCAAAACTCTTATTATATGTCACTCAACACTGTTAATGTTCAAAATCGTAAACACGCTTCCCTATGATAATTTAAAACTTTCCCTTTTAAAAATTCAAAACTTAGGGCTTATTTAAATATGGTTTTTAAAAGTTTATAATTATTATTTATTTATCTAAATGAAATGATGCTACATACAAAATCTGTAGAAAATAAAAAACTGATTTTGAAGAGGGATCTTATAAGATAGGCTCTCAACTTGAATATTATTGATCAATGAAACCAAGTATATATAATGATACAATGTTATCTCTTATAGTTAGAGATAATTTTCGCAATCAATATCTCCTAAAACTATGTACATCTATACTTAACATACGAAAATTATGTTGCTATCTATTAGTTCTTTTACTTATAAACCATAACAGATCTTTCACAACTTCTATTATATTGTCAACAGTTCTCAAAAAAACTGTCATACAATAGAATTTTCAATTTTCACTTAATAATTACCATCTGGCACGTAAATATAAATCAATTAATTAATAATAATAATAACAACAACAATATTTGCACTCAAACCTCTTATTATTTGCCACTAAACCCTATTAATGTTCAAAATTGTAACCACGCTTCCCTATGTTAATTTAAAACTTTCCTTTTTAAAACTTCAAACCTTAGGAGCAACTAATAGAATAAAATAATCCAATTTCAAATTACCATTGTTACTGAAATAAAGTAAGTTTGAAAATCGTAATCATTAAATTTGGACTTTTGGATCTCTGTTTAACCAACACTATATTATTGATCAAACACACAAACTCTTAGAAATTTAAGAAGTGATTTTATAGAGATTTATATTATTATTTATTAATCGAAAGATCTGTTTTACAACGACTGTTGACTTGTCAATAGACCTTCTCAAAACAGCTGTCATCCAATACAACTTTAGATGTAATGAAAAAACTGTCATCCAATACAATTTTCACTTAGAATTTACCATGTGCCACGTAAATATAAATCAATTAATTAATAATAATAACAACAATATTTGCACTTAAAACTCTTATTATTTGTCACTCAACCCTGTTAATATTCAAAATCGTAAACACGCTTCCATATGATAATTTGAAATTTTCCCTCTTAAAAATTCAAAAGTTAGGGCTTATTTAAAGATGTTTTTAAAAAAATTATTATTATTTATTTATCTAAATGAAATGATGCTACATACAAAATCTATAGAAAATAAAAAACTGATTTTGAACATGGTTCTTATAAGATAGTCTCTCAATTTGAATATTATTGATCAATGGAACCAAGTATAAATAATGATACAATGTTATCTCTTATACAAATCAATTAATTAATAATAATAATAATAATAGTGGTAGTAGTAGTAGTAGTAGTAGTAGTAATAACATATTTGCACTCAAAACTCTTATTATTTGCCACTCAACCCTGTTAATGTTCAAAATCGTAACCACGCTTCCCTATGTTAATTTAAAACCTTCCCTCTTAAAAGTTTAAACCTTAGGGAGCAACTCATACAATAAAATATTCCAATTTCAAATTACCATTCTTACCGAAATAAAGTAAGTTTGAAAATCGTAATCATTAAATTTGCACTTTTAGGTCTATATTTAACCAACACTACAGTATTGATCGAACAAAAAACTCTTAGAAATTTAAGTAGTGATTTTATAGAAGATTTGTATTATTTATTAATCGGAAGATCTGTTTTACAACAACTGTTAACTTGTCAACAGATCTTCTCAAAACAATTGTCATCCAATACAACTTCAGATGTAATGTAAAACTGTCATTAAATTTGGACAACATCTGTTTTACAACACCTGTTGACTTGTCAACAGATCTTCACAAAACAACTGTCATCCAATACAACTTCAGTTTATTTTATTGACTATTTACAAACATGTCTTGACTATAAGCAGACGTTACAAAAACTACTAACAGATTGAAGAGGATTCTTCTACTTATAAATGACAACATGTATTTTAAAAGAAAGATCTGTTGGCAAGTCAACAGATGTAATGAAACAATTGTTATTCAATACAATTTTAAAATTACAAAAAACCACTAATCTTCAGAAAACTTGGACAGATCTTCACAAAACAACTGTCATCCAATAGAACTTCAATTTATACTATAGAATATTTACAAACATGTCTTTACTGTAAGCAGACGTTACAAAAAACTACTAACAGAGTAAAGAGGATTCTTTTACTTATAAATGACAACATGTATTTTAAAAGAAAGATCTGTTGGCAAGTCAACAGATGTATTGAAACAACTGTAATCCAATACAATTTTCAAATTACAAAAAACCATTAATCTTCAGAAAACTTGCAACTGATCTTGCTAATACATTCAAATCAACTTTGATTATAACATGTCTTTATACACCCATTAGTCTTCTAGACATATTTGTTTCTTTGACTGAAAGAATCTTCAAAATATCAACCTTGAAAGATCAACATACTCAAGGTGCTTCCTCACATACTCTGCTTGCTAATGGAACAGACAAAAACATTCACGGTTATACTTCAACTATAAACCTTGAAAACAAACTAAAGAAATATCAAATTCAACAAACATACATGTTGATAACTACAACAACGGGAACCACAAACACGGCAGTAAACGCAGACATCTTCCTCAAAAGATAAGCATATTGGCGTAAAAACATAATCTCAACAATGTCTTGCCTGACACCATCTGGAAAAACACTTGATTGCTTGAGCTAACGCCTCTATCTGTTAATGGTAAATATTCACAAAAATACTAAATCAACCATGACTCAAATTAATCAAACACACAACTTGAACAGACAAAAACTAACACGCATTAAACAATCACATAAATCGCTTTAAAAAAGCAAAGACATACCTATCTTGAGTTTGACGCTGCGAATCTTGAACCGTTGGTAATGATACAACTAATAATTTCCTTTGATTGTAAGAATCTTCCAAAATCAACACCTTTTTCAACGTAAATACTCTGGTTGGTAATGGAGCAGACAAAAGATTGACGGTTATTGAAAACCAAACGGATAAAATTTATTCTTATTGATATGATCGATTAGAATTAGGTTACCTGATACTTGAATCCTTCGATGTGGACGTGAATGTGAGAGAATCATCTGTTATGATTTAAAAATTATTTGAGAGATTTAAAAATTATTTGAGAGAAAGAGAGCGAGATGATACCTTTATATAGTTGTGTAATGAGGTTTCGAATTTGAAATTTGAATTTGAATTTGGAGTTCAAATTTTGGAGCAACAGTCGTATGAACCTCTGTTCAACCAAGTGGCAATATTTAGTTAATTTATTATGAATCACTATCCGGGCAAATGGCATTATTTAATTATTTAATTTTAAAATTTTAAGCTGATTAATGACATCATATTTATTATCAGCAAGGCATTGTTGGCCTATCTCTAAGGCTGTCACATCAACTTTTCTAAGCATTTCTTATGTCACTCACGACTCTCCTGTTATATTACAGTAAGTATAGATAGATGTGTAAGTTAACGATTGGATTGAATATAAGTAATATACACTTGTTTTGAACCTTGTAGTATTAAAATAACGTTGTTTTCTTTTTGTAGTCAATTTAAACATCTTTATTAATGATACTTAACATAAATCCAAAGATGCATGATATAATAACATATATATATAAGGACGTAACAGTTTTAGTTAAAAAAAATGTAATAAGCACATTATAATAAAGTTTATCTGATGCATAATTATATACCGTTTATTCCATTTACTATCTGATTCCAATTATATTTACAATACTTAAAGTTGGTTCTTTGTTGATGTCTGTGTGTACGGGCACACGTACAAATAAAAGCTTAATTAACAGCGTAACGCTTGTTTAATTTAAAAAAATTATAATTGAATTCTATCACTAGCAAGGGTTGCATACTGGCAAACTAGTTTTTGATAATGTCTCTTGTTTTCCTAGTTATACCTACGCATGTTTATTTAGAGGTATCAAGTTGGTAAAAGAGAATTTTATTATGCAAGCCCAGCAGCCGAAACAAAATAGCCCAGAACCCCTATTTTACTAGCCCATATAACCAGGAGCCTGCAATTCTGCTTATTCAATTCTGCTTATGATCTTTATTAACTAGTAGGTCTCAATCTTGATTCATGATTTCAGAGGCGCAGGGGGTCGCCCGATTCTCTCGAATTTTCGTTCAAAAGTTCTGATTATATAGTCTTCGTTTAGAATCTTTTTGGTATGATATGGTTTCGACCCCCGTTTTTTTTATTAAAAAAAATTAGTTATATAGTATCCAGTGAGTTCTGACCCTATGATCCGAATTCTCAAGTTTCACCACCGCATGTTATTTTTTTGTTCTCTTGAGTCTTGACTCTTGAATACCTTTAGGTAGCGTTTGGTATGAAGGAATCAAAAGTGGAATGGAATAGATCATTCCCATGAAATGAAATTAAACATGTTTGGTTATCATGTAGTAATGGAATGGATTATTCCACAAGGAATGTGATTCGTTCCATTTTAAGAATTTTCATTCCTTGGTAAGGTGGTGTTTTTTTTTTTCATTCCTTCAAGGAATGGAAACAAATATATTATTATTATTATTATTGTTATTATTATTATTATTATTATTATTATTATTATTATTATTATTATTATTATTATTATTATTATTATTATTATTATTATTATTATTATAACAACCCACCATCGTTGTCATCACTCAACCACCACGCCTACTGCCACCACCCACAACGATTGCTACCATCGTCGTAACCCACCATTGTCACCACCATCCACCCACCACCACCATCGTCACTGCTACCCACTGCCTCCACCACTGTCATCGCCACCACCACCACCCATCGTCACCGCTGCAACCCACAGTAGCAGCTGTGACGATGTTGTGTGGCAGTGACGATGTTGGGTGGGTGGTGACGCCATCCACCGCCACCGTCGTCGCCCACCCAACATCGTCACCGCCATCGCCGCCACCAACCACTACCGTCGCCGCCGCCGCCACCAACCACCACTTTCACTGCCGCCAGTCTGCCCACCCACCACTCACCATCGATTTTATATTTTCGTTTTTTCTTACATACCAAATAACACAAAGTAATAATTAATTCCATTCTCACATGGTAACCAAACAAGACATGGAATGGTAATGATCCATTCCATTACCATGTCTATTCCATTACCTCTTCCATTCCATTCCCTCTCTTATTCTATTACCTCATACAAAACATACCCTTAGTTTCATTGTCAATCTAATACATTGAATTGATTCTTGATAAGTTGATAGTTGATGTTTGATAGCTTGATTTTGAAACATATTAGATGCTAATTTACATAAATACATATTTTAAATTGTGATATGAAACGCATGGATACACATTAGGCCTTGGAATCAAAGACAATTCCGAACCTGCTTTGTCTACGAACAAGGCGCTTAAAGAATCTTTTCCATTCTTTGATTATGTATGGAGAAAATAGAAATAAAATGACCACAATTATAAGTATTTACTTAATCTTGTTAGGTATATGTGTTTTTCTTCTTGTATTCAAGGATCTTTATTTTTCGAGCGTATATGATACCTGGGCTCCGGAAGGAGGAGATGTAAGAAAATTGCCAACTTGACGCTTAGCCCAAGTATCATATTTGACTATTTACTAAAATCGCTCTGGTGTGTGTGCGGGGGGGGGGGGGGGGGGGGGAGGGGGGGTATGGCCATATGTGTTTAGGTTCCATCTATATACTTGGTAGAATTTGGCATGTCTTAACCAAACCCTTCGCATAGGCTTACGTGCACTTGTATGGTCTAGAGAGACTTACTTATCTTATAGTTTAGTGACAACATTTTTTTTGGTTTCATTGCTTGTTCATTTGTTTGGTTCAATAATACGGCTTATCCTAGTGAGTTTCATTGACCAATTGGACCAGAAGCTTCTCAAGCTCAAGCTTTTACTTTTCTAGTTAGAGACCAACGTCTTAGAGCTAACTAAGATCCGCTCAAGGGCCTACCGGTTTAGGTAAATATTTAATGTGTTCCTCGGCCGGAGAAGTCAATTTGCAGGAGAAACTATGTGTTTTTGGTTCACCCACTTAATAGACAGTTGCTCAACAGTCTTTGGATATCAAACGTACCACACTAGAAGGTAATTTTAATGTGGCCGATTTCCCTTCTTTTGCTATCAATTACGCTTGTGCTGGACCGTTCATAAGTTGATCATTTTGGTGTCTTTGTGATGTCTTCACGCAAACTAAAACAAGGTGCATTTTTTATTTAGAAGCACCTATGGGGGGACGGGGCGCCACCAGAAATGGTCACGGCTACCCCACTACCAGCACGGTAACACCGCCGCTACCCATGCTGGTAGTGGTCACGTGAACCGTAATCTGGTTCTATCTAACGGGCTGGTAACCGTGTATTTTTTATTTTTGACTTAATATAATTCAATTTTTTTATTATAACCGTTAGTTTTGTTAGTCAAACCACATTTTCGTTATTGTTTTTTATTTAAATGTGTGTTTTAACATAAATTAAAACAGAATTAAATAAAAAACATAAACAAAAACATAAAATATAATTCATTAATATTAAACATAATAAAAATACATCAAAACATAAAAAAATAAAGCTTAAAGTTGACGCATGAGTTGCCATGCCTGGACATGCTCAAACGTGTCGTGGTAACGAGCCGCATAGGTCACATGCGTCATCTCCACATCCAAATTCAGCATAATGCCCGGGTGCCGGCTCATGGTGCGCTCGTCGCAGGTGGTCCACCGATCACATTTGTTGTTGAGATCGGTCCATTTCCTCTGCAGGCTCTCGATTGTGCAGTCGCTTTGGCTGACTTGTTTGTTGAAGTCAACGGTCCCAGAACCTTGTTTCCCTCCCCCTCCCCCTGAGCCCCCTAAGCCTTGTTGGCGTTGCAAGGATGGGTCGTTTTGTGTGTCATTAACGCACACAACCAGAGTCATTTCTTCATTTTCGGTCCAGCGGGTTATTTTGAAGGGTGTGGGTGTTGTTGTTGAAGTGTGTTTTCACCACCATGGTATGGTCGTTTATATACAAAAAAAATCTCAACTGTATTGCATGCATGTAAAATTCAAGTTTCTGACGGTTAGATAAGACCGGTTTTAATGCACATAAATATTTTTAACCGTGTTGGGTGGAACGGTTTATGGAAATTAAATCTGTGTTGACCGTTAGGTGGTAAATTTTAAAAATTGTGTGAGTTTTAAAAAAAGGTTTAGATTTGTATTTGAATGAAAACAAAAAAGAAATCATTGGAGTGTTGCCTCCAAAAAACTGTTTGAGTGAAGTAAATCACTGAAGTGATTTGACAATGCATAATTAGTTAAAATTATTGAAGTGAAAAAAGAACACTATGAGCGCCCCTCCTCCCTAAATATTTGGACATCACGAGTTCAAGTCACACAAATGATGTGATTAAAGAAATTCACTTTTCTAAAAATCATATAATTGTTTGTGAGTGTTCGTGATAAGTGATAACTTAGCCGGAGGAAGGTGAGGATGACGTCAAGTCATCATGCCCCTTATGCCCATTTCGGGTTAAGAAGACGTCAAAGCGCCTAATATTCTACAACTAGCAATTCATTTATTTTCAAGCCTACCCATTTACTAGGCATGGGTTACTTCAGCGCCGTAGCGCCTGGTACTCGAAGCATTACACATAGTATGTCCGTACCCCATTAGCGTATTTTTTTGTTTTACGCGCCCGTAACTCTTCCTCAGCCAGGATGGGGCAGAATAGCAGAGCAACTACAAGTATTATATTAGTAGCATAACAAAAACGCTTTCCTCGTCATTAATATGTTTGCTCGCGGCAATTTTGGCCTCTCGGTAGAATCGACTCGGGGGACCTAAGAGGCGGTGGTTATCAAAACTTGTCCTTTTATTACTAGGGTTGAAGCAGGTCGTACAACTAAGAATTGCATAGTAGAGCTTTTTTTTTTTGAAAAGAGAATTTCATTAAACGCAAAAAACTCGCAAGACCTCAAAGCGAGGACTTAACGAGAAAAAACATACAAAACCAATACATCAAGCCAAAGGAAAAATTCTCCAAGTTTTCCAATCTATAAGTTTCCATCTAGACCTATGACGTAACCAGAAATACGCTGTTGCCTTGATGCTTTCCACGATCTGAATAGGATTCCGTTTTCTGTTGTTAAAGACCCGCTCGTTCCTTTCGTTCCAAAGCATCCAAATAGTTGTGAAAATGATACCGCTGAGAATATTGGCTACTCTCTTGGAAATAGGCTGCAGCTCGACAACCTGTAACAAATCTTGGACATCAAACAAAGCATTGTGACTCATCTTGCACCATTCTTCGATCCGGTACCAGACTTCATATGACGTAACACAGCCCGTGAACAAATGAGATGTGGTCTCAAACGCATCCTGACATAAGCTACAATCTGTATTCTGAATGTTCACACCCCTTTTCATGAGTTCGGACACGGTAGGAATCCGATTCCGGATGATCCGCCAAACCAGAATTTTATACTTCAAGGGAACCCAACCTTTCCAATCAATCACGAAGCTCCTGCTGTTTGCAACACTATCGGAAAAAAGCTTCTTGGCCGATGCTACAGTAAACAACCCGTCTTTATCCTCGGTCCACGTCCACCCGTCTTGACCTCCTTTCCAATCAAGATTATGAATATTGTTTAGTAAGTCGAACAAATCCATAACCTGATCGGAAGTAGAAGGATTGGACTTCCAGTCCCAAAATAGATGTTTGACATTATTGATGCTTCGTAGACGATCCGAAACTTTGGCCCATTTGTTCTTCTCAAGAGAAAACAGATTCGGGTACATGACACGGAGCGGTGCATTAGACAACCAGACATCGCACCAGAAGAACAAGGAATTCCCATCGCCAAGCTCTCCTCGGAAGAAGGAGTTAAGCGTTCTACCACTAGGGAGTTTAGTATCACCATTTTTGACTATATATTTCCAGCAACTACCCAAACTCCCAAAGTTCCATTGCAAGGAAGTAAAGTCCAGGGTCTATTCGACCCATGGCAGCCCCAAATAACCTTCTTCCACAAAGAGTTACCTTCACGCTTGAATCTCCACACCCATTTGAGTAAAAGAGCATTATTTGTCTCTTGAAGTTTAGATATACCTAAACCACCTTTATGCTTTGGAGTCGAAACCTCGTCCCACGCCACCCACGATATTTTATTGTCTATGTTAGGACCGGCCCAAAGGAACCTTCGCATTAGAGATTCAATCGCGTCCACAACGGCCTTAGGGGCTTTGTATAAAGATAAATAATACACCGGGAGGCTCTCAAGAACCGACTTTATCAAAACCAAACGACCACCCATTGATAAGTGTCTCACCTTCCAAGACGCCAAACGAGTTTTAATGATATCAATAATCGGCTCCCAACTCTTGACTCTAGTCATCCTCGCTCCGATTTGGATACCAAGGTATGTGAACGGGTAAGAACCACGTTTACAACCTAAGGAATCCATCATGAAATCCACTTCGTAGTCCTCCGTACAAACACCGAACATATTAGACTTATGTAGGTTTATTCTAAGCCCCGAACAAAGTTAAAAAATGCGGAGAATTCTAGCAACATTCTCAATGTTCTCAACCGACCAATCCCCCAAGATAAGAGCGTCATCGGCATAAAGAAGATGAGTCAACTCTATCTCATTATTGGACAACTTAATACCTTTAAAAAGAGCTAGATCCTTCGCTTTATCAAGAATCCAAGATAGTGCTTCCATGACGATAAGAAAAAGGAAAGGAGAAAGAGGATCTCCTTGGCGAAGACCTTTTTCACATTGGAACTCGAAAGTTGGCGAGCCGTTAACCAAGACCGCCGCTCTAGACGCCAAACAAATGCCTTTGATCCAATCACACCATCTCGAAGGGAAGCCCATTTGTGTCAAAATAGAGATGAGAAAGTTCCAATTGACGTTATCATAAGCTTTCTCAAAGTCGATTTTTAACAAAAAAGCTTTCCTGTTTCTTTTCTTCAACCATGCCAAAACTTCGTTGACCATAAGAGGCCCATCAAGAATAAATCGATCAGATAAAAAAGCCGACTGTGTTTCAGATATAACCTGTCCCATCACCTTCTTGATACGATTAGCAAGTATTTTAGAAATAACTTTGCTAATCATACCAATAAGAGTAATCGGCCTATAATCTTTTAGACCCAAGGGAGTCTTAACCTTAGGAATAAGAGTTATGAAAGAAGACCCACAACCTTGATTAATCTTACCCGTCGCGTGGAATGCAGCCAAAATATTGTAAAAGTCGTCCTCAAAAAGATTCCAAAAACGCTTTACAAAGCGAAAATTGAAACCATCGGGACCCGGGGCCTTGTTCGAACCACAATCATAAACCGCTTCTTTGATCTCCTGTTTGGTGAACTCGGCAATAAGAAGCTCACGACCTGAAACATCCACCTGCTTGATGCCTTCACAAACCAAAGCCGGCCTCGAGATATGTTGTTCTTTGAAAAGCTTTCTGTAAAACTTTATAACTTCACGTTTGACCAGAGGAGGACTAGTCACCCACTCGCCTTCTATCATGACTCCCGGAATAGCATTGCGAGCCTTTCTACCGTTCACTACACAATGAAAAAAACTAGAGTTTTCGTCACCCAACGTAGCCCACTTGATCCGGGATTTTTGTCTAAGATCCCGAGCCTTGTGAGCTTCAATGGTATCCAAAGCAACCTTACACTCTGACCAAATCCACGCGTCCGATTCTTCTACGTCATTAACTTCCATGTTCATCTCTATCTCCTCTTTCTCCGCTCGTAAGCGGACCTCTTCTGCCATTTCAGAATTGAACATTCGGTGATACCAATCTCTAAGACGATTACGAAGATGACCCAGCTTCTATTAAGATTAATGTCTGCCGGGCCATTGTTTTCCCAGCTATCAAACACCGATTGAATCACTTCGATGCACCCCGGACGCTCCAACCACGAGTCAAAAAAACGGAAAGGTTTTGGGCCAAAATTCGTGTCTATCATCGAAAAAACCAAAGGAGAGTGGTCCGAGAGATTCTTGTTCAACACCCGAACGTAAGCGTTCGGCCATTTGTTAAAAACGTTTTCGCAAACAAGGAATCTATCAATCCGACTCCATGTTAATACCCCTTTTCTACTCGACATATAAGTGAAATTGTAACCTTTTTGGTTGTACTCGCGAAGACCCGCTTCGTCAATGAAATTATTGAAATCATTCGCACACCCCGGGTCAAATCTCGAAAACTTCCTTTCATCTCTATATCGGACGGCATTGAAATCGCCAAAAAGGATCCACCAACCCTCATTTAAACTCATAATGTTAATGATTTTCGACCATAGGCTTCTTTTATCAAGATTGGTTTGAGGAGCATAAATGTTAAGCAAGTTAATCTTAACCATCCCTGCACACAGAAAACCGGAAACTAGCAAAAAATTAGTATCTTTTGTCACTTTGTCTTTCACGAAAACCTTGGGGTCCCAAATACTAATCAATCCACCCGAGTTGCCATTGGCTTTAACAAAATCAAATTCAAAACCATAGCCACCCCAATAGCTAGCAATCAGACTTCGAGACACGTCCCCCACCATAGATTCTTGCAACCCTATGAAAGAGATGCCATTATCGAACTTAATCTTTTTAATCCAACCGGGTTTACCATTACCCCCAATCCCTCTAATGTTAATAGAAAGACAATTCATCTTTCCACCCCTTGTAATCCTTCTCCAATGATTGACTCCTCGACCAAAACTTGAGACTTAGACAAATCGGCACCCAACATCTCTCCCATGGTTATTGTGGCTTCCACCTCGGTAGTATGTTTTCTGTTGTGATGGAGCAAAGTTCCTGATTCTATTTGGACATCATTCTGGGCCGTGTCCGATTCTGCTTCCAGGCCCAACAGGGGGTCAAGCCCAAACAAATCACCTTCCATCCTATGTTTTTTCCCCACCTTGGATTTCTCCAGACTACTAGAATAGGCCAGATTAGCCAGACCCGCTGAGCCCAAGTTACCTTTTTTCTTTCTTTTGTTAATGTTCGGCCCATTTACCTCCTCAAGCCCACCCGCATTAATGTCTGCATCAAAGTCAAAAATAATAACTGGGACAAAATTAAGATTTTCCGTAACATTCTCCTCGAAAACCGGAGATTCCAAATCATCATTAGTATCTGCAATAATGGGGGAATGAATAACATCATTAATGCCATTAACTGTTTCCAGATTTATCGCGCCGGTTGACGTAACCGCTTCTTCAACGTCGGAATCCCTAGGTTTTTCCGGTGACTCGTCTTCCGGAACTTGAAAATCCCGATCAACATTGGCGTTATCTTCAGATTCTTCCTGCATGTTCTGGTGACCGTCATTCGACTCCGATTCGTTAACAGGAACTGAGTAAAACTCCGGTACCCAAATGCCAGACTCTTCCGTCGCCCAGACCTTGAACTTTTTATTCTTCCATGCGATAGTGATTTCTTCATCAATTAATCCTTTTACCTTCACCTACCAAGACACCCAGATAATCATATGATAGATCACTATCCACGTCGGACCTATTCGGTGAATGCACCACCTTTCCAACCGTATCCCCCACGGCCTTGATGACTTTAGAGGACATCAGATGTAAAGGTAGGCCAACCACTTTTATCCATGCCAGCCGTTCAAAAGCGAAAACCTGTCCTTCCCACACATCCACCGCAGAAAACCTTCCCAAAACTTCGCTAGCAGCCGTCTTAAAACTCACCGCTGTGTCATTATCATCAAAGGATATCAAAACCGATAAACCTCCTAGATATTGAACCTTGCCTTTACCCGGACATATCTCATTTAAAATGAGATACACCGATTTAAGAGCTTCTAAATCAATCATCCTGACCACAAGAGCCCTCCCATGTAAGCTGCTGAAGGCGCTCATGTTGTCTTCAATCGTGATCGATTTACCATGCTTCAAAATACCTTGTCTTCCCAGCAATGTGTCCGAAAAAGACCGGTTTCCATCGTAAAACGACGTAACTGGTCTATTAGGTTTTCCAGGCGCTACATTCTCTCGAGTAGGGTTTTTCTTTGTTTTGTCAGGAGCCGTCGGAATCTCACCTTCCTCAAGAGTAAATAAAGCGATGTTAGCCTTCAACCAATGATCTCCCATACACGTGTTCGTAATCTGCCTGATAAGAGCTTTTGAATCCTTAACATCAAGAAAAGAGACAAAACCAAAACGGTTACCGATTTTGTCCCTTTTCCGAACGATGTAGATATCATAAATATCCCCATACCCACGAATACAATCCGCAACATCGTTTCCACTGCATTTTTCTGGTAGATTTGTAATGAAAACCTTAGTGAACCTTATGTACAAGGTTTTAACACGAATTAACATTTAAAAGTATTTAGATTAACATGTTTTCGGTTTAACATGGTATCACAGGTGATCTACCTTTTGAGTTTAAATAATCAATTACGAGCAAGTATCTGACGTAGGCTATAATTAAAACCAAAAAATGGAAAAATATATTTAAGTAGTCTAAGTTGACCAGACCAAAACTTACTGTTCTAACTTTTATAATTTATTATAAAACCGATAACTTCGGTATCGCTTGAGACTATGGGTATAAAACTCGCTCCTAGCCTTCGATCAATCACTGATTAATCGCTAGTTAGTGGTTGTCTAGCGATTCCCAGTTAAAATCTGTAAATTTTGGTATAATTTCGAGCCAAACCGGCAAATTTTGGGGATTAGTCTTATAGAGGAAGGCTAACGTATAAGAAGCATTGATAGCCATAAATTAAGCTACATAATCAAGGCACGATGGTAAAAATATTGCGTCATTAAAGTTTCACCCCCATTTTTGAAACGGACGTAACTTTTTAATACGACATTACTTTTATAAAAAAAAACTATACCATAAAAACAAACTTTTTATCCTCTTTCATTTGCATATCATATTGCTATACTTTAAAAAAACTTGCGTTTTGGTGAGGGTATACTCGCGTTTTAGAAACGCAAGTCATATCTGATAAGATGACCTGATAAAGCGACCTAATTATAAACCGCAAGTTATAAATGCTAAAACGCAAGTTATACATGATAAAACGCAAGTTATACATGAACTTTAAAGTCGTATAACCTCTTTAAATCTGCGGATACAAAACCTTAGATTACTGTACATCTCTCGGGAAAAACAGATTGGCATTATGTATTATGTCCACGGAATACAGAAGATTTTAATTCAATGAAAGGTAACCTGGATTCAGATAAGGATAAACTATCAACATCTTATGCTATTAACATCTCTGTAGCTAATAGCATAAGATATTTCCCACCAATTGTTTTGCATATGGAAAACTGCTGAGAAACAATAACAAGTATACTAAACTAGTTGTATATGTTTCTGGAATTGTGGATATGAATAAATAACGAATAGCTTACCTTTCAGCCACCATCAATAAGGATGCCACCACAGAGAAGGAAGTATAGTTCTTCTTGTGTTGTTGACGGTATACTTGCGTTTTAGAAACTTGAGTTATAGACGACCTGATAAAACGATCTAATAAAACGCAAGTTATACCTAATAAAAAAGATGCAATTTATATCTGATAAAAAACGCAAGTTATACTTGATAAAAACATAAGTTATCGACTCAACAAAAAAAATTAAAAAAAAAAGTATAACAATAGGGTATGCAAATGAATGGTGATTAAAAAAACTTGTTTTTATTATATAGTTTTTTTTTAAAATAATGTCATGAAAAAGTTATGGATGTTTAAAAATTGGGGGTGGAACTCAACATTGGTAGGTTGTACCTATTTTCCCATTCCCCTTCTCTGTTGGAAAATCCAACGTATATATTCATCATTTTAATCCTATCCATTGATTCATTTAGATCAACAGCCCAAAATCCTTCTTATGCTTTTTAGGTTAAGGTTCTTTTTACCGTAAACTTTCTCTGGTCTTATATACTTAAAGATAGGAGTCGAGAAAAGGGTTAAAAACCGTCTTCTTAAAAAAACTACATATAAAAATGTGCGTCTGCATATATAAAACTAAAAATTTCATATAAAATTTCAATCCGATTAATCACGATTAATCCCTACTAATCTCGATTAATAACTAGTCAGTATCTCACCGGCCAACTAGCGCCTGGCGATTCTTACAACACTGTTTGAGACTAATAACCGAAATAAACCGAACCATGCGCATCCTTTGTATTCCTCAACGCATCAACACTACTAGAAAAATAAGCAATTGCAACCAGCCAGGCCAATCATAATTAAGGTTCTTTTTTTGGTGTCATCTTAGCTATTTAGGAGATTATTTAATGGCAGGATGCACTGAACTGTTATAAGAAAATAATAACCGTTAGTTAATTGAATAGGCCGATGTTGATCTTTCAGTGAAGTCCCATCAAACAAATGCTGCTGTTTCTAAGGCCAATGGCAAGTCTGCTAAGGATGTTATCCAGGCAGAATCAATTAGAACCGTCAAATCTGGAAGTGGATGTGAAGATGAGGGGAAAATTCAACAGGTATAAATGTATAATTGCTGTATATTATATGTCACGTTTGGTACACCAACACATTAATGGTTTCGTATAGGATAAAAGAACCAGAAACACAGAGATGAAATTTGGATGCTTTTGTGACCTTTCAACTCGTATTTTTGTGTAATCTTTTGTCTAAGTATTAATCACGTTTTTTTTGTAGGTATCATGGGACGTGGTACAGCAAATGTTAGTAGAGGTCCCGGTGTTTTGGCAACGGTCGGCAGGGGTCGTGGTCAAGGTATCTTTACTATTATGCTGCATATTTTCTTTAAAATAGAAATTTTGAATGTGCAGGGGCATTTTTGTAATTTTCTGAAACCTGTTAGAATGAAGCATTTAGTGAGTTGAGCTTCGCTAGATCCAATCTTTTAGCAAGTTTGCGCTGAACCTATTAGTTGAATTTGAACCTGTTAGAATGAGTCAAATAAGTTCATTGCCATACCAGTTTCTTATGTGCCATACCAGTTTCTTATGTGCCCTTTCTGGTAGCTGGATCTAGCTTTTTTATCTACAATAAATGTAAACATTAGCAGCCTGTATGTGGTCATGGGGTCATTTAACAGACTAAAAATAATACAGTAGTCAGCTTCATTATGTATAATCTAGCAAAAGACTAGGTATTGCTTATTATCTTTTTCTTTATTCTTTAAGACCATTGCCATGGTGACTGATTTAAAGTGTCTGGGAAAGAATAGAGGCAAAGTGTATGGATTAAGCAATATTAGTCACCAATATCTACTTGGTAGACAAGACCCCGAGGTATGTTTATTCTCAAGATTAGTTTATTTATTTATTTTAGTTGAAAATTTCAAGCTACCATCATTAGTTTATTTATTTATTTTAGGTATGTTAAGTTGGATCAGATGCACCTAATCATGTTAAGTCAATAACATTATATGCTAACTTTTAGAATTGGAAAACGATATAGGCACAAGTACTAGGGTATCAAGAACTAGGTTTTGGGTCGGGTGGTCGGTCATAACGGGTTACATTGGTTTGGGTTCGGGTAGCTTGTTCCAATTTGAATTTAATAAATTTGATCTTAACACTTTGCATTGGTTTATTAGATTGAAAAGTTGAACGCGATCATCCAAGATATAATGAAAGAAAAAGAAGAAGAGAAAGAAAGGATGAACGGAATTATTGCGGAGTTGGTGATGGAAAAAGAGATACATAAGGCGGAGAAAGAGGCTATGAACGAAAGAATGGCAAAGGTTGCAGAAATATTAAAAGTTAGGTTTCAAGGAATCTAATTATATATAGATTTAGGATACAAATACTTTATTTTGAATATGTATCTTGTTATGATTACTCGAGTATTGGATATTTTAAGTTGAATGTTTTATATAATTGTGAAAATTTGATAAATGCTTAAATTTTAAAAAAATGACATTAAGCAGGTAAAAATAGCATATGGCTAAAAAATAATAAAAAAATAATACAAAATACATTTTGCGACCGTCTTTACGGTCGCAATTTTGTAAAATGCAAGTAGTCACAAAACGGTCGCAATTTATGCGGTCGCAAAAACGTCGCAACACGATCGTCTCAAAACATAGTGGAGCGGTCGCAATATTTGCGATCATTCTGACAGTCGCTAAATCCGAGTCGCAAAAAGTAGAAGCGGTCGCAACTTAGTCGCAATAGGGCATTTGCGTCGAGTGTTTTTCCGACTACATTTCCAGTCGTAAAACGGTTGCAATAGGGCAACTGCAACCGTTTTGCGACCAAAAATGCGGTCGCAATTGCTCAGTTTTCTAGTAGTGCAAGCGGACACCATGATAGTTAATCATAAAGTGTCTATTAGTGTTTACTCGACATATTATTAGCCAATGAGAAGTAATTGAAACATGAAGGTAGAACACAGAAATATAGACGGTTTCCAAGAAAGTGACAAATTTTAGTCATTAAGATGAGATTATGTGAAAACGAAAGGTGACCCGGTCCATATATATAACAGACGAGCAACAGCTGGCTGCTGGTTACGTACATGAATATGATAGATAGTATGGAGCAACTGTGTTATAACCGCGTTTTTTTTTTATAAAAAGAGATCTACATAATAATAAATGGGTGTAATTGGTTAATTACATGTATGCCCTTGTACTAAGAGAAAAAAATACATGCACTAGTTGTTTATTGTTGAGGATATTGTGCTCTTATCTGGCTTAGGAAACTTCTTAGTTATGTCTTGCGGCTTCATTTTTCTTCCAGAAATCCATCTTTTGTGGTCTTATGATAATGACTATGGTCATATACACCTCCAACTTTTACTTATTTCCACATGTGCCCTTCATGTTCTAAAACCGCCTACTTCGACTAAATTTCTAACCTTTTTTTTCGGGTGTTTAACCCGCTAATCTACTCATGATTGATATAAATGTGGTAGATTTGGAACTTTTTTGTCAAAAAAAATCCAGTAATAGTTATATGCCGTTAAAAGAAATTGGGTCAGGTTAAATTTGTATGACGTATCTGGTAATTTTTTAAGGTTTGTGATGAAAGCAAATTCAAATGGAGTGTCTTCCAATTCGTCATGTTGATTTTTAAGGCTATAACCATAGGACATCTTTAAGTAAAGTATAGTTATCTTCCTTTAGTTGACTCAAGAGAATGTGTTACTATGATACCTTTTTTCCTTCATATTGTATGTATACATATTTGAGAAAGATGAGCCTATCAAGTCTCAAAAGGGGGAACAACTACTAAACATGAACACAAGGGCAATGCGTACAGGAGAAGGGGGGGGGGACCTAATTAACTAGTACAAATTAAAAGCAAAAATCGTTGGATGCATGTTGATTCTTGATCATATAAACCATGTGTTAGACATGTCATTGAACTTATTTATATTTACGAGTATGAAATATACATCAATATCTATTTACATGTGTAATAGGTTATCATTTTTTTAACACTAATCAAGTAACTTATGAAATCGAATATTGTCATTTTTGTCATATGCAAATATGAAACTTTGAATGACAAACAAATGATAGTTGAAGGGGTGTGTATGAAAACAATTCTACTCCCATGAATTCAAGGAGAAAAAAGTCATTTCAAACATATGAATTGAAAGATCTCATCTGTCATCCATTTCACTAATACTTCTTCACACTCAAACCCTATAAAACCACAACACATCCTACTTCACCATTACTTCAACTCCCTCTCTTCGTTAATTCCGCAAACCAAACGCACCCTCAAAACTCGCAAACAAACCAATGAAGAAAAAAGAGTCAAACTCCCACTTTGACAACTCATTGACCAAAAAGAAGTTCAAAGGAGTCCGAATGAGAAGCTGGGGCTCATGGGTATCCGAAATCCGAGCCCCTAACCAAAAAACAAGAATATGGCTAGGCTCACACTCAACCCCGGAAGCCGCGGCTCGAGCCTACGACGCCGCGGTCCTATGCCTCAAAGGACCATCAGCTAACCTAAACTTCCCACCTCATCATTACAACCATCTCCACAACACCAATGCTGCCATGTCTCCTAAATCCATCCAAAAGATGGCGGCTGCTGCAGCCGCAACTACCACAGCCGCCAGTTCACCATTGGCGGCTGTGACTGCAGCTGCGGCTAGTCCAACTTCATTGTCACCAGTTGACAATGAAATGTTGGTTGAAAGTGATTGTTTTAATACAACGCCGAATGAACCATGGTCTAGTTATAACTTGGATGAACCTATATATAATGAATCAATGTTTGATGATCCTTTGTGGTCATTAATGATGCAAGATGTTGATGAAGGTGTACTTGGTGATATTCCTCTATGGAGCTTCTGCTGATTTTTTTTTGGTGCTGAAGTTTAATTGAATTTTATTAATTAATTAATTAATTAGTTTGTAGCTTGTGTCATGGGTGATCTTTCATATTAATTTTTTGTTGGTCACCATTTATTTACTCAAAATAATATTTGAGAAACAAAATAATATTTGAGAAATAATTTATTGTGATGAATAATTTAAGTTAGTTAATTGTAATATATATTATATATATGTATAAGGTTGACTCTAGTTTATAAAATTATAATTGTATTCTTTTTGTTTTGTTTGTAGTCATTAATACTTTTTTACTTTTGAACAGTTATAAGTTGTGCATTGAAGATGTCTTTTTTAACAGTTAACCAAACTTATAAAGTTTGTTGAGTACAATGGTTTTGAGTTCGAGTGTTTGGCCCATTAGCATGTTGACTGTTGAGTAAAATTTTACAAGGTTTGATAATGTTTATTATAAAAAAAAGGCATTACAACTGTATCCGAAGTAGTCCTAGTGAGCAGTAGCACTGCCCCTTAACCTGGAGGTGCAATCCCCTCACGGCTGACCCCAACTTTATATGCATCTATATGTGTTGGCCTCAAAATAGTAAGGTGTAAACGAGCCGACCAAGTCATTAACTACTTGAGATAAACTTATAAAAACTTCAAAACAAGTCAACCTTAAACGGGTTGAGTTTAATTATACATGATAGCAGTGAGGGATCTAGATGAACGTTTTAAGGGAAACGTTCAAAAAAGAAATCTACTATGCATTCATACAATATAAACGAAAAAACACGATAGTGGTTTCTTTAAGAGTTGAAAAAGATATATCTTTCATATGAACAATTCCAGTAAAACTCTCTTTAACAACTCTGAGTTTATACATATCTCACAACTACGACCATTTGTTCCTTTAAAGATACGTCACTAGACTCATCTAATAACAACCAAACACATCGTTTCAATTTCTTCGCAAATCATGTTGGTTACTTTTTTTCGCAAAGCATTTGATAATCAGCTTTTTCTATAAAGGGGTTGTCAACTTAATTATTATTCTTTTTTGCACTCCCTAATGTGTGCTTACCAATATCCCGGTTGTTGTCACTAATCAATTTTAAAACTGAAAGATAGAGACCTTTAGAAAGAGGATTTTCCGATTAAACGTGACCACGAAATGGTAAATAATTTCTAACAAGAATCTACTACTATGGACAGAGCCTTTTGTACGTTAAACTACCAAAATATAGATTAAATATTTAAATATTAATAAATAGTTCCCAAGCTGACCCAACCAAGCTCAATCTTAAAGAAAAACTATTAACTCATCGAAACCCGTGTACACAATATAAGAATGTAAATAAGCAATGATCATGTGAGTAGAATGAGTTAAATAGTAAGAAGTTGTAGGAATATGGTTCACTTTCTTATTAAAACTATAATAAAAATATAATAATGATACACTAGTTATTCGTATGAAATATCCTAGAATGATACCAGTTACAAAAACTAAACAAAATAAATATAAAATACAATTTTATATACCAAACTTGATTCAAGTGACCTCTTCTACAAGTATGAGCAAGCATTCTTGAGTGGAGTCTTCCTCATATTGAGTCTTTAACCATGTTTTATGACTGCAACAATCATCATCATCATACTCAGTTAATCCCACCAATAGCAAAGCTAAGGTAGGGTCTGAGGAGGGTAAGATGTAGACAGCCTTACCTCTACCCCGTGGGAATAGAGAGGCTATTACTGCAACAATAAGCATACTAAAAATGGATGAATTTTTGGTTGAGGGTCATGTTAAACACGGGCCCTTAAAACAGATTCTACGCATCCTCTCAGACGGGAACAATATGTGTACAACCGGAGTTGGCTCTCATGCCCGATATGCCACCTGGTTATTTTGTGTTTATGAAAATGTAGGAAAAAGATGAAGTTCTAAAGAGTTTTGAGAGTACTCCTTTGAAGTTCTAATAATTAGAGAACAAGTGTGTGATATTTTTCATCATTTTGGAATGAACCACCATATTCATTCTTATACTCGCACCCATGAAAAACTTAGTTTTTTAGATAGTGACTTTGTTGGGTGCCTCAAGCAAAAAAATCCACATCTGGTGGTTGGAAATGCAATAATTTCATGGCAAAGTAAAAAAGCAAACTGTTGTTTAAAACTCAACTGCAGAAGCTAAGTATATTGCAGCAGCAAGTTGTACTACACAAATTATATGGTTGTAAAATCAGCTATTGGATTATATAACAGCTTTAAAAACACCAATCATGATGGATAGTGAGGCTGCAATTAATAAAACTCAAAATCCTGTGCAGCACTCAAAAACCAAACATATTGATATCATACTTTGTTAGAGATTGTTATGAAAAACATGATATTAGTCCATCATGTTTCATCAAAAAATGAACTTGCAGATGTATTAACAAAACCACTAACCACTTTTGTATTCCAGAACTTGATTGCCAGGCTAGGAATGTTGCATTTGAAATAATCTCTCCAGAGCACTTATGAATAAAAGTTTTAAAAAAATTATAGTTATCAAAAACTTTTTTACAACAAAAATATTCTTTTACAAACAGCTAGACTTTCACCAGTTGTTTCAACAACTACTGGTTCTTGCTCAAAGAAAAGCTGGTTTACACCAGCATTCTATGAACTAGCTATTTTTCAAAAATTGTTGGGACCAAAGGTTGACTTGCTATGATGTTTAATAAATGATATAGTAAATGAATGATAGTAAATGCCAGAAAGTGCAGCGGAAAGAAACTTTAACTCAAAACAAATTAGAAGAATTGCTTTTAACAAGTACTTTCATAAACCATAACAGTTTAGCACAGAGTATTACAATTCTCCCCCTCAGCCCGATCACTCTCAATTTTTCTTGTACAGTGAATGATTGTGAAAGTGATAAATAGAATGGTATAAGCACCATTCTATTTATAGACAGTTACAAACTATGATGACCAAAGCTGACAAATGTCTATAAAGGAACTTTCTAACTAGACTAATCAACTTGAAACAAACAACTATTCTATTAAAGGTACTGTTACATAAGTCAAACATCTGCTTTGGAATCATCTGTTGAAGCCTAACATTTGCTGGCTAGTTCTTCTCAGCAGACCTTTCATCAGCAGTACATTCCAGATCAGTTGTTACGTTCCCAGCAGATCAGAGTCATCAGTCCTTTTAGAGAAACTTGTATCCTAACCAGTACTATTTTATTGATCAGATGTTTAGCATGTTTTGGCTTTTTACTTCATCTGTTCTTCTTTAGTTTAGCAGACCCAACAAAAATACTGGATTTCTCTGCACAATTCTTCTCTGGATCATTCGTAGGTAGGTGTGAACTCTAAATTCTAGTACTTTATATTTGGGCCCACAGCCTTTGCCTATCCAGGGAACAACACCTTCCCTTGGAAACCCAAGGCAAAAATCACTCAAATAACAATTTTCCATGTCAATCCATTCCTTTAACCCCCTCACCATCAAACAAAGGTTATTCGGGAAAACGAGGCTCCTAAGAACCTCATCAAATAAACTAGTGTTACTTCTGCATACCAAGTCTAAAAGCCTTCACCAATGCCTGAAACCTCTTAGATGTTCTTTAATGTCTTCAGATTAGCTAAATAGGAAACTAAACAACAAATTGATGTTTCATTTGAATATCATTTTTCAAGTCTTATCCCTAGACTAAACTGCTTGTTACCATACATATGACCTACATCTGACAAACATATAAGAACAAATTTTCATGAAGGCAGGGTAATCTACACATCAACAAATTTTCATCATAGATCTAGTGTTGGAAAGAGAAGAAAATGATGATAGAACTTGACATTAAAGAAAAGATCAGAGAAAGACTGCTCAACGTCAACAAAAAAAAAAGACAGGTTAATAAGAGAGATTTTGGCATCAGCAGTTTTAGAGGGAGATTGTTGGGTTAGATAAGAATTGTTGATGATAAAAGCGAAAGGCTAAGGATTCCATTCATCCATAAATGTGAAGCATAAAGAATTGATGCCATTTTGATCTCTATTTCATCCCCTCTTGAAAGTTTCAACAACAAGTCAAACTGCTGGTTTTCTCAACTGCTGGATTCAAGACCATAAAGCTGGATTGAAAGAGACGGTTTGACTAGTCAACTGCTAGATTAGTTAAATAGCTAGCCATGAAGACCCAAAGAGCTAGAGTGAAGATGAAGATCTGCAGGTCACATGGATGAGATCGGTACCGTATTCGTACCTGTACCCGTACCAAAAATACCGGTACCGAATTTGAACAAAAGTGGGTATGGAGTACCGTACCGAATATATAGGTACGGGTACAGGTATCAGTACCAGTATTTCGGTACGGTACCCGTTTTGGTACCATTTTGTTATCTTTCTTTTTAAGCACTCCTACAGGTACCAAGTAGGTAAACCATTACGAGTATCAATACTACTATACGAGTACCAAATGGATAAAATTGGTACGAGTACCAATATGGTACATGCACCAAATAGGTAAAATTGATACGAATACCATAAATACCATAATACGAAGTAAAACATATTATCAAATTCATTAGTATATAGAATTCGGTACTCGTACAATTTTTACCCGTACCGATACCGAAAGTACCGAATACCGAAATCAATAAAAGTGGGCACCGATACCTATACCGAGTACCCAAAATCGGTACGGGTACCGGTATGGGAACATGTATAGGTACTCGGAAAAAAATGCCTATCCCTAGCTGGTCAGCAAGTCAAACAGATGGGATTGAATAAGCTGGTTTGACAATCTGCTAGCTTACACCAGTTGTTTTGTCAAAACCAACGGTTCTATGCTTTTATGTATGATCAACTATTTTGTTAGGGGTCCCTTTCATGGTGACGTTATCATCTGTTTTGGTCTCTCTATAAACAGAATGGTACTACCAGTCATTTGTAATCATCTAAAGATCCTGATTGAGATTAGTAAAATCTAACAAGAGAAAGTCTAAATAGCTATAGCGAGAAAGAAAGCATCTAGTGAGAGGGAGTTAGATGACAAATTGTACTTCAAATTCTATTAATGAACATATGATGACTTCATCTTATTCAGGCTTTGTTTTATCTGTTTTTGATTTGTGTTGATTATATTGGATGTTATCTTATTATTGAAGTTAAACCAGGGGCGGATTTAGGCTTCTCCACTGGGTTCCCGGGAACCCAGTCGGTTTCGAAATTATAGTGTTATTGTATATACAAAACTGGAAAGGAACCCATAAGAAAAAAATAAAGGAACCCATTCACAAATATATGAAGTTCTTCAGTGGCTAAAATCCTTTATAACATACCGCAGGTTGTCGGTTCGAAACTTGAGGTACGCCATATTTTGTTTATCGTTTCTTTTTTTTTTATGCAAAACCTAGGGTACCCAAGCCCATCTCCTCAAAAGAAAATGGCCAAAATAGCCCGTTGACCGGGCATTTTGCACAAATAAACCTTTGACCCCTCTTTGGAGAGACGGGACACGGCTCCCAACGAGCCTGAACCGTCTCCCGAGAGGCTTCCCATTTCAGCCAACAGAGGACCGCCACGTGTCGTTGTTGATCCCGAGGCTGTCCCGTCTCTCTCCAGACGGGTCAGAGGTCAACCGTCTCTCTCCCCAGACGGGTCACACTTCCCCATGCCGTCTCAAACCGTCTCAACGTGTTTCGGGAACCGTCTGAAGACGGGTCACATTTTACAATGGGGACTCGCCGTCTCCCGAGACGTCGTCTCCGGTGAGTCCCGATGGTTAGACCGACGCTTCGGTTGTCCAGGTCACCACCTATAAATACCGTGTCTCGTCTCCCGTCAGACCATCCAAACCACCACCACCGTCTAACAGTAGCAGCACTATCCAAACCACCACCACCGTCTAACAGTAGCAGCACCACCACACCACCACCACCGTCCACCACCACCGTCTAACACAAATGGCACCCCAAAGATGGACAGAAGAACAGGAGATTGCACTTATATCAGCATGGCGCCACGTTGAAGAAAGCACCCACCAAACCAACAAATGGTTTCGTATCCAACACGAGTACAACCGGCTGGTTGGAGGGTCAGACCGGACAACGGACTCTCTTAGCCGGAAGTTGAACGATTTGACCACGAAGTGTCAAATCTTCAACGGGTACCACAACCGGACACTTCAGTTGGTACCCCCCGGCTTTCCCGAAGACACGTCAATTAGACACAGCAAAAGACAGTATAAAAACAGGGAGGGAAAAGAATTTAAACATTTGTCCGCGTGGCAAATGATGAGAGATTATCTATCTTAACTAGTTTATTTGTAATCAAATTTTATTTATGTTTTTTTATGTTTTTTTATTAATGTTTATTTATGTAATGTTTATTTATGTTTTTTTTATATAAAAGTAAATATTTCATTAATATTACAATAACAATATTATTACAATAACAATAAACAAACCATATTATTACAATAACAATAAAAAAACTATACTATTACAATAACGATAAACAAACTATACTATTACAACAAACTTCCTAAATTTACTTGCTAAGAACTAAGAACTTTGTTTGAATGGTGTATGTGCGCTTCATAGACAAAGAACTCTTCTTGCAAATAAAATAGACTACCACATTGTAGATGCAAATTACACGGGTTAACCCACGCGCAGATGCAACAACAATCCAAGTAGCCGTACGCAGATGAAACAACAATCCAAGTAATCGGACAATATTTTCGTAAGCCGATAGGCTTCGGTTGGGAAACCAAAAACCGTCATTGGTTTGGAAGATGAAAGGTTTGGGGAGGGTGGTGGGTGCAAATTTTGTTAAGTGAAATCAGGTATTTATATACACTAGTGAGACGGTTCAGACGGTTCCCGAGACGGCTTGAGACGGCATGGGGAAGTGTGACCCGTCTGGGGAGAGAGACGGTTGACCTCTGACCCGTCTGGAGAGAGACGGGACAGCCTCGGGATCAACAACGACACGTGGCGGTCCTCTGTTGGCTGAAATGGGAAGCCTCTCGGGAGACGGTTCAGGCTCGTTGGGAGCCGTGTCCCGTCTCTCCAAAGAGGGGTCAAAGGTTTATTTGTGCAAAATGCCCGGTCAACGGGCTATTTTGGTCATTTTCCCAAAAAAAAAAAAACTACACTGCAGCCCTCACTTCTTCTCCCTGCCTCCTCTCCAAACAAAACCCAACTACCAAACCGGCAAACCCTAAACCCCACCTCGTCGTCGGCTATCATCCCTCCCAGCCTCCTTCTCCAGTCCTCCACGTGACCCACTCCGATTCAGGCTCTGATTATTTTAAGTGTTTAACGATTCCAGTATTGCACGCACAAGGACAATAAGGATATCCTTTATCTAGTATGAATCTAAACCCGATTTTTAATTCTTTGAGTTAATTTAATTTCGTGTGAGTCTATCTGATTGTTCGATTCCTAACTCAATATGATGACTTCCATGCAATTTTATTTGACATCAAATTAGAGATTTGATAGATCTTTGCTATGTCTAACTCAAGATGTACGTGGCACTTAATCATTAGTTTTTTTGTTGATTGGCGTCTTGGGCCTTTAAAAATTATTACCTTTGTTGGATTTTCATGCTCCCATCATCTGAAAAAAAAAACCAATCTGTTATTGAACTAGACATTTTGGTTTAGTGACTTGAATATTTGATTCTACAGTTTAATCTTGAAGCTTTAGGAAGCTGAAACAGTAGGAGTGCAGGACCAATTTTGTTGTTTACTTGAAGACTTGATTTTATTTAGTTTGAATGATTACTTTGTTAGAGTTGGAAGTTTTGTCCTTGCATATCATGCTTAAGTAATCATATATGCTTGATTATGCTAAGAAAAAATCGAAGTTGTTAAGTGACCGGATGAAATCGGTAAGATTTTGAAACCATAAAGACTTAGATGAGATAAAACAAACTATTGGATGAAAGTACGTGACAATTTTGACCAACCCGAACACCTAAACCGGCCCAACCCCCTAAAGCGACCCGAATCGTCAAACCGACCCGAACCCATGTACTGACCCGAATTTTTTTAAATTCGGTCATATAATATTAGAGCCTCTAAAAAGGAAGCCAGTGAAAAAAATTCCTGGATCCGCCACTGAGTTAAACTATTAATCAAATTCAATTATTCAATCACAAAACAGGATCTCAGATTCAACACAAACTACGAAAACTATGTATTAGATTATATACAATTTAAGCTAAAACCGAACGAAACATCCTTAATATTAAATAGTTACATGTAAGCCAATTCGTCTATGGTGTAGTGGTTTGATAATTACCTCCTCGGCTCCTACAAACGGTGATGGGTTCTTAGTCCTCGTGTAAAAAGTTAATATATTGTGTAGGAGTAAAAAGAGTGGTCAAAACATTTAACCCAACTTCAATTATGATATATTGACAAATACGTACAATTTAATGTAATAATAATTGAGTGTGGGTGGTACAGATGTCCGTATCTTTCCGTACGCACTGTAAATCTTTTGGATGGTTTCGCAGGAAGCCGCCTATTTGGGTCCATCATCCATTTGTCCAACATTTTACGACCACGCGTCTTTGTGAGTACCTTTGACAATAAATGATTGGATAATATATGGATTATTAATCATGAATGTAGTCATTTGAGGTCTCATTAGTCCATATAGAATGATTAGCCGATAATTGTTTCCACTTGACATTTGACAGGTGGTTAAATGCCTCCAATTTTAGAAGATATCGAGAGTTCAAATCTAACAAGATACAAGTATGTAACGCTCATGGGATGGAGAGGGTGGAAGGGTCGTGGAGGTGCTGACGAGGACTGTCGAGGGTTGTGGCTTGCGTGGTACACCACTCCCCACAAGTGAGGGGTGTGAGGCATTGGCCACGTTCTCCACGGAGTATTCAACCTTAACTTTTACTACATTATAAAATAAAAAAAAGGGAAAGGGAGAGGGAAGATACACGATTTGTATGGGGTTTGAAAGGTTAAATAAAATTCTGTTTTATAGTTCATACACATGGAATGCACTTGAATGTTTTTGGAATATGGTATTTTATGAATAATGTGATGACATGAAGGGTTATTTTCTTTAAAAAAAAAACACACCACTTTGACAAATGACTATGTCTTAACCAGTTGCATCATATCCACTTTAAAATTTATGTCATGATTGTAATTAAAAGATCAAAGTTTGTTGCTTTGCTGAAAATGTCGCAACTAAACGTTTGACATCTCTCAACTCAATAATCTCTAGAAAAGTTGACCAAAATCAAGACGTCTGGTTGCGGCATTTTCAGAAAAACAATAAACTTCGGTCTCACAAATTTTCAGGTCGAGATGGTGGCAACCCTTTGTTATGGTAAAATTCATTTGTCAAAGTGTTTCAAAAATATCCCATGTCATCGTAGCCTTTAAAAATACTCGTACAAAAAATCTCTTTGAACTTTATTACTATTAATTTATTTAGATTTAGATTAGCGTTTACTTCATCGGAAGTGAATATAATGAAATTTAGGAACCTAGTACCATGCTCAAACCAGGGAGAGGCTAATATAAAAGGAGGTTAACGTAAGAAGGGTAAGACCAACTGTTGCTACAACAAATAACTGCCTAACGTTGGTTCTGAGTCACAAGGGAGGTTCAGGGGTTCAAGGGTTCCACTCTGCCTAACGCAGGTCGTGGTGTCCTTCTACGTTGCAAACGTAGAAGGAGGTTCAAGGTTATATTTATTGTTTTAGATGCTTTAAGATTCTGGTTTGAGGTGAACTCAACACCAGAAGTGGAAGTTCTTGAGATCCGAGTGAAGAGGATTGTTCTCTCCACGTGCGAGACCAAAAGAATAATAAGAGTGAAGTGAGAGTGATTGTGATGGTGTGTCCAGGGCTGAGGATCAGCCTCTGATTTATAGAGAAAAGAGCATTCTATAAGGAGAAAGCATCTAGCCTTGAGCCTTGTTGCAACTAAAGGACATCCCACAAAAGGTAAGTGGCTGCTATGGACTTGCGGTCTGTTGACTGATGTTACTCCATCAGTTTGTTTGTTTTGCTCGATGAAAAAGATGACGGGACAAGTCATCTTTTTGACTTTGGATGCTGCTGGTTGTCGAACCCTTGTAGACTCCAACCCTTTAAGCATCGTTTAGTAATATCGTTTATTTGTTTTTGCTTTAAGCTACCCACGTCATCAGCCCCCCAAGTCAGAAGGTTTGATGAGGTATCTTGAAAGCTTCTGACTGTTTTCTTAGTTTATTCCTTGCTTGAAAGGTTCGAGGGTTCGCTGTGATTTGGGCGGTTATTACTCAGTGTTTTAATTTTGATTGGACCCTGATGTGACATGTGGCAGTCTGTTCAGAGTTGATTATTGCATGTCATAATGACAGTTTTTTAAATTAAAATAACCGTTTTCTTTTTCCTTTTTAACCCTTCCATATTTCAATTTTTTACTTTACTCTTTTCATTTCTTCATCTTCTTCTCCACAAACGTTTGATCCACCTTAGGGTTTCGTGATTTTCAACACAGCAGGTTAGTCTTTCTTCTTGTTGTTTTGTTTACTGATCATCCTTTTAAGCACAATGGGCGCTAAAAAGGACATGGCCGTTACTTTTTCAACTCTTTCTCAGAAAGAGGTTGAATCGTTTTGTTTGGAGTGGGATATAGATTTGTCTTTTAATCCCGTGGCTCCTGGCAAACAACTTGCTGTTTCTGAATGTCCCTCTGGTTCCATTGCCTTATATTGTCGTCATTTTGAATTCCCAGACCTTCGTCATCCTTTCTCTGTATTTCTGTTGAATGTTCTTGAGTACTATAGGGTTTCCCTTGGTCAAATCCACCCACATGGTATTGGCCGTGTGTTACACTTTGAATGTCTTTGTAGAGCCTTAGGGTATGATCCCACTTTATTGATGTTCAGGCGATTCTTTCGCCTTGCCAAGAATGGTGACTGGTTCACCTTCGAGGGATCATCAGTAGAGACAAACCTTCTTTCCTCCCATGTTACAACTGTTGGGCAGTGGAAGACTAGGTTCTTTTGGGTGTCTGATTCTATTTTCCCTTTTAAGCCTGTGTGGAGGCATCCTGAGGCTGTTCTCAATGAAGGGGAACCTTCAGAGTCTGAACTTGATCATAACTTTCTAACAGCTCTTAGAGCCTGTCCTTCGAGGCTTCGTCCATTTGCTGAGCCTTTTTTAGTGTTATCCGGTGTTAGCACTCGTTGGGACAAGCCGGGTAGAGATCCTGTTGTGATGAAGGATGATCAGGGTATGAGTTTTTGTTTATTGTTGATTTCATTCTTTCTTTTTGTTTTTTCCTTATGTGTTGTATTTTTTGCAGTTATGTCGGCTCTAGACTTCATTAAGGGTGATGATGCTTCGGGTGTTGTTTTTGCTGATGCTGAAGCAGCAGGTGGGGAGGATGCTCTGACCAAGTATGAGAAAGGGAGATATGACGGGACCAACTATGTTGCTGTCCCTAATGTCAAGGGTTTTGCTAAAGCAAGTTCGTCCAAGGCTTCAACAAGGAGGTCCAGCAAACGGCTTTTAAAGGCTGCCAAGCCTGCTGATCCTTTTGAAGCGGTGACAGTCAGTGACGACATTGAAGAATCTGATGATGAAAAGGATCAGACAGTGGATGATACTCCTGTGGATGTGGTTGTCAAGAAAAGCAAGGGTTAGAAAGTTAAGGTTGGGTTGGTGAAGGAAACAGATGGGTCGGCTAGCTTTGATGAGGAAGGTTTGTATGTGCCTGGGTGGAATGTGAAGTCAAGTGATAACTTCAAGTCTTCGGCTGTTTGTGAGGAGGTTCTAGCACACTTCGCCACTCCTGGTGCCAAGGCTTGTCTTGAAGGTTTGGATGATGATGTTCTGCTAGCAAAGATGATGGTGGGTACCTGCAACTTGGCTGCTATGCTGCCAGAGGGGATTAGCAGGTTTAGGAAGGTTATGGGTGAGTATAGTGAGTTTGCAAAGAAAAAGAAGGAGATGAAACAGTCTATAGCTGATATGAAGAGGGATGCTAAGGAGTATGCCCAGAAGGAGATCACTTTGATTGCCCTGATTGATGAACTGAAGAGAGGGCATGAGGCTGAGATGGCAAGGCATGAAGCTGCTAGGCTAAAGGTGGAAGCAGATCAGTTGGCCTTGGAAGCAGAGAAGAAGGCATTTAAGAGTGAAAAGAAGGAGTTGGAGGTTATCTTGCTGCTGCTCAAAGTGATAACAAGTGGTTAATTGAAGAAGGCTTCCAGCAAGCTGTTACCTATCTCCTTCACTCTGCCGAATTCAATTCTGCCCTTGGAGAAGTGTACACCAAGCTTTTAACCCATGGTAAGCATGCTGGTTTTGTTGCAGGGTTCAAAGCTCATGAGTCTGGCCAAGTCTTAGAAGAATCTTCCCTCTATCAGCCTAACTCCTTGGACGTGTTCAAGGAAACTGTCCTCAAGATGGAACACTCCAGCTATCCTTATGTTGCACAAGTTTCTTCCCTTTATGGGAAACCTTTGAAGGAGCTGAGAGAATTGAAGCCTGCTGGTCTGAACGAAGCTGTATCTGCTAAGGTGCTTCAATCTGTTTCAAGGAAGAGGGCACATTCGGGCGATAGTGAAGAGACTTTGGACGTGACTGAAACACTTTCTAAGGATGCCAGCGTTGAAGCCTCTGAAGCTGGTCTTGTAGAGAAGCTACCAAAGAAGGGGAAGAAGGCAAAGAAGGCAAAGGTGGCCAAGGCTGGGAATGAGGATGAAGCCTCCAAGCCTTCAGGGTCTGGTAATGATGCCTGAACTTCCTATTCGTAGCTTTCTTAGCATCTTGGTTTGTCAAAACAATTAACTATGTGGTTGTGTCTCAAAACACTTTTTATCTTTTGTTGGAACCTGTAATGGTTCTTTGATGGTTGTGGGCTGCTGCCCTTTGAACAATTATGCTGTTACTTGGCTTTGTTAAAAGCCTTTTAATGTTAGGCCTTTAGGGCTGCTGTTTAAGTTTTATCGTTGTTCATCCTTTATTCGTTTCTTGTTGCTTTGTGTGTTTGCTTGTCTTTGTTGTTGTTTGGGAATGTTTATCCGGTAGCACCTTCAAAGGTTGAATGCTGCAGTCATTCATCCTTAAGGTAGTCTAGGCAAACATGTCACCACCTATCCTATATACACTTATACAAGTGTTTTTAATGTATTTTCGTAAGTTTGTTTTTTTTTAAACTTAAGGAACGATTGGTGTAGGTTGTTCAAGCCTGTCAATGAGATTTATAAAGTTATTTTTTGTTTATCTCATGGAGTCGAGTTGATTTAGGAACTCACCCCTTATATAGGTCCGTTCAACCCTCGAACCTATTGAGCGAAATGGCCTGGGAGCTCATCCCCTTACATGGCCCTTGCCATGGAGTTTCTTGCAAGGTTCTCAACCTGATCATAGGATAGAAAGAAAATATTTCCAAAAGAGGATTCAGTGATCCTTTCATTCACTTTGATGATAACATTACATTGCTTTTTCAGACAGAACAACATTTTCTTACAACTTAAACAAAGAACCTTTTAAGGTTCTTGCCATTCCAATGTCGAGGGAGCTTCTTGCCTTCCATGTTGGCAAGCTTGTAAGACCCTCCTTTGTGGGATTCAAGGATGGTGTAGGGACCTTCCCATTTTGGTCCTAGCTTTCCTTGGTTTTCCTTCTTGCTTGCTTCATTGTTTCTGAGGACCAGATCACCTGGCTTGAAGCGTTCATGCTTGACCTTGGCATTGTAGTAGGACTCCATCTTTTGTTTGTACCTGGCTTCTCTTATTGCTGCCAAGTCTCTTGCTTCTTCTAGTAGATCAAGATTGAGTGACGTTTCACGTTCGTTTGCCTGGATGTCAACATGAAGGGTTCTGGGTGTGGTGACCCCAATTTCAGCAGGTATAACTGCTTCAGATCCGAAGGTAAGGCTGTAAGGTGTCTTCTTGTTACTTGTTTTCTCAGTGGTTCGGATTGCCCAAAGAACGCTTGGTAGTTCTTCCAACCGATTTCCTCCTTGACGACCCAGCCTAGCCTTGATCCCTTCAACCACACTTCTGTTCATCCTTTCAACCTGCCCATTGGATTGAGGGTATGCTACAGAGCTAAAGACTTGCGTTATTCGATACTCTTTGCACCAAGCACTGAATGGCTTTTCTGCGAACTGTTTGCCATTATCTGTAACTAGCACCCCGGGCAAGCCATATCGACAGATGATACTTTCCCAGACAAAATCAATTATCTTTTTCCCAGATATTTTTCCCAAAGGCTTCACTTCTGGCCACTTCGTGAAGTAATCAACTGCAACCAACAGGAATTTGACCCCTCCTTTTGCAGGTGGGAAGGGTCCAACAATATCCATTCCCCATTTGTGGAATGGCCATGCTGAAGTAATAGGCACCAAATCATGCTTGGGACTCTTTGGGACAGGTGCATGGATTTGGCAGGCTTCACATTTCTTCAATTGCTCTGATGCATCACGATGCATGGTAGGCCAGAAGTAACCTAGGTTCATGAGTTTTGCCACAACTGATCTTGGACCACAATGAGCTCCACATATTCCTTCATGAACCTCCTTGATCAAGTACCTGCTTTGTTCAGGACCAACACATCGAAGCAATGGGGCCAAGTACCCTTTTTTATAGAGTATCTCATCCTGGACTATGTATTGCTTAGATTTGATCCGAATCCTTTCAGCTTCAACAGGATCTTGGGGCAGTTCACCTCTTTGTAGGAACCTTTCAAATGGAGTCATCCAATTTGGTTCATTTTCAGTAATGACGTCTTGAACTTCAATTTCAGATATTGCAGGATGTTTGATCACTTCAACCAACACCTTCTTGGTAAGGTGAGTAAAGTTTAACGAAGCAAGCTTGCTAAGGGCATCAGCCTTCTTGTTATGAGACCTTGGAACCTGTTTAATCTTGCAGTATGGAAGGTGTTCATGATCTCCTTGGCCTTCTCTCTGTACTTTTTCATGTTAGGTTCCTTGGCAATGTAGCTATCGTTCACTTGATTGGAAACCAGTAGTGAGTCAGTGAACACTTGAAGCTTATGAACCACCATCTTTTTTGCAAGCTTGAGTCCTGCTATCAGGGCTTCGTATTCTGCTTCATTGTTTGTTGTCTGAAATTCCAAACGAAGGGCATACGTGAATTCTAACCCTTCAAGGTTGATTAGTACAAGACCAGCCCCTGATCCTTCAACACTGGAAGCTCCATCTGTGTAAAGCTTCCAGGCTTCTGGATCGATGGGTTCATCTATGGTGATATTAACTTCGGCCGTTTCTACCCTTGGAATTTCAGCAATGAAATCAGCAAGTATTTGTGCTTTTATTGCTTTTCTCGGGACGTAGGTGATTGTGTGTTCACCCAGTTCAACAGCCCATTTGGCTAGCCGTCCCGAGGTTTCAGGCCTTTCAAGCACATTTTTGATTGGTTGGTCAGTGATCACTTGTATGGGATGTGCTTGAAAGTACCTTCGAAGCCTTCTGGCTGTTTGCACTAAGGCTAAGGCCAGTTTTTCCAAAGGAGGGTACTTGACCTCTGCTAACTTTAACGTTTTACTGAAGAAATAAACGGGTACCTGAGCTTTGTCTCTTTCTATGGTGAGAACAGCGCTGAAGGCTTCATCAGTAACTGAAAGATAGACAGAGATCGTTTCCCCTGCTTCAGGTGTTGCAATTGTGGGAAGGGAAGCTAAATGATGTTTCATGTTGTTGAAGGCTTCCTCTGCTTCTTCCGTCCACCTGAAGTCTTTCTTGTCAGTGCAACCTTTGAGGGTCTTGAAGAAAGGTAGTGATTTCTCAGCCAACTTTGACACAAAACGTTTTAAGGCAGCCAGTTTGCCATTCAAGCTTTCAACCTCTTTCTTGGTCTGGGGTGACTTCATGTTGAGAATGGCTCGAACCTTGTTCGGATTGGCCTTTATGCTTTGCTTTCCTACAACATGACCCAAGAACTTTCCTTCTTCGAAACCAAAGGAACACTTGACAGGATTTAACTTCATGTTGATTTCTCTGAGGTTGTTGAAGGTTTCTTGTATGTCAGCGAGCATTTGATCTTCGGTTTTGCTCTTGATGACCAAGTCATCCACATAAGCCTCCATGTTTTTGCCAATCTGCTGGGCAAAGGCTTTATCAACCAATATTTGATAGGTAGCACCTGCATTTTTTAAACTAAAGGGCATTTTTCTATAACAGAAAATACCCTTGTCAGTATGGAAAGCAGTTTTTTCTTCGTCTTCCTCCTTCATTTGTATCTGGTGATAACCTTTATAGGCATCCAGAAAACACTTGAAGGGGAAGCCTGTAAGCGAGTCTATTTTCAGATCAACCTCAGGTAAAGGATAACAATCCTTTGGGCAGGCTTTGTTGAGGTCTTTAAAGTCGATGCACATCCTCCAAGAATCATCAGGCTTTCTAACCATCACAGGGTTTGCAACCCATGATTGATATTTTACCTCTCGAAGGATACCAGCTTCAACCAGTTTGTCAACCTCTTGACATGCAACCTTGCTTCGTTCTGGGGCAAGACTTCTTTTCTTCTGAACAATGGGTTTGACGTTGGATGGAATCCTTAGTTCATGTTCAGCAACATCTCGTGGGATCCCAGTCATGTCACTTGGGCACCAAGCGAAAACGTCAACGTTATCTTTCAGCAATGCTTCAAGCCTTGTGAGAGTATCACTAGGAAAGGTTGTGTTGACCCGTATCCTTTGATCAGGGTATCTGGGGTTGATGCTGAGACCAAGTTTGTTGTGATCTTCATCGATGGTTAACACCGAAGTGGAAGGTTGGAGGGTTGCAACACCCTCTTTGGTGGGGAACTTTGCACTTTTTCGGCTAATGGAAACCGTCATATCAAAGATTACTACCCCAGGCCTTCCAATGATGACGTCATAGCTAGACGGTAGGTCTAGAACAACGAAGGTTAATGACTCAGTCCTTCGCATTTGTCCATCAGAAAAGGTTACATCAAGCGTTATTTCGCCCAGTGGCTTGATGGGTATGTCAGCGATGCCTTTTATGGCAGCTTCAGCAGGCCGTAGCATGGAGCGTTCTTCAGAGCTTAAAAGGTTGAAATATTTGGCAAACATTATTTCAGTAGCAGCTCCGGTATCTATGTAGGCCTTTTGTGTTTTGATGGAACCTACGAAGGCTTCAAGGACAAGTGGATCGCAGTGTTTTTCTCCCTTCGTATAGGGGAAGTAGATGCCTTGTCGTTCCCAATCTTCCAACCTTTGTCGCTTGCTTGGGGTTTCATTTTCAACAAAGACCATGGCAACGTCTTTCTTCTTGCCATCTGCCATGTTTTCTTTAACACCCTTGACCAGATGGGCTAGTTCCCCAGACTTGACGGCTTCTTCGATTCTTTTCTTGAGTTGGAAGCAGTCGTTAGTGTGATGTCCCTTTTCTTCATGAAACTCACAATATTGGTTGGAGTTTTCATTTCTTTTACTTTTTGGTAAGGACGAGGAGGTCTGAAGGTGTGTTTAACTTCTTCGGTTGCCAGGATTTCTTGAGGAGTTTTGGTGAGGGATGTGAAATTGACATTTCTATCTCTGCTTGGAGGGTTCCTGCTTTTAGACCTTCGTGACTCAGATCCTCTGGATCTTTTGTCATAGGTGCCATAGTTGCCTCTCTTTCGAGTAGGACTGTTGCTTCTCCAGCTGGAAGCCCTTTTCCTTTGTTCCTTGATGTCTACAGCCTCCTCTCCTCGAATGTGAGCTTCAGCTCTTTCCAAGGCCTCTTCAAGGGTTCTAGGGAGACTTTTGTTGAACTCCCTGGTAAGGTACTTTGAGTTGATGGCATTCATGAACCCTGCAACCTTCATCTTTTCATCGGCACCGACATAAGTAAGGCCTTCTTTCTTGTATCTTTCAATGAAGCTCTTCAGGCTTTCATCATCTTTTTGTTTAATCTGGAAGATGACAGTTGCATCCTTGACACAACGCCTCTGTTGTGAGAAGTTGGCCAGAAATCCTTTACCAAGCTCGTCAAAGGTACGGATGCTTCCAGCTGTCAAGCCGTTGAACCAGATTCGTGCAGATCCAACAAGGGTTTGCATGAACCTCAAGCAACACTCGGGATCTCCCCATTTCTCGATCCGAGCAGCCCCTGAGAAGATCTGAAGGTGATCTTCTGGATCATCAGTGCCATCATACGTTCTTATATGAGCTGGCATCTTTAGCTTGTTAGGAAAATCATAATCTGCTATCTCTGGTGAGAAGCAAGATAGACTGTTAGGCTTGTAGGGTTGGTTAACGGTGTGTTCTACCCTGTTGTTGGTTATTCCTCCAGTGTTCACTTGTTGTGCAGCGATGGCTTGACTGATGAGTTGTTGCCAAGGGAAGTTAGCCATCATTTGAGATATCATGTAGGGCATGAGGTTGAAGCCTTGAATGCCCTCAGTTGCCGCAGTGTTGGTTGCCATGGGGAGGCTCGTAGAAGCGTTTCTGGCCATGGGAAGAGAAGCCATGGCCTGCTCCCATGAAGTGGCTGTTGGTGGTGGGACACTGGTCACAGGTGACTGTAGGAGCTGATCCAGAGTCATTTCATGTCCTAATGGCATACCAGTGGTGGCAGCTTGAGTGGTAAACAAAGGGAAAGCAGTAGGACTGGACCTTGCTTCGTAGTGTGAAGCAATGTGGGTGTTGCTGGGACCAGCATTGTTGCTTCTGGGTGAAGGTCTGCGTCCATAAGTGGCAGTGAGAGGGAGAGAAGGTATAGGAGAGAGTGATATCTCTTCCTCCTCATCATAATCTAGCCGGAGACGAACTCCTTTGTCCCTTTCCTTCATAACATACTGATTCAAAAGGGACCTAAGCTGCAAGAAGTTTCTCTCCACTCCTTCAGGGGTGAGATCTATGCGAGGTGGAGTTTGTGCAAGATCAGGGAGAGGAGACATCACCCCAGAACGAGTGGGAGGTGGAGTTTGCAGGTTTACTGACGCAGGGTGAGCAGGTGGGGACTGAGTCCCAGCTGATGTACCTCCTGGAGTGGAGAAAGACACAGATCTGGCCGGAGAGGTTTGATCTGTGCTAGGAGAGATCTGGTTGACCTCTTCTTGAGACTCAGGGTCAGACATGGAGAGAGTCGGAGCTACACAACTAATTTCGAGTAAAGAAAATGGCGCAGCCCCACGGTGGGCGCCAACTTGTTGCTACAACAAATAACTGCCTAACGTTGGTTCTGAGTCACAAGGGAGGTTCAGGGGTTCAAGGGTTCCACTCTGCCTAACGCAGGTCGTGGTGTCCTTCTACGTTGCAAACGTAGAAGGAGGTTCAAGGTTATATTTATTGTTTTAGATGCTTTAAGATTCTGGTTTGAGGTGAACTCAACACCAGAAGTGGAAGTTCTTGAGATCCGAGTGAAGAGGATTGTTCTCTCCACGTGCGAGACCAAAAGAATAATAAGAGTGAAGTGAGAGTGATTGTGATGGTGTGTCCAGGGCTAAGGATCAGCCTCTGATTTATAGAGAAAAGAGCATTCTATAAGGAGAAAGCATCTAGCCTTCAGCCTTGTTGCAACTAAAGGACATCCCACAAAAGGTAAGTGGCTGCTATGGACCTGCGGTCTGTTGACTGATGTTACTCCATCAGTTTGTTTGTTTTGCTCGATGAAAAAGATGACGGGACAAGTCATCTTTTTGACTTTGGATGCTGCTGGTTGTCGAACCCTTGTAGACTCCAACCCTTTAAGCATCGTTTAGTAATATCGTTTATTTGTTTTTGCTTTAAGCTACCCACGTCATCACCAACCGTAGTGGAGCCTTAAATGGGGCGTTAATCACCTTTTGGCGCCATTTAGCGTCCCTCACACCAAAACACATCAACGCTAAACACTCAAAAAAGGGACGGGCCTTAATTTTTTAGCGCTTGAAGGTTATAACACACAACCAATAATCCTTTGACACCTCATCATCCTCAACGGCTCTCTCTCCCCCCTAACAGCTCATTTGTAAACGGTCAACTTTTTTTTTCAGTTAACAATTTATTATATATACAATCCATATACTACAACACCACAACACAAACCATTCAACCATCCAACAAAAACACATCACAATATTTAAAAAAATGGGTTCCCCCACGTCATCATCCGTTGCCAAACATTATTACAAAGAGTTTCAAGATGATGAGGGTGAGTCGACAGACGAAGAGTTGGAGCAAGATGCGGTTACGAGTGCGTGTATACTCGCGGCGAGATATATGGAGCCCGTTATCTTAGAAGGCCCAGTTGGTACGATTTACAAAAAATTTACGAGGTGCATACGAATGAACATGGTTTACCATGAATGCTTGGTAGTATAGATTGTTGTCATTGGAGGTGGGATAATTGCCCAACCGCCTGGCGAGGTCAACACACACATGGTGACCAAAAAGGACCATCGGTTATTCTTCAAGCGATGGCTTCAGTCGACCTTTGGATTTGGTCGGCCTATTTTGGTGTTTCGGGTTAATGCAATGACTAAAACGTTTTTGAGTAGTCACCTATAATTTAGGATTTCATTTCCGGCAGAGTAGCAAAGGCGTCGTTTTATGCTAACGGAAACTACTATCCACACGGATACTATTTGGCTGACGGAATATATCTGAGGTATTCCATTATCGTTAAGACTTCAGTAACCCGTACGATCAAAGAAGAGCACACTTTAAGAAAGTTCAAGAGGCCGCACGAAAGGACATAGAGATATTGTTGGGACAAAGAGGATTGAAGAAACCACCTTTTGATAACCTTAGTCCAAATCATATCTGCTTAAGTATGGAACTGCTGAAGAACAAATGAAGAAGTACTGAAGAACAAACACCAAAGTACTGAAGAGTAATTCATCAGAGGTTCTGAAGTCTAACCAGACATTTCACTGAAGAACTACTGAAGACAAACTTCTCATCAGCAGTTTGTCACTCATCAGCACTTTGCATCAGAAGCTTCTAACCAACTGAAGATCAGCAGTTTCCTTATTATATTGTTTTGTTAAAGTCTAGATTTCAAGTTTCAATGTACAGACTGTTATAAGCTTATCTTAGTATAATATCTTTGTTAAATATCTTAGATAACTTCAGACTACAGTTTAGTACATTAGTCTATAAATAGATGAGTTTGTTCATCTATTTTAGATATGTGATTTTGTGTAATATCTTTGATCTAAATTGAAATCCTTCGGGCTTTAAACTTATAATTCCATTTCACATCTGAGAAACATAAATTGCTTTACTGCTTTACACTTAACTGTATTTATTGTTTCTCATTTATTGTTCAGTCAAGGGGGAGTAATAACTCCTCTTCAAAGTGATCTTTTAGACCTTTGAACACTTGTCTTTCCGCTGCTTATTAACTCAAACATAAATCTGATAACACATAAGTGTTCATAAACTAAGCCACTGATCCAACAATTGGTATCAGAGCACTGGTTAATCTGATCAAAATCAATCTAACAAATTGAGATTCAGACACAGGCTCATTATTGATATTCAATAAAGGATAAAAGGCTCACTTTTTAATCCATCACTTTAAAGAAGTATTGACAAATCCAAACTTCTTAAAAATGGACCCCTACAATACAGGATCTGCCAACAAACCTCCTATGTTAGTCAGAAATGAATATAACATATGGTCTAAAAGGTTGGCACACACTATTTCCCAAACAAACACTGGATGTTGGAGGTCTGTAGTTTTTGGACCTCACAAACCAGTAGTAAGTGATCCAGAGGGAAAGACTGAAAGACCAAAAGATCCAAAAGAATACACGGAGGAAGATTTCCAAAAGTTTGAGCTTGATGCAAAAGCTTTCTCCATGTTGGCTATGGCTCTCCCAAACGAAATATATGCTGGCCTTTTACACTGTGAAAGTGCCAAAGAGCTGTGGGATTGCCTAAAAGAGCAGTTTGCAGGAACTGCTGAGGTGATAGCCAACATTAGAGAAATATTGGCTCAACAATATGAAACTTTTACTCACATAGAGGGTGAATCTTTAACACAACAATTTGAAAGATTTTCTTCACTCATCTCTGAGTTAAAAATTAACAATCAGACCTATTCAAATGAGTCTATGTTGCATAGATTTTTAAGGTCTCTACCTTCAAAATGGGAAACTTACTCTATAGTCCTCAGAACAAGTTCAGATTTTACTACCTTGAACCTAACTAGGTTACATGGTAAATTACTAACTTTTGAGAGAGAAATCAATCAAAAGAAAAAGTTGCAGGAATCTGGTAAAACTGCTGATGACTATACTCCGGGTAGCACAGCCTTATTAGGACATGACTCACCATCCTGTTCTAATAATTTTGGTTCTTTTGACCACATTGACATAACAGCTGGGATCTCATCAGATGGATCCTTCCCAGCTTATGACCATGAAGAACTAAGTCAAACTGCTGACAACATGTGTTTCATCATGGATGATTTAAAATATTTCAGCAGTGATGACTTAGAAGAAATGGAAATATTGCACCAACTGGCCTTGTTAAGCTTAAAAACTAACAAATTTTATAAAAGGTCAGGAAGGAAATTTCCAGGACTAAACAACTCAACAAAAGTTGGTTTTGACAAATCTAAACTTAGATGTCATAAGTGTCAAAAGTTGGGACACTTTGCTAGAGAGTGTAGAAGCTCTAGCTACAACCAACCTATGTCTGGAAATCAATTTAATCCCTCATATAATAGGAATAATGGAACTCAAGGGAGTGCTCATTTTGTACAGGCACAAGCTCCACATGTTCAATATGTGCCACAAGTACAATATGTTCAGATGCCTGCTCAGCAACAACAGCAGCTGATGCCTCCTTTTCCAACTGCTCAACAACCTGCACAAACTCAACAACCCCCTCAGCAACAAAGTTTATTCACCTCAGGGTATGTTGACTGGAGCAGTCTTCCTTATGACACATCAGAATGCAGTCAGGATGCAGACAATAAGGTCTATGATGTCAACTGGGGAGAACCTGATAATGGCAGAAAGAACTTTGCCTTAATGGCTTTTGAAGGATACTCTTCAAATTCTGCTCTCACACAGGTATCACAACAATCTCTATTAAAGCTTTGCACTAAATCTTGCAAAGAATCTTTTGCTTTAATTAGAGAAACAAATGTGCATTTACAAGGCAAAACCAATGATATGGAAAGAAAATTCACACAAATGAAGTGTGATCTGGAAAGAAAAATTGTCTTGAAAAACAAAGAAATTTCCAAACTGAATGATAAATCCATTGAAACAGAAGCACAGATTAAAACAATGATAGACAGCCTAGGAAATGTCAGACAAGAGCTTGCTGACACCAAGGTTGATTGTGAAAAATGGGTTGAGTCTTGTAAAGGGTACCAAATGTTGCTTAACAAACAAACTGCAGCCAATGTTAAGTTTGGCATTGGGTATACCCACACTGAATCACCAACAGATTTCACCCACAAAACTGATAATGATGGGAAGAAATTGATTCAAACTTCTGATATGGAGGAATGCACATCCTACCATCAGAACTTCTCAAAAAGGGAAGTACTGCAGAAGTTAAAACTACTGACAATAAGCCATCAGCAGTTTCAACTACATCAGGAGTTGAGACCCTGAAAACTGCTGATGACCTATTTCAAAAATCTGATTTTGTCAGTAAATTGCCTTCCAACTCTCTTGTTTTATCTAAAAAGAAAGAGAAGGCAAAAGCATGTGAAATATGTGGTCTGTTTAACCACATAACTGAACTTTGCAGATATAGAAAGGTAAATCAGTTAAACAAACAAAGACAACAACTGATTGTGGGAAAACAGATAAAACAAGATTTTGAAAATACCTTTTTTCCCAATAAACAACAATCAAACAAAACCCTTTCTAAGAAGAAGCCTTTATCTCAACAAAGGTCATCTTCTCAAAGTTCAACTTCAGAAGTTTTACCTAACTCATCAGCAGTTTCATAAACTACTGAAGTTAAAGATTTGATAAACCTGGTTAAACTTCTGATGACCAAAGTTGATGGTGGAAACCAAAAAGAACCCACCATTGTTCTTAATGACAAATCCATTGCCAAAAAGACATGGATTTCTAAAATTGGTCCACAACAAGCTGCACCTGTTCTCAAGAGCAAACCCAAAGCCAAATTGGCTTGGGTTGCCAAAACTAACTAATTTGCTATCTTGTGCAGAGGGTCTCCAGAGGTTTGAATAGCATATGGTATGTGGATAGTGGAGGCTCAATGCACATGACTGGATGCAGATACCTGATAAACAATTTTATCAGCCAAAGAGAAGGATCTGTGTCCTTTGGGAACAATGCCAAGGGATATGTGCTAGGATATGGCAATGTATCCTCAGGCAAAATGCAGTTTGACAAGGTCAATCTGGTTGAAAACCTTGAGTACAACTTGCTGAGTGTCTCACAAATGTGTGACAAAGGATATTCTTCCTTTTTCACAAAGACAGCATGCAAGATCATATCACCAGAAGGCCAGAAGTTGATAGAGAAGATTATTGAAGATCATACTTTGCTGATTGCCAAAAGGTGTGGCAATGTCTATGCAGTGGACATTGAAAAAGACAAAGTATTGAACAAGACTGCTTGTTTCTTCTCAAAGGCATCAACTTCAGAAAATGATCTCTGGCACAGGAGACTTGGCCATGTGAACTTTAAAACCATCAATAAAGTCACAAAAATGGGCTTGGTCAGAGGTCTACCTTTGAAGGAATATCAGTGCAAAGAACACTGTGTTTCCTGTCTTAAAGGTAAACAGCATAAGTCCTCCTATAAGTCTATTGAAGAATCAAAAACAACTGCATGTCTTCAACTACTCCATATGGACTTATTTGGACCAGTCAAGATTATGAGCCTTGGTAAGAAGAAGTACTGCTTGGTCATCATTGATGACTACTCAAGATTTACATGGGTCTTCTTCTTATATTCCAAGGATGAGGCAGCTGAAATCATCAAGTTCTTTATTCTACAAGTAGAGAAGCAATACTCTCTATCTGTCAAAGTCATCAGGAGTGACAATGGGACAGAGTTCAGGAACAAAACTCTGGATGAATTCTGTCTGTCTAAAGGGATTGTTAGACAGTTCAGCATTCCCAGAACTCCTGAACAAAATGGTGTGGTAGAAAGGAAGAACAGAACATTAATTGAAGCAGCCAGAACAATGTTAGCTGATTCAGGCCTACCTTTGTATTTTTGGGCTGAAGCAGTCAACACTGCATGTTATGTTCAGAATAGAGTTCTTATTAACAAGAGACATACCAAGACTCCCTATGAAATTCTTCATGGCATAAAGCCCCTTATCTCCTTATTCAGGGCTTTTGGATGTCAATGTTTTATCCTCAACATCAAAGACTCTATCTCTAAGTTTGCTGCAAAAGTTGATACAGGTTATTTTCTTGGTTATTCTCCTTTGAGAAAAGCTTACAAAGTTTTCAATTCAAGAACCAATATAGTAGAAGAAACACTGAATGTCAAGTTCAATGAATCAAAACACACTCTTATTCCAGCAAATCCTGCTGAATTATTTGATCTTGACAACTTTCATTTCGGACCTGAAAAGACTGTTGAATCATCCAAACCTCCTCAAAATGGTTTTCAAGGATTTGAAGATGATAGTCCTGCACCATGGACTCCAAACACAGTCAGAAGATCAACTATTAAACCTTCAGAAGTTTCAATAGCTTCAACTTCAGGAACTACTGATGAACATTTTGAAACTACTGATTCAGCTGAACCTAAAACTCCTGAAGTTCAAATAACAGCTGAACCAGATATTATCAATCTCAGTGGTTTATTTGAAGAACCTGTAGAGCCATCATCCAGTACAGGTTTACAACAACTGATTGAACACAAAGATCATCCATTGGATCAAATCATGGGTGATATTGCATCAGGGGTACTCACAAGAAACCAGCTTTCCAACTTTTGCTTCTTCTCAGCATTCATTTCTCAGTTGGAACCAAATAAGTATCAAGAAGCCCTCAAAGACAACAATTGGGTGCAAGCAATGCAAGAAGAGTTGCTTCAATTCAAGAAACAACAAGTTTGGGAAATCTGTCCCTTACCTGAAAACAAGCAACCAATTGGAACAAGATGGTTCTTCAGAAACAAATCAGATGAAGCTGGTATGATCATCAAGAACAAAGCAAGACTAGTGGTACAAGGTTATTCCCAAGAGGAAGGAATTGATTATGATGAAACCTTTGCACCAGTTGCAAGACTTGAAGCTATCAGGTTATTTTTAGCTTGTGCAATTTCCAACAACATTAAAGTTTATCAAATGGATGTCAAGAGTGCATTTTTGTATGGAAAAATAAAAGAGGAAGTGTATGTCTGTCAACCTCCAGGGTTTGAGGATCCTTCTCATCATGACTGGGTTTACAGACTTGACAAAGCTCTTTATGGGCTAAAACAAGCTCCAAGAGCCTGGTATGAAACACTTTCCAACTTTTTACTTAAGAATCACTTCTCAAGGGGATCCATTGATAAAACTCTTTTCATAAAACATGTTGGAAATCATGTCTTACTTGTTCAAATCTATGTTGATGATATCATATTTGGTTCAACAAACTCAAAACTGTGTGAAGAATTTAAGAAACTCATGCAATCAAAATTTGAAATGAGTACAATGGGTGAATTGCAGTACTTTTTGGGACTGCAAATCAAGCAACAGTCAAATGGAACATTTATACATCAATCAAAATATGTTAAAGAATTATTAAACAAATTTTCTTTACAAGACTGTAAAACATGTTCCACTCCCATGACACCAATCACACAAGTTGAACCAGATGATCAAGGGAAACATATTAATCAAACCATGTATAGATGTATGATAGGTTCTCTTTTGTACTTAACTGCTTCTAGACCAGATATCATGTTTTCAACTTGTGTCTGTGCTAGATACCAATCTGCACCAAGAGAATCACACCTGATTGCAGTCAAAAGAATCTTCAGATATCTGAAAGGAACTCCTACTTTAGGAATTTGGTATCCTGCTTCAAGCAATACCAAGTTAACTGCTTTTTCAGATAGTGACTATGCAGGCTGCAAAATGTCAAGAAAATCAACATCTGGTGGTTGTCAATTTTTAGGAAACTGTCTGGTGTCCTGGCAATCAAAGAAACAAACATCTGTGGCAACTTCAACAGCTGAAGCTGAATACATTGCTGCTGCAAGCTGTACTTCACAGATACAATGGCTCCAATATCAACTGCTTGATTATGGAATCAAAGAGACCAAGACCCCACTTTTAGTAGACAGCAAATCTGCCATTAGCATCATTCAAAATCCTGTTCAGTTTTCAAAGACTAAACACATTGAAATCAGGTATCATTTCATAAGAGATTGCTATGAAAAAGGCAAGATTGAGGTGAAGCATGTCACAACAGCTAATCAAATAGCTGACATTTTCACCAAACCCCTTGATTCAACAACTTTTCAGAGGTTAGTATCCATGCTTGGGATGTTAAACTTAGAAGAAAGTCTGTAAGTGTTTCACTTTTTAGTTCTGCACATATTTTATTTTCACTTACATACTTATCTATCACAAACCTCTGAAGACCAAAAATTTGAGAAAGAGAAAGTACTGATGAACAATTTTTGAAAACTACTGATAAACATCAAAAATGGGATATTTTCATAATGGATATAACTACTGATGAAAATCAGAAGTTAGTAAAGTGTTTTAAAAGTCATTTGCATCAGCAGTTGAAACTGCTGAAGAGATGACTAAAACCTGTGATGAAGAAACCTTCTTCATCAACAGTTTGACTAAAAAGGGTAAAACAGACTTTTCACTCATCAGAAGTTTGACCTAGTCGGTTAAAAACTTCTGATAAATACCTTTTTCAAACACTTATCCATTCAAAAAGCAAAATTCCCTCTCTCTCTCTCTCAAATCCAAAGCAAAACCCCTTCTCTAACCTAAAAATACTGTTCGATCAAAAACAACCATGGCTCTCGTGTTAAAACAGGGACACAATCAAAGAGGCTACTGTTAAAGATGAAGCCTGGTCCCAGTATGATGAGATGATTGATCTCATCATGAAATCCCAATATTATGAAGCTTTCACCATCGATCCACCCATTCATGAAGAAACTCTTAATGAGTTCTGGGCTAATTCAGAGACGGTGAAGGTGAATAATGAAGTGATCTCCCTCAAATCTTCCATAAAAGGGAAAATGATGGCCATCTCACCAGAAACACTAAGCATCAGGCTTGGCTTGAAGGATTCTGAGGCTCCTGAACATATTCCAAACTCAGACATCCATCTAACCATGACAGAGTGTGGTTATCAAGGTACTTTGGCACAAGCAACAGTTTATAAGAAATATTTTGACCCACAATATAAACTGTTATTTCATTATATTATTATGTGTCTAAGTCCAAAAAGTGGGTCAATAGATCAGATGCCTTCTACTTTTCAACCTATTTTTCATTCAATCATAAATGAAACACCTTTTAAGGCATCAAAACTGTTTTTCAATGAATTGGTTTTACACCATGAAAATGATAAAAAGAAGTTTTTGTTGTATCCAAGATTTGTTATGCAATGCATAATAAAGGAGCTTGGAGAGGAAGTACTTGAGGGTGAAGCAACAACTTTAAACCCTTTAACCTCTCAAGTATTCTCTAGGCACAACAAACCAGCACTTGTGCTAGAAGATGACCAAGGGGAAGAACAACCCATCCCCAAGGAACCCACATCTTCCAAACCCAAAAAGAAAACCAAAAAGCCTAAACAACAAAAACAAAAACAAACCAAATCACTGAAAAAGACAGTTCAGGAAGTGGAGAAACCTGAAACTGCTGATGTGCAATCTGCACTTGATAAGGAAGTGGCTGAAACATCCTCTCAGCACACTCCTTCTCCACCCACCAAAAGAAAACATGTCACAGTTATTTTTTCAAAGAAAAAGATTTAAGAAACCAATAACTGTTGACCCATCCTTTGAAACTACTGAAACTAACCCTGAACCCATCCAAACTCCTGAACACCAACCCCTCACAACTACTAAACCTGAACCTTCCCACACAACAATAGAAATAGCCCAACTTCTCTCAGGACTAAAAGGAACCCATTCACCACATGTCACTCCCCCAGCAACACATCAAATTGGGGAGATGCCTTCAGAAGTTGACATGAATGTGGATCCTATTAGCCCAACCCAGAGAGATGAGGATGAACAAGAGTTTATAAGCCCAAACTTACAAACTCTTGATACTTTTGAGGCTGCTACTACTCACTTATCACCCATTGGTGAACCTGGGGACAGTATTAACATAGCTAAGACCTCAAACTTGGCAACTACTGATGAAGGCCTAAGGCCAGAAGTAGGAAAACCTCAGTACCAAGACAAAGAGGTTCATGAGACTACTAGTTTGGGTCTAGCTAATGATATAACTGATCCTGCCCTCTCTGAGGACAATATCAGGGATTCAGATGATTCCATTAGTTTGGATGATGAATCAAACATTCCACATACTGAATTGACGGTTGATATTGAAGGTCCTGCATCTAAGGTATCCAAGCTCAAGAAGCTGGTCACCAAAGATCAGGTTAAAGACCACTTAACCCAAAGTTCCCCAAAAGTGGCATCTTCAGAGCAATCTGAGGATCACCCAAAAAGCACCCCTTCACCAAAACAACCTACCCAATTCCCTGGGCTCACAAGCATAGAATTGAACCAACTATGCAGCCCAGATGGTCCCCTGTACCAGGCACTTAAACAAATAATCACTGATCAACTCAAACCCTTCACAACTGCTTGGGAGTTAAAAGCTAACAATCAGTTTGGGTTGATCAACTCAAGACTTGCTGAGTTGAACAAAAAGATGGACCAAACACAAGATCAACTAGCAAGGTTGTCTGCTGCAACTTCTCACTCCATGAGGCTTTCAGAAGTGGATGAAGCCAAAAAGGGGGAGAAGATTAAGGAACCAGAAACAGAAGTTGCTACACAAAGACAAACTCCTGATCCTGAAGCTGAAAGACCATCACAAAGACCAGGAAAAGAAGTAGCACCAGAATTCAAATTGTCTAAGGCATCAGAGGAAACTGCTGATCCCATTTCTCACACTACTGAAGACAATCCTTCAGCAGTTGTGACTCAATTTACCTCATCAGCAGTTTTACCTCCAAAACCAACATCAGAAGTTTCTAAGGCACCAGAAAAAGAACCTGCTCCCATTCCTTTGCCTACAACAACTTCAACAACTGTTTTAAACCCTACTCCCATAAGCATGTCTAAAGATCTATTGGAGAAGAGTTTGAAAGAGGCTGCAAAGAAGGCAAAAGAAGACAGAGTATGGAACAGCCTAGAGACTAGAGATGATTTGAATTTTCAAGAAAAGTTAATCAAGTATCAAGAAAAACTTGATGAGCTTGAGGCTGAAGAGAGAGCACTTGAAGCTGCTGCAGAAGAAGATAAAAGAGCACAGCTTATCACCTTCATCACAAAGAACTCCAAATCTAAACAAGTGGCTCTCAAAAGACTCTCAACACAAGAACTGGCCAGAAGAGCTCAGATGCTATCAGACAGATTAGCAACAGAGAATGAGAGGAAAGCCAAAAGAGCTGAAATAATAGAAGAGTTAGTGGCAAATGGCTATGGTTCAAAGGCCTCAGTCTCCAAATGGAAAGAACAAACACTTTATGAGGCTTACAAGAAATTCAAGGCCAAGAAAGCTGCAGAGCCAGAGAGATTTGAAACTCCAGAAGTCCAAACAACTTCTATTGTAAGGAGATCATCTGGTGCACTAAGGAAGCCAACCACAAAAAGGAAAGCAGAGGGTGAACCCATTGTCAAGACTGATTTCAAGATGATACTCTTGGAAGGAGATCAGTTAGTACATGGTGATTTTGATGTTGAAGAGAAACCCCTCTTAACACAATTCAGAGACAAGGCTACTTATGCTTATCAGTTACAACAATCCATTCAAGAGAAGACTCATACAAGGGTTGTAACAGAGCATCACCTGCCCAACATGCCTATCCAAGGTAGTGCTGAACTTCAAGGTAGTCAAGAATCTCACCTGAGAGTCACTGAAATAGAAGACATTCCTCAATCAGGTCAACCTAAGGAAACAGGCTTGGTTTCCTATGCCTCTGACTTTGACAGGTCAAAGGTAAATATCATCAAGTGGTCCTTTACTGAATCCAACTCAGTACTTGTGACCAGGAGAGACCGTTCAAGTAAGGTCTACAAAAACTCAAAGGAGTTGAGTGTTTTATCGTCCAAAGACCTTCTTACCATTCAGCATCTTACACCTGAACTTGGTCCTCTCACAGAGCAACAAAGATGTACTCTTACTACCCGGATGACAGCAGAGATCTGGAGGATACTAGAAGAGAGAAAAGGACAACAATAAAGATTGGATAAGGTTTTGGCTTCATCAATCCAGGGGGAGATTGTTGGGACAAAGAGGATTGAAGAAACCACCTTTTGATAACCTTAGTCCAAATCATATCTGCTTAAGTATGGAACTGCTGAAGAACAAATGAAGAAGTACTGAAGAACAAACACCAAAGTACTGAAGAGTAATTCATCAGAAGTTCTGAAGTCTAACCAGACATTTCACTGAAGAACTACTGAAGACAAACTGCTCATCAGCAGTTTGTCACTCATCAGCACTTTGCATCAGAAGCTTCTAACCGACTGAAGATCAGCAGTTTCCTTATTATATTGTTTTGTTAAAGTCTAGATTTCAAGTTTCAATGTACAGACTGTTATAAGCTTATCTTAGTATAATATCTTTGTTAAATATCTTAGATAACTTCAGACTACAGTTTAGTACATTAGTCTATAAATAGATGAGTTTGTTCATCTATTTTAGATATGTGATTTTGTGTAATATCTTTGATCTAAATTGAAATCCTTCGGGCTTTAAACTTATAAATCCATTTCACATCTGAGAAACATAAATTGCTTTACTGCTTTACACTTAACTGTATTTATTGTTTCTCATTTATTGTTCAGTCAAGGGGGAGTAATAACTCCTCTTCAAAGTGATCTTTTAGACCTTTGAACACTTGTCTTTCCGCTGCTTATTAACTCAAACATAAATCTGATAACACATAAGTGTTCATAAACTAAGCCACTGATCCAACAGATATGCTTTGGGGTTCTTCAATAGCGTTGGCATTATTTAAGAAATCCTTGTCATGCATGGACCAAAGACAAAATGAGAGATGCTATGTATGCATGTATAATCATGCATAATATCATATCAGAAGACTAAGGTAAAGCGATATGTCAAAATTATATATCGGAAGTCGTTCAGGATCTACCGCAAGCGACAATGCCTGAAAGAATACTTAGCGCACATGAACTTCGTGACCATCAAATACATGATGCGTTAGTGGCGGATTTGGTCCAACATGCTTGGTCAGTTTGGTATATTCCAAACGAAGGCGAAAGCGAAGACGAAGACGGAGATGAAGACGAAGACGAAGATGAAGCCGAGTACGATGAAAACGAAGATGAAAATTAATATTATTTGTGTTTTTTAAGATATTATTTGTATGGTTTTAATATTATTTGTAACTTGTTTTTCAATATTATTTGTAAATTTTTTAATATTATTTGTGTTTTTTACTTTTACTTAATTAATTTAAAAAAATAATAACTATCTAATCATTGGATGGGGTCTTAGATTTAAGGCCCTCTACTACACCCTATTTTGAATTAAGGCTCCTTGCTGACTAGGCTGCCACGTGGACCAATCATTAAAGGGGGCCTTAATTTTAAGGCCCCACTACACATGGTCTAAGAAGGAATAAGAGGTTGACATATCTCACTAGCCAAAAGGGTATTATTGTCCATCATTATAATTGTTAACTTTTTTTCAATTTACACTCCTATTTTTAATACGACAATAACTTTTTATACGACATTGATTTTTTTTTAAATACCATAAAAACTACCTTTTTATCCTCTTTCATTTACATACCCTATTGCCATAGTTTAAAAATAAATCGTTGGGTTGATAGCTTGCATTTTGTTGAGGGTCCCTCATACCCTCCTGCTCCTCATTCCATTGAAACCCACAAACGAATCATTCTATTCATCGCGTTTGGATACCCGGAAACCGAACTTGTTTGCTCGTGCTATGTTCTTCATTTTTTTCTCACTACTAGTATGTTGTAATCCATCTATTTCCTCCAGATTAGTCGATTAGGTTTAGGTTTTAAAACCGCTAAGACAAATCATGGATTGATCGTTATTATGGTGGGTTATTTGTGTGATTATTGGGATGAGTCTGAGTTGGGTATTAATCGAATTAGTTTATAATTTTCCCGGTCAGATAATCAACCAACTGGTCACTTAGACCCGTTGGTTTATGTCTTCGTTTAACAACTTAAAGACCCGGGTCCGACAAACGCAAGTTATACCTGATAAAAGATGCAAGTTATATCTAACAAAAAACGTAAGTTATACATGATAAAACGTAAGTTACACATGGTAAAACGCAAGTTGTACCTGATAAAAAGATGCAAGTTATATCTGACAAAAAACGCAAGTTGTATCATGATAAAACGCAAGTAATCAAACCAGCAAAAAAAATTTATAGCAATATGGTATGCAAATGAAAGATGATAAAAAACTTGTTTTTCTGATGCATTTTTTTTTTAAATAATGTCGTGTGAAAAAGTTATGGACGTTTAAAAAATGAGGGTGAAACTAAATCAAAAGCCTAAAATCCTTCTTATCCTTCTTAAGTTAAAATACTTTTTACCGTAAACTTTCTCGTTCAATCTAATACTATACTTCGTGACTCTAGAAACCAAAAAATTTGTCAATATGTGAGCACTGACAGATCTAGAAAAAAAAAGGAGTAACGTTCAATTTTTTTTCGCCCTAGTTTCATACAATATAAATGAAATAAAAATAAAAACATGATATTAGATAAGGTTACACATATACCTAATAGATTTCGTCCCTTCGGATCTTGAAATCGAGCCATTGCGTCATTTTCTTTTACTTTATCAAAAGTTTCTCTTTCAACCGCACAAATCAAAGCATTGTGCAAGTAGTCTTCACCCATTCTATTGCGTAAATTCGTCTTGATAAGCTTCATCTTATAAAAACATTTCTCAATGGTTGTGGTAGTAACCGTCAAAACCAATGCTAACTTCAATACCAATAAACTAAAGGAAAAGTTTTATGTTTTCCGGTTTCCACCATTACACGAGCAAGGTCACACATTTTCATTTAATTTTGCAAATTTGTTATCTTCCTTTGATGTGTGATAAAATACCGTAAGATCACCCGAAAAGTACACCCTCTTTCCTCTTTACTAAAATCATTCGGATACATCTCAGAAAATGCTACGATCTTAGGTATGTCAAACTTAGAAAATGAATCACAAGGATTTAAACCCGACATATTTTTTATCAAAGTAGTTGATACCTCGTTGAATCGATTTCCAAGTTTTTGAATTTGCAAATCCAAAACCGTATTAAAAACTTCAACTTCAAAATGATGTCGGTTAGCAACGACATTCTTTCGTTTTTTTTATTACCATAACTTTTCGAAATTTCTACCATCCCAATCTTATTTTTTTCACAAAAAAGATGTCACCTTTGCAAACATTTGATCAAACTCGTTTTGTCTTAGATTATTCAATGCTCGCTTTTTTCCGTTTATCAATTTAGCCGCTTCTAATAAGTCTTTGACTCTTTTTTAAGATGTTTTCATAGAGCATTTGTGAGGCCTAAAATATCATCTAACAAGTGTACATAAAACACAAATTCAAGCTTCTTAAAATATGATAAGATACCTCTTGCATTAAATCGCTGTTGAATGCTCTCTCCTTCTTCTTTAATAAAAGCAACTACGTCAACAACTTCCGGAAACAATTTAATCCAACTTATAGTTGTTCTATGATGAGAACCCTTCATGTATCTCTGACCCATGCAAGGGAAACCTCTTAATTTAAGCCTCTCCCGATCTTAATATCATCTTGAAGAATTTCTTTTTCCACCTTCTCTCTTTTTGCCTCCAACATAATTATTTTTTGCTTACAAGAAGCAGAAATCATATTAACAACCAAAGCAAGGTATTCATAAGAGTGAAGATAGAGACGTGATTTTTTTGGGTCTTAGCCTCTTAGGGTAAGTAGGCTTGTTGGGGTGGGCTGCTTTGGGTTATTATTTGGGTTTAGATTAGTTAAATTTTTTTAGGTTATTATTACTCGAGTTCGATAAAAAAAAATTCGAGTAACGTAATAACGCATAATTTATTTAAGTAGTAACGAAAATTAAATTTTAGTAGTAACGTTTTCCAAAAATCGTAAAAAAAATCACTACGTGCAAAAACCCGAGGGCATTGTTTTGAAACTCGAACCGGACAGGCCGGTCGGACCGGGAATCGGGGGTCGAACTGGTCCGGGTCGAGTTATGGAACCGAGGGTGCATCGGACCGGGGGTTGTACCAGTGAACCGACGCTCGGACCGGTTGAATCGGGTTGGGTTGAACCGGATTTTTTATATTTTATTAAATTTTACATATTAATTTTAGGACACAATCCGGTTCTTACATCCGATCTGACCGGTTGGACCAGTGAACCGATAAAAAGACCAGTTCAACGTCCGATCCAATTCTGAAAACATTGTCCGAGGGGCAGCGGATGCAACCTCTAGCCAAAGGCTAGGTCCGCCTCTGTAGGTGAGAGGAACCATTGGTTGTATAATCAATGATCACTAAAATTTCACCATTCATGACAATTAATTAATTAAATAGATCTTTATTTATTTTTTGTAACAGTAAAGTACTTTTATTAAAACTAATCGGCCTTTAACAAAAAACTAAAGACATCATACACCTAACCGCCTATATACGCAACATTAAACGCCAAAAACCAAACACCTAGGGACACCAAATTAATTTATAACACCTAGCCTATCTTATAAGGAACACCGCTATCCACCATCGATGGATCATATCCACTTGTCATAAGCTCTAAATCTAAATGAGACACATTGCATTGAATTTTCTTGACTGGATTCGTAGCATAATTCCCAAGCAAATTAAAGGCACTGCTTTCCTTTCTCCTTCTTTTTGGTATTATCATCCAGACAAAAGCAATAATTTTATCCGGATTGAATGGTCTCACACACTGGTATTTGCATCCTGGGTATGGGTATCTGGCTTGCACCCACTAGTTTTGCAGCCAGTAATTTGAGTGGAATTATATTATGTACATTTAGGTTGGAGGCACTAGCGGGTCGATATGATTTGAATACCCAGATCTGTATATAAAGAAAGTGAAAATAAAAGCCCTGAGGTATCAGGTTCAAACCCTTGACCTTTAGGTCAAAACATCATGTTACATCAACATCCTAATATGCTGATGTCATCACTAAGGGCTCGTCGCGGTCACTTCTAACTGATTTTCGTTCTAGGTCGAATGTTCCTCATCTTCGGGTGCATTAAATAATATATGCAATTGGACTTAAGCCTACTAGCTTTAAACGTAAGGGTTACAAGTCATTATCTTTCTCTATACATATGTGGTTCATTAGGTACATAACCACTTGGCTAAGAGGTAAGTAATGCCTTCCATGCCTTCCCAATTTTCAAGAGATCATTCGTCTCAAAGGGATGAAAATGTCCTTCTAAGTTCCCATTGGCTTCATTAATCATTATAACATTTAACTTTTGTTCAAGTCTAGACCAAAATGTTTTTGCCTCTTGTTGATATTGTTCAAATCATTAACCGTCAAAAATATTGATTTTATTGATTGATTTCAGGAAAATACATGAATATAAGAATCAATCAAATGAAACAAACTAATGGCAAAAAAACAAGAAGATAAAACAAAACCAAACAAATACAGTCGGATGTGGACAAGCCGATAATTCAGAACTAGAACAAACACCAAGATTACAACAGATGATTGAGCAAACGATAATAAACGATCAAACTGATTGATGATTGATGGCTTGAGAAGAGAAGCTTGAGTTATATATAGCGGTAGAAAATCGCAACGATCATCTTAAATCACACAACCATCAAAGGAAAAAAAAGAAGAGAGCTAAAATGGAGGACCGTGATAAGCCAGTTGTGGATCATCATATGAGGAACTAGAGAGTTTCCTTTTAACTGACAAAAGAAGGAAATGCACAAAATAAGAACCAAAACAACCAATAGAGTTAATAGTCAAATTGGTCCATGAGGTTTGGTCCAGTTTGCCACTTCAGTACAAAAAAGTTCCTTTTTTTTTTTTGCTATTCAACACCTGAGGTTTGGATTTTTTTGCTATTTTCGTCCTTTTCACTAACTCAGCTAAAAACTGACGTTACGGTCAGGGTTAAGGTTGTCATTTTGCCACTTTAATGAGGGACAATTTAGACATTTCTATCCTATGATTATTTTAATTAAAAAAATCATCAGTCAGTCTCTCTCTTGTTCTCTGTACAATCAAGAGACACATACACTTGTTCAAACCTGCATTCCAATCCACAAAATTACTCCAATTAGATTCACCACTCAACATAATATTCATATAATCTGCTTCAATTCCTGCATAATCCTCTCCAATTGTTTCCTTAATCCCCTCAATTTACACATAAATGATTACAGATCTAAAACTTCGGTATGGCTAATCCAAGACAACAACAACAATACACATTAATATCCTTCACGTTTCCAGAATTAATATTCTGTCCAAGAGCTGTTCACTCATTTTATTATCCTTACGTTGATGCGTGTGAAGTGACGACGACGAGGAAGGTATAACGGCGGTGATGGTGGCGCCGATGAAAATGCCGATTAAGGTGAAGAGGAGGCGTCGATCACGTAGGAGGTACGGATGGAACGGATGACGGAGAGCCATGGTTTGTTGGGTTTTGGTGAGTATGAATCCGACGTCGTTTGAGGCTCGTGGCTTCTATAAGAAAAAGAGAGATATAAAGAGAGAGAGAGAGAGAGAGAGAGAGACAGAGAGAGAATCAGAGAAAGAGAGAGAGGACGCAGAGAAAGAGATGGAGGAGACGGTTGACGTTGAAGGCGACTCGGGTTACAATAAAGGAGGTGGAAGGCGGCGGCGGTTGTTGTGATTGTGGGTTCCGGTGGTGGGTGGAGATGGTGTGTGGAGGGTGGAGATGGTGGGTGTAGGGCGGTGGCGTGGAAATGGTGGGTGTAATCTGGTGGGGGTCGGTTGAAGGAGATGGTGGGTGTAGGGTGGTGGCGTGGTGGGTTTCAGGTGGAGTTATGGTGGTGGGTTTCAGGTGGGTTCGAAGTTGAAGGTTGGTGTGGTGGTTGAGGATGATGATGATGTTGCTGAGGATGATGATGATCTTGCTCTGAAGATGATGATGGTTTTTAGGGTTGTATTATTTAAACCCCCCACCCTTCTATTTTAACCCCCTCAAAGCGCCTCGCTTAGGCCAAAGCGATGCGCTTTGAGCTAACTTCGAGACGGTCAGTACGAGAATCAGAAAAAGCTGATTTTCAAATTCCAAGCGCCTCGCTTAGGCCTAAGCGAGGCGCTTCAAGGGGGTAATTTATTTTGGTAGTTGTTTTGATGTTTTGAGTTGGTTTTTTTATTTTTTTTTAATTTAATAATTATAAAAAGTTAAAAAAATTTAAAAAACAAAGTAATAACCCTAATCATTGTCAATGACTTAAACTTTACATCATCAACCAACTTCAAAATTTCAACTTCCCGTTCAGGTGCTTAATACTAAATTGATGATACCTTGTTCCACCCAAATCAAGGGATCTGCTTGGAGTCTAAAGCTTCGTGTGTCATCTTGGTCGAACTCATGTTGCAACATTCGTCTTGTGTGTGTTAGGGTCCGAAATTTTAGGCTTTTTAGTGGATTTTTCCATCTTTGTGTTTCCAATTGTTTTTTAATTAGCTTAAATCTCTCTGATCCATGGTACCTTGAAGACTAGATTCGGTGCAGTCGACGAACATCATTCAAAATTTCAACTTCCCGTTCAGGTGCTTAATCCACCTTGAAGACTGGATTCGGTGCAATCAGACTCCGAATGCGGTATGCGCGTTAAATTTCATTAAATGCGGCAATCAAGGGATCCGCTTGGAGTCTAAAGCTTCATGTGTCATCCTTGTGTTTTCAAGACACAGGCAAGTCCTCGTCTGATCCACAAAACAAAACAATAATCTTGAAGTTTTTTAATATAGCCATTTTCCCCTGGGTTTACCAGGAATGGGTTGAAAGTGTGTGTTGCACCGGCTTGAGATATGAGTTTGATTAGCTTAAATCTCTCTGATCCATGGTATCCACTATCAGGTTGTCTTCATCGTTGACCGCTATCTCTCGGATAACAACTGAAAAAGTTGTAATTACAAGAAGATGATCAAAGATGCTACAACATAACTTGCACCGGCTTGAGATATGAGTTTGATTAGCTTAAATCTCTCTGATCCATGGTATCCACTTTTCAGGTTGTCTTCATCGTTGACCGCTATCTGTCGGATAACAACTGAAAAAGTTGTAATTACAAGAAGATGATCAAGGATGCTACAACATAACTTGCACCGGCTTGAGATATGAGTTTGATTAGCTTAAATCTCTCTGATCCATGGTATCCACTTTTCAGGTTGTCTTCATCGTTGACCGCTATATGTCGGATAACAACTGAAAAAGTTGTAATTACAAGAAGATGATCAAAGATGCTACAACATAACTTGCACCGGCTTGAGATATGAGTTTGATTAGCTTAAATCTCTCTGATCCATGGTATCCACTTTTCAGGTTGTCTTCATCGTTGACCGCTATCTGTCGGATAACAACTGAAAAAGTTGTAATTACAAGAAGATGATCAAGGATGCTACAACATAACTTGCACCGGCTTGAGATATGAGTTTGATTAGCTTAAATCTCTCTGATCCATGGTATCCACTTTTCAGGTTGTCTTCATCGTTGACCGCTATCTGTCGGATAACAACTGAAAAAGTTGTAATTACAAGAAGATGATCAAAGATGCTACAACATAACTTGCACCGGCTTGAGATATGAGTTTGATTAGCTTAAATCTCTCTGATCCATGGTATCCACTTTTCAGGTTGTCTTCATCGTTGACCGCTATCTGTCGGATAACAACTGAAAAAGTTGTAATTACAAGAAGATGATCAAGGATGCTACAACATAACTTGCACCGGCTTGAGATATGAGTTTGATTAGCTTAAATCTCTCTGATCCATGGTATCCACTTTTCAGGTTGTCTTCATCGTTGACCGCTATCTGTCGGATAACAACTGAAAAAGTTGTAATTACAAGAAGATGATCAAAGATGCTACAACATAACTTGCACCGGCTTGAGATATGAGTTTGATTAGCTTAAATCTCTCTGATCCATGGTATCCACTTTTCAGGTTGTCTTCATCGTTGACCGCTATCTGTCGGATAACAACTGAAAAAGTTGTAATTACAAGAAGATGATCAAGGATGCTACAACATAACTTGCACCGGCTTGAGATATGAGTTTGATTAGCTTAAATCTCTCTGATCCATGGTATCCACTTTTCAGGTTGTCTTCATCGTTGACCGCTATCTCTCGGATAACAACTGAAAAGGTGTCTTCAATGATTCTAAAAAACTTGAAAGACTGGATTCGGTGCAATCAGACTCCGAATGCGGTATCCACTTTTCAGGTTGTCTTCATCGTTGATCGGTCAAAGTCTGTTAGCAATGATAACGAAATGATCGTTATCTCTCAGATAACAACTGAAAAGGTGTCTTCAATGATTCTAAAAAACTTGAAAGACTGGATTCGGTGCAATCAGACTCCGAATGCGGTATCCACTTTTCAGGTTGTCTTCATCGTTGATCGGTCAAAGTCTGTTAGCAATGATAACGAAATGATCGTTATCTCTCGGATAACAACTGAAAAGGTGTCTTCAATGATTCTAAAAAACTTGAAAGTAATTACAAGAAGATGATTTTACTGTCTAGTTCTTTTGGCCACAGGTACTGTCTAGTGGTTGGAACAAGGTATGGATATGGAGAACATGGAATGTGATGGTTTCGATTTTCGTACAAAGATTCCATAAGTAAAAGTCAGTTGTTAAAAGTATCAAGACTATGAAATTAGTAAAACAACTTTACAGTTGTTTATCGGAGAGATAACTGTCAACGATGAAGGCAGCCTGATAAAGGCTGAACACGAGTGTAATCAAACAAGGTGCTATGAAAACCACCAACGATCAATTATAATATAGTCTGGAAGTCAAACATATCAATTAAACATGCAAAAATTTTGTTTTGAAAAAATATGGGTATCGAATGTTTAGTCGGAGGACCACTTACAATGATTCATCAAAGTTGTACAAAGCTGGATGTTTTTACTGGAAAACCAAAACGAGCAATAAACGAAGTGAAACGGAGAGATATAATTTTCTTGGCTTAGAAACAACTTAAAAGAAGCAAAATGAATTAAAATTATTTTTTGGTGATTAACAGATAATTTTAAAGAATTAAAAGAAATTCAAGTTTTTAAAAAAAAAAGCCAAAGCGCCTCGCTTTGGTCAAAACGAGGAGCTTGTGGTCTAATCAAACCAGTCAAGCGCCTAGCTTTGGCCAAAGCTAGGCACCCAAGCGCCTAGCTTTGGCCAAAGCTAGGCACCCAAGCGCCTCGCTTTGACCAAAGCTAGGCGCTTTGGCCTTTTTTTTAAAAAACTTGAATTTCTTTTAATTCTTTAAAATTATCTGTTAATCACCAAAAAATAATTTTAATTCATTTTTGCTTCTTTTAAGTTGTTTCTAAGCCAAGAAAATTATATCTCTCCGTTTCACTTCGTTTATTGCTCGTTTGGTTTTCCAGTAAAAACATCCAGCTTTGTACAACTTTGATGAATCATTGTAAGTGGTCCACCGACTAAACCTAACTCGAAACAATTGTTTTTAATTCATCTTTAAGTGTTTTTAATTACTTTTCGAGAAATGATAATTTTCAAATATTACAGAGGTGTTACCAAGCATGTCAAGAAATGATAATTTTCAAATATTGCAAGTCTAAATTATTGTACGATGTCTTTTTTCAGAGGATCTCGACTCCTGAGATGTTGCAGGTGTTTGAAAAGTTTGAACTGAAATTGAACTGTTATTTGGAATGTTCCTGTTTTCATATATTGCAGATCAAGGTGTTACCAAGCATGTCAAGAAATGATAATTTTCAAATATTGCAAGCCAAATCATTGTACGATGTCTTTTTCAGAGGACCTCGACTCTTGAGATGTTGCAGGTGTTTGAAAAGTTTGAACTGAAATTGAACTGTTATTTGGAATGTTCCTGTTTTCATATATTGCAGATAAAGGTGTTACCAAGCATGTCAAGAAATGATAATTTTCAAATATTGCAAGCCAAATCATTGTACGATGTCTTTTTCAGAGGACCTCGACTCTTGAGATGTTGCAGGTGTTTGAAAAGTTTGAACTGAAATAACTTTTAATGCAAGCAAGTAAAATTCAGTTGTTTTACTAATTTCATAGTCTTGATACTTTAAACAATCGGATCGGCATTAACGCGGAAACCTTCGTTTTTGCAAAAACCTTCCTTCCTTATTATTATTATTATTTACATTATTATCGTAAAGAAAAAACGATAATAATGTAAATAATAATAATAATATGAATAGTGACCCTCTGGCAAACCTGCGTAAAGGACAGTGAGATTGATAACTGGACAGGTTAGCCAGTTGTTTGTCAAAAAGGTAGAGCACACCACTAGAGCAAAAAGTTGTGTGTATGAATAGTGACCCTCTGGCAAACTGGACAGGTTAGCCAGGTGTTTGTCAAAAAGGTAGAGCACACCACTAGAGCAAAAAGTTGTGTGTATGAATAGTGACCCTCTGGCAAACCTGCGTAAAGGACAGTGAGATTGATAACTGGACAGGTTAGCCAGGTGTTTGTCAAAAAGGTAGGCCACACCACTAGAGCAAAAAGTTGTGTGTAAGTTTTATTTAGCGTAAAAAGTTCATTGTACATATACCTCCTTATCTAAAAACAAATCACATCATTTGTATGAATAGTGACCCTCTGGCACACAACTTTCTTCAACCAAATCATTTCTTCAAGTTCATTTCACCCAAAAAAGCAAAACTCAAGAAAACAAAGATGAAACCGATTAATGTTCTAGTGGTGTGCCAGAGGGTCACTATTCATACGCAGGTTTGCCAGAGGGTCACTACTCATACAAATGATGTGATTTGTTTTTAGATAAGGAGGTATATGTACAATGATGGAAGAAGTTATCAATCTCACTTCTATTGTTTCGGGTTCCCTTTCATCGTTGACACATATCTCTCTGAGATGATAAAGGTAGATCATGGAAAGTTCAACTCAAGAAGTAAGATTGATACCTTCTCTATGGAAGTTGCTAAAATAGTTAAACAAAAGCTGAAATTGAACAGTTATTTGGAATGTTTCTGATCATTACAGTAAAATTCATTAGCCAGCGTTTGTCAAAACGAACAACTAAAATAAACTTTTCATGCAAGCAAGTAAAATTTAGTTGTTGGACAGTGAGATTGATAACTGGACAGGTTAGCCAGACGTTTGTCAAAACGAACAATTAAAATAAACTTTTCATGCAAGCAAGTAAAATTCAGTTGTTGGACAGTGAGATTGATAACTGGACAGGTTAGCCAGACGTTTGTCAAACGAACAATTAAAATAAACTTTTCATGCAAGCAAGTAAAATTCAGTTGTTGGACAGTGAGATTGATAACTGGACAGGTTAGCCAGACGTTTGTCAAACGAACAATTAAAATATACTTTTCATACAAGCAAGTAAAATTCAGTTGTTGGACAGTGAGATTGATAACTGGACAGGTTAGCCAGACGTTTGTCAAACGAACAATTAAAATATACTTTTCATACAAGCAAGTAAAATTCAGGAAAAAGCTGACATTTTGTTCCTTGTTGCAGAAAGAAATCAACAGTCGGATCGACGATTTTGTTTACCCTCCCATTGACATAAAAAATGTTTTTTTGAAAAACGTCTGACTTAAAAAAAAATTGTTAAACCTTAATCTCAAAAGACCCAAAAAAAAAAAAAATTTTATCCGAAGCGCCTCGCTTAGGCCTAAGCGAGGCGCTTTGGGTCAAAAATCAGCTTTTTCTGACCTCGTACCGAGGTAGTTAAAAAGCAAAGAAAGCGCCTCGCTTAGGCCTAAGCGAGGCGCTTTCAAGGGGGTGAAAATAGAAGTGGGGGGGGGGGGTGGAAATAGACCATGCCGGTTTTTATTATTATTATTATTAGAAGCAGAGAGAGAGAGAGAGAGAAAGAGAGTGAAAGAGAGAGAGATATATAGGGGTTGGGGTGGGGTAAGGTTGATTTTTTTGGAAAAATTAAAGATTTTTTTATTAAAATTTTAAATTGCAGATAAAAAGACAAAACTACCCATGACTTAACGACATTTTTTAACTGAGTTAGTCCAAAGGACGAAAATAGCAAAAAAAAAAAAAAAAAAAAAAAAAAATCCAAACCTCAGGTGTTGAATTGCAAAAAAAAAAAAAAAAAAAAACGTTTTTGTACTGAAGTGGCAAACTGGACCAAACCTCATGACCGAATTTGGCTATTAACTCTAACCAATATGTTTGCTTCAGAATTGATAAAAAATATATGTTTTTAACATTAACCCATTAAAAACAAATTTATATAGTTGTGCACATATATGCTGTCAATATCACTCAAGTTCTACCTAATTTAAATTAACCGGTTTAAAAGACCGCACATAGTCTTGTTTTTTCATTAATATTTTTGCCCTATCAAGTATTACTTGTCTAGACACAAAAAAGTATCATGATTTACTGTCTACACACATTATTACTACTCTATATTCTCACATTCCTTAACTTATAATCTTTGATCACGATACATTGTGAGGTGGTGCTTATGCCACCTGGAAGGGGGGGGGGGGGTTGGAGCCTCTCCATGCTACCAACACCGCCTCGTATGATGGCGTGGTGAAGAGGCCTGGGTGATATCTATCGGCATGGGGGATTATGTGGTGGTGACATGGCGGCTGGTGATTGGATGGTGATAAAGAGCCGTGGAACGACTAGATTTTAACTTTTTTAATTATCAACTTTATTCAATCATTTACTATATAAATCAATTCACATTCACACCATTTTTCGCAAATCTCTTCTATCACCCTTCTCCACGCCACCAACACCTCCCCGTATGATGGCGTGGTTCTGGCGTGGTGAGGGAGGCAGGTTGATTTCCATAGGCGTGGAGGCTTATGTGGTGGTGATGTGGCGGCTGGTGATTGGATGGTGATAAAGAACTGTTGAACGACTAGATTTTATTTTTTTAATTAGTTAATATATAAATCAATCCTCATTCACATAATTTTTCACAAATCTCTACTTCACCCCAAACTTTACAAAACTTCTTCTAGTTAAAAAAAAAAAGAATCCGCATAACCATAACTTTGACCCAAAACAAGCCATTTGGCCGACTTGAAATGCCAAATCCTAGTCGGTCTCAAAACTGTAATCTACAAATTCCGGGTAATTCACCCGACATAGCGGCGTACGCACATCTTTTAACCGACATATTTTATCCGCCGTCTCAATTTCCACTACCAAACATCCCCGTTCCTATATCCCCGTCTCAATTTCCACTACCAAACATCCCTCACCAACATCCTGTTTTTATACCCCCAACGAACCCTACACCCGACTTCGTGCCATAAACCCAATCACAAGATGTTTTTGAACCGTCGAGTATAAAGGTAAAAAGAGAAGCGATAAGAAAAAACCCGAGGAGGAGAATATAAGCGTTGACCGAGTTATGGTAAAATGGACATCCGAGGAAGAAGTAGTTTTAACCAAATCTCGAATACACGTATTGGAGAACTTGGAGGTCAGTTTTTTTCTATTTTTAAAGAAAAAAAATACATATTGGTTATTTTGTGTTAGTGTTATATATATATGGATTTGGTTCAAATGAGAACCTTTCCCCAAATTGAGAACTGAGAGAACCATTCTGGGCCACACATTTCTCTAAGGCAAAAAAAAAAATTTTTTTTTTTTTTTTTTTTTTTTGCAAAAATCGCTGCTTTATATGTAAGAAATTTTTTATTTTTTATTTTTGTATTTTTTTTCAGTATACACATGTGTATAATTGCATTATACACATATGTATAATGCAATATACACATATGTATAACTGAAATATACACATATGTATAGCTGAAAAATGTTATATACACATATGTATAATTGTTATATACACATATGTATAATTGACATATACACATATGTATAAATGAAAAAAAAATTCAAGAAAAATAAAAATAAAAAATTTCCTTGCATAAAAATGTGCGATTAAAGCAAAAAAAAAAAAAAAAATTTTTTTGCCTTTATATGAAATGTGTGGCCCAGAATGGTTCTCTCAGTTCTCAAATAGGGGTTGGTTCTCTTAGGATCCCTACCCATATATATATATATATATATATATATATATAATATGTCGTTTTTTAAATAGGAACTAATAAAAAAATGAATTTTGGAATCAAAATAATGATCTTTATCACGAGACGTTGAAACGAGACTTTTATCGGAAGAATTAGTAATCTCTCATCAAATTGGCGTGAAATAAATACCGACATCGCTACCTTTAATGGTTACTACCACAACATCAGGAATAACCTAAAACATGGTGAAATTGAAGCTGACTTTGTGACGAGAGCGTTTACTACTTTTCAAGAAAAACAGAAACACGCATTTACATTTTGTCATTGTTGGGAAGTGGCGGGGTACGCTACCAAATGGGCGTATGTACCGCTTGGGAGCAAATCATCTAAACGGTGGAAACAAGCGCTTCCACTCGTTCTTATACTCATAACGAGGTTGATCTAAAATTAAGAGTCGATGATGTCGAGGTTGCATTGAGCCGCCCCACACAGTAGAGATAAATTAAGAAAGAGGTCATCGAAGTCATCTACTTTGGTTTGGACTATATCGAACATTTATCCGAGCTAAATGAACGCATTGGTACGTTCAATAATAGTGAACAACAACAACTAGAGGAAAATAAGAAGTATTCAGGTGGCTTTTGAAGAAAAAACTGAAGTCAAAAAAGGAGAAAGAATCAGCAAATGAAAACAAGAAGATATGAAATTTCTTGCTATGAACACTTATCACCTTACTGGTCCTGAAAGATAAATATATGAGTAAATAAACAAACAAATCATGCAAAATACAATCTTAGTTAGTATGTTTTTAATAGTTATGTTTTTAGCTACAATTTTGTTCTTTTCGTTATATATATGTTTTTAATTTTATGTAATGTTATTGTTTATTTAATGTAAATGTCGTTTTTAATTCAGTTGATTTGTTTTTTTCGAAAGAACAACAAAAACAAAAAAACAAAAAATGACGTGGCTAGCACGTGTTGGCTCCACGCCCCCTTCACCCCCGTACCACATCGTGTGTTCTAACGCTCACCCCCACTCAATCAATCACACATTTTTGTTTTATTTAATTTTTAGTTAAACCACACAAAGTAATAGTTAGCAAATGAGTTTGTTAAACTCCCTCCACTAACTAGGGGCGAACCTTAACTTGGCCCCCATTTTTTTCCATAATATAATTTAAAGTTAAAATTTAACATATGTATTAAGCCCGACCGTTCGAGTTCACCGAAAACACAGTTCAAGATCCGCTAACGGCTATGCACTTTTTAATTAATCCGCAATTTTGTTTTTATACGATTTAGAGGGTGTTTGGGATTGAGTTTGGAAATGCAAAAGTGCTTTTGGCTTATGACTTTTTGAAAAGGAGTTTTAAAAAAGTGTTTGGATTAGCTTTTGAGATGAGAAACGTCAAAAAGTCAATAAATTGTTATTTTTAAGTGTTTCGCTTAACTTATTGCGAATATTGGTTGTATGAGTGGTAAATTTATAATTTTTTTTCCAAAAGCCAAAAGCCAGGATTTCTAACTTTTCAAAAACAGTCTTTTTACCCTTAAAAGCTAAAAGTCAAAAATCAAAACAGAAAGTGTTTTTGGGTTACACAAACAGTTTATTGACTTAATGGGCTCAAAAAGCCGATAAGTCAATAATTAGTTTTGAAACTCAATCCCAAACACCGTCTTAGAGGGCGTTTAGTCTTGTTTACCCTTGGCAGTGTGACCTATCCATCCCTCTTATTGCGATCCACGATCTTCATCGTTAATCCGTCTCTCTATAGGTACGATCATAACCCTAACCCTAGCATTAATGTTAGCATCTATACATGTTTGCCTCTGTTATATATCTCGATTATTATCTTTCCATACGTTAATTTCGCTTTCAATCAACCCTAGCATTAAAATAGTTCTCTATCATCCTGTTGACGGTTTTCCGTCTTAATTATGGTTCCGGTCCGTATTATGGATATCAATTTGTAGGTTTTTTTATTGGATCGATCGGTTTCGTTTGTTTGGATGTATTTGTTTGTTTTATATACTTTTATTGGATATGCATTGTAATTTGTATGTGTTGAATGTTTGTACAGAGTTTGAGATCGAGAGGTTGGTGTTGAACGTGTAGTGAATTGACAGGAAGGAACTATGTTTGGTTCGAGTAATCGTAAGTTTCGTTTATCTTTCGTTTCGAATATAATATACATATTTGTGTATTTTTGTATCCAATGGGTTGTTTTTTGTGAAGTTATGATGAAATGTATTGTCTCTGCTTTAGTTCTTGTATTTGGTTATAGGAACATGTATTGCTAGAGTCTTAAGATTGTTGTAATATACCATTGGATGGTGGTAGGAGAGATGAGGATGCTAAGGTTGATGTGTAGGCAATTGAAGTTAGATTGTATGAGAAATGAGGTTTTTAGGGAGAGGTTAGGAGTAAGTAGTGTTTTGGATAAGATAAAGGAAGGGAGGTTAAGATGGGTTGGGCATGCTATGAGAAGGCATGCGAACGCTTCGGTTAGAGTAGTGGAAATCCTCACCGTGCAGGGTGGGGGGGGGGGGGGTGAAGAGTAGAGGTAGACGCAAGTTGACTTGGGACGAGCAAATTGGGCATGATTTACTAGAGTTGCACCTCTCTGTAGAGATGGTCCAGGATAGGAGTTCGTGGAGGCATAGGATTATGGTTGAGGACTTGTAAGGGAGGGTCTTAGGAGCTCAGATCATCCTACACTTTAGGAGGAGGAGGACTATGCATCAGATTGTCTTCCTGTATGTATGTATGTATGTATGTATGTATGTATGTATGTATGTATGTATGTTTACATGTGCTTTCTTGATGTTACATATGTTTATGTTCCACTATGCTACACCATCATCTCTGCTTTTGGTATTTGATAGCTTTCTACCTATGTTCTTTTAGTTCCGTTTGTTTGTGTCTTGTTTGTTCTCGAGTTGGGGGTCTCTTTGGAAACCTCTCTATTCCTAGGGATAGAGGTAAGGTTTGCTTACATCTCAACCTCACCAGACCCTATCATGGTGCGCGCCTCAAGGCGATTCGGTCTGAAAACGCTTCTGAGGCGGCGCCTCAGGTGTTTGAACAGTGGTATGCGCCTCATAGGACTGAGGCGTTATGAAAAGTTGCGCCTCAGGGGCTTTTCAGGTATATTTTTGATGTTTTCGACTTTTTGTGACATTTTATGTCTTTTTATGTGTTTTTTTGATGTTTTTGATGAATTTGATGATGAAATTAGTTAGCATTTTATTTTTTGAAAGATATATAATTATTTATTTAATTTTTTAATTCCGCCTCGGTTCGCCTCGAGGCTTACGCCTCGTGAGGCGAAGGGAAAACGCCTCGAGGCTCGTTTCCGTTCTTTTAAACTTTGGACCCTATCAATAGCTTTGCTATGTACAATTGTTGTATATAGCTCATTGATTTTTGAATTTTTCCAATTTGTTTACTTTATTAAAACTATTATTTAAGTAATAAATGACGGTTATAGTTATATTTTCATGTAAGCCCATATGAACTAGGTTTATTAGTTTATGTTATTCTGTGGGGTCCATAGGAATGGAGCCTATTAATAACCAAGTGGTGGCTTGGATAGCGGAGCTCCCTAATTTTTTTTTCTTATGTGCTGAGTTCAATACACCCTTAGTTGTGTGTCCAAACTCCAAAATAGAGAAAAAACGAGGCAAGCTGATTAGGTGAAACGATAAATCATTTACCCTCAAAAGAGCATGTGCTAATTTATCCTTGATTTGCTTTGTGTTGTGTTACTTGTATATAATTATGTGTTATTTTGGTTAAAGATATTCTTATCTATTATTTATGCTTTAATATATATATATAGGGAAAGTATAAATTGAAAACCCCCTTGAGTTAGTTAAGAAAACCCATGAAAACTCAAGTTACAAAACTTTTTTCTTTTTGAAAAAATTACACAATGTAACAAACATGTTTATAAAAGTTTTGAGCAAAACAAAAATAAAAAAAGCGCCGACTAGATGTTTTTAAAAATTTTTGTAACTTTGCTGTAGCATACTTGTACTATATGTAACACATCAATTTTGTTTAAAAAAAAAAAATCTTCAGCGCTTTTTTTAATTTTTTTTACTCAAAATGCTTAAAAATATGTTTGTTACATTGTGTAATTTTTTCAAACAAAAAAACCTTTTGTAACTTGAGTTTTCTTGGGTTTTCTTAACTCAAAGGGGTTTTCATTTTATCCTCCCCCTATATATTCTTGTATCATAGGTTAATGTTTAGGGGTAGAGTTGGGACAATTGTTTTCGTTAATTAGCTAATGGGATTTATTCTTAAGTGAGACAGTGTATTTTTCTTAGTTAAAGGCTCAACAAGGCATTTTTAGTGTGTATTTTGGCCAGCGGAAAAAGGTTGCTAGTAAGTAGTATGTGGTGTAAGTTAGCTATTGCTTGCACTTATTTGTTCTTAATTTTTCTCACATGTTCACTTATTTTGCACTTAATATGCTATTTTGAGTATGTTAAAATTGATCTCTTCACCGTTAAAAGTATAGAGGCGCTAGATATTCTGTGTTAATATTCTGAGATGAAACATTGATTTTTCAAAAATCTATGCTGCTATGCAATTGTGATGCTGTTAATATCAGATTTTGAATGTCGACATCTGATACATACTTGCCTGCATGCATGGCATAATATATCGGAGTTTTTTCCCAAACTAGTGTAGTTACAAAACTTATTTACTAAAATGGGTAGTTTTAAAAATATTTACCAAAATGGGTAGTTGGTTGTTAAATTCAAAAAAAATATAACTTTTTACATTATCTCTCCTAATCTCATTGGTTAATTTATATTCATCATTTAATCATTCTTTTAATCATTTTTAGAATCAATATTATATTTTTTATATTCTTACTTTTAATTTAGAAAAACTAATTATAATGCATAATTAAATTTCTATTTTTCCTATTTTCAGTTAGTCACGTTTTCTTTTCTTTGCTTTTTTTTTTTCAAACGATCCCTCTACCTATTATTTCCTAAATGTCAAACTTAATACAAAAAGTTAAAACTTGACACTTTTATATTTTTTTTTACTTTTAAATAGGGGTGTAAAAGAGTAGAACCGAACCCGAGTTTGACTAGGCTTAAGCTCGTTTATTTTATGAAAGCTTGAGCTTGTTTATTTTATAAATAATGTTCATTATTATTATTATTCAAATATATATTTAATATATTAACTAAAAATTATATAAATAGTAGGTTCGTTTATGCTCGCGGATCGGCTCAAGCTCGATAAGCGATGCTCGGCCTCGTATTCTAAACGAGCTTGTTTTTAGGGCTAGGCTCAGGCTTGTGTACCTGAAAGCTTGGGCTCGAGTTCGCTAAAGCGCGGGTCGTTTCAAGCGTAGCTCGAGAGTAGCTCGGTTTGTTTGTTCTCCTACTTTTATGCTATTTTATTCTATTTTGTTTTGTATTTTTGGTATTAAATTAGAAATATAGGATAAAAATAACTAATTTCCTATTATTCGTTTATTTATAAACCGTTTTTTCTAAAATAAAACCTAAACAAAAATATTAAATCGAACCTAGAAATTTAAGAATACTAAAAAGATTGAAAAAAAAAAAACAAGCCGCAGATATAGAATTGTTGTTTGAAACCAGAAAAAAAAAAGAATTATTTATGTATTATAAAGTTTATTTCCAAACTAAAATTAACAATATACGTAGTATCTTACAAATTTATGCAAAAAAAAATATTAAATGATTGATTAGTTGATGAATAGAAACTAACCAATAAGATTAGGGGTGATAAAGTAAAAAGTTAGACCTTCTTTGAATTTAACAACCAAACTACCCATTTTGGTAAATATTTTTAAAACTACCCATTTTGGTAAATAAGTTTTGTAACTACACTAGTTAGGGAAAAAACTCTAATATATCGTGCTGACTGGATTGATTTATGCTTGGCGGGGCTGGATATTGTATGCCTAGTTCTTGAAACTTGCCACTAAGAGCTGCATCTTTTTTGTTTCTGATCAGCAACTTTATGAATCTAATTGCTTCTGGTTTTTAAAACAGCGTTTGGGCAATCATCTAATAGCCCATTTGGGTCCCCATCAGTTTTTGGGCAGACCAGTAATGCAAATAGCAATCCATTTGCCGCACAACCATTTGGTAGCACGTCTTTCTTTGGTTCGCAAACAGGGGGTTCTATTTTTGGTGGCACATCTACAGGTGTGTTTGGCACCCAAGCCCCCTCACCGGTTTTTGGTGCCTCGTCAGCACCTGCTTTTGGGAGTTCAACGCCTGCTTTTGGAGCTTCATCAAGCCCAGCCTTTGGTGCTTCATCATCTTCTTTTGGTGGTAAGCACACTTATCATCATTACCTTAAGTTTAGTCTCCAAATAGCGTACTCAATATGACTTTTGACTTGGTCTTTTATGTCAATGTTGGTCACTTAAAAAGTTAGAAGAGTTTCAGAAGTAATGTGTGTAGATTTTTTGTGTGATTGGTTTGGGCAAGGAATCACAGTAGGTGCTTATTTAAATATTTTTTTAATGACAAGTTGCAACCTATATTGCTGTCTAAACTTTCCAGAGGTGGTTTTGTTGAGCAAGTAATATCAGAAGAGACTGCGTACAGGCCCAGGGTCTTTGGTTTTGCAAGATTTATTGATACTTATTATCTAAGCATCTGTTACACTTGGTGGCTGACACGTGCATATTTTTTATATTATAGTAACCTGGAGCATAATCTCTCTTATACAGACTTTGTATTAGAAATCAAGCTGTTGGTTATGTACAATTTTGAATGATTAGTTTTCTTTTATATTTCTTGATTCACTTTTCTATTTTGTCATCTCCTAAAGCACGCACTTGATTTTGGTATGATCACATCAGTTTCATATTTTTTAATTGTAATATTTAAATTATGAATTTTAATTTTACAGTCTTCTTATTCCCATTTATGAGTTCTACATTAGCTTCCCCCTCCTCTTTCTCATTTATCCCTTTTGTATCTGATTTATTTACATCACCTCATATATTCCAAATGACAGGTTCATCTGTGTTTGGGCAGACTCCTGCATTTGGTGGCTTTGGATCCACTACACAATCAAGTCCTTTTGGAAGTTCATTTCAGCAATCACAACCGGCTTTTGGAAGCAGCGTATTTGGATCAAATCAACCAGCTTTTGGTGCTCCTAGTCCTACCACACCAACATTTGGGACCTCAAGCACCCCTGCTTTTGGTGCCACAAGCACCCCTGCATTTGGTGCTACAAGCACACCAGCTTTTGGTTCTACATCAACCCCAACATTTGGTAACACAGGCTCTGCCTTTGGTGTCTCTAGCACCTCTGTTTTTGGATCTAGCACTCCTGCTTTTGGTGCTTCGAGTACTCCAGCTTTTGGTGCTTCAAGTACACCAGCATTTGGTGCTTCGAGCACACCAGCATTTGGTGCTTCAAGCACACCAGCATTTGGGTCTTCACCTACTCCTGCTTTTGGTGCTACTACCTCTCCTTTTAGTTTTGGGTCAAGTCCAGCATTTGGCCAATCAACTTCTGCATTTGGCAGTAGCCCATTTGGTGCTACTACTACAGCCTTTGGGACTCAAAGCTCCATGTTTGGTACTTTTTAAATTTTTAGTCTCTACATAGCTAATTACATGTTTCATAACTAATAATATATCCTACATTCATTCATTGACTTTGCTGAAACTTTGTTGCCATACACATATATTCAGGAGGTCAGACCACAACACCAGCTTTTGGGAGTCCTGGATTTGGCCAAGCATCATTTGGAACTCAACGTGGGGGAAGTAGAGTAACCGCTTATGCTCACACACCTGAGGCAGACAGTGGTAGTAGTACACAGCCTACTGGAAAGCTGGAGTCGATATCGGCAATGCCTGCATACAAAGAAAAAAGTCACGAAGAAATTAGATGGGAGGACTATCAATTAGGAGATAAAGGTAATACTCGTGGTTTCATGCTTTACCACTTTTTCCTGTCTGTTTTCTGATTTTTTTTTTCCTTTTGTTTTAGGGGGGCCGAATCCTGCTGCTACCCAGTCGTCTGCTGGAATGGGATTTAATATGAACAACACACAGCAGACAAACCCTTTTACTTCCCCTTCACCTGCATTCGGCCAGTCATCTGCAAATCCATTTTCCTCCTCTACATCTACCAACCCATTTGCTCCAAAGACCTCAACTTTTGGTACCCCAGGGTTTGGAAGCTCAACTCCTTCACTTGGTTCTTCACCCTTTGCTGCTGCAGCATCTAATCCTTTTGGGTCAGCATCTACTCCAGCACCATCTGCATTTGGTTCAACTCCTGCTTTTGGATCTACAACCTCCCCTTCTCTTTTTGGAACTCCCAGTTCATCAACATTTGGAACCTCAACATCTATTTTTGGTACAACTCAAGCCCAGGGAACTTCATCATTTGCTACTGGCCTGAACTTTGGAAACACTCAATCATCCCCCTTGTTCCAGTCAAGCACACCCACTCTTGGACAAACAAGTTCACCTTTTGGGCAGGCTCCCTCCGCTTTTGGGCAGGCTCCCTCCGCTTTTGGACAGGCTCCCTCAGCTTTTGGGCAGGCTGCCCCGTCTTTTGGGCAGAGTACGCCAGCCTTTGGTCAATCAAATGCATTCGGTGGAAACTTGTTCTCAAGCACCCCTTCGTTACTAAGCACGAACAGCATGGGATTCAATCAGACAACTGTAAGTTACTTTTGTTAGTGCTCTTTAAGTACATATGATTTAATTTTCATAATAGCACGTCAAGACTGTTTATTTACTTTTTAGAAAATTTCTCTATATTCTGGACATGTCTGTATGAACGGAGTGAGCATGAGCTTTTAGAATATCTGAATCCTGGAATCCATTTATCCTGTACTCAAGTTATGTCAGACTCGGTGAAAAGAGTTTATTTACATCTGTGACAACCATTCTAGAATGACTTGGTCATATTTGAAAAAATGTTCTGATTTAAAAAAAGAAACTTCATCTGTGTATATAATTCTGACTTGTAATGCTTTCGTTTGTGTTTAGTATACTTATGAGTACATTCCACCATCTAACTTTTGTTGGTTGTATATGCAGCCTTCCCTTTCAACACCATTTCAGTCGGCTCAACCAACTCAAAATCCAGGTGGTTTTGGCTTTGCAACACCTGCAGGTGATTGAATACATTCTAATCTCCTAGTCTTTATGTCGACTTTTTGAATACTTGCGTTTATTTTCTCCACAAAGTATTTTTTACTTTACCGTACCTTCTTATTAACAGGTAGCACACCAAGCATCTTTGGTCAGAGTAATTTTGGACAACTGTATGTATTATCCACCACCCTCTAGCGCGCGTATATATTTTATTCATTTTTTCAGGAATTTCTCATTGCTTTCCTTTTCTTAATGTGGCAGATCTGCCAATCAGAGCCCACAACCGCAGTCTATTACAAATCCTTTTGGAACTCTACCAGCAATGCCTCAGATGTCAATTGGCGGTGTGGGAAATGCACCTTCAGTTCAGTATGGAATTTCCAGTTTGCCAGTAAGTATTGCATAAAACCTACCAATTTTATTGCCTCTAAGATGACTCACTCATCACATGTAGTACAGGGAATATGATATTATTACCTTATGTTTTTTTCTTTATCTCTATAGGTGGTTGATAAACCTTCTCCGATAAGGCTATCATCCGTGTTAACCTCTAGACATCTTTCTCAGAGGCGCATTAGATTGCCTGCAAGGAAATATCACCCAAACGGTTCAAAGGTTTAATGTCACTCTTTACTTCCTACTCAAGTGAATATCTTGCTCGTTTATCATGACAAGAGTTTTGTTTGATAATTTGATTTCTGCAGGTTTCGTTTTTCAGTGATGAAGAAGATACTACCAGCACACCCAAAGCAGATGCTCTTTTCATTCCCAGGGAGAATCCAAGAGCACTGGTTATTCGCCCTATGGAGCAATGGCCTGGCAAAGCATCTGCAGAGAAACTGAAAGAAAAAAATGTATCTTCTCCTGTACAGGCTGATGGTAAAATTTCTTGCTAATATTTAAATTTTGGAAAAAGAAAATGCCAATCGCACCAATCCTTGGTTTTAAAAAGCGCGAAGCGCACAAAAGCGACGAGGTCTAAAACCGAGGCGCAAAGCGCAAAGCGTAAAAGCGGTGGGCTTTTCGTACGCGAGGCGCAAGACAATTATATAATTTTTTTTATGTATGCTATAGGTTTTTAGCATTATTTACTCAAAATACAGATACAAATAAGGTATATATGATTTAACTAAAATGTACAACATTTTTAGCTACATGTATAACAATTTTAAGCACAAAAACATCATGTGTACAAAAAGCGCTTTTCTTGCGCTTCTCGCCTAGGGTTGCATAAGGCGCACGGATTTGCGCCTAGGTGCGCTTTGCGCTTAAAAGGGCGCTTTTTAAAACCAAGCACCAATCGAAGGTGAAATGAGCCGAAAGTAGATGTGTTAAAAACTGTTTAAACCGGCCTAACAGCAGAAACTGAAGCAAGTCGGCCGGTTTGGGATTTAAATTTTTAGGTTTTTGCGGTTTCAAGGTTTAACTGTTCGTTACGGTTTGAAACTTCGGACAAGCCGTTTAACCCTTTAATTATTTTATACATATAATTTTTCAATATTTGGAATATGTAGTTATGTATGTTATAACTTATAATTATGAACAATCTATTATTTTAAGAATTTCAATTCAATCTACATATAGTGTTATGTCCAAATTGCCAAAACCGAACTGCGAACTGTTAAAGCGCCAAATGGGTAAAGCGCTGGCCTGGCTAACCCACCTACCCAACCCAACCGGTTTGGTTTGTTGTTTTGCGAAACCACAGTTAGCTATTTGGCCCAAATTTTTTGTCAAAACTGGCCGAACCGGAGTGTGAATACCCATACCGGAAGGAAAGTACAGTTGTCGGAACATTGAATTTTCAACCTTTCTTTTTTCAGTTAAATGTATAATGGTGTATAAACAATAGATTACCATGAACATTCTAGATTGTATGGTTTTCCTGTTTGCTATCTTTAAAATATGTTTTTGGAAATCAGGTCAGTATACCGAGTTCACTTATACTGCTCATCAAAATGGCCGTTCTACAGATAATGGGAACGGTAAGATCATTTCTTTCTTGAGACGTTTCAACACTCAAATTCCTTGCTAGCTGCAAATACAATATTTTAGAATTAACCATTAATTTTTTTCAGGAAAGCATTCTGAAAACGGTAACGAACAAACTACTCCTGTTAGGACAGCCCAGAAAACAAACGGTGTACATGAGGATCCAAAATCTGATTCGTACATCACCTTAACTGGTCACCGAGCCGGGGAGGCAGCAATCGTTTATGAACACGGGGCTGATATTGAGGCACTCATGCCTAAGCTCCGCCACTCAGATTACTACACCGAACCACGAATTCAAGAACTGGCCGCCAAAGAGCGAGCAGAACCTGGTTTCTGCCGCCGTGTAAAGGACTTTGTAGTCGGGCGACATAACTATGGAAGCATTAAGTTCCTTGGGGAAACAGATGTGAGACGCCTGGACCTGGAGTCTCTTATACAGTTCAATCATCGTGAAGTGATTGTTTATATGGACGAGACTAAAAAACCGCCTGTTGGACAGGGCCTCAACAAGGCTGCTGAAGTAACCCTTCTGAACGTAAAATGCGTTGATAAAAAGACAGGCCGCCAATTCACTGAAGGACCGAGAGTTGAAAAATATAAAGAAATGTTGAAAAAGAAAGCCGAGGACCAAGGTGCTGAGTTTGTCTCTTATGATCCGGTTAAAGGGGAATGGAAGTTTAGGGTTAGTCATTTCAGTCGGTATGGGCTCGATGACGCACTGCTTGAATGATATACTTGCTTTTGTGGTAAGCAGTTATCTTTTTTTTTATTGTTGGCCTGCTTTTGTTTTTGAACACTTGTCTGTAAAGAATCTGTTGGTATGTGGTGTACATACAACCCAGTGCAAACTTCTGTTCTTTTTTTGAATTTTTGTTCGATTCGTCACTGATACGTTGTTGTCAGTGGCGGGAGGGAGGGGGGGGGGGGGGGGGGGGGGGGGACCAAGGGATGGCTAGCCTCCCCCAATGGCCCAAATTTATTAAGTTTTTAAGGTTAAAATTCAATAAAATTAAGGTTAAAATTCAATAAAATTGTATCAAGCCCCTCTTAAGGCTCACTCCAATAATCTAAGCCCCTCTTATCTTGAAATCCTTGCTCCGTCTCTGGTTGTTGTCATGTGCCGAGAAACAACAGCCGTTGGTGAATGTTTCCAATAGCGTTTATTATTTAGAATAAAAAGTCAGAACCTTTGAAAACTTGCAACGGACTCAAGCAACCGTAGGACTCCTAGAGTAGTACACCTGAAAATTCCCTTGTGCAAGCACTAGATCTTTAGTGACATGTTTTCTAGATTATCGAAGATTAACGTGTGCATCCTTATAGTCCCCCGGCTCCCTGGCATTACATCGCTGAATGGTAATCCCTGTCGTCTTGTGAAATTTTAAAATGATTGTTCAAAATCCCAGTCCTCCACGTGCCAATTGTTCATTTACGTTTGTTTATGTTTGCTTATTCATGTTTGTTCATTTACATTCGTTTGTGTACATATAAGGTGTATTGAACATTTTGAGCATTTTCTGTATTTAATTCTTAACACACCTTCCTCTTTACGAGGATATAACATAAATTTCACTAAAACAATTTGTTAATTGACAACTCAAGCAACAACAAATTTTAGCAAAGATGTTGATGCTACTCAAATGTAAACCATAAGAGATACTATTCCCAAAACTAGTCACTTCTATGTAGCAATAACAACCTAAATAACAAGTGAAAATGCAATACACAATTGCATATGAGGAAAACATTAGAAATCTAAATGCGATAATTGACTAAAATAGAAACATTAAAATCGATTACACATATACACAAGATCAATTGCTTGATTAGTTTAACATAACGGAAATAGTAACATATAAAAAATCAATTACAACAATCACTAGACATGTGACATGTCAATTAGGCTCTTTAACAAAATGAGATTACAAATGGTGTAGTGTTGCGGATAAGCTAGGGGGATTCGTTGGGAGTGGTCCTATTTCGTGGAGCTGGAGAGTGTACCCAGCCACGGAACAACAAACAAGTGAGTTAATTAATTGTCACCGGTTGTTAGTGGGGCAAACTTTAGTGGATAATGTTGATAAATGGGCCTGGTTTGATATTGGACCGATTGATTTTTCGGTACATGATGCAAAACAGTGGCTTAGTAAGGACCGAGTGGGGGATGTGAATAATGGTTTTGAGTTTAATTGGTGTAAGTGGGTCCCGTTGAAATGTAACGTGTTTATGTGGCGGATGTTGTTGGATAGAATTCCGACCAAAGTAGCGTTGCGTAGAAGGAATATAATTCATGGTGAGGTCGTTTGTGATATGTGTAGCGAAGAGGAAGAGACTGTGGGTCATGTGTTCACTGGTTGTGGTCTGGCGACAGGTATGTGGCAGGGTATCGCTAATTGGGTTCATTTACCTCCAATTTACTTTTTCTCTATTAAGGACATAGTTGAGGTGGTTAATTGTTCGGGATGGCCGAAGACTAGAAAAGAGGTTCTTTATGGGATCTTCATGGTGGCATGCTGGAGGCTTTGGAAAGCTAGAAATGAGAGGCTATTCACTCAAAAGAATAGGAGCGTTGCGGAATTAATGGCGGATGTGAAGTCTTTGTCGTATCTTTGGTTTTGTAGTAGGGGTAGACTTGGTGGGGTGGATTGGAAGGGTTGGAAGTCTTTTTCTTTTGATGTAATGTAACTTTTGGCTTGTGGGGATTTCTGTCTTGGGAATCCCCTGGTCTTGGTTTTTTTAATGAAGTTCGCCTTTCAAAAAAAAAAAGAAAAAAAAAAAAGAGATTACATAGGATCGACTTTCGATTGATTCCTGTTGACTAGATAGAATGATCAAATAACTTCTAATGAAGTCATGCACCAAGCAATCTTACTATCAATAATTCAGAATGACGAATAGTGTGTGTCGATCAATCTATGTTGGCTGATTGATCTCCTTCACTGTTGCCTATCGCCGTGAAGGCATCGAGGATCAAACCATTGTAAAACAATTGTCTCGGTCGTGTGGGTTACGTAATGTAACACCCGTATTTTTATACATGTTTTAATACAATTAAACATATCTTATATCTTATATCTATATGTATAATAAAGCGATTGAGGTGGGGAAACATGTCAATTGGTGAGGCCATCCCACCCATAAATTTCCGTCAAAATTTTAGGTTATAAATAACCAATGAATTAACTCAATATTTATCACCCTTTTGGCTCAAACAAAAATTATATCACACTTTAGCTTATTGGTTTATTTTTTTGTGATTCATTACTTAAAGGAGTTAAAGTCAAGGCTAACAATTCTATATAACAACAAATCACAATGTCTACAGTTCTAATTCAAGATTTGTTGGTTTGGGCGGTTTTTGCCACGTGTCAATATCTAATTAGACCTCTTTTTTTGTTGCACCACACTTAAGTCTTTAAAAGAATAACTTTTGGGGGTCATAAACTTAGAAGTTTCAAGTGGCTCACTGGATCACATGTGTGTAGACAACCTCAAGTACCCAAGTTCGAGTCATTAGGCTACATTAGGCTAATATTTGTTTTTTCTTTCAATTTTTTACTTAAAATGTTGGGCCTTTTTGTTCAATTTTTTACATAAAATGTTGGGCCTTTTTGTTCAATTTTTTAGTTAAAATGTTGGGCCTTTTTGTTGTAGAAACCTTCCTTTTTATTGTATAAAGCAAACTTTAAGTAGGTGTAATTTTATAAGATACAATTTTTTTACTTAAAATGTTGGGGACTTTTATTTGTATAAACTTTTATTTTTGCTGTATAAAGCAAACTTTAAGTAGGTGTAATTTTATAGAATATCTTAATATGTTTAATAAATTTTAATAGTTCTAGAAGATATTAAAAAAAATATAAAATTATAGTTTTCTATAGAACAACAAATCACAATGTCTATAGTTCTAATTCAAGATTTGTTGGTTTGGGCGGTTTTTGCCACGTGTCAATATCTAATTAGACGACTTTTTTTGTTGCACCACACTTAAGTCTTTTAAAGAATAACTTTTGGGGTCATAAACTTAGAAGTTTCAAGTGGCTCACTGGATCACATGTGTGTAGACAACCTCAAGTACCCAAGTTCGAGTCTTTAGGCTAATATTTGTTTTTTCTTTCAATTTTTTACTTAAAATGTTAGGCCTTTTTGTTCAATTTTTTACTTAAAATGTTGGGCCTTTTTGTTGTACAAACCTTCCTTTTTATTGTATAAAGCAAACTTTAAGTAGGTGTAATTTTATAAGATATAATTTTTTTACTTAAAATGTTGGGGACTTTTTTTTATATAAACTTTTATTTTTGCTGTATAAAGCAAACTTTAAGTAGGTGTAATTTTATAGAATATCTTAATATATTTAATAAATTTTAATAGTTCTAGAGGATGTTAAAAAAATACAAAATTATAGTTTTCTATAGAACAACAAATCACAATGTCTACAGTCTAATTCAAGATTTGTTGGTTTGGACGGTTTTTGCCACGTGTCAATATCAAATTAGACCTCTTTTTTTGTTGCACCACACTTAAGTCTTTAAAAGAATAACTTTGGGGGTCATACACTTAGAAGTTTCAAGTGGCTCACTGGATCACATGTGTGTAGACAACCTCAAGTACCCAAGTTTGAGTCTTTAGGCTAATATTTGTTTTTTCTTTCAATTTTTTACTTAAAATGTTGGGCCTTTTTGTTCAATTTTTTACTTAAAATGTTTGGGCCTTTTTGTTGTACAAACCTTCCTTTTTATTGTATAAAGCAAACTTTAAGTAAGTGTAATTTTATAAGATATAATTTTTTTACTTAAAATGTTGGGGACTTTTTTTTGTATAAACTTTTATTTTTGCGGTATATAGCAAAGTTTAAGTAGGTGTAATTTTATAGAATATCTTAATATGTTTAATAAATTTTAATAGTTCTAGAGGATATTAAAAAAATACAAAATTATAGTTTTCTATAGAACAACAAATCACAATGTCTACAGTTCTAATTCAAGATTTGTTGGTTTGGGCGGTTTTTGCCCCATGTTAATATCTAATTAGACCTCTTTTTTTGTTGCACCACACTTAAGTCTTTAAAAGAATAACTTTTGGGGGTCATAAACTTAGAAGTTTTAAGTGGTTCACTGGATCACATGTGTGTAGACAACCTCAAGTACCCAAGTTCGAGTCTTTAAGCTAATATTTGTTTTTTCTTTCAATTTTTTACTTAAAATGTTGGTCCTTTTTGTTCAATTTTTTACTTAAAATGTTGGGCCTTTTTGTTGTAGAAACCTTCCTTTTTATTGTATAAAGCAAACTTTAAATAGGTGTAATTTTATAAGATATAATTTTTTTACCTAAAATGTTGGGGACTTTTTTTTTATAAACTTTTATTTTTGTTGTATAAAGCAAACTTTAAGTAGGTGTAATTTTATAGAATATCTTAATATGTTTAATAAATTTTAATAGTTCTAGAGGATATTAAAAAAATATAAAATTATAGTTTTCTATTGAACAACAAATCACAATGTCTACAGTTCTAATTCAAGATTTGTTGGTTTGGACGGTTTTTGCCACGTGTCAATATCTAATTAGACCTCTTTTTTTTGTTGCACCACACTTAATTCTTTAAAAGAATAACTTTTAGGGTCATAAACTTAGAAGTTTCAAGTGGTTCACTGGATCACATGTGTGTAGACAACATCGAGTACCCAAGTTCGAGTCTTTAGGCTAATATTTGTTTTTTCTTTCAATTTTTTACTTAAAATGTTGGGCCTTTTTGTTCAATTTTTTACTTAAAATATTGGGTCTTTTTGTTGTACAAACCTTCCATTTTATTGTATAAAACAAACTTTAATTAGGTGTAATTTTATAAGATATAATTTTCTTACTTAAAATGTTGGGGACTTTTTTTTATATAAACTTTTATTTTTGCTGTATAAAGCAAACTTTAACTAGGTGTAATTTTATAGAATATCTTAATATGTTTAATAAATTTTAATAGTTCTAGAGGATATTAAAAAAATACAAAATTATAGTTTTCTATAGAACAACAAATTACAATGTCTACAGTTCTAATTCAAGATTTGTTGGTTTGTGCGGTTTTTGCCACGTGTCAATATTTAATTAGACGTCTTTTTTTGTTGCACCACACTTAAGTCTTTAAAATAATAACTTTGGGGGTCATTAACTTAGAAGTTTCAAGTGGCTCACTGGATCACATGTGTGTAGACAACCTCAAGTACCCAAGTTCGAGTCTTTAGGCTAATATTTGTTTTTTCTTTCAATTTTTTACTTAAAATGTTGGGCCTTTTTGTTCAATTTTTTACTTAAAATGTTGGGCCTTTTTGTTGTAGAAACCTTCCTTTTTATTGTATAAAGCAAACTTTAAGTAGGTGTAATTTTATAAGATATATTTTTTTTTACTTAAAATGTTGGGGACTTTTTTTTTGTATAAACTTTTGTTTTTGTTGTATAAAGCAAACTTTAAGTAGGTGTAATTTTATAGAATATCTTAATATGTTTAATAAATTTTAATAGTTCTAGAGGATATTAAAAAAAAACAAAATTATAGTTTTCTATAGAACAACAAATCACAATGTCTACAGTTCTAATTCAAGATTTGTTGGTTTGGGCGGTTTTTGCCACGTGTCAATATCTAATTAGACCTCTTTTTTTTGTTGCACCACACTTAAGTCTTTAAAAGAATAACTTTTGGGGTCATAAACTTAGAAGTTTCAAGTGGCTCACTGGATCACATGTGTGTAGACAACATCAAGTACCCAAGTTCGAGTCTTTAGGCTAATATTTGTTTTTTCTTTCAATTTTTTACTTAAAATGTTGGGCCTTTTTGTTCAATTTTTTACTTAAAATGTTTGGCCTTTTTGTTGTACAAACCTTCCTTTTTATTGTATAAAGCAAACTTTAAGTAGGTGTAATTTTATAAGATATAATTTTTTTACTTAAAATGTTGGGGACTTTTTTTTATATAAACTTTTATTTTTGCTGTATAAAGCAAACTTTAAGTAGGTGTAATTTTATAGAATATCTTAATATGTTTAATAAATTTTAATAGTTCTAGAGGATATTAAAAAAATACAAAATTATAGTTTTCTATAGAACAACAAATCACAATGTCTACAGTTCTAATTCAAGATTTGTTGGTTTATGCGGTTTTTGCCACGTGTCAATATTTAATTAGACGTCTTTTTTGTTGCACCACACTTAAGTCTTTAAAATAATAACTTTGGGGGTCATAAACTTAGAAGTTTCAAGTGGCTCACTGGATCACATGTGTGTAGACAATCTCAAGTACCCAAGTTCGAGTCTTTAGGCTAATATTTGTTTTTTCTTTCAATTTTTTACTTAAAATGTTGGGCCTTTTTGTTCAATTTTTTACTTAAAATGTTGGCCCTTTTTGTTCAATTTTTTACTTAAAATGTTGGGCTTTTTTGTTGTACAAACCTTCCTTTTTATTGTATAAAGCAAACTTTAAGTAGGTGTAATTTTATAAGATATAATTTTTTTACTTAAAATGTTGGGGACTTTTTTTTGTATAAACTTTTATTTTTGCTGTATATAGCAAACTTTAAGTAGGTGTAATTTTATAGAATACCTTAATATGTTTAATAAATTTTAATAGTTCTAGAGGATATTAAAAAAATCGAAAATTATAGTTTTCTATAGAACAACAAATCACAAACTCTATAGTTCTAATTCAAGATTTGTTGGTTTGGGCGGTTTTTGCCACGTGTCAATATCTAATTAGACCTCTTTTTTTGTTGCACCACACTTAAGTCTTTAAAAGAATAACTTTTGGGGGTCATAAACTTAGAAGTTTCAAGTGGCTCACTGGATCACATGTGTGTAGACAACTTCAAGTACCCAAGTTCGAGTCTTTAGGCTAATATTTGTTTTTTCTTTCAATTTTTTACTTAAAATGTTGGGCCTTTTTGTTCAATTTTTTACTTAAAATGTTGGGCCTTTTTGTTGTACAAACCTTCCTTTTTATTGTATAAAGCAAACTTTAAGTAGGTGTAATTTTATAAGATATAATTTTTTTACTTAAAATGTTGGGGACTTTTTTTTGTATAAACTTTTATTTTTGTTGTATAAAGCAAACTTTAAGTATGTGTAATTTTATAGAATATCTTAATATGTTTAATAAATTTTAATAGTTCTTGAGGATATTAAAAAAATACAAAATTAGAGTTTTTTTAAGAATGTTTAAAAAAAATAAACTATAAAATAACATCATTTTAGGATTTTTTTTCCCTTAACTTTACACGCCATAACAATATCATCTAATGTAAATTTCTTTGTGTGGTTTCCACTCAATTTAAAACATACGTGTCTATATAATCTTAAGCATATTTCTTGTGGTTGCTATATCGAGTGATGGTGTCATACAAATTTGAACTAATAACGACTGAAGCCCCGCTGCGTAGCGCATGTATTTTACTAGTCATGTATATGTGTTATCTATAATAATAACTTATAATAAAAGAATTGAGTTTGTATGAGGTGGCATTCAATGGAGGCCTCAACCCCCCATTGAATGTGCCATGTGGCACCTTGAGGTGATAGTATTAAATTTATTATTAAAAAAAATATACCATGTGGCAAATTAAAAAAAAAAACAAATAATAATATAAAACCTAATCTACTAAAATTAAATTGAGTTATTTTAAGAAAAAATAATTTAAAAACAAATTTAAATTTTTCTCTTTTATGTTTCCTCCCATAATTTTTAAACGTTAATATACACCAAATTAACGAGCGTTTTATTATCTTTCCAACGAGTACCATAGTGCTATATAAAAAACGAAAAAAAAAATGACTATTTTTGTGGGGTTTCGTTCATACAGGAAAAAAAATACAAAGTGTTCTGGTTATTCAATAATCATGTTTTTTATTTTAAACCAGGTTCTTATCTACGATGTTGAAATTCAGCCAATCGTCATGCTATCATTGGAATTTTACTCTTTAAAGATGCATATGTATACTTCATCAAGAGAAGCTAGGAGAAAGAATCACGCAACACTGCAACACATGGTGTCACCTTATAGCAAGGTTATTTTTTTATTTATTTAATTACAAGAGTAATAATTATAACTATTAATATTAGTATTATTAGAATTGTTATATTTTTTAACCCCGGGACGTTCTCGGGATAAAAGCTAGTTGAGATATAGAGGCCTTCTGATATACGTTAATTTACACATATAAAAGTCCCCGTTTAACTCCCAAATTTCACGCGTTTTTGACCTTATACACAGGAATTGGTGCTTATTTGTGTATCTTTACTGTTTCAGGTCTTAAACGATACCCCGGAAGCAAAACAGGAGAAAACACGAAGATTTCGGCGCGCAAACGGGACCTCGGGTCCTGTGAGCGGCCGCTCACAGGCTTCGAGCGGCCGCTCGCTCCTCCAGATATTTGTAGAAACCTTCTAGAAGGCTTACGTCATGCACGGACCAACTTGTGCCACTTTTTGAAAAGTGAGCGGCCGCTCACAGGCTTCGAGCGGCCGCTCACAGGCCCTGTTCGAGTATAAATCTGCCATTTCAACCCACTGATCGATTATTGGGTTTTGGAGACACTTTTGGGGCGATTTTCTGGACGATCTAAGCTGCTGGAAAGGAGTGGAACAAGCTCGGGAACTCATCCTAATCGTCTAACATCATCGAATCCTTCACATTCAAGATTTTATGGTTTGATCTATAAACTTTAAGTTTGTTCAAATCTGAATATTTTGGCTTGTTTGTGTCGTTTATGTATTGTATTATAGCCTACGGATAATATCTAGTAGTCGTTTGTAGTTAAAACAATCGTTTGTATGAAATCGCGTTTTGTATGAATTTGGCGTTTTTCATGTTTGGATCTTGATGATCATAGTGCAACCTTGTTTCGTTGTTGTTGGATTTGTGATTATGTTTTAGTGACCTTGATGATTGTCGAATGTGTTAGGCGGATTACTTGTTGAAGAAACCGTCCGTTTAATCGTCCGGTAGTAAACTAGTTAACTTGTTGATAAAGTTTACACCATGAAACTGTAACCGGGTATTGGTTTGGTTAAAGTCGCTTGAATAATAGTCATGAATGTTTACCGGCACGTAAAAGAGTTTTAAAAGCTTAATGGTGTTGTTACCAATCTTTGACACGGTTAAATATCTTTGTTAGTTATTTTGGTGAAAATGGCGATCTTAGTAGATTTGTGTTCAAAGTTGGTAAAATGGAATAGGTTGTGAGATGATCTACTTTATGCTAGTTTAGGTGGTCGTATTGTGTATTCGATATTGCTTTCCCGAACTAGTGCGGTTGAGGACTTCCGAAAGGTGATACTAACCTTTATTTAAAGATCCACATGAGATTATATCAGCTGCTCGCTAATGAACAACTTGAAGTGGTTAACGTGTGTATTCGTGTTAGCTTTCTGTATAGTTGTCATGTTAGGATGCCTGAGAAGGACACTAACTGTTGGAAAATGGGAATGTTGATCACACGCCTGTGTTTTATATGATTTGTAGATGACATGCTAGGGTTGTGTTTATAGTTATATTTTCTATTTGGAGTCTTATATATGTTATTTACATATTTTAGAATTAATCTAGTTTAAACAAAACCCAAACTTATCTTTTACCTACTGGTGAATCGGGGACAGAGTTTTAGTACCATTGCTCCGCGCGCGTCCATGGATCGATACTTGGTTCTTATCTGTACTTACTACATATATGACAGGGTACACTTGCCCTAGTGTGTGTGTTTTAATATGAAGGTCGAAACCATTTTTATAAATATTAAAGCAAAACGTGTGTTAAAATCCATTGTAAATTATGTGTATATACGCGCACGTCAAGTTTTTGGCGCCGCTGCCGGGGACGCGACGAGCTTTAGGAACGAACCGAGTCAACTTTTTACCAGTGTACATACTTGTGAATACTTGTTTATACTTCTTTGATTTGTTATTTCGTTCATTTATTTGCATATATGATTCGTTGAATGCTTATTTGATTTATTTGTCTGTTGATATTTTGGATTGATTCTAAGTTGGTTTATAGGTTAGTATATAGATTCGTTCATTTTTCTGCTTATAGGATTGTTTGATTTGATTATTCGTTCATTAGGGTGTTGATAGATTTAATTAATTGAATGTGGATTGATTAGTTTGTCTATGAATTTGATTAGTTCGTTATTTGATTGATTAGATTTATTTGTTCGTATTTGAACTGATTATTAATTTCATTCGTTGTATAGTTTTAGGCTTAGTCTGCCTTTTCTGTTCTTCCTTTGATCCTATTTGTTTTTATTTTGATTTTCTCGATTTTATTGCTTTCTTTTGTTTTGGAATGAATTTATGAATTCTTTATTTATTTTTCTGTCTTTTATCGCCTTTTGGGTTTGTCATATATTCGCCTGCTGCAACTGTATCATTCTTATTTGCAGGTTGATGTCCGCAAACCCCGGGCCTTCTGGTGATCTTTCTGACGAGGAGCGGAGGCGTGTCTTGAGGAGAAGCGAGCGGATTAGACTTCATAAATTGCGTCTTGTTTCTGATATTCTTATTTCTGCCCCTAGAGTAGAGGTCCCAGTTGTAGAGGCGAGGCACGATCTGGCCGACGACGGGTCGGACGCCGGAAGCGACGTTATCATGGCGGATGACGACATTCCGCTAAATGATAGTGGTCGCCCAGGAGGAGATGGACTTGCGCCGAGTATTATCCGTCCGGCTATTTTGGCGGACCATTTCGAGATCAAATCCAGTATCGTCAATATGATACAAAACTCGGTGCAGTTCGGTGGACTGGAACACGAGGATCCAGGCCGACATATTGCTGCATTCTTGGAGGTTTTAGCCACCTTTAAGATGCAAGGCATCTCCGATGATGCTATACGTTTGAGACTCTTCCCATTCTCATTGCGGGACAAAGCCCGGACTTGGCTTCTGTCACAACCCGCAGGGTCGATCACGACTTGGGCAGAGTTATCACAACAGTTCATGCAGCAATATTTTCCTCCTGAGAAAACTCAAAAGCTGAGGAATCGCATCATGACTTTTCGTCGCATCATGACTTTTCGTCTTGATGTATACGCTGGAGGAGACATCGGAACAAAGTCTCCTAGGGAAGCGTGGAGCATTATTGAAAAGGCGTCCCTAAAGTCTAAGTCCCGGCAGAATGATAGATCTAGATCTTCATCTGCAAAGGCTGGTGTGCATGCCGTGGATAACTATACGGCGATCTCTGCACAAATTGCGGCTCTGGCTTCGAGGTTCGATAACTCTCAGCAGCAGCAGCAGCAGCACGTAGCGCAGACCGATTGTTTGTGTGAGCAGTGCGGGGTATCTCACGAGCCTGGCTCGTGTGCTCAGGGGGTGATGTATACAGGCCACGAGGAGGTGGACTATATGGGCAATCAGACAAGACCCCAGAATAACCCCTACAGCAACACGTATAATCCGGGTTGGAAAAATCACCCGAACTTCGGGTGGAGATCTGGTTCCTCTAACCAGAACCCGCTCGGATATCAGCAGAGGGCCCCCGCACCACAACAGTCCCAACAGCCTTACCAGTCCAACCAACAACCCTACCAGTCAAACCAGCAGCATTACCAGTCTCGTGGTCAATCGTCCCAGCAGAGACCGAACCAATACCAGAGCCAGGGCGCCGGGAGCAGCTCCCAGCAGCACGCCCCTCATGGTATGTCCAAGCTGGAGGAGATGATGTCGCAACTCCTTACCAACACCTCTGATACCTATCAGCTCGCTGAGCAGCGCTACAAGCAACACGAGGAGCGCTTTACGAATTACGAGGGTGAGATGAGGGGCCAAAAGGCGTCGATGCAGGCCATAGAGAACCAGGTTGGCCAGATGGCGAAGATGATGTCCGAGAGACAGCAGGGTGGTCTTCCGGGCAACACTGAGCCGAATCCTAGGGGGCATGTGAATGCCATTATGACGAGGAGTGGTAAAACCACGGGACCTGACACATCGGACTCACCACCGATCACTGAGACGGTCCAGACTGAGTCTTCGGACGAGGTGCACGCTAGGCGAGTCCCAGCAAGTACAGCACAGATACCGAAGCCAGTCACAGATTACACTCCTCCTGTCCCGTACCCTAGCAGACTTAGGAAACAGAAGGACGAGGCCCAATACGGGAAATTCCTTGAGCTGTTCAAACAGCTACACATAAACATCCCGTTTGTGGAAGCCTTGGCCCAGATGCCTAAGTACGCGAAATTTCTCAAGGACATCCTCACAAACAAGCAAAAACTTGAGGACCTGTCCTGCGTTCTGTTGAACGAGAACTGCTCTGCAATTCTGCAGAATAGACTGCCCATGAAAATGGGAGATCCTGGTAGCTTTACCATCCCTTGTCTGATAGGTAACATGACTGTCAGTAATGCACTTGCAGACTTGGGGGCCAGCATAAACCTTATGCCTTATAAGGTTTTTGAGAAGTTGGATCTGGGTGAACCTTCACCCACCAGGATGAGTATTCGCCTCGCTGATCGTTCGATCAAGTACCCACGGGGATTTGTAGAAAATATGCTTGTCAAGATTGACAAATTTGTTTTCCCTGTGGACTTTGTTATCCTGGATATGGATGAGGACTCTAAAGTTCCTCTGATTCTCGGACGTCCTTTCCTTAACACGGCGAGGACGATTGTTGACGTGGCTGCGGGCCAGATCACACTCCGAGTGAATGATGAGCACGTGACTTTTGACATTCAGAGGTCAATGCGCCATCCTGAGAGCCAGGACGATACACTATACTATCTTGATATAGTAGACCAGTGTGTCAGCTCTCATGTCAGAGGTGCTTGGGAGAGAGATGTTTCGGACACACATCTGTTGTGTGGGAGCCTAGATGGCATTATGCAGGAGGGCCATAGAGATGAGCAGCCAGTCTATCAGATTGGTGATGATGGTTCCCAAAGTCCGGAGCGTTTTGTGGAGATTGAGCGAGAGGAAGAGGAGAAGGCGAAGCCGTCTGTTGAGGACCCACCGTCTCTAGAGCTGAAAGAGCTCCCACCGCATCTCGAGTATGCATTTCTGGATGAGGAGGGGCGTCTACCGGTGATCATATCGTCTTCATTGTCTGTGGAAGAAAAGAGCGAGTTGTTGAAAGTGTTGAAACTTCATAAACGGGCAATTGCCTGGAAGATCATGGACATCAAGGGGATTAATCCCTCATTCTGTACTCATAAAATCTTGATGGAGGATGTCCACAAGCCTTGTGCGCAGCACCAAAGGCGTCTGAACCCGAACATGCAAGAGGTTGTTAAATCCGAGGTGATTAAATTGCTTGATGCTGGATTGATATATCCTATCTCGGATTCTGTTTGGGTTAGTCCTGTGCACGTCGTGCCCAAGAAGGGTGGCATGACGGTGGTCACGAATGATAGGAATGAGTTGATTCCTACGAGGACCGTCACGGGGTGGAGAGTTTGCATTGACTATCGCAAGCTCAATGACGCCACCCGCAAGGATCACTTCCCGCTTCCATTCATCGATCAGATGTTGGAACGTCTGTCGGGGAAGTTGTACTATTGTTTCCTTGATGGTTTCTCGGGGTATTTCCAGATCCCTATCGATCCTGTGGACCAGGATAAGACGACCTTCACATGCCCCTTTGGCACATTCGCCTACAGGCGTATGCCATTTGGGCTGTGCAATGCACCGGCTACCTTCCAGCGTTGCATGATTGCTATTTTTCATGACATGATCGAGGACTCCATGGAGGTATTCATGGATGATTTTTCAGTCTTCGGGAGTTCTTTTGATCAGTGTCTGGGAAATCTTGAGCGGATGCTGCAGAGGTGTGAGGAGACCAGTCTTGTGCTGAATTGGGAGAAATGCCACTTCATGGTGAAGGAAGGAATAGTCCTCGGGCACAAGGTCTCTCAGAATGGGTTGGAGGTGGATCCTGCCAAAGTAGACATCATTTCTAGGCTCCCTCCGCCCTCCTCTGTCAGAGCTATCCGCAGTTTCTTGGGTCATGCGGGTTTTTACAGGCGATTCATTAAAGACTTTTCAAAAATCGCCCGTCCGATGACCCGATTGTTGGAGAAGGATGCACCGTTTGTGTTTGGTGCAGAGTGTGTAAAGGCATTTGGCCTTTTGAAGCGTTTGCTTGTTGAGGCCCCTATATTGGTAGCACCCGACTGGGGACTGCCATTCGAGATCATGTGCGACGCGAGTGACTTCGCGATAGGGGCGGTCTTGGGACAGCGGAAGGATAAGCACTTCCACCCGATCTACTACGCTAGTAAGACTCTTCATGATGCTCAGGAGCATTACACCACGACTGAAAAGGAGCTTCTAGCGGTAGTGTTTGCATTCGACAAGTTTAGATCGTATTTAGTGCTGTCGAAGACCATTGTCTATACGGACCATGCAGCGATCCGATACCTTTTCAGCAAACAGGACGCGAAACCGCGCCTGATTAGGTGGATCCTGTTGCTGCAGGAGTTCGATATAGAGATTCAGGACAAGAAAGGTGCCCTGAATGTTGCTGCTGATCATCTGTCCAGACTCGAGCATGATGACGCCGAGAACTGCGCGTGGGATACCATTAATGACAATTTTCCCCACGAGTTCTTGATGAGCGTTGAGTCGGTGGAAGATGTATCGCCATGGTTCGCGGATTTTGCGAACTACCTCGCGTGCGGGATCCTCATCAAAGGATTGTCGCACCAGCAAAAGAGGAAGTTCTTTGCGGACCTGAAGCATTACTTCTGGGATGACCCATTTTTGTTCCGGGTCGGGGCGGATCAGCTGATTCGCCGTTGCGTGTTCGGGGTTGAGGCGGCGCAGATATTGCGTGATTGTCACAAGGGGCCGACCGGAGGTCACCACGGAGCGAATTACACTGCCAAAAAAGTGTTAGACTCCGGGTTTTATTGGCCCACGCTTTTCCGTGACGCTCAGATACTGGTCGGTGCATGTGATTCGTGCCAGAGGGCGACGAACATATCGGCACGCGACCAAATGCCGCAGAATCCCATCCAAGTCTGTGAGGTCTTTGACATTTGGGGCATAGACTTCATGGGACCATTCCCCTCCTCACGGGGTAATAAATACATACTCGTGGCGGTTGACTATGTGTCAAAGTGGGCCGAGGCGCAAGCCTTACCCACAAATGATGCCCGAGTAGTTGTGAGGTTTGTTAGAGGCTTGTTCTCCCGGTTTGGTGCCCCGAAGGCACTGATTAGTGACCGTGGCACGCATTTCTGCAATGCGCAGCTTGATCGCGCATTAGCACGATATGGTGTTCACCACAGGTTATCCACCCCGTATCATCCACAGACAAGTGGACAGGTGGAGGTCACGAACCGTGGATTGAAGCGAATCCTTGAGCGGTCGGTTAATCAAAACCGCAAGGATTGGGCTGACAAGCTTGATGACGCGTTGTGGGCCTTTAGAACGGCCTACAAGACGCCTATTGGGACGACTCCCTTTCGGCTGGTCTATGGCAAAGCGTGTCATCTACCTGTCGAGTTGGAACATAGGGCATTCTGGGCTCTTAAAACGGCGAATTTGGATCTTAAGACCGGCGGTGAGACCCGTTTCTTACAGATTCACGAGCTGGAGGAGCTTAGGCAGCAGGCCTATGAGAGCTCGATATTGTATAAAGAGCGCACAAAGAGACTGCACGACAGTCGCCTGAAAAGCCAGAAAGATTTTCAGGTAGGCGTTTTGGTTTTGCTTTATAATTCTCGCTTGCGTCTCTTTCCTGGAAAGTTGAAATCCCGCTGGACAGGACCGTACACCGTTAAAGAGATATATCCGTACGGTGCTGTCTCGATCGCGAATTCTGAGGGTTTGACTTTCAAAGTCAACGGTCATAGATTAAAAGTCTATATTGAAGGACCGGTTGACCAATCCGTAGAGGAAATCGATCTCTACGCCCCACACGCTTCATAAAGTGTGGGGAAGTGAGTCTAGCTAGCGACTCGATAATAAATATAGCGAGGCGCGTATGGGCGCGCCAAGTTGGGGTAGTAGGTAATTGTTTAGTACTTAGTTAAAATTTTTAGTTTAGTTTAATATTTTCTTAGTTTTAATGTTTGTTTGAGTCGTGCGCAGGTTCATGCAGGTTTGATCATATCCGAGGAGTGCAATGATGCAAGGAACGAGCTTCAAATGGGTTAGATGTGTATGGGCGCGCCGAATTGTACAAATGGTTTTGGTTTAGATTGAATTTTTAGTTAAATTGTTTAAGTTTTTAACTAGTTTGTTTAGTTGTTCTTAGAGATTGCAGGTTTGATTCGCGCCTTGTGGATTATGTGGGAAGTCGCTTCACAACTGAGGTAATACACTAAGAAGCGTCAAAACACAGGTATGTTGGTTGTTCGGGTCAAAACGGACATGTGCAGCGGCTTTTGGGTGATAAATTGCAGCAAATTGCACATCAGCTTGCAGTGAGCGGCCGCTCAAAGAGAGTGAGCGGCCGCTCAAAACGCCCAGGTCTAAAAAAAAAAAAAAAAAAAAAAAAAAAAAAATCCGAGCGGCCGCTCAAAGGGAGCGAGCGACCGCTCGCTCGCGTCTGTTCAGAATTTTAAAGAGGGTAAAACGGGTATTTCACATGAAAACTGAATATTATCAACCCTAAATCCTTAAGACCGGCCGCTCATTCAGTTTTTGACCCCATTCCTTCAAGTTTTGCTCTCAAGAACACACACATACAACACCTTTCAATTCCACCTTCCAATCTTCAAGAACAAGGTATGAATCCCTAGTTTTCTTGCAAGTTCTCTTGTTTTAGTGTAAAATAGTTTAGTTTTGTTCAATCTTTTCTGAATTTTTAGGGTTATTTCATAATGTTTAACAAACCCTAGAATTGCTTGGATGGGTTATTTGCTTTGTTAGTGTAGATTAGTGGGTGATTATTGGTCAAATCTTTGGGTTTTTGGGTTTTCTTCATAATGTTTAACTCAAGTCCGAAAATTTTTAAAGATTTGTGTGATTTTGTAGCCCATTATTTAGTGTAATTTAGTGTTAATGTAGATTAATTTCTTAGTAGGGTTGTATGTTAGTGTTAATGCTAGTTTAGTTTAGGTTTGATCTTGAATTTTTGGGGGTTTCCTTCATAATTGTTTAACAAAACCCCAAATCTTTGAGATTGTTAGTGTTTTGATTGTAGTTAGATGGTTGTGTTCCTAAAACTTTGGGGCGTTCTTCATAACCGGACAAACACGCCCCAAGTTCTATGTTCGCTTCATAGTGATAATCTTAGTTTAATTTAGATTTATTGTTGAATTTTGGGGATCCTTCATAAATGCTCAAAAATCCTCAAATTCATCATGTTTAGGTTGTTTGATATAGTGTAGTTATCTTAATCTTTGGGGATTTTTCATAATTGTTTAACAAATCCCCAAATTTTGAGGTTGATAGTGTTTAGTTTGTATTTTAGTTGTTTGTTGTTCATGAACTTTGGGGGCGCTCTTCATAACTAAACAAACGCGCCCCGAGTTCTAGTGATTACTTCATAATGATTTTGGAAATTGAGCGCCTAAAGCTAAGCAAGTTGATTTTGAAAACATTTTGCAAAGTCTTAGCACCTAAGTGTTCAAGGTTCAAAATTCGCTCAAATACTTCATAAATGCTAAATACTTCATAAATGTTTAAACTCGGCCATTCGATCACCAAGTCATACAATTTTTCAAAACACAAGTGCTTGAATGGCCGATTACAGAGTGCATTTGGCCAAAACATTGAAAACCGGCCAAAACCAAGTGCACAGGAGCGGAATAGGGAGGCTGCAGAGCGAAAACGCGCGCGCAGGGGCAGTGAGCGGCCGCTCACTGCCTATGAGCGGCCGCTCAAACCTTCTGTTGAAAAATTATTTTTTTTTGTTTCGCGTTGTTTGGGTCCGGGTCCAATTCCTTCGATGTTTACTAACATATTTAAGCATTCTTATGCAGATGGTGCACCGTTTCCTCAGATTCGATCCGGCAAAACCGCAAGACCGCGGGTGCATTGAAAGGTTTGAACAACTATATGCAAGGCGGAACTCTATTGCCACCCCGCGAAGAATTTGTTATGAAACTCTTGCTGAGCTGAATCAAAGGGATAGGTTACGGGAACTGATGGATGACCCGATGGAAAACTTGCTTTCTATCAGAGAACCGGTCTTTGAGGAGATCACTATTGAATTCTTCTCTACTCTCCAATACCAAAGGCCAAGAAAGCATGAACAACCGGATTTTCAAGCAAATGGGCGATGGGGGTTACAATTTCGCTTGGGTGGAGTGTGGCGCGACATTTCAGTCGCGGATCTGGGGGTCCGTTTGGGCTTATATTCGGATGAGGAAGTCTCGGATAATAGCTTCAATGAAGCTATGTACAAATTTCCGGAAGACAACGTGTTAAGGAACGCTTTTTGGGCGCAAATCACGGGGCTTCAAAACTATAATCCCTCAGGTTCAAAAGCGACCCGAATCCGCGACCCTTTGCTCCGAGTGTTCCAAAAAGTTCTCTGTGGGACTGCAGCGGCCAAGCAAGAAAACTCCACCAATTGCCCTACCCCTGATTTGCTATTCTTGTATGCTTTGGTAGGTGAACAACCAGTTAACCTTGCTGCACTAATAGCATCTTTTCTTAGTCAAGCAGCAGGTACACAACCAGGGAGTACGATTTACGGTGGGGAATATGTGACTGCTATTGCCAGATCTATGGGTGTCCTCAAGGCAGCGAGGAACACCCTTACTCGAGTTCAAGGCGGATCTCTGGTTAACATGGACGTGCTCAGGCGCATGGGGATCCTTCATGAATACAATGGAATAATCCGTTTAAAAGGGCATGACGATGAAGTTTGGGACCCACTGCCACAACCGGAGCACCAGCTACAGCCGCACCAGCCACTCGAGCAGCCACATCAGCAACAGGAGCAGCCACACCAGCAGCATGAGCACCAGTACGCGCCCCCCCCAAACTTTTACCAGGAGTTCACCGAGTTCAGGAATGAAACTCGCGAGTTCAGGAATGAAACTCGCGAGAACTTTGGGTACATGTTTGATAGCATGCACCACCTCTTTCAGGACTTGCGCGCGGTTTACCCATCTCACTTTGGCCATCAGCCTTATCACTACTAAAGTGGGCCGGGTGACAAGCGCCGAAGAGGTGGGGATGCTGCGGGGTCGTCCGGGACCCACCATGATGATGATGACGAGGAGTGAGGAGTAGTGGTGGTGGTATTTGATTTGCTTATGTTAGTTTTTTTATTGTATTCGGGTGCGAGCACCCAAGACATCTTTATTTTCCTGTATTTGTACTCTTTACTTTTCTCTATTTTTAATTTCAGCACTGTTTGCTTGTTTCAATAAGTGTGATTATGGATGGATGTGTTTAATGTGTTTTGGTTTTGTCAAGAATGGTGATAGTGCAGGAATAGGCGAGCACCGGTTTGGATGCTCAATGCAGCCACCGTGTTTTTCGGGATATCACAAACAGGGGAGTATTATTCTCCTTTTTCACACAGTAGTTAGCTAATTCATAAACGCTTTCTACTTTTCACATTGGGGACAATGTGACATTTAAGTGTGGGGAGGGTTTATATTATGTTCCAGTTTGTCCTCTTGCGTTGTATATATATATATATATATATATATATATATATATATATATATATATAAAAAAAAAAAAACAAACAAAAATTTTAGAAAGTACATATGATATATATATATTTAGAAACATCAAGCTTAACCAATTTTTGATAAAAATAACTTAAGGCGCGACAAACGGACGTGACACTAGCTTGCTAAATCTGTACATTTGCACCCATTTCCTTCCGGTTACGTGAGTATTTGAGCCTTAGACTAGATTTTCATTTCTTTGACATGCTTACGAGTGAGCCGGATGTTTTGTGTAATTTAGAACTTGTCATTAGCATACGTGTTTAGACCAGAGTCGTGTGAAATTGTACGAATATGATTGAGGCATTTAGGATACCCTTTTGATTTAGCCTTTTCTTTTCGTTCTATCTGTTTCCTCACCAAAACATTATCCCCTAGTTAACCATGTTGAACCTATTCCCGTGCTTTTTCTTATTTACCACACCATTTCGCCACTAAACCAAATTTAGCCTTTTTCTTTTAAACCCTTTGTGTTGAAACTCGGTTTAGGTTAATGTTTGACTCGTTTTTGCGTTGTAAATAGTTCGTGTTCGGGTTTGTATATTTAGAGCCCGTATGTTGATTATATTCGTGTTTTAATATCAGTTATATCTTAGATATATATGTAAAAAAAAAAAAAAAAAAAAAAAAAAAAAAATCCAGAAAATTCCAGAAAAATAGAACACCCTAAAATAGGGTGAATTAGCAGTGTTCGAGCAGTTTTCGGGGCAATAAAGATTAGAAGTTATATGTTTAGCTCGATTTGAATAAAATGCGGTTATGTTCGCGTATGTATTGTATAGTTGCTTTTGCGTCAGTTTAGTTAGACTTAACCGCCGAGTTTTAGCCATTTCGTCACTGTATATATCCATTCCACACCCTTACCCTAGCCTGACATTTCAACCCTTATAAGACCTCTTGATTTGTGCTTTTTCACACGTTAGTTGGTGAAGACTAGATCTTTTGACAAGCCTATGATATTACACGATTCATTGCCTGGGCAATGGAGCGATTTACACATACACATTACACGTATGTTTCATAAATAAAACCGAGTGTGTGTGAACATTGTGAGTCGTGTACGAGTTTGCCTGCTTTGTTGATCGAAAGTGAATCGCCGCCTTGTAGTTGTTTTGTCACCTGTTTATACTTGTTAGCTTGATTCTATTATGTACAGGTTATTTTATTTGTGTTGAGTTTATTTTTCGTTTAAGTTTTTGCTTGAGGACAAGCAAAGTTCAAGTGTGGGGAGGTTTGATATACGTTAATTTACACATATAAAAGTCCCCGTTTAACTCCCAAATTTCACGCGTTTTTGACCTTATACACAGGAATTGGTGCTTATTTGTGTATCTTTACTGTTTCAGGTCTTAAACGATACCCCGGAAGCAAAACAGGAGAAAACACGAAGATTTCGGCGCGCAAACGGGACCTCGGGTCCTGTGAGCGGCCGCTCACAGGCTTCGAGCGGCCGCTCGCTCCTCCAGATATTTGTAGAAACCTTCTAGAAGGCTTACGTCATGCACGGACCAACTTGTGCCACTTTTTGAAAAGTGAGCGGCCGCTCACAGGCTTCGAGCGGCCGCTCACAGGCCCTGTTCGAGTATAAATCTGCCATTTCAACCCACTGATCGATTATTGGGTTTTGGAGACACTTTTGGGGCGATTTTCTGGACGATCTAAGCTGCTGGAAAGGAGTGGAACAAGCTCGGGAACTCATCCTAATCGTCTAACATCATCCAATCCTTCACATTCAAGATTTTATGGTTTGATCTATAAACTTTAAGTTTGTTCAAATCTGAATATTTTGGCTTGTTTGTGTCGTTTATGTATTGTATTATAGCCTACGGATAATATCTAGTAGTCGTTTGTAGTTAAAACAATCGTTTGTATGAAATCGCGTTTTGTATGAATTTGGCGTTTTTCATGTTTGGATCTTGATGATCATAGTGCAACCTTGTTTCGTTGTTGTTGGATTTGTGATTATGTTTTAGTGACCTTGATGATTGTCGAATGTGTTAGGCGGATTACTTGTTGAAGAAACCGTCCGTTTAATCGTCCGGTAGTAAACTAGTTAACTTGTTGATAAAGTTTACACCATGAAACTGTAACCGGGTATTGGTTTGGTTAAAGTCGCTTGAATAATAGTCATGAATGTTTACCGGCACGTAAAAGAGTTTTAAAAGCTTAATGGTGTTGTTACCAATCTTTGACACGGTTAAATATCTTTGTTAGTTATTTTGGTGAAAATGGCGATCTTAGTAGATTTGTGTTCAAAGTTGGTAAAATGGAATAGGTTGTGAGATGATCTACTTTATGCTAGTTTAGGTGGTCGTATTGTGTATTCGATATTGCTTTCCCGAACTAGTGCGGTTGAGGACTCCCGAAAGGTGATACTAACCTTTATTTAAAGATCCACATGAGATTATATCAGCTGCTCGCTAATGAACAACTTGAAGTGGTTAACGTGTGTATTCGTGTTAGCTTTCTGTATAGTTGTCATGTTAGGATGCCTGAGAAGGACACTAACTGTTGGAAAATGGGAATGTTGATCACACGCCTGTGTTTTATATGATTTGTAGATGACATGCTAGGGTTGTGTTTATAGTTATATTTTCTATTTGGAGTCTTATATATGTTATTTACATATTTTAGAATTAATCTAGTTTAAACAAAACCCAAACTTATCTTTTACCTACTGGTGAATCGGGGACAGAGTTTTAGTACCATTGCTCCGCGCGCGTCCATGGATCGATACTTGGTTCTTATCTGTACTTACTACATATATGACAGGGTACACTTGCCCTAGTGTGTGTGTTTTAATATGAAGGTCGAAACCATTTTTATAAATATTAAAGCAAAACGTGTGTTAAAATCCATTGTAAATTATGTGTATATACGCGCACGTCACCTTCACAATTCTTAGTGAGTTAACAGATGACAAGTGTCAGCAAAACTAAACCGTAGTCATCACAACATTCAGTGAGGTGTAGCTCAAAGTAGAAAGGGACAAAAATAATGGACATTACAAGACTTACAATATGGCTTTATAGATTTCTAAGAGTTTTTAATTAAAAAAACTGTATATTTTTATTGTTAGTAAAGCTTTGTTTGAGCAAATCTTGCAAACCATATATATATATGGTTAGGTTTATGTTATTTTTCTTTCTAATCATGTATTACGTATTTTAAATCACACACATATATTACAACTTTATATTGTTAATGATAAGTTTAATAATTATAAAATTCGATTAACAACTCAAATGATCGTTTTACATGTTAAAAATCCATTTATAATCTTGAAATATAACTGCAATAAAGCAATCAAGAAAACGGGATGTTACACTTACTTATTCGCATATTCATAGGTTTCCTAGAGTTACTCATGTGCTAATTTGGCAACATGTCCCAACTTAAAAGAATTAAGAATAATTCTTTATAAGAAAAATAGATTCCCTAAATTTATACAACTCAGACCATCCGTAGTGGGGAGGTCCGAGCAGAGACCACGGACCTCCATCACCTTAACATTTTTAGGATAAAAAATCCTGCAAACCCAAAAATCCCATGGACTCAGACCCGTCACCTCTCTCCTCATTTCTTTTTTCCTTCTCCACGGACGTTCCATGAAGGACTTTCACCTTGGGAAAATGCAGTAGTTATGAGGCTGATCCATTGCAATCTCAATCTTATTATTACAAATATCATACGATGATGTGTTATTAAAAGATAAGTTATCAAATAGTCAAAAGAAGATAAGCTAACATTATCAATACATAATCATCACAAAGGGTCTGTTTGGTATGGGGTAACGGAATGAGAGAGTGAATGAAATGGAAGAGGTAATGGAATGGATCATTACCATTTCATGTCTTGTTTGGTTATCATGTGGGAATGAAATGAATTCTTACTTTGTGTTATTTGGTATATAAGAAAAAACGAAAATATAAAATCGATGGTGAGTGGTGGGTGGCGGCAGTGACGGTGGTGGTGGGTAGCGGCGGCGGCGGCAACGGTGGTGGCGGCAGTGGGCGATGGCGGTGATGATTTGTGGGTGGGGACGACGGCAGTGGTGGGTTGCAGCGGTGACGGTGGGTGGTGGTGGCGATGACAGTGGTGGAGGCAGTGGGTGGCAGTGACGCAAGTGGTGGTTGGACGGTGGTGACAATGGTGGGTTACGACGATTCTAGCAATGGTTGTGGGTGGCGGCAATAGGCGGTGATGGTTGGATGATGACAAAGTGATAATAATAATAATAATAATAATAATAATAATAATAATAATAATAATAATAATAATAATAATAATAATAAATAATAATAATATATTTGTTTCCATTCCTTGAAGGAATGAAAAAAAACACCACCTTACCAAGGAATGGAAATTATTAAAATGGAAGGAGTCTCATTCCTTATGGAATGATCCATTCCATTACTACATGATAACCAAACATGTTTAATTTCATTCCATGGGAATGATCTATTCCATTCCACCTTTGATTCCTTCATACCAAACGCTACCAAAGTGTTTGTTAATATAGACCATTGAAAAATATATTTAATACATTTGGGGCCTTTGCCCCCGAAGCAATCCGTTTTCTAGATCGGGTGCAAAAGGTGGTGCATAATAATTGCTCGCGCGTCAACCAAGGGTCAAAGCTTCATCTTTAATAGAGTAGGTTTTGCTATTCAAAAGGGGGCAACGACGCAGCTTGTTGCCCGTTGTTGCCCGTTACCAGCCATCCACTTGTAATTTGTTATGGTTTAGTTCTATTTATGGTTTATTAAAAAAAGTAATATTATAACTTAAAACTTGTTACGTTTAGCTAGCAAACATCATTACAATCTTAGGGGGACGGGGTGCTACACGTGAATTTTTTTAACTTCACTGATTTCAACCAATCTTGCATTGTTATATCACTTCAGTGATTTCCTTCATCAAAACACATTTTTGGAAGCAACAAATGGTTTAGGGATCTACTACTAGCATCACCAGTGACGGTGTTACCATGCTGATAGCGAGTACAATTGAATCTTATTCTATGTACCACATAATTTAAGATGTCGGCTAACGTAAGACCACATGTGTCATCATGCTTTTGTCACCAAACATTACATCATCTTTGTAAACATCGATCGTCTTACTGTCACAATCCACATGAACAATCCAAATTCGATACACGTACTCTCTTCACTTATATAAACTGTTCCATTTTAACTTTAAGCTCACACATCTCTTGAACAATGGCTTCTATCTCTAAAACATTACTACTTAGCGACCTCGTTTACTCCGAAAAAATCGATCAAGTCCCTTCGAACTACATTCGTCCGATATCCGAACGACCCAATCTCGAAGACGTTTTCGATGATCCCATACCACTCATCGATCTCCACGATCTGTGTGGCCCGAATCGCTCTCATGTTGTTGAGCAAATCGGTCTAGCATGCCGAAAATATGGCTTCTTTCAGGTTTTGTATAGTATTTAGGGTGTAAATGAGCCAAGTTGTTCGTTAGCTATTTAAGATTCGTTTAACATACAAGTCCGAGCCCACGCTTCACTTAACAAGCTCAAGCTGGCTTGTTATTCTGTTACTTAAATACTTTTTATTCAGTGGGTTTAAATGTTTATATAATAACTGTTACGATTTAGTTTAAATGAGAACCTTTTATTAAATTGAGAACTGTGATAACCATTCTGGATTAGACATTTCTTTAATGCAAAAAAAAACTAAAATATTGGCTAAATCGCCCATTTACCTGCAAGTTTTTTTTTTTTTTTTTTTTTTTTTTTTTGCATTTATACATATATGTATATACGTGTCTAAAACTCCAAAAAAAAAAACTAGTGTTATACATGTTTTGTAATGTACATACATAGAATGATTTCACATACATGTATATAAAGAAAGTTTGTGTGTAAGAGCATGTTATTTTAACGTACAAACGTGTTTATACGTGTTAGAATTTAAAAAATAAGAATCATACATTTATGTTTGACAATATACACATATGTATAAATGAAATATACACATATGTATAAGTGGAAAAAAAGTAAAAAATAAATATTTCTTGCAAGAAAAGTTGCGATTTTTTTTAGCACAAATTTTTGTTTTTATTGATTGTATTGAACACATAACCGTGTAAAAAATTATGTAAGAGTGGTTGGTTCTCTTAGAATCCATACCCATAACTCTTATTATATTTTATATATAACATTACGATAGAAATAACTAAATTAAATGTATTATGTTATATAAAATCTATACTTAGACAATATATACAAATTTATGTAAATAAAAAACCGAGTAGAGCCCGAGCTGAGCTCCAACTTAAAACTACTCACAAGTTAAACTCATGCTTAAAAATACAGCTCAAAACGAGCAGAGCTTGATGTCACGGGCCAAATACATCGAGTTCTCATAAGTTAAACGAGCTCGCCTCAGCTCATTTACACTCATTGGGCATTGTCCCGATAAAAGCCTATCTATGGTTTTTTTTCTTGTATATGTTGTGACTGTATCGAGTGTTACCTCATTATATTCATTCAAATATTTTCCAACTCTTGTTACACAGGTCATAAACCATGGAGTACCCGAATCGACCGTAGCCAACATGCTGCAGATCGCGCGCGAGTTCTTCAAGCTGCCCGAAGAAGAACGACTCAAGACGTACTCAGACGACCCGAAGCGAACCACAAGACTATCGACTAGCTTTAATATACGTACCGAAAAGGTTGCTAATTGGAGAGATTACTTAAGACTACATTGCTACCCGGTTCAAGACTACATCCATGAGTGGCCCACTAACCCAATATCCTTTCGGGCCCATGTGTCCGAGTACTCCCAGAGTACAAGAGTCCTAGCCCTCCGATTGGTCGAGGCCATTTCAGAGAGCTTAGGACTTGATAAAGACTACATTAATAAACAATTAGGAAAACATGGACAACATATGGCTTTGAACTACTACCCGCCTTGCCCGCAGCCCGATTTGACTTTTGGGCTGCCCGGGCACACGGATGGTAATCTCATTACCATCCTTCTTCAGGATGAGGTACCCGGTCTCCAAGTCATGCGAGACGGTCATTGGGTTGCGGTCCGTCCGGTTCCAAACACGTTTATTATCAATATTGGTGATCAAATGCAAGTAATAAGCAATGATAAGTACAAGAGTGTTTTGCATCGAGCTGTGGTGAATTGCGATAGAGAACAGATATCTATACCGACGTTTTACTGCCCGTCGCCTGATGCGATTATTGGTCCTGCTCCGGAACTTGTAACTCATGATGAGCCTGCTGTTTATAGACAGTTTACATATGGGGAGTACTATGATAAGTTTTGGAACAAAGGGCTTGCAAGTGTGACCTGCTTGGATATGTTCCTAGCTACATCAACTGTTTAGTTGGTTTGACTTTGTGGGATAACTTTTGTTATCTTTTTTTTTTTTCGTTTTAGATGACGCAGAGCGGAAGCAAAAAATAATGGGGAATGAATAAAAGGAATAAAAAGATAAATTTGTTATCTTTTTTTTTTGTCACAAATAAAGTTGTATATTAGCATATGAATAAAATGCACCTTTTACCTTGAATTCTAAATTTGGGCAGGTATTGTAACATGTTTGAAGTTGACAACTTACAATTAAAGACAAATAAACTCCTAGATTAAGACAATCAATGATTTAGACCTATTACATTAAAACTAAAATATGAATGTTTTAGAAATCACTAAAATTGGGTAAAGAACTTTTAGTGATGAAATCGAAGCTCTAATGAAGGTATTCGGGTCCAATAGTTAGGTCAAACCGGCCAAGGCATTTGCCATATGATCCAACTCGTCAAGACCACTTTGTCTTCTATTACGGGCCCCGTGATTCCATTCATAGCCCAAGTTGTGTTTTTTAATGTTTAGGGCTTTGGCATTTTCCGTTAAATAGTAGTTTTTTACAAATCACTAAAATTGAAAAAAATTTAATGATGAAATGGGAACTCTAATGATGGAATTTGGGCCCGATCGTTGGGCCAAACCGCCGAAGGCCTTTCACTCGTTTGCCACAAGATCCGGTTTGTCAAGATCATTTCGTTCCCTCTTTATGGGCCCGTAATTCCACTCATAGCCCAAGTTATGCTTTTTTCTCATGGCATTTTCTGCTACGTTTTCATCTATCTAGTTGGTCCAAGTACGAATCTACTAACTCTTGGATCAATTCCGTATCAGATTTGACCCGTGAATCTTTTCGGTTTTACTTTCTGTATTTCTCTTCAAGCACTCTGTTAGGGTCTCCCTTTTCATGAAAAAATTATTTTGGGAGCCATTTAAAGGTCTGCAGAATAAGTGTTTTGTATGGAGTCTATAATGACTTCACAACAATCAACCTAATCTATTCTATAATCTATAATCTCTACTTCTCTACTACCTTATTAAGGAGGAGAGATGGGTAAGAAGGTAATTTCACCATCATTTTAAGATGGCATACAAAAAGTCATAAGGTAAACAACTATATTTTTGCCAAATCCTTCCCTTTATGCCCCTATGTGCAATATTTGATTACAATTGTACAAATGATTATTATTATTATTATTATTATTATTATTATTATTATTATTATTATTATTATTATTATTATGCATGTATGACGCCGTTAAGGGAAGCTACTTGCTAGGTACTTATTCCACAACTGATTGGTTTGTATGGACAGTGTCAAGGTAATGAACCACAGTTCACATGTATTAGTGTTCACATAACATTTCACTCGGTCAATAACTATATTTTGCATGTTCTCTCTATATGCATTATCTTATAGATAATATTGTTGCAAAACATTTGTTTATTCTTTATTTTATTTTTGTTTTGGTATGATGACAAAGGTTTTTCATTTCTTTAGGTGATCAAGATGCAAGATGCTATCGTATATGAGTATAGAAGCACCAAAATCATTTATTGAGCTTGAAAATTACAGTTTACCATTCTCTCGAACCGAGGAGGGAAATATATACCAATTTGCATTTGATGGTCAGATAATAAATTGTCCTTTGAAAATTGATATATTGTTGAATTAGCACATAAATTTTATAAATAACATAAGCGAAACTTGTAGCGCAACGAGTAGGGCAAAAGCATAAACACCCGCGGCAACGCGCGGACATTTTTACTATAGATTATAAAGGAGGAGAGATGGCTAAATGTGTCCAAATTGGCAAATTTAAGATGGCATCCCAAAAGACTTGTGTGTAAACTCCAAATTTATACCCACTTTCTTCCATTTATACCCTTATGTACCACTTTTAATAGTAATTGTACAAACTAATAATGCAACTCATTGCACACCATCATTACCCTTTGCCCATACTAATCGTCCCTCTTTCAATTCTTAGACTTCTCAATTGAAACCCCCTACAATTGAAGCGTTCGTTGGTTACACACTTATCTTATTCTTTAAGGTGTGCCTCCCTATTCAGATATCCACATCGCAAATCAACTTTCCACTTCAGATTATTTTCTTCAGTGCAGGTTTAATTTTGCTTTGTACACACCATTAAAAGTTCTGATTAATGATTTTGCTTTGTACACACAAAGTTTGAAGATGCACACCAAGTGCTTGATAATATGCTTCAACCATTTTTCTGACATGGGTCTATTGATTGTGTCGCAAAAATTTAACTTATCCCAAATCCTTTTGTTGCATGTTTTGCCTCTTATTATCTTTCAGATGCTTCCTCTTCAGCTCTTTCTTTCTTGCTGCTTCAACGTCATTCGCTATGGTGAGTTTTATAGTTTCCAGTTAATATTCATGATACTTTGATTACGTTTTGCTTTTCGGTTTTAGATTTGTTTTGTGTATCTATTACGTGTGTGTTTAACATGGTAAATGTGTCGGCTAACTATGGTACAGGTTTAATGTAAATTAAGTGCAAGGCACGTTGTATGATATGTATGCTTTTAAGGTGTAATGTTTTTATATATATTTTTGAATTTACAGAGGAGCCAGATGAGTTTTTTGAATTTACGGTTGAAGATTATTATCGCCTTTTAGCTACAAAAAAAGGTGAGAAAACATATATGGTAAAAGACCTGTAGATGTTGGAATAATGGTTGTTATGTGAATAATAAACTAATAGTGCGTGCAATCATGAGCAGATAAGTTTTTGAAGACAAGGAAAATACGAGAAGCAGAAGAAGCTGCACATAGGTCAAGGATAACCAAGGTATAAGTCGAATTATTCAATGGGAGGTGAATTTAGCTTCGCTTTTAATCATGTTTATACAACTTTACTTATTTGTTTTTTCTGCAGGCAGTGATCCGTGTTAGGTTCCCATATAAACCACACATTAGAAGCCACATTTCATCCCTCTGAGACAATTCAAAGCTTAGTTGATATTCTCATGAAAATTTTGGCTCAGCCAGACCTCCCTTTCCATATATGTGATCATATTTTACACTCCCACATATTTAACACATACAAATTTGGGCAACTTTGATCTACTTACGGGTTATACTTCCTCTTTAATGAGTCAAGCGGTTAAAATATTAAAAACTAGCAAAACCTGAAACGGGTTGAACAAGCCGAAAGTCACCCGAAGTGTACAGATGTTGCAACAGGAGAGCGTTTACCAGTGATTGGGGTTGCCTGCTCAATCTGATTATCTATCAAGGAATGAGTTGTCCACGAAATATCTAGGCCGCACATGTTTTGGCCTATGCAGATATGGAGTATAAAAGCCGTTTTGTGCGAGGATGGATTCGGTAGAGTTTAGTGCACTGGTCTTTTTCAGGAAGAAGGAATTGGTTCGTTATGAGCTCAAATTCCGTTGGTGTAGGTATTTTCGGTGAATAACTAGAAGTGTGCATGATTGATTTATGTTGGACGTGTGTTCCACCTAAACATGGTAATTTTAGATGACTTCCTATTTGTAGCATAGCAGATTAATTTAGATTGATGGTTGGTTTTACGTTTACATCATGTGAAGCTAGACATGTTTTACAAATGATCAGTTTTCATGTAGTTTTTTTTTAAAAAAAAACACGAATTCTTTTTTACAGTTTTCATGTTTTACAAGGCTGGTGTCATTTTTTTTATGGTTGCTCATTTTATTTGGTTAAACTTTCATCCTTCTTATGAATTCTTTTTTTGCAGGTGCTGATTCATGAATCAAACCAGTAAAATACGATGATTTGGAATCTTTTGATTTCGTTTCGGTTTGGTTCGATTTGATCCTTCATCTCAGATACCTCTTATCTGCCTTTGATTAATCGATTACAACTCTGCTGGTTATTTTTTGAATTTCTAATTATTTGTTTCATGTAGTGTATGTTGCGAGTGTATGTTGCGAGCAACAGTACACGGTTTCCCTATATTTTAGAAGATTGAGGCAGATGGTCCACAATGGTTAGCACAAAAGCTCATAAGAATCTAATCTCAGAAGAAAAGACCAATTCCGAGGACTTATATGCAAATATGGTAATTTCTCTCAACAACATGTACGTAGGATCATTTTCCTTTTGAGCAATAAGAAGTGACAACTTTTACGTATGACAATTAATGTTCTCCTTGTAACTCATTTAAAAATATGGTCAAAATTGAAACTCAAAATCTTTAGGTTATCGTGAATAATGTTAAATATCCACCACTTGAATACTAATTTTTAGAATAAGCTGATATGTTATAAAAACATGGATTCAAAGGTGTTTATGCGGTTTCAAGTTTTTCGACTCCTAAATAGGGTGAGGTAATCTGTTATTGGTAAGTTATAACTATACGTTGTTCAAGTAAGCCATCCAAAACACCTTCAAGTAAGCCATCTAAAACGTTGGCTAGATCATTTATTTATTTTGCAGGGCGACGCATTATACGACACCCCGGCATATGGTACAGTGAATATGGGGGATTGTTTCGCACCTTTGTTCTTTTAATTAAATGCTTCATTTGTCGAAATCACTTTGCTTTTAAATAGAATCCTCATTTAGATCACTAATGTTGTTTACTGATTCGATAATTGCAGGCAACTCTCTCAAAATCTGAGATGGAATTGATCACATTCGGCCATGGATCAGCGTGGAGGCACGAGGAATAATGGCGGATTTTAAAAGTATCTTCCATTGGAACTAGAGACTGGACATCAACTCACTCACCAGATCTTTGGGTCATGTCAATGAAGAGTTTTGATCCTACCATGACATTAGGAACCGATTGGTACTGTTGGATATCGATTTTGGTAAGGTTGAAGAGTTTTTTTAAGTTACAACTCTTATTATCGTGACCAACTTTTTTGTTGATGCATGATCATTTTTTGAAAAATATTTCAGTTTAAGTCAGTCTAATTGTAGAGAGTTCACATTGGTGATTCGAAGAACAATGGTTCACACCAGCCGAAGATTTATTATGCTTCCCCTTTAAGGAAATTGATGGCTACAGATTAATCGATGTAAATATGTAACTCATTAAAGGTATCCATTTCGATTTGTGCATGATATCTTTTTCATAACTTTTGTTCTTTTTCTTGAAACTCTTTATCACTTTTCATTGTTAATTATTAGATTATCCAATGTTTATTTGTTAATAAAATGTTCACTTGTTTGACCCTTACCAGACATGCTTGAACCATCTTTACGACCTACCAACCGGTTAACCAAATAAAACTTGCCACCTTTTCATTCATGATTTTCGCTTTTTATGTGTTCACCACCCCATTGGTCCAGGAGGATTTTCCAACTTATAAGATCTAGAAGCTAATTCAGATTTGTAAGGGATTGTTAATTAATATCGTCACCTATTTCAAATTATGCCATGTGATATGAAAATACCATGAAACTATTTATATAACTAGGGATTTTTGAGTTCAGTTATGCTAACAATATTTTTCTTACATTTTACAGGGATATATGAATTTGGTTATGTAGGACTGAAGGTTTTATGCAACATTTAATGTATGCCAGTTGATGGTAATGGGATAATTTGTTTAGGTGTGCAACTTCTTTCAAATGTGCCACTTGGTTAATGCAAGTTGTTTCAAACGGGTCGCTTGGTTTATGAAAGTTGTTTCAAATTGGTTGCTTGGTTTATTTATGAACAATTGGCTCATCTGTGATACCACAAATGTAAAACAACTATAGAGGCTCTATAGAGGCTCTACTGTGATACCACAAATGTAAAACAACACAACCTGATTATTATTATTCTCTCTCAATCTGAATAGTAACATGGCTAATGTTGTATTCTCTTCTAATGTAATCAACAACTTTATCCAGCACCATATCCGCATTCCCTTGGCGCCTGATCTTTACATGGCACGCTAGCAAAACTTTCCCAACTGTAATCGCCCAAATATGAAGTTCATGAATCGCAACAACGTCATCAATCTCACAAATACCATTCTCTAACCGCGTTGCATCAATCTCTCGTGGTGTACTTTCCATCAACACCTCTAGAATATCACGCAGCATATTGATCGTCGTATACAACACTATAACAGAAAACAGAAGTGTGCAGATTGGATCTACAACTTTCCATTTAGGATTGTACCATATGGTTGCAGCCCCTATCATTACGCCTAAACTCTGAATCGAATCGCCAAGAACATGAAGGTACGCTCCTCGCACGTTTATGTTACTCTTTTTGGTTTTGTTTTCGTTTCTCGGGTATGATTCCAATAGAGGATCATGATGATTATCATGATCATCATGTCCATCATGATGAGTATCAGTATGTTGATGATGGTGCACACTAAGTCCATGAATGTGTCTACCCTCACCTTCATGGTCATGATCATGATGTCCATGTCCATGATCATGTCCGAGTATGAAAATCATGAAAACGTTAACAAACAAACCGACGGCTGAGATTATAAACATGAGACCGCCTTCAACTGCAACCGTACCATGAACAAGTCTATCTATGGCTTCATAAACAAGAATACCAGTAAGTAACCATATCAGCTGAATCGAAACTAACGTCCCAAGAATCTCAATCCTAAAGAAACCATACGATTGGCGAGGCGTAGCTTCCCATCCAGAAGCCCAAACCGAGAACAACGAAATTGCAAAAGCAGCAACATCTGATAACAAATGAGCTGCATCTGTTAAAATTGCAAGGCTGTTTGCTTTCAGTCCACCAACAACTTCAACTGCCATGAATAGGAAACAGATTACAACACTGACCAACAGCTTCGACGTGGACGATGATCGCTCTTCTGCGTCTTTGGAGCTGGTTTTGGCATCTGAAAATCCACATGCTGCTCCTGCACAAACTTTACTCCCAACATATTTTTTCGCATCGGTTTGTGCGTCTATTGATATGTCGATCGAGCGACGAACATGCTTAGGATCCATCTGCATATAGATAATAGTTTATTGTCAATGAACAACATTGTACATTTACTAATAGGGCTGTTAACGAGCGGAGCTGACCATATTGGGGTCGGCTTGGCTCGTTTACAAACCTAGCCAAGCCAGCTCGTTAAATGTTAAGCTCGAGTTTAGCTCGTTAAAACGTCGAGCCAACTCGTTTATTTAATAAAATTAGTTTTATATATTTAAACATACTGATATTTATAAAAATAAAAAGAATAATATTTTTGACATAAACATGATGCAAAATCCATTTTTTAACAATAACACTTTAGTAATTTTATTTCACAATAAAAAGACAAATTTACAATAGGACGGTAGGCAAACGGGCAACAAGCTGCTCACGTTTTGATTTATCGAGCCAACAAGCCAGCTAAACGAGGCTAACGAGCAAGCCTACCTCGGCTCGTTTACAAAGTAAGCCAGCTCGACTTGGTTCGTTTACTAACAAGCCAATTTCAAGCGAGTCATGAGTTGCGAGCTTCCTCAATATCACATTACATAATGTTAGATACAATTGGTAGCAACAACAAACATAATTTTTTTTTTTTTAAAAAAAAGATCAATCACAAATTCACAGCAACTAGAACATGTTGTCATCAACAAATTTGTTTCTAAACATTACAGAAAAAAATAAAAAAAAAATAAAAAAAAATAAAAAAATGGGGATTAAACATTTACAAAAACACAAAGTATATAGCAATTACCTTACAGATTAAAGATTATGAATCAGGCACTTTATGGGGTTCAAATGCACGTACAGAATATCAATACATACCTGTAAGATGAATTTATAGAAGAAGATAATTATAACAAATATAAAATAATAATAATGTGAAGGTACGCATGCACGTTTCTAACGTTTTACGAAAAAAATGATGCATATACAAACATGTGAGATAGAAGGGTTTGATTACCTGGAGAAAATCGTGTGGATTGTGTAATGGTACATTTAATCGATTGCTGGAAGCAATGAGGTATATAATAATGGGAAAATGGCCAAAATAGCCCGTTGATCGGGCATTTTGCACAAATAAACCTTTGACCCCTCTTTGAAGAAAGCACCCACCAAACCAACAAATGGTTTCGTATCCAACACGAGTACAACCGGCTGGTTGGAGGGTCAGACCGGACAACGGACTTTCTTAGCCGGAAGTTGAACGATTTGACCACGAAGTGTCAAATCTTCAACGGGTACCACAACCGGACACTTCAGTTGGTACCCCCCGGCTTTCCCGAAGACACGTCAATTAGACACAGCAAAAGACAGTATAAAAACAGGGAGGGAAAAGAATTTAAACATTTGTCCGCGTGGCAAATGATGAGAGATTATCTATCTTAACTAGTTTATTTGTAATCAAATTTTATTTATGTTTTTTTATGTTTTTTTTATTAATGTTTATTTATGTAATGTTTATTTATGTTTTTTTTATATAAAAGTAAATATTTCATTAATATTACAATAACAATATTATTACAATAACAATAAACAAACCATATTATTACAATAACAATAAAAAAACTATACTATTACAATAACGATAAACAAACTATACTATTACAACAAACTTCCTAAATTTACTTGCTAAGAACTAAGAACTTTGTTTGAATGGTGTATGTGCGCTTCATAGACAGAGAACTCTTCTTGCAAATAAAATAGACTACCACATTGTAGATGCAAATTACACGGGTTAACCCACGCGCAGATGCAACAACAATCCAAGTAGCCGTACGCAGATGAAACAACAATCCAAGTAATCGGACAATATTTTCGTAAGCCGGTAGGCTTCGGTTGGGAAACCAAAAAACGTCATTGGTTTGGAAGATGAAAGGTTTGGGGAGGGTGGTGGGTGCAAATTTTGTTAAGTGAAATCGGGTATTTATATACACTAGTGAGACGGTTCAGACGGTTCCCTAGACGGCTTGAGACGGCATGGGGAAGTGTGACCCGTCTGGGGAGAGAAACGGTTGACCTCTGACCCGTCTGGAGAGAGACGGGACAGCCTCGGGATCAACAACGACACGTGGCGGTCCTCTGTTGGCTGAAATGGGAAGCCTCTCGGGAGACGGTTCAGGCTCGTTGGGAGCCGTGTCCCGTCTCTCCAAAGAGGGGTCAAAGGTTTATTTGTGCAAAATGTCCGGTCAACGGGCTATTTTGGCCATTTTCCCTTTAATAATTGTCACTAATAGTGGAGGAACAAAATTTGTTATTGTTAGAAAAATGATAGTGAAAATGAGTTTTCACTAATTTTGGACTCAAATAAATGTAATGATATATAAATAATTATTTTCGGGTTTGTGTACTATATTGTGAGAGTATCACAAAGAACTAGGGCTGTAAACGAACCAAACGAACACGAACAGAGCCTTGTTCGTGTTTGTTTGTTAAGGAAATCATGTTCACGAAAGGTTCATGAACACTTATCGAACGAGATTTCATGTTTGTGTTTGTTTGTTAAGGAAATAACGTGTTCACAACTGTTCATGAACACTTATCGAACGAGATTTTATGTTCGTGTTCATTTTCTAAGGAGATGAACGTGTTCGTGTTCTTTTGTGTTTATTTGTTAAATTTAGGTATCGGGAAAAAAACGAAAACAAACAAACACAAATGAATGTAAACCAACACAAACAAGCATTCATGACCAAAACCTGGGACAAACTAACACATATTAAATTTCGAGTAAAATTATCATTTATATACTAACACATACATCGTCACCAAAATATACTAACCCAATTAACCAAAAATATTTGATATAATCTTGATCACATAATTGCCATAACATAATGTCTCATAAAAATATAAATTTATCCTATTTAACTTGAAGGGCACTCCTTGAATATTGTTTAGCTTAAAGCCAAACACCAGTGGGGACCCTAAAGAGAACCCATAACTCGTACGTGCACGCGCGCGCCTGGCATGGGCAATGCGCTTTGATGGCGCACTTCGCATCGCCGCGAGCCGCTTTGAGAGCCGTCTTTCTATTTTTGACCTTGTGCGCATGGTCTGGTACATGGCGGATGACCAGGTAGCGTCCTGGTCTCCGCGGATGACGTGGCTGGTTCCATTTGACACTAGTGGCATTGCGCGCTCGGTTCTAGAGGGTGCGCAAGACTAGACAATGTCTTGGTCCACGCATGACGGGTTCTGTCGCGTGCGTTTCGGGTCAGTCAACCATTAGTTGACTTGGTCAAACCGACTGTTTCAACTCGTCATGAATAGAATATGAGAGTTTCAGTCACATTGATTGCAATTTATAGTCATATTGATGACAATAATAAAATGCAATTATGTTACAATTTATAGTCATATTGATGACGATAATGAAATGTGTGAATATATGTGCACGTTCGTTTCATAGAAATTAGAGGATTAAGAGATGAACACATTTTAATAATATTCACCAACAGAGCTTTGTTCCAAGTATGAGAAGAAATCCTTCTCAAGATTAATCAACTTTATTACCTTACAGATTACAGATTATGAGTCAGGCACTTTATGGGGTTCAAATGCACGTACAGAATATCAATACATACTTGCAAGATGAATTTATAGAGGAAGATAATTATAACAAATATAAAATAATAATAATGTGAAGGTACGTATGCACGTTTCTGACGTTTTACGAAAAAAAAAATGATGCATATTTTAATGAGAATCATGAACGTAGAACATGTGAGATATAAGGTTTTGATTACCTGGAGAAAATCGTGTGGATTGTGGATTTTCTGTGATGGTACATTCAATCGATTGCTAGAAGCAATTAGCTATTGAATAATTGTCATGAATATTGGAGGAACAAAATTTGATATCACATTATAGCTACATGGGATAAAGACGAAAAGATACGGATATAAATTTGTATAATATTCAAAACTTTCAACATTTCATTGTCTCATAGTAGAGTCTATGGTTCACAAATGGCTCAGCTATGTAACGGTGAGTGATTTTGGTTGTTTTTTGGGGCAAATTAAAAATGCCCCCATCAAAAGTAATACCGCCCCCTCCATCCAATTTGGGACGTTTTCGTGCCCACCCAAAAAATTTCCACGGTGTTTTTCATCTTTGTTTTGCCAATCAGAATCAAGTTAGCCACTACATCTCATCCTTATTTGTTTTTATTTTAAAAAAATAATAATTAATACTAAACGATTGGATGCTCCATGAAATTTTTCACCTTACCACTACACTCTCATCCTAATTTGAATCCTTTAATGGTCCCACATGTCACGTGTCAATTAATGTCCCCATGAAAATTTCACCTTTCCATTACACATGGTCTTAGGGCATCTTTTTGTGGTGTGAAACACCACGTAGGAGGGGGCGTCGAGGGCTAGGCGTGAGCCTAGTAACGCTTGAAGGAGTGGAGGGGGAAGGCGTGAAGAGTATGTGGCGGGTTTGGTCTATTTGGCTCTGACGTGGTGGCGGCCATGCCTCGGGCATGGTTTCATAACAGTTAGCCTTTATGTAGTGCAAATATAATTGCTTTTTGTGTAACATGACATGGTCTGAACTCACTTACGTGTTTATAACGTTAGACGGTGAAACAAATCTAGGTCCGTCACTAAGGAAAATACAACTATCGTTTAGAGTTAGCTTATCCTACAACCCCTTTGGCCGATTCGAAACCCCGAATCCTAGTCCGCCTCAAAACCGTAATATACACATTCCACTTAATTTACCCGATCTAGCGGCGTACACACACATTTTAACCGGCATGTTTTATCCACGATATCCTTTTGACCAACAACTCGTTCCTATGGGTGCAAACGAGCCGAGCTGCTCACGCGCTACTCGAGCTCGGCTAGGTAAAAAGCTCGAAACGAGCCGAGCCTTATCCAACTCGAGCCTAAAACAAAGCTCGTTTGTTTATCGAGCCCGAGCTCGAGCCTGGCATATGAAGCTCGTTAGGCTCGTCGAGCCTTATCGAGCCTAAGTATAATATTTTTTTAATATTTAATAATATTTACCCCTTATTTAAAGTTGTTTAGTAAACGAGCCCAAGCATGAGCTTCACTTATCGAGTTCACGAGCCTTAACGAACTATATTTATATTATTTTTATTTAATATATTACCTAATAGATAATAAATGAGCTGAGCCCGAGCCGAGCTCGAGCTTGAGAAATTACCAACGAGCCGAGCTCGAGCTTTGAAAACAAAGCTTGAATCGAGCCGAGCTCGTGCTCCAGATCTCATAAGTTAATCGAGCTCAAGCTTCGTCGAGCTCAGGCTCGGCTCGTTTGCACCCTTACTCTTTCCTATATCCCCGTCTCAATTTCCACTACCAAACATCCCCTACCAACAACTCGTTTCTATATCCCCAAAGGACCTTACACCCGACTTTGTGCCAAAAACCCAACGTTAAGATATTGGTGAACCATAGGGTCGAAAGGTAAAAAAGAGAAGCCACAAGAAGAAAATCGGGGAGGAGAAGGCCCAAACCATTGACCGAGTTGCGGTAAAATGGACAACTAAGAAAGAAGTAGTTTTAACCAAATCTTAGATACACGTATCAGAGAACCCAATGATAAGTACTAATCAATAGCTTAACGAATTTTGGGATCGAATAAATGATCTTTACCAAGAAACGTTGAAACGGGATTTCTACCGGAAGAATGATAGTCGCTCATCAAAGTGACGTTATATAAATCAAGTTATCACGACCTTTAATGGTTACTACCACAACATCAAAAATAACCCGAAAAATGGTGAAACTTAAGCTGACTTCTGACGAGAGCGTTTACTACTTATCACGAAAAAAAAGAAACACACGTTAAAATTTATTTATTGTTGGGAAGTCGCGAGGTACCGTTGCAATGGGCGAACGTACCGCTTGCAAGTGAATCGTCTAACCAGATGAAAATAAGCTCCTCCACTCGTTCAGAAGCTAGTAATGAGACTGATTTAAACTTTAGCGAAGATGATGTCGATGTTGAAGCGAGTCGCCTAAATGGTAGAGATAAATACAAAAAGAGATAATCAAAATCATCTACTTCGGGTGTGGAATACACTGAACATTTATCCTAGCTAAATGAACGTATTGGTACGTTCAATAATACTCTACAACAAAAGCTGAGGAAATAAGTATTTGGATGATTTTTGGAAGAAAAACTAAATCTGAAAAATGAGAAAGAATCCGTGAAAGAAAAATGAGACGAAAAGGAAATTCCATGCTATGAACATTGATCATCTTGTTAGTACTCCAGAAAGCCAAATGAATGAGGAAATGAAATAACAAATCGTGTAAAAATAATCTTAGCTAGTATGTTTTTTAGTTTTGTTTTTAATTACGTTCTTTTATTGTTTTCAGTAACTCTTTTAATTTTATGTAATGGTATTGGTTTATTTAATATAAATCTCTTTTGTTATTTAATTATCTAGTTTTTTTAAACAATAAAAAAGGCGGGGACAAAAAAACGCAAACAACCACCCCGTAGTTTTTAGGCTTGGGGGCAAAGCCCTTTCTACTAACGTGGGAGACACATGGTACCCCACGCCTCCTTCATCCCCTACCACAATACATAGTGTTAATATCTATTAAATTTGACTACTTGAGAGTTAAAAGAATAAAACCCATTTTGGTGCTTTATACAAGGGGAGCGGTGTGGCAACGGCAATAGGCTTTTACCCTGTCATGTAGGCGTCACAGACGTAAAGGGGGATTTGCTCTTCACATAGAAAAAAAAAGGAGGGGATGATGTACAAAGGCCGTGGGCATATTTTTATTAATTATTAATTATTTTATATTCTTATTATATATATATATATATATATATTAATTTACAAGTTGGTTGTGCTTTAAAAGGTTGTAACTTATGCTTAAAGAGTGTAATATGCATGGGAATGTTGTACTCTAAGGTTTAAATATTGTACATTTAAAAAGCTGCTTTGTTCCTTTCTTCCCCCATTTCTAGAATATTACACTCTCCAATTCTCCATCTCTCAACTCTTTACTTTCTTTGTCTAAATATTGGGAGGCCACCATCATCACCGTTCGTCACCGCCGCCAACCTTCACTTAAGAAGAGACAGGGTTTCATGGCACCACTTCCGGAGTAATGGGAGAAGTGGATGAAACCGTCAGGCGGTTGTAATGAATCGGGGGAGTGGTGGGAGATTGGTTGTTCCTGCCTTCTTCTTCGGCCAGTAATTTCTTTTGTTTTCCATTCGGTAATGGTGACCAACCTGTCACCGGTGGAGGTTACATATGGTGGTTTTGTTAGGCGCGATGGTTCGGCGGTGGTGGTGTTTGGTGGTATGGGCAAAGTTCGGTGTGTGGTGTTGGAGTTTGTAGAGCTCCAATCGAAGGGGTAAGACCAAAGCCTAGAGTTATGGTTGTTTCTTGTTGAGAGATAGAATGAGAGAGATACAGGAAGTGAAAGAGTTAGATTAATTGATTTATTCTTTAATCGATAACTTTTTTTCTGGATTGAAAGAGTTAGATTTAACTTTTTTTCTGGATTGAAGGAGATGTTGAAAATATTCTCAAAGAGTTTGTTTGTGAATGATTTAGTACGTCACATGACTATCCCAGTTGATTTGCTTAATTCAACGGGGGTGTGACAATATTAAAAAATATCTCACCACTTCAAATAATACCTAGCTTTGAAAAGGGTAAAAACATCTTAAAATCTATGAAAGTCATTTAATTAGTATAAAATTTATGAAATCCATTTAATTAGAATAGTACATGACATGTGCATACGTTTAAAATGCTCACTTAACAGGTAAGTTAACGTTCACTATTATGCCATATGTTAAGGTTTAACAAAACACTCCGTTATGTTACTAGATATATCCAATGGGTTTTAGTTATCACGTTTTGTTTTAACTAATAATTAAATAAAAGAAACAAACAAGTATGATTGGTGCAAGACCACATAGGCATCATCTCAACTCTCTCACGCCTCTTAGCAGGCTTACGCCCCCCTTCAGTTTTCTAATTTTCTTTTATATTGTTATTTTATACGAAGTTTTCCGGTGTTGGTTATCGTTTGCGATAGTGTGGCATTGATGCTACTTGGCACGGTTTTAAACGACCCGTCACAACGCACGGGGGCTATATTCTAGTTTAAAAAAATAAGAAAAACTAAACAAAACAAAAAATAAAATGAAATGATAAATTACAAAAAACTAAAATTCAAAACAGAACAAAGAAATTAAAAACGGTAATGTACCGTTAGAATTAGTAAAAAAAAATTAAAAAAAAATTTAATTTTTCCTTTTAAATCCTAACTATATCTTCATCACCTACACATTTAGAATTCCTTAACTTATTTTTTCTCACTTACACCAATTTTCTCTCACATTGTTTTAACCATCTCTCAAATGGCAAGAGTACATTTGTTTAAGAGGAGGAGTTGCCTTGGCTACGGCTTGGTAATTGCCCAAGAAGGCATGCCTTTTGCGGCGGAGCGAATCCAAAAAAGATTGCCTCAGTTCGGATTGTTCTCTGCAACTCGGGAACATGAAGTTGGAATCGCTAGTAATCGCGGATCAGCATGCCGCGGTGAATATGTACCCGGGCCCTGTACACACCGCCCGTCACACCCTGGGAATAGGTTTCGCCCGAAGCATCGGACCAATGATCACCCATGACTTCTGTGTACCACTACTGCCACAAAGGCTTTTGGTGGTCTTATTGGCGCATACCACGGTGGGGTCTTCGACTGGGGTGAAGTCGTAATAAGGTAGCCGTAGGGGAACCTGTGGCTGGATTGAATCCTTCGCGATGGAAATTCCCTTCAAGGTGCTTGCTTCCACTGGTGGCGGGCGGGCGACCGACTTCGTTTTGAAATGCTATGTTCCATCGTACGTATAAAACCTTCGGATGAAAAAGTTACGCTACTGAGAAAAAAACGGAGCATCCCTGCCTACTTCGCCCTTGGTTATTGTTACAATAAGAACCTTTAACATTAACTATAAGCAAATATATAAAAAACAAAAACATATTTATTTATCAAACATCTAATTTATCAAAGATTGTACGTTTTATCAAAGTAAAAACACACATGAAAGCTCATCACAAGAAGATATCTCATACATCTTATTTCATTTATTTTAGATTCATTCTAGGTAGAAACATAACAAAAACACTACTTTTACCATTTTAGCGTTAATTTGGACATATCTTAGCTGGTTACGAAACTTTGAACAAGAAGAATACACACATATATTAACCAAAAAAATATAGGTGAATAATAAAATAAATGGACGATAATACAAAGTTTTAAGAAGATATTTGCCCTTCAGGTAAACCAGAGGGACAATATTTACAAAATAAAAAAAAAAAATATAGATGAATAATAAAATAAATGGACGAGTGTCAACCCTAGTTAACATCTTGTGCCATTTTGCACCATCACAATCCCAACAACCGTCTATAAATCACTCACATTTCTGTTTCTTAATCCGATCCAAACACTCATCCATGGAGCTACAATCTTTGCATCCATTAACCAACATTTTACGGCAAATCTTCTTCACAATGTTCTCAACCATCGTATCAACACTCTCTTATCTCCGTCTTTTCAAACCGCCACCTCAGCATTCCACTGATGACCATTTCGTCATCTTAGACGGCTCGTCCCTTTCCTTCATTCGTGTCCCCATCAACATAGTCACAACCAATATTAAAAATAAAGTCCCAATCATAACTTACTCGCATTCGGCCCATGGAGCCCATACGGCCATGTGCATGGTGTGTTTGGAGTGTATAGATGCTTCTCATTCAATTAGGGAGCTTCTTAGTTGTGATCATGTGTTCCACCAAGAGTGTTTGGATACATGGATAGATGTGGGGCATGTGACTTGCCCCTTGTGTAGATCCATGCTTCTTCCACCCAAGAAACTTTTATCCTCCATAACCACTACGCTTGGCACAGAGGGTTTGTAGCCTGATGATATCAGGGTGTGTAGTAAAGGTGTTATTTTTAGATATTGGTTTAGCGTTATGGTCCAATGGTGGAGTATACATCGATTTATGAGTAGATTTAATGGGCGTGTGAGTTGGCTCTTAAAAAAGGAAAAAAAAAACTACCACCATCTTCGGCGCAAGACGGCTTGCTTGTAGCCTAGTGGTATCTAGGGGTCTAGTAAAGTTCTTTCCTCAACCCTTGGTTGAGGGTTTTGGTACCAAAGGAATGATAGATAACCTGGCGGTATCAAGTTGTGGTGGAAAGATGTTCCTCCCCAAGTTGTTGAGGGTTTTCTCTCACAAACAATATTGACGTAGATTTAGTGGGTGTGTAACGGTTAAAATATAACACCAACCCGGGCCAACCCTAACCGGGGTACTGATCTTGATCCGGTGATGTACGTTTTTTAAAAAAGTGACGACGGATTTCGTCAAAGTCACCATATATGTTTGTACTGTTTTTGCATCTTTTTTTTTCGTTGAATAATATTGCATGCATCAAGATTAGAATGATGGTGCGTTATAAAAATGAATGCAGATTGTGTGTTTGATGTTTGATGATCGAAGATATATTAAAACTGGTTATAAGGTGATGATCGAAATGGATAAGGTTAAAGATGTAAGAATCAAGATCAAGATAGAAGTTGCATTTACATAGATCACATGATTTACGGTTCCATTTATTGTTCTTTATAACTTACACAATGACTACGTACAGTTCATCTGGTCAGCCAATATTTATTATTATCAGTTAATAGCTATTACACCGTTTAAATTAGTAAAACTTCTTTTTTTCTTTTTTTTCTTTTAAACATGTGAGTTATAAAAGATAAACAAAAAACATGAGACCAAATGGTGTGGTCTCGGCAAAATGCATCGGGGATCTGAGCTGGCCTTCGGTGGAATGGGGAACACCCCCCACCCCCAACAAAAAAACTCGGTGGATTCAGGGGAATTCCACCGTGATCACCGAGCTGTGTGATTGGTGGAGGAGTTGTGTGATTGGTGTAAGAGAAAGGAAGGGGAAGGGGGAATTGGAGGAAACCATTTCCTTGGTTTGGGGATAGGGAAAGGGGAAAATGAGGTAGCGCTGATATGGCACTTGGGAGAGTTGGGGAAAAGGTTCCCACACCATATAGCCTAAGAACTACGACTCTTAAGGCTGGTGGGTGTGGAGATTAGCCTTCAAGGGAGGACTAGCCTCCACATAAGCTGCCACATCATCACAAGGGAGGACCATCCTCAAGTGGACTAGAGAAGGATGTGGGGATGGTCCTCCTTGACAAGTTTTGGTTTGCATGTGCTTCTCACATAGTATCATGGTCCTCCAATCACATGCCCCGTCTCAAACATCCACTTTTGGACGAAAAGCACGAACTAGAAGGTGGGAGGCAGTGTGGGACGATCCCCACAGGCTGGGACGGGCTAGGGACATCCCACCACACTCATTAGCCTAAATAAATAAAAAACACAAAATAACGGTGAATTAAAACTTTCTTAGTTTAAATGGTAAATTTTAAATACTGAAAATATGCGAGATAGATGAAAACGAAATAAGGAATGTAATGCAGTGTTGCAAAACAAGTCCGAGTTGACCGATTACTCCTCGAGTGCTCGCTCTAGGGGTAGGTCACCGAGTATAGCCGAGTTGGCCGAGTACTCTCCGCCTAGGCCGATTTGACCCCCAGGTACTCACCCGATTAAGTTGGGTACCATATGAAAATGTATTATATTTAACTCGGCTTGTTTTCGAAAAAAATACATCAAAATGTAAATTTATACCGACATGTACATAAAAATAAGCACATGGGGAAATAGCGTATTTTTTTAATTACGTTAAAACGTAGAACAACTTAAGCCGTACATTAAAATAAACATAAAAACGTATTATATTTACTCAAACCATCTATGAAAATCTTTAGGTTTCATACTTAAAAATATGCATATGCGGAAATAGTGTTTTCTTTATTTACGTCTACACGTAAATCAACTTAAATCGTACATAAAAATAAGTATGAGAACATATTATATGTGACCCACGTATATAAAATAAGCACTTGACGGACTCGTTTCAAAACACAGACAAACTTAAACCATACATAAAAATAAGAATTAAATCCTATTATATCTGAGCCGACCTAATTATGAAAAATTTAGTTTTCGTACATAAAAATAAGCACGTGTGAAATATCGATTTTTTTATTTACGTCAACACGTAGGCCTGGTTAAATCGTAGATAAAAATAAGCATGAAAATTTATTATGTTTGACTTGGCTCATTTACAAAAATTTAGGTGGAAACCTGAATTTTTATCAACACGTACATAAAAAAGTACGTGAAGAAATCGTTAATTTTATTTAAGTAAAAGAATGATAATACGCGCGGGGGGGGGGGGGGGGGAGGGTTGCACTTGAAATGTTAAAAACTAAGGGCACATATTATATTTGACCCAACTTAGTTCCGAAAACTTTAGGTCGAAACGTAAATTTATATCGACGCTTAAATGAAAATAAGCACGTGAGGAAATCATTTTTTTAAGTTAAAAAAATGAAAATACGAAGAAATCACTGATTTACACCAATCATGCACTGCCATATCACTTTATTGATTCACTTCACTGAAACAGTTTTTTAGAGGCAACACTTCACCGATTTTTTACCTAATAATTAATTGTTTTCGCACATAATAATAATAGTATGCACTTCACTCCCACCACCCCTGCACCTTTTTCACCACAAGTATATATATTATTTTATTTTGGAGAGAGAAACTCACGGGAAAGATCCCGTTAGATAGAACCAGAATTTGGTTCACGGATCCACTACCAGCATTGATGACGGCAATGTTACGGTGCTGGTAGTGGGGTATCCGTGACTAATTCTGATGGCGCCCCGCCCCCTTATGATATATGTAATTCCAACCAAGGTAAACTGAAATTTTAATGGTGATTGTCGCAAGAACTTGATGAATGCTTATGTCGTACGTCTTGTAGGCCAGTGTGGTTCTGCCAGCATCATTGGGATTTAATTTCTTATATAATCACCGCTTTCAAATTAAATATCTTGTTTTATACAGCTTAGTTTAGCCACATCTCTCCATTAATGTCTTTACCCCTTTCAAACTCATCCCATCTTCCTTCATTCTCTCCTTTTGTCGTGTAGGGTGTAAATGAGCTGAACCGTTTGTGAGATTATCTAAGGGTCATTCATGTATCTAGCTCGAACCGGCTCACATTGAATGGGTTGGGCTCTCATGCGAACCCATTGATTTGTAAAATATTTTTACTAGAGGCAACATAATCATTTTCTTGAGTGAACGCGTAATATTTAATACAGTGAACCGATACTAAAAAGTTCAAGGCTATATGTTACGGAGTTTGAAATCTTGAAATAGAGCTATATTTCAGTTAATGTTTGTAGAACATCATAATCTCTAGATATGTAGAACACTTCGTAGAGGGATATCATGAGTTATCTTCTAAAACTCAAATCTATTTCTTGACGGTTGCTTAGAGGTGGGATGATGATCTCTACATCAAAGTAGATGTGCATGCCAATCTTGGTAAGTGCATCTAATAATCTATCTAAAACTAATTATACTATATTTGATTTAAGCCCATACGGTGTGTGTGTGTGGGGGGGGGGGGGGGGGGGGGGGTCGGCATAGCCCCATCGTGATGTAGCTTGGGGCGGCTACTCTGCCCCCTACCCCGTCATCGTCGTGGCCAGCATGGGGAAGACGTTGGAGCCGGGTCTGCTCATTGGTGATTTGTTTTTGTTTTCTTTAAAGGGAGGGAGGTTCATCTCCCATCCCTTGCTCCATCCCCATCTTGACTAACCTACCCCACAATGAAGTGGTGCTTACGTGGTGGCCCATCCTCAAAGGACTACCCTTCTCCACACCCCATAGCCTAAGAGAGCATGAATAGTGTTACCCCCTTTGATTGGTCCAGAGGTGCGTTGGTGATTTTTTTTTATTAACATAAGAAATCTTTAAGGATATGATATAACACAATGGTAGGAGATTAATTTTGTAATCTTAAAGTGTTTTGTACAACCTATAGGGTTGTTCCAGGCCCTATACGACTATTTACGGGTCCCTAAAATATAGACTTATATATAAAAAACAATAATACGGCGATAATTGTGATAAAAATATACAAAAGAAAAGTATTGTAGCAAAATATTTAAAGGAAATGTGAATCTCTTCTAACATTTTTGAAAGCAAGGTTTAGGATCAAACTCTGAATCCTTATTCTTCCGCCACTCCACCAGCCATTAATTTGGCCGTTTGGGTTTAATTTAAAACATTATTGGATGTAATTTATTCACTGTTTGATACTATCCTATATCAGCACACCATCAATTGGTAATCTTAGTTTGATTTATCATAATATTGTGCTTAAACTCATTATTATTGATTGACATATATTAGAAGTAGATCAATGTAATTATGTATAGGTTATTTCTGTTGAAATACTTAATACAAACAACTCAAACCACCAACAATATAAACAATACACGATAGACAGAAGAATAGCGACAAAACAGGTGACAAATCTCTTATTAAACCAACCCAAAGAAGTACCCCCCAAATACCCAGAGTTCTACAATAGTAGAACTCAATAGATCAATAGATCAATACAAAGTCTAGATCCAGCAGCTGATAATAATATCAGATGGTGGATCTGTGTAAAGAATAATACAAAGACTTACAAACACAGGAAACCCTAATACAGAGAAGACGAAGACGATGACCTAATACAGACACAATACACACACTTTAGAGAGAGATACAGACGAATGAATAATAATGAAATAATAACAAAAAAAGTTTATATATGTGTCTCGAGAAGCTTCCAGGTGATGATCCCAAACGTATCCAGAGCCACACGATCAACTTCTTCTCAGCCATTAGATTATTCTGTTATAACAATAAACAAACACAAATCCAGAACATAAACGTTCACTGGGCCTCAACATAAGCCCAAACTTATAAGCCCAACATACTCAAGTCTGATTAACAATAGCCCAAAAGAGTTTAAATGATAAACACTTATTACTTTTAACATCCCCCCTTCATTCAAACTTTTTTGAAAATATCAACCAAACCAAGTCTCTCACACAGAACCTCATGTTGTGACCCATTAAGGCCTTTGGTCAAAAGATCAGCAATCTGTTGATCTGAACCAACCTTTACTGTCTGAATAATTCCATTAGAAATTTTCTCTCTAATAAAATGTAAATCAATCTCAAAATGTTTTGTTCTCTCATGGAAAACAGGATTTGCAGCTATTGAAATTGCTGCCTTACTATCACAGTTTAAACAAACTGGTAGTTTGCAGTCAATTTTAAGCTCCTTCAATACATTCAGTATCCACATTATCTCACAGGTAGCAGAGCACATGGCCCGGTACTCTGCTTCAGCAGTAGACCTAGACACAGTGCTTTGCTTTTTGCTTTTCCAGGATACTAAGGAACTACCAAGAAAAATACAGAAACCAGTAACTGACTTCCTGGTAACTAAACACTTAGCCCAATCAGAGTCAACAAAAGCACTTAATTCAAACTTTTCAGACTTCTTAAACTGCAAACCTTTTCCAGGTGACAGTTTTAAATATCTAAGAAGTCTTAAGGCAGTTTTCAAGTGACTATGAGTGGGTTTGTGCATGAATTGACTCAAAACTTGAACAGAATAACTTATATCTGGTCTTGTAATAGACAAGTATATAAGCTTTCCTATCAACTTTTGATACCCATTAATATTATCTAAAACTTGTTCATCTTTTCCATGTTTATTAGACAATATATAGTTTGGTTCAATAGGAGTATTAACAGGCTTACAACCTAGATAACCAAACTCATGCAACAATTCTAAACAATACTTTCTTTGAGACAAACAAATACCAGAATCAGTATAAAGAACTTCAATTCCTAAAAAATATTTAAGCTTTCCTAAGTCTTTAATTTGGAAATTTGAACTTAAAAACTTTTTTATTTTTTCAATTTCAACCAGATTGTTACCAGTGATAACAATATCATCAACATAGACTAATAAAACTATAAAAACATCTTTTTCAGATTTAATAAACATTGAATGATCACACACACTTTGTATGAATCCAAACTGTAATAATACATTAGTAAGTTTTTCATTCCATTTTCTGGGAGCCTGTTTAAGACCATATAATGACTTAACAAGTTTACAAACTTTATTATCATTAGCTGAACTATAACCTTCTGGAGGTACCATATAGACATCTTCAGTTATGGAACCATAAAGAAAAGCATTATTTATGTCTAACTGAAACAAAGACCATCCATTCTGAACAGCCAGACTTAAAATACACCTAACAGTGACCATTTTAACAACTGGTGAGAAGGTTTCACCAAAGTCTAACCCTTCTCTTTGGTTAAAACCTTTGGCAACAAGTCTTGCCTTATACCTCTCAACCTCACCATTAGCTTTATACTTGATTTTATAGACCCATTTACAGCCTATAGGTTTTCTATTTTTGGGTAACTCAGTTAATTCCCAAGTTTTATTTCTATACAATGCTTCCATTTCTTGATTCATAGCCTCTACCCATCTAGGGTCCTTAGAGGCTTCTGAATAAGAAGTGGGTTCATTTGTTTTATTCAGATTAGAAATAAAACAGAAATTATCACTAGACAAATGAGAATAGTTAACAACCTTCTCAACACCATACTTAACTTTTCCCTCAACTATATAATCATCAAACCTTCTAGGCACACTAGACACTCTACTAGACCTTCTAATACTTCCCTCAGGTGGAGCAGTCTCATCATTTGGAGAGTTAACATCATGGTCTACCTTACCAGGATTCCTACCACCTGGACTGCCAGGCTGCAGACCAAGGTCTACCCCCCCAGCAGGCCTGGGAGGATATCCAGGTTGCAAACTAGTTAACTCTTCCTGAGTACTAGTGTTTCCCCCTTCATCATTGGGAAGGGTAGTGCTCTCAGTCATACTAACTACTTCAGTTGTCTCAAAACAATCGAAAAAGTTAAGATTATTTATATGATTATCAACCATTTCATTATCAATACTTTGTTTAAAAGGAAAAATTTCTTCATAGAATCTAACATCTCTTGAATACTCAATAGTTTTAGATTCTAAACCATACAACTTGTAACCTTTTTTAAAATTCGAGTAACCTATAAGAACACATTTTTCAGATCTAATAGACAACTTATCTGAGTTATTTAAAATGGTATTAAAACAGAGACAACCAAAATTTTTAATATGACTGAGTGTTGGGGGGAACCCATACACAACCTCATAAGGACTCTTACCTACTAATACTGAAGAAGGAATCCTGTTAATCAAATAAGTTGCAGTTAATATACAATCACTCCAAAACCTTAAAGGTAACCCACTCTGAAATAACAATGCCCTGGCTGTGTTTAGAAGATGTCTGTGCTTTCTCTCAGCAATACCATTTTGCTGAGGTGTATAAGCACAGGTGGTCTGATGTATAATACCATTTTTATTACAAAAGTTTTGAAACTGTTTATTCACAAATTCAGTTCCATTATCACTCCTAAATACTTTGACATGTTGTTTAAACTGAGTCTTAACCAATTCATAAAAGATCATCAAATTTTCAAAAACTTCAGTTTTAGACTTTAACATATAACACCATACAGTCCTACTGAAATCATCAACAACAGTCAAAAAGAATTTGTATCCTTCCCTACTAGTGACCCTATAGGGCCCCCAAACATCTAGATGAACTAAATCACCTATCTGTTTGGATACATGATCACTAATAGGAAAGGGTACCCTCACTTGTTTAGCCTTGTGACACACATCACAAGGCTGATGTGAGTCCCTTTGTCCAAGGTTCAAACTATTTCTTAACACAGCCAAAACCTGATCAGATGGGTGACCAAGTCTACTATGCCATAAATTGGCATCACTAACACTATTAAAGCAACTATTATTAATACTCACATTTTTACCAACAAAATACAGACCATCAGTCTGTTTACCAGTCACCAGGATTCTCTTGGACTTGGAATCCTGAATGAAACAACTTTGTTCATCAAATAACACATTTAACTTGTTATCTCTAGCTATCTTATGAACAGACAAAAGATTAACACAATAATCAGGAACAAGAAACACATCATACAAAACAACACCTTCTGCCAGTTTAACATCTCCTATTTTAGTGACTTTAGCACTAGTTCCATTAGGATGTTTAACTAAAATATCATACTCAGAAACATCAACAGTATTAAACATTTCTTTATCACTACTAGTCATATGTTGGTTAGCACCAGAGTCAGTGATCCAACCATAACTAATAGCATTTCTAACAAAACTAGAACAATTTGAAAAAAATTTTAAGATTTTTTCCAAATTAGAAATTCTTGACATACAAGAGAAACCATTTATAAAGACACTCTTACCTCCTGAATTATTTGTTTGAGACTCATTTCCACCTTTATCACTGATCAGACTCATAAGCTTTGATATCTGTTCAGATGAAAAAGGCAAACCAGAAGAACTAGAAGAGGATTGTTTATCATTAGACACATTAGAAGACAGATTAGATCTAACATTTTGATTAAACCCTTTCTTCCTAACCCCAGGAGGATACCCTATAAGTTCATAGCACCTATCTACAGTATGCCCTAGCATATTGCAGTGAGTGCATTTGAGATTAGGGTTAGGTCCTCTATTTCCAGTCCCTGAGAAGTTTTGATTAGATCCTCTACTTGCAGCCCTTCTATTATTATTAACATTATTAGACCTACTTAGAAAAGCCACATTAGTGTCTTTAACAGTATTAGAACTAGACCTCCTATGTGACTCCTCCCTAGATATAATAGCAAAGGCATGATTTACACTAGGTAATGGATCTTGCATCAACAAATTTGTTCTAACAGGTTGATAAATGTCATCTAACCCCATTAAAAATTGCATAAGTCTTATCAGTCCATTAAAACTATTAAATTCTTTTGATGCATCACAAGAACAAGGTGGTAACTGAATGATTGAATCAAACTGTTTCCACATTGTGTTTAACTTGTGATAATAATCTGAAACAGAACTTCCATTTTGACTCATTGAACAGATCTGTTGATGCAAATGAAAGACTACTGACCCATCCACCTTATCATAAGTATCTTTTAGATCTAACCAAACATCCCTAGCATATTTAGAATACACTTGTCCTAGATAAAGTTCTTCATTCACAGAATTCAATAACCAAGAGAGAACAACAGAATTACATCTATCCCATTGTTTGGCCAGGACATCATCATCACTAGGTCTGACCACAGTACCATCAATGAAACCATATTTGTTTTTAGTTTCAAGAGCAAGTTTCATAGCATTAGACCATACTTTATAATTGTCAGTACCTTTTAGTTTTAAACTGATGATGGTTAATGTACTGGTGTCACTAGGATGAATATACAATGGATCACCTATATCAAGTTTGCTGATTAAGGTGCCAGGATTGGGATCACCTCCACCACCATTATGATCTGGTGGTGGAGGATTAACAATAGCATCACCCATACTAGCAAATCAGCTCAAACAACAACCACAGATACACACAACAAAGAAGATAGCAGATCAAACAGAAGAAAAACAATACAACTTCAATAGTTCCTAGAAGAACGAAACTGTGTCAGTGTGAAGATAGTGGGTTCATCACTCAAGGTGCCCACCCATCTCTTAACACAGGAGTTCTTTTATTAGCTATGTATATATATATATGTTTATACGTAGTCACAGACAAAAGATGAACAATCCAAGACAAATAACAATCAACAACAAGCAATCAACATTAGACACACCAAATATTGAGCCAATACCGGTCCCCCTAACCCGGTCAGTGCTCCTAGACACAACAATACAAAGTAAATAGACAAGAAAGGAACAATCTCACCAGAAACTCGTAGTCTGTAACCTTCACTTAGGGTTACACGACCAGAGAGCAAACAGCAAGCAATCCAGCCCACAACCACGTGCCAGAATCAAGATCAAGAGCCAGCAGCCAACAATAGTTGACACAAAACCCTAGATCTCCAAGAAATACCAAATCCAAGTAACAGACAAGATCTACAAAGATCAAATCTATTACTGATAATACTAAACACAAGTAATAAACAAGATCTAGTCAGATCAGATTTATTACTACTCAAATAAGGTCAAGATCTATAATACAAGATCAAAACCCTAACAAAAGACCAACACAATGAAAAGACAGCGGAATACTTTGAAAAGACCAGAATCAGAGAGCCTTAAGCTCTGATACCATGTTGAAATACTTAATACAAACAACTCAAACCACCAACAATATAAACAATACACGATAGACAGAAGAATAGCGACAAAACAGGTGACAAATCTCTTATTAAACCAACCCAAAGAAGTACCCCCCAAATACCCAGAGTTCTACAATAGTAGAACTCAATAGATCAATAGATCAATACAAAGTCTAGATCCAGCAGCTGATAATAATATCAGATGGTGGATCTGTGTAAAGAATAATACAAAGACTTACAAACACAGGAAACCCTAATACAGAGAAGACGAAGACGATGACCTAATACAGACACAATACACACACTTTAGAGAGAGATACAGACGAATGAATAATAATGAAATAATAACAAAAAAAGTTTATATATGTGTCTCGAGAAGCTTCCAGGTGATGATCCCAAACGTATCCAGAGCCACACGATCAACTTCTTCTCAGCCATTAGATTATTCTGTTATAACAATAAACAAACACAAATCCAGAACATAAACGTTCACTGGGCCTCAACATAAGCCCAAACTTATAAGCCCAACATACTCAAGTCTGATTAACAATAGCCCAAAAGAGTTTAAATGATAAACACTTATTACTTTTAACAATTTCCTTCCTTTGTATTCTCCTATTTAAAATTTTTTTTTTAAAGAGTATTGGTATGATTAATGAGATATGAAACATCTTGACCATAATCACTTTTAGTCGTTAGTAAAAAAATAAATCAATGATAAGATTTGAAATAAAATATAGTTCAACCTGGTCCGATTCACTGGCTTCAAATGAATAGACTGAAGCAAATTTGTTATGAACTCCAGAACATGATTATGATCGCAAGTGAAACTAGTTTCAAGAAAAGCTACACAAAGTAGGATCACTCTCTTGTTTTGTAAAGATTTATTATTTTGCCAATGAGATTTCTTTTGCTAAAGGCATTATAGCCTAGTGATATTTTGATGGTGGGATAAGACTTAGGGACTATAAGGTCTTGGGTTCGAATCTCACAAGGGGGTTTTCTCATAATTATGAGTTTCCTCCTGAATTGGTAACTTGGTGGTGGAAATGTGGAATATCATCGTGTGGTAACACTGGTGGCACGATGATACTCCAGTGGTACGTGAGTAATTCTAATTGACCGTTAAAAAAAAGAGATTTCTTTTAATTATTGAAATCGATGATCACATGTTTTAAGTTACAAGCGACACTTTAGGCTTCCATACAATTTCTGATGTGTTACTCTGTAGTGTAGTTAAATTTAAAACGTAAGGGGGCCGATGACTGATGTCGCCATATTGCTACTTGGTCCATGTGTCTTCACCCTCAACCAATGGAGTCCAATCTCAAACCTTGAAAAATGAAAACCATTTTCAAGGATTTGTTTCATTGTGAAAAAAGTTTAAAATAATTTGTTTAAAAAGGTGTATTATGAGATGAATCTAAGAACATGTGTAGTGGTTTAGTTAGTGAGTCGAAAAAGTGATTGTCACGTCATTGTCACGTATACATGGAACTCTCACGAACTAAACCATTAATAATGTCTAGTGATGTTTGAATGTTATAGCCTTGGTTCACGGCCGTTAGTGGGCTCATGCCCCTCCCAATGGCACTCCCATTTTGGTGTTTCACGCTCCTAGTTGGTGAGTTGGCAAGTGGGCAACGCCCACCACATATGGTTTCAATGGAATAAAGTAGTTTCATGATATAAAGAAAAAAAATTAGGTCACATGGACGAGAGAGTAATATATTGTTGAAATTTCAAGTCAATATCTATTCAATTCAATTTTTTTAAAATTCTGATTAATTGGTTTTTTTTTTTTAATTTTTTGTTTTTTTTTTTTTGTATAAATGGAACATAAATGGGCTGGAAGTTGTATTGGGCTTTGTCAACTGGGAGCTTAGGCTAGAGATCGTACAAGGGAAATTGGCTACCAATGGTCAATGGATTAAGCTTGTGTCTTAGAAAGTCCGGCCCTAATAATAGATAGTACACTATTTGGTTTGGGTGTATTTGTTCAGATTATATATTTTTGATATAGATTTTGATTTTTTTAGATTTTTTTGATTTGTTATAATTAATTGTTTGTTGGCCCCATCAGTCAAATAAAATAGATCATTCCTTTGGGAAGAACCAATCAAAGAATTAGTAATACTAGATAACAGTAGAGGGGCGGATGTAGCCAAGTGGATCAAGGCAGTGGATTGTGAATCCACCATGCGCGGGTTTTGTAGGCTGGTCCGGCCTATTGCTCTTTCCTTATGCCTATTTCGCTGTAGGGGGTTGGTTCACGGGTACAACCTTTGTAACTTCATGACTAATTGATAAATAGGTGAACGTTGTAATTAATTCTGTGTATTATGTGCATCTCACAAAATCTTCAAAACCAAATAATATTACATAAATAGTTAACTGATGTGTGTTTTCATGCAATACCTAGGGGTGCAAATGAGCCGAGCAGCTCGCGAGCTACTCGAGATCGACTCGGTAAAAAGCTCGAAACGAGCCGAGCCTTATCGAGCTCGAGCCGAGCTTGAGCCTCAAATGAAGCTCGTTTACTTATCGAGCTCGAGCTCGAGCCTGACATATGAAGCTCGCCAGGCTCGTCAAGCCTTATCGAGCCTAATATAATATTAGGTTTATTAATATTTTATATTATTTACCCACATTTTAAGTAGTTTAATAAACGAGCCGAGCCGAGCTTTTGACTTATCAAGCCTAAACGAGCCTATTATATATATTATTTAATTTAATATATTAACTAATAAATACTAAACGAGCCGAGCCCGAGCCGATCTCGAGCTTGAGAAACTACTAACGAGCCGAGCTCGAGCTTTAAAAACAAAGCTTGAACCGAGCCGAGCTCGAGCTCGAGCTCTTATAAGTTAATCGAGCTCGAGCCTGGTCGAGCTCGGGCTCGGCTCAACTCGTTTGCACCCCTAGCAATACCGCAATATAGGTTGTTACATCTTTCAATAGAAAAATGATGGCACGATTTCATGCAATACAATTCCTCGCCTTTTTTTGCCCAGTACTAAAAATTTACGCGTTTTTGTTGGAAAATTTTATATGAATCGAGTCCAGTCCCTACCGTTTTAAGGGTCCCATGACTTTCAGCCTCCATGAAAATTGTTTACAAGCTCCACCACTACTCACTTTTACTTATATTACTAGGTGTATAAAATCACGCGCGTTGCGCGTTTTACAATCGAGATTTAGATGAGGTGTTGATCAATCAATGAATTATACAATCGAGATTCCATTTTGGCTGTAAACGTTAAAAAAATAAAGAAATATACACATAAGGTAACACATGAAATTTGTAACGAAATTACATATTCCATTTTGTCGCATCTAAAACGCTAAGAAGCTATTATCACCTGACTAATAAAATTTCTGCCAAGAGATAATGCAAGCAAAGTATATCCAAAGTTATGCCAATCAATGATGGAGGATTGCCTCAACCAGCTGGCCCATTTCACAGCAACCAACGTTGGAACAGAAGGTGGATTCTACAAAATCATAAACACAAATAACACTTATAAAAAAAGGACTAAACTTTAGAATTCAGAAAGAAGCAATGTATATTTATAGTAAAAAACCTAAGGTTACCTGCACTATAAATACATCAGGGGCCTTTATTCTAACACAAAGAAACCAAAGAAGCAGAACAAACTGAATCAATGGCTTTAACAAAAGCATAACCGGACAAAATATTTTTGGTAAAAATCCATCTCTTGATGGCCATTGCCTCTACAGAATACAAATTAAGACACATTTGATATACCAAGTTAAGTTAGTAGGATATTTTTGGATTATGCGAAGTTACTTCAGTAACTTTACATAATATAATCTAACCTTAAAAGGTGAAGGTCTAAGAAAATAAAGCGAAAAAAGGTGCAGGCCTATGAAAAAAAGCGCAAATGAAAAAATTACCGGTTGTTGTACCGCAACGTTTCCTCGGCTCATAACTCACCTTCTTTCTGCAAACAGTGAGCAATACGACAGCCAATAACGACATTCTACCAAGAAAAAAAATACTAAAAAATTGTATGATTTACACCTTCCGATTTTCCGTTTCGTTCCAGTGACTTATGCATATTGAATCTGCCTCGTGTGAACGTGATGTAAAAAACCGTGCCTAAGAATTCCAGATTCTTTATGGTCTCCGCATATCTGCGCAAAAAATTTCTGCAAATTATTGACTATCACGTTTAACTACTAAAAATCAAGTATAGTACTTTTCAAACTCAATAGGAATCAATTGATTTGGTACTTTTACATTGTTCAATACAATAATAACATCTGAATCTTTAATTTAAATTAGATATATACTATCAGAATGGAAGTTAACAGGGGACTAACATTATAAAAACAAAGAACCATACCGCGCTACCGATGTTTACGGCGATGTTTATTCATGTCAGGGTCGCTGATGTACTTTCCGATCACATGAGCTACTACGCCCTTGTCAATCCGACCCATATTGCCTCCGCTTAAGCATGCCAATATCTTCCCTTGAACCTTCTTCGGGTCAAGTGCACCTTGAGCGCAAAGTGTTCTACACACAATATATTTAATTATATACACAGAATCAGTATCAATATTCAAAACAGTGTAGATTATAGTGCATTCACACGCCCATCCTTAACAATAACAACTAACTTATTAGTTTCTTGACAAGCAGATTTGACAAAAGCTATCAACAGCAAGTATATGCAATCAAAGATAAATGTATGCCAAGAAGCAAACCGCGTTCAAACATAAAGAGCAATAGCAGGTTAATGTAATGTATAAATTTGTCCATCTGCCTTAAACCATGAAACTGCATATTGATAGCGAAAGTCGGTTCCCATTGCCCACATTATAAGGTTTGTCCTTGTTACATTAGCCTTCACCGAAAATATAAACATAATTAAGAGAGGTAAAGATCAATATAAAATTGACGGTTGGTGTGGGGTGGGCGGTTCATGCAGCAATGAATGAACTCCATTCCGTTTTACAACAAACCACTATTACAATAAAAAACTATCACTACTTAAAACTACAAAAAGGTTCCAGTGCATATAACAGAGATACAGTTACATACCTGAGCAATGGCAGCGGCTAGAAAATCATCGACTCGTTCTTGAACATTGTAGTCAAAAAGGAGATGATCCTCCTTCAAAACAGAATATGAAACTAAGCAAACAAACCAAACATAGAAACCAAATATCAGACAAGTTGTATATCTTTTGCCTTTACCTGAATAGGTGGAGATACATCATTTATCTCAAATGTGAAACCATCGGGGGGATCATAATGCCTGGGAAATATACCAGTAAATATCTGCAAGTCACCACAGAGAGACATCGATTAGCAAACACTTAAACCTTAGTCCTTAGCACCAAACTAATAGACTAAACATCAACTGCAATCAAAGTATACAACATACATGTGAAGATGAACCAAGAGACTTGGAACCCTGCCATACAATCTCAAGAGTCTTTTCATTTTTCCTCTTTTCCCTGTCTTGATAATCCATTCGAGCAAAGAACAGCGAGTCAAACCCCACCTGCAACAAAATGCAAGTAAATAAGATCACAAAACCATTGCTTAAACAGTTTTTCGACTTACATCCCAAATCTTAAATCAATTAATTGAACTGTATATATACCTCAGCACCTAGCAAGTAAGCCTGAACGGCAGAGTGACCCAACGGATCAATCTGCCAACCAACTCTTGGCTTTTGCCCAATATAAACATATGCCCTATAGTTGTCTGATCAATCAAATCCACGTAATGCGGCGTAGCCTCATCGTGCATACACATTCCCCCATTTATTAAAACCACAATTAAGTAGGATTAACAAACACATTAATAAGAAAGAATCAGAAGACGAATGGGCGCAAACTTACCACAAATGCTTGCTCGAAGCTGATGATGATGATACTTCCGGCTCTCCTAGTCCCTCCCCTCAACATGTCAATAACTGCCACGCCAGGCCAGATTTGAGACCAATCATTTAACCTCATCACAGCCTCGTTTGTAACAGGGAACAATTTAGGGTTCAAAAGCATGTGTGAAATCCTCAAATAGACTCACAATGGTGTGAAAGGTAGAATTGCCCATCCACTGTTCAAATATATGAGCTACTAATTGTAAGTTGAAAAGGATGACATGGGTATGCCCCAAAACGACAGATTTAGGGCTTAGCACCGTAAACCCTAAATGGCCCTTTTGTCATCACCATCGGTAAATCCTTTTAACAATCAAAGCCACAAAATTTAAGTTGTTATATCGTACACCCAAAAGGCCTCTATCTCTGTTGAAAAAAACGGTGAATCGCGTTCAGACACAGGTAAACCACCTCACACAAAACAAAACAAAACAAAATAAACAAAAAAGCATATGAAAACACCAACAAAAACATAACACAACCTGTTGAAGAGTCATAGATCAACACATATCCGAAACATGCATGCCTTGGTTGGTTCAACAGATGGTCACCAGAACCACCACCATCGACACCAAGTTGATATGATGTTACGAAAATAGACAGGTGTTGGAAGGGTGGTGGCTGGTCCAACCATAGCCGAAACACCATCAATCGGCGACGGAGGTGGTTCCGTGGTTCCTGTCATCACCGTGACCACTTTGAAAGAGATGGTGATTGGGGTTGATGGATGGTGGTTGGAGGTTGGTGAGGTTTAGAGAAGAATCTAGAGAGAGAAGAGAGGTCACGGTAAAATGTAAGAGAGATATGCTGAAAAGTGTTAAAAGAAAGTCACACGTATACAGGGGTAGGATATCATGTGATGAGGACGCGTGTAACTGGCATGTGATGATATAATAATAGTAAATCACTGTTTTTAATGTTACTGTTCAAATCAGTTGAAACATTAATATAGTTTAATTCTGAAACACCTAAATAGTTAATATGTGACAACACTACTCTAAACCTTGGACTCCACCCATCTTACTCTACTCTCCATGTCTCTATCTCTCTCTTACCCACTCTCAGTAATCATCACCCGCAATCAGTACCTGGGCTGCCCTAGCCATGTTTCATCAAATTACACATCTATTGTAGAGTTAGTGTAAGACTTGAGGGAGTGGGGCAGGATTTGGGGGGCGGCGAGGCATTCCCGGGCGGTAACACCGTCCCATGGGGCGGGGAAGGGGGGGCGGGGAGGGGGAGGCGGTGGGGGAAAGCCGGGCGGGGGGGGGGGGGGGGGGGGGGGTTGATGGTGAGGTGGTGGGTTGCTATTGGTTGGGTATTTTTGTATTAAAAAAAAAATCTTTTTAAATATTAATAAACAACCTTTATAGTTTTTTTTTTAATTTTTTTTAACCAACTACTAAAATATTATCAAATCACATAATATTTAAAACACAAAATACATAATATTTAAAAATTAAAACATATTACAACTAATATTAAAAAAACACACATCCTAAATTACTTATTTAAACATTACATAATTCCTAAATTACTTAATTAAACACATAATATAAGCCTAAAAGTTCCAGTCCTCGAATGAGTAGTACTCGGGGGAGAGGGAACGTGAGCTGTCCCGTCCATCAGACCTCGCATCCGATGGGAAGTAGTAGTTCTCACGACGAGGGGATGGCATGCTCCAGAGGCGCTCCTCCTCCTCAATTTCCCTGAGGGCTTCCAAGTCCTCAGGGGTTGGCTCCCCATATTCACGGGGTGGGGTGGTCTGGTGGTGGTGGGTGGGGGTATTCTGGGGGGTGGGGGTAGGTTGGTGGTAGGGGGTGGGGATAGGTTGCTGGTAGGGGGTAGGAGGAGGAGGGGTGAAGGTTTGTGGTGCCGACAACATCAGTCGGTCCAATTGATATGTAGCCATGCCATAATCATGGGCCCAAGCCCATTCTTCATCCGTCCAGGGATCATCCTTCCAGGGATCATCCTCTTCAGGATTAGTTGGTGGTGCCACAGCAGGAGGAGGAGGGGGATTTAGCCAGTGTTGAGGAGGAGGAGGAGGAAGAGGAGGTTGTGGAGGAGGATGAGTTGGCAGTCGCCGGGACCGGCCCCGTCCCCGGACCCGTCGAGTGAACTGCCGGACATTAGAAGGTCCGGCAGCTCCTGCTTGAAAACCGCCAGTGTTATTCATTGTGTTTGATGAGGAAATGATAGGATGTGGAAGATGGAAGAGGTGTGACTGATAGAGGATGAGGAGGGGGGTATTTATAGGGTGAGAAATATGACCGTTTGGGGGGAGAACGTTTGAATTTAAAAATTTGAAATTCAAACGTTTGGGGGGAAAATTTGAATTTCAAACGGTTTGAACAGTAACCGTTTAAAATTCAAATGTTTGAATATAATTTTTTTATATAATCTAATTTTTTTATTAATTTTAATAAATATTATTTTTTTATATAATTTATTTTTTTTATTATTATTTTATTAAATCTAAATAATTTTCGGATTAATATTATTATTATTATATTTATTAATATATTAAAGTTTTTTAAAAAAAAAAGAAAAAAGAAATGCCACATGTCAATTCCCCCCACTCTTCCCCCCCCCCCCCCCTTCCACTCCCCACACTTTCCCCCCCCCCCCCCCCACATGGACCCCACAAGTGCCACATGGCGATTCCCCCCCTCTTTCCCCCCCCCCCCCCCCCCCCTCCACTCCCCATAGTCTAAGGGTTACCCGTGTAAAACGGTCTTGAAACTCTCAGTCTTACTTTGAAAAGATTATAATTTTAATTTTTAGCATTTTATAACTACCTAACACGTGTATACATTTCTACCTACAATCCTACATTAAACCTTTTATTCACACTGGTCAACAAATCTGTCCAATACACATACTGGTGTTGCTCACTTGGTCTATAAACGTTTGTGATAAACGTTTCTTAAGTCAATATAAACATTAGTTATAGTCTTAATCATATTTTAAAAATCAAAATTCAGTTAGATTATATAAATATATACTCTGCATCCCTTGGCCAACATAAACTTGAGTTCCTATCTTTATTGGGGAGTTAGCCGGGCGGCGGGCCGCGGGTGCGGTGGACCTTATGAAACTCCTACCCCGCCTTAAAGATCCCCAAAGTGAACTCCTCCTGCTTAGGTCATGCATGGGGGTCGCTAAGTTACTTTTTGGTTTGCGAACTTGTCAACCCCACTTGATGGTGGATGCGGTATCCCTTTTCGATGATGGCCTCCGGGAGGCTATTGAAGATATAGTCGTGTGTGGTGGCCCCTTCTTCGGAGATCTCCAGTGGCGGTTGGCATCCTTGCCGATGCGTTTAGGTGGCTTGGGCCTCCTTTCAGCTCGAGATGTTGGGGTCTATGCCTTTGTGGCGTCTAAATCTCAGTCTTGGGAACTTCAGGATCATATCCTTCGAAACAGTGGGGTCATCGGGCTAGACCCGGACTATCAACGGGCGCTCGAACGCTTAAATGTCTATCTCCCGGACTTTGATATTGGCGGTTTTTCTAGTAAGGACACCGCCCCCTCAAAGCCACAAAAAACTTTGGCGAATGCTCTTTTTAGCAAAACTGCTCAAAGCCTGGGAGAAGTTTTTGAGTTGTCCTCCCGCCAAAAGGCGGTGATTGAATGCCTGAAGGGTCCTCATGCTCAGGATTTTTTGACCGTTATCCCGATTGAGGGTTTGGGTCAATGCATGTCCGCAGTGGAATACAGGGCTATACTCAAGTACCGGTTGATGATCCCTATGTTTCCGGAAGATGAATCATGCCCCATCTGCCGTAAAGCTTGCATGGATAAATATGGGGAGCACGCAATTCATTGCAAAGAGCTCCCTGGGTTCAAATACCGGCATGACTGGGTGAGGGACGTTTTGGAGGACATCCTGAGAAGAGCTGGGATTTCTGCCAAAAAGGAGGCCCCTGTAAATTTTCTCACAGACCCTGCGGAAGGGAGATCCACCCTGCGACCAGCGGATCTGCTTGTCTTTGGTTGGGAGAGGGGGAAACATGCTTGTGTGGACCTCACAGGGGTATCTCCCTTGGTTGGGTTAAGGGAAACATGCTTTGTAGCTGGGCAAGCATTAAGAAAGGCGGAATCGAAGAAGGTGGATAAGCATGCTAAAGCCTGTGCAGAGAATCAACATGTCTTTATCCCCTTGGCCTTTGATACCTTTGGTTCCCTAGCGCCAGAAGCTATTCGTTTCTTGTCCAGGGTCCAACGGGTCGTCCACAGCAATAGTTCATCTCCAGGGGGGCAAGGATTTGTCTTTAGTAGACTAGTGTTCGCAATTCAAAAAGGGGTGGCGGCGCAACTTGTTGCCCGTCTACCTTCTATTGTGATGTAACGTTCGTATTTCGTTTTAATTAAAAAAGTTGAATTATTCTTATAACAAAAAAAAAAAAAAAAAAAAAAAAATATGATAATATTAAAATAACATTTTTTTTATAAGTTTGTGAAGCGTTGACAAAGTTATATTGTATTAGTATTTACACATTAGTTTATGATTTCTATATAATCATGCGATGATGGTATTACGACTGGTATTAACCATTTAGCCGTTCCTACTCTAAGATATCACTTTCAAAGTTGCATTATATTAATTAGCTTATTTGATTCTGGACGTCAAACTTATTTTAAATCTATATATTTAAAACTTTATTTTATTTTTGATGCCACTTGAGGTGATTTATAATTTGTCCTTAAAATGATGAATACCAAAATACAGCCACCAGGGTTAACATTTTATATGTTCTAACTACTAGATCAGTTAAGATTAATCAATAAGCAACTTTGGGCTAAACAAAGTTTTACGATCATTGAAAATATTAAAAAAAAACTAACCTATAGTCCAACTGATTGCATCTCATCGCTCTTGTGTTTAAATCATGTCACAAATAGATAGTGTACTATTTTGTGTTTCGTTCTTAATATCTAGCCGTAAAAGAAAAAAATAAGTATATGATTCAGACTCGGGTTCTTTCGTTTGAAAGCCATCACGATTACTAATCACACCAAATCAAATGACTTTTGTTATATTATTATATACATACATAATACATGTATAAAGATCATACACCGTCCGCCCTTGAAATTAAATTTGGTCCATATAATTGAAAACGTAATTAAATTTGGTCCATATAATTAAAAACGTTTATTTGACTTTCTTTTCTCTCTTTTTTAGCTGGTCTCTTTTGTTGCAATTCTAGGGTAGTCACCCTTTGCCTTCTTGCACCTTTTACCGACCATCTTAGTTAACAACTCTCGAGTCTCCGACCATCAATCCATCCTTTCTCTACTATTCTTTTACCATGTTATTACTGAATACTAAAGTAAAAGATCGGCTGTGTGAGTGGGTTACCCTTCACTAAATGGCGCTTTTAATCATGGTTTGTTTCTCTTTTTTTTTTTTTTAATTTTAAACCTAAATCATTATATTAATTAATAGATAAACAAATAATTCTTACAAGTGGGAGGCGGGTAAACGGGCCACAAGTTGCGCCGCTACCCCCTTTTGAATAGAAAAACCTACTCTGTTAAAAATAAAACTTAGGTCCTTCGTCGCTGGAGAGTTGCTCTGCACCACCTTTTGAACTCTTTTTAAGAACCGGATTGCCTCGGGGGCTAGCCCTCCAAATGTGTCAAAAGCAAATGGCACAAACGCGTGTTGGTTCTCTAGACATGCAGCTTCATGTTTGACAACTTTCTGGGATTCTGCTCTCAAGGCTGCTTGCCCTGCCACAAAACCCGAATCTCGAAGTCCCACCAACGGAGACACCCCTGTGAGATCAACGCACGCATGCTTGCCTTGTGCCCACCCGAACACGAGGACATCTGCTGGCCTTAGGGTAGACCGTCCTTCTAGGGGGTCCGTCAAAAAGTTAACCGGGGCTTCTTTCCTAGCCGAAATCCCTGCCCTTCGCAAGACGTCCCATAAAACATCTCTGACCAGATCATGTCTGTATTTAAATCCGGGCAGCTCCTTACAGTGAAGGGCATGTTCCCCAAACTTATCTAAACATGTTTTTTTGCAAACTGGGCACGACTGATCAACTGGGAACATGGGAATTAGGGCTGTTCATGAGCCGAACCGAGCCGAGCCAGGCCAAGCTCGCGCTGGGCTTGGTTTTAAACCGAGCCAGCTCGGCTCGGCTCGGATTTGAAACCGAGCTGAAAATCAAAACTCGAGCTCGGCTTGGTTTTAAACCGAGCCGACTCAGCTCGGCTTGGTTTGGCTCGAATATAAAAAGAAAAAAGAAAAATGGCTTTCAAAATTCAATAGTTTAAACTATTATCCAATAGTTAAAAATAACACAATTAAAATAAGTTCAACCTTATACATTGCACGTTAAAATCAAGTTCAAGCAAGTACAAAATAAGCCTCAAATTTTAATGGAATACAGTATAAGTTCATCAATATACGAATTAACTTGAGTACTTGGATCAAAAATAGTATTAAGTTTATTTAAATAACTTGATTAGCTATAACTTCAATCCCAAGCAAAGAATCTCCATGCTACTGTTACCAAATATTAAATTTGTAGCATATTCTCCATCTTGTTTTACATTTTTGTAATATATTATATGTATATAAAAAAATATATTAAAAATTAGAATTATTCGAGCCAAACCGAGCCAGCCCGGCTCGTTACGAACCGAGCCGAGCTAGGCTCACTTTCTAACCGATCCGAGCCGGCTCGGCTCAGTTTCAAACCGAGCCATATCGAGCGAGCTTTTTTCGAGCTAAATCCGAGCGAGCTTCGAGCGAGCTCCGAGCCACGAGCTTTTTGGACAGCCCTAATGGGAATCATGAGTCTGTATTTAAGGATAGCCCGGTATTCAACAGCTGACATGTGTTGCCCGAGCCCCCCAATAGGAAGGGCAGCCAAGAAATCTTGAGCATGCGCTACTTTGAGGCATTCAAACACCGCTTTCTGACGTGCAGTCATGGCAAACTTCTCTCCCATAGTCTGAAGGGTTTTACAGTTAAACGCACTCGCCAAGAACTTTTGAGGTTTGTTGGGGGCGGTGTCCTTATCCATAAAACCCCCCAAATCTGAATCAGGAAGAGAGCAGCGAACGGTGTCCAAAGCAAGCTCATAATCCAAGTCCATCCCCACTATCCTGCTGTTTCTCTTTTAAATAACATTTAAACTAAAATATTTTATAAAATGTTTCCTGTTATTTGTTTTTTTTTCTTTCGAATGTTATCCCGAATATTGGTATTGTACCGCTACTATCACATATCGAACTAATATCTACTAAAGTCCCCGTTGTGAACACAATTATTTTTTTCTTGACATTCTGGTATAAATTTTGTTGAGAACGGTGTTGTATACATAATAATAATATCTTTGTATCGTAAGTTATACGAGTAACAATGTCATGCCGGTACCCTGACGAATTGACTTATTGGCTTTTTCGAAAACCAATAAGTCAATGAGCGATTTCCAAACTCAATCTCAAAGACCCTGAGCTATAATTTAAGGAATTAAAAGAAAGAAAATTAAGGATAAAAGGGCTTAGATGATTGTATAAAGTTGTGATGGAAATATGTCACTCCCTATTAGGTAAGGCCCGACTCAAAGGGTATTCGAGTGGCGCCGCTGAACAAGGCTGAATATTTTTGGGTATCAATTTTTTTATTTTTTCTTTGTTTTATACATAAAATCAAAATTCAAATAAATCCGTAAGTTAGTGTTCGTTTCACAGGAATGGAATGGAATTCGAAAGGAATTGGAATTTGATTCCATTCCATATCATGTTCGTTTCAATAAAAGAAAGGATTGGAATTGAATTAAAATCAATTGAAATCCTCCAATTCTTGGGATTTAAAATCCTTCAAATGTGGGAGGGAATGTTATCAAATATGTAGGAATTCATGTCAATTTACTAATTTTAAATGGTAGTTATGTCATTTTTACATATTTTCCATTCCAATTCCATTGATGATTATACCAACCAAACACATTATGGGATTTTGAGGGATTCTTCAAAATCCAATTCAAATTACATTTCCATTTCAATTTCCTTTCATTCCTATGAAACGAACACTACCTAAGTGTTAACGTAGCTTAGATGGATAAGTGCCACTTGAGTAATCTTGAGATGCATTTTCGAAACCTGTCATCTACAAGTTCATATTTTTTGTTCCTTCCTTGTGTTCAAGGACAATAGTGTGCTCAAATGTGAAGGGCGTTCGGTTCAAGCTTGATCTTCAAATCCCGGTAAGCAATTCTATTCTATTCTATAGTAAATTAAATTGGCTGAAACACGTGCTTAACATGATTGAACACGCAATGAAATATCTAAACGTGTGAAAAGTGCATTAAGCACTTAAGCGTGGAAAACACATTAATCAAATAGTTAAGGTGGGCTAAAGGCTCTACCGAACTAGATAAAACACGCATGATTTCATCAATGAAACGACAAATGCATAGAAAAGATAAGCATCGAATCTTGAAACAGTAAAGGGGATTATCACCCCAGAAAAGATCTAACCAAAAGATATAAACACCAATAAGCAACAGTCACATGTGGACGTGTTGCGCAAACCATAAATGACAAGAACCCTACATGAATTCAAAAGAATTACCCAGGGGCAAAGAAAACTTAATTGACAAGATTTAGACAAGAAGAGTACAAATGAACACATGACCTGAAAGTTTTCATCTGGAAAGTACCGTGGTGAGCGCGACAAGGAGGCCGTAAAGCCAAAAGTATTACTGTAACAGTACTGATTTCTGAGAAGATTAACATGGACCATTGTATGACACCCTAGGCAAATCCCACATCGGCCGTGGCCAGGAGAGATCCTTGGTTCATAAGTAATCCAAAGCATCTTAAATCACCAACGCGTTTTGGGCTTAATGTTAGTGGATGAGAGGAGAACTCCACAGTTAAGCGTGCTCAGGTGGGAGCAGTACCAGGATGGGTTACCTCCTGGGAAGTCTCCACCGGGGCAACCAAAAACAAATCCGTGAGCTCTGGATGGGCAACCTATCGGGGCAAAGCGGACAATATTGGTGGTGAGAGAGGCCGGATGTTACAAATGGTATCAGAGCCACTCCTGTGTCGTTCGGGATGGTGGGGCAAACCTCATCGAGGACGATGAGTCCCTAAGGGGGGGGGTGATTGTAACAGTACTGATTTCTGAGAAGATTAACATGGACCATTGTATGACACCCTAGGCAAATCCCACATCGGCCGTGGCCAGGAGAGATCCTTGGTTCATAAGTAATCCAAAGCATCTTAAATCACCAACGCGTTTTGGGCTTAATGTTAGTGGATGAGAGGAGAACTCCACAGTTAAGCGTGCTCAGGTGGGAGCAGTACCAGGATGGGTGACCTCCTGGGAAGTCTCCACCGGGGCAACCAAAAACAAATCCGTGAGCTCTGGATGGGCAACCCATCGGGGCAAAGCGGACAATATTGGTGGTGAGAGAGGCCGGATGTTACAATTACCATAACGGTTACGCAAACCGAGCTAAGACTTGAACCTTAACCAAGGTTAAGTCATAAACACGTTAGAAACTTAACAAAGACAGACTTGAACCTTAGTCAAGGTTGAGTAATAATCGCATTTGAACCTTAATAAAGGTTAATCCGTAAATGGACTTGAACCTTAGTCAAGGTTGAGTCATAATCGCATTCGAACCTTAACAAAGGTTAATCCGTAAATGGACTTGAACCTTAGTCACGGTTGAGTCATAATCTCATTTGAACCTTAACAAAGGTTAATCCGTAAGTAGACTTAGACCTTAATCAAGGGTGAGGTCGTCATCAACTCGAACCTTAATCGGATAGTAATCTGCAACAAGGCTATAGTTCCAATCAAAGCTTGAATCCTAATCAAGTTGGACCCTAGTCAAAATAGATTCCTAACTAAACACGAACCTTAGTTCAAAGGTCACCTCATTAGAGAACCGAAACTTAATCGAGGGTTGAATCGTAAATGGACTTGAACCTTAATAAGAGGTTAAGCCCTAAGCAAACTCGAATGATATCAAAGGGATTGGTCACTTGTAATTATAAACATCATACGAAGGTGAACCCAAAACCATGACTCGAACCTAGTTAAAGGGTAAGTCACACGCGGAGTTAAACTATAACAAATTCGTAAAAAGCCTATGGGCAAGGGTGAACTACGTGTCACACTAGACATAAACGTAAACAAAATAAAGGCCCATGAGGTAACCGTAGAGCATGGCTCGCACCTAACTAAATAGAAAATCACGGTGGCAAAACATAAGACCACGTGTTAAACAAGAAAATGGACCCAACAGTTAATGGTCAGGGGCAAGTCAGAGACCCCAGGAATTAAAGGGACCATAGCTCTAGTGGTAATCGTGTAAAACCAAATATAGTTACCACGTGACCTGATTTCGACGTGTTATAATGGCAAAACGAAACGAACCTTCATGTGCCTTTGGCACCGGAGGAATAGACCAAGGAGAAAAGATCTAATATGTATAAAGGATTGAGAATCACAAAATGGAGGTAACACCTCCGTACTAAGCTAAACTGGGTCTGCAGGACCAATATATGCATAAAGACTAAACTAACAAAAACACGTAGAAATACATGTGCGAAAAAGGGAATGATCTGAGAATCAAAGTCTTAAGCGCACAAACAAATAAAAACGGGTCGTAGTACCAAAGATCGGGTCTTAGGAGATTGGATTAGGAAGGAAGTGATCTATAGGACCAAGGTACCCCAATGAACTTAGTAAAACGAATCCTGCATTGATATGAAAACTAAACTTAGAATACGAAACGAAATCTAATGAGAAATCTCAAGAACCAGATGCATAAACTCAAAAAGGATAGATAAGGGTTCGTGAACCCTATGCATAGGAAAAACTCCCTATAAACACAAGCAACTCACAAGATGCCATACTGCCGGTGAGAGAGAGAAAAAGGCGATCAATCGTGTGAAAATGATTTTGACATAAGGTCGAAAGTTCACCTACCAATACGGAACAAATGATACCAAAACATGAAGAAACATTCAAGGGGCAGGCGCCATCTAAATCAAGAATAAATGGAGGATTCCACGAACTCTCCAATTATGAATTGGAAATTCAAGAAATTAATACGGACACGGCATTTCGCGAATGCCTAATCAAAAGTCGTTAATAGAACTCGTAAACAAAAACTGCCCACAAGACTCGGTGTTGTTCGGTAAATAATTTAATAAATACCAATACATGTACTGCATTTAGAGCAGTAATTCAAGAATCATAGACACCACGAACCCTGCCTTAGAAACTCGAACACAAGCCGAGGAAGAAAAAAAATTAAAACACTTAATACGTCAATATATTAACCAATGGGAATTGGGAATCGATTATACGCTAAAACGCTACACAAAAGTGCAGCGAAACGCTGCTGAATCATGGCTGAAACGCTGCACAAAAGTGCAGCCAAACTTACTAAAACGCTGCACGAAAGTGCAGCAAAATGTTGCTGAATCATGGCTAAAACGCTGCACAAAAGTGCAGCCAAACTCGACTAAAACGCTGCACGAAAATGCAGCGAAACGCTGCTAAATTGTGGTTAAAACGCTGCACAAAAGTTCAGCGAAAGGACGCTAAACGTGGCTAAAACATTGCCCAAAAGTGCAGCCAAAAGACAGCTAAAACGCTGCACTAAAGGGCAGCAAAAAGCCACAAAACGGGGCTGAAATGTTGCATGAAAGTGTTGTGAAATGCTGCTGAAATGAATAAGTAAATTTGTGTAGAATCATATCTAATTATATGAGACAATGACTAATTCGTAAAAAGGGGCCCTTGAGCCAGAACCCTTGGCGAAAAGACCTTACATCCGGAGTGGTTGTCACTCCCAGAAGTCATTAACACAACTGAATCCGATGCGCGCCAAGATGTACGTCAATATATTAACCAATGGGAATTGGGAATCGATTATACGCTAAAACGCTACACAAAAGTGCAGCGAAACGCTGCTGAATCATGGCTGAAACGCTGCACAAAAGTGCAGCCAAACTTACTAAAACGCTGCACGAAAGTGCAGCAAAATGTTGCTGAATCATGGCTAAAACGCTGCACAAAAGTGCAGCCAAACTCGACTAAAACGCTGCACGAAAATGCAGGGAAACGCTGCTAAATTGTGGTTAAAACGCTGCACAAAAGTTCAGCGAAAGGACGCTAAACGTGGCTAAAACATTGCCCAAAAGTGCAGCCAAAAGACAGCTAAAACGCTGCACTAAAGGGCAGCAAAAAGCCACAAAACGGGGCTGAAATGTTGCATGAAAGTGTTGTGAAATGCTGCTAAAACGAATAAGTAAATTTGTGTAGAATCATATCTAATTATATGAGACAGTGACTAATTCGTAAAAAGGGGCCCTTGAGCCAGAACCCTTGGCGAAAAGACCTTACATCCGAAGTGGTTGTCACTCCCAGAAGTCATTAACACAATTGAATCCGATGCGCGCCAAGATGCGTATAAATAATTTCAACCAAAGTAAACGAACGAAGTGTAAACACTAAGTCTGTGATTGGCTTAAATGAGCCAAACGAACCAAGGAGTCATAAACGGTTACTCTTAAACTGACCGAGGCGCCTACAGGTGGTGAAAATTAAATAACTACCGGTATGGGCAGAATATTAAAAATAGTTAAATCCTAAAGACGACAATAATGAACCTTGTGTAGAGGTGGTAAGACACATGATTAAAATCCTAAGACACGTGTTAACAAAATTCCTATCAAGGAGGTTACGCGTAACCAAAGCCAAAAGGGCGGGAACGATCTAAGCTGGTGGCTTGAAACCCCACCTATTAGGTGTAAATCCGGTTTCGCGGACGAAACCCTCTTTAAGGGAGGTGGAGTTGTAACGCCCCAAATCCTATAAACATGCCTAATGTTAAGGTCGTATATGTGGGGCTTAGATAAACTAAATAAACCACGACAAGAGTAAAACTCTAGTACATGAACTAAACCCGTTAACTCCACCGGTAAAATAAAGACCAGCTAGTGTTAAAAGTTAACATAGTTAGCCTAATTAATCAATGGCCTTGCACTAAACTCATGGAGGGGCTTGAATTGTCAATGTGTGATAGTTAAAAAGAGGGGTTATATGAAAATGGCTGTAGGTCGATGCACACATACAGTGTTCGACACTTTCACCATCAAAAACACACACACACACCTCTCATTCATCTTCTATTCTAGTTCAATTCAGCCCAAATCCAAGGATCCCTCTTGTGCATGTTTGATTTCTTGGCCATCTAGTGTGTTGATCATCATAAGGTAACATTCGTTCTCTTTTAAATCATCAAAAACACTTGTATATAGAAGATGATTATTTTGGGGGTTTTCATGAAAACGTGAATTGATGATGTATAAGGGTTTCTACATGTTCATAGACCTTAAAGAAACCCCAATTAATAATAATATGTTGGATTATGTATGATTCATGTGTTTAATCTAGCACTTGAAGGGTGTAAGTAGTGGGTTTTAACCATCTAGCACTTGAAGGGTGTAAGTAGTGGGTTTTAACCCTAAGTATAAACTACACTTGTATATGATGAATTCCTATACTAGGAGGTATTAAATTACTAACTTGTAAATGTATAAATTAGGAGTTGAACCCATGAGGATAATCAACTAGACATATGGTATGGTTTAGGAAGCTTGAGTGCTTATAATCAATGTAGGAGAAAATGCGCACATAAGGTGTTCGATAAATGCTTGAATGAATGAAATTTCTTGAAAACATATGATAACGATATAATTGATATATGTGTTAAATTCGTTTTTTGTGGAACCATGAAATGGACGCACGATGAATAAATAACTAAACACCTATGCGTATATTACATGAAATAGGTGTGAAGTTGGAAAGCTCGGGAACTAAGGGAGGTAAAAGAATTGAAGTTGGAAAGGCCGCGAGTAAGGTAAGTCACTCGATGACTTGAATCTTGTTAAATATCAATCCTATACTCTTAGATATATATGTTTGAACATCATCACGAGAGCTTCACAATAGAGAGCTTGTATTATAATGCATCTCGATAGAAACAACCTTAGATGAAGGTTGGAAGCATGCTAGGTAAGTCATATCTATGACTTGTTATAAATAAATACATGTATGCTTAATCACGGATGATAACTTTAGTCGTATTAATAGTAAAAGATGTCTTTGGTGGTTTCCAAGGGCTAGAAAAGATTGAATGAAAAACCCGTGTCGCAAGTTATAGAGGCCGAGCGAACGAGACCAAGAGAAATGGCACATGTGGCCATGGACACGAGGCATCGCAAAACACGGCATAAATGACTTGGGCATGAAGTTCTTTAGTCAAGTTAGGACTTGACAAGTGGTGAAAACCATAACTAGAACTTGGAAACTATAATTTCCTTATGATTTAGATATGTGCAAAAACTACTTGGGGTAGCCTAAAGGTGAGTAGATAAATGGTGGTATACAAGCTAGAAATCAAAGAAGGAATGTAAAACTACCTATAACCATGTTAGTTGTTCGCATAGGAACCATTAAACGCCTTCCGGGAAGCCCCGGGAGTAGTTTTTGAATGACTCAAAAAGGGCAGCCTGGTGCTGAACCATTTTATGCTTTGTCAGGATTTGGTGTAGGATACGCCAAAACTGGCGTATCCTACGACAACGTCAGAGTACCTACGCCAATTTCTGCTGTCCTACGCCACCAGATGCCCAAAGCCTACGCCAATAGCGTAGGATACGCCAAAAATGGCGTAGGATACGCCAAATCACCCAAAATTCATCTTTTCATATTTTGCACTCGAATTCGATTATTTTAACATATTTATGGGTTATTTAATCGTGTATAACCCTAGGTACCAATCATAAGGAGCATGGGAAGAAGATCAAGCCATTTATGAGGACCGAATGCGCACATGCTTATTAACACGCTTCCGCACATTAGATTTTGAGTTTCAAACTATATGGGGTTACACCTTACTTGGAAAATAAATACATGTAAACATTATATCGGGATTGTAAACCCCTTTCGTGAGATGTTTAAATCGTTTCAATTCGATTGACCATATGGGTCACGACAAAACTTTTAAGTACACGAGTATTTTCTCAAAGTTAAGTCAACCCCATTTTTGTATTTAGACAACTAATCCCGTGTTCTTGGGCGTTAAGCCTTGGTAATTCGGGACAAGTCTTACAAGCCACATGCCGGATCTCAATGAAGATACCAACCCAACGAGGTCCAAACGAAAAAAATAAGAAAGCCGCCGCCGCCGAGTCTTCAAGCAAATCATCCACGGTTGATGAATTTGGGTCATACCGAGCGATGAAAGAAGAGAAACTGAACCAATTGGTCATCCTACAATCTCAACAAGGCGAAAAAACAATGGCGTTTTTAGAGGAACAACGCAAGTATGACCACGACTTGAATATGTATTCAAAACCGCACGAGCACCTCAAAGGTAAATCTTTGGAGTTGGTTTTGAAACGTAAAGAAGAAATCGCGGCGAAATACGAATGGGACCGTTATTGGGTTGAAGGCGACGAGGATGATGAAGGCGACGAGTAGGATGAAGGCGTTTGTATGTTTATTTTATTGATGTTTCTTGTAATTTTTTTTTAATTTTAATAGAACGGTTTAATTTTTTAAGTTTTACAAACGGTTCTTTTAAATCAAACGGTCAATATTTTAAAACGGTAATTAAAAAAAACGAAAACTAAAAAATAAAGATTTCAATGAAGTGAAGTGAATCAATTAAGTGTTGGCTTCAAAAAAGTGATTCAGTGAAGTAAATCAGTGAAGTGATGTGACAATGTAGGATTGTTTAAAATCAGTTGACTGAAAAAAAAAACATATGGTAGTGCGGTAGTGCCCCTTCCCCCCCCCCCCCCCCCCCCCCCCCAACCCATGATGGCGTTCACACTTTCCTAGTAATTTGCATTAGGCGTCACTTGTATGTCATTTATTAATGTGGCTAAACATATGATTTTTCAATTTTCACACGTTATAATGTCAATACATGAAATTGTTAGGCTAAGCGTTATGAAATCAAAAGTAGGTTTAAGGAAGAGTATGGCATTGGTTCAGAAAGAAATATATTGAACAAGTTACTAATCCGACACTAATATTAAAATCACATATCAGAATAGGAAAGAGGAGTGTGTGGTACTAGAAAGTACTTTTAACACCATCTAAATAATCTAATCACATGTTGTCACATCTGATATTTCTTCTACACTACCATAAAAGTAAAACACCTAAATTGGATGGTATGGTACATGAAGATACCCTAAACCATAGTTCTCATCATTTTATACACACTACCCACTAACCCATCTTTATATCTCTCACCTACAAACACACACTCATTCGGTTACTACCAACAGAAAGTAGTACCCAATTTTTGTACCCAAAGGGGGAGGAGCGGTGTAGCCGCTCATATACCACTTACCCAAGGATGGTACTCGTATCACACCCTCCACAGTCCACCCTAACACATATCCTTATTACCTTTTTATGCGACAAGTGTGTTGTGTGAATCAAAAGTAAAATAACAAACACTTACATAAACATTAAAAAGTTTGAATTCTATAGTCAAAACACAAAAGCTAGCGTACTTGTATTATTTGTAGTATGTTGAATAAAACGTGGAAAATGCCGGCCCCTTGCCGTGCCCCACACCCACTCGTCTAACAGGTACGCGGTGCAAACTCCCTGACCCACTGACCAAACCTCAACACTTCACCAATAAATAACAACACAACACAACACCACACCTCAGTCAAACAAACTTTCATCTATCTTCATCTCTCTTATCTTTATCCATCCCTTCCCTTTATATTATTATTATTCATCTTTAATCCAAACCAACACCTGGGTATCACAGATTCATCATCAGTGACGGTTCTGATCACATATTTTTGTCTCATCATCTGCAACACATTAATAACAAGTCTTATCCTCTAAACCTCTAATCCACTCTTTTTTGTCCTCTTTATCTTGTTCCTTATCTTCCCTCTTTGTTTGAGGTTATTATATTCTATACCTTGACTCTTTTTCTTGATTGTAACAAAGGTTGTTTTGTGAATATGGATGTGGTTGATGAGTTGTTGAATGTTATGGTTATGGTTGTACCTGTTTGGATAGCGGTTGTGTTTGGGGTATTGGTTGGTTGGGTATGGAGACCTACATGGGCTCGTTTAGCTATTAAGAACTTATCAGTTCCTTCAAAGAGTTATCTTTTTTTGTTTTCTGGTAATGAGTCGATGAAAGATGCGTCATTTGATGAGTCTGCAATCTTGTTTTCTGATACCAGGTTAAGTTTCTTTTGTTAGTTTTTGTTTTAGAGTTTAGGATGTTAATGAACGAACACGAACATGGACATGTTTGTTTTTGTAAAAGTTGAATGAAGGAATATGAACATGACTTGTTCGTGTTCGTTTGGTTGGTTTCCAGGCCTAAGCCTACTAAATGACAATGATTGATGTGAAATTTGTTGCTGAATTTAATGTTTTGTGTGTTCAGTTTTTTTTTTTTTTTTCTAAATTGGACGGTGAAATAAAATATTTTATCACTTTAGAATATTAGTAAATGTCTAAATGAACATGAACACGTTCATTTTCTTACAGAACGAGCATGAACAAGATAATAAGTTTGTTTAAGTGGCTGTGTTTGTTCGGTTTGTTTACATGCCTAAAGCAAACACATACAAAAAGACAATCTTTGATGTGGAATTTGTGTCTGAATTTGATGTTTAATGTGTTCAGTTCGTCGAAATTGGATGCTGGAATTAAAAATTTTGTCACTTTAGAATATTAACAAACGAACACGAACAGTTTCATTTTTTTAATGAACGAACATTAGCAAGAAAATCTGGTTTTAAGTGTTCGTGTTCGTTTGTTCTTTAGTTAACTTTAAACCAACAAAATCGAGCAAGGCTTGGTCGTGTTCATTCAGTTAGTTTACACGCCTAAACATATAAAAGACAATGCTTGATGTCAAATTTGTGGCTAAATTTGATGTTTTTATGTGTTCAGTTCGTCGAAATTGGATGGTGAAAGCAAGAATTTTGTTGGAGAAGATGATTTAAAGCATATATCTAAACTTGTTAATGAGACAGATGGAGGTCCTGCTTGGATTGAGATGATGGATAAATCAACTTCAAATATGAGCTATCAAGCATGGAGGAGAGACCCCGAGGTCGCTTTCTTTTTTTCGCATATTATTATTCACAATGTATGTTTAAATTTTTAATTCTGGTGTGACTGATTCTGTTATGGTGTATGGTTTTACAGACTGGACCTCCACAATACCGTTCACGAACAGTTTATGAAGACATGTCTCCTGAAATGATGAGGGATTTCTTTTGGGACGATGAGTTTCGGTTGAAGTGGGATGACATGTTGTTAGAAGCCGAGACCATAGAAGAGTGCCCCAGTAACGGAACAATGGTGGTTAAGTGGGTTCGTAAGGTATGGAATTCGAGTCTTTGATGCATTTTCGATAATGTATTAGCTACATGGTTTCTAAACTTACATGCTACAATCGGTCTTGCAGTTCCCGTTCTTTTGTAGTGATAGGGAGTACATAATCGGTCGTAGAATCTGGGAGTCCGGAAAAGCGTACTATTGTGTTACAAAGGTAACGAAATGATGATAGTTCTTTATATCGCTTTTGTGTTTTGTTACTAATAGTAATTGCAAACCTTAAATGGGTCATGAACATGTTTAGATAGAACTTTATCTCTAGAAGTTAGGTTCTTGATAAGGATAGTTAGTTAGCTTTTCTAAATTTGTTGTTTGAGATAAAAGTTATGGTGACGTTTCAATCGAAAAATATGATTATATCCGAATACTGAAAAGTCGGTTGTACTTCTTTCAGGGTGTGCAATATCCATCTATACAGCGTCGCGCTAAGCCAAGACGTGTTGACTTGTACTATTCAAGTTGGTTGATTCGCGCAGGTAATTCATCCACCATGTCTAACATTTAAGTTATGATACTCCAGTGTTCCGTGAGTGATTCCAATTTGTTGACCGTTCAAAAAAAAAATAGACCACCTATTTACTCCGTTGAGTCTGTACTCGGTATCCCTAGCCTTCAAGGGGGTGGCGCAGTGCAGTGGTAGGCACCTGATTCCCTTTAGCAGAGGTCTCAGGGTTCGAATCCAACTCACACTTGTTTTTGCGTCAACCCCTTGAAGTGCACCTGCCTAGTGCAGGCTTCGTTTTTTACCTAGTCCCGTTGGCTAGCAGGGTATTGGTGGGTCCTGTGAATTTTCTAGTGACAGTGTCTCATGGTTATCAAAAACAAAAATAACTTTTTCTGTACTCTTATTTAATCAAACGTTGGGAATTTTATATACGATGACAGATTCTCACGGTTATAAAAAAAAAGTTGTGCTGTACTCTTATTTCGCCAAACGTTATGAACAATTTATATGTTAAATTGATTACGGTTACTGACTTGTCTTCTAATAAATTCATAATTACAGTCGAATCAAGGAAAGGGGATGGACAAATGAGCGCATGCGAAGTGTTACTATTCCATCACGAGGACATGGGAATCCCATGGGAAATCGCAAAACTTGGCGTCCGTCAAGGAATGTGGGGAGCAGTAAAAAAGATTGACCGTGGTCTTCGTCGGTACCAAAAACACATGGCATCAGGCGCGCCTCTATCTCATTGTGCTTACATGGCACATATCAACTCAAAAATCTGCACAGATCGGTTGAAACACTTAGAGAACACAAAAAATGAAACACAAGAAATTGAAACCTGTGAGCAGACGGTGAATGATGAGAAGCCGTCGGGGAAGAACATTCCAAAGCTATTGGTAATCGGTGGTGCCATTGCGCTCGCTTGCACGATTGATAGGGGACTGTTGTCAAAAGCTGTTATATTTGGAGTTGCAAGAAGATTTGCAAATGTGGGAAGGAGATTGTGAATGATAATCTTCTGAGATTAGTTATAATTTGTATTTTGTTTTGATCAATCTTTACTTAGATTCATTTTGCAGCTTTTGGTCATTGTGATAAGAGAGTAACCATGTATTTATTTTCAATGATTCTTCTAATGCTGCTGAAATAACAGGAAAATTTTCTTGACTTCCCTGTTGTTAATTTTATATTTTTTAATAAATGGAATTAATAAATTTTGTAATTTGTGGTCGGTAAACATTTTTTTTAATTCATTAATCATGGCCTGTGGTGTGCTTATGGTTTCCATGCCTTCGGTGAAAGAAAAGGTGAGAATTTCCGAAACAACACGAAAATACTCAGGTTTTAGGTTGGCATGTCTATCCCATTTGAAAAATTGGTTGTGTTAGTGTTGACCTGTTTAATTAAACGGTCGTGATGGGTTGGGTTGACTTGTTTAATTAAATGGGTCGTCTTCGGGTTGACCTGTTTAATTAAATGGGGTTGTTTTTGGGTTGACCAATTTAATTAAACATGAAGTGTTTGATTGACCTGTTTAATTCAACAAACTATGTTCGGGTTGACGGGTTTAATTAAACGAGTCATGGTTGGGTTGACCTATTTATCCCATTTGGTTAACAAGATCAACCCGCCAACCTATTAAGTTCAATAGGCCGACTTACTAACCTGTTTGTAATGTGTTTAACCCGTTTCTTTTACAGCCCAATACTATGATTAACACATTTACAACTTGGTCATCACCACAACCCATTGGACTCGTTTAGATAAATTGGTTAAACACGTCTGTTTGGGTTGAACAATTTAACTTGTTGACTAGACACGGTTAGCATCCCTAGGTGAAAAGTACATATTTGACTTTTTTTCGTATCTCTAGAAAAATACTCCGTATTTTTTTTTAAGTCCATTGAGAAGTACTACTAACATATAGTCAAGTAGCGACTGAGGCTTTGGCCCAGTGGTGTGGTGTGGGGGTGAGGGTGTATAAGATGAGGTCAGAAGTTCGAATCCCCTCACAGATGATAAGGGTGAATATTAAGGGAATATTAGGTGATGATGTAATTAGCCGTTAAAAAAACATATAAGTCAAGTTTACATTTAATTATTTGTACCCTTAGTTAAATATTGGTACAGCTGTCCAGAAACATTGAAGCAATCAAGTACCTAGTTATTTTCGCACATGAAGTTTTACTCTAAAAGGATATCAATCAATTCTTCTTCGTGTCTATCGAGCTCATATAGTCTATTTTTGCATCTTTCACTGTTTTCGATCTGTTCTACTTATTTCATCCATATAATGTCTTTCATGGAAGAGTTTGATCACCTCAAACTTCAACTAAAAGAAATTATATCGGCCACTGACAATTTTGCACACAACAAACTAATTGGACGTGGTGGATTCGGATTAGTATTTAGGGGAGAACTCTCTCACCCCGAAGGGCAGATCATAGTCGCTTGCAAGCGTCTAGATCGTAACTTTGGGCAAGGGAATACTGAGTTTTGGAAAGAAGTCATGATGCTTTCCAAATACAAACACGAAAATTTGGTCTCTCTACTACACTTTTGCTTTGAGGGTGATGAGAGGATTCTAGTGTACGAGTATGCATCTCATGGAAGCCTCGACCATTATTTAAGTGACATTAGTGTTACATGGACACAACGTCTCAAGATATGTCTCGGCGTTGCACGTGGCCTAAATTATCTTCATGATCCTAAGAATACACACCAAAGAGTTATCCATCGTGATATCAAAAGCTCAAACATTCTTTTGGATGAGAAATGGGTAGCTAAAGTTTCGGATTTCGGGCTCTCAAAACTTGGCCCGGCTAAGCAACCTCAAACATATGTTTTCTCCAATCCTGTTGGTACCCCTGGGTATTGTGACCCGGTCTATTGGGAGATGGGTTTTCTATCAAAAGAGTCTGACGTGTATTCTTTAGGGGTGGTGTTATTTGAAGTAATGTGTGGCACATTATGTTATGAATACCATGATGGTAGTCAATTTAAAGTTTTGGTCCGTATGTGGCAAAACTGTTTTGACCAAGACAGACTTGATGACATAATTTTTCATGGTCTAACGGGACATATGGACCCGTTCTCATTAAAAACGTTTTCAACCATCGCTTATCAATGCTTAAAGAAAGCCCGAGAAGAGCGACCAACAATGGCCAAGATTATGCAACAGCTTGAGATTGCAGTTGAAGCACAAGTAAGTATCCTTTCTTATAAATAGTTTCCTATCTAGCGACATGAAAATAGAAATCTCAAACTTTTTTTTGTTTTTCCAAAATGGAAATTGATTTATAGGTCACTAAAAATAAATATATCTAAAATCAACAAATCAGAAAACACCACATAAGCTTGTTGCACATGATCGCTTATACCATATTAGGATTATTTGTATCGAACCTAAGGCCATGAGGTATACCTTAACATCAAGGTTGTTAACAGTGGTGTGGCATTTTATTTTAACATTCATTGTAGACCACTCCCTTCCCGTGTTAAGGGGCATTAAAGTGACAATAGGTTAACATGTTAACAAGAACCAAAAGAGAGAAAATTTAGGGATGAGGTAGAGTTAAAGGGTGTTAAACCATTTCTTTGAAGTGAAATAGTGTGAAAAGGGAAAAAGTGGAGGATTCAACATCTAAGTGAAGTTAAAGTATACCCCATGGCCTAAGATGAGTAGGCACATATTTATGAAGGGAATCCTGAATAAGAAACACATGAATTTTGATTTTCTTTTTTTACCATATTTATAGGAGAGGATATGGCGGTTAAACTACCAAGTTACCAATCGAAAGTGAGTAGCTAAATAACTAAATATAACTTTTAGTGACCTAACCGTAACCGAATTTTGATTTTCTTATTTTACTTTCTAATTGCACCATATTTCTTGATTACGCCATGTCCAACAAAGCAAAGCAAGCTAGAATTTAGCAAACACAAGAAACCATGAAAAATGTCTAACATTTGGTTGAGGGCCTAAAGTTTCTTATGGGAGGCTTGAGTTCAATTTCCACTAGCTACATTTGGAGGACATTGATGGAGGGGAAATGAGGGATGACCTGACCATTGGCTTGGGTTCGAGTCCTGATCCCGACCGGTTTTACCGATTATTTCACTGTCGTGCCTTCGGGCGGGTGAGTGGTCGGGTTTTCCCGGGAATTGGTGGCAATTGGTGGCCTAGGTACTCTCGAGTACCTGATTCGCCAAAAGGGTGCCCGAGAGTGCTCGAAAATTGATTCGTTGGCCGTTAAAAAAAAACAAGAAACCATGAAAAATACAATTGAGTCTACGAAAACAACCAATGAAAACAATAAATATGTATAGCATCGACTAAATTTTAGCCAATGACTAAGAGCTAAGACTAAAATTCAGCTAGTTGCTAAAAGCGAGGGCTAAGTTTTAGCAGCCTGCCAGTGGCGGATATAGAAATGTTTTTCAGTAGTAACGTTTTTCATTTTTTTTCATTTTAGTAGCAACGTTTTCCAAATTTCGTAAAAAAAAAAAAACAAATTTTCCACTACGTGCGCGAAGTTGAGCCGCAACGGACGCGACACCTGCTTCTTCATTAGGTCCGCCCCTGCAGCCTGCTAACAGCGATGGCTAAGTTCAGTCGATGGCAAATGTCACACCCTCAAATTTCCACCTGCGGAGTTTTACCGCGAGGCGTGTGACACACCAGGATCCAAGTCAACGGTCACAATAAACAACACTATATGAGACATAAGTAAATTCAAAACACAAGTTCAAACCATTTTGACATAACAGCGGAAGCATTGTTTTACAAAACGAAACCCAAAAGTATCCAAACTTGTTCGATAAACAAAACCATGAAACCTAAACTAGACGCCGTGCAGATGCGTGCGCCTAAGGCCTTAGATGCTGCTACCTTAGCGACCTGAGAAATCATGCCAAAAACGTGTCAACAGATAATGCTGGTGAGTTCACAGGTTTAAGTTTACAATTAGTTTCCATGCGTTGAGCGTTGATCACAAAATACCATGTCATGAGATGCGTTAAACAAACAAACAAGCGTTTCCTACTACTACCACGACTGTGATGCTGAAACCATTACTGACAGCGTTTCTTATGTTGCTGCTCGTGTTTGAGTTGCTTGTGTTGCTAAAATAGAGACAATATGCACCCTCCCGGCTCCAAGCCGACGGGTGGGGTTTGTCAGGCCCAATAGATCTATCCACATTTCCCCGTTGTGCCCAGCACATTCATGGTTTCCCCCAGGGACTTCCGTGTTTCGTCGTGTAGTCATCAAAAGTGTTGTGTTCCGAAAGAGTTACGTATTCATAAGAGTTGCATTTCAAAAGAGTTGCGTGTTTATAACAATTTACTTTCCTAAAAGAGTTGCGTGTTCATAACGAGTAAGGCGTTTCCAAAAGAGTTACATGTTTATACAAAAACGTTGAGTTTGTTAAATCGCGTGGCATGTTTCTCCCCCGAAAGAAAACATATAAAAGAGGGGCCGTGAACTCACCTTAGATTGTGTTCTTCTTAATAAACCACAGACAATGCAAATGACAGCCCTAGTATCGGCAACCTATCATCGAATGCATATGAGTACCCGAACCATTGACCCGTAGGTCAAATAGTCCCCAAGTGTCCAGACCATGACCAAGTACGTTTTGAAAACACGTTTGACTGTTACTTTGACCCCACAGACAAGACCCGACATCCCATTGGTGACCCGACGACTCACGTGTTAGCTAAGAATGAGAAATCATGCAATCACAAGCAAACATGCACCTAATACGCATAACAGTTCACCAAAGTCAACATATAGTTCATATATCGCATATACGAGTCCACACGTGTATTACCGGGTTATCGGACATTCCACAAGGTTCCTAGCATGTTCCTAGGTGTCATTTCATGTTCGGGATGTCAAACTATGCTTAAATCAGCTAATCACGTGATTAGACATTAACCATCCAATTAGGAAAGTCAACTAGCAATTAGGATGGTCAAACAGGCAATTAGGAGGCTAATTGCCTGATACTTCAGGCGATTAGGGGTCTACTCGCCCCCTATCCTTTCCTACTAGCCCCTGCATCAGGCGATTAGGATTCCTAATCGCCTGCTGCAGTTGTGTAACGGGTTTTCGCGCGTTTAACCCCTAAGTTATCATCATTCTAACAGTCCGGAATGCAAGCGTTTTCCCAAAATAGCATATTCATCATGTAAACATCACATCATCATGTAAAACTTACCATAAATAGCAAATACTCAGATTTCATCACATAACAACGTCATCTAATCTTTTCCTACTGTTCTAGCATCATCCTAGAGCAAACACTAATCCTCTAGAATCATCAAAACATATTAAATCACACTAAGTCTCCCAAAATCACCCAAACGGGTCAAAATATCAAATATCATCAAAACACAACTATATGCTCCCAAATTCATAGACAATCATCCTAATGATTCATTTAAGTCAGAAACATATCAAACACATGGAAACAAACACGTTTTAATATAAAAAATCTCATCTTTGCATGATAACATAACATAGAACAAGCATGAAGGTGTGGGTTTGTTTATAATCTGTTTTTAACAAGTTTTCAAAGACACAAATACTTAGAAACCAGGTATGGACCTCTAGGGAGTAAAACTTTATCATTAACAAGGTTTAAGAAGATGAACACACCTTAGATTTTAGCAAAGAAAGGTGTAAGATCTTGTAAAGGTGGTTTCTTGATCAAAAACGAGTTACATAGGTTGGGTATAGTGTGTGGTGGCTTTGGGGTGTGCTAGGGTTTCTAAAATGATGTTTTGCAACACAAAGGTGGTATTTATAGGCGTTTCTAGTCGCCAGGGCTGCAACAGGCGAGTAGGAATCTGCAGCACGCCATTAGGGCACCTAATCGCCCCCTGCAGCCTCAAACCGGTTTTTCGTGCGTTAAACACTATTTTAACACATATAAGCACGTATTCACATACCGACAAGTCACATAAAGATTATAAACACATAATACATGAAAACAAACACGTTCACACTCGTTCACCAATTCACGGGACTCGAGACTTGTGTGTGTTAGAACCCCAATGATGCTCTACTCGACTCGACTGACCTTGTCATGTGTAATGTATGCACGACTCGCTAAGGTAGACTTACTGAGTTTTCAAAAATAAATAACCGGAGTTTGCCGGGTGTCACAGCAAAAACCGGGACGAATCTTTGGCCGGTCCCCAAAGTCAGGGGATAAATTTCAATTGATTTCTAAAACTTAACCGACCCTTACATAAGTATTCATTTAATTGGTTTTAAAAGTGATTGAAACCTTGATGATTTCATTCAATATGCAAACATATATAGTACAATGATATCTCCTAGAATTGAGGAGAGATTGTTACAAATCAATACAATATCTATTTACTTAATATAAATATATACTATTACACCCCCGCAGTCGAAACGTCTGGCGGACCAATGTTGAGACTGGACCGAAAGTCTTCGAAGAGCACGCGAGGGAGACCTTTTGTAAATATGTCTGCAATCTGATGACGAGAGGGAACATGAACAATCCGAATGTGTCTCCGTTGTACCTGTTCACGAACAAAATGAATGTCAAGCTCTATATGGTTGGTGCGTTGGTGTTGAACCGGGTTGCCTGAGAGGTAAACAGCACTAACATTATCACAGTATACCAGTGTAGCACGAGTAAGAGGGAGGCGCAGCTCGAGTAAAATATTGCGTATACAGCAAATGTCGGCAACGACGTTAGCAACACCCCGATATTCAGCTTCAGCACTGGATCTGGAGATGGTAGACTGACGTTTGGAGGACCAAGAGATGAGGTTATCTCCAAAGTAAACACAATACCCTGACGTGGAGCGCCGTGTGTCAGGACAGCCAGCCCAATCGGCGTCCGTATAAGCGATGGGAGACGTCTGCGGTGCAGGGCCAAGGTGAAGACCGTGATCCGAGGTACCCTGTAGATAACGGATAATCCGCTTTAAGGCATTTCAATGTTCCTGTCTAGGGTCATGCATGAACATACAGATCTGTTGAACAACATAAGAAATATCAGGGCGAGTAAAAGTCAAATACTGTAGCGCACCAGCGGGGCTACGATAAGTAGATGGATCATCATGAGGAGGGCCAGAAGTAGCAGAAAGTTTAGACTGAGTGTCAACCGGAGTAGCAACCGGTTTACATGAGTCCATGGCAGCCCGATGAATGATCTTATTAACATATTCCTGTTGAGAGAGGAACATGTGATCCCCATCTCGAGTGACCTGTATGCCTAAAAAATAAGACAGAGGACCCAAATCTTTCATTACAAATTCACCAGATAAAAGTTTCAATAACCGTAGACGAAGGGCCTCGGTGGACGTGGTTAGAATGATGTCGTCCACGTAAATAAGCAGATAAGCAATATCGGAACCAGTATGATAAATGAATAAGGAGTTGTCCGATTTACTTTGTTGAAACCCATGCATGACCACAAAATCTGTGAAGCGTTGGTACCAGGCCCGAGATGCCCTCTTAAGTCCATATAATGACTTGCGAAGCCGGCATACATGATCAGGAAAGTCACGGTGGCGAAACCCCATGGGTTGGTGCATGTAAACCGTCTCTTCTGCATTTGTTACGTCCAACTGATGAATGGGCCAAGACTTGGAGAGAGCCATAGAAAGAACAAGCCGAATAGTGGAGGGCTTGACCACCGGACTAAATGTTTCACCACAATCAATACATGTCTGTTGTTTGCGACCATCACAAACCAAACGCGCTTTATAACGCTCCAAACTCCCATCTGACCTGAATTTATGTTTAAATAACCGCAAGCATCGAATAACATTCATATCAGGGGTCCTAGGTACAAGTTCCCAGGTCTTATTTTTAATAAGTGCACTAAATTCGTCAGCCATGGCATTGGACCATTCAGGAGAGGATAAGGCAACCTGAGGGTTTTTGGGAATTGGGGCAGTAGTGGTAGTATGGAGGTTAAAATGTTGTTTGGGTTTGTGAATGTCGCTCATAGAGAGAGTATGAATGGTGCGATTTTGGGGAGGAGGAGGTGGTGGGGTAGGCACTCTCGGGACGGGCTCAGTAGGTGGTGGAGGTGCCTGTGGGGACGGATCACGTGGAGCCGTGGAGAGTTGGGCCGGAGAGGAAGGGCCAGCGGAGTGGATCGTATGGGACGGAGGGGTGCTGGGTGCGTTATGTGGAGAGGTGGCATTTGGGCCAGAGATGTGTTTTGGGCCTGAGGTGGGATCTGGACCAGAGGGCGAAGGGGTGGGATTTGGGCCTGAGTTGTGATTTGGGCCTGAGGTGGGAGTTGGGCCAGTGGGCGATGTATGGTTATTAGCTGGACTGGTGTTGTGGGATGGAGTGGATGTGTGGGCCGTGGGTAGTAATGGATTGGTGGGATGGGATTGAGAGTTGGTAACAGTAGGTGAGGGGGTGGGTGGATGGTTTTGTAGGTAGTCCCACACAAGAGGATTTATTGTGGGATTGAGGAAGTCATAGGAGGGTAAGGCGGTGGGAGATTGAATGGCATAGGGAAAGATGGATTCTTCAAAGTATACATGTCGGGAGATGATGATTTGGTGAGAGGTGAGGTCAAGGCACTTGTAACCCCGATGATTGGTGAGGTATCCAAGGAAGACACAAGGATGGGAACGAAAGTCAAGTTTGTGTATTTTGGTAGAAGGAGTGAGAGGATAACAAAGGCACCCAAAAACACGAAGATGCTCGTACTCGGGGGTGCATTTGTAGAGCATGGAGGTTGGGGATTTAAAGTTGTGAAGTTTATTGGGTAGGATGTTGAGAAGGTAGGTGGCGGTTTCAAGGGCATGGTGCCACATGTTAGGGGGGTAGGGAGGCTTGGGCAAGGAGGGTGCGGAGCATGTTGTTAATGGTGCGGATTTTGCGTTCCGCTTTACCATTCTGAGATGAGGTGTAGGGACAGGAAAACCGAAATTGCATGCCATTTTGATTACAAAAATTATAGAAGTGTTGATTTGCATATTCTTTACCATTATCACATTGAAATTGTTTGATTTTACATTCAAATTGAATATGGATGAGGTTGTGGAATGTGGCGAAGGTTTGAAACACTTGTGTTTTATTAGATATTGGGAAAGTCCATAGAAAGTTAGTAAAATCATCCAAAAACAATATGTAATATTTGTGACCACCCGTACTAAGTACAGGGGAGGTCCAGAGATCACTATGAATAATGTCAAATGCAACATGAGTAATATTAATAGAATCATAAAAAGGCAAGCGAACACTTTTGCCAAAAACACACGATTGACAAAGGGTTTTATCATGTTTTCCATAATCAACAAAAGACGATAATTTTAAAGACTGTAATAAATTGGTTCCTGGATGACCCAAACGTTGATGCCAGCGATCTTGGGAAACTGCAACAAAGGAGGATGGTTGAGTACTAGTGGTCTTGAGTGGGAGAGGTGCAGTCAGAGGATATAGATCGCCGGTACTATTGCATCGTAGGATAGGAGCCCGAGTTTTGAGATCCTTCACAAGAAAGCCAAATGGGTCAAATTCAATAGAAACCAAGTTGTCCGTTGTAAGGCGACGGACGGAAATAAGATTTTTAATTATGTTGGGGGCAAAAAGGACATTATTAAGTTTGAGGGGTGGGTAAGGTGGTGGGAGGACCTGGTTGCCTTGGGCCACTACAGGGATGGACGTGCCATTACCAACGATAATAAATTTATTAGTGCACGAATTAAAATTAGACGGAGAAAATATACCTTGGGCATTAGCAGAGTGAGAGGAGGCACCAGTGTCCATTAAGCCATGATCCGGTTGATTCAGAGCTAGGGAGTAGAGAGCCTGCTCAATGTCAGTGGGAGAGTACTCGGTGTGGTGAGCTTGGTCAGGTCGCGGGCCAATTATGCCTTGAGAGTTTTGGTTATTGGGCTTGGAGGGATAGGGGCATGGGGGTTGGGCCGATTTATTATTGTTAAGGATGGATGCCCATTGGGCCGAAGTCCATCTGCTAGGAAAAACAATATAAGGGTGCGATGGGCTGGCAGTGGAGTTGGCAGGTGTTCGGGGTTGATTATTGGAGTTGGGCCGGCCACGGTTACGGGGCCGGTTGTTTCTGGGCTGTGAATTAGTGGGCCGGGTGGATTGGGCAGGGGACTGTTGAGATGAAGGCATGGAAGTGTGTTTCGGCTGTGAGAAGGCTTGAGCCGTGAGGGCTGTGGCAGCCGCTTGTGACCCGCGTGCGACCTGACGTTTCTTTTTGCTTTCTTCAAGATTTAGGCGAGACCGGACCTCACTGAAAAGTGGAAGTGGATCACGATTCTGAAGCACTGTGGAGATGCTATCGTATTGTTCGGTAAGGCCGGTTAACACCTTGATTACAAGCATCCGATTATCAACGGGAGACCCAACACTTTGTAACTGATCCGCAATATGCTTAGCATGGTCGCAATATTCGGACATGGAAGAAAAATTTTCAAGGTGAAGATTGGCGAATTCCTGACCAAGAAAGATGGCACGGGTGTTCTGGTTATCATTGAATTCGCTCTCCATAGCAATCCAGGCGTCATGCGCAGTCTGCCCGGGTTGTAGGATCACGCGAAGCAAGGGTTGGGAGACGGTAGAATATATCCACTGTTTGACCAAGGCGTCAAGACGAGACCAGAGTTGCTCGGCAGCAAGGGCTGCGGCCTCTGCCTTGGCCACGGCAGTGGGATCCGAGGAAGAAGGAGGGATAGATGCGGCTGCTGGTCTAGGTAACAGATGATCCGATACTTCATATGCTTGACAGTGAACCTGAAAAAGAGTTTTCCAGGTAGTATATTAGGGAGAGTCTTTTTCCAGGATGATAGGTATGTGAGTTTTGATGTTGGTGACTGCAAGGGCAGGGTTAAGAGACTTGGAATCCATGGGAGTAATGAGGTAAAGGACGAAGGGGAAGGTAAAGAAAGAAGGACACGGCAGACCGAAAAAAAATCAGAAGAAGAATGGGGCGGCGGAAGGTGAAGGCTAGGGATCTAGGGTTGATACCATGAAAGTGATTGAAACCTTGATGATTTCATTCAATATGTAAACATATATAGTACAATGATATCTCCTAGAATTGAGGAGAGATTGTTACAAATCAATACAAAATCTATTTACTTAATATAAATATATACTATTAGGTTTTTTTCATCAACGCATATTTTTTTTTTGAACGGCCAACAAATTGGAATCACTCACGGAACACTGGAGTATCATCGTGCCACCAGTGTTGCCACACGATCATATTCCACCACCAAGTCACCAATTCAGGAGGAAACTCATAATTATGAGAAAACCCCCTTTGTTAGATTCGAACTCAGGACCTTATGGCCCTTAAGTCTTATCTCACCACCAAAATACCACTAGGCTATAATGCCTTGCGTATCAACGCATATTAGTTTTCAAGGTTTCTTGCGTTGACTAACTTTTTGCCTCCGTAGACGGTGAAACTTTTTTGCCATTTTTTTTTATAATTGATTGGTTTTGGATGTTTATTTTTTATGAGTTAGAAGTCGATATCTATTTTTGTACAGAAGTGGGTACAAATGTTTATTTTTTTGATTTACCTTTAATACAATTTTTTTGGAGGAACTTTTTGTTAAAAACATGATATCAAAACTGTAAAACATGATTTTATTCAAGATCCCAACCCAATGATTAAAAACCCTAAAAATATTCTGATACAATAAATCCTCACAACCACTCTCAAAGACTACAATGGATTACAAACAATAACCTTTAACAAGGCAACACAATCACTCAACGATTTACAGATTCAAGGTGAATCTGGAAATCAAGCTAACCCTAGTTTTTGAGAGGATGAGTATTCGAGACTGATTTCAACAATGAGATCTGATTACATTGACTTAAGAGAAACAAAGTATTTATATGGTCTCTGGAAGCTTCGACTGGAGAAACACAAAGCAAAGAATATGAGCCCTTGGATCATTATACTCGGATCACCATCCAACGATTATAAATGACTCTTTAATCATAAGCAGGGGCCAGGCCACAACTCTGGACTGGACTAGAACCTTCAGTCTTGGACTCAGCCTTCAGTCTTGGACTCAGCTACCAGCCCATTCCAACAGCAGCCCACTCTAGTCAGCCCACTTAGACTTTATCAGCTACAAGCCCATTTGACCTACACAATTACTTATGCAAAATATTAAACTATTTGTAACAAAGAAAATAAAATTGTATTATATCTTATATTTTTAACACCCCTCCTCAATTTTATTTTCCAAACAGATTATGCAACCCAATCTGATCACAAAGAACTTCATGTTGTCCAGGTAAAAGCCCTTTAGTAAACACATCAGCCAATTGATTGCTGGAATCAACTTTGACTATGTCTACACTTCCTTTTGCTACTAATTCTCTTAAGAAAAACAAATCAATACCAAAATGCTTTGTCTTGTCATGAAAGACTGGATTCAAAGCAATAGATAATGCAGCTGAACTATCAGTATGTAAACCAATTGGTAGATCAACATGTATATCCAATTCTGACAACAGACTCTTTATCCACATTACTTCACAAGCCACTGAGCATAAAGCTCTATACTCTGCCTCAGCAGAAGACCTAGAGACAGTGGATTGTTTCTTGCTTTTCCAAGAGATTAAACAATCTCCTAAAAATATGAAAAAACCAGTAACTGATCTCCTAGTTTCCTGACACTTAGCCCAATCTGAATCAGCAAATGCTGTCAGATTTAGAGTGTCTCCTTTGGAAAATATAAGTCCTCTACCAGGAGCAGACTTCAAGTACCTCAGAAGTCTAAAGGCTATTTTTAAATGCCCCTGAGTAGGCTTATGCATATATTGGCTTAAGTAATGAACACTATAAGCTATGTCAGGTCTGGTATGAGATAGATAAATCAACTTTCCTACAAGTTGTTGATAACCAGTCATATTTTCAACTGGTTTATTATCATTTTCAACCAATTTTGTCAAGACATGATTCTGCTCAATTGGACAACTAACAGGTTTACACCCAACCATACCATATTCATCTAAAAGTTCAGTACAGTACTTTCTTTGTGTTAAACACATACCCTTATCAGTTTTGATCACTTCAATACCAAGAAAATATTTCAACTCTCCTAAGTCCTTAATTAGGAACTTTGTTTTAAAAAGTTGTTTAATATTTTCTATTTCTTTAATTGAATTTCCAGTTAATATGATATCATCTACATAGACTAGTAAGACAACAAATAATGATTTGTCTTGTTTAACAAACATAGAATAATCACATTTACTCTGTTTAAAACCAAACTCAATCAAAGACTTGACCAATTTCTCATTCCACATCCTGGGTGCTTGTTTTAACCCATACAAAGATTTATTTAACTTACATACTTTATTATCTAACCCATCATTATAACCCTCAGGAACAGACATATATACATCTTCATACAAATCTCCATATAAGAAAGCATTATTGATATCTAACTGAAAAATTTTCCAGTCATTGTGTACAGCTAGGCCAATTATACATCTTATAGTCACCATTTTAACAACAGGAGAGAATGTTTCATAGTAATCTAACCCCTCCTTCTGACTATAACCCTTAGCCACTAGCCTAGCCTTGTACCTATCTATTTCCCCTGTGGATTTGTATTTAATTTTAAAGATCCATTTACATCCTATTTTGTGTCTTCCTTTAGGAAGATCAACAATTTCCCAGGTGTTATTTCTATGAAGAGCTTCAAGCTCTTCATTCATAGCCTTGACCCAATTAGGGTCCTTGATAGCATCTTGAAATCTTTTTGGTTCAATGCTTTTATCAAGACTGGCTAAAAAACTCTTGATTTCAAAGTTTAAATTGGAAAAATTTACAGATTTTTCTAAACCATACTTGACTTTCCCTTCAACAATGTAATCACTTAATTTTCTAGGAAATACTACAGTTCTAGTAGATCTTCTAGACTGACTTAACTCAATTTCATCAACAGCTGTGTCACCCTCAGAATATGTATTAAGATCATGTTCAGTACTCACATGGGAAGCCTTATCAGGTTCCTTATCAACCTCAATGGGCTGCTGATTACCAGCCAAGCCATCATTGGTGGTTTTGGAACCAGATTGCTCACCCTCATGTGTTCCTAAATCCCTATTACCTGAAACCCTCCTATCATCATAGGGATCATTCACATCAAAGGACTGTTGATGATCTGTGTTTTCAAACATATCAAAAAAGTTTAAAGTAGTAATTTCTTTATCAAAAACATATTCAGTTTTATCAGAAAAGGTTTTTTCTTTAAAAGGAAAACAGCTTTCAAAAAACTTTACATCTCTGGAAAACTGAACAGTTTTACTTTCCAGACTATAAACTTTATACCCCTTCTTTTCAAAAGAGTATCCAAAAAGAACACACTTTTCTGCCCTACTTTCTAACTTATTTGATTCATTTAAAATAGTACAAAAACACAGACAACCAAAGACTCTAAGATGTTCTAAGAAGGGTTTAAATCCATAGACTAATTCATAGGGAGACTTTCCATTTAGCACAGATGATGGAATCCTATTAATAAGATAAGAAGCAGTAAGAATGCATTCAGTCCAAAACCTAATAGGAATGTTACTTTGAAATAGCAAAGATCTAGCAACATTTAACAAGTGCCTATGCTTTCTTTCTACCACCCCATTTTGCTGGGGTGTATAGGCACAGGTAGTTTGATGTAAAATACCTTTTTCTCTACAAAAGGTTTTCATTTGATTGTTAACAAATTCTAATCCATTATCACTTCTTAGTGTTTTTACAGAACTGTTAAATTGATTAGACAAGACTTGAACAAAATCTTTAACATGTTCAAACACCTCAGTTTTAGTTTTCATCAAACAAACCCAAACTGCCCTAGAAAAATCATCTACAATTGTCAAAAAATACTTATGACCTTCTCTATCTGGCACTCTATAAGGACCCCAAACATCCAAGTGCACTAATTGACCTAAGTGAGTTGTTTTGTGATCACTTAAAGGAAATGGTTCACGATGCTGCTTTGCCCTTTGACAAACTTCACAAGGTTCATTATTAAAATTACCAAGTTTTAAGTCAGGTTTTATCATGTTTAAGACTTGACTGGCTGGATGTCCTAACCTAGAGTGCCACATATTAACCATACTCATACTGTTAAAGCACACCTTAGAGGACACATTGGAGTTACCACACATGTACAGACCATCAATTTCTCTACCAGTCACCAGGACTTTCTTTGTTAGTAAGTCCTGAACATAACATGTATTCTCATCAAAACCAATAAACAACTTATTATCCTTAGCAAGTTTATGAACAGACAATAAGTTTACATTATATTCAGGCACTACAAGCACATCTTGTAAAACCACATTTTCAGCTAACTTTAGTTTTCCAATTTTAGTGACAGAAGCAGATGTGCCATTTGGATGTCTAACTTTTATATTTAAATCAGAGACATCAATATAATCAAACAAATCCTTGTCACTATTAATCATATGTTCATTAGCACCAGAATCTATTATCCACCCAATTCCCAGTAATTTCCCATTAGCACTAGTCAATAGTGTGACCAGTCTTGTTACATTGTGTACATTTTAGATTTTGGTTAGAACCTTTAGTGACCTTTTTGTTATTAAAAACATTTTCACTTGTTTGCCCTACTTTAGACAAGAAACCAACAGTAGGAGTAGTCTTATTGGAATTGCTTGAATTCCTATGAGACTCCTCTCTAGATACCAAAGCAAAGGCTTCCTTAACTGATGGTAATTCAGTCCTAAGTAACAAATTAGTTCTAACAGTTTGATACACATTATCAAGACCCATCAAGAATTGCATTAACTTTATCATATGATTATAGTTATTGAATTCCTTAGAAGCATCACACACACAGGATGGCAATTGTAAAATCTGATCAAGTTGTAACCACATAATGTTCAGTTTATGATAATATTCAGACACAGATGAACCATTTTGACTAAAAGAGTTAATCTTCTGATATAAACTGAACACAACTGACCCATCAATTTTATTGTATGTTTCCTTCAAGTCTCTCCAGACTTCAGAAGCAAGTTTGGAGTACACTTGACCCATATAAAGTTCCTCAGATATTGAGTTCAGTATCCAAGTTAACACCACAGAATTACACCTATCCCATTGTCTTGCTAACACAACATCATCAGTAGGTTTATCACACTCTCCATTTATAAACCCTAGTTTATTTTTGACTTGTAATCCTAAGATCATAGCATTAGCCCATACAGTGTAGTTTTCAGTTCCTTTTAGTTTTATACTGATGATAGTAAGATTAGTAGAGTCACTAGCATGCAAGTATAACGGATCACTAGCATCAAGTTTGCTAACCAATGTAACATTATTCACAATAGCATTATTATTATTATTATTAGGATCAGCATTATCACCCATGATTACAATAGCAAACAAATACTAGTTCACAGATAACCAGAATACTAGCAGCTAAACAGATAGACCAGCAACTAATCAGACAATCAACAAGTCACAATGAAACTAATTACCAAGAACACACTATCAACCACACAATGGACAAGCAATCAAAGAAAATCAAACAAGAACAAACTACAAAACAAGACAACCAGACAAACGGCGAAGCCAAGTGGGTGTTCCAGATCGTCGGTTCGTCACTCAATGGTGCCGACGCAGGTCCTCACAAGGGAGCCCCTAGACCTAGACCAGCCTTAAAGCTAAAACAGAGACTCAAGCTCTGTACAATAGACCTCCTTAGGACAAACTCTAGAACCAGAAAAAAACAGAACAATCTCACCAATATGCCCAAGTTAGGGTTCTCCACCAACTCGTAATATCACAACCTTCACTTAGGGTTGTAACATCAGAGAGCAAAGAAAAACAAAGCATCCAATGTCCACAGCTCAGATCCAAGCTTCAGGTTCTTATCAGAAACCCTAAATCTGACCAGATGACTCAAGATCCAACGTATGGTATAGATCGAGATGGATCTATCCCAACCAAATCAAGAACAGATCTATCAAATACCAACAGATCCTGAAATAGGACAAGATATCCAGGATCAAGATCAAGAATAGAACAAGCGGAAGTCGTCAAGATCAAAGCCTATAGGCTCTGATACCATGTTAAAAACATGATATCAAAACTGTAAAACATGATTTTATTCAAGATCCCAACCCAATGATTAAAAACCCTAAAAATATTCTGATACAATAAATCCTCACAACCACTCTCAAAGACTACAATGGATTACAAACAATAACCTTTAACAAGGCAACACAATCACTCAACGATTTACAGATTCAAGGTGAATCTGGAAATCAAGCTAACCCTAGTTTTTGAGAGGATGAGTATTCGAGACTGATTTCAACAATGAGATCTGATTACATTGACTTAAGAGAAACAAAGTATTTATATGGTCTCTGGAAGCTTCGACTGGAGAAACACAAAGCAAAGAATATGAGCCCTTGGATCATTATACTCGGATCACCATCCAACGATTATAAATGACTCTTTAATCATAAGCAGGGGCCAGGCCACAACTCTGGACTGGACTAGAACCTTCAGTCTTGGACTCAGCCTTCAGTCTTGGACTCAGCTACCAGCCCATTCCAACAGCAGCCCACTCTAGTCAGCCCACTTAGACTTTATCAGCTACAAGCCCATTTGACCTACACAATTACTTATGCAAAATATTAAACTATTTGTAACAAAGAAAATAAAATTGTATTATATCTTATATTTTTAACACTTTTTATTTATTAACCTGGGGGCCTTTGTGGGGCTGCCTTTGTGTCACCTTGATAGAAAATTATATGTTTGCTCTTATGTTACTCTCCCATACATGCCATGAGTAGGATCTTACATGTTCCTTTGTTTTAAAGGAGCTGTTCGAAGACATGGAAAAAAGAATGAACCTTGAAGGAACAAAGAATGTTGCAGATCTTGCGGCATCACCTCTATCCTACATATCCCAAAGTCATCTTCTCACCCTTTTCCACAAAGGGATCCTAGTCGACGATGGCAAAACGGTAATTTGCATTTACTTTAATGCAAACTTGTTAGAAAGGTTAATTTAGATTTGTAAACTTTGTTGCACACTTTAAGCTTTTAAGGGATCTTCATCTTACAATGACTTAGAGGTAGGAAAACAAATTATGAATACAAGGTTTATCATCATATTCATTAAATCTCACTAATATAAAGTTAGGGTAGGGTTTGAGAAAGGTAAATGCAGACAACCTTACTTCTATCTCGTAGGAATAGAGAGGCTGCTTCTACTGAGATCCTCGGCTCGATAGTAGTTTTGCATCAAACTTTGGACATAAGACACGTGCCGACTGGTGTATGTACCCCCTTGTCTTTCTGTTATTAATGCCACCACATGATGTGTGATAACCATCCGTCACTTCTAACATTATTTTTACGAAATTAGTAAAATAACGTTAAAGTTGGCGCGTTTTACAATTTCAACTACTTATGATCTACAATTGTATAATGGCCTTATTAGCGGAAACGTTTTCTAAGGAAAACAGAAAATGGAGTTTTTGGTTAATTCTTTTACCAAATAGTCTTGAAATTTATAATGGCCTGATTAGCGGAAACGTTTTCTAATAATCTGTAATGCCCAGGAAACGTTTTCTAATAATCTGTAAGATGGGCATGATGTGGCGTTTTGATGGCTCTGCCCCTTGAAAGTCGCAGACTTGTTACTAAATTCGATAGTGTTCTCCATGAAGCCTTAGTAGCTGTAGAACCATGGTCCGGTTTTGTTGGCGCGACTTTAGTAACTCAACAGAAATGGTCAGAAATTTGTCTTGTGATTATAACATAATGCACCAACACATAAAGTTATGTGTCACTAATGTGGCCTTTTGATGGCTCTCCCCTTGTAACGTTTTGAGAAACCGATTTAGTCAAAAACTCATTTTGTCTTGTATACTAGAATGCTGAACAAGGATCCGAACACGACTCGTTAGTTACCTCAAATCCATGACAACTCGGTAGTTCAATCGACTTATCACCATGAAGTGCGCAATGTTGATAAGGGATCTACGTACGTCACTTCTGTTGGATTAATCGGGTTTGGTTCACGGGTCACGGATCAGCGAATGTATGGGTCATCCATCAAGTTCGGGTCTAGCTTACTGTGAAGAATTATTTGACCCAGTATTGGTGGAATAAAGGGATTATACCTATGGATTAGATGCTCCACATAAATGGGAAATGGTCAAGTTTGACAATGTTTGTGGATGTGAACGTTGTTTGGTTCCTAGAAAGAAGGAGGTCATGGAGCAATAACAACGGATAGCTTTCTGTTTTGTTTTCCTTATTTCATGCAAGTAGCAAATAGTTGTTTAGTATTTAAATTCTTGAATATTTCTTTATGTAATGTACCTCTTCCATTCACTTAATAAAATTAACACAGTATACATACGAGTGTGTTGAGAGTATAGAGAGGGGCCTGAACCAACATTTGGTATCAGAGCCTAGGGCTCGTACCGGGAAGCCTCCGCCACCGGCGGGTGTGTCGGTTGGTGGAGGGCAGGCGTGAAAAAGAAGGGTTCGGGACAGCAGGTTCGCTGTGCAAGGGTGTTTTACCACAGTTGACGGGGTGTTTGCTCGAGTCAGACGTTCCGGTTTAGACGACGGGGAGTACCGTTGTATGAGGACGAGGTGACCGGGTATGAACAAAAGGTGTCCGTTCGTGGCTGTTTCACAGCAGAATACAAAGGCAAAGTGGTTGTTCGTGTCATTCTTTATCACGGGGTTTAGATGACGGGGTGACGGGTGAACACCGGGGTGTCTTGTGGCTGTGTTTAGATGTTAAAAATCCGGCAGAAAGTTGTAGGTTTCACCAGAAGGAGAGGTTAACCAGGTTGCAGGAAAAACGAGCAGAAAAAATCAAGCCGGTGGCAGTGATTTAGTTCGTTTAGCAGGTGATGGAAAACGGTGTAAGCGGGTGGCTTTGTTTTCTTGATCGGTAGAAGAACGCTCTCACGGAAGTGTTGTGCGCAAAACGGGTTCCGTGCGGTGAAAAGCAACAGTCGGTAGTGGTGGTGGTGTTAGTGGTTTACACCGCTTTGGACGGGGCCAAGGTGGAGGCCGGGTGTCCGGGATAAGTCTAGTTGAAGGGTGACTTTGGACGTGACTGAGGTTAAGGTCGGGTGTCTGGGTAGAAGTCGAGATGGTTCGAAAAACATTGCTGTGATTAGACAGGTGTGAACAAACCGATTAAGGGGGTGAATGTTGGATTAATCGGGTTTGGTTCACGGGTCACGAGTCAGCGAATGTATGGGTCATCCATCAAGTTCGGGTCTAGCTTACTGTGAAGAATTATTTGACCCAGTATTGGTGGAATAAAGGGATTATACCTATGGATTAGATGCTCCACATAAATGGGAAATGGTCAAGTTTGACCATGTTTGTGGATGTGAACGTTGTTTGGTTCCTAGAAAGAAGGAGGTCATGGAGCAATAACAACGGATAGCTTTCTGTTTTGTTTTCCTTATTTCATGCAAGTAGCAAATAGTTGTTTAGTATTTAAATTCTTGAATATTTCTTTATGTAATGTACCTCTTCCATTCACTTAATAAAATTAACACAGTATACATACGAGTGTGTTGAGAGTATAGAGAGGGGCCTGAACCAACAACTTCATTGTACCTTCAGAAGCAATTCACAACAAAACCCCCCTATATCTGGGGACGTAGTTCTTTAAATATACATCACTTGCCTTGAAGCAATAAATTGTAAATTATAATTGTGTGTTGTTATTTTTTTTATTTTTGTTTTTTAATTTTTTGTTGTACCTTATTCCCAAAACCAACACTACTTTTTTGTGTTTTCTCTTTACCAAAGTTTTTGATATACGGAGTATTAAAACAAGATGTATATTTGACAGTGGTTTTGGGTAAACAAGAATGGAGAACATTGTGAACTCATATCTGCAAAAAGATGTACTATTAAATTTGGAAGACTATATATCGAACCAAGTACAACACCGGTTTCAAGGTCAGTTTACCCTCTTGTATTCATATCTTTCTGGTTCTTTTGTGGTGACATATTAAGTTTTGCTTATTCATTTTCTAGTTTTTGTCGATAATATCCTTTATATTATCTATATGTTTTCTTATTAAGTATTTAGAAAATGGCCTAACACCTTAACACAGTGTGTGATAATCAAAACACCCTTTTTTATTCTAAATTTTAGCAAATTAATTAGTGAGAGGGGAAACCAGATTGTTGACTATAAGTATATGGATAAATGGCAATATGAATTTAGTAATTTTTTGTTTAATTTATTACATCCGCAATTTGAGTTATATTTGTGTTTTAGGAGTTGTTTGATAGTCCCTTAGATTTCATTATCTATTAATCGTTAGAGTAGAGTGTGTTTGGTTCACCTAAAAGACACATCTTAAATATCGTACATGAAATCTCTTAATAAGTATGTTTTAAAAACATGCTGACCTATTCTAAGGCTACCTCTTGATCGTCTAGGCCTCTTAACGGCTCAGCCTTTAAGATTCAGTGATTTCTTTGTAACTTTGAGGGACCGTCCGAGAACTTAAAAGAAATTTTTCATATTTTGGTTGTGTCATACTGTCATATGCTTAGACAAAATATCGTTATATGTCACTCAGACTTTATCCTTCTATTCCATTGTTGTAAAAGCTTTTTGTGTTTTTTTATTAACTGGCTTAAACAAAAAATAACTGAAACTTGGTTACTATATATGTGTGTGTATTTTAAGTTTAACCCGAAGTAGGATGTAAAGGAAAAGTTCACTAAATAAAAATCAAGTTGACAAGCTTCATATTCATTATATATAATTCCATTTGATATTTATGTGTTCAATTAGTTCGTCCGGATTGGACGATGAAAGTAAGAATTTTGTGGGAGAAGATGATTTGAAGCATATTATCAAGCTTGTTCAGGAGAAAGACGGAGGTCCAGTCTGGATTGCGATGATGAATAGATCAACCGCAGATATGAGCTATCAAGCATGGAGGAGAGACCCTCAGGTAGCTTTCTTCTTCACATGATTTCAATCTTGATACATGGAATCAACAATGTATGGTAGTTTATTTCTATTGTGTGACTAATGCTATTATGGCATATGGTTCAAAGACTGGACCTCCACAATACCGTTCGCGAACTGTTTATGAATACATGTCACCTGAAATAGCGAAGGATTTCTATTGGGATGATGAATTTCGGTTGAAATGGGACGACACTTTATTAGAAGCTGAAATCATAGAAGAGTGCCCTAACAATGGAACAATGGTGGTTAAGTGGGTTCGTAAGGTATTAATGCATTTTTATGTTTAATTGTGTATCTATAACACAGTTTGTAAATTTTCATGTTACAATTGTTCTTGCAGTTCCCATTCTTTTGTAGCAACAGGGAATACATAATTGGTCGTAGAATTTGGCAGACGTCCGAAGGAGCCTACTACTGTGTTACAAAGGTAAGAGAATCAAGATACTTCAATTCCTTAAATTACTTTTCGTTTTATTATGATAAATACAAATGGGGCATGAACAAGTTTAGATAGATCTTTATCTCCAATAGTTAGGTTCTTCAAAAAGGAAGCCTAGGAAGTTTGCTTAAATTTGTTGTTTGAGATCAAAATATTGTGTAATGTTCATATGAAGGAACTTCTCTTAGATGTTTATTATGGTGGCTTCTTGATACAAAATATGACAACATGTAAATATTGATGTTTGGTTATATACTTATTTTAGGGCGTACAGCATCTATGTGTACCACGTCGTACAAAACCAAGACGCGTTGACTTGTACTATTCAAGTTGGTTGATTCGTGCAGGTAATTAATCCATCTGTTTAAGATTTCTGTTCTAGTAAAATTATCTGTTTACTCCATTATGTTATCATAACTCAAGTCTTGTACTCATAGTCTTCAAGGATTAGTGCATGGGTCAACCTCTTGAATGGCATCTCCCTAGCGCAAGTTGTATTATATCTGGTCTCACTCTTAACGAAAAAAAGAAGAAAACTTAAGCCAAACATTATGAACTTTTTGTATGTGAAATCCATTAATAATTAGAATTTTCTTCCCACACACACTATTCTATTTATCAAACATTTCAACATTATACAACATAAAAAATCCAAAAATAAGTTTCAGCTTTCAAAACTAAGCAACCCTATAATCTATTAATTTGATTACTAACCTTGCCATGTAGCTAATTGATTAAATGATTACTAGTTGAATCAAGGAAAGGGGATGGGCTAATGAGTGCATGTGAAGTGATACTATTTCATCATGAGGACATAGGAATTCCATGGGAAATCACAAAACTTGGCGTTCGACAAGGAATGTGGGGAGCTGTGAAAAAGATGGATTCTGGTATTCGTCGGTACCAAAATTATAAGTCGTCGATTGCAGCTCTATCTCATTATGCTTACATGGCACATGTCACTTCAGAAATCAGCATGGGTCGCATGAAATATTTGGAGAACACATCAAATAATTTACAAGGAATTGAAACTTGTGAACAAACGGCGAATGATGAGACGCCGGTGGGGAAAAATATTCCAAAGCTTTTGGTAGTAGGAGGAGCCATTGCGCTTGCTTGCACAACTGACATGGGTCTGTTGGCAAAAGTTGTTATATTTGGAGTTGCAAGAAGATTTGCAAATATGGGAAGGAGATTATACTCTTCTGAGCGGGAATAAACTGACATTTTTCGCCAAAGCACATGGACGAAAATCACACATCCTAATATGTTTATTTGTTTAAGTGCATCATGAAGATTTGTGCTTCTTTATGTTGTACGTATAGCTTTTTATGTTTTACAAAGAGGTTGTTAATAATTAAACTATATGTATCTTTTTATTATCTAAATTTTAGATGTAAAAATTTAACATTATATAGTAAATATTATATGCAAGTAATTTAAAAATATTATATTAATACCTTGCGCCTCATGTACGAAAAGCCATGCGCTTTTGCTCTATGCGCCTCGGTTTTAGACCTTGTCGCTTAAGTGCGCTTCTCGCTTTTTAAAACCAAGGCCAGCTCTGAACGAAAAATGGTCTGACTGAAGCTCTGAACGGGTCAGCGTTGGAGGAGACTCTGACTGGATTCAGACGTGAACAACCCTGCTCCTCCTTCCTCCTTATCTCCTCCTCTCCTCCTCTCCTCCACCCGCCGCCGCTCCTTCCCGCCCACCCTCCTCAACCCTCATCACCCTCCTCCTGTCCTCTCCTTCTGCTCCGACAACCGCAACCACCCAAGTGTGTTTAAGAAAAAGAAAGAAGAGGGGGGGGGGGGGGGGGGTTAAAGAGAAAGGGGGTGCATGTGTGTAATAAAGTGTTTGATTTTTTTTATTAACCATTCAGAACATCACTTAACGATTTAACACTTAACTATTCAAACCTCTTATTGAGTCATCACTTACATATTCAGAAGATGCTAAACGACCCCTTAATCCATCTTCGTCCTATTTTTGGGCTGACTCGGGTCAGTTAGAACCTATTTTCACCATGTGTGACCGAGTTTGACTGTTTAGCAAAGCTAGATTTCGTTGTAAAACGATTATGTGAAATCGAATCGGTACTTGGTAGGCCTTCAATTTCCTATTAGTCGACCATTAATTGGCACGTAGTTCTGATTCTCATAAGTTATAACTAGACCCACATCTAGAAATCCAAATCCAGTAAGACCGTGATGTTATATAATGCAACAAATAAATTTCTATACACTATAATCAATGATCACCACAAGTTATAGATTCGTTTCTTTACAACTATATCAATCCATTAATCAATCATCCTACTAAAAAACCCTGAAAAAAACAAAACAAAATCTGTTTAAATCCTCAAGTATTTCTCCATCTGAATTGATGATAAAACCTTAATGAAAGACCAAAGATTCAAAGCAGTGAAGGCCATCAAACTCCGGTGCCCATCGTACCGAATATCTGCCCGTGCTACGGGGTCGGGTGGCGTTACCGTGTGCCTCAAGCTTCACCTTCTTCTGGTCAACCAGATTGGTAGCAGCAGGTTGCTTGTTGTTGAAGGAACTGACAGATTGTCCCAAGCATTCAGCAGACAAAGCATCAAAGGAACTGAAGATGGAATTCATGTTTAATGAATGACTTGTATTGTTTATGTTTGATGAGAGTTGAAAGAGAGTTTATATTATATAGCTGGACAAATAGGTTAAATCGTTGTTGATTTTCAACGCGTTGAAGATAAGTCCAAACACTTTGCCGAGTCTGTCTTGAATTTGGATTTGCCAACAAATACTGCGGGACAAGTGCCGTCAAAAGCGGCCGATTTGCCACACTTTTCTTGTAGCAATATGATAACGTAGGGTATAGATGAACGAACTTTATATAAAATTGACTTAATATATAACTAGTAAATTTGTCTACGCGCTGCGTCAGTTAAACTCAGTGATAAAGCTTGGTTTTTGAATCGGTGGGGGCCGGACTCAATTTTTTTTATCGGTGGTGGCCGGAAGATCAAACAGGACTCAATTTACCTACGAAAATCGTAAAATTCCACCGGTGCCCAAAAAATCAGTGGGGGCGGGGGCTCCCTCGGGCCCTAAAGAACCTTCGCCCCTGGTTAAACTAACTTACTACCGAAACCAAAAACTATAAAAATATGTATCGGCATATAATACAATGTTGTGTTATGTCTAAAAGATGTCGACACGTGTTTTACATTGATTGAAAATCATAAAAACAAATATCGATATGATAAATGTAATTTGAAGAGGGGTTTTTTACTTTTTTTAACAACAAATATTTATACCACCTTCTTCACACCTAACCTTGCATTTGTAAGGATTTGAACCCACAAACTTATAGCTAGTAATTTGAAGAGGTTAATTTCAAATTTCTAAAAAGAATCTTTATAGTATTTTTATAAGATTGTGTAGGTTTAATCAATGTGGGTAGCTTACTTGGTAGATGTTTATGTCTTTTAGAGGAGATGTCCAAATCTAGGTAAAGTGTATATGACCTAAAAAGTGGATAATATATATAAGCCATCCAAAAAAGTTTCATTAGTAGGAAAAAAAGCACCATGAGTTTATCAATCTTTTTTCGAGAACACTTCTATGAGTACTTCTATGAGGTTGACTAGAAATATCAAGTTGAACTTGTAATTCTATATGAACTGGTGGTTGTTGTGGTTGTGAAGGAAGGATGAGTGAGGGTCACCGTTCCAAGGTGGGTTTCGGTGGTGGTATGGTGTTTAGGGCTGGTTATGGTGATGCAATTATTGGCGAAAAGGGTTGGTAGAGGTACAAGAGAATGGAGGGTTTCCCACACGGTTCGGATCGATCGGAGCTCGATACAGATGGATTTAAACTATGACTCGAGTCTCGCAAAGAATTCCTTTACCCAAGACGGAAATCAGGTTCGAATTGACCATGGTTCACTGTGGATCACTATTGCTATGATATCAGTATTGTACTTCCAACAATTAATATTAGCCAAAGAAATTAAGAAGGAAACCAGAAAGAATATAGAGAGTTTTATTTATTGCAAAACAAAATTAAAAAAAAATTACAAATGTGATAACTAAAATAATTAAAAAAACTTGTGCCACAAGAGTTGCTTGAATCACACGTAACCTCACCTTGAGTACCTTGAGTAGATATCACAAAATTCTTAGGGAAGGTGACACCGTATACCACCCATAGCAAATCCAAAAAGTATTTTCAAGGGGTTTTTTCCTAGGAAACTCTCTGGACCTACCATTGTATCCGGGAGATTGGGACAACACCACCGTGACATAAGCTACAACGTCTTAAAATGAAAAAAAAACGTAGCTGTAGTTGGTTCCATCACGTCTAAAAAGCGAACCGTGTCCGAAAAAATAATTCCTTGAAAAAAATCTCCGCTCTGACGAGACGTCAGAGCCTCTTAAATCACCGTGAGATTTGATTTATGCCTTGGTTTCCATTGTATGTGTGTGTTTGGTGCACCCAAACAACCGAAACATACAAATGTAATTTATGCTCTGGATTCGACAAAATACTTAAGGACCTCTCATCAATTGCATATAAATAAACAAGCCCTAACTCAAAACATAAGAACATAACTAATAAAATTATATGTCAGATTGTTAAAAAAATCCTAGCAGATAACGCTTTCAATATTCTTCTAATTAGAACAACAAGATTGTACTAAACTTCAGCCATGCTGCCACTCATCTCCTCCACCGTTAGTTTTCAAGATTGAAAGTGAATTACAAATGTATTGTGTGAAATAATGTAAACATCTAAGTGAATTATGGGGGAGATTGAGATGATTTACCTTTAAATTGATGAATTGATTGGTAGATTTTTAGGAGTTGAAGCATTGAAGGTTGAGGAGAGTAGAAACAGAATGAAGAACGACCGTTATTAGGTAAATTCTAAATTGGATATATCTAACGTAACTTTTTATATAAGAAAAGATATTCTATTCATCCTCTATCGAGTTATTGTGACTTGTGAGTGTATAAAAATGAAAAATATAATAAAGTATATATAAGTAAGATAAAGATAAAAATTATAGATATGATATGAGAGGTTTTTGAAAATAAGAGATAAACGTTAGAAAGTATGGTTTTTTGTTAAATTATAGAATAGTAAAAGAAGAAGATGCTACGTTTGACGTTGGTTTAAGTTTTCATGTAGAGGCCCGCAACTAAAAACCAATATGATATATCCACCATTTTCACTTTTATCTTGCTCACAAACATTTATTTTATTATATTTCTCGTTTTTATACACTCAATAATTTGGTTGAAGATGAATAGTAGTTTTTTAAATATGAAAAGCTTGTATGCCATTTTTCAAAATATAAGGATGGGGTAAAGAAATGGTGGATGAGATGTAGTTGTTTTTAGAGTATTCACATCCCATTCATCAAATCTTTTTCATCAAATTACTCTAAAAATCACCACTTCACCCCTAAATCTTCTCTCTCATAGTTAAAATAATAATATTTTTATTTTTTCATACTTTTATCATTACATTTTCTCTCTCCTCACTCACAACTACTTACAAAAATATTAAAATATATATATAGGGGTGAAAAGTAGCTTTTCATATTTAGGGTGGAACAGTGCTTCCACCAAATATTTTATCTCTCCTTCACTCACAACCACTTACACTCACCCCACATAATTTTGGTGGACACACTTACATACATTTGGTGGATGGGATGTGAGTGCTCTTAGTAGCTTTTAGTGTGTCATTTTTCAAAATATAAGGGTTGTGTAAAGAAATAGTGGATGGGATGTAGTTCTTTTTAGTACTTTTTATATTTTGAAGATAGGAGAAGGTTTGATAGAAGGGAAGTGTATGCTCTAACAAAACCGTGTGTGAAAAGATTTTCAAACGCGACTAAAGCTTAACGATCACAACAATACTTGGTTAAAAGTAAAATTCCACAATTAAATATTTTTGGGGAATTGGATTTTAGTAACCCAAACTATTCGAAACTGGCCACTGGCACCCTCAACTAAAAAATTAGCCATATATAACCTGAACTATTGACATATTGGAATCTAGCACCCAACTAACTGACGCCGTTAGTTGGGTTGCTGACGTGGCACAAAAAGTTGCTGACGTGGCACGCTGATGTGGCACAAGTTGTTGAAGTGGCACAAGTTGCTGACATGGCACGCTGATGTGTGCACACGTGGATTGACACGTCAGCATGCCACGTCAACAAATCTTGCCACGTCAGCGAACCTAATAACGGTGTTAGTGATTTAACCGTTAGTGAGCAACTTGTGCCACTTCAACAACTTGTGCCACATCAGCGTGCCACGTCAGCAACTTTTTGTGCCACGTCAGCAACCCAACTAACAGCGTCAGTTAGTTGGGTGCTAGATTCCAATAAGTCAATAGTTCAGGTTATATATGGCCAATTTTTTAGTTGGGGGTACCAGTGACCAATTTCAAATAGTTCAGGTTATTAAAATCTAATTCCTCAATATTTTTCTGTTGAAAAGTTTAATCTACGAGTGCAAATGATCTGAGTCGAGTCCTAGATCGATAGACTCGAGCTCAGATTGATTCGAGTTTTGATTATGTAGTTTTGATAAGTTATTTATTAATTTAACTTATATTAAGTAAAATTATTATTTTATATATAATTTACTCAATGAGCTTGTTTTTAGGTTCGGACTTAAGCTTTGTTTAAGCTCGGCTTTTTTCAGGCTTTTTTTTTTTTCTTGCTGAGCTCGAGTACTAACTCGAAAGTAGCTTGGGGTGTTTGCACCCAAAAACAAACCCAACAGAGAACAAAAAGCTTAATCACATATAATTGCATAATTCCACGAAGTTATATAATCGAACAAATAATTTTTAGAGTTAATTACTATTTGAGTCCCTGTGTTTTGGTGGATTTAACTACTTGAGTCCAAAACGAAAATATTTAACTACCTGAGCACTTGATTTTTCATATTTTAACTATCTGAGTCCAAATTTCTAACTGCGTTAAATAAATTCGTTAACTTTATGTAAAAAGACAAAAATGCCCCGCCTAACCCTTACCTTTATTTGTCTTTCTCCCACTTTTCTCTGTTAACCTCACCCACCCACCTCTACCATCTTCAACCACCCATCCACCACCACTGCACCAGCCTCTGCATCACCACCACCGCCACTACACCACCTCACTACCACTGCTGCACCACTACACCAACCCACCTCACCGCACTACCACCACCATTTCAACCTTCTGCAACACACCGCCACCGTACCACTCGCCACCACCATCACATCTCCGACCACCCCCACCCTTTTACTCTCACTAATTAGATCGTTGGCACTGAAATCACCCATGTATATTTGGTGAAGCAACAATGGAATCGATGAAAGATGAACACAAACTTCAAAGGGAACCCAGATCTATACCACCGACGGTCAAACAACACCCTCTCTCTAACCTAAAACCATAACTGAGTTCGTCGCCAACCAAAACCGACCAAACATCGTGGTGGTTGGTGGTGCGGTTGGGTCGTGCAGTGGAGGTGGTGGTGCGGTTTGTTGGTGTGCTGCGGTTGTGCGTTGGTGTGGTTGGGTGGTGCGGTTGGTTGGTTGGTTTGGTTGGGTGGTTCAGACATGCAGTAATGGATATATGGTTGGGTGTGAGAGAGAGAGATAAAGAGTCAAAGAGGTGTGTGCAGGTGTGTGAAGATGGTGAGGTGTTTGTGTGTATGTATTATATTAATATATTATACTTATTATAAAAACATGATATTATAATAATAATAATAATAATAATAATAATAATAAAATGGGTAAAATTATGTGTAAGTACCTTGTGCATTAAAGGCTTGTACTTTAGGTGTAAATGACTGAAATGCCCTTCTAGTTAACTAAGTTATTTGACGGAGTTAGAAATTTGGACTCAGATAGTTACAATTAGAAAAATCAAGTGCTCAGATAGTTAAACATTTTGGATTTGGATTCAAGTAGTTAAAACCATCAAAATACAAGGACTCAAATAGTAATTAACTCTAATTTTTATAAACAAGTTATACATCCAATTCTTTTACATCTATACCAATCAATAAATCATCTTTCTAGAAAACCATAAAACAAAACTTCTTTATATCCTCAATAATTTCTCCACATATGAATAAACCTTAATGAAACACCAACGATTCAAAGCAGTTAAGCCCATCAAACTCCGGTGCCCACCGTGCTGAATATCCGCCCGTGCTTCGGGTTCGGGTGGCGTTACCGTGTGCCTCAGGCTTCACCTTCTTCTGGTCAACCAGATTGGTAGCAGCAGGTTGCTTGTTGTTGAAGTAACTGATAGATTTGCCCAAGAGTTCAGCAGATAAAACATCGAAGGAACTAAAGATGGAATTCATGTTTGATTAATAAATCTTAATTGTTTATGTTTGCAATGAATTGGAAGATGTTATGTGAATATATTGGATGGTTGTAAAGGGTTTATACTTTATATATAGCAGGAAAAAGTGGTTAAATCTTTGTAGTTTCCTTGATTTTTTTTTAAAGCGTTGAAAATAATTTAAAAATAATATTAATTGATGTATTTGGAGTCAATCTATGATGAGTTGTCAACAGTCGTCTTACTTGAACGGTTTTACACACGCAAGTGCGTCAAACAGGCCGGCTTTGCCACGCGTCTCGTTACTCAATATACTTACGGTCAAGGAATGACTTTAATTCAAAGTGTTGCAAGTATTTTTCCTTTTTTTAACACTGCTGGTAGCACGCTTGGCAATGAGATGGTGGTGGGGTGGTTGACAAAAAACTTAATGTTTATTGTGATCCAGATTCGATTCTCACACTTCTCATTATTTTTTACGGAATCCGGGCAATGATGTTGACAAATGCACCTAGGAGCGTTGGATCATTAGCCGCATGCCGGTTTTCACCCGGTTGTTACTCCAGCAAGGAAACTCGTGTGGAGGCAGTACAGTTTCCGGGGAAACGGCATAACCAGCGGCGCAACTCTTAAGGGGTGGGGAG